>CM074855.1:134713750-136135000 GCA_037501455.1 Lantana camara
TTAGACTATTGGAAAAGATTGCTCTAAAGTTAGAATTATAAAATCACACCATTCCTTTAATGATTTAAAGTAGAACAACGATAAGATTCATCAATCACATTATTTCATCCAAACCAACTCAATAAACCAATATAAAACACAACATTCTCCATTCCTTACCGACGTCGAACGTCAAACAATTAGAGTTAAACCACATATTCACCGTTGACGCAATTCAATTCTTAATGATTCATAAGATACAAACTAGATAAAGCCGTACTAAATATCAAATAAAATAAAACTAAATATATTTTATGTATTCTAACATCTATCTTCAGCTGGAAGTTCTGTCTCTTCGTATTCTGAAAATGATGGAGAAATTTCTCGCCCTGAGAGATTATTAGGATAGAACAAGGTTGGCTTCGGAGGAATTTCAATAGATTGAATACTTCTTTCTAACATTTCGACAACCTTAGACATTGCTGGCCTATTAGATGGAGTTGTCTGAATGCACCAAAATCTTACTAAAAGCATTTTCCTTGCCTTGTCTTCTTCTTCTTTCTCTTCAACCACTATTACATTATCTTCTCTCGGTGAGGCGTTTGTGACTACTTGCTCATAGATTTTGTCTGGAAAATAATTCTCGCTCGAATTGATTATCTTGGTTTCCTCCATATTTCTGGCTCCAGCCATTTCTAGAATCATCATTCCATAGCTATACACATCGGATTTATGAGAAACTCCTCTAAAATTCCTAGAGAATACTTCGGGAGCAATATAGTCGATGGTGCCTCTTGCCCCGAGCATTGACAATATACTCTGCTTCTTCTTGCACAATTTAGCAAGCCAGAATATCAGATATTTTCGGGCACATGTCTTCATCCAGAAGGATGTTCTGAGGCTTGATGTCGAAATGCACAATCCTAGTGCTGTAGCCCGTATGCAGATATTCTAGACCTTTAGCAACTCCAACTGCAATTTTGTACAGTTTTTCCAAATCCAGGAGACAATCTGCATTATTGTTGGGCATGTATTTGTATATTAAAGCTCTCTTGGATTTATGGAGGCAAAATTCCACGAGATTGTCAATATTGACATGGGATGTTCTACTAATGCTGGAAACCTCATTCATGAATTCTTCTCCATTGCTATCATCTGTGTTAACCAAAACCTTGACAGTAACGAGGCTGCCGTTTGGTAGCGTTCCTTTGTAGACACTACCATAGCCTCCTTGACCAAGCTTATCACTGAAGGATTTCGTCATTTTCTGGATTTTAGAATATTTGCATCTCTTTGGAGCCAGAGATTCTTGTTGAAGTATAAATTTTTCGACAATGTGGTTGCATTCTTCTTCAGACTTGGATTTTGAACCCCGGGATTTGACTATTTTATTAGTTAAAGAAGTTATAAGACTTATACCAAGCAACTGTCCTGGAAACAGAGTTAGAGAGGTTACATACATATCCAACAACAACAAAAACAAACTAAAGTTGAACAAAGTTGAATGCCTTACCTCCAATTATCCCAAGATAAGATGGCTATGAAATGCTCCTTTTTTTTTTTTTTTGTTGTTGACACCAAATGATCCTGGAAGGAACAATAGTTAACTTTTTTAATCATTGAAGTCACATATGATATACATCTTATTCAACAGAGATATATAGGATATTCTGCTCTACATTTTGAATAGCTTACCAGGAGTTTCAGCTGAGGGGGGCAGGAGTTGGAATAATAGTGGGGAGAACTTCTGGCTCTTCTACCATGATGGGGCTAGGGGCAGAAGTTGGAACTTCTAACGTGCTCGGGGTAGGGACCCACCTGGAGGACAGTGTGGAGCAGAAGGTGCAAATATAATCAGCCGCGGTGCAGCTTATTTCGCTCGTTTCATCGTTGAAGGCATCATTATAAGCATTCGGGCATGCGCTCTTGAACACCTTTGAGTACGGAGTCGGTTTGCAATCCTTCAGAGGACTGTACCGGGCCGTCCAACAATACTCTGAAGTGCTGAACACCTCACATGGGCTGCGGCACGTGCCGACCCCTCTGATTCGCAGTTCGGCAGGACACCTAGGGTTGAGGTCCTCCACACAACCCGCAGATCCGCACTGACCCGAGCCACCGGTGGCCTCGACGGTCACAAGCAAGTTGTAGCCGCTGAGGAGGCTGAACTAGTACAAGTCCGGGTAACCGAGAGCGAACTCAATTAGTGTTGTGGCGGTGGCTGCTGTGCTTGTTATAACATGCTAACTAGAAGAAGATATGGTGATTGTATTCATGTTTCGTATTCTTACAGAGACAACCTGAAACAAGAGATATATAGAAATAAACTAACCTAGAATCCCTACAAATCTGCTCTAATTAGGGGTTAAAATCCGTAGGTCAAACTTTCCTTATCTAACACTCCCCTTCAAGTTAAGAGAGATGGAGTCGCCAATCCTTAACTTGGTCAATGCTGCTTTAAAGATTTGACCAGTGACTGCCTTGGTCAGTATATCTGTAAGCTGGTCCTCTGATCTGACATAGGGAATCGTGACGGTGCCACCCTCCAGTTTTTCTTTTATGAAGTGTCGGTCCACTTCCACATGTTTAGTTCTGTCATGTTGAACCGGGTTCTCTTAGATGCTGATCGCGGCCTTGTTATCACACCTAAGAGGGCTTGGGCCTCTCGGAGTTACACCAATCTCTGTCATTAGCTTTCACCGGTTTCTGCCAATAGATCAAGTGTATACTTCCTTTGAGAGATGAAGATTCCCTTTTTCGATTACAGTACTTTAATCCCCAGAAAGTACTTCAACTCTCCGAGATCCTTCATCTCGAACTCTCTGAAGAGGTTCTCCCGGAGTTGGTTGATTTCTTCTTCATCACTCCCGGTAATGATCATATCATCGACATAGATGATCAAACACGTGACCAAGTCTCCTCGCTTTTTCAGAAACAGAGTGTGATCGAAGTTACTCTGAGTGTACCCGTGGAGCTGCATTGCCACTGTAAACCTTCCGAACCATGCTCATGGAGATTGCTTTAATCCGTACAGAGCTTTCCGAAGCCTACACACTTCACTTTTCCTAAAATCCTCAGTGGCTATTCCTTATTTGCAGCAACAGAGAGAAGCGCTCGGACAATATCCAACTTTGCCACCGGAGAGAAGGTCTCCGAATGATCAATCCCGAAGGTCTGAGTGTATCCCTTCGCAACTAATCAGGCCTTGTACCTTTCCATAGAGCCATCTTCTTTATGTTTCATAGTGAACACCCACCTGCAGCCCACCGACTTCTTTCCTTCTGGCAGGTTACATTTTTCCCAAGTTTTGTTCTTGACCAGGGCATCCATCTCAATCCTTATGGCATTCTCCCATTCTTTATTTTGTTTAGCTTTCTGCACTGTTCTCGGGATTTCTTCTTTACAGAGGTTCCCAAAGAATGCCTTTGCAGCTTCTGACACACTTCCCCTGATCATATTTCCTATGGGATACTGGGATGATCGGGAAGATCGATCAGGAGAATATCTGTGAGGAGGGACTCCCCTCGCATTTCTCGGAGGTAAATTGTACCTGTGACCTGTTACATTCTGATCAATAACATCAACAGTACCTGTCTTATCAATAGGTATAGAAACATCAGGAGATGAGTTTACCTCTGTTACCTCGTTTTGGACATCATATGGGGGATCACTGGGTGTTGTTGCGGTGGTGGTACTGAGGTCTTTAGTCTTCTGATCAGTTTCTAAAGTGGAATCGAAATAACGTAGCCAGTACAGTGATTCATTCCAATTCTCCCCCTGATCGCTGGTCTGGCTAAGGAAGTAGTACTTAAATTCCCCAAAATCGTAGTCCATGGTGACCTGAATCCGCTTAGTAACAGGGTTATAACATCGGGAACCCTTCTAATGTGCAGTATATCCCACAAAAACACATTTGACCGCACAAGGGTCGAGCTTAGTTCGGTCTGATTTTGGAACATGAACAAGTACGGTATACCCAAAGATCCGGGGAGGAAGAGTGAGGCGAGAAGGCACCTCGCTTTGGGTCTCAAGCACAAAAAGTGGTGTTTTGTGGGCAAGGGTTTTGGTAGGCAGCCTGTTTGTAAGGTAGGTGGCATGTGTCACAACTTCAGGCCAAAAATGTTTAGGAACGTGGGACTCCGTCATTATGGATCTGGTCATCTCAAGAATAGTACGGTTTTTTTGTTCTGCTACCCCGTTTTGTCGAGGAGTGTTTGGGCACGAGGTTTGGTGAACAATGCCATGTTCCTGGAAGTACTCATTCATTTCTCGGTTGACATACCCTCGTCCGTTATCTGATCGAAACACTTTAATGTAATGGTTAAACTGAGTTTGCACGATTTTACATAAAGCAACAAAAGTATCAAACACCTCAGATTTATGATGGAGAAAGTAAACCCAGGTCATTCTAAAACAATCATCAATAAATAGCACAAAATATCGAAACTGGTTTTGATTGGAACCCGGGGCTGGTCCCCAAACATCTGAGTGCACTAATGAAAACAAAGTCTGAACCCGAGTATCAGTGGGTTTAAAAAATGTCCTACGACTCTTGGAAGCAAGACAAGTTTGACAAGACAAAGACTCTGACTGATTATTCTGAAAGAGGGTAAGAAATAACATTTTCAGATACCCAAGTGAAGGATGCCTGAGTCGCCGATGCCAAAGCCAAATCTGTGTTTTTGTTGCACTCTTTGACAAATATGCCCCGGAGAAAGTCTCCACTTCATCAACTTAGTATAACCCATCTTCCTCAATACCACACCAATGATCTCCTTCGTATGAATGTCTTCTAACAAGCAGAAATGAGGATATATAAGCACCACACAGTTCAACTCACTTGTAAGATGGCTTAAGGACAGCAATTTGCATGATAACGAGGGAACATAAAAGCAATTTTTCAAACTCAGCTTTGGTGAAACAGATATAGATCCTTCACTTTTAACTATTGCTATGTCTCCACTAGCAATTTGGATATGTGATTTTTCTGGGGTATAAGGGTTTTATATATCAGATGGGTCAAATGTCATTGTATCAGTTGCACCATTATAAAAAATCCACCGGCTCAATTTATTTGAATTGGTTTGAATGTGCAAAACATGGGATGAAGTCAACTATTGAGGTTGACCGTGCATTTTGGAGAGTTTAGTGGCATTTTTGAATTTTTCTATAATCTTGGGGTCACAATGTAATTTCTCAAAACTTTGTTGCCTTAAATAAAAACTGAAATTAGGGTTTGGGCCATTACCGCCAAACCCGTTACCTTGTCTGACTTCTTCTTCCTTCTTCTCACTATTGTAGACCGCGGCGATGCTTGCCCATCCGATTCCGGCCGTCGTTGTGCCGGAGTCTCCGTTGACAATGCCCTCGGCGGCTGCCTCAGGACGAGACCCACCATTTGCCACTGCTACATTGGCGGCGCTGGTTCGCCGGTTTTCCCCTTTTGCTACTCCGTCGTCGACAGCTTTTCGATTCATTATCCACCAATCTGGATAACCGACTATCTCATAACATTCCTCTGTGGTGTGTTTAGGTTTCCCACAGTGCCTGCACACGATCGACGATCGGTCCTCGCATAATGATAACCGGCGGCCGACGCCTTCTTGGTGTATGGAGACTTCTGAACGCACTCCACTCTAATTCTTTTTCTCTTTTCTTACCACCAGTCCAGATCCGATCCCATGGGTATTGTGGTCGTCCCCGGTACTGATTGCTACTTTCAAGATTTGGAGGCGAGCGACCTCTCTCCGGATGGTGACGTAAGCCGATTCTACTAAGGGTTTGGTTTCTTGTTGCAACAGGTCATTCCGGACTGTGTCGAATCTTTCATCTACTTTGGTAAGAAACTGATATAGCCTCTGTTCTTGATTGATTTGGTTGAATATTTTTATGTCCTCTGGACATTTCATTGGATTCGGTTGTCGACGATCGATAGCCATCCATATTGATTGGAGTTTGTTCCAGAATTCCTCCAAACTTTTATTCCCTTGCCTCTGTGTGTTTGCTCTTTGGTGTAAGTCAAAAAGCTATAACGGGTCTCCCCCTCTGCCGTAGATGGTCGCGAGACCATCCCACAGAGTTTTTGTAGTTGGGTACCGGAGAACGTTATTGAACAAAACCACCTCCATATTCTGTATTATCCAGGTAAAACCATTTTGGTCGTTTTGTTCCCACTGATTGAATTTTGGATTAGATTTTTCTGGTGCTGGAGGGTTGCCAGTGAGATGAGATCCGCACCCTGTTCTACCAATGGCCATCTTCATAAGTCTCGCCCAAATAGGATAATTATCGTCGTTGAGTTTGATTCCAATCGACAAGTTATCTGAATTGAGCATGGTTGTTTGGGTTTGAGTAATAGGGATGAGTTCTTGGTTGTTGTTTGTGGATTTTGACATGTCTGGTTGATTTGCAGGTTTGTTGCCGGTTTTAGGTGATTAAGTTTCGGGAAAGGTATGGGACAATGATGTTAGGACTGAGTCCCTAGGATTTCAACCTGGCTCTGATACCATGTTATAACATGGTAACTAGAAGAAGCAATGGTGATTGTATTCATGTTTCGTATTCTTACAGAGACAACTAGGAACAAGAGATATATAGAAATAAACTTTAACCTAGAATCCCTTCAAATCTGCTCTAATTAGGGATTACAATCCGTAGGTCAAACTTTCCTTATCTAATAGTGTTGTTGCACTGGATTTGCCCAGAGCCAAGACCCACAGTCACCGGTTGCGCAGGTTCCCCGGCCTGAGACGTCGATGGTGCAACCTATTCGTCCCCAGACTGTACTGCCCCAGCCGGATGGGGCCTGTAAGGAGCGCGAGCTACCTTTGGGGAGCTCGAATCCTGTGGTTTCTAGCCCTGGATGCCCATTAATTGCAGGCCAAACCGTATGTGGACAGTTGTTTTTAAACATGGGCGACGCTACATAGGTCCAAGTGACCCTACTGATTTTTTTTTTCAATTACTTATTTATATATTTAATTTATAATATTTTGTTAATATAATAAATTATAATTATTTGACCCCATAATAAAATATGTAAATTGTATTGACCCCTAAAATGAATAAATAAATCTTGAGGGTGTTTACAAACCCTAAAAATAAAAGCTTTATTAATTTTGAAGATATTTGTAAATTCTAAAATAAATACTTATAATAAGTACTAAATTATACTGTTATCTATAATCAAATGGAATTAAAATATTAATATTTTTAAATTACTTTTTATATTTAAATAGGACTCTAGTCAATATTATCTTTATTAAAACATTAATATTCTTAAATTACTTTTTATATTTAAATAAAACTCTAGCCTATAATTATTTCTTCTCCGTTCAATTAAAAGTCTACTAAAAAATCTAAAAAATCTGTAATTACTAGGTAAATTTATTTCTTATAAACTTATTTTTATCTTTTATTCTTAGGGATTATTTATTTTTAATTCGTTTTATTTTATTTTTCATCATCTATTTTTCACATGTATTTTATTTATTATACATAACTATTATAAATAATTTTAAACTATTTTTTATATTAATATTGATGGTGCAAAAACTTAAGAGAGCTATTTTAACACCAAACACTTTGAGATTTATTTAGGGTAGGATGACCATCATAGGGGTAGAGCCTCAGGAACTGGGTTTCCTTTTTGAGCGTGGGTTCTTCCAACTAGGATAACACCAAGAGTGCAAGTGTATCAGAGGTGCAGCTGAGGTGAGTGGAAAACGATAGCTTAAAAAGAGGAAAAATGGAGGAAAAATTGGAAGGAAAAATTTTTCTTTGTGGGGGCGCCCGGGGAGTTCTTTAGAATTCCACGAGAGTGAGTGACACATGGCGAGGGGCCCCTGGTGAGGTAGAGGCATGAGGATAAGTTGTTCGAACAATGGGCAAAGAGTTCGGCGCTCGTGATGAAGAATGAGAAGTGGTTAATCAAGGCCAAACATCTGATGTCGCACGAGGGGGTGTTCTTCCGCTATGGGCTCGTGAGTCCCCCTGAGATGGTGTCTCGTCCACCCGCCGGAATAATGAACATGGATGGTTAGTCTCTAGGAACTAACTCTGCTAACACTTTAGGAAAGAATTGCTAACTTTTATAATGCTAGCTGTTTTGTACTGCTTTTCTTCATTTTCTTCTTTCGACAAGTGCCCTGGGCATAAGATCTGACGCTCGTTTATCTTCTTGATGATAGGCGTGGACATACTTATGGCGGGCTCAAACATTGACAGTATTTCCGCAATGATGCGTGCTCGCAGGGCGGGCGGTCAGCAGCAGCAAGACCAACCACAACCACTTCAACCCTCGAATGCCCCCCGAGGAGGCAGAGGTTCCCGACAAGGATCAGGGAGAGGCGCAGGGGGTCGAGGAAGAGGTGCTGAGGTCCACATAGAGGATCTGACACTGGACGACGCTCAGGATCCCCGTCATTCGGGCTGCTCCCGAGGGTCCAAGCACGCAGGGGTCAGACGGTTCCCGTGCTAACCGCTCGGGGACCCTGGCTCAGGTGGTGGATGAGGTGCGGGCTCAGTGCTCGCAAAAGAGGAAGAGGATGGCAGATTCGCTTTCCATTTCTGGCAAAGGAAAGGAGGTCATTGTGGACCCGAGAGGCGAGGAGGGTGACACATCGTCCTCAGAGGAAGAGAACTTCTGGAAGTTTGAGAGCACGGGTGATGAACGCTACCGGCGCTCGCTGGCTGAGGGCCCAGTGCTTCTGAAGAAGAGCCCTGCTACCCATAACCCGGTCACGGAGATTATCAACAGGCTCCAGTTCTCCGGGGATCACGAAAAGCTAAAAAAACATGGGGCCGCTCGAGTTGCTGGAGATGTATGCTACGCCCTCTTGACGTGGGTATTTTACTTTCCCTGGACCCATTTCACTTCTTCCCTTGCTTTTGAAAAAAAAACTAACATATTTGACGTCTTCAGGAGGTGATTCCCTGGCTCAAAAATTTGGAGAGGCGAGCGGAGATCTATTCTGAGCACAAGGATATGTACAAGAAACTGTTTCGCATCTCCGATCCCGGCCAACTGCAAGAAGACTACAATAGTCTCTCTGTAGAGTTCACCGCCCTCAAACTTGAAAGAGACGAGGTAAAAACGGCGCTCAAGAACCGAAAGGATGCATGGCTGAAGCTTGACGAGCGCCATAAGGAATTGAAGGAGGGGCACAAGTAGTTGAAAGCCGACAATGAAGAGTTGAGCAAGCATCTAACCGAGCGTAACCGGGAGTTCGAGATAATGAGGAAGGAGCTTCCTGACCTCTGGAGTCAGACCGCAGACTTGGAAACGAGGGTGGCCCAGGAGACACTTCACAAGTTTGTGCACTCCAAAGCCTTTTCCTTTGCTGCAAATCTGTACAGCTTTCCCAACATCGAGCGATTCTTCTGGAGGTCCGTGGGCCAACTGGTCAAGTTGGGAGAGGTGTCGCCCAGGGCTCGCAAGGACCCTCGTCTCTATATTGATCTCGACGAGAACTTGGAAACTCCTAACCAGGACAGGGATCTGAGAGAAGACTTGACGGAACCAGAGTACAATGACCTGGTCGTCATGCTCCAGAATGAGTTCATGGAGGCGAACCCCCCTGAGCCTGAGCTTGTTATGATCGAAGACCATGGCGATGAGGACGCTCCGGAAGCAGAAAATCATGGTGATGCTCAACCCTCAACCTCAGAGATCCTTGCTCCGATGCCTTTATCAACCGCGCCTCCTGAGCCCGAAAACTCTCACGTGCCAACTGCTAAAACTGGAAACAGCCTTCAAGATGCTCTCTGAAATCATCCTCTGTAATTCTGTTTTGCTTATTTCCATTCCTTTTATGAACATTTAACCTCTGTACCGGATTTTAGTTTCTTCTGACAATGCATTTTAATTTGTTTTCTGCCTTTTATCTGATAATGTTACTGTTGATGAAGTTTGATTCCTTCAATATTGAATGTTGAGCACTGGATATTCGTTCTCGTATGGTACTTGCATGCTTGTTTTTACTAGCGTTTGAATGTCTGCAATGGTAATGTGCGAACGTGAGGGTGTTACTTATAAGGGTACCCTGGCTATATCTATAATTGGGCTTGAACTTGAACTTAGAAATCTGCTAAGGATTTAGCTCAGTATTGGCCGTATACATGTGATGCACACTCTTAATTTGAGCGTTTCAGTAGCTTGAGTGAACTTAGAAATCAACTGTAGGATTTGCTAAGTATGGGCTTAAAGCAAGCGAGGCTGTAACGTTATCTTTGTACTTAGGTATCCGTAAGAGAATTAACCTAGCATTAGCTATTTACTAGCGTAGTCATACCCAAGAGGATGAGGGTCATTGGGGGTCTACGAGCGCGAACTGGTGTGATTAGCATCCAATTGGTGTAAATTAAGCCTTTAGCATCCCGCATTTTCACACACTCATTCTTAGGGTTTACACGCTCATGAGCGTCAAGCTATTCAGTGTGGAGGACTTTCGACACACAAGTAGCGTTGATTTAAAGACCTGTTTAGTGGTCATCAATCCGTTTGATGCAATCAAGTACTTAAGTTATTGATATAAAGAAACAACAAGTAAAAGACAATTAATGATTGGCAAAATACTTTCTGCTGTGCTTACTATTAATAGTAATAATGACTGTCACGCTTTCTGTCAAAAGAAAGTACAAAGTGCCACGAACGGGCAATTACAAAGGTTATCACTTACACGTAGAACCGTCTAAGGTTACATGCATTCCACGGTCTAGGGAGACGCTCGCCTTGTAAAGTCTCTAGCAGGTAGGTATTGTTCGTGCGTACCTGAATGACTTTGAAGGGGCCTTCCCAATTAGGTTCCAATTTTCCCACATGCTTGGAAACCTCAACTTTTTTGAGGACCAAGTCTCCTAGCTGGAAGGTCCTCTCTTTAACACACTTGTTATACTGGTGGGCTACGGTCGCTTTGTACTTATGGATCCGAGCCCAAGCAGTATTTCTTCTTTCGTCTAGTAAATCCAATTCGAACGTCCGATTATCCTCGTTGGCTATAGGCTGGAAGTAGGCAACACGCGCTGATTCTTAAGCAATTTCCGTAGGTATCATAGCCTTGGAGCCGTACACTAGGGAGTAAGGGGTCTCTCCTGTTGCGGCTCGTGGGGAAGTACGGTACGCCCAGAGGGCTCCTTGAAGTTCTTCTGCCCATTCCCCCTTCTTACTTTCGAGCATTGTTTTCAGATGTTGAAGTACGATTCGATTGGTTACATCAGCTTGACCGTTGGCCTAAGGGGGGCCTACGGAAGTGAAGCGTCGCTCGATCCCAAGTTCGTAGCACCAATCTCGCGTGTCAGCGGCGATGAATTGGGAACCGTTGTCTGAGATGAGCACTCTCGGGATCCCATATCTGCAAATGATGTTCTTCCAAATGAATTCCCTCACCACTTTAAACGTTATCTTTGCGACCGCTTCAGCTTCGGCCCACTTGGTGAAATAATCCACAGCGAGGATTACAAATTTCTTTTGCCAGACCGCCATTGGAAGGGGCCCCACTATATCGATGCCCCACTGGTCGAAGGGCTATGAAACGTTAATAGGGATCACTTGGGCTGCCGGCAGTTGAGGGGTGTTAGAATGAAACTGACACTTACGACATTTCTTGGAGTAGCTGATGGCATCATGTAATAGCGAGGGCCAGTAGAACCCACTCCTCAATACTGTCTTAGCTAGAATTCGACCACTAGAGTGATTCCCACAGCTTCCATTGTGTACATGCTCTAACACTTCCTTGGCTTGCGAGGGTCTCAGGCACCTTAATAGTGGACCCTAAAAAGACCGCTTGAATAATCGACCGTCGCTGTCAAGAGAGAAGCGAGGGGCCTTGCTCCTAACCTTCCGTGCTTTCACTTTATCGCTCGGGCATGTTCCATCCCTCAGGAACCTTATGATGTCATCGAGCCAACAAGGTTTGGAGGGATCGATCACGCTCACTCTACCTGAGGGTTCCGTCATACGAATCAGTGACTTCTCCGTTCTGAGGAATATGACTGAGCGCTCGCAGGAATCTTCCAGACACTACCAGAAAAACGTCCTATAGCAACGGATTTTGGCCCTATTAGCAACGGATTTCGGCTTAGCAACGGATTTAGCTCGCAGGAATCTTCCAGACACTACCAGAAAAACGTCCTATAGCAACGGATTTAGCAACGAATTATTAGCAACGGATATTAGCAACGAAATCCGTTGCTAACCAACCAATAATTAATTAATTTTCTGCCTTTTTGCAACGGAATTTTCGTTGCAAAATCCGTCCCCTTGAGAGAAGAGCCCCAATCGAGCCCCACGCGAGCCAACACATTAATTCCACATATTCGCGTTGAGTAGGAATTGAACCCTGGACTTCATGTGAAGAAGGTTGAACCCCAAACCAGCTGGGCTAACTCCATTGTTGTTA
Source organism: Lantana camara (assembly GCA_037501455.1). NCBI lineage: Eukaryota > Viridiplantae > Streptophyta > Magnoliopsida > Lamiales > Verbenaceae > Lantana > Lantana camara. Next base: position 134,726,128 of record CM074855.1, read on the forward strand.
TTGTTATGTAATTTTTTATATTTAACCACTATCAAATATTGATATACTAATTTAAATAATTAAATACTTGTTATCATATATTTTAAATAAAAATATTTTTAAATATATAATTATTTATATTATAATACATATTCCGTTAAAAATTTAAATATTTATTAATTAACTACATATCTCAAGTTTTAGTTATGAGATAAAAATATAATGTATATCAACTTAAGTATAACTTTTTATGACATACAAAAAAAAGGATAAAAGTTTTACATAACTAAATAATTTGATTTAATTGGTTGTTGAATAAAGAACTTTTATATTATATGAAGTATTCACGTATGCATTTGTATTATTTAGCAATCGTAGTTGAATAATTTAATGAAGAATTATTTTGTTAATATGAAACATTTATATTTGAATTTGTAGAATTATATCTAAATATTGAAGAATTATTATGTTAAATTCTATATAAACCCCAAGCATGTATATATAATAATAATAATAATAATAATAATAATAATAATAATAATAATAATAATAATAATAATAATAATAATAATAATAATAATAATAATAATAATAATATTGTATATCAACTTAAGTATAAGTTTTTATGACATATAAAAAAAAATGAAAATTTACATAATTAAATAATTAGATTTAGTTGGTAGTTGAATAAAGAACTAATTTTATGTCAATATGAAGTATTCACTTATACATCAGTAGAATAACATCTGTATTTTGAGAAACTACTGTATTATTTAGCAATCGTAGTTGAATAACTTAATGAAGAATTATTTTATTAATATGAAACATTTATATTTGAATTTGTAGAATTATATCTAAATATTGAAGAATTATTGTGTTAAATTCTATATAAACCCCAAGCATGTATATATATATATGTATATATATAATAGTAATGTATATCAACTTAAGTATAAGTTTTTATGACATATAAAAAAAAGATGAAAGTTTACATGATTAAATAATTAGATTTAGTTGGTAGTTGAATAAAAAACTAATTTTATGTCAATATGAAGTATTCACTTATACATCTGTAGAACAATATCTGCATTTTGAAGAACTATTGTATTATTTAGCAATCGTAGTTGAATAACTTAATATAAAGAATTATTTTCTTAAAATGAAACATTTATATTTGAATTTATAGAATTATATCTATACATTGAGGAATTATTGTGTTTCGCAACCGTTAGATGTTAAATTAAGAAGTTTTCTGTTAATATAATGAATTTATATTAAAATTTGTAGAATTAAATCTAAATATTAAGAAATTATTGTATTATGCAACCGTTACATGTTAAATGAAAAACTTTTCTCTTAATATTGAAGTATTTATATGTGAATTTCGAGCGTTATATATGTGAATTTTAAGGAATTATCGTGTTATGCACATCTTTTAATGATTTATAATGTATATTATAAACACATATTATATATAAACATATAATATTAATTATTATTTAATATTTAAGATATAAGATATATATGTCTATATATTATATATATAGATATATAATATTTAATATATATATATATATATATATATATATTATAAATATTTTATATTTATACATAATATACGTATGTATATAATATTATATGTATTATAAATATTATATATTTATATATAATATATATGTATATAATATTATATGTATTATAGATTATATAATATTATATAATATATATACGATATATATAATATCAATATATTAAATATTATATAATATTATAATAATAATAATAAATATTTTATTAATTTTTTTAATCATATGTTTATAGCAACGAATTTTCCGTTGCTAATCTTTTTTATATTTATTTATATTTATTTCTTTTTTTTCTTCCTTATAGCAACGAAAAATCCGTTGCTAAATAGCAACGAATTTTCCGTTGCTAATATTTTAAATATTTGTTTATTTTTATTTCTTTTTTTTTCTTCCATGTAGCAACGAAAAATCCGTTGCTTTAGCAACGGATTTTTCGTTGCTAATATTTTTTATATTTATTTATTTTTATTTCTTTTTTTTTCTTTCATATAGCAACGAAAAATCCGTTGCTAAATAGCAACGGATTTTTCGTTCCAAATATTTATAAATATTATATTATTTTTTATTAGGTTTTTATTTTAATAGCAACGAAATTTCCGTCGCTATATATACCAATTTATTTATTTTTTGTATTATTTAATTTTAGCAACGAAAAATTCGTTGCTATTTTTTTTCATATATAGCAACGGATTTAGCAACGAAAATTCCGTTGCTAAAGCATTTTGCCACGACTATTTTTTTCGTTGCTAAATCCGTTGCTAAATAGCAATGAATAATTTCCGTTGCTAAATTTCCGTTGCTATATGACAGATTTCTAGTAGTGAGAGCGGATGCGAACTTGGAAAGAGCATCCGCACGCTCGTTTTCTGTTCTTGGGATCTACAACAGATGGAACTATTTGCATTTAGAGATCGCTTCTTTAGCACTCGTCAGGTACTGCACCGTAGTGGCTTCTCGACCCTCATAAGTGCCCTCAATTTGACTTGCAATCAACTGGGAGTCAACATATGCAGTGACCCGAGCGGCGCCATTCCGAAGGGCTATCCTGAGCCCTTGTATTAGAGCCTCATATTCTGCCTCATTGTTGGTGACCTGGAACGCCAGTTTGATAGCGTAGTCTACTTCATTTCCATGAGGATCTCTGAGGGTCACCCTGGCTCTCTCTCTCTCTCTCTTCCCCCCCCCCCCCCCTTGTGAGGTCGAGGAGCCATCCATAGCCTGTCTTCGACCGAGGGCGGTATCCAGGTTGAAGCGCTCTAGCAGCAGGTTTGCCACTGCCTGAGTCTGTATCGCCGTACGAGGCTCGAAGGTAATGTCGAATTGGCTGAGCTCAATAGACCACTTGATTAGCCTCCCCGAAACGTCCGGTTCTGAGAGCACCTGTTTGAGGGGTTGGTCTGTAAGCACTGTGATGGTGTGGGCGTGGAAATATGGTCTTAGCCTCCGGGAGGCATTAATGAGCGCGAAGGTAAATTTTTCTATCTCCATATATCTTTTCTCCGCTCCTTGCAAGGTCTTGCTTAAGTAGTACACTGGCAAATGCTTCCGCTCGCGTACAGCTACGAGGACAGCGCTCGTAGCTTCTGAGGAGACCGAGAGGTAAATGAGCAAGTTTTCCCCTGGGTTAGGCTTGGTCAACAGTGGTGCGCTTGAGAGATATTGCTTCATGTCATGCAAGGCTTTCTCACATTCCTCGCTCCAAGTGAAATTACGAGCATTCTGCAAAATTTTGAAAAAAGGTAGGTTTCTGTCGGCCGAGCGGGAGACGAATCTGTTCAAAGAGATGATCTTGCCCACCAGTACTTGGACTTCTCTCACATTTCGAGGGGAAGGGATGTCAAGGATTGCCTTTATCTTTTCCGGATTGGCCTCTATGCCCCTCTGACTGACCATGTATCCTAAAAACTTACCACCCCGAACGCCAAACGTACACTTGGAAGGGTTCAGTTTCATACCGTAATGACGTAGGATGTCGAATGCTCGCTTGAGATCCTCAAGATGGGAAGGCTGGTGTTCGCTCTTAACAATCATGTCATCCACATATACTTCCATAGACTTTCCAATCTCACGCTCGAACATTCTGTTGACGAGGCGTTGATATGTTGCACCTGCGTTCTTGAGTCCGAACGGCATAACTTTGAAACAATAAACACCGATATGGACCACGAACGAGGTTTTGGGACGATCCTCGGGCGCCATAAAGATTTGATAATACCCCTAGAAGGTATCCATCATACTCATGAGTTCGCAACCAGCGATCAAATCCACTAACAGGTCGATCCTTGGTAGAGGGTATGGGTCTTTGGGGCACGCGTTGTTGAGATCTATGAAGTCGTTGCACATGCGCCACTTATTAGAGCTCTTGGGCATGATCACCGCATTGTAGAGCCACTCAGGATATAGGATCTCCTTTATGTACTGAGCCTCAAGAAGTTTGTTAGCCTCCTCTTCGATGACCTGCCTCCTGAATCCATGAACGTCCCTTTTCTTTTGCTTTATAGGTTTGAAGGCCGGGTCCACGTTGAGCCAGTGGACAATGACACTTAAATCTATTCTAGTGAGGTCAGAAGCCTTCCATGCAAACACATCAAGGTTCTCTCGGAGAAAATCGATCATCATGATCTGTGAGGGACCGTCGAGATTGGAGTCTATTTGTGTGGTTTTATCTGGATTCCCTGGCTCCAATTCGATGGTCAGGAAATTTTCAGTGGGTTCCATGCGAACTTCAGGCCGAGGGGTTTCGAGCGCCCGCTTTTTACCCATAAGCTTACCGTCTGCCTCGGCCGAGGGGTCCTGGCCCTCACTTTCCGAAGGGGAACCCTCGACGGCGCCGGGAGGGTCGTCCTCCGTACCTTTGTCCCCTTTCGCCGCTTTCTTCTTGTTTTTCTTCTTATATAGCTTGGCCCTTTTGCGCTCGGGGCCGTCCTCATCTAATTTGGGAAAATCCACTGACTTCTTGGTGGAATCTGCTTGGAGGGTTTGTTTGGTTTTGTGGCTTCGAAGGGAAAGGATGTAGCATTCCCAAGCCTTCTTAACATTGCATAGTACCTCGGCCGTTCCCTCGGGGGTGGGGAACTTAACCTTCTGATGATATGTCGAAATTACTGATTTGAAATCAACGAGCGCCGGACGTCCAATGATGATGTTGTAGGGGAGATCCACTTCAACTACTGCATAAAGGACGCTCAAAGTCTTCCGCTGTGGGGCGCGACTAAAAGAGGTGGACAAGCGAATTTGTCCGCGAAGGACAATCTCGGAACCCCCAAAGCTGACGAGGGCTGTTCTGAGGGGTTCGAGGGGAATGTTTGTTATTTTTGTCTTTTGAAACGTTGAATCCGGGAGAACATTTACAGAGCTTCCACTATCAATTAAGACCCTCTTTACAACGTGGTTATGAACGTCTAAAGTAACCACCATGGGGCAGTCAGAGGTTTCACCGACCGCATGGGGTGTTACAATGTGCTCTAGGTCTTTCTCTGTGAACCCTACAATGTCATTCTCTTTCGAGCGTAAAGAGCTATTGACAGAGAGTACAGGCTTGGGCTGGGAAGGTCTCTGATCATAACTTCGGACATGGCGGCGCCGGGACGCATTAGAATCTCCTCCCGAGGGTCCCCCAGCGATCATGTAGATGACCATAAATGGTTGGTTCTCCACGTCAGCGGCCTTCTGCTTCTTGTGCTCGCTGGTCTCAGGGCGGTGATGGCAAGGGCTTCTTGAGCGCGAGTGGCTCCTTCCTCTGGCTCTCGTGCGCTCGGAGCAATGTTTATCATACCTCTCCAGTACCTTCACAAATTCTTTGAGGTGCCCCCCAGCGATGAGCCTCTGAATCTCGCTTTCCAACTGGCGACACTCATTTATGTCGTGTCCTTTCTGCTTATGGAAGGCGCAGTACTTTCCCGAGCGTTTTTGAGCCTCGGTTTCCTCATCATAGGCGGTCTTTTGAACAGTTTCTTATCCGCCATGGAGTAGACTTCAGCAATGGGATGGTTGAGGGAGGGATGCGCTCGTATCCGCGAGGGGGCGGAGAATTCCTCCGAGCGGGCACTGGGCTTCGGCGGCGATTCTTGGGCTCGTTCCTGTCCTCCGTGCCCCGACTGATTCGAGGGGCATTGGCAATTTTCTGATCCCTCGCAATGTACATGTCTTCGAGGGTGAAGAAGGAGTCGGCTATGTCCCTGATCTCTATCAGCGAGCGTGGCTTCTTTTTCGCCATCTCTTCCACGAACTCCTTACTGACATAGTTTTTCATGTTGATGGCCCCAAAGAGTACGTGCCTTAAAAAATTCATTGAGGGCTTTTCCACCAGTAGAATCTTCTTGTTAAATCTGCCCATGAAGGACCTGAGCGTCTCGTGGGGTCCTTGTACCAGGCTGTAGAGAGCCGTGGCAGCGGGCGCTGGAGCTTTCAAGGAACTGAAGTGGCTCATGAAAGCGTCAGTTAAATCGTTATACGCTCGGATGGAGTGGGGAGACAGCTTCTTATACCATTCTTGGGTCATTCTCACGAGGGAGGTGACAAATACCTTGGTCCAGTAATGACTGGAATGCTCATAAAGGTGCATCAAGTGCACAAAGTGGTCCAGGTGCTCGGCCGGATCTGTAGTCCCATCGTACCAGTTGACGGACGTAGGAATTTTGCCCTTCCCCGCTCGGGCCATCAGGACGTCGTCGATAAGGGGCGAACCGCCTGTCAAAGGTCTGTGGTTCCCGACCTCGCGGACATATTCATCATACTCTTATTCTCTCCAGCGGCGGGGGACTTGGTTGGGTGGAGGACGAGCGTCTCTGGCCTTGGACCTCTCATCCCCCTCGTGGGGGATTTGAGACCGCGCTCGAGAGAGCTGTCCCACGATGTTCTGCAGGTCTTCCAGCTGGTCCTGCACTGCAGCTAGGGGTGGGCGTTCCGGATCGAGTATCGCATAGCCGATCCAACCCGATCGGGTAAAACCCGATCGGTTCGGGTTGTTTCATAAATTTCGGATGTCGGTTCGGGTATCCGATACCCGATATAATATATCGGTTCTGGTTCGGGTAGTTATTCACTACCCGAAATACCCGATTAACCCGACCCTTTTTTAAAATAAAAAATATATATATATATATATATTTTTTTTTATATATTATATATACAATATATACATAATACATTAGATTTAATTTAATATATACAATATATACATAATTGATAATACATTACAGATTAGTGTATACAATATATACATAATACATTACAGATTTAATTTAATTGTATATAATATATATATATATATATATATATATATATATATATATATATATATATACACTTTACAAACTTAATATTATATATATATATATAAAGTGTTGGAAATCACGTTTTTAGTGTTGGAAATAAATGGTGAGATTGTCAAAGACTCAATTCTCAAATGTCAACTTAATCTCCCCCCTCCCATTGAAGGAGATAGCCGACCCTCCACTCTCAGTCCAGTGACTCCCCTCCCAGCTATGGACTGCCTGCGGTGCTGCATCTGAAACCCTCCACTCTCGTCACCCTCTGAAACCCAATGGAGCCTCCTTCGTCAGCTGCTTCAGGCTCTCTCAAGGTAAGATTTCTATATCATTTTCTAGGGTTTATTTTATCTTTTGGAATTTTTGTTTTATTTTCTCGAATTTGTGTTTAATTTCTGAAATGGGGTTTAAAGTTAAAATCTTGATAATGTTTACTGTCAAATTTGTGTTTAATTTCTGAAATGGGCTCCCCTAGGTTTGATTTGAATTCTTGAAATTTTCTTTTATTTTCTTTAATATTTTGTTTAGTTCTCAAATGGGGTTTAAATTTAATTTCTTGATAATGGTTATTATAGATGTCTAAGAGTGGAAGTGGACCAAAATCATCACAAGGTGAGAATGCCTCTGGTTCAGGCTCTCAATCCACTCCAGTACGCTGTCAATCTCATCACTTTGAAGAGGTTAGTAATATTAATGTTAAAAATGAAGTTCAAGATTATGTTGAGCAAATGGAGTGTGATTTGGATATTGAAGATGCTGCTAGTAAGACAAAAAAAAAAAGAAGCAGGAAAGATATGCCATCTAGGTCGAAGTATTGGGATTATTTTACCAAATTTTATTGCGAAAAAGATTAGGTGCAAAAGGCTAGATGCATATATTGTCAAAGAGAAATTAAGGCTGACCCAAGATTACAGGGTACGGGGCCCCTTATAAATCATTTTGATTCATGCAAAAAGAAACCTCATGAAGTAATGACTAATCAAACTCGAATTTCACTTCAACCGGTTAAGATAGGGGAAAAAGAGGGAAATGTTGTTTCTTGGAGATTTGATCAAGATAAAACACGTGAGGCTATGTGTTATTGGTTGATTGTGGATGAGCTTGCATTCAAGACTATTGAAAATCCGGGTTTAAACACTTCATGTCTGTTGCTTGTCCTATGTTTGTGATTCCATCAAGAAGAACCATAACCAAAGACATATATAACATGTATGTAAGTGAACGTGCAAAATTGAAGTTATTCATTAAGAATCACTCACAAACCGTTAGCAAAACAACGGATACATGGACTTCAATTCAAAAGGTCAATTATATGTGTCTTACGGTTCACTTTATTGGTGATGGTTGGAATTTGCAAAAAAAAAATTCTAAATTTTTGCCCAATCTTGGGACATAAAAGTGAGGAAGTTGGTAAAGGGGTTGAGAAATGCTTGGTTGATTGGGGAATTGATAGAATTTACACGGTTATGGTTGATAATGCTTCGTCGAATGATGGTTCAATTGTGTACTTACAAAAGAAGATTGATAATTGGGGCACTAGTACCTCGGGTGGAAAATATTTGCACATGCGTTGTATAACACATATTATCAATCTTATTGTTCAAGATGGATTGAAAAACAAACAAGAGCATGAGGCTATTTGCCGTATTAGAGGTGCTATAAGACATATTAGGAACTCCCCGGCTAGGTACAAAAAATTTCAAGAGTGTGTGGAAATGGAAAAGTTAAAAACCAAGAAGTTGTTGTCTTGTGATGTGCCTACTGTTGGAAAACACGAATCAGAAAGCAGCGGAATTTAAAAAATTTCCCAACAAAAGGACCTTGAACTCGCAATCGTGTAACCAAATTCGTAAAGATAGAAAACTTACTTTTCTTTTATTCTTTCTTGAAGCGTTTCAAGCCACCCAAGAACGCTCTTCACGCGGCTTGATCCCCTCTCCTTGGTAAAGCTCGAATCTTCAAACTTCTAACTTGAAGTCTCTAGAGAAAGTCCACCAACTTGATCACAATCTAACTAGTAAGGATGCTAGTTCTCTAGTTAGTGTTTAGGCTTAACCTAGGGTTTAATTTAATCTTGGAGAAAGGAAGGTGTTCAACACATGAACCAAGAATTCTCAATTCACTCTAAAGGGGAGCATGAGCTCCCCTATATATAGGAAAGGGGAGGGGCGGCCGAACCTAGTCCTAATGGACAAAGGATTTGGTCCCTCTCTCTCCTATTACTTGATCATCAAGTATTTTCCAACTTTGACTTTGAATTCTAATTCAAGTCAACTTTTAAGAGAGCTAAAAAAATATCCAAACTATTTTTGGATAATTTTATACTTTATTTATTATAAAATAAATAACTTATTTTTATCTAATTAATTAATTCGTAATTAATTAACTAGATTATTTTCTCCAAAATTAGACTTTCCTTTTAATTCAAAATTAAACCAAAGTCTATTAAATAATTAACTAATTAATTATTTAATATGTATATAATATATATATACACACACGTGTGTGACACGTGTCACTCACGTGAGCCACACGTGTGACTTCACACGTGTGGAACCCTCTTGGCCCGATTAACTCGTTTAATCATTTTCAAGCCTCAACTCATGTAACCAAGTTGTTGTGTGTGACCCTCTAGGTTCTCAATTCAATTAGCAGTGACCCTAATTAATTAATTCACTAATTAATTAATCAGTCCACAGATTAAACGACCATAGTCTAGCAACAGGTGTTTAACCCCTAGCTGAATTGGAATGTTCGGATTCGACAGAACCTTTAAGTCATTGATTCATGTGAGATACAATCCTCCTACTTACTATCTCTCAACCAAGATCTAGGGCAAGGGAATAATCAGAACCCTAATAATCCGGTCTTAAAGCTAAGTGCATTTCATATCCATTTGATCTCAATCCAAGAAACCCTTTTCTTGATGTCTTGATCTACTGCCTTGGCCAAGGACTCCATATGGCATATGAATGACTTACACAATAAGAGATCACCTTGCAAATGCAAGTGTAGGTCCTTTCTTGATTCTCATTCACTTTCATGAATCACTTGTGCAGCCCCAGCATAAGCCTTGAATCAGTTGTCTAAGGCGACACCCTTTAAAGCTTATACCTAAGACTACAGAGTTAACTCATAAAGTGAGAAGGAACCTCAAGTCTAAGGATCAATTAATCACATCAATGACTCGTGAGATATTTCCTAATCTGGAAGTTTCCATTTCCTGAAATAGAAACTTCCTTTCCCATTTAGGAATGTTCTCACACGGGGCACCTCAGTGAACTTACTTATTAAAGTAAGCACCCTCATGTATCACGCACGTATCAGCTATACACTTTGCACCTCCATGAAACAAGGTGGTCCTTCTTAAGGGCGTGATCCCACAAGGAAGCCTTAGAGGAGTCAGGTTGACACTCCCACTGTCTGTAGGACTCATCGGCTTGGAGTATTTTACTAATCATGACTTATGTGATATAGGGCTCGTTTCATGAACCATTTCACCTAAATGGTAGAGTCCTAAAGTCATCAGGATTAGGGGAGTTCTCATACATGCACAGCTAAAGTAAACGCATACCAAACAAGAGCATATAAAGAAGTGTTGCCTCAATTCGTTATTTTATTCAAAGATTGTCTGTGATTACAATAAGGAAAAACACAAAGCGGATATACAATCGGCTTTCTAGGGCACTATTCCTAACACCTACAAGATGGAATTCTACATATTTGATGTTGGAGTCGACAATATGTCTTAGGGGAGCTTTTGACTCTTACATGGACATGGATCTTGGCTATTTTAATGATTTAGATAAGGAGGATTGTGTTCCAATGAATGATCATTGGGAAAGGGCCGAATTATTGTGCATGTTTTTGGCTTATTTATATAGACTTACCTTGTGTGTCTCCGGTTCTTTGTATGTCACGGCCAACACGGTTTTTCATGAGATAAGCGAGGTAGATTTGCTTTTGAGAGAATGGTCCTCAAGTGATATTCCGGAATTGGAAGCAATGTCTACTAGAATGAAAGCGAAATTTGATAAGTATTGGGGTGCAATTGAGAAAATGAATCTACTACTATACTTTGGGGTGGTTCTTGATCCACAATATAAGATGGAGTTTCTTGATTTGTCTTTTGAGGAAATTTATGATGACATTTCCAAGAGTGGTATCATCAAAGAAACGGTGAGTCGAGGAATGCAAGAGTTATTTGAGCATTACAAATCAAAGTATGGATGTCCAACGAGCCCAACTTCATCAAATTCATCAAACTCATCGGATTCCTCGATAATTTTTTCTTCCGATTCATTTGATTCTAGAGAAATTTTGAAAGAAAAGTTTAAGAAGAAGAAAAAGGGAGAAGCTAGTAGTCATGTAAAGTCGGAGTTGGAGAAATATTTTAGTGAGGTACAAGAGGATGACGTAGGAGATCAATTTGATATTTTGAATTGGTGGAAGATGAATTCTCCTAGGTTTCCTATTCTTTCCTAGATGGCTCGTGATGTTTTGGCCGTTCCCATCTCCACGGTTGCTTCGGAGTCGGCATTTAGTACCGGTGGGCGAATACTTGATGCATTTAGGAGTTCTTTATCTCCTAGGATTGTTCAAACTCTAGTATGTGCTCAAGATTGGCTCCGTGCAGATTCGAGACTAATCAATGTGGAGGAGGACTTGTGTGAGATTGAATCCATTGAGAAAGGTAAATTTTCTTGTTTTACTCTTCAAGTATTTCATTTTTTAAGTGTCAATTCAATAGATAACTAATAACTACTTTTTATTCTATTCTCTTTTTTTTTTTTTTTTTTAGAATTGGTGAAATTGGGCATTGATTCTACTATTGTTGATATTTGAGAAGTTCGAAGATATTCAAGAAACTATTGTTGCTGCTATTGGAATGTGTTTGATGCTACTGGACTTTGTGAATTGTGATTTTGTTGTAAATTACATCATGTAATGTGTTTGATGCTACTGGAAAGAAGCTACTGCTGTTGCTACTTTGTAAGTTTGATGATTGATGTAATGTGCTTGAATTTTGATGCTACTGGAAGTCTGCTACTGCTGCTGCTACTGGAAGTCTGCTACTACTGCTGCTACTTTGTGATTCCAAAATTTCTAACTTTGTTTAATGTGTTTCATGTTTAATTAATGTGTGTGATGTTTAATTAATGTATTTGATGTTTAATTTCCGACTTTCCAGACATATTGTTCAGTTTTAACAGTTTAATTATGTTTAATTAATTGGAAAAATGAGTATTTAAAAAAAAAAAAAATGAAAAGCAGGCGGGTACCCTAACCCGACCCGGTCGGATACCCGATTGTCGGGTACCCGACCATAATCGGTTCGGGTTCGGGTAGCAAAAAATGCTACCCGACCCGAAGAACCCGAACCCGCCAAAACCCGACCCGCGCCCACCCCTAACTACAACTAGCCGAGGGTCATCTCCTTCCCTCTTATTGGCTCTTCTGGTGGTCCTAGATTGGACCTCCTCTTCAACATCTCCCCTCGCGGGGGGATCCTTCTCCTTCTCTCCCGGTTACAACTCCGGATTCGCCCTCGGGGGGGCTTCTTTTCCCTGCGCTGGTGGCGGTGGAGGTGGCTGGGCCCCCAGCACATTCTGTGCCATCATAAGTGGGTGGGCCGGGAGACCACCTAGCAGAGGAGCCGCCCGAGAGCCTCCCGCCTGGGGGAAGTAAGCAGTCATGAAGTGATTCCAGGAGTTTTGCACGGCTTACGCCTTGCATTGAGCGTAGAGCGCCTGGAGCTGCTCTCGAGTTATTGGTGGCATCTCCACTCCTTGGATCTCTTTAGGCATGGAGATGGGTAACTGCAGTGTGCCCACTTGGTAGGGCTGGATCATGGGCATCATGCCCGGCATCATCTCGGGCATCATGGTGGGTTGCACATACGCGAACCCTGGTGGCGGCATCGCCACGGAGTAAGTAGCGGGGTTGGAGGCATGGGTGGTGGGGATGAGCGCCGGAGGAGGAGGTACGAAACTAGATCCCCCCGCCCCATTTCCATTGGGCTGGAGAGTTGCGGCTGCTGCCTCCGTGTCTCCGACTACATTTCCGGCAGCAGAAGGGGGAATACTTCCAGCAGGGATACTGCTCACCACGTTTTCCTCGTTCACCGGAGGAAGAGCGTTCCTGTTGTCCACAATCCTAGATCTCGTCGCTGTCACCATGACTGAAAATTTGCTGGTATTACTTCTCAAATAGCTCAAGAAGAGGAATCTGATGAAGATGAAGGTGCAGAAGATGGTTCCCACAGACGGCGCAAAAAATGATGGTTCAAAAACTTAAGAGAGTTATTTTAACACCAAACACTTTGAGATTTATTTAGGGCAGGATGACCATCACAGGCGTGGAGCCTCAGGATCTGGGTTTCCTTTTTGAGGTGGGTTCTTCCAGCTAGGATAACACCAAGAGTGCAAGTGTATCAGAGGTGCAGCTGAGGTGAGTGGAAAACGATAGCTTGAAAAGAGGAAAAATGGAGGAAAGTATGCCCAGTTTCCTTAGTGCAGTGTGTTTGGAGAAGATGACTTGGGAGAGCATGCAGGGGTTTCTCCCTATTTATATGTTAGGGGTGAGGGTGCTTTGGGTATTTTGACCTAGTGGTCCCAAACCTGTGTTGCCCTAACACGTGGCGGCCTGTGACGGCGTGAAAGTGATGGCCCTGGAAAGTGGGCGGCGTGTCAGGTACAAGGTGCACACTGTCACTGTGTCAGAGGTTGTTGACGAGAGTCGTGCGCTGGGAGACTCATGATTTGTCATGCGGGCGTATGGCTGCTTCTATTGGGGTAAATCTTACCCGAGCGAGGGTGGCGCTCGAAGGGGTGCACGAGAGGGTTTCCTCTGGCAAATGACCAATGAGCGTTAAATAATCGTGCGTAAGAAGGTAGGTGCCCTCGTGATGCGTTTCCCTGGGAAGGGTGACTTTGAGGGACCGTATCATGATCGTCGGGTTTTAACAGCCTGATCCGCTCGCTCGAATAGTGGATCGAGGCATATGGGCCCGGATTAGCTTTCAAGTGAGCGGGCTGGGTTGATCCGCGAGTCCTGTAATGCGAGCGTCCCAGCTCTGTGTGTGCGAACGGCAACATGTGTACATTGTTGATCCGAGCGTGATTTTGGCCCTACCAAATATATTATTTAAATCATATTAAATTACCCAAAATAATTTAAAAAAATTTAGGGATAAATCTGTTATATATTCTATCTCATCCTATATTATTAAAAAGTAGTCTATATTTATTTGAATATTTTAAAAGTATTTTTTTTTATATAAAAATTTAACACAAAATTATAAATGTTTGTTTGGTGATGTCCTAAAAAATATATTTTTTAACCCTAGTGATCGACAACCCTAGAGTCGCTATTGTTTATAAATGTAATGTTAGTCCCTCCAACTCCTGCATTAATGTTTTGAATCAATAATCTGGTAAGTAGGAGTAATATATATATGAAGGAAGTTTCATGAAAAACCGAAAAACTATGTAAATGTAGTACCAGCACGTACCATGGAAAATGCGGAGCAGAATGATGAAATAAATAGCTTGGGACGGACTCATGAAAGATTTTGTTATGATGGATGTAACAATCAGAAATTAATAAATTAATGGGTAAAATATATTAAGTGAAAATTTTATGCTGCTTCTATGAATTCTATTCAACTGGAGGAATGAATTAGTGAAGAATGGTAGAGGGGACAGTGGAACCATAGATGATGAAGAGGAAGAAGAATGATGAACGGAGAGGATTAAGTCGTGGTCGTCTCCTGCCTGTATGACCCGTGCCAGCTTGCTTTAGAATGATGGAAAATTATTACAATTTGTTAAAGCAGGATTTCAAAATAGATAGAAGAAATTACTTTAGTTTGTAATTTTAAGGAGGAAGAATTAACGCATCAAAAACTTCTTGTTAATTGAAAAGGTTTTATATTATAATAAGTGATTAAAAATTTTTATGTAATTTTTATTTTGCACACCCCCCTCAGCCAATGTAGTCAAATATTTAAATGTATTCACCCTAAAGTGCTTCAAACACATTGAATGAATACATTCAATACTTTAAAACTCTAATTAAATATTATATTAATAAATAAAGAAATATGTAAATTCCAAAATTTTATACGTTATTATTATTGTAATTATTATAACATAAACATAATTATATGTTATATTATTATAGTATATTTCAATTTGATATTTTTTAAAATTCTAATTAAATTTTATAGGTGATAAATAAAATATAGACATAAACTCTTAAACATTATACATGATATTCAAAACATACATATTAAAAATTATTGTAATTAAAATATAAATATAATTATATAATATTATTAAAAATTATTTTTAAATTTAGGCTAAATATAATATTAATGAACAAAATAAATCTTAAATTATATTATTATATCTATTAAAAAGTATTTTAAATATCCGATATATATATATATATATATATATATAAGTATTTTAAATATCCGATATATATATATATAAATGGAGTATATATAATTTAGGGTCAATTAATAAAGAGAACCAAATATCTCTAAAATTTATCCTAAACTCCCAAGTTTGAAAAATTATGTTTTAGATCCTCAATATATATTTTATTTTTCCTAAACCCTAAACTCTTGAAAAGTCTGTTTTGCCCCTGATTTCCCTCAAAACACCTTGGTTTCCTTTATTTTTATTTTTCCCCCTCAAAATGGATTCCCAATTCCTTCTCCAACAACCTTGTCAATTTGTTGGCGACCAGAGATAACGACAACCACGATCACTACAATGAACTATATCGTGTAAAAATTGATATCCATTGTTGATCACTACAGTGATCATATCGCGTAAAAGGGGTGCATGAACCGTTATACATGATAATTTCTTCAAACCGAGCCACTCAAGTTGGATGAATCTAGTCTTATAACCAATAGATTATCGACATGATGGGTTCTTGTTTGCTTTTTTAGATTAGGGATAATTAAGACCAAACCCCCTGAGGTATGGCAAAAATACATATTCCCCCTAAGATTAGAGAAATTACGAACACCCCCTTGAGATTTACACTATCTCTCACAAATTGCTCTAACCGTTAATAACGGTGTTAAATTTTGATGACGTCAGCAAAATTATTTTTAAAAATTCCAATCCTACCCTTAGGGGGTAAATTGTAATAATACTGAAAATATGATGATATATTTGTAGTGACATGGCACAATAATACTCGGACACGTGGCATGCCCACGATGAAGCCACGTGGACTTTACCGCTGATCTGGACCATCTGGAAACAACCATCCGAATAGACCAGAGCTACGATCGATCTGTGACAACCAGATCGTATGGGCCCTATTGTAAGATCTGGGCACCACGACCTCTATCTGACGTAGTGCATCCCTCATACGATCTGACACCATAGAATTCACCTCGTAGCGGTTCTGGAAGGCCGCATCGATCTTTAGATCGATTGCTTGCATCACCGGACACCCGAATGCCATAAAACATTCCTGTCGGGACACATGTTACCCTCCCATTCCCTGTAGCTGATGCATTGCGGCGCACTTAATGCCCGATGGTACCTGTCTATACCCAAAAGGGAAAGAAGGTACAATCGACCTCCCGCGCTTCAGTTCCACCATCCGATATTCAGATCGATGGCTGGCAGCGCCATTAATGCACCATTACGGTACACGCACTCCTGTGTTGATTGGCCATGGCTATAAATACTTCACCCCTGAACAGTAGTTGGTAAGCCTTTACTCCGCATTAAATTGCATTTATTGCCTCTCTAAGTGAATCCAACACTAACTTGAGCGTCGAAGTGCCAAACTTGGGTAAAACCCCAAGTCCCCCAAGTTGGCTTCGAGCTCACGTTTGCTAGTGCTTTCAGGTCGATAAAGAGCCCACTCAAACAAATTCTTGACTGATTGACCGGATTTGAGCCAGATCAGTTTGGCGCCGTTTGTGGGAAACCCTCTTTTCACATCGACCTAGATTAAAGCCCCTTCACACCTTCCTTTTCAAGTCACAATGGTTAACATGAGAAACACCCATCAGGAGGATGACATGGAAGAGGTAGCCAAAGGCAAGCATGACTACAACGTGCTACTTGGCAACATCTCCACTGCCCCTCCGGTCGGGCCTAGCACCAACGTCTCCTTGCCTCTGCCTGAGGCCACTCCCAGGATCACTGTCACCCAGGCAGGCCAGGATGCGTTCCTCGACCAGTGGCGGGTCGAGATCGAGCGTGCCCAGATTGAGGGCCACGAACCAAGGCACCCCGAGCTACCAAGGGCCAGCCCAACCACCACCATCCTGAGCCCCGTGTTGGGCAACGCGTTGGGGCCCCTTGTCCAAGCATATGAGAACCCAATTCCCTATGTCTTCCAACCGCTTGACGGGCGTCCCGCCCACATCATCTGGGGCTTTAGTCCCCAGATTGGAGCGGGTCAGGTCCAAGGATTCGCTCCACCACCACTTCCCCCCACGGCAAGTAAGAAGGTCCCACGCGAGGGCCACGGGGAATTCGACCACCCTAGCCGCAACAATCGCGGTAAGCGCGCGGTCGGTGAAGACCACGAGGAGTTCGAAGACCTCCGTACAAGGATCCCCACACGATCTGTGAGGGAGGAGGCGGCCCGGATATCCGCGGGTGGGGTTGAAAACGAGCCTGATCGTTACGCGGACCCTCCATGGAGATGGGTCCAAGACCGCCTGGGCGACCGAGGTTCTCAGGTCAACCAGAGGCAGGTCGACCTTCGTGATGGGTTGAACCAACGCCCTCTCCGTTATCACAACGACAGAGAGGAAGCTTCCCCCTTCTGCAAGGACATTCTCTGCACGACCTGCGATGGAGATCGAATCCTGACGGGCCTGCCCATGTATAACGGGACCACAGATCCCGAAAAACATGTTACAACTTTCGAAAATCGCATGTTGCTGCATTCCCACCCCCAACAAATTTGGGCCAAGCTCTTCGTCACCACACTGACGGGCCCTGTGCAAGATTGGTTCATCCACTTGCCGCCACGGTGCATATCGACCTACAACCGGTTTGTAGATCATTTCCTTGTGCACTTCTCCTCGATGTCAGGGGAGAAACTACCCCCTCCTACCTCAACAACATCTATTAGAGGGAGGGTGAGTCCCTGCGAGATTTCATGACTCGCTTCTCAAGGGAAGTGGTTCGGGTCAAGAACCCGACGATGGACACTCTGCTTTCCGTAGTCCATCGGGCCCTTCGCAATCGCCTATGGGCAGATGAGATCGTCAGGGCCTGACCTCGCAACCTGATGGAGATACAAGATATCGCCCATGGATTTATGCACGTAGAGGAGATAGCCCTCGCGCATGGGCCCCCTCCTCGATCTGAGAGGCAGGCTATTGGGTCGAGCTCACCCCTCAATAGGAAGGGGAACGAGCAGAAGAAGATCAAGGGGAAAGTCGACCTACCGACCCAGGTCGACCGAAAAAACTATGTCCCCTTGACCAAGCCTATCGACCAGATCTATGTGGTCATAGACCAGACCAAAGCCCATCCGGGAGGGCCCAAAGGCTGAAAAATCGGGAAAATTTTACGAGCTACCATCAACAGTGGGGCCACACTACCGCAGATTGCAATGCCCTCCGTGATGAGATCAAAAGACTCATTCAAGGAGGGCACTTGAAGGATTTTATTCGCAAGATCGATTAGTACTCTGAGAAGGCAAAAAGGCCTGTAACACCCCGCTCGTCGTACAAATAAGGTACGCCACGTTTCAACCTTTTTATGTGTTTAATTATGTAATTTTGTGTTTTGCGTGGCCCTATTTTGAACTCTTTAAGAGTTTAGGGGCTTGTTTGTAATTTTCCCTTTTAGGGGTTTTTTGGTCACTGCTCGTTCGATCGATATTTTGACCTCTTTGACCCCTTCAACGCGTTCGGGGCATCGAAACGAGTCTGTAGACTCTGAGTTTACCCAATTCTGACGTCGTTTGCCCTTCCTACCGTTCGTTTTGCGCGCGAGGACCCGGGATATAACACCCGAATCCTCGTTATACGTGACAGAACCTGCTCAGCTCTTTCTCTCTCTCTCTCTCTCTCTCTTTTCCCCAGGGGAAATACGACTTTTACATATACTCACGGTGTGTTTTCACACACAACTCAAACCCGGCCTATACTCGATGGAATTTGACGAACCAATAGTCTATTTCGAAGAGCTCGACGACGCGGTCACAACCATACCAAGATCTCGGCCTGACGATGACCGACGGTGGAGTTTTCGTCGATTTTATAGTCACGGCTGGAGGGGGTGGCGGAGCCGCCACTTCGCCGGCCTTTCGTGGCGGCTTCCGGCGACCCTCCAGCGACACGCGCCCCATGCCCGGCAAGAAGAACTCTCGGCGCTTCATCTGAAATCAGCGGCGTGGCCATCCTGGTCGCGATGGCGCGAGTTACTGTAGTGGCGTCTCCCGCCGCGTTTCGGTGACTTTTTCGGACCAAGGTTAATGTTTTCCAAGATTTTTTGACCCCCTGAGTTCGTTTCCAGCATCGATTTGATTGGATTTTGGCCGTAGGTGGTGGTTCTGGCGACTTGAGTGGTGGCGGAAACTTCAGAGGTTAACGGGGGCCCTTTTCGTTGATCTTTTGGTAACGGGCCCTTCATGAAAGTTGTTCGGAACGACGAGAATTAGCTTTCCCCATTCGCCCGACTCCAGATTTGGCCGATTGGCGGTGGCTCACGGCGGCACAGTGGCGGTTCGCGGTGGCGGAGGTGTCCGGGGATTTTTCCCGGCGAATAGCTTAGGGTTTTCGAAGAGCTCATCACGGGTAAAACAATGCCTCTTTCGGATTCGATTTTCGTTCACCGGTTTGGAAGTAATTGGACTTTGAAGATTTTAGGGTTTCGTGTTGTTAGATCTGAAATTGGAGGAGCTTGGCTTGGAATTTCCAGAAATTGATTGAGGATTTGGAACGAGCACGAGGAGTACTTGCACGAGGGATTTTTTTCAGGATTTTTCCGGCATGTTTCGGCGGCGGCCGGCCACTGTTCCGGGGGCTCTGGTGGCGGCGTTCCGGCAGGCTTAGGACAGTTTTCCGCCTCGTTGTGGTGAGTCCAACGCCACTTTCCGTTCGTCAATCGGATGCCCGATTGATTTGTTGTGATTTATTTTGTGTAATTTGAATATTTGAATTAATTGTTTTAATTGTTAATTACTTGATTTGTCGATCAATTTGAACTCCAATGTATACGAAATAATGTATTAAATGAATTATGACAAATTTAAATCCCGTTTTGTCTATTTGAGCTTTTTGTCTAACTTGAAGAGGGTGTATGTGTAATTTTGCTAAACATATAAATTGTTTGACTTCAATTAATTAATCCTTGTCGATTGATAAACAAATATGCTAATTATGATTTCGATTAGGAGAAATTATTATGCCTAAGCTTGAAGCTTTTTAATTAGTCTAATCACTTAAATTGAATTGGAATTTATTATATGATATAAGAATTTGTTATGCAATTTATGATTTAGCAAGAATTGAATTGTTAAATGGCTTAGTCGGAATTTGGTATGTGCTATATGAATTGATATGAATTAACTAAACTTTGTTAATTGAATCTATTAGGTAATATATATTTATATGAATTCATTATGCCATGAACGAATTGATATGGAATAATATGATTTGCATCACCTTTCATTTCCTTTTATTTGTATTAATTGTTCACCTGAACGTGCTCTAATGTTTTCTTTTTCATGTAATTGATATGAATTTGAATCCTGCTTATGTGATTGCATTTCTTAAATGCTTGAGCTTTGCCGCGTGTCTCTGTGTGGTTGTCTGAGTCTGAGTCTGAGCCTTGTGTGGTGTTTTGTGTGTTCAGTTAGCTCAGGTGCACCCGGGGTGGTGACAAGTGGGTCGTGCAGGTTCCGGGGTGAACCATTTGCTGTGTTTTCAGGTTTGTCTGGTACCAGGTGAGGTTTAGGATCTTTTCTTTTAGTTAAACGACCTATAACCCCCTACGTGTTCTTATTTCTAACCCCGCATGCGACTATATATTATATATAGTTAAATATATGCTAAGTATGATATGTTAGATCTTGTGAACACCTTTGGATTTTGAAAGTATGTATACGAGCATATGTAAGCTTAAGTTTTGAAACCCTTATGATATGATCTGATATGCTAAGTTATGATATGTAAGCGAGTTAAGCCATGAAAGATTGGTATATGTTCTGTTCCGTATGATTGGGCCCCGGAGCTATGAGCGAGGACACCCGGGACGGTATCGGGCCGTCGGGATCATCACTCCTTAGCATAGTTCCATATGATCCGAAGTGTCACGTTCGACCCTGGGAGTTCGGGGAAGGCGTACTCTTCGAGCTCGCGGTGTAAAAATCGGGAAAGACTCGCAGTGGGATCGTTATCCCTCGAGGTTGTGTATGTATGGATAGTTTGAGTTTACGTAGCCCTTTTATCTCGGAGCTTGGGTGGATTGGTATGTATGATTTCGGTTTTCTTATGTTAAATATGGAAGTAAGGTTGGAAGCTCGTTACTCGCTCGAGCATTATGTTTATGCCTTGGAATTGTGAAACGGGGAGAGTTTTATGAAATGATTTTTATTATTAAGTATATCTATATGTATGGGTTTTCTTTTAAAAATGCTTTGGTGTGCAAAACCTATTCCCGGTTCATGATTCCTCCTTTTGATACGTACTTTGCTCTATTATGTATATGGTGTGGGTGTGCGTTAGCCCTCTCGCTCAGTCTTTGGACTGACCCCTCCCCTTTATGTTTTTTAGTTGCAGGTTCAGGTCTTTGGAGTTCGAGCTAGGCGGCTGTATGTTGTGTCTGTCAAGTCTGTGTCAGTCCGTCTGAGTCTGTTATGTACTTTGCTTCAATTTATGTTTGGAATTATGTATATGGTATGTCCTGTACAGGTTTATAATTATGCTTCGAATGTATGAATTTTCGGGACAGGTTAGGACAGGTCCGTGGATTAGTTAAACCCGTTTCTATCGTATGCTATTCGGGACAGGTTTCTAGGGCCAGTTGAACCCGTTTTGTTGTGTAATTATTCGGGACAGGATAGGACAGGTTTACCGGATTAGTCGAACCCGTCAATTGTTCTTGCATGATCTAATTTGATTTGAATGCTTCCGCTTCCGCACTCATTTCATGTTTTGTTTTTTTTTAAAGTTCAGGGTCTACGTTTCGCCTAGCATAGGTTGGATTTTTTGTTTGTCACCCGTTCGCTGTGACGTGGTGCGTGTGTGGACTTTCTATTTCGTACAGGTGTCGAGTCATAGTGTGGGGGTGTGGTGCCCCAACGCTTGGGGTGCTACAAGGCCGAATGACTGCGATCGTTCCAGGTCGAGGTCTCCCCCAAGAAGATCCGAGAAGCAGCTGCTGGAAAGAGCTAAAGATAATCCTCCTACCAACGGCAAGATCTATATGATAACCGGAGGGCACGAGGGCGGCGACTCAAATGCAGCTCGAAAGAGGAACATTAGGCGAACAGCTCGAGAATTCAATGGTCCGCACGAAGAGATCTTCCAGATCGATCAGTGTAGAGAGTGGGAGAGACAGGAGGTTAGCTTTAGCAAGAGTGATAGCCGCCCAGGGCCCCATCGGGAAGGCGGAGCGCCTAGTTGTCTGATGGTGGTGACCTTAGGCGTGGCTAATTATGATGTAACCAAATGCCTAGTTGATAATGGAAGCAATTCGAACATTATCCCTTACTCGACTCTGGTAAAAATGAAATTGCATAATCTAAAACTCGATCCGATCCGAACACCGCTTTCCGTGTTCGGAGGATCGGAAGTTATTACCCTAGGGCGCATCCGACTCCTCACCTCGATGGGAACATCCCCCAAGAGGGTGACCCACGAGGTCGAGTACATCATTGTCAACATGCCCCTAGCGTATAACATGATCTTCGGCCGACCTAGCCTCATACAATTCAAAGCAATCATCTCGACGTATCACCAAAAGCTGAAGATGCCTACCCTGAATGGGGTCGGAGAGGTGACTTACGATCTCATGGACAGTTGGGCTTGCTATACCATTGTCCTGAAGAAGCCTCCGGAAAAGAGGTAGCTGGAGATCTCGACCTCCAGACCTATGTGGATGGGAAGATCGAGCTCCCCACGAAGGAAAGCGAGGCCGAAAGATCCCCGACAGCTCAAAAGAGGAAGGCTAGCGAGCGGCTCGAACCCACCGAAGAACTTAAGGAAATTGCCCTCGTCCTCGGAGATAGCAGCAAGACCACCAAGATGGGGGAAAAACATGCATCCCCAACATAAGATCATGATGATAGAGTTCTTTCGAGATAACTTGGACATCTTCGCATGGACAGCCAAGGACCTGATTGGCGTTGATCCAAAGGTGATCTGCCACCGGCTCGGGATCGACCCGTCAGTTAAGCCCATCAAACAGAAGCTGAGGCCTCAGAGTCGGGTAAGAAATGATATCATCGAGGCCGAGGTAAATAAACTCCTCGACGCGGGATACGTTACCTCAGCTCAATACGTTGACTGGTTGTGTAATGTTGTCCTAGTGCAAAAAACAGCCGGGAATAGGGGTGGGCGTTTCGGATCGGGTATCGGATACCTGATCCGACCCGATCGGGTAAAACCCGATCGGTTCGTGTTTTTTCATAAATTTCGGATGTCGGGTCGAGTATCCGATACCCGATATAATATATCGGTTCGGGTTCGGGTAGTTATTCACTACCCGAAATACCCGATCGGATACCTGATTAACCCGACCCTTTTTAAAAAAAAAAAAAAAATATATATATATATATATATATATATATATATATATATATATTTTATATATTATATATACAATATATACATAATACATTACAGATTAATATACATAATACATTAGATTTAATTTAATATATACAATATATACATAATTGATAATACATTACAGATTAGTATATACAATATATACATAATACATTACAGATTTAATTTAATTGTATATAATATATATATATATATATATATTATACACTTTACAAACTTAATATTATATATATATATAAAGTGTTGGAAATCACGTTTTTAGTGTTGGAAATAAAAGGTGAGATTGTCAAAGACTCAATTCTCAAATGTCAACTTAATCTCTCCCCTCCCAGTGAAGGAGATAGCCGACCCTCCACTCTCAGTCCAGTGACTCCCCTCCCAGCTACGGGCTGCCTGCGGTGCTGCGTCTGAAACCCTCCACTCTCATCACCCTCTGAAACCCAATGGAGCCTCCTTCGTCAGCTGCTTCAGGCTCTCTCAAGGTAAGATTTCTATATCATTTTCTAGGGTTTATTTTATCTTTTGGAATTTTTGTTTTATTTTCTCGAATTTGTGTTTAATTTCTGAAATGGGGTTTAAAGTTAAAATCTTGATAATGTTTACTGTCAAATTTGTGTTTAATTTCTGAAATGGGCTCCCCTAGGTTTGATTTGAATTCTTGAAATTTTCTTTTATTTTCTTTAATTTTTTGTTTAGTTCTCAAATGGGGTTTAAAT
The DNA here is from genome assembly GCA_037501455.1 of Lantana camara. Taxonomy (NCBI): domain Eukaryota; kingdom Viridiplantae; phylum Streptophyta; class Magnoliopsida; order Lamiales; family Verbenaceae; genus Lantana; species Lantana camara. The sequence goes on from CM074855.1 coordinate 134,750,480, forward strand.
TTAATTGCTTGATAATGGTTATTGTAGATGTCTAAGAGTGGAAGTGGACCAAAATCATCACAAGGTGAGAATGCCTTTGGCTCAGGCTCTCAATCCACTCCAGTATGCTGTCAATCTCATCACTTTGAAGAGGTTAGTAATATTAATCTTAAAAATGAAGTTCAAGATTATGTTGAGCAAATGGAGTGTGATTTGGATATTGAAGATGCTGCTAGTAAGACAAAAAAAAGAAGCAGGAAAGATATGCCATCTAGGTCGAAGTATTGGGATTATTTTACCAAATTTTATTGCGAAAAAGATAAGGTGCAAAAGGCTAGATGCATATATTGTCAAAGAGAAATTAAGGCTGACCCAAGATTACATGGTACGGGGCCCCTTAGAAATCATTTTGATTCATGCAAAAAGAAACCTCATGAAGTAATGACTAATCAAACTCGAATTTCACTTCAACCGGTTAAGATAGGGGAAAAAGAGGGAAATGTTGTTTCTTGGAGATTTGATCAAGATAAAACACGTGAGGCTATGTGTTATTGGTTGATTGTGGATGAGCTTGCATTCAAGACTATTGAAAATCCGGGGTTTAAACACTTCATGTCGGTTGCTTGTCCTATGTTTGTGATTCTATCAAGAAGAACCATAACCAAAGGCATATATAACATGTATGTAAGTGAACGTGCAAAATTGAAGCTATTCATTAAGAATCACTCACAAACCATTAGCATAACAACGGATACATGGACTTCAATTCAAAAGGTCAATTATATGTGTCTTACGGTTCACTTTATTGACGATGATTGGAATTTGCAAAAAAGAATTCTAAATTTTTGCCCAATCTTGGGACATAAAAGTGAGGAAGTTGGTAAAGGGGTTGAGAAATGCTTGCTTGATTAGGGAATTGATAGAATTTACAGGGTTACAGTTGATAATGCTTCGTCGAATGATGGTGTAATTGTGTACTTACAAAAGAAGATTGATAATTGGGGCACTAGTACCTCGGGTGGAAAATATTTGCACATGCTTTGTATAGCACATATTATCAATCTTATTGTTCAAGATGGATTGAAAAACAAACAAGAGCATGAAGCTATTTTCCGTATTAGAGGTGCTATAAGACATATTAGGAACTCCCCGGCTAGGTACAAAAAATTTCAAGAGTGTGTGGAAATGGAAAAGTTAAAAACCAAGAAGTTGTTGTCTCTTGATGTGCCTACAAGATGGAATTCTACATATTTGATGTTGGAGTCAGCAATATGTCTTAGGGGAGCTTTTGACTCTTACATGGACATGGATCTTGGCTATTTTAATGATTTAGATAAGGAGGATTGTGTTCCAATGAATGATCATTGGGAAAGGGCCGAATTATTGTGCAAGTTTTTTGCTCATTTTTATAGACTTACCTTGTGTGCCTCCAGTTCTTTGTATGTCACGGTCAACACGGTTTTTCATGAGATAAGCGAGGTAGATTTGCTTTTGAGAGAATGGTCCTCAAGTGATATTCCGGAATTGCAAGCAATGTCTACTAGAATGAAAGCGAAATTTGATAAGTATTGGGGTGCAATTGAGAAAATGAATTTACTACTATACTTTGGGGTGGTTCTTGATCCACGATATAAGATGGAGTTTCTTGATTTGTCTTTTGAGGAAATGTATGATGACATTTCCAAGAGTGGGATTATGAAAGAAACGGTGAGTCGAGGAATGCAAGAGTTATTTGAGCATTACAAATCAAAGTATGGATGTCCAACGAGCCCAACTTCATCAAATTCATCAAACTCATAGGATTCCTCGACAATTTCTTCTTCCGATTCATTTGATTCTAGAGCAATTTTGAAAGAAAAGTTTAAGAAGAAGAAAAAGGGAGAAGCTAGTAGTCATGTAAAGTCGGAGTTGGAGAAATATTTTAGTGAGACACAAGAGGATGATGTAGGAGATCAATTTGATATTTTGAATTGGTGGAAGATGAATTCTCCTAGGTTTCCTATTCTTTCCAAGATGGCTCGTGATGTTTTGGCTGTTCCCGTCTCCACGGTTGCTTCGGAGTCGGCATTTAATACCGGTGGGCGAATACTTGATGCATTTAGGAGTTATTTATCTCCTAGAATTGTTCAAGCTCTAGTATGTGCTCAAGATTGGCTCCGTGCAGATTCGAGACCAATCAATGTGGAGGAGGACTTGTGTGAGATTGAATCCATTGAGAAAGGTAAATTTTCTTGTTTTACTCTTCAAGTATTTCATTTTTTAAGTGTCAATTCAATAGATAACTAATAACTACTTTTTATTCTATTCTCTTTTTTTTTTTTTAGAATTGGTGAAATTGGGCATTGATTCTACTATTGTTGATATTTGAGAAGTTCGAAGATGTTCAAGAAACTATTGTTGCTGCTATTAGAATGTGTTTGATGCTACTGGACTTTGTGAATTGTGATTTTGATGTAAATTACTTCATGTAATGTGTTTGATGCTAGTGGAAAGAAGCTACTGCTGCTGCTACTTTGTGAGTTTGATGACTGATGTAATGTGCTTGAATTTTGCTGCTACTGGAAGTCTGCTACTACTGCTGCTACTGGAAGGCTGCTACTACTGCTGCTACTTTGTGATTCCAAAATTTCTAACTTTGTTTAATGTGTTTCATGTTTAATTAATATGTGTGATGTTTAATTAATGTATTTGATGTTTAATTTCCGACTTTCCAGACATATTGTTCAGTTTTAACAGTTTAATTATGTTTAATTAATTGGAAAAATGAGTATTTTTTATTAAAAAAAAAATGTGGAAAAGCAGGCGGGTACCCGAACCCGACCCGGCCGGATACCCAATTGTCGGGTACCCGACCATAATCAGTTCGGGTTCGGGTAGCAAAAAATACTACCCGACATTTCGGGTACCCGACCCGAAGAACCCGAACCCACCAAAACCCGACCCGCGTCCACCCCTAGGCGGGAAGTGGAGAATGTGCAACGACTTTACCGACCTCAACAAGGCTTGCCCGAAGGATCCGTATCAGTTTTCTCGCATCGATCAGCTCGTCGACTCGACAATTGGGTACGAGATGCTCAGCATGATGGAAGCTTTCCAAGGCTATTACCAGATCTCTATGGCCCCCAAAGATCGGAAGCACACTGGCTTCATCGTAGTAAAGGGAATATACTGTTTCAAAGTCATGCCCTTCGGGCTGAAGAATGCAGGAGCCATGTACCAAAGGCTGGTCAACATGATGTTTAAAGACGAGATTGGAAAGACAATGGAGGTCTATATCGACGACATGATCGTAAAGAGTCGCTGGGCGTACCATCATCTAGATCACCTACGCAGATCGTTTGAGATCTTACGACAATATGTGATGAAGCTCAACCCTGATAAGTGCACGTTCGGGGTCGAAGGGGGAAGTTTCTAGGATATATAGTGAGCCAGCGGGGTATCAAAACCAATCCTACGAAGACCAAAGCAATCTAGATCATCCCTCGACCTCAATGAATCAACCAGCTGCAGTCCCTGGTAGGCCGGATAATCTCTCTCAACCGGTTCATATCACGATCGTCCGAACGTAACCTCCCGTTTTTCAAAGTCTTGAGGAATCTGAAGAAATTCGAGTGGAACGAAAAATGCGACCGAGCGTTCGATCAATTAAAAGAGTACTTGGCATCTCCCCCATTACTGGCAGAGCCAAATGAGGGTGAGACCTTGTACCTCTATCTGTCCCTTTCTAACGAAACCTTCAGCTCAGTCTTGGTCGCCATCTGAGATCGAAAACACCTACCCATCTACTACCTGAGTAAGATCCTGGACGGTGCGGAACGAAACTGTCTCGAGGTCGAGAAGTTCGTATTTGCCCTCATGCACGTTATTCGGAAGCTACGCCCGTATTTCCAAGCACATCCCATAATCGTCTTGACAGATAAACCCCTCAAACAGGTCTTATCCAAACCTGACGTATCAGGCTGCATGATGAAGTGGTCGGTCGACTTGAGTCAGCACGACATCACCTACCAACCCCGAGCCACCCAGCAAGCTCAAATTCTAGCTGACTTCTTAGTCGATGGAGATCGTTCCTACCTCACCGAGCTGGACCATGTACACGGATGGCTCGTCGACCTTTCAAGGAGGGGGAGTGGGCATATCCCTTACAAGCTCAGATGGACTCCATCTCGGTTTCGCCATTAAACTCGATTTTAAAGTAAAAAACAATGAGGCTGAGTACTAAGCACTTGTGGCAGGACTAAGATACACCACGGAAAACAAGATCGACAGGTTAGCCGTAGTGACTGATTCTCAGCTCGTCGCCAAGTCAACAGTACATATGAGGCTCGGGAAGAATCCATGGCAGTGTATCTCAAGATGGTGAAAGAACTGGCCCCCAAGCTAAAAGAATTTAAAATCGAACAGGTCCCTTCCGAAGACAACGGCCGAGCTGATGCCCTGTCAAAGCTGGAAAACCGATTCCAATGAACAAAAGACACGACCATCTCTTTCATGGTCACGGGGGCTGAGCGATCGATGAAGGAAAGGTCGACGTCGTCGTCATCGATCCAATGGAACCTTGTTGGATGGACGATCTGATCGCTTACCTTAAGGACGGGACTTTGCCACAAAATCAAACGGAAGCCAGAAGAGTCAAATATCGATCTCTACTCTACATGATAGACCGCGAGGGCAGGTTGTTCAAAAAGTCCTTTACTGGTCCCCCTCTAAGGTGCCTACGACCTAGCCAAGCCCAGGATGTCCTGGAAGAAGTCCATGAAGGATGCTATGGAAACCATTCCGGAGGCCGAGCTCTAGCCCGAAAGATCTTAAGGAGTGGGTATTTTTGGCCAACTATGGTGTGGGACGCAAAGCTCCACTCTAGGAAATGCCTCAAGTGCCAAAAACACGACAACTTAATCCATACTCACCCGACATCCATGATTCCGATCGATGTCTGTTGGCCCTTCGACCAATGGGGGATTGACAGCATCGGTCCCTTCCCCCTGGCACCCAGACAGAAAAAGTTCACCATAGTATGCGTCGAGTACTTCTCAAAGTAGGCTGAGGCCGAGGCAGTCCCCAAAATTACTGATGCAGTGATAAGAAATTTCCTCTGGAAGAATATAATCTGCCATTTTGGGGTTCCAGGGGTGCTCATCTGTGACAATGGTCCTCAATTTCGATCTGAGAATACTAAGAGCTATTGTCGAGACCTCGGGATCGACCTCAGATTCACTACTGTTGGTCATCCGCAAGCAAACGGCCAAGCTGAAGTCACCAACCGAATCATTATCCAGAATCTCAAGACCCGCCTCGACGCCAAACTGGGAGCTTGGGCAGACGAACTCGATGGCATACTATGGGCTTATCGAACTACTCCACGAACAACCACCGGGCAAACCCCATACTCATTGGTCTACGGATCCGAAGCCGTGATCCCATCGGAGCTCTTACATAAAACAACTCGTGTATCGCAGTATCAGCTCGACCAAAATACATAGATCAGAGCTGAAGATCTAGATGTGATTGAAGAAAGCAGAGAGCGTGCCTATCAGAAGCTCAAACAGTACAAGGCAGCAGCGGCTCGATCATATAACAAACACGTGAAGCCCAGATCGTTTCAAATCGGCGACCTAGTATTGAAGAAGGTCAAAGTCTTGTAGCATGTCAGAAAACTTGAGCCTAACTGGGAAGGACCCTATCGCGTCACGTAAATCGGGAAAAACATGGCTTACCGGCTTGAAGACATGACCGGGGAACCATTACCCAGATCCTGGAACGCGCACAACTTGAAGAAGTTTTACACTTAAGTTTGCAAATTTTTTCAAAATTATAACGATTACAGAGGTCGAATTCGCATAGAATCAACCTCTAATCAGTGAATTATTATATATATTTATGGGATGGCATCCGATTAGAATCAAGCCGTGATCCCACACTTTCTATCCCCTCGGTTAAGCGCTCATTCGACCTATGGTCATGAGTCAAGGAGGGAGCCCCTCCCCCCAACATCATTGTATTAGAGATCGAGATCCATTGAGGTCTTCTTAAGACCCGAAGAGATCCTAATAATCCTAGCACCTTTAAAAATTCCAAGGAGATCGATTTCGATCGGATGAGAAAATTAAAAGATAAATGATTTTCATCTTTCATTTTGGTTTAGGAATTTGAGATCCAGTGAGGCCGTCTTAAGCCCAAAGAGATCCTAAAAATCCTAACACCTTTAAAATGATGAAAAGATCGAGACCCAGCGAGATCGTAGTCGACCCGACTAGATCCGACGAGATCTCAAAACCCTAAAAAACCAATGCATCTCAGAGATCGCAAATCGATCCAACGTTAATGCAGCAAGTGGTCAAACGACTAAGGCAAGAATGCGAGCACCCAATGAGACTAGATAAACATCCAAATGAGATCGTGACTCACCTATCGATCCGAAAGCGATAAAAAAAAAAGATCTAGATCGACAAACGACACGCTTGCCAGTCGGATAAATACTCAACTTGTAAAATAAAACAAGTATGTGAGATTTAAAATCCATTCATGCAAAGATCGATCTCCAAATACAGGAGAGATCGATTTTACCTAGCGCATCGAGCTCACCATGCGACGTAGCTCGATGGGCGATTGTTTTAAAAAAAAAAACATAAGTATGGGAAATCTAAATTCATTCATACAGGGATCGATCACCAAATAAGGAATAGATCGATCATGCCTAGTGCATCGAGCTCACCGCGTGACGTGGCTCGATGGGCGATTGTTCAAAAAACAACAGGAAAAATAAAAATATTCACACGGCCACACCCCGGCCGGTAGGTCGAATCACCTTGTTCATTGGAGAATATTAAAAGTTCGGGGCCATTTTCATGCTATCAGTCAATCTCGACGACCGCTGAGATCGTTCCATGGGCAGCTCGAGCTCCAGCCCTTTCGAGCTCCCTGACTGTAGGAAAAAGACACTCGATCTCGACCGGCTGAGGCAGCTCGTAGGACATCGGGCGTTTCTCTTTCTTAGCCTGGGAAATCTCAATAGCATGCCCGTACTTGTAGGTCGCCCAATCGATCTGCACCGGCTCCTCCTCGTCAGGCTGGTCAACTGCTCCAGGATCGGGAAGCAAAGGACCTATCGAGTCGAAATTGAAAGTGGGGGGAAAAATGCTCTGAGCTTTGATCTGATTAACAGCGATCTGAAACCTTTTTTTTAGGTCGTTCTCCCCCACGATCAGGCTTGCCTCCTCAAATGCATGGCCCTCCGTGAACTCGGGCATGGTATATCGCTCGATCTCGAGCTTGCACCTTTTCATATCGGCAGCGGCTTTGTTGATCTTGGCGCAGGCGACCTCGAACATCTCCGCTCGACCTTCATCCTTAGCTGCAGCTTTGGCGTCCGCGAGCTGGCTGGCGAACTCTTCCTTCAGCCTGGTGATAGCTGCCTCATGTTCTTTCCCAGTTCGTTCCGGGGCCTCTTGCGAGCTCTTCCATTGGGTCTCCATGGACTCCTTCTCCTCGACCAGTACCCTCTTCTCTTCCCGAGCCTCCCGGAGTTCCTATTCAAGCTGCTGGATCCTGTCAGGGTTTACCGAGGCAAACCGGGCCTTCATCATTTGATACTTGCCTTTGTACTTTTCCTTGCCAGCTTTGAAGACCTCGGCTTCACGGATCGAGTTGATCAGAACGGAGAGGACATCTTGAAAGCACAGATCGACTTTTTAAAAAACACTAGAACAGGTCGATATTTAAAGCGGCTTATAGATCAACTCGTATAGCGAAACACTTACCCCAAAAAGACCCCTGGCAGCCTGATACCTCTTCTGGCTCGCTGATCGCTCGATAAGCTTTTTCTGTTCATCAATGATACACCCAGTGTTGAATAGGGCAGCAAGAAGGTCGGCGTCAGCCTTTTCGAATGCCAGAGCTCGTTTGGACCTGTCTTCCTTCTCGAGATCGAGGCCGGCAGGCCATTGTGGGAGAAGGGTCTTGGGGAAGGACAAAAGTTGGGACTCCTCTTCAGACTCATCGGAATCCTGCAATTAATGAACCAACTCACTATAGGGCCTCTTGCCTACCCCGTGCCTTGCCTGAACAAACTGGATTTGAGGGTCAACATCTTCATCAAAAAATAATGGGAGATGGTCTAAGTTTATTACTTGTTCGAGATCTCCCTCGACCTGTCCCGCCTGTATACCCGATGAGCTCGCTCGACCTTCGAGCTCCTATCCACGGGCAAAGCTGCTTTGGCACTCTGACCCGCCAAGTCACCATCCAGGTCATTTAACTCCTTCAGACACCTCTCCTGTTGAGCTCGTTGGGCGTCGGGAAGGGCATTGATGATTGTACGAAAGGCATCCGCTACAGGTTGCAGTTCGTCTGCAGTGGGGTCCCTCTAGCTTCTCGCCCTCATTCTCGCAGCTCGTGACGTTATCAGTGGACGTAGATCTGCAGAACGAAAGACACGGGTCAGATCAACAGAACAAATCGAAACGCAATAATAAGAAAAAAAAATTCCTAAGGGCCCTGATCGAGTAGGGGTCCGATCAAAGTGAGAGCATACCAAAGCGAAAGTTCTTCCTATGGGTCCCGGATATTATGCCCGCTTCGACCAGATTCCCCGTTCTTAACAGGTTGGTATGGTCCAGAAGGCCCAGGTGGGATAACAACTCAAAACATTCACGAAACCAGGTCGTTGATTTGGTCGGGAGTCGCCTAGGGCCGTTATCCCCCCAAGTAGTTCGAAAGCGGGGTGAAACCAGTAGATCGATGAAGAAAAACCTGGACGTCCAGTTGACCCCATGGGACGTTGACTGGATCGATACGATCTTCCGGTTCGGTTTCGACTAGAGGTTAAAGTACCCAACCCCCGACTTGGTGGCACTATTGAGGGTGAAGAACTCCCCTATGTCCTAGATCTCCAACTCGAACCCAAGGCACTTCAGTATGATGATCATACAATACATGAGACAGAAAGTGTTGGGGGTCAACTGTGAGGGGCACAAATTAAATCGAACCAAGAAGTCGGCAATGATCCGGGGGAGAGGAAGCCTAAACCTATATTTGACTGAGGCGTTGTAAATACCCATCGATCTCGGCCTCTGCTGGTTCTCCACTATTTCCCCCTCAAAAGGCAACCGGACAGTGTATTAGGGACCCAGGCCTAATAATCTCCTGACCTCGTCGAACTCGGAGGCAGTTATTGTGGATAACCTCTGGGAAACGTGTGAAAGGGTCCTATATACGTGCTAAGGTCGGCCCGGAGGGTTCATGACGCGTACCCAGGATCCTCTCCACCTCCGACCTACCCTCTACCTTCGACTTCCTCCCCCTCAGGCTCATCTATTAGCCCCAATGGCAGTTCTCCCCTCGACGTCGAACCGGGTCCCCTCTAGTCGCTGTTGCCACTTTCTCGTGTAGGCCCTCTCGCTGATCGGAGGACTCGAAATTATCGATCGACAGAGGAGCCGCCAGATCGCCTTCTCGTTCTGGGGAAGGTGTGAAGGCTAATTCCCTCAGATCCCGACTGGATTCGACCTGATCTCGTGCCATGGAAAATTGAAAGAGGTCTAAAATTTTTTTACCTTTTTGCTCTTGAAAGGAAGTTCAAACTGGCTCAAGACACGAACGAGCTGTGCAGATCATATCAGTTCGAATTCTTAGGTACGGAAACGATGAAATGAAGGCTCAGGGTGACCACTGTTGGAAAAACGGAATCAGAAAGCAGCGGAAATTTAAAATTTTCCAACAAAACGATCAAAACTCGCAATCGTGAATCCGAATTCGTAGAGATTAGAAACTCACTTTTCAATAATCTTTCTTGAAGCGTTTCAAGCCACCTATAAACGCTCTTCTCGCGGCTTGATCCCCTATTCTTGGTAAAGCTCGAATCTTCAAAACTTCTAACTTGAAGCTCTCTAGAGATAGTCCACCAACTTGACTACAATCTAACTAGTAAGGATGCTAGTTCTCTAGTTAGTGTTTAGGCTTGACCTAGGGTTTATTTGATCTTGGAGAAAGGATGGTGTTCAACACATGAACCAAAAGAAAATCGATCAGCCCTAAGGGGAGCTCGAGCTCCACTATATGTAGGAGAAGGGCAGCCGATCCTAGTCCTTATGGACTAAGGATTTGGTCCCTCTCTCTCTTATTACTTGATCATCAAGTAATTTTAAACTTTGACTTTGAATTCTAATTCAAATCAACTTTTAAGAGAGCTAAAATATCCAAACCCTTTTGGATAATATTATACTTTATTTATTAATAAATACATAACTTATTTATCTAATTAATTAATTCACAATTAATTAAATAGATTAATTTATCCAAAATAAGACTTTCATTTTAATTCACAATTAAACCAAAGTCTATTAAATAATTAACACATTAATTATTTAATATATAAATAAATATACACGCACATTGTACACGTGTCCATATAAGACACGTGTCACGCACGTGACGTCCCCACACGTGTGCTTCACACGTGTGGAACCCCTTTGGCCCGATTAACTCGTTTAATCATTTTAAAGCCTTAACTCATGTAACCAAGTTGTTGTGTGTGACCCTCTAGGTTCTCAATTCAATTAGCAATGACCCTAATTAATTAATTCACTAATTAATTAATCAGTCCACAGATTAAACGACCATAGTCTAGCAACAGGTGTTTAACCCCTAGCTAAATTGGAATGTATCGATTCGACATAACCTTTAAGTTATTGATTCATGTGAGATACAATCCTCCTACTTACTATCTCTCAACCAAGATCTAGGGTAAGGGAATAATCAGAAACCCTTTTCTTGATGTCTTGATCTACTGCCTTGGCCAAGGACTCCATATGGCATATGAATGACTTACACAATAAGAGATCACCTTGCAAATGCAAGTGTAGGTCCTTTCTTGATTCTCCTTCACTTTCATGAATCACTTATGCAGCCCCAGCGTAAGCCTTGAATCAGTTGTCTAAGGCGACACCCTTTAAAGCTTATACCTAAGACTATAGAGTTAACTCATAAAGTAACATGCAACCTCAAGTCTATGGATCAATTAATCACATCAATGACTCGTGAGATATTTTCTAATCTGGAAGTTTCCATTTCCTGAAATAGAAACTTCCTTTCCTATTTAGGAATCTTCTCACACGGGGCACCTCAGTGAACTTACTTATGGAAGTAAGCACCCTCATGTATCACGCACGTATCAACTATACACTTTGCATCTCCATGAAACAAGGTAGTCCTTATTAAAGGCGTGATCCCACAAGCAAGCCTTAGAGGCGTCAGGTTGATACTCCCACTGTCTGTAGGACTCATCGGCTTGGAGTATTTTACTAATCATGACTTATGTGATATAGGGCTCGTTTCATGAACCATTTCACCTAAATGGTAGAGTCCTAAAGTCATCAGGATTAGGGGAGTTCTCATACATGCACAACTAAAGTAAACGTATACCAAACAAGAGCATATAAAGAAGTGTTGCCTCAATTCGTTATTTTATTCAAAGATTGTCAGTGATCATAATAAGGAAAAGTACAAAACGGATATACAATCGACTTTCTAGGGCACTATTCCTAACAATCTCCCACTTGCCCGTCAAAGCCATTCTAAAGCTACTTTAAGTCCCATCTTCTGAAGATGACCTTGGAAAGCTTCTCGACTAAGGGGTTTAGTAAGTGGATCTGTCACGTTCTCTGCTGATGTGACCCTCTCAATTTGCTGCCACGTTTAGTAAGATGACCCTCTCAATATCACGGATTAGGTGATACTTTCTCATAATGTGCTTGGTCCGTTGGTGAGATCTTGGTTCTCTTGCTTGAGCAACCGCCCCAGTGTTGTCACAAAACACAGTAATGGGGTCTTTCATGCTAGGAACAACATTCAACTCTTGAATGAAGTTTCTAATCCAAACACCTTCCTTAGCTGTATCATTTGCAGCTAAGTATTCGCCTCAGTGGTTGAATCTGTAGTGGTCGTCTGCTTGGAACTCTTCCAACTCACTGCTCCGCCGTTTAGGCAGAAAATGTATCCTGACATTGACTTAAAATCATCTAAGTCAGATGCAAAGCTTGCATCGCAGTATCCTTCAATAGTAAGATCTTTCTGACCTCCGTAAACTAAGAATAAATCTTTAGTACTTTTCAAGTACTTAAGAATATTCTTCACGACAGCCCAGTGACCATCTCCAGGGTCAGATTGGAAACGACTTGTTATACTAAGTACATAAGCCACATCCGGTCGAGTACATAACATTGCATACATTATGCTACCTATTGCTGATGCATAAGGTGTGTGAGTCATTCTTTCCTTCTCAAGGTTAGTCTTAGGACACATCTTTTTAGAAAGACATGTTTCTACACTCATAGGAAGGTTCTTAACCTTTGCTGACTCCATATTAAATCTCTTCAATACTTTGTCAATGTACATCGACTGTGATAGTCCTATTAACCTTCTAGATCTATCTCTATAGATTTTAATTCCAAGGATGTAGGACGCATCACCAAGATCTTTCATCTCGAATTGGTTCAATAACCATAACTTAGTTACTTTCATGTCATCCTTCGAATTCCCAATAAGAAGGATGTCATCAACATAAAGTACTAAGAATTGCACTGAGGTCTCCAATTTTTTTCTATACACACATGATTCATTCAAAATTTGAATGAAGCCAAATGCTTTGACTGATTCATCAAATCGAATGTTCCAATTCCTAGAAGCCTGTTTCAATCCATAGATTGACCTTTGGAGTTTGCAAACCTTTTGCTCACTCCCACTGAATGTGAAACCTATGGGTTGCTCCATATAAATGTCTTTATCAATGTCACCATTGAGAAAGGCAGTTTTCACATCCATTTGCCATATCTCATAGTCATAATATGCAGTAGTGGCAAGCATGATCCGAATAGACTTTTGCATTACAACTGGTGAAAAGGTTTCATCAAAGTCCACGCCGGGTCTTTGAGTGAATCCTTTTGCAACCAGTCTTGCTTTGTAGGCTGCAATGCTTCCATCAACTCCAAGCTTTCTCTTAAAGATCCATTTGCAACCTATGGGTTTGACTCTATCAGGCAAATCTACCAAGGTCCAAACTTGGTTGGAGTTCATGGAATCCATTTCGGATTTCATGGCTTCTATCCACTGTTCAGAGTCAGAATCTGAAAGTGCCTCCTCATATGTTAAAGGATCATTGTCCTTTTCAGAGATCTCATGGAAGAATCTATACCATCTCTCTGGCTGTCTAGGAGTGCGTTCAGAACGCCTTAGAGGAGGATTTACGTGTGTATCGAGATTCGTGATTGGTTGTGGTTGATCAGAAGGGGATGTTTCTTTAGTGGGTGGCGTGGGGTCACTTTATACTTCCTCTAATTCTATGATCTTGCCTTTCTTTTCTTTAAGGAACGGTTCCTCCAGAAAAGTGGCATTTCTGGAAACAAACACCTTTTGCTCAGATTGATAGAAGTAGTATCCTATGGATTCCTTAGGATAATCTACAAAGTAGCATAAGTTAGAACGAGATTCTAACTTATCTCCCACTGTCCTCTTCACGTAAGCAGGACAACCCCAAATTCTTAAGTAAGAATAACTAGGGATTTTACCATGCTACATTTCGTAGGGCGTTTTAGGGACTGACTTAGAGGGAACTAGATTCAAAATCTTTGCGGCACTTTCTAGGGCATAACCCCAGAAAGAAGGTGGTAAGTCAGTGAAACCCATCATGGAACGAACCATATCAAATAGAGTTCGATTTCTTCTCTCAGAAACTCCATTGAGTTGAGGAGTTCCCGGAGGTGTCCATTGGGAGATAATCCCATTATCTTTGAGATGATTAAGGAATTCTTCACTAAGATACTCATCTCCTCGATCAGATCAAAGTGCTTTGATCTTGTGACCAGTTTGGTTCTCAACCTCCTTTTGAAATTCTAGGAATTTCTCAAAAGCTTCAGATTTATACTTCATTAAGTATACATAACCATACCGACTAAAGTCATCAGTAAAGGTTATAAAATACTGATGATTGTTTCTTGTGCTTACACTAAGCGGTCCACAAACATCAGAATGGATCAAATCCAAGACCTTAGTGGCACGTTCCACAATTCCTTTAAAAGGAACTTTGGACATCTTTCCTTTGAGGCAGGACTCGTAAGAAGTTAACTCTTAAGATCATTTTCAGAGAATGATCCTAAAATGTTTATCTTGCTAATTCTGTTCTTGGAAATATATCCTAATCTAGCGTGCCATAAGGGAGCTGAAACTTTGTTATCTCTCTTATGTTTAGTTTCTCGTTGTATATTCATAATATTGATATTCTGAGTTAGATAAAGCCCATTACTTAGAGTACCGATGTGAACGGAAGAGTTGTTCCATTTGATAAAGTATTTACCCTTCTTAATATAAGTTTCATAACCTTCACAATCTAAAATTGGAACTGAAATTATATTACGAATAATGCTCGGTACATAAAGGACTTTATTTAAAACTAACTCAAAACTACCTAAATCTAATCTATTGTGCCTAAAGCTCGAGCTTCAACATTTGAGCCATTGCTGATCTTCAAGATACATTCTCCTTCTCTGAGTTGTTGAATTTCATTTAGCATCTGTACATCATTACAGATATGAGCTCCACAACCGGTATCAAGTACCCAAGAACTAGAATTAATAGAATGATTTTCTTCAACGAGAAACATACCTTTCTTTAGAGTAGCCTTGTACTCTGGGTAGTTTCTTCTCCAATGTCCCGTTTTGCCACAATGGAAGCAAACATCCTCTTTCTGATCACGCTTCTTCTTTTGGGCCTTCCCCTTCGAAATGCCACCAGTGGGCCTAAGGGGTTTCTTCTTCTTCTTTTGGGCTTTCTTGCCCTTACCTTTAGAAGGCCCAGAAGAGGAAGATGGAGCATTCACCATCAGAACCTTATTGTCCTTCTTGATCGTGCTTTTAGCAGTCATAAGCTGACAAATCAACTCAGCTATAGTAGCACCAGCATGATTCATATTGAAGTTAAGTACAAATGGATTGAATGATGGTGGGAGCGAGGCTAGCAACAAGTCCACTGAAAGCTCATCTTTCAGTGGCATGTCCATGGAAGCAAGTTTCTCAGTAAGGGCGAGAAACTTGAGTCCATATTCATGGACACTCGAACCTTCCCTCATTTCCAAGTGGAACAATTCCTTTGAAGTGTTATACCTTGTAACACGTTCATGAGGGCGATAAAGTTGCTCTAAGTGGTCGTAAATCTCCCAAGCAAATTCCATGGCCTCATGTTGCCTTTGCAAGTCTGGAGACATGTTAGCCAACATAAGGCAACCGGCTTAGATATTATCATCCTTCCACTTCTGAATCGCTTCCCGCTCGGCCCGAGTGGGAGCTTCCCCTTCGGGACTAGGCTCCCCTTCGAAGAGAACATAAGTTCTCTTCTCAGAATCTAAAATGATTTTTAGATTCCTCAGCCAATCAGAATAGTTGGGACCAGTCAACTTGTTTGACTCGAGGATCGACACAAGAGGGTTTTTTGTTGCCATTTCAAAACATGTAGAGAATCACAGAATCTACGACCTAAATGGTAAAATAGAGAACTAGTGAGCATGCTGAATTATAACGATATACAAAAGATAAGATCTTTAATCTAATGTAGTTCCCACTGTTTTTCAGAGATCTATAATTCCCAAAGATCTAAGAGGAACACGTTTCCCAATGGGTACTAATATCCTAAGCATTTCACCTCGAACCCACGACTCGCGGACATTTTAAGTAAAGCCCTAGGTAGGTACAACTTACCAATTCTAACACCTTTAGAACTATTCGTAATTGTTTTTGCATCACCTATCTTTCAATATGGACCTACGACTCGTGCGACATCCATATTTACTTAGTCGTTAAGCTAGTCCCATCAATCATAAGATCATGATCAAAACTTAGTTCGAACGACCCACAACTCGCGGACATCGCCCTTGCCAAAATTGACCACGAAATATTGATCATTTAAAATGATCAATTAGGTAACTAAGAACTAATAAGCTCCACTAGCTATCCCACGACTCGCGGACAATAACTAGCTTCACTTACTAAACTTAAAACCTATTGATGGAATGCTAGGAATTTAATTCAAAATTTGCATCTCGAATTAAACACCTATTGTTCGAAATTAGCTTAATATTTAATGGGAATTTTCGAATCAACCGGAGAGTTGTCCGGTTCGACCTCACCAACATATATGTTATCCAATTTCATTAGTCTTGATTAATGCCAGTACAACTTAAATGCATTTCACACAAGCAGTTAGCAGATGACATGTCCTAGCATGATACTAACATGAGATGATCATGGGTTCTACCTATCTTATGCGTGATATATGAGAGCCACTCCACAATCACAAGTTCTAACATACATGCCACATAAACAGTTTAAATCACATAAGGGAAAGCAGTAACAAAATACTAGCCCTATCTCTATTACATTTTCAATTGAGATTCCCCTCCCTAACATTTTGAGGGATCTTCACTTATGGCCTCCTTGTTATTTGAATGTGGTCCATCTTACTCCATGGGTGCATTGTCTCCAAATTGAAAATAAAACCTCACCACCTATTCTACTCTCAAAAAAATGAAAAAGTACTGAAAAGTAATAAGGCTCAATCTTCATATTGGCCTTAGACAATTACAGTAATATGGAAAGCCACATAATAAATCACATAACAGTACGCACATAAGGGAGGCTCCAACCTCAATTGAAAAAACGCAACTATAGGGCTCCAACCCCAATTTAAACCATCCATGTGCATAAATTAAAATCATACATAAGTCTAAACCCATGATCACCTAACATGCTTCTTGCGAGAATTTAAATTTAGCCAATAAATTAAAATTCCCGTTTCAAGTCCTAATGACTTAAAACACGACTTGATGCGAGTCTTGTTCATAAAAGTTTTCAACAAATCCCAAATTACTAAAACTAATAAAATTCCAATTAATTTCTGAAAATTAATAATTTTATCAAAGATGTAGTTTCCCAAAATTATAAACCGTTTCTATTTCTCAAAAATCCCAATTTTAATTTTTATTCAAAATAAATTAATTTAATTAAAAAGCAGTTTTAATAAAATAAATAAAATTGGGACTGGATTGCACGAAAAATGAAAACAGATTTCGAGAAAAATGGGGCCTGTACACGAAGAGGGCCGCAGCGCACGGCCAAGGTCGCGCGAGTGCGTGCTGCTGCGCGCGGCCCTTCCGGCCACTTGCGGGCGTTGCTGGGCGGGCGCGCCTCCCGCACGATTGCGGAAGGGTGTTGGGCGGTGTCGCCCTTACATGCGCCTAGCAGCGGGCGGTGGCGCGCGACGCCTTCGCGCTTGGGGTTTGGCGTGTTCGTAATCCAGGCTTTTCGTTTCACGTTTTCGTTCAAAAGCAAAACCAATCCAAGAAATCCAAAAACAGTTTATACAGTTTCAAATCTAAAACAGTTTTCAAAAATAAAATTTTCAAAACAGTTTTCATAAACTTTCAGGAAAAGTACAGTTTCGTAATTCAGGCTTTCTAAAACAGTTACAAATACTCAATCGCATCAAGCCTAAGAATTTCTACCAAATTCAGAATAATTGAGACGAATCAGAAACACGATTAACGAGGTGGCTCTGATACCACTTGTTGGAAAAACGGAATCAGAAAGCAGCGGAAATTTAAAATTTTCCAACAAAAGGATCGAAACTCACAATCATGAATCCGAATTCGTAGAGATTAGAAACTTACTTTTCAATAATCTTTCTTGAAGAGTTTCAAGTCACCTAAGAACGCTCTTCTCGCGGCTTGATCCCCTCTTCTTGATAAAGCTCGAATCTTCAAAACTTCTAACTTGAAGCTCTCTAAAGATAGTCCACCAACTTGCCTACAATCTAACTAGTAAGGATGCTAGTTCTCTAGTTAGTGTTTAGGCTTGACCTAGGGTTTATTTGATCTTGGAGAAAGGATGGTGTTCAACATATGAACCAAAAGAAAATCGATCAGCCCTAAGGGGAGCTAGAGCTCCCCTATATATAGGAGAGGGGCGGCCGATCCTAGTCCTTATGGACTAAGGATTTGGTCTCTCTCTCTTATTACTTGATCATCAAGTAATTTTAAACTTTGACTTTGAATTCTAATTCAAATCAACTTTTAAGATAGCTAAAATATCCAAACCCTTTTGGATAATATTATACTTTATTTATTAATAAATAAATAACTTATTTATCTAATTAATTAATTGACAATTAATTAAATAGATTAATTTCTCCAAAATAAGACTTTCATTTTAATTCACAATTAAACCAAAGTCTATTAAATAATTAACACATTAATTATTTAATACATAAATAAATATACAGGCACATTGCATACGTGTCCATATAGGACACGTGTCACGCACGTGACGTCCCCACACATGTACTTCACACGTGTGGAACCCCTTTGGCCCGATTAACTCTTTTAATCATTTTGAAGCCTTAACTCATGTAACCAAGTTGTTGTGTGTGACCCTCTAGGTTCTCAATTCAATTAGCAGTGACCATTTGATCATTTTAAAGCCTTAACTCATGTAACCAAGTTGTTGTGTGTGACCCTCTAGGTTCTCAATTCAATTAGCAGTGATCCTAATTAATTAATTCACTAATTAATTAATCAGTCCACAGATTAAATGACCATAGTCTAGCAACAGGTGTTTAACCCCTAGCTGAATTGGAATGTATCGATTCGACAGAACCTTTAAGTCATTGATTCATGTGAGATACAATCCTCCTACTTACTATCTCTCAACCAAGATCTAGGGTAAGGGAATAATCAGAACCCTAATAATCTGGTCTTAAAGCTAAGTGCATTTCATATCCATTTGATCTCAATCCAAGAAACCCTTTTCTTGATGTCTTGATCTACTGCCTTGGCCAAGGACTCCATATGGCATATGAATGACTTACACAATAAGAGATCACCTTGCAAATACAAGAGTAGGTCCTTTCTTGATTCTCATTCACTTTCATGAATCACTTGTGCAGCCCCAGCATAAGCCTTGAATCAGTTGTCTAAGGCGACACCCTTTAAAGCTTATACCTAAGACTACAGAGTTAACTCATAAAGTGACATGGAACCTCAGGTCTAAGGATCAATTAATCACATCAATGACTCGTGAGATATTTCCTAATCTGGAAGTTTCCATTTCCTGAAATACAAACTTCCTTTCCCATTTAGGAATCTTCTCAAACGGGGCACCTCAGTGAACTTACTTATTAAAGTAAGCACCCTCATGTATCACGCACGTATCAGCTATACACTTTGCACCTCCATGAAACAAGGTGGTCCTTCTTAAGGGTGTGATCCCACAAGCAAGCCTTAGAGGAGTCAGGTTGACACTCCCACTGTCTGTGGGACTCATCGGCTTGGAGTATTTTACGAATCATGACTTATGTGATATAGGGCTCGCTTCATGAACCATTTCACCTAAATGGTAGAGTCCTAAAGTCATCAGGATTAGGGGAGTTCTCATACATGCACAGCTAAAGTAAACGCATACCAAACAAGAGCATATAAAGAAGTGTTACCTCAATTCGTTATTTTATTCAAAGATTGTCTGTGATCACAATAGGGAAAAGTGCAAAGCGGATATACAATCGGCTTTCTAGGGCACTATTCCTAACAACCACCTATATATAGAAGATAAAAAGTAACATCTCAAAATACGTAACGACGCAATAATTACCCTAAGCGCACCTCTCCCCTCAAAGGTCGCGTCATATTAAATGCAGTGTCAGGCCGATCTAACTCAAAGGACGGGCCCAATCATTATGGCAACGGGTCGATTTAAACGATTATGACGGTTCCCCTACCCAATGCCAGCTCGATGGAACTACCACCGTGAATTTCACGCTAATAATTTGGGGGGCCTCTGACATGGGACAATAATACTCGGACGCGTGGCATGCCCACGAGGAAGCCACGTGGACTTTACCACCAATCTGGACCATCTGGAAACAACCATCCGAAAAGAACAGAGCTACGATCGATCTTTGACAACCAGATCGTACGGGCCGTACTGTAAGATCTGGGCACCATGACCTCTATCTGACGTAGCGCTTCCCTCATACGACCCCCATAGAATTTACCTCGTAGCGGTTCCGGAAGGCCCCATCGATCTTCAGATCGATTTCTTGCATCACCGGACACCCGAATGCTATAAAATATTCCTGTCAGGACACGTGTTACCCTCCCATTCCCTGTAGCTGATGCACTGCGGCGCACTTAATGCCCGATGGTACCTGTCTATACCCAAAAGGGAAAGAAGGTACACTCGACCTCCCGCGCTTCAGTTCCACCATCCGACATTCAGATCGATGGCTGGCAACGCCATTAATGCACCATTGCGGTACACGCACTACTGTGTTGATTGGTCATAGCTATAAATACCCCACCCCTGAACAGTAGTTGGTAAGCCTTTACTCCGCATTAAATTGCATTTATTCTCTCTCTAAGTGAATCCAACACTGACTTGAGCGTCGGAGTGCCAAACTTGGGTAAAACCCCAAGTCCCCCAAGTTGGCTTCGAGCTCACATTTGCTAGTGCTTTCAGGTCGATAAAGAGCCCACTCAAACAAATTCTTGACTGATTGATCCAAATCTGACCCTCAGATCGTCCACTTCAGATCGACCGGATTTGAGCCAGATCATGTAGTATTAGTTAAATTTATATTTTTTAGTCAAAAAATTTATAATTTAATATAATATTTATATTTTATCTATAACTATAAATTCAAATAGATACTTCATGCATATTTATACGTTATGCTTATATTTTAGTTTTATGTATATTTTGCATAAGTTTATTTAAACTTATTTGTTTGAAAATAATAATAAAATTTTCCTCTATAGTAGAAAACTATAACAAACACACCAATATCAATCAATGCATTAATAATTTACAAAAGTATCCATAAGAGTTACTTAAACAAATATTTCAAGTGTTAGTGATCCCTAATGCATCTACCTTACATATGAAGAATAACAACCCAATTCACAATATAAACATGCATGTCCAATATGAAAATAATAAAAACTAGCATTCATAAACTCTAAATATGAAATTAGTTCATCATAAAAATATTAAAATATTATTAAGTAGCATTCTATGAAAAAAAAATATATATATTAGATAGTTACAAAATTCAAGTACTTACATCAAACCCCCCAAAAATTTCAGTATCTGCATTAACCCCATTGTCTTTGAATTTTTCTTATATATACCCCCTTGAGCCTCAAACGGAATATAAAGTTCAAGGATTACATAGTAAATATGCCAATAATAGGGATTGAGTTGTAATTAGGGTAGTTGGATGTAACTCACCTTAAAAATATTATACTTAGGGGGTCTTAAATTTTTTAGTTAGCTAACCATCAATAATGGGCTGTTTAGAGTTTTTTTAATGGCTATATTACCATGTCTCAACTTTAATTCGATAGTTAGTCATTACCCTCATATAGACCATTTCTTTGGCCCTTATAATCCAAAGATTACCGCTGAATTACTTAAATGTCCCTCCCTCGAAAATCGCGCTCAATTTAAAAAAAAAACCCCAATGATCACACCCATATCTAGGGGTGTCAATTCGGGTGGGTCGGCTGGGTTCGGGTCGGGTTGATGTAGGGGTGCAACATAAAGAGTTTCAACCCGAACCCAACCCGACTTGAAACTAAAACTGAAAAGGTCAACCCTAACCTGATTTTATTGTGTTCGGGTGGGTTTGGGTTGACCTGAAAATTTTTCAGGTCACCCGATAACCCGACCCACCCGACATAACCCGACCTAAAAAATGAGGGTGAGATAGGGAGAGAGGAAGAGAGAGAGGCCTAGAGAGAGAGAGAGAGAGAGAGAGAGAGAGAGGCAGGGGCATACCTGGGCTCAGCGGAAGGCAGAAGAGGGAGGCGCGGCGGTAGGTAAAGATTGAGACGGTGGCGTCGGAGTGTTGATGGTGGCGGTGGTGGAGCCGGAGATGGTGGTGGACGAGCTGCCGCTTTGAGAGTTTAGCGTGATGTTGTGTAGGAAATCTAGAGTGAGAATGTGAGTCTAAACTCTTGAGACAGAAACAGCGAAGTGAATAATGAAGTCTTAGGGTTAGGAATTTCTAATTTATACCAGGTTCGACCCGAACCCAACCCGTTTATCCCTTTTCTCTCCGGATTGCTTTCGGGTCCGACCCGATTCGAACCGGACCCAAAATCCCCCAACCCTAACCTAATATTTAATTAGGTGGGTCGGGTTGGGTTATCGGGTCGGGTCTAATTTTGACACCCCTACCCATACCAAATAATCAAACGGAGAAGACAACCACACCCAATAATCAATCTCAACATGCCTTCTGCAAAACACCAGAAAATGATCAAAACTCAACATATTAACGAGTATTCCAAAAGCTACATTATACACATCTAAATTTCAATAATCAAAACTATCAAACTTTTCAAAGAAGCACCAAAAAATGAGCTGAGATACAAAAGCAAAGCAACATTGCAAACCCAACACCATGAATCAAACAAGCCTAGAAGTCATTAAATGAGGATTCGAAAAGGGTTCGGTTCAAACTACCCAAAAACGAATAAAAAGACCGATAAAATAGTTACTTCAAGAACCAACAAATCAAAAATCCTAATGTTTTGTTCAAAAAAGTATCAAATCGAAAATTAGGCTTTCTTAATTTCCCCCGAACCACCGCATACCGCGGCACGCCACCGATCAAACACGGCTACATAGGAGGCCAATGCGGCTGAATCTATTTTACCGCAGGCAGACCATATATGGCGGCGACTTTCTACTGGCAGATGAAGATGTCGGACACAGCGAGGTACACGCTGTTGGCGGAGAAAAAATGCGAAGCAGACGCAGGACATGGCAAAGGTGCTGAACGTGGAGGAAAATAAGCTTGGCAAATAAAAATCAGACAACACATTATTCAACGATATCTTCAGCTGAAATTATTAGGAATTTCAATTGAAATTATTAGGAATTTCAATAAATTTAAAAATCATTCGTATTCCGACAATGATCGAGAAATTTTTTCGTCCCGAGAGATTATTAGGACAGAACAGGGTTGGCTTCGGAGGAATTTCAATAGATTGAATACTTCCTTCTAACATTTGGACAACCTTGGACATTGCTGGCCTATTAGATGGAGTAGTCTGAATGCACCAAAATCCTACTAAAAGCATTTTCCTCCACTTCTCTTCTTCTTTCTCTTCAAACATAACATCATCTTCTCTCGGTGTGGCGTTTGCTACTACTTGCTTATAGATTTTGTCCAGAAAATAATTCTCGCTCAAATTGGTTGCCCCAGCTTCCTCCATATTTCTGGCTCCAGCCATTTCCAGAATCATCATTCCATAGCTATACACATCAAATTTATGGGAAACTCCTCCAAAATTCCTGGAGAATACTTCAGGAGCAATATAGCCGATGGTGCCTCTTGCCCCGAGCATTGAAAATCAGATATTTTCGGGCACATGTCTTCATCCAGAAGAATGTTCTGAGGCTTGATGTCGAAATGCACAATCCTAGTGTTGCAGCCCGTTTGCAGATATTCTGGACCTTTAGCAACTCCAACTGCAATCTTGTACAGTTTTTCCAAATCCAGGAGACAATCTGCACTACTATTGTTTATGAACTTGTCCAATGATTTGTTGGGCATATATTTGTATATTAAAGCTCTCTTGGTTTTATCGAGGCAAAATCCTAAGAGATTGACAATATTGACATGGGATGTTCTACTTGTTAGACTTAAGAGAATTCATGATTTGGGGAAGAAAATGTATTATTTCTGTATATTCTATATACCAAAGCCTCTGTACAAGAGCACATAAATACAACATACTGCTATGCTAAAAAAGGAAACAAAATCAATACAGCAAACACGGGATTACAAGAATCCCCTAATATCTATTTTTCTAACGTTGACACTCCCCCTCAAGTTGTAAAGTCGGATCACCGATTTGCAACTTACCTAGAACTTCTGCAAATATCCTCCCATTTACTGCCTTAGTCAATTTATCTGCAAGCTGGTCTTCTGACCTCACAAACGGAAGCTCGATAACTCCTTCCTCAATCTTCTCCTTAATGAAATGTCTGTCTACTTCAACATGTTTCGTACGATCATGTTGTACTGCATTCTCAGATATGCTTATCACTGCGCGATTGTCACACTTGAGCCTGCACTTTCTGGTTGGAGGAATACCAATCTCTATAAGCAGTTTCCTCAACCAAAGAATTTCTGCTACTCCCCAAGCAACCCCTCGAAACTCGGCTTCTGCACTCGAGAGAGCAACCACCTTCTGCTTCTTACTCTTCCATGTCACAACGTTACCCCCGGCTAGTATGAAATAGCCGGAGGTCGACCTTCGATCACTTGGGTTCGCTGCCCAGTCTGCATCTGTGTATGCCTCAATCTCTAAGTGTCCGTTCTTCTGAAAGATAACCCCTCTTCCTGGACACCCTTTCAGATACCTACATACTCTGAGAGCTGCTTCCATATGAGACTTCTGTGGTCTGTGCATAAACTGACTCAATACCCCTACTGCATAAGCAATATCCGGCCTCGTGCGAGCTAAATAGATTAACTTCCCCACCAAGTGCTGATACTGTGACTTTTCTGTCTCTTCTACTTCGTCTTCTATCCTCAAACCATGATTGACTACCATAGGAGTGTCTGCTGGCTTACACTCTAAGAGCCCCGTCTCAGCTAGCAAATCAAGGATAAACTTCATTTGTGAAATGTATATCCCTTTCTTAGAACGCAGTACCTCTATCCTGGGAAAGTACTTTAGCGGTCCTAAGTCCTTCATTTCGAACTCTTGGAATAGATTTCTTCTGAGTTGTCCGATTTTCACTTGATTATCCCCTGTGATGATCATATCGTCAACGTAGATAATCAAGCACGTCACTAGCTCACCTCGCCTTTTAATGAACAACGTATGATCTAAATTGCTCTGGAAATAATCGTACTTCTTCATGGCTGCGGAGAATCTCCCAAACCAGGCTCGGCGTGACTATTTCAACCCGTATAGAGCCTTTCTTAACCTGCATACTTCCTTACTTCTGAACTTCCCAGTGAATCCAGGGGGAGGATCCATGTACACTTCTTCCTGAAGATCTCCATGTAGAAAAGCATTCTTAACATCGAACTGATGGAGATGCCAATCTCGATTCGCTGCCACCGAGAACAACACCTGGATGGTGTCTATCTTTGCTACGGGAGAAAAGGTTTCTGAATAATCAATCTCGTATGTTTGCGTGTATCCTTTTGCCACTAGCCTTGCTTTGTACCTCTTAACACTCCCATCTGCCCAATATTTTATTATAAACATCCAACGGTAGCCAACAGCTCTTTTTCCATCAGGTATGGTACATTTCTCCCACGTTCCATTTCTTCCTAATGTCTCCATTTCTGTTTCCATTGCTTCGACCCATTTCTCATCTTTAAGGGCCTCTTCTAAATTCCTTGGAACTCTGATGGACTGAATTGCATGTGCATGGGCAAGAGCTTGTGGTGCTAAACTCCTTCGGGCCATGTTGGCTACCGGATACTGCGGAGTCCGACCGACATGATCTGGCTCATATCGTTTGGGAGGAATACCTCGAGTCGACCGTGGAAGTAGCACATACCTCTCTGTATCTCTGTGAGCATTATTTCCACCATTTCCATACTCCCCCTGTTCCTCACTACTCTCTGCACTGTTATCATCATATGGAATAGTAGAAACCGAACTATTAACTGTGTTACTTACCTCAGGAGTATTCGTCAGGTCGGAATTGGAGTGGATAGGGCTTGCCGATTGTACCACGGGAGGTGGTGGCTTGGTGGTTCCGCCTACTTGCTCTGTTAGGACTGTGTCTGGCCAACTAAGTGGTGGAACCCCACTAAGTGGATCCTGCTGCTGACTCTCCCCCTGACCACAATGTAGGGTTGTAAAGTAATACTCGGTTTCAACAAAGTTACAATCCATAGTGGTATAAAGTTGTCCGGAAGTAGGGTGTTTCCACCTGTACCCTTTCTGATAAACCCCATAACCCACAAAGACACACTTAACTGAGCATGGATCTAGTTTGGTACGAGAAGTCTTAAGGAGATGGACAAACACAGATCATCCAAACACGCGAGGCGGAAGGGATAGAATGGAGGGAATTCTTACCTGTTTGGCTAGACACTGTAAAGGGGTTTCAAAGTTAAGTGGTTTTGAGGAAAGTCGGTTAACCAAATATACTGAGGAGGTAACAACTTCGGGCCACATGGACTTGGGACAATGTGACTCAATGAGTAAAGATCTAGTCATCTCGAGTAACTGACGGTTCATACGTTCAGCTATCCCATTTTGCTGTGGAGTGTGTGGATACAAAGTCTGATGGATTAACCCCTTGTCCCGGAAAAACTGTTTAAGAGTAGAATTGATGTATTCCCCCTCATTATCTGACCTAAGAACTTGTATGTAGAGTTTAAACTGCGTATAAACCATATGATAAAATTCAATAAATTTTGAGGGCACTTCGGCTTTATTTTTCAAAAAATACACCCACGTCATCCGAGAACAATCATCAATAAATAAGACGAAATACTTAAAACTATGAGTTGACTCGGTGTCTGGGGTAGGCCCCCATACATCAGAACGAACTAAAGAAAACACAGTTTCAGATCTCAAACTAGACACTTAATAAGGTTGTTTATGACTCTTAGCTAAGACACAAGTATCACAACTAAACTGACAATCTTTTAGAAAAAACTTAGGAAATAACAACTGAAGGTACCCTAACGAGGCATGTCCGAGTCGACGGTGCCACAATCACTGTTGACGGTTCACTGTCTCGTGAGCAAGCGCTGTAGTTCCGTGTTGAGCTACCTCGTCGACATAGTACAATCCACGTTCCTCAGTACCACGCCCAATCACCTTCCCCGAACGAATATCCTACAATAAGTAAAACGAGAACATCACTAACATGCAGTTTAATTACTTCGTGACTTGACTTATGGAAAGCAATTTGCATGATAAATTTGGGATATAGAGGCAATTCTATAATTTTAAATTGGGAACCACGGTGACGGTGCCCGCGCCCTGTACATCCAAAATACCACCGCTGGCCGTTACAATACCGTCTCTGGAGGCATTACTGTAATCCGTGAAATCAGACCGATCATAGGTCATCGTATCTGTGGCCCCACAATCGAAAATCCATCGGGACTTCCGGGGTGATGGATATGCACTGGCTTGAAGTGCTGTACCTATCTCAATTATACTTAAAGTGGGATCCTTTTTACAATTATTTGAATTAAAGGTCCCAGTGCTACTAACCCTATCTCTAGGGACTGAATTGAAAGGATCAGAAATTGCAGGGATATAATTACACATGGGGGCAGAATTTAAAGAATGAGTTTTAGGGGGGCAGGATGGTAAATTCCATCCTTGCCCTATACCTAAAAGAGCTGCCCCTTTCTCCTGACTTCCATCCGCCGCATTTGCTTCTTCTCCATTTCTGGTTTCAGCCGCTGTTTCTCCTCCACCGTCGGCGGCAACCGCCGCTGCGCCATATGCTGGTGGTGCGTGGTCACTGCGTCGGCTCTTCCATCCTTCCGGCCATCCGATGAGCTCGTACCATCCTTCCATGGTATGCCGTGTTCTTCTGCAGTGGCTGCACTCCGGTGGTCCCCTGGTGCCGAAACAATTCGTACCGCCGCCGCTGCTAGTGGCGGTCCACCTTGGAGTTGTCGGCATTTGCTTTGGCGGCCCAGTGGTACATATCTCTGGCCTCCTACCGTGACCGACCCCTGTTCTTCCTTGTCCCTGTTTTCCGGTAAGTAAGCAAGCTCCGATGCCCGTGTCCGACGTCGATGATGAACTCCGGCCCACTAATATATCTCTCCGATTTTTCTCTCGCCGTATGGTGGCATAGGCTTTTTCGACTGTGGGTAACGGATCCTCTTTCAATAGATCCCGTCACTCCGGTTCGTACCTAACGTCTAGCCCGACAAGGAACTGGAAAAGGTGGGTATCGGACCTGAAGCGGTTGAATGTTGTAATATCATGTTCACTGGTCATCGGATTCGGCTGTCGAACCTCTATTTTCCTCTAGATTCGTTGAAGGTTACCATAATACTTCTCGATGCTCTCGGTCCCTTGTCGCATATTGTTTCCCCGAACCGTGAGATCAAAAATTTGGAAACTATCGCTACTTTGGTTGTATGTTGCGTTGAGTCCCTCCCATAATGTCTTGGTTGATGGGTACTCGGCAAATACTGTAACTAATTCTGGCTCCATGTTGTGTAAGAGCCAAGGGCAAACTATAAGATCCGATTGCTCCCACTTCGTGTATGCCAGAGAATCGGTCGGCGGTGGTGGAGGGTTACCAGTGAGATGACTCAGTTTTCCTCTTCCTCCAAACTCCATTCTCATCAACCGTAACCATAGCGAGTAATTAAATTGGTTTAGCTTAATATTGATTGAGATGGATTGAGGCATGTGATGAATCTGATTTGTTTCTGACTGTGGGGTTTGTAGGCTACTGAGTATACTGGCTAGTTGTGTGGTAAGGGAGTCGTCGGGCTGGTGCGATCCCTTGCCGGTGTTACTGCTTCTGTCTCGGCCATCGCCGGGAAAGGTTGGGGTAGATGATGAGCAAGGTTCAGATCCAATTAGTGGATCGTCGCCCGCTCTGATACCATGTTAGACTTAAGAGAATTCATGATTTGGGGAAGAAAATGTATTATTTCTGTATATTCTGTATACCAAAGCCTCTGTACAAGAGCACATAAATACAACATACTGCTATGCTAAAAAAGGAAACGAAATCAATACAGCAAATCACGGGATTACAAGAATCCCCTAATATCTATTTTCCTAACGTCGACACTACTAATGCTGGCAACTTCATTCGTGAATTATTCTCCGGATCCATTGCTATCATCTGTGTTAACCAAAACCTTGACAGCAATGAGACAACCGTTTGGTAGTGTTTCTTTGTAGACACTACCGTAGCCTCCTTAACCAAGCTTATCACTGAAGGATTTCGTCTTTTTTTTTTTTATTTCAGAATATTTGTATCTCTTTCGAGCCAGAGACTCTTGTTGGAGTATAAATTTTTCTACAATGCGATTGCGTTCTTCTTCAGATTTGGATTTTGAACGTCAGGATTTGACTATTTTAATCGCTAAAGCAGATATAAGAGTTATATCAAGTAATAGTCCTGGAAACAGAGTTAAGTGAGATTACATGTCCAGCAACAACCCAAAAGGAAAAAGGCAATAAAACAGACTAAATTTGAATGCCAAATGCCTTACCTCCAATTATCCCGACATAAGATGGCCATGAAATGCTCCTTTTTTTTTGTTGTGACACCCATCACCGATGGAAATGTTCCTTGAAGGAACAGTAGTTAACCTTTTCAATCATTGAAGTCACACATTGCATATAACTTATTCAACAGATATATATAGGATATTCAGCTCTACATTTTGAAAATCTTCCCAGGAGTTTCAGCCGAGGGGGCAGGAGCTGGAACTTCTTGATCTTCTGACGTGCTCGGGGTAGGGGCCGGCCTGGAGGCCAGTGTGGAGTAGAAGGTGCAAACATAATCAGCCACGGTGCAGCTCATCACGCTTGTTTCATCGTCGAGGGCATAACTATAAGCATTCGGGCACGCGCTCTTGAAGACCTTCGAGTACGAAGTCGCTCTACATTCCTGCTGCGGACCGTACTGGCCCGTGCAACAGTACTCTGAAGTGTTGAAAACCTCGCACGCGCTGCGGCACGCGCCCACACCTTTGATTCACAATTCGGCAGGACACCTCGGGTTGAGGTCCTCCACACAACCCGCAGATCCGCACTGACCTGAGCCACTGGTGGCCTCGACCGTTACAGGCAAGTTGTAGCCGTTGACGAGGCTGATGTCGTACAAGTCCAGGGAACCGAGATCGAACCCAATTAGTGTTGTGGCGGTGGATGCTCAGTCGTTGCACTGGATTTAACCGGAGCCACAGTCACCGGCTGCCATAGTGATAGTGCAGGAACTTGTAAAGGATTCAAACACCAATCACATTTAGAATTTATTTGTGGAAGGGAAGACCATCACAAGCGTTGAGCCTCAGGAACTGGGTTTCCGGTGAGCGTGGGTTCTTCTAGCTAGGATAACACCAGGTGATGTAAGGAGGATGCCGTAAAGATGGTGAAATACATAGAGTTTTTTGAGGAAGAAAAATGCTAAGGAAAATGCCTAGTGATGTAGTGTGTATGAGAAAGATGACTTAGGGAAGAGAGCAAGGGCTTCTCCCTATTTATATGTTAGGGGTGAGGGTGCTTTGGGTATTTTGACCAAGTGGTCCCAAACCTGTGTTGCCCTAACACGTGGCAGCCTGTGACGGCATGAAAGGGATGGCTCTGAAAAGTGGACGGCGGGTCAGGTACAAGGTGTGCACCTCCACTGTGTCAGAGGTTGTTGGCGAGTGTTATGCGCTGGAATGCTCAAGATCTGCCCTGCGGGTGTACGGATGCCTCTTGGGGTAGATCTTGCCCGAGCGCATGTGACCCTCGGAGGGGCGCACGGGAGGGTTTCCTCTGGCAGATGACCTACGAGCGTCAAATGGCCGAGCGTAAGAAAGAAGGTGCCCTTATGTGGCGTTTCCATGTGGAGGACGACTTTGAGGGACCCTAGCATGAGCGCCAAGTTTTGGCGGCCTGAACCCTTCGCTCGAATAGTGGGCCGAGGCGTATGGGCCTGGACTAGCCAGCAAGTGGATGGACTAGGTCGATCCGCGAGCCCTGTAATGCGAACGTCGAAGCTCTGTGCGTGCGGATGGTGACACATGTACAACGTTGATCCGAGCGTATTTTGGCCCTATCATTTTACCCCCCAAATTCCATAGTACCGTCTAAGGGTAATATAGAATTTAGAGAGGTGGGCTTTGTCTTTTGAATATCCGAGGGTCAAGCTATAAGAGGGGAAGTGACTGACCGTCTTCAATAACGGACAAATTCTGACACATTCATTAAATGAAGTCTCATCCGCATTTAATGCGGATGGGAGATAAGGGCACGTGGTCAGCTAAGTGGGCGCGTGTATACCGGGAAGCGTGGGGCGGTTACCAAAAGTGGGAGTATCCCAAGACGGGAAATGATTGCCTTTTCAAATCCCCAACCCTAATTAATGCCAATATTTTACCTATAAATAGGGATCGGGGAGGCCTTTCACTCTTTTACGCTTCCATAACTTTTTCAAGCGAAAAAGCTTCATCACTTCTGCGAATTCTTGTGACCTCCGGCAAATTTCTTCTTCAATCTTAGGTAATCTTCCATAACTTCTGAGACTAACCCTAGATTTAGGCTGTGTTCCGAGTGTCATTTCGATTGAGAAGTCCTTAAGGGGTCCTTCATACTCAAAGATTCTCTTATCTTCTTCCAGACTTCCTCTGCAACTGAAACTCCACCTTCAGCACCAAGGTTCAACAATGGCAGGGAATATAGTAGAAGAGATGGTGAGGGAGATAGATGCAATGGCTGTAGGGAGTTCTTCTCCTCACGATAAGATACTCGTTGCCATCCCTGTACAAGAGATCCAGGGTGATTCAACGGATGAAGAACTGGGGGCTGCCGTTCAGGGGATGAACGAGCGCAATCCAGTCGGAGTGGATCAATTATTCGAGGAGATGGACCTATCCCTCCGGATGCAACAGCAAGGGGAAAGGGTTTTCCCAGTGTTAAATAGTGCAGTTAGGCCATAAGATCACCAAGTGACGGTGGCGTTAGTGGGACCCCAAGGAGATGAAGGGCCCTCCGGGCGTGATGCGGGAGATGAGCCTACCCGCAAGCGCCGTCGAAGAGGGAAGGAACCCCTGACGCAAGTGAGGGTAAATAATCCCCACCAGACAGACAAATCCCCAGACGAGATTGTGAGTACCATGACGCACGCGGAGTTGGCGGATTTGAAATCCAGGGTATATTGGCATAATGCTGTGCATAAGACACCCCTCCCAACGGATCGCGAGCGTGCCAACAACCCACCTTCCGGGATGATGACCGTATATAGTGCAGCTGTTCTTGCTGGGGGCCTGAGGTTTCCAATTCCTACTCCGATCGTTGATATCCTCAACTTCCTCAACCTCTGCCCATCTTAGATTTTGCCTAATGGGATTGCCCTTCTAAACACTTTTGTAGTTTTGATGAAGGCCACAGGCCATGAACCCTCCATCGACAACTTTAACAGTCTGATACAGATATTCCGATCCCCACGTTCATCTCCGAGAGATGGCTTCTATTACTTGCAAGCCAAGTCAGGCCTGAAATGATAGATTCTCCTTCAACATCATACGGGGAAAATTGGAAGGAGAAATTTTTCTTTGTGGGGGTGCCCGGGGGGTTCTTTAGGGTTTCGCAAGAGTGGGTGACACATGGTGAGGGGCCCCTTGTGAGGCAGAGGCACGGGGATAAATTGTTCGAGCACTGGGCAAAGAGTTTGGCACTCGTGATGAAGAATGAGAAGTGGTTAATCAAAGCCAAACTTTTGATGATGCACGAGGGGGTATTGTTCCGCTACGGGCTCGTGAGTCCTCCTGAGATGGTGTCTCATCCACCCCGCCGGAATAATGAGCATGGACGGTTAGACTCTAGGAACTAACTCTGCTAACATTTAAGATAGAAATGCTAACTCTCTGGAATACCCCCTGCTTGCTGCTGCTATTATTTCTGTTTTCTCTCTTTCCTTTTAAGTGTTTTGGAAATGAGATCTGATGCTCATTTACCTCTTTGTTTACAGGCGTGGACATACTTATGGCGGGCTCAAACATAGACAACATAGCAGCAATGATGCGCGCTTGTAGGGCGGGCGGCCAACAGTAGCAGCAACAGCCCCAGCCCCAAGTGCAGCCCTCAAATGCCCCCCGAGGAGGCAGAGGTTCCCGGCGAAGGTCTGGGAGAGGAGATGGCGGTCGGAAGAGAGGCTCCGCAGTTCACATAGAGGACCTGACGTTGGACGACACTCAGGATCCCATCGTCCCAGCTGCTCCCGAGGGTCCAAGCACTCAGGGGTCAGACGGTTCCCGTGTTAACCGCTCGGGGACCCTAGCCTAGATAGTTGACGAGGTGTGGGCTCAGCGCTCGCGAAAGAGGAAGAGGATGCCAGATTCGCTCTCTATTTCTGGAAAGGGAAAGGAGGTTGTGGTGGGCCCGAGGGGCGAGGAAGGCGACACTTCGCCCTCAGAAGAAGAGGACTTCTGGAAATTTGAGCGCTTTGGGGATGAACGTTACAAGCGCTCGCTGGGGGAGGGCCCAGTACTCCTGAAAAAGAGCCCCGCTACCCACAACCTGGTCACGGGGATTATCAACAGGCTCCAGTTCTCCAGGGATCATGAAAAGCTAAATAAGCACGGGGCCGCTCGGGTTGCTGGAGACGCATGCTACGCCCTCTTGACGGTGAGTATTTTACTTTCCCTAGACCCATTCCACTTCTTTTCTTGCTCTTGATAAAGAAAATTTAACATATTTGGTGTCTTCAGGAGGTGATTCCCCGGCTCAAGAATTTGGAGAGGCGAGCGGAGATCTACTCCGAGCACAAAGATAAATATAAAAAGCTGTTTCGCGTATCCGATCCCGGCCAACTGCAAGAGGACTATAACAATCTCTCCGCAGAGCTTACTGCCTTCAAACTTGAAAGGGACGAGGTGAAAACGGCACTCAAGAACCGAGAGGATTCATGGCTGAAACTGGACGAGCGTCCCAAAGAGGTGAAGGGGGCACACAACCAGCTAAAAGCTGACAATGAGGAGTTGAGCAAGCATCTGACCGAGCGTAACCGAGAGTTTGAGATAATGAGGAAGGAGCTTGCTGACCTCTGGAGCTAGGCTGTTGACTTGGAAACGAGGGTGGCTCAGGAGACACTGCACAAGTTTGTGCACTCCAAGGCCTTTGCTTTTGCCGCTAACCTCTATAGCTTCCCCAACATCGAGTGGTTCTTCTGGAGGTCCGTGGGCCAACTGGTCAAATCGGGAGAGGTGCCGCCCAGCGCACGGAATGATCCTCGTCTTCGCGTGGACCTTGACGAGAATTTAGAGATCCCAAACCAAAACAGGGATCCGAGCAAAGACTTGACAGAGCCGGAGTACAATGACTTGGTCGTCATGCTCCAGAACGAGTTCATGGAGGCGAACCCTCCTGAGCCTGAGCTGGTTATGCTCGAAGACCAAGGCGATGAGGACGCTCCAGAAGTAGAAAATCAAGGTGATGCTCAACCCTCAACCTCAGAGGTCCTTGCCCCGATGCCTTTATCAACCGCACCTCCTGAGCCCGAAGACTCTCATGTGCCAACTGCTGAAACTGGAAGCGGCCTTCAAGATGCCCCCTGAAACCATCTTCTGTAATTCTGTTTTGCCTATTTCCATTCCCGTTATGAATACTTAACCCTTGTACTGTATTTTGGGTCTTTCTAATAATGCATTTTTAACTTGTTTTCTTCCTTTATCTGATAATGCTACTATTGATGAGGTTTGATTCCTTCAATACTGCATGTTGAGCATTGGATGTTTGTTCTTGTATGATACTTGCATGCTTGTTTTTACTAGCGTTTGGATGTCTGCAATGGTAATGTGCGAGCGCGAGAGTGTTCCTTATAAGGGTACCCTAGCTATATCTATAATTGGGCTTGAATTTGAAATTAGGAATCTACTAAGGATTTAGCTAAGTACTGGCCGTATACATGTGATGCACACTTTTAATTTGAGCGTTTCATTAGCTTGAGTGAACTTAGAAATCAGTTGTAAGATTTGCTAAGTGTGGAATTAAGACGAGCGAGTGAAACGGTGACGTCAGCTTTGTACTTAGGTGTCCGTAAGAGGATTAGCCTAGCATTATCTATTTATGAGCGTACTCATACCTAGGAGGATGAGGGTCATTGGGGGTTTACGAGCGCAAACTGGAGTGATCAGCATCCAGTTGGTGTAAATTAAGTATTTAGCATCCCCCTTTTTCGACACGCTCATTCCTAGGGTTTACATACCCCTGAGCGTCAAGCCATTCGATGTGGAGGGTTTTCGACATACAGGTAGCGTTGATTTAGGGGCATGTTGAGTGGTCATTAGTCCGGTCGATGCAATTGAATACTTAAATCATTGATATAAGAAAACATCAAGTAAATGATCAGTAATGATTGGAAATGTTGTACTTACAATTAATGATAGCGATTGTCATGCTTTCTGTCAAAAGAAAGTACAAAGTGCCACGAGTAGGTAAGTACAAAGTTGGTGCTTACACATAGAACCGTCTAAGGTTACATGCATTCCACGGTCTAGGGAGACGCTCGCCCTGCAAAGTATCCAGAAGGTAGGTATTGTTCGCTCGTACCTGAGTGACTTTGAAAGGGCCCTCCCAATTGGGTTCCAGCTTACCTACATGTTTGGATACTTCAACTTTTTTGAGGACCAAGTCCCCTAACTGGAAGGTTCTCTCTTTAACACGCTTGTTATACTGGTGTGCTACAGTCGCCCTGTATCTATGGATCCGAGCCCAAGCAGTATTTCTCCGCTTGTCCAGCACGTCCAATTCGAACGTCCGATTATCCTCGTTGGCTGCAGGCTCGAAGTAAGCAACACGTGCTGACTCTTGAGCAATTTCCGCTGGTATCATAGCCTCGAAACCGTATACGAGGGAGTAAGGGGTTTCTCCTGTTGCCACTCGTGGGGTAGTACAGTACGCCCAAAGGGCACCTTGAAGTTCCTCGGCCCATTCCCCCTTTTTACTTTCGAGCATCGTTTTCAGATGCTGAAGTATGCTTCGGTTGGTCACCTCAACTTGACCATTAGCCTAAGGGTAGCCCACGGAAGTGAAGTGCTACTCAATCCCAAGTTCATAGCACCACTCTCCTGTGAGCGTGATAAATTGGGAACCGTTATCCGAGATGAGCACCCTCGGGATGCCATATCTGCAGATGATGTTCTTCCAAATGAAGTCCCTTACCACTTTGAACGTTATCTTCGCGACCGCTTCAGCTTCGGCCCATTTGGTGAAATAGTCCACAGCGAGGATCACAAATTTTCTTTGTCCGACCGCCATTGGGAGGGGTCCTACTATATCAATGCCCCATTGGTCAAAGGGCCACGAAACGTCAATAGGGATCATTTGGGCTGCCGGCAGTTGAGGGGTGTTTGCATGAAACTGGCACTTAGGACATTTCTTGGAGTAGCTGATGGCATCATGTAATAGCGAGGGTCAATGAAACCCAATCCTTAATACTTTCTTGGCTAGAATCCGTCCGCCCGAGTGATTCCCACAGCTTCTGTTGTGCACATGCTCCAACACCTCCTTGGCTTGCGAGGGTCTCAGATACCTTAATGGTGGACCCTGGAAAGACCGCTTAAATAATCGACCATCTTCGTCAAGAGAGAAGCGAGGGGCCTTACTCCTAACCTTCCGTGCTTCCACTTTATCGCTCGGGCATGCTCCGTCCCTCAAAAACCTAATGATGTCATCGAACCAACAAGGTTCGGAGGGATCAATCATGCTCACTCCATTCGAGGGTCCCGTCTCGCGAATCAGTGGCTTCTCCGTTCTAAGGAATGTGACTGAACGCTCGTAGGAATCTTCTAGGGCGGATGCGAACTTAGAGAGAGCATCCGTACGCTCGTTTTTTGTTCTTGGAATCTGCAACAAATGGAATTCTTTGAATTTGGAAATCGCCTCCTTAGCCCTCACCAGGTACTGCATAATAGTGGCTTCTCGAGCCTCATACGTGCCATCAATTTGACTTGCAAT
Source organism: Lantana camara (assembly GCA_037501455.1). Taxonomy (NCBI): domain Eukaryota; kingdom Viridiplantae; phylum Streptophyta; class Magnoliopsida; order Lamiales; family Verbenaceae; genus Lantana; species Lantana camara. The sequence continues at coordinate 134,787,201 of CM074855.1, forward strand.
TAACTGAGAGTCAACATAAGCAGTGACCCGAGCGGCACTATTCTGTAGGGCTATCCTAAGCCCCTGTATTAGAGCCTCATATTCTGCCTCGTTGTTGGTGACTTGGAACGTCAGCTTGTTAGCGTAGTCCACTTCAGTCCCATGAGGATCTCTGAGGGTCACCCCAGCTCCCCCCGCCCCCCTCTTGTGAGGTCGAGGAGCCATCTGTGTGCAGAAGCCATAGCCCCTCTTCCCTCGAGGGGACGGTATTCAGGTTGAAGCGCTCTACTAATATGTCTGCCACTGCTTGAGCCTGTATCGCCGTGCGAGGCTCGAAGGTGATGTCAAATTGGTTGAGTTCAATTGACCATTTTATGAGCCTTCCGGAGATGTCAGGCTTTGAGAGTACCTGCTTGAGGGGTCGATCCATGAGTACAATGATGGAATGGGCTTGGAAATAAGGCCTCAACCGTCGAGATGCGTTGACCAGTGCGAATGCAAATTTCTCTATCTCCATATACCTTTTTTCCGCGCCCTGCAATGTTTTGCTTAAGTAATACACAGGCATATGCTTACGCTCGCGAACAGCCACCAGGACAGCGCTCGTGGCTTCTGAGGAGACAGAAAGGTAAACGAACAAATGTTCTCCTGGGTTGGGCTTGGTCAACAATGGTGCACTCGAGAGAGATTGTTTCATGTCCTGCAAAGCTTTCTCACACTCCTCGCTCCAGGTGAAGTTTCGAGCGTTGCGCAAGATTTTGAAGAAAGGTAAGTTCCTGTCTGCTGAGCGAGAGATGAACCTGTTTAATGAAATGATCTTTCCCACTAGCACTTGGACCTTTCTCACATCTCGAGGGGATGGAATATCCATGATTGATTTAATCTTCTCTGGATTGGCCTCTATACCTTGCTGGCTGACCATGTACCCTTGGAAGGGTTCAATTTCATCCCATAGTGACGTAGGATGTTGAATGTTCGTGTAACGCCCCGAATTTTAAACAGTCAGGTACGCTCGACACGTGTGGGTTTCGAGCGTAGGAATTTATTTTATTATTTTCATCTATTTAATTTATACGTGTTGTATTAATTTTATAAATTGTGTTCCAACATGATTAAGTGAAAATATATGAAATGTATGCCAACTTGAGAATTCTTGTATGAATGGAATTTAATTGTTACATGAATTAATTGTCCAATTTGTATTAATTGCACAATTGTCCTTAATTGCTCATTCATTTCAATTGAGGGACTAAATTGCATGCAAACCTTTGAGGACCAAATTGAACATTTCCAAACCTTTGATACTTAATTGTATAACTTATAGTATTTGGAGGATTGATCATCAATATTACTTTCCCCCCTCCCCTCCCCTAACATGTCGGTATATACATTCTTCCACAATCATCATCTTCATTTCATGCCAAACCATACATTTTGCTTCCTCTCATCACCCAGACACCCCATCTAAAAAGGAAAGGGAGATTTCTTCATTTACATCCAAGAATTCAAGGAAATTTCAAGCTTGAAGCATCATTATCTTCATCATCATCCTTATCTTCCATCCTTTTCCATTTCAAGATGGGTGTGTACATGATTTGATGATTTTGATCAAGTATGAAGTAGCTAGGGTTTAGGAAATGATGAATTTATGCATTAGAGATTGATTGAATCCTGAAAATGAGATTATATCTTGAATTATGGCATGAATTGGAGCATGACTTCTTGAGTATTTGGCTTGAATGATCAAGTTTGATCATGAACTTGGAAGCTTGGATTCTTGATAATATTTCATGATTTATGTGTCTAAATGGAGTATTATTGCTTGTTGAATATATATGCATCATATTTCCAGAAATTAATAGCTTGGTTTATTAAAACTTGGATTTTGGTTGTTATTTGTTGTTTCCCGTAGCCATGCTTTGTTCTCCTCTGTTTCTTTCCAGTTGCAGAACTGGGAACGACCGTTCCCAGCCTCAAGGCTTTATGGGAACACCTTTTCAAATAAAATAGGCGGCCGAGACTGGGAACGGCCGTTCCCCTTTTGGCCTACGTGTCGGAAGGGTCGTTCCCAGCTACAGCGTGTTTTAAAATAAAGAAATCGTGGGCGCGTTTTGAAGGGGCACGGGAACGGCCCTTCCCATTTACAATGGGAAGCCGGAACGGCCGTTCCCGTGCGTCTGACAGAACAAAATATTCTGCATAAAATTATATTTTTAGCCCCTCGATCCGACGACTTCTTTGACCCCGAATTGCTATTATATGATTAATTACATGCCAAAACACGATATTTACATGCTACATTGTTTATTGGATGATGTCTCGTACTTGATCACGCCGTGCGTCTTATATGGAGTATTGTTCCTGAATTGTGGTCTCATGCACGTACATTGTCCTGTTTCGTGTCCAGTTACTCTCCAGGGAGGAGATTTTCGAGCATGAGCACGTTCACACATTCACGAGTCGTGTGTCGCCTGTCAGGTGAGGTTTAATTGCTAGTTATATAGAACCCATATAACCTGTATGTGATCTTTCGGCCAAAGGTATTTATATTTGTAATTTCATGAAATCACTTATCATTTTAAGTCATGTTCTTGTAACGCAAGCAAGCCATGTTATTGTCATGAATCAAGCATGTTTTAGGCGAGTAGCATGACCGTTCACGTTGGGCCCGAGGGTAGTGACTTGAGCCAACCGGGAAAGCAAGGGCTGAAGGGTAACTCTGGCGCTATCCTCACCACATTTGGGGTTACCCCTGAATCCACTAGGAGATTAGTGGAGGAAGGAGCTTCGGGCTTAGGGATTCATGTACCCTCTGCTCAACATGCATGGATGTTGGGGCCTTGCAATCCCATCATCAACCGGAGGAAGAAGGAGACTGGGGATGAATCCGGCACCGCGGATTGTCCTCGGGTTATTGCATGATTTCCATTCCATGAACTTGTTATATGATTACACATGCACGATTGCACGATAATTAAATTGCATGGTCACTTATTGTTTAATAATCAAGCAAGCATGTTCATGTACATTTGGAGTTCGGTTGGAGACCGCCCTTACTCGCCGGGGCCATGTATTGATTGCATGAAAATGAACAAAGTATTTAATATTGATAGTTGTATTCTCGGGCAAAGAACATCCTCTTCTTGAACTTGTATATTTATCTTTTATAAACCTTTACCCGAGAATATAACTTGCATGTTATCTGCGCTAATATATATGTAAACCCCTCACTCGGTCTTCACAGACTGACGCCTCCACCTTTCAGGTTGTTGCAGGTGCACGCTAGGCGGGAGTCGAGTTGAGTCAAGTCGAGTCCAGTTCATGTAGTCGAGTCAACCTTGGTTCGTGTAATTGGTTAATTGTTGTTAATTATGAAATTATAGTTATTGCTATTGTTTTATACTTGGAGATGATAATGTATTGATATGATAAGTTAGAATATATTTTATTTGGTAAATGAGAAAGGACATGAAATGCTAAATGGAAATATTTGATCATGATTACTTTATGCTTCCGCTTAATTTCCGTCGCATGTTTAAGTTTTCCCGCCTAGCTTGTCATGTATTGCATTGTCACCCGTTCGCTATAGGTTAGTTCATGTACGGATTGCCCGTTTCGTATGTGGATTTACCTATAGTGCGGGGGTGTGACACCTCCACGTGTAAGGGGTGCTACATCTAAGGTGGTATCAGAGCCCGGTTGTAAAACTGAGGTTCTCGTGTCGTGTCATGTCGAGTCTAGGTCGTACGGCATAGGAATTATTTGACAATTTGAGAGTCTTGCATTTATTTGAGATTACTTGCCTATTTGAATTCTTTGAATTTCTTGAATTCTTGGGTAACTTGAACATTCTATTGGTTCTTGCTTATAATTGTTGATTAGGTGGTGTTAAATTGTTTGAATTTATATGATCAACGTGTTTAGTTTAAGTATTGATGAATTACTTGTTGCATTTTATATTAAATTCCTGCTGGAATTAATTATGTGACAACTATATGACGTGAGCATGCTTCACCCTCATGCATTTATTTTCAAAAGTAAGTTATGAGTGACAGGTTTTGGAAATGTATTAATTAAGGCTGGAGGATTTTGAAGATTTAAGAGATTGATCAACCGTTCGAATCAAGCTTGCAATTCGGTCAACCAAGAATGGACACCGGAATCGAGCCCAACATTTCTACGGTGCCAAGTTCTTTAATGCATTCATAAGCACGTACATCAAAGCTACTAATTAATTGCTTTTTATTTATAAATGTTGTTCTAATTGTATTTGAAATTTCCTACTTGATGTCTTGGATACATGTTCAAATTATCTACATTATTTACATTTCCTTACTTATAAGTATATCCTCAAGTTGATATAATTACCCCAACGTGTTGCATTTCAATGGTTGGTAGGTATACTATGTACATGGACACTTTAACCATCATGCATTATTTAGTGTTTTGTTAATAGGCTCTCCCTATGCCCTGCACCGTCCTTGCTCCTATTTTACCAACTTGAATTTAAAGAAGAAATTTCGGAATCATTGGGTATCATGTCGGGAACGAGGTCATTTGATTTTGCTTGAAGTTTAGGAATGTTTGGGACTGTGAGAATTTGTCGATTCAGGATTCCGTAGAAGCAGGTACGATATAGAGATTTGGAAAATTTTGGAAAATGGGGAAATGATGATAAGTTCAAGCAGATAAATGTTCAGGGGGTCTTTCAACCTTCAGAAATTAATCAGCATTTTGGGGATTCAGTAAGGGTAGGAGAAAGAACTTTTCTTGATTTGGATCAGGGTGTTGACTTGGCAAATATGAATCTAGAAGCAGTAGGTGGTAAGTACAGGATAGGGCATTTTCATGATTAGCAGAAGGATTGTGGGATGCTGGAAAATTTTAATATCAAATCAGGTGATGACAGTCGGGAAATTTCAAGTTGGGTATGCCATTAGCGGAAAAGGTTAGAAAAGAACCATTAATCAAAATCTTGATTAATAACAAGTAGAACGAGGAAAAGGTTATGGGAATTGAATCAGCAAAGAAGCTTGCAAGTGGGAAAGGACAGAATGAATCTAAAGAGTAAGAAGGAGAGTCGGCCTGAAAATAAGTTTAAGTCTGAAGTTAGATAGCACTCGAGGAAGTTGGGAATTTTGAGAGAATCGATTTTTCCTGGAATCTTCTATCAGAACCATGTGAAAGAAGTTGTCGATAATTTAAACTTTTCTTCCCTCTTACCTAAAGAAAAGTCCCATCATCGACAGTACCTTTGTTCCATTATCGTTTCCAAGAATGTGGGTGCACCGTCTGCAATTCTCCAATAGTTTTCGGATATCATTTGACTCAGTAAATGGGAGAAGGGATCCGATCCGGCTAAATTTGGATAGTAAATCTTGAATCTTAATCCCTCTTGCTATCAGAATGTCTACAATAAGCGGAAGGGAAGAAAGTGGGAAGTAGAAAGGAAAGCGAATAACCAAGTAAGTAGAATTACAAAGGTTATTAATTTCGGATCAAGTGTTAATAATGGGAATGGAAGAGACGACGATTTTTATAAATTAATTGAGCATACTTTGATCAAAGATAAGAATCCTACAAGGAAAAGTTTCACTAGGATCTGATTTCTCCGGGTTCTATGCAAATGTACGTGCTGAGTTACTCGTGAAGGATTACAACTTTGATTCTTTCCTGCATCAAGCATCTGCCGCGTCCTTGACTAAGGAAATAGGAGCTCAACTTTCGGGTTTCAAATAAAGAGTTAAGATCGATGCTTCAGGAAGATGTTTCACTTGGATTACCGAGATATAGAAAATGGTAAAACCTGTTCTCTCTGTTTGTCGGATAAGAGCTTGCTTGGAGTATAAAGATAGTCTCTTAAGCTTGAGTGTACAATCCCAAAAACCGCAAGTGGATATGGTAATTAAAGTAAAGAATGGTGCGACCGGTAAATCTGGAATTACCACGGGTCTGAAGATATGGTTATTAATGATGATTTACGGATTATGTTACAAGATAGCACGAGGACAGAGATGGTTATCAAGAATGGGAAAATTGAACCGTAGTGGCACCAAGTGGAAAGGAATCGCAACTAAAAGAATCAAGAATTCAGCTGAGTTATTTCAACACCAGAACTTCAATCCTCGGTGAACGGTACACATAATCATGCATAGCACGTGCACCATTATTTTATTATTATTATTTTATTATTGTGTTATTCATGTACATGACTCCTGGTCTATTATTAATTGCTTATTATTATTATTTCATTGTTTTTGTATATGATTCCTTGATTATTATCACTTGTTTACATGAACGATTATTTGCATAAATGATAAATTTTATTTGATCCTTATGTGTTAATTGTAAATAATTATCTAAGTGCTTGCTTGAACTTTACTTCGAGTGCGTGAGAGACGGGGATTCTCTCAGGGTTGTCAAGAGACGGGGCTCTCTTGTTACTTGCTCGAGAGACGGGGTTCTCTCGTTGGTTGTTTGAGAGTCGGGGTACTCTCGCTATTTTAATTACTTGTCAACTTGTTTTAGTGGAAGGTTAGACATTCTTACAAGTGTTTAGGCTCCGGAAAGTTGAGGGTCGTGATTTCACACATTGAAGAATCTTGTGGATTGAAGATCTCTTTCGAACTAATCCCTGACGGGAAGTAGCTAACCCGCGTGGGATGAATACGTAAGAGCCAATTGAATTACAGGAATTCAGGACGTGGAATCCGAGGACGGATTCTCTTAAGGGGGAGAGAGTTGTGACGCCCCGAATTTTAAACAGTCAAGTACGCTCAACACGTGTGGGTTTCGAGCGTAGGAATTTATTTTATTATTTTCATCTATTTAATTTATACGTGTTGTATTAACTTTATAAATTGTGTTCCAACATGATTACGTGAAAATATATGAAATGTATGCCAACTTGAGAATTCTTGTATGAATGGAATTTAATTGTTACATGAATTAATTGTCCAATTTGTATTAATTGCACAATTGTCCTTAATTACTCATTCATTTCAATTGAGGGACTAAATTGCATGCAAACCTTTGAGGACCAAATTGAGCATTTCCAAACCTTTGATACTTAATTGTATAACTTATAGTATTTGGAGGATTGATCATCAATATTACTTCCCCCCCCCTAACATGTCGGTATATACATTCTTCCACAATCATCATCTTCATTTCATGCCAAACCATACATTTTGCTTCCTCTCATCACCCAGACACCCCATCTAAAAAGGAAAGGGAGATTTCTTCATTTACGTCCAAGAATTCAAGGAAATTTCAAGCTTGAAGCATCATTATCTTCATCATCATCCTTATCTTCCATCCTTTTCCATTTCAAGGAGGGTGTGTGCATGATTTGATGATTTTGATCAAGTATGAAGTAGCTAGGGTTTAGGAAATGATGAATTTATGCATTAGAGATTGATTGAATCCTGAAAATGAGATTATATCTTGAATTATGGCATGAATTGGAGCACGAATTCTTGAGTATTTGGCTTGAATGATCAAGTTTGATCATGAACTTGGAAGCTTGGATTCTTGATAATATTTCATGATTTATGTGTCTAAATGGAGTATTATGGCTTGTTGAATATATATGCATCATATTTCCAGAAATTAATAGCTTGGTTGATTAAAACTTGGATTTTGGTTGTTATTTGTTGTTTCCCGTAGCCATGCTTTGTTCTCCTCTGTTTCTTTCCAGTTGCAGAACTGGGAACGATCGTTCCCAGCCTCAAGGCTTTGTGGGAACACCTTTTCAAATAAAATAGGCGGCCGAGACTGGGAACGGCCGTTCCCCTTTTGGCCTACGTGCCGGAAGGGTCGTTCCCAACTTCAGCGTGTTTTAAAATAAGGAAATCGTGGGCGCGTTTTGAAGGGCCACGGGAACGGCCCTTCCCATTTACAAAGGGAAGCCGGAACGGCCGTTCCCGTGCGTCTGACAGAACAAAATATTCTGCATAAAATTACATTTTTAGCCCCTCGATCCGACGACTTCTTTGACCCTGAATTGCTATTATATGATTAATTACATGCCAAAACACGATATTTACATGCTACATTGTTTATTGCATGATGTCTCGTACTTGATCACGCCATGCGTCTTATATGGAGTATTGTTCCTGAATTGTGGTCTCATGCACGTACATTGTCCTGTTTCGTGTCCAGTTACTCTCCAGGGAGGAGGTTGTCGAGCATGAGCACGTTCACGCATTCACGAGTCGTGTGTCGCCTGTCAGGTGAGGTTTAATTGCTAGTTATATAGAACCCATATAACCTGTACGTGATCTTTCGGCCAAAGGTATTTATATTTGTAATTTCATGAAATCACTTATCATTTTAAGTCATGTTCATGTAACGCAAGCAAGCAAGAAAGCCATGTTATTGTCATGAATCAAGCATGTTTTAGGCGAGTAGCATGACCGTTCACGTTGGACCCGAGGGTAGTGACTTGAGCCAACCGGGAAAGCAAGGGCTGACGGGTAACTTTGGCGCTATCCTCACCACATTTAGGGTCACCCCTGAATCCACTAGAAGATTAGTGGAGGAAGGAGCTCCGGGCTTAAGGATTCATGTACCCTCTGCTCAACATGCATGGATGTTGGGGCCTTGCAATCCCATCATCAACCGGAGGAAGAAGGAGACTGGGGATGAATCCGGCACCGCGGATTGTCCTCGGGTTATTGCATGATTTCCATTCCATGAACTTGTTATATGATTACACATGCACGATTGCACGATAATTAAATTGCATGGTCACTTATTGTTTAATAATCAAGCAAGCATGTTCATGTACATTTGGAGTTCGGTTGGAGACCGCCCTTACTCGCCGGGGCCATGTATTGATTGCATGAAAATGAACAAAGTATTTAATATTGATAGTTGTATTCTCGGGCAAAGAACATCCTCTTCTTGAACTTGTATATTTATCTTTTATAAACCTTTACCCGAGAATATAACTTGCATGTTATCTGCGCTAATATATATGTAAACCCCTCACTCGGTCTTCACAGACTGACGCCTCCACCTTTCAGGTTGTTGCAGGTGCACGCTAGGCGAGAGTCGAGTTGAGTCAAGTCGAGTCCAGTTCATGTAGTCGAGTCAACCTTGGTTCGTGTAATTGGTTAATTGTTGTTAATTATGAAATTATAGTTATTGCTATTGTTTTATACTTGGAGATGATAATGTATTGATATGATAAGTTAGAATATATTTTATTTGGTAAATGAGAAAGGACATGAAATGCTAAATGGAAATATTTGATCATGATTACTTTATGCTTCCGCTTAATTTCCATCGCATGTTTAAGTTTTCCCGCCTAGCTTGTCATGTATTGCATTGTCACCCGTTCACTATAGGTTAGTTCATGTACGGATTGCCCGTTTCGTATGTGGATTGACCTATAGTGCGGGGGTGTGGCACCTCCACGTGTAAGGGGTGCTACTGTTCGCTTGAGATCCTCCAGATGGGAATGTTGACGCTCGCTTTTGACAATCATGTCATCCACATATACCTCCATTGACCTCCCAATTTCGCGCTCAAACATCCTATTGACGAGGCGCTGGTATGTCGATACTGTATTTTTCAGCCCGAAGGGCATAACTTTGAAGCAGAAAACGCCTACATGGACCACAAACGAAGTTTTGGGGCGATCCTCAGGTGCCATGAAGATCTGATAGTATCCCTGGAAGGCGTCCATCATACTCATAAACTCGCAACCGGCGGTTGAATCCACTAACTGATCGATCCTGGGTAAGGGGTACGGATCCTTAGGGCATGCTTTGTTGAGATCTGTGAAGTCGTTGCACATGCGCCACTTGTTGGCACTCTTAGGAACGAGCACCACGTTGCAAAGCCATTGAGGATATAGGATCTCCTTTATGTATTGAGCCTCGAGGAGTTTGTTGACTTCCTCTTCGATGACCTACCTCCTGAGTCCGTGAACATCCCTTTTCTTTTGCTTGACAGGTTTAAAGGCCGGGTCCACATTGAGCCTGTGGACAATGACGCTCGGGTCTATTCCAGTGAGGTCTGAAGCCTTCCATGCAAACACATCAAGGTTCTCTCGGAGAAAGTCAATCATCATAATCTGTGAGGGGCCGTCGAGATTGGAGCCTATTTGAGTGGTTTTATCTGGATTTCCTGGCTCTAATTCGATGGTCAAGAATTTCTCGGTGGGCTCCATGCGAATTTCAGGCCGAGGGGCTTCGAGCGCCCGCTTCTTACCCGTAAGCCTACCATCTGTTTCCATCGAGGGGTCACGGCATCCTCTGAAGAGGAACCCTCGACGGCGCCGGGAAGGCCGTCCTCCGTGCCTTTGTCCACGCTCTCCACTTTCTTCTTGTTCTTCTTCTTATACAGCTTGGCCCTTTTGCGCTCGGGGCCATCCTCATCTAACTTGGGAAAATCAACTAACTTTTGGTGGAACCGGCTTGGGCGGTTTGTTTGGGCTTGTGGCTTTGAAGGGAGAGGATGTAGCATTCCCAAGCCTCTTTAACATTGCACAGTACCTCGCCCGTTCCCTCGGGGGTGGGAAACTTGACTTTTTGGTGATAAGTTGAAATTACTGCTTTGAAGTCGACGAGCGCCGGCTATCCAATGATGATGTTGTAGGGAAGGTCCACTTCAACGACTACATAAAGGACGCTCAAAGTTTTTCGTTGTGGGGCACAACCAAAAAAGGTGGCCAAGCGAATTTATCCGCAAGGGACAATCTCGGAACCCCCAAAGCCGACAAGTGCTGTTCTGAGGGGTGGGTTCGAGAGGAATGTTTGTTATTTTCATTTTTTGAAACGTTGGGTACGGGAGAACATTCACAGAGATTCCACTATCAATTAAGACCCTCTTTACAACGTGGTTATGAACATCTAAACTAACCACCATGGGACAATCAGAGGTTTCACCGACCCCATGGAGTGTTACAATGTGTTCTAGGTCTTTTTCTATCAACCCTACAATATCGTTCTCCTCCGAGCCTGAAGCGCTGTCGACGGAAAGCACAGGCTTAGGCTGGGAAGATCTCTGATCGTAGCTCCGGACGTGGCGGCACCAGGAAGCATTGGAGTCATCCCCCGAGGGTCCACCAGCGATCATATGGATGACTGCAAAGGGCTGGTTTTCCATGTCAGTGGCCTTCTGCTTGTTGCGCTCGCTGGTTTCAGGGTAATGGTGATGGGGACTCCTTGAACGTGAGCGGCTTCTTCCCCTAGCCCGCGCTCGTTCAGCGCAGTGCTCATCATATTTCTCCAATACCTTCACAAACTCCTTGATGTTCCCCCCAGGTACGAGCCTCTGAATCTCGCTTTCGAGCTGGCGGCACTCGTTGGTGTCATGCCCCTTCTGCTTATAGAAGGCGCAGTATTTTCCCGAGCGTTTCTGAGCCTCAGTCTCCCTCATCTTCGGCGGTCTCTTAAAAAGCTTCTTGTCTGCCATTGAGTATACTTCAGCAATGGGCCTGTTGAGGGGGATGCACTCGAACCGGCGAGGGGGTGGGGAATTCCTCCGAGTGGGTACTGGGCTACGACGGCGATTCTTGGGCTCTCTATCTTCCGATCCCTTGCTAGCCCGAGGGACATTTGTGAGCTTTTGATCCCTCGCCAAGTACATATCCTCGAGCGTGAAGAAGGAGTCAGTTATGTCCCTGATCTCCATCAACGAGCGTGGCTTTTTCTTGGCCACCTCCTCTACAAATTCTTTGCTAACATAATGTTTCATATTGATCGCTCCAAAAAGTACGTGCCTCAAGAAATCCATCGAGGGTCTTTCAACTAGCAGGATCTCTTTGTTAAACCTTCCCATGAAGGACCTGAGCGTTTCATTTGGCCCCTGGACTAGACTGTAGAGAGCCGTTGCTGCCGGGGCTGGCGCTTTCAAAGAGTTGAGGTGGCTTAAGAAGGAGTCAGTCAAATCATTGTACCCTCGAATTGAACGGGGAGGAAGTTTCTTATACCAATCCTGAGCCATCCCAACGAAAGAGGTGACGAAGACTTTAGCCCAGTAATGGCTCGGGTGCTCGTACAAGTGCATCAAATGCACAAAGTGATCCAGATGTTCGGCCGGATCAGTGGTTCCATCATACCTGTTGACGGATGTAGGGATTTTGCCTTTCCCCGCTCGGGTCATCAGGACCTCGTCAATGATGGGGGAGGCACCTGTCAAGGTCCTGTAATTCCGGTCCTCAGGGTCGTATTCTTCGTAGTCCGCTTCTTTCCGGTGATGAGAGATTTGGCTGCGTAGGCGGCGAGCGTCTCTGGCCCTGGATCTCTCACCCCTGCCTTGGGGGGCTTGAGTCCGTGCTCGAGAGAGCTGCTCCACTATATTCTGGAGTCCATTGAGCTGATCCTGTACTGCAGCAAGTTGAGGGTCGCCGACATTTGATAACTCGTTAATTCGTCATCTTTATAATTAAGTTTTACCCCGAATGGTGCTTTAATTTGTACTATCTCGAAAGTGATTAATACTTTATTGTTTTAATTGTAGATTCGGGGCTTTGAGACGAAATTGAGCTTATTCGGTCAATTTATGAAGAAATCTACACAAATAGGCGGACTCGCATTTATGTGGGACTTACAGCGACTTTCAAGGATGCAATTTAGGAAAAAGACGATGATGGCAGCATGGATTTAGGAGTGTGGGAATTTCGTTATGCATGCATGATTAGGGAAGCAACGTTGGAATTCATGCATGCACACATTTTGTGAGGTTGACTTTGTTTAATTGGAGTGAGCCTTGGCAGAGTAGTTGTGACATTGATTTATGTGGTTGGAGGGTCTGGTGATTGGACCTTGTTACGCATGGAATTATTGGAGGAACCAATTTGCTTTGTGATGGGTTGGCTGCACATTGAGGATTTAGTTATGGGCCACACGCATTCATGGGATTAATTAAGCCAATTCACTTTCTAGTGGGCCAGACATCATGATTAATGGGCCTATGCTTTGTCCATTGAATTAAATTAAAAGACCCATCTTTTGTTTTATTGGGAGGCTGCATTGTAACGTGATTGAGAGGGATTGATTTGTTTTTGTGCTGGGCTAGCGGCATGGTTGGAATTAATAAGAGCCCATTTTGATTGGATAATTGGAAGTGTCGTATAGCCTAGCTTGGAGGACAAGAATTGCATTCCTTATTGCATGAGGATTTCGAGACTTTGGCCTATTTATACACAATTCGGTGGCAGGGATATCACGTAACAAATTTGGGAACAGCTGGGGAGTGGAGACACGAGCAACACGAAGCGACTTCGGGAGTTTTTCTTATTTTTAATTTCTTTCTTCTTTAGACAATTTAGTTTATTTATGTTAAAGAATTCTTTATTTGTTTTTATGGATTTTAGTAGCTAAGTTTTTAATTATCTAGCTAGGGATTAAGATTCGATTTTGGATATTGTGAGACCTAAACGTTTTTATCAATTCATGTTTATTTAGGCGTTTATCTTATCTCCGTGTTTCATGTTTATTGTGATTAGGCAATTTGGGGATAGTGCATGATCTCTAAGTTGTTTAATTTGCATATAGCCATTCATGATGCTTGAAGTGTAGTAAAGTTGATTGATAAATTGTGGTAAATTAGTGACAGGGTTTTAGCGATAGAATTCCTCGTTCACTAAGGGATAAGATAATCTAATTTAAATATTGCATGTGTCACGACTTGGTTAATTAGGATTGGTGTTTTTATCGTTCTTAATGCTACGAATTCATTAAATCCTGTCGAGTGTCTCTAGGGGTTGTGGATTTGTTAGGGAAGATAATTGTCGAGTGTCTCTAGGTTATCCAACGAATTAAGTAAAAACGAGGTTGAATCGAGTGTCTCTATCAACTATAGTCAATCTGTCTGAATAACTTGAATTTATCTTTGAGTCAATGATCAATATAACAATTCGAATCGAATATCCTTGGCTAGATAATATTTACTCTGATTGATTTAATCCTACGTGATCTTACTTGCTTAGTTTTAGTTAGCTTTTTAATTCTTGCTATTTTATTTTAATTGCATAATTATGTTAGAATAATCCTAAACCCCCCCCTTTTAATTGTTGCTTTTCGTGAATTCCTTGGAATTGTTAGAAATAAATCAACCAGTCTCTGTGGATCGACCCTGTTTACGCTATACTCCGTTGTTTAGTTGTGAATAGGTTTATATTTATTTTTTTGACGGATTCGACACCTGTCAAATTTTGGCGCCGTTGCCGGGGACTGTGTTTTTAATCGATTTTATTTCTTTTCATGAACAGGAGCATTCACGGAAAGGACGATCATCCAACAATATTTGCGAATGCACAACAGTTCAACAATTATGCAAACACTCAAAGATATGCTAACGAGGTCAACAATTCACCTTTTGATGAACTTAAGAACATGATAAGTGTTTTGGCTTCTAACCTTGGTGCAGGTGTACCCCAAGTAGCGAAGGTCTGTCAATAGGGTGCGAGCACGTTGCATCCCACCGACGCGTGTCCATCCCTTCAAGAATCCCCTTTCGAAAATGTGGACCCATTCTGATATCAACCTCCGATGTACAATCCATACTCCAACATGTACAATACCGGATGGCATGATCACCCCACTATGAGTTATGCACCGAATCCACCAAACTTCCAAAACTTCGTACCCACACCTCCACAACCCCAACAACCAATCCCTCAACCGTACCCACCTTTCAACCCACAAGCTGATCAGATTGAAAACTTGGAGACCTCAGTTAAGAATTTGGAGACCCAGTTGGGTCAAATTGCAGCCTCATTGAGCAGATTAGAGAATCAACGGAAACTTCAATCACAAACGGAAGATCAGAGGCGAAACATGAGTGCAATCACGATCCTAAGTGATAAGGAACTGCCTCCCCCAATGGAGAAGACCAAAACTCGCCAGAACAGAGCAGAAACTGATCAGACGAGCGACTTGACCATTAAGCGTGACCACGCCTTAGGCTCCAGTCGCGACAGAGAGTCAGAAATTGTAGTCCAGCCTAACCCATGGGTGGAGCCACCACCGTTTCCAGAGCGCCTGATCCAAGTAAGAAAAGAGAAGGAGGAGCAACGTATATTTGAGACTTTTTGGAAGGTTGAAGCCAATATTCCTTTGTTGGATGCAATCCAACGACTCCCACGACATGCGAAATATCTTGAGGAACTCTGCACCAACAAAAGGAAGCTAAAAGGTAATGAAATCCTGAGTGTTGGAGAGAATGTCTCCGCCGTTTTGCAATAGAAATTACCTCCTAAGTGCGGAGACCAAGGTATGTTTTCCATTACATGTAAAATTGGCAAGGCTGAGATTAAGCAAGCAATGTGTGATTTGAGTCCGCCCATTAATATTATGCCTCTATCTATTTATTCATCACTGAATCTTGGTCCTTTGAAAGATACAGGTATCATAATTCAGATGGTTGATCAATCTATTGTGTATCCAGATGGAGTATTAGAGGACGTACTCATGCAAGTTGATGGATTAGTCTTTCCTGCTGATTTTTATGTGATTTATATGGAGGATGAAAGTTCTTTGAGTACTTCTGATATTTTACTTGGGCGACCTTTTCTCAGTACTGCTAATGCTAAAATAGATGTTCAAGAAGGCTTATTGACTCTAGAATTCGATGGTGATATTGCAAAATTTAATATTTATGAGTCAAGTAAAGATCCTAATGAATCATCTAATGCTTTAAGTGTTGATGTTATTGAAAACCCAAGTATTGAAACTTTTGAGCTTAACAATGTGGAAAAGCTAAGTTTTGAATCCATTCAAAATTGGGTAGTTGAAAATTTTGAGAGTAAGCCGAAACATGTTGGTTTGCATGATGATATCTATGATATGGTTATTCCATTAGGGCATGTTAATCCTGCGAGTAAAAGGGCTTTGAATTTGAAACTACTTGATGACTTAGCTAAACTGAATTCTTTTGTTTTGCAGGCACCTATTGTGGGACTCAAGAATTTTTTGGATAATCTGATTTATGCTTCCAAAGGCGGAACAGAATTTGCTGATTCAAAGCGTACCCAAGCTGAATTCCTGGATGAGCAGTTTTTCAAGACTCGTGACCGTAAGACGTGGCCACGCTCTATGGTCACGCACTGGTATGCTGATATTATTGATTATTTGACTACTACCTTCCTCAAATCTCATATCTTTTTTGAGTTCAGGAATCTTAGTGATCGGGGTAAATATTTTTACAAACGGTTGATGGAGTCTTTGATGAGGAAGTATCAAATCATGTTGCGAACCTCTACGACTTACCATCCCCAATCTAGAGGACGCAACGGACTAGAAGAGTCAGCTCCACACAGTAGAGGGGATTTGTATGGAGGGTGTACCTCAATTTGAGTAGCACTTTAACAAGTCTTGTCGAGCCTAAGACATAAAACAAGGGCGCTATTGGGAGGCAACCCAAGTTTTGGCGATTTAGGCGCCATTTTCTTCCCTTAGTTTCTTTTTCTTTTGTTTTTTTTGGTTCTCGTGGTGTTTGTGTTGATTTTCTGCCCTTTTCTGTCTTGCAGAAGCGTGTAACTTGGCCCAGATAACGCTGATATGCTGCTGATAACTGCTGTCAATTTTCTGCTAACATGACCCTTGAGCGTGGTCACTCTTAACACCCACGTCACTTCCAGAATTTCAAATTAAATGGGAAATTTACATGCCCAGACGCCCTACCTCCCCAACCTGAACTTCAGGGAAGTCCTCTTTACTCTAGATCTCGATTTTTTTTTAACCCTTGAGGATAATGCATGATTTAAGTGTGGGGGGATTGGTCCACTAGTGCTAGAACTGAATTTTTTTTTTTGAAATTTTTGTTTTGTGGCTGAACTTGTGATTTTACTTAGAACTTGAGGATGTTGATAATTGTGGAAATATTTCTCCCGTTTTGAATGCTTTCTATTAGGTTTGATTGTTGAATTTTGCTAGAATAAGTTAGGCTTATTGAATGCATGAAATTTGTGTGAAATTTGACGAATTAGTATAGTAGTATGGCCTCCTTTTTCGCACACCATTGAACGAATTAATGTGCCTTGCTTAGATAGAAAAGTCTGTGCTTTTCAAATAAGTCTAAAAGTTGACTAGAATGCATCTTAGCTCCCTTCGAGGCGAAATTTTTAGTTAATGATTGATTTGGGAAGTGACTTAGGCGATCGTTGTCGGTAGTAAGCCTTTTCTTGATCTTTTCACAAATAAAATTACCCCGTTTGACCCCGCTGAGCCTGAATGTTGTGCCAAATTTCTTCTTAGCCACGTTACAAGCCAAGGCACAACATTATTATCCCTACCCTACTTTGAATCACACCTTACTTGCTCATTTTGGGTTTGAATTTTTAGATGTCTTTGGGCTCCTTGTTATCCTTTTGTGCTGAATTAAAAGTTGAAAGAAAAAAAAGAGATGAAATGAGAAAAAGAGTGATGAAAGGAAAAGAAGTCAAAAGAAAGAAAAAAAATGAGCAGAAAAAGAAAAGAATAGAAAAATTGCAAAGAAATAAGAAAAGTGAGTGTGTGTTTGATATGAAAAGGGGGGAATTTAGTTGTATAAGGCAAAGTAAGAGAGTCCGGTAGATGAAAAGGGAAATACCACAAGTTTTTATTGTAAAGTGTGTAAGCTTGGTGTGTTAAGCCACTAAATTCCAAATTTTCCTAACCTTTAACCCAAGCCTTACATTACAAGCTCGAAAGACCTATCGATCTCGAGTCATGAGTTAAATACATTAGTGGAGATTGGAGTGAAGGATGCATTTGAAATTGATAATTAGTACTTAGGCGAAAATCATAGACTAATCAATCTAGTCTTTGTACATGCTTTCATTCAATTCACACTACTTACGCGAGGGTATGCTATTTATACTAATTGTTGGATTTTGTGCAATTGAGTAGTGTGTTGATAAGCTAGACTTGTTTAGGCGAGAATCCGATGATTGCCTTTGTGATTATGTTTGATGGGTGATATTGTTTCCATTTGATTTTCATGATTCCTCGAGGACGAGTAATGGGTTAGTGTGGGGGGATTTGATAACTCGTTAATTCGTCATCTTTATAATTAAGTTTTACCCCGAATGGTGCTTTAATTTGTACTATCTCGAAAGGGATTAATACTTTATTGTTTTAATTGTAGATTCGGGGCTTTGAGACGAAATTGAGCTTATTCGGTCAATTTATGAAGAAATCTACACAAATAGGCGGACTAGCATTTATGTGGGACTTACAGCGACTTTCAAGGATGCAATTTAGGAAAAAGACGATGATGGCAGCATGGATTTAGGAGTGTGGGAATTTCGTTATGCATGCATGATTAGGGAAGCAACGTTGGAATTCATGCATGCACACATTTTGTGAGGTTGACTTTGTTTAATTGGAGTGAGCCTTGGCAGAGTAGTTGTGACATTGATTTATGTGGTTGGAGGGTCTGGTGATTGGACCTTGTTACGTATGGAATTATTGGAGGAACCAATTTGCTTTGTGATGGGTTGGCTGCACATTGAGGATTTAGTTATGGGCCACACGCATTCATGGGATTAATTAAGCCAATTCGCTTTCTAGTGGGCCAGACATCATGATTAATAGGCCTATGCTTTGTCCATTGAATTAAATTAAAAGACCCATCTTTTGTTTTATTGGGAGGCTGCATTGTAACGTGATTGAGAGGGATTGATTTGTTTTTGTGCTGGGCTAGCGGCATGGTTGGAATTAATAAAAGCCCATTTTGATTGGATAATTGGAAGTGTCGTATAGCCTAGCTTGGAGGACAAGAATTACATTCCTTATTGCATGAGGATTTCGAGACTTTGGCCTATTTATACACAATTCGGTGGCAGGGATATCACGTAACAAATTTGGGAACAGCTGGGGAGTGGAGACGCGAGCAACACGAAGCGACTTCGGGAGTTTTTCTTATTTTTAATTTCTTTCTTCTTTAGACAATTTAGTTTATTTATGTTAAAGAATTCTTTATTTGTTTTTATGGATTTTAGTAGCTAAGTTTTTAATTATCTAGCTAGGGATTAAGATTCGATTTTGGATATTGTGAGACCTAAACGTTTTTATCAATTCATGTTTATTTAGGCGTTTATCTTATCACCGTGTTTCATGTTTATTGTGATTAGGCAATTTGGGGATAGTGCACGATCTCTAAGTTGTTTAATTTGCATATAGCCATTCATGAAGCTTGAAGTGTAGTAAAGTTGATTGATAAATTGTGGTAAATTAGTGACAGGGTTTTAGCGATAGAATTCCTCGTTCACTAAGGGATAAGATAATCTAATTTAAATCTTGCGTGTGTCACGACTTGGTTAATTAAGATTGGTGTTTTTATCGTTCTTAATGCTACGAATTCATTAAATCCTGTCGCGTGTCTCTAGGGGTTGTGGATTTGTTAGGGAAGATAATTGTCGAGTGTCTCTAGGTTATCCAACGAATTAAGTAAAAACGAGGTTGAATCGAGTGTCTCTATCAACTATAGCCAATCTGTCTGAATAACTTGAATTTATCTTTGAGTCAATGATCAATATAACAATTCGAATCGAATATCCTTGGCTAGATAATATTTACTCTGATTGATTTAATCCTACGTGATCTTACTTGCTTAGTTTTAGTTAGCTTTTTAATTCTTGCTATTTTATTTTAATTGCATAATTAGGTTAGAATAATCCTAAACCCCCCCTTTTAATTGTTGCTTTTCGTGAATTCCTTGGAATTGTTAGAAATAAATCAACCAGTCTCTGTGGATCGACCCTGTTTACGCTATACTCCGTTGTTTAGTTGTGAATAGGTTTATATTTATTTTTTTGACGGATTCGACACCTGTCAACATTTCTGAGGCTTGCCCTCTAGGTAGCCCTCGACTGGACCTCTTCATTTTCAGCCCTCTCATTCTGAGGGACCCTTTCATTTCTAGCAGGTTGCTGCCCTTGGGGGACCATCGGTGGGGCTTCATTTTCCTGAGCGGGTGGCGGTGGAAGCGGCTGGGCCCTCAACACATTTTCGGCAGCCGTCAGTGGATGGACTGGGAGTCCTCCTACGGGTGGAGCCGCTCGACCGCCTGCCATTGAAGGGAAATAAGCGGCGGTGAAGTGTTCCCATGCGTTCTGTACCGCCTGCTCCTCGCATTGCGCATAGAGCGCCTGAAGTTGTTGGGTGGTGATTTGGGGCATTTCCACCCCTTGTATTTCTCTTGGAAGAGACATGGGGAGATGTAATGTTCCCACTTGATAGGGCTGGACCATGGGCATCATGTTGGGTATCACTCCGGGCATCATTCCAGGTTGCATATAAGCGTATCCCGGTGGTGGCATGGCCATAGAGTATACGCCGGGATTGGCGACTGGAACGCTGGGGGTGAGCACTGGGGGAGGAGGAACTGAACCAGACCCTCCTGTCGCATTTCCAATGGGAGGGGGGATGGTAGCTGCTGTCTCCGTATTTTCGGCCCCATTTTCGGCAGTAAGTGGGGGCGCACCTCCGGCGGGGGTACTGGTATCCACGTTATCCTCATTGACAGGGGGAATAACACCCCTGTTATCTACAATCCCAGATCTGGTTGCAGTCACCATGTTTGGAACAAAAGGTGTTATAACTCAACTAGCTCAAGGAAGAATCTGTTGAAGATGGTGGTGACGGTTTCCCACAGACGGCGCCAAAAAATGATAGTGCAGGAACTTGTAAAGGATTCAAACACCAATCACATTTAGAATTTGTTTGTGGAAGGGAAGACCATCACAGGCGTTGAGCCTCAGGAACTGGGTTTCCGGTGAGCGTGGATTCTTCCAATTAGCATAACACCAGGTGATGCAAGGAGGATGCCGTAAAGATGGTGAAATGAAAAGAGCTTTTTGAGGAAGGAAAATGCTAAGGAAAATGCCCAGTGATGCAATGTGTATGAGGAAGATGACTTAGGGAAGAGAGCAAGGGCTTCTCCCTATTTATATGTTAGGGGTGAGGGTGCTTTGGGTATTTTGACCAAGTGGTCCTAAACCTGTATTGCCCTAACACGTGGCAGCATGTGACGGCATGAAAGGGATGGCTCTGAAAAGTGGACGGCGGGTCAGGTACAAGGTGCGCACCTGCACTGTGTCAGAGGTTGTTGGCGAGTGTCATGTGCTGGTATGCTCAAGATCTGCCCTGTGGGCGTACGGATGCCTCTTGCGGTAGATCTTGCCCGACTCCTGTGACCCTCGGAGGGGCGCACGGGAGGGTTTCCTTTGGCAGATGACCCACGAGCGTCAAATGGCCGAGCGTAAGAAAGAAGGTACCCATACGTGGCTTTTCCCTGGGGAGGATGACTTCGAGGGACCCTAGCATGAGCGCCAAGTTTTGGCGGCCTGAACCCTTCGCTCGAATAGTGGCCCGAGGCGCATGGGCCTGGACTAGCCAGCAAGTGGATGGGCTGGATCGATCCGCGAGCCCTGTAATGCGAGCGTCGAAGCTCTGTGCATGCAGATGGCGACACGTGTACAACGTTGATCTAAGCGTATTTTGGCCCAATCACATAGATGATGATGGGAAGGGGAAGAAGAATGAAGGATTAAGTCTCCTGCCTGTTTAACCCCTGCCAGCTTGCTTTAGAATGATGGAAAACTATTGATGAATTAAATTTATACATGATATTGAGGATATACATATTAAAAGTTATTTTAACTAAAATATAAATATAATTGTGTAATATTGTTAAAAATCATTTTTTAATTTAGGCTAAATATTATATTTAGTGTTGTGGCGGTGACGGCTTCCGTGCCGTTGCGATGGATTTGCTGGGAGCCACAGTCACCGGTTGCGCAGGTTCCCCGGCCTGAGACGCCAAAGGCGTAGCCGGTTCGTCCCCAGAATCTACCGGACCAACGGCTGGGGCTGGTAAGGAGAGCGAGCTGCCTTTGGGGAGCTCGAATCCTGTGGTTTCCAGGTCTGGTTTCCCATTAATTGTTGGCCAAATCATATGTGAACAGTTGTTTACAAATGCAAAGTTAGCCCCTCTAACCCCTGCATTAATGGTTTGAATCAATCTTGTAATTAGGAGTAATATATATGAAGGAAGTTTCACGGAAAACTATATAAATGTAGTACCAGAGCCATGGAAAATGCGGAGCAGAATGATAAAATAACGGAATAATTATGAACAAGGTATGATTAAATTACAGATTTTTCGGAAATTTGAGAAATAACGAATTCTTCCTGTTATTTTCTTAGTTAAATTTAACAAAATGTGCAATTTTACTATTTTATCCTTTATATGCTGAAACTCAAGCGAATATATGTAACAAAAATTCAAAGACAATGGGTTTAATGCAAATACTGAAATTTTTAGGGTGGTTTGAGGTAAGTATCTATCTAATATTTTTTTTTCAAATAATGTTTCTTAATGATACTTTAATATTTTTATGATAAACTAATTTCATACTTAAAGTTTATGAATGCTATTTTTTTTTTATTATTATTTTTTTCTATATTGGGCATACATATTTATATTTAGATTTTATTCTTTGTATGTAAGGTAGATACATTAGGTGTTAAATATTCAAGGTTTTGATTTGATCAACAAAAAGTGTTGCATCACTTTTGCCTCTGGAAGCTGCATTGGAACAAAACATTCCCTCCGCATTACCAGATCACTCAGCTAAAATATCTACATAGGTTTCAAGGAATTGAATATTACTGTTCTTAATTTGAGAATTAACTTGTAATATCTTTTTGTACAGGAGCTCATTAATAAAGTCTTGATAAAGCCTGACCTTCACTCCACTTGCTTCTGGTATGTTGACTAAAAGAAAGAGTTGTTGTACCTGTACCTGTCCTGCAAGACACCTTGGGAGAGTAACCCATTTTGAATTTCAAATGGTGCAACGGTCATCTTGGAAGCTACTTGGAAGCTATTTATAAAGCTTTACTCACAACACAAAAACTGATTCTTTTCAAGATTTGTTTACTTCTATTTGTGTGTACACCTATAAAGATTGTGTGTTTGTCTGGTGGGTAGTGTTAGCAAGAAGCTGGGGATCCTGGAGTTTTGGTCTGTTTTGTACCGGTCGTGATTACCATTGAATCCAGCAAGTTCCATTTGTGTTGTATCTTTTAACTCTCTGTATATTGGAGTGACCCGTTCAAAATCCTAAATTTAACAATCTTAGGTAATGAATTAATCCTTTTGATTCGTGTTTTCACAACCATTAGAGTCAAATCACTATAAATACTTTGTCTAAATCAGTGCATCTTAATATATCTTGCTTCAAGTCTTATGGTTGGTTGATTGATCTATTATTCTGACTTGGTGCTATGCTATTTCAAAGTTGGTTCACTGGAAGTGATCAACATCTTTATATTGCTACTCTGAGACATTTGTATGAGTTTTACAACTCATTGATACATCTTGGTTAAAGTGTCATTCTACCTTGTTTGAAGGCTTGCACTTGATTGTTCCATCTTTTACTCAAACTTTGGGCTGTGTTGATTGAAGTATTACGTTGAGTGGTTCAAAGCCTATATCACTGGAAAGAACAAGATTGAGAAACTATCTTATTCATTATCTGTGCTCAAGATTGCTCACCAAGGCTGTTGTCTTAAAACTGTAAAAGTATTGTCTAAAGCTAAAATCATTGATAGCCAACAAAGCTATTATACTCCTACCTCGATGCGTTTGAATGAGATTGAAAAACTTTGTGTTGTGGCTATTGATTTGAACAAACATTGTGAGACACTCTGATACATATTATCTAGTTGTTTAGCTCATTTATTGAGCTGATGAGATATCCAAGCATTGTGCGAAACATTGAAAGTAAGAATCAATTCACACTCCTCTTGATTAACATTAGGGATCACCAACACTTGAAATATTTGTTTCAATAACTCTGATAGATATTTATGTGAATTTACTAATGTATGTTGGTGTGTTTGTTATAATTTTCTATTAAAGAGGAAAATTTTGTTGTTCTCAAACAAATAAGTTTAAATAAAATTCCTTGAAAAAAGTTTAAATAAATATATGCAAAATATACATAAAACTAAAACATAAAGATAAGGTATGGAATAAATATCGAGGAAATATCTATTCCAATTTAAACTTATAGATAAAATATAAATATTATATCAATTATAAAATTTTAAATTAAAAAAATACAATTTAACTAATATTACAAATATATCATCATATTTGAAGTATTATTACAATTTACCACCTAAGGGTAGGATTGGAATTTTTTAAAAATAATTTTGCTGAAGTTATCAAAATTTAACACCGTTATTAACAGTTGGGGCAATTTGTGAGAGAGAGTGTAAACTTTAGGGGGTGTTCGTAATTTCTCAAATTTTAGGGGAAATCCGTATTTTTGTCATATCTCAGGGGTTGTTCTATTGAACTGGAGAAACTATTAATGATGATGGGAAGGGGAAGAAGAATATGACGATTAAGTCTCCTGTGTGAAAGTGAAACTAGAATATGAATATGGTGGGAAATGATTTCAACACTCTTAGTGGCTCTTACTCGTTAATCTTGACACCATTTTTGGCTACAGATCAATTACCTGACTTATCAGTTAGAATTTGTTTAAGTATTATGATTTCAAGAAATTACTTTGTAACTTAAACGTATAATATGTGTTGGAAGATGATAAACTCTAATCAATTCTCTGTCTATTCAAATCTCAACATTCTAAAGTTGTGTAAATGTATACATGAAAATTGTCATACACGCCAAAATTATATATTACGCACCAAAATTTATTGTTATTAATTACTAAAACATAATAAAATGATTTTTTTTTATATAGTCCATTTATATGGATCGAGTCGAGTTAAACCACTAAGATATAATTTTTTTTTTTACTAATAATAATTGTGTTATCAAATGTTGAACATAAGACCTCTAGTTAAGCTAGTAGATCGTCTGACCACAAAATTACACTACAAATATATAGTTAAATAGTTAAAGGTAAATTGTTCACATGATGTTCGAAATTCAACTTAAGCATTGGAAAATTTACAAACTTGGGACAATAACATGTTCCTCATCTCCTTCCTCAATTAAAATTGAAAAAAAAAAAAAAGAAAAAGAAAATCCAACTTTCTAATTTTACTGCCACTATCTTTTGCATCGCAGCTGCTTTGTTGTTTGGATGAATAGGATGACGGGACCACCACGGTTCAACTCTTCTCATCGAGACGTTCGAAACGCCTATCAATTTGACCCCATTCCATCGTTGAAAACACCCGTTCGGAGTCCTAAAATTCGCACCACCAAGCGCCCTCCGGCGCAGTCTTCAAATAACAATATTCCGCCAAAACAACAAGTCAATCCTCGAAATCCGACTATTATAAAAGATTGCTCTAAAATTAGAATTATAAAAACATATCATTCGTTCAATGATTTAAAATAGAACAACGATAAGATTCATCAATCACATTATTTCATTCAAACCAACTCAATAAACTATTTATAAAACACAACATTCTCCATTCCACCAGGACATCGAACATCAAACAATCAGAGTTAAACCACATATTCCAGCGTTGACAAGATTCAATCCTCATTATTTGAGGACACCGATGCATTTAAGAATTTTTCTTAAATGGACCGATCAGATTTTCGTACTTGCCAAAACCAGTGCCAGGCGGGCCGGGCCAAGATATCCTTAGCCTAAGTTGCAACCTTGGGCCTGCAATCAAAATGGGCCTTAAGGATATGGTTTGTGAATTCATTTCCTCCCAAATACTTGAACTGTGACAAACGGGCTCCGTAGATATCACAAGAATCTGGGACCGTCCACTGCAGCTCGTCCACTGCACCGTCGTCTGTTGTCATCCCTAGGATTGGCTTGATCACGAGCTCGAATGATAGTTTAGATCCAGCAGCATCGAATGCATGAGATTCAACCTCAGATCACACTGAGACAAGGGCCAATTTCTTGGGGTGTTTGGGCAAAAGTGGTTCACCATTGTCGGCGTTTGCGATGTAATTAGATTGAGGA
Organism: Lantana camara; assembly: GCA_037501455.1. Lineage (NCBI taxonomy): Eukaryota > Viridiplantae > Streptophyta > Magnoliopsida > Lamiales > Verbenaceae > Lantana > Lantana camara. Next base: position 134,813,098 of record CM074855.1, read on the forward strand.
GGTTATGGTTATGGAAAGGGTTATTTTATATATATATATATAATCAGAACATTCCTAGTAAATTATTACAGTGATTATATCGTATAAAAAATGATATCAACTGTTGACCACTACAACGATCATATCTTGTTGAATATGTTATGCATATATATATATATTAGTTGTTGGAGAATTAATATATATATGATTAGTTGTTGAAGGATTAATCATTAATTATGCAAAGGCATATCAAAGGTTGTTTGGAAAATATGCATTGGTTATCGTGTCCCACATTGGAAAAATAACACTAGGCAGACAGCTTTATATATTAAAATGCTGTATGTGTTATTAAATTATGGGACCCAAGAGAGGACTAATGGGCTCACTCGCGGTGCGGTGCACCGCACCGCCCGCGCGCGCGCACGGGCTCGGGCACGGGCGAATGTGGCGTTTGATGGCGTACTTTGCACTTTGCACGTGCGCATCGTCGCTAGGAGCTTGGAGCCGAGCCCAGAGCCTTACTTTTGAGCCAGAGCCGGCCTAGTCCAGTCCAAAAGTTCAGACTTTTGAACCAATGTCCAGAGACATCCAATCAGTCCATTGGCATCTGTAACAGCTGAGTAGTGGGCATTCATTGGGATTGAATTTCAGGTCATTACACCTGAAATTAATCCATTCAATATTCCCATTGCAGTTTTGTTTTTGGCCAACACTTGAGAGCTATAAACAGCTTCATCCCTCACCTGAAGAAAATAGCAAAACTCACCTGAATTCTGGCAAATTGCTATTGTCCGAATTCATAATTTCCAGCTTGACATACATCCTAAAAGTAAATCGTCTGCAACCTTTAGCAAACTCAGAGAGTAGGGGCGATTAACACTTTAAGGACAGGGACTACCCGTGTCATTCTGATCCCATTCCTCCCATTTTCTCAACAATCTTAAAGTGTTAATTGTGTGAAGATGGAATCAGAATCCTTCCGCATCATGAACCAGCAGAAATTGGATCGCTTCGATGGAAACAATTTCAGCCGCTGGCAAGATAAGATGAAGTTCCTGCTTACCGTTTTGAAGCTGGCTTATGTTCTGGATCCCAGCCTGCCACCGATTCCAGAAGATCCTCCTGCTCCCCAGCAGCCTGTTGATTTGGATCCACCAACCACTGAAGCAGGTGGTGCTCCTCCTGCCAATCCTCCGACAACAGGAGTTGCTGCTCCTCCCAACACAGCAACAGGTCCTTCCAGGAATGCTATGCAGATCCACCAAGAGATTGTGGAGACTCTTCAACAGCAAAGGAGGAAAAGGGCTGAAGATGAAGAGTTGGCTCGTGGTCACATCCTCAACACACTTTCTGACAGGCTGTATGATCTATACACAAACGTGAAGTCACCTAGAGAGCTTTGGGAGGCCTTGGAATACAAATACAAGGCTGAGGAAGAAGGTACTAACAAGTATTTAGTTTCTAAATATTTGGATTTCAAGATGGTTGACAACAAACCGATTCTGGAGCAAGTGCATGAGCTCCAAGTAATCGTTAACAAACTCAGAATGGTTAAAATTGTCCTTCCAGAGACATTCCAGGTTGGTGCAATCATTGCAAAACTTCCTCCAGCCTGGAAAGATTATGCAAAGCGTTTGATGCATAAATCTGAGGATTTGTCCTTGGAACAAATTCAAAAACATCTGCGTATTGAAGAGGAGGCTCGGAAACGCGATGGAAAGAATTTGGTTCAAGGACAATCGAGTGTGAATTTTGTTGAATCTGGAAATTCTTCTAAAAAGAAATATTTTGGTGTTAAAAAGAATTCTGGACAATTTAAGAAAACCATACAGAAGCCTAAACCTTCTAATGCTGCTAACAAAAGAAAAGGCAAGTGTCATGTTTGTGGAGAAACAGGACATTATGCGAGAGAATGCCCACAACGGAAGAGTGGATCCGGAGTTGCAAATATGGTTGAGGAGAACCTAGTTGCCATGGTGACTGATCTTAGCCTCGATGTGGCTATGATTTCTGAAATCAACATGGCAAGTGAACTTTCTGGCTGGTGGTTAGATTCTGGAGCTACCGTTCACATTTGCAACGATCGAAGGCTTTTCAAGGCCTTTGAAGAAACTGTTGGGCAAGAGGTTCAGATGGGAAACAACTCCAAAGCCAGTGTTGGAGGCAAATGATCTGTCGAACTCAACTTTACCTCCGGGAAGAAATTAACTTTGATTAATGTCTTGTTTGTACCAGATGTTAGGAAAAGTTTAATTTCTGTTGATTTGTTAGATAAGAAAGGTTTTAAAATTTCTGTTGAGTCTGGCAAAGTCATCATCATGAAAAATGGTGAATTTATTGGAAAAGGCTATGCTTGTAATGGGATGTATAAGATGTCTATCAATAATATGATTTCTGCTTCTGCTTATATGATTTCTTCAATTTCTTTATGGCATAGTCGTTTAGGACATGTTAGTGCAAAGAATTTGAAAAATATGCATGCAATGGGATTAATTGATATTGGTAAAAACGAACTTGATAAGTGTGAAATATGTGCAAAATCAAAAATTGTAAGAAAGCCTTTTCCAAGTGTTAAAAGAGAATCACAAATATTAGATTTAATTCATACTGATATTTGTGAGTTAAATGGAATTTTAACTAGAGGCGGTAAAAGGTATTTTATTACTTTTATTGATGATGCTAGTCGTTTTTGCTATGTGTATTTGTTAAGAACTAAAGATGAAGCTCTTAGTTCTTTTGCGAAATACAAATCAGAAGTAGAAACCCAACTTGAGAAGAAGATTAAGGTTCTACGTTCTGATCGAGGCATGGAATATTGTTTGAATGCCTTTGATACACTTTGCGAAGAAAGTGGTATCATACATCAAAAAACTGCCGGTTATACACCCCAGCAGAACGGTGTAGCTGAAAGGAAAAATCGTACCTTTCTGGATATGATAAATTGCATGTTAAATCATGCAAATTTACCTCACAACTTATGGGGTGAAGCCCTTCTGTCTGCGTGCCATATTCTAAATAGGATGCCTAGTACTGTTGTGAAGTCTAGTCCCTATGAAATATGGAAAGACAGAAAACCCAACATAAGTTATTTCAAAGTGTGGGGGTGTGTGGCTTACTTTCGGGTTCCTGATCCTAAACGGACTAAGTTAGGGGCTAGAGCTATTAAAAGTGTATTCGTTGGATATGCTCTTAATAGCAAGGCCTATAGACTTCTCGATTTGGAGTCTAACGTGATAACTGAATCCAGGGACGTGAAATTCTTCGAAAATACGTTTTCAAAAGATGTTGGAAACGAATCTGTGCCACTCCAAATTGAGCCTAGAGGTCCTATAAGGCCGGTTGTGGAAAACGATGTTCCTAAACAACAAGTTGAGCCTAGAAGGAGTACTAGACCAAGAAAAGAGAAAAGTTTAGATAAAGACTTTATCTTTTCTGATGCTTTATTATTCTTGGTGGAGGGGGACCAAGATAATAAAATGGTAAGTGAAATACCATATGTATTTTCACTTGAGACGGATCCTAAAACATTTTCAGAAGCTATGGCTTCTCGAGATGCTTCTTTTTGGAAGGAAGCTGTAAACGATGAAATGGATTCGATCTTGGGTAATAATACTTGGGTATTAGCAGACTTACCTCGTGGTTCTAAACCCATTGGGTGCAAGTGGGTATTTAGAAGAAAACGAAACACTGATGGCACTATCTCAGCTTTTAAAGCTAGATTAGTCGCCAAAGGATTTAGACAAGTAGAAGGGATTGACTACTTTGACACTTATGCACCGGTGGCTCGAGTTGCGTCCATTAGAATTCTTCTTGCTTTAGCCTCTCTTTACGATCTGTTTGTTCATCAAATGGACGTAAAGACAGCATTTTTAAATGGAAATTTAAAAGAAGAAATCTATATGGAACAACCTGAGGGTTTTATAGCACCGGGAACAGAAAATAAAGTGTGTAAGTTAGTCAAATCCCTGTATGGTCTAAAACAAGCACCAAAACAGTGGCACGAGAAGTTTGACACTGCTATCTTGAAATTCGGATTCAAGTATAACAGTGCTGACAGGTGCATTTACTCCAAAAGTACGGCTGACTATATGGTGATAGTCTGTCTATATGTCGATGATATGTTGATCATCGGAACGAATATGATTGGAGTAAACGAGACTAAAAAGTATCTATCCTCGGTCTTTAAGATGAAAGACTTAGGTGAAGTAGATACCATTTTAGGCATTAAAGTTAAAAAACATAGTGGGGGTTTTTCACTAAACCAATCTCATTATATTGAGAAAGTTCTGACTAAGTTTAATCACCTCGAGATCAAGGAGGTGAATACTCCATTTGACAATGAACTGAAACTTAAAGAAAATACTGGTAGAGCTATTGCATAGCTTGAGTATGCAAGTGCCATTGGAAGCCTTATGTACGCAATGCATTACACTAGACCAGATATTTCATTTGCAGTTTCAAAACTTAGCAGATACACGAGCAGTCCCAATGCTGATCATTGGAAAGCTATTAGTAGGGTACTTGGGTACCTTAAGAGAACTATTAGCTTTGGTTTGTTCTATAACAAATTCCCTAGTGTATTGGAAGGGTACTCAGACGCGAGTTGGATAACTAGCGTGGGAGATAATAAATCCACAAGTGGGTGGGTTTTCACTCTTGCCGGTGGGGCTGTTTCTTGGGCAAGCAAGAAACAGACAATAATCTCTCACTCTACCATGGAATCTGAGTTCATAGCTTTGGCACAAGCTGGACAAGAGGCTGATTGGATTAGAAATATGTTGTTAGACATAGATCTATGGCCGAGTCCAATGCCTCCAATTTCGTTGTATTGTGACAGCGAAGCTACGCTTACAAAAGCGTATAGTGGTACCTATAATGGTAAGTCTAGACGTATTGGTCTTAGACATGCATTTGTGAGACAATTGATACAAGATGGTATCATAACAATTGTCTATGTGAGGTCAAATAAGAATTTGGCTGACCCATTTACTAAGCCTCTGACGAGAGACTTAGTAGCTACAACTACTAGAGATATGGGACTTAAACCACCCGAACCATAAGTGATGGTAACCCTACCTATAATCTAGGTTACCCCTGGTTATAGGTTCAAAGGGAAAAACAAGTCACGAGTTGGTTTGAGCTATCAAAGTGGTCTCATATGTAGTAAAAGATAGCTCAGTGAGTTGCAAAGTGACAAGGTTGAGCTACGCTCTTAACAAAATGCTGCACTAATGCAACTAGTGCTCGAGAAACATTTTGCCTATATGAACAAGAAGTGAAGCCGCTTCTTATAGAGAGTTGTGGTTTACTCTCTTAAAGGTTCATGAAATGGGATATGGCGTATGGCTTTATAAGCGCAAAGCAGTGGAGTGCTTGCTGTATGAGAAAGAAAACATGCGTGTGATAACTCCGATTGCATCACGAAGGAGTTGAGGTTCAATCTACGGACACCATCAACTTCGGTGCAGTCTTGAGTTATTTACACTAAGGGAAGGTTCAATGTTCGTCACACCTTCCTCTAGGCATGTGATCTTTGACAAAATCTTCAGGGACTTGTCTGGCAAAAGAGTAGTTTTCCAAACAAGTGGGGGATTGTTGAATATGTTATGCATATATATATATATTAGTTGTTGGAGAATTAATATATATATGATTAGTTGTTGAAGGATTAATCATTAATTATGTAAAGGCATATCAAAGGTTGTTTGGAAAATATGCATTGGTTATCGTGTCCCACATTGGAAAAATAACACTAGGCAGACAGCTTTATATATTAAAATCCTGTATGTGTTATTAAATTATGGGACCCAAGAGAGGACTAATGGGCTCACTCGCGGTGCGGTGCACCACACCGCCCGCGCACGCGCGCGCGCGCACGGGCACGGGCACGGGCTCGGGGCCGGGCCCGGGCATGGGCGAATGTGGCGTTTGATGGCGCACTTTGCACTTCGCACGTGCGCATCGTCGCTAGGAGCTTGGAGCCTCGCCTCCGAGCCCAGAGCCTTACTTTTTGAGCCAGAGCCGGCCTAGTCCAGTCCAAAAGTTCAGACTTTTGAACCAATGTCCAGATACATCCAATCAGTCCGTTGGCATCTGTAACAGCTGAGTAGTGGGCATTCATTGGGATTGAATTTCAGGTCATTACACCTGAAATTAATCCATTCAATATTCCCATTGCAGTTTTGTTTTTGGCCAACACTTGAGAGCTATAAACAGCTTCATCCCTCACCTGAAGAAAATAGCAAAACGCACCTGAATTCTGGCAAATTGCTATTGTCCGAATTCATAATTTCCAGCTTGACATACATCCTAAAAGTAAATCGTCTGTAACATTTAGCAAACTCAGAGAGTAGGGGCGATTAACACTTTAAGGACAGGGACTACCCGTGTCATTCTGATCCCATTCCTCCCATTTTCTCAACATATCGTGTAAAAGAGGTGCGCGGACCGTAAATATATGATAATTTTATCAAACCGAGAGGCTCAAGTTGAATGAATATAGTCTTATAACCGACAGATTATCAGTATGATGGGTTCTTGTTTGTTTTCTTAGATTATCACAAGGTGTTTTATGCCATTTCCATGCAGATTCCAGACAAGATACTCATAAAAAATAAATTACAATTCAAGTCCACTATACTTCGTGTCGATACAAAATCACCTTGTTTTACATCAATTTTAATCATCTGAATCCGTTCTTTAATATAAACATATAGTTCTCAATACCTGAAGGATACAATGACCATCAGCCAACACGTTATTCAACGATATCTTCGGCTGAAGTTTCTGTCTCTTCGTATTCCGACAATGATGGAGAAATTTCTCGTCCTGAGAGATTATTAGGACAGAACAAGGTTGGCTTCGGAGGGATTTCAATAGATTGAATACTTCCTTCTAACATTTCGACAACCTTAGACATTGCTGGCCTATTAGATGGAGTTGTTTGAATGCACCAAAATCCTACTAAAAGCATTTTCCTTGCCATCTCTTCTTCTTTCTCTTCAACCATTACATCGTCTTCTCTCGGTGGTGTGGCGTTTGCTACTACTTCCTCGTAGATTTTGTCCGGAAAATAGTTCTCGCTCGAATTGGTTGTCCAGGCTTCCTCCATATTTTTGGCTCCAGCCATTCCCAGAATCATCATTCCATAGCTATACACATCGGATTTATGGGAAACTCCTCCAAAGTTCCTGGAGAATACTTCGGGAGCAATATAGCCGATGGTGCCTCTTGCCCCGAGCATTGACAATATACTCTGCTTCTTCTTGCACAATTTAGCAAGCCCGAAATCAGATATTTTCGGGCACATGTCTTCATCCAGGAGAATGTTCTGAGGCTTAATGTCGAAATGCACAATCCTAGTGTTACAGCCCGTATGCAGATATTCCAGACCTTTAGCAACTCCAATTGCAATCTTGTACAGTTTTTCCAAATCCAGGAGACAATCTGCACTACTACCGCTTATGAACTTGTCCAATGATTTGTTGGGCATGTATTCATATATTAAAGCTCTCTTAGTTTTATGGAGGCAAAATCCCAAGAGATTGACAATATTGACATGGGATGTTCTACTAATGCTGGCAACTTCATTCATGAATTCTTCTCCGGATCCATTGCTATCATCTGTGTTAACCAAAACCTTGATAGCAACGAGGAAGCCGTTTGGTAGCGTTCCTTTGTAGACACTACCGTAGCCTCCTTGACCAAGCTTATCACTGAAGGATTTCGTCATTTTTTTGATTTCGGAATATTTGTATCTCCTTGGGGCCAGAGATTCTTGTTGGAGTATGAATTTTTCCACAATGCGGTTGCGTTCTTCTTCAGATTTGGATTTTGAACGTCGGGATTTGACTATTTTAATCGCTAAAGCAGTTATAAGAGTTATACCAAGTAACAGTCCTGGAAACAGAATTAAAAGAGGTTACATGTCCAGCAACAACCCAAAAAGAAAAAGGCAATAAAAAAAACTAAAGTTGAATGCCTAATGCCGTACCTCCAATTATCCCAAGATAAGATGGCCATGAAATGCTCCTTTTTTTTGTTTTGACACCAAATGATCCTGGATGGACGGAACAATACTTTAACTTTTTCAAGCATTGAAGTCACACTTTATATATAACTTATTCAACAGAGATATACAGGATATTCTGCTCTACATTTTGAAATAGCTTACCAGGAGTTTCAGCCGAGGGGGCAGGAGCTGGAACTTCTGGCTCTTCTACCGTGCTTGGGCTAGGGGCAGGGGCCGAGCTGGAGGCCAGTGTGGAGCAGAAGGTGCAAACATAATCTGCCGCGGTGCAGCTCATTGCGTCCGTTGCATAGTCAAGGGCATAACTAAAAGCATAAGGGCACGCGCTCTTGAACACCTGCACGTTTGACGTCGGTCCGCATTCCTTGTACTCTGAAGTGTTGAACACCTCGCACACGCTGCGGCAAGCACTGACACCTTTGATTCTCAGTTCGGCAGGACACCTCAGGTTGAGGTCCTCCACACAACCCGCGGATCCGCACTGACCCGAGCCACCGTTGGCCTTGACGGTCACAGGCAAGTTGTAGCCATAGACGAGGCTGACCTCGTACAAGTCCGGGGAACCGAGAGCGAACTCAATTATCGTTGTGGCAGTGGTTGCTGAGTCGTTGCATTGGATTTGACCGGAGCCACAGTCACCGGTTGCGCAGGTTCCCCGGCCTGAGACACCAAAGGTGCAGCCGGTTCTTCCCCAGAATGTACCGGTCCAGCCGGCTGGGGCATGTAAGGAACGCGAGCTGCCTTCGAGGAGCTCGAATCCTGTGGTTTCCATGTGTGGTTTCCCATTAATTGCTGGCCAAACCGTATGTGAACAGTTGTTTACGAATGTAAAGTTAACCCCTCCAACTCCTGCATTAATGGTTTGAATCAATCTAGTAATATATATATATGAAGTTTCAGGAAAAACTATATAAATGGAGTACCAGTACCATGGAAAATACGAAGCAGAATGATGAAATAAATAGCCGCGGGGGACGGACTCATGAAAGATTTTTCTTATCATGTAGCAATCAGAAATAGTAATGTTAAGTGAAAAATGTATGCTGCTTATTCAACTGGAGGGATGAATTAATGAAGAATGCTACAGGTATAAGGGGACAGAGGAAGTCCTTGGAGCCATAGATGATGGGAAGAAGGGGAAGAAGAATGATGGATTAAGTCGTGGTCTTCTCGTCTGTATGACCCATGCCATCTTGCTTTAGAATGATGGAAAATGATTACACTTTGTTAAAGAAGGATCTCAAAATAGATATAAGATATCACAGGGAAATTGTATTTTTGGTGCATTCAATTTAGAGAGTTTGTAATCTTACTCCCTCTCGTTTAAAAAATGCAAAAAAGGTCTCATACTTTAAGAAATGGTTGCGATAATAGTCCCCGTACATTGCAATAATATTCCCGCCATTAACTAGACAACGAAACTATTAACTAGGTAATATTGAGACATTTTTTTGTTGGAAAATTATTTAATATAATTTAAAAAACACTTATATCTATTATTTTACTAATTTTACTTCAATTTATTTACATTTCAAAATCAATTAACAAGTTAATAACAATATATATATAATATTTTTGTTGGAAAATTATTTAATATAATTTAAAAAACACTTATATCTATTATTTTACTAATTTTACTTCAATTTATTTACATTTCAAAATCAATTAACAAGTTAATAACAATATATATTTTGAGGATTATATATATATATTTAAAAAACAGTTGTATAAATTTACTAAAAAATATATTATATTGATTTAAATTTATAATGACTTTTAAATATTGAATTAGATATGAACGTATTGTGCCCAAAATTTTTAAAAAAATTCATGTCGATGTGTCCTTGTCATGTTGTATCCGTGTCTATTGCATCATAGGGTCTAATCCACTGTAAATATCCAGATTTAGACTTAAAAATATATATTTTTCCAAAAAATATACATATTTGAACAATACTTTCCTTTAAATTCTCAATGTCACTTTCCAATTTCCGTGTGATGTTAGTCTAAAATTATATTTGAAATTTGTACAACTCTTATTGTTAACTTAAAAAAGCTTGTAAATATATTAAATTCCTAATAACACTTTTTCGTACTATGTTGCGCAAAATATTTGAAAATAAAAATATGAAGTAACAATATTAAAAACAACAAATACGTAAAGAATTGATATAAGTGTTAATTAATAGGCTAATTGATATTAAATGTAAATAAGTTAAAGTAAACTTAGTAAAATAATGAATTTTTTTTTTATTTTTATAGATAGATAGTTTTCCAACGAAAAGATATAAAAAAAATGTGTTAAAAGAACTTTTAACGATCCACTTGATCTATATGCGTAATTTTTCTATTACTTAGTTAATGGTTCCGTTTTCTAGTTAACGGCGGGACTAATATTGTAATGTACGGGACTATTATCGCAATGATTTCTTAAAGTATGAGACCTTTTTTGCATTTTAAAACGAGCGGGACTAATATTATAACGCTCTAAATTGAATGGGACTAAAATGCAATTTTCCCATAAATCACTTTAGTTAACTGTATCAAAAGCCCGCGTTAATCGAAGTATTCAAAAAGACTTTGTATTATGAAAAGTAATTTTAAAAACTTTATATAATTTTTTTCCCACACCACTCCTATGCCAATGTAGTCAATATTTAAATGTATTTATCCTAAAATGTCTTTACTTATATTTTAAATACATAGAATGACTATATTCAACACTTCTAAATTCTAATTAATCTTATATTGATGAATAACATATTGACATAAACTCTTAAACATTGTACATGATATTTAGAATATACATATTAAAAATTATTGTAACCACAATATAAATATAATTATATAATATTGTTAAAAATCAGTTTTTAATTCAGACTAAATATTATATTAATAAATAAAATAAATCTTAAATTATATTTATTATATATATTATAAAGTATTTTAAATATCTAATATATATATATATATATATATATATATATATATGGAGTATATATAATTTAGGGGTAATTAATAAAAAGAACCAAATATTTCTAAAATTTATCCTAAATTCTCCACTTTGAAAATTTTATGTTTTAGATACCCAATATACATTTTATTTTTCCTAAACCACCCAAGACCCTAAAAATTCTGTTTTGCCCCTGATTTTCCCTCGAGACACTTTGGTTTTCCTTTCTTTTTTTTTTTCCCCTTGAAAATCGATTCCCATCCTTCTCCAACAACCTTGTTACTTCGTCGACAACGAAATATAACCGCAACTACGATCGAATTAGTGCGGCCACGACAGGATAAGGATAAGCGGCGACAACGAGAATCGATTTAGTCATCGTGTCATATTTTCTGTGCTGCTACAAGGAAGACAAAAGTATTTATAATTCACTATCAATTTATTTCGAAGAAAAGTGATAATTAATTTTTGAATTATTGATAATTTGAGTTGAATTGAATTGTTGATCCATTGTCAAACTGATTATACGAATTGGTATTTTGAAGATGGTGATGACCGGTGATGAAGCTCAAGACAAGCAAATCATAGGAAGTTTTTGGTTTAACGGTGAAATTACAGTATTTCCAATTCGGCGAAGCGCGTCAGTGGAGGAGATTCACGTGCAACTTATTGAAGAGTGGTCAGACTTCAAATCTGATTTTTACGTGGTACAGTACCTTGCTCCCCATAAAAAAGGGTCGTCAGTTTGCAATGCGACTGGCAGAATCTAACCATGGTCCAATTGCATGAACTTGCTAATCTCAACATTGTGGAATCAGGTTGTTTCAGTTTTTACTTATGTAGTAATGAAGTGCTTGTTCAGGTTGAATCGATTTTTTTAGTTTATGGAGTAATGAAGTGCTAGTTCAGGTTGTTTCAGTTTGTATACTTATGCGGTATGAAGTGCTTGTTCAGGTTAAATCAATTTGTTTACTTATGCAGTAATGAAGTGCTTGTTCAGGTTGAATCAGTTTTTTTAATTTATGGAGTAATGACGTGCTTGTTCAGGTTGAATCAGTTTGTTTACTTATGTGGTAATGAAATGCTTGTTCAGGTTATATTAGTTTGCTTACTTATGTAGTAATGAAGTGTAAGGTGAAATTTTGTAATTGCGATTGGAATGAAATCATTGTTTGATTAGTGTAGTAAATTGATGTTTTGTTGTTTTACTTAGGGAACTAAATGTACAGTTTATGGAGTAATGAAGTGATAATGTAGAACTAACTGTCTGATCTGTAGAGATCAAAACGGGAAAGAATTCAACCCAGAACTAAATGTGCAATTTATGGAGTAATGAAGTGGTAATGTGGAACTAACTGTTTGATCAATAGAGTAAATAATTCAAGTTAAATTAACTTATGAAAGCGTACTTAAATGAAAATTAGTGAATCGGGGTTTGTTTACACAGATTTTTTAAGACTTTATTCATCTTGTTTCAAAGTTTAATCAAACAGTTTCTCGAGATACAACGAATCTTCAATAATCAAATGAAGCACTCCATTTGATTATTCCATTAAACAAAACTAATTGGAAATTCTTATAAATTTCAATGATTTTTTTTAAGTTAGTAAATGAATTTTATGTGCTCATATTTATAAATGTTGACGTGTCTCTTCAAAAGGTATAAAACTTTCTCATAATTAATAAGACATAGTTCATTAGGTTGCCCAAATGATACAACGTATATTGCACACTCCATTTATAAAATAAACTAAATAGTTGCAACATTTTTTTTTTTTTTTAAGGTAGAGGGAGACAACTACAACAAATTTAAATCTCCCACTAACGCATCCCAAGCATCATCGGGGAGTTCATCGTCCCCATCAGAATTCAGCCCTAACCGGGCAAGAGAGTGAGCCACGTTGTTGCCTTTGCGATGCACAAAGCTAAAGGAAACCAAAGGACCCTGGCTTAAAGCTTCCTTTATATCCTCCACAAGCGGGCCTGTGTCAGACCAATCCTCTGAGTGCTGCTGATGTTTGCGAATTGGATTCATGCAATCTCCTTCTAATATCACTTGAGCAAAGCCTCTTCTGTTAATCAAAGCCACTGCTTCCTTCATTGACATGCCCTCTACCACCTCAGGTGCAAAAGAGCCTCTGAATTTCCTGCTAAGCCACCCTACACAGCTCCCTAAATGATCGCGAGCAATAATCCCATAGCCTACCTCCCCCTTCTCCTTGAAAACCACCTCATCTGCGTTCACTTTGATCTATCCTTCCGACAACGCGGACCAAAACCGTGGTAAGTTAGGAATCTCGACCACCTCTTCTGCTGCAATACCAATCCTACCGGACTCGAAGAAATTGTTGGCGAATGAAGCAAGTGTGTGAGCTTCCAAGCTATTGTTGTCTGCCCATTTCTTATTCCGATTTCTCCAAAGTGCCCAGGCCGAGACAAGAAATCGATCCCCCTCGTCATTAATACTCAAGCACTCCAGCATATTCTTTATCCACTCCTCACCTCCACCTCTCCATTGAGAAATTACATGCCAAGGTAAATGAGTACAGGCCCAGAATAACCTAGCCATATTGCAATTGATGAAAACATGCTCTAAGGTTTCTTCATTGCAGCTGCACCATGGACAAACCACGCTGCTCTTGCACTTTCTCTTCTCAAGAGCAACCCCAGTTGGTAGAGCCTTCATACACAACCTCCAAATAAACACCTTCACCTTCGGCGCCACTTTTCGGCCCCACAAGACCTTCCACGATCGATGTTGAGAGCTTTCACCACTGCCTCTTTCCTCTTTGAATAGCTTCAAAGCCACTAAATACGCATTTTTCACAGCAAATTGCCCATTAGTGTCATAGTGCCAAATCTGTTTGTCTACGATTCTCCCACACCCCAACGGAATCGAAAGAATGACCTCTGCATCTGCCTCCACGAACGAGTTCCTCACTAACTCCTCATCCCAGCACCCTTCCGCCATAATCAACTGCTTCAGATAACTTAAACGACTCCCTTTCGCTGTACGAACTATCGGTTGGAAACGAGATGAGCGAGAGGAAGCCATCTATCATTCCAAACTTCAATGCAAGCACTGTTTCCAACTCTCCACTGCACCCCACACTCTAACAATTTCCTCGCCGTCCATATGCTACGCCACGTAAATGATGAATTCGATCCCAAATTTGCCTCGAAAAAGCTCATGCCTCCAAAGTACTTCACTCTCAACAACCTTTACAACAAGCTATGTGGTTCAATGATTAATCTCCATCCCTGCTTCGCTAATAAGGCCAGATTAAAAGCTCTTAAATCTCTAAAACCCATACCACCCGCTTCCTTCAGAACACACAACTTCTCCCAACTTACCCAGTGTATCTTGTCCACATTCTTACCACTCCACCAAAATTTTGCCAATATCGAAGAAATTTCATGTAGTAACGACTCAAGAAGCTTGAAACAACTCATTGCATATGTCGGGATAGCCTGTAGAACTACTTTTATCAGCATCTCGCGCCCCGCCTGAGACAACGCCTTATCTCCCCACTCGTGAATCCTTTTGCTGATTAATAGAGAACGAATAATCAACTGACGAAATACAACGCATGATCAAACTCACAAAAGAATCATGAAAACCTAACCTCAACATGGTATATTCCAGAAATCGCCACTCCACTCTGTCATATGCTTTACTCATATCCAATTTTAGCGCTAAGAAACCATCCACACCCTGCTTCTTATGTTTAATAAAATGATTGACCTCAAAAGCGCGCAAAACATTATCAATAATGAGTCTCCCCGGAACGAAAGCGCTCTGGGAAGGAGAGATAATAGTTTTAAGAATCGGCTTAAGACGCAAGGAAATAGTTTTAGAGGTAATTTTATACATGACGTTGCAGAGGCTTGTGGGACGAAGATCAGACATGCACTCAGGATTTTCAATTTTAGGAATAAGAACTATATTAGTAGCATGCATTGTCTGATCACAACGCCCATGGTTCAGAAAATCCAAAGTACAGTGAATGAGATCATTGCCAATAAAACTCCAGAACTTCTAGAAAAAAACAGAAGGCATGCCATCCGGCCCGGGGGCTTTCAGGGGGAACATAGACTTCAATGCCTTCTCAATTTCCAGGGAAGAATACGGTGTGAGAAGCAACTCGTTCATCTCCGGAGTTACCTTGCTTTGTAAATGTACCATCATACTATCAATATCATTCGCCGGAGTCTGGTTTGATTGGAAAATCTTCTCAAAATAATCCTCCACCACGAATGGATTTCTTCCGGTTTGGTACGCTCAATACCATTACTGTCCACCAAGCTTGCAATTCTGTTTATTTTTTCTCTGTTCTTAGTTCTGAAGAAAAAATAACTGGTATTACAATCACCCTCCATCATCCAATGGGCTTTAGCCCGTTGTCTCCACCAAGATTCCTCCCTAGCATACCACTCTGAAACCTCCTTTCTTAGGATACATTCCTGTCCTTTACTTTCAATTGAGATAGGTCCGCGCCTCAATTCTTTGAGTTTATCTTCTAGCTTTCTGATACAATCTTTTGGGATCTCAAACTTGTCCGAAGCCCAATCCATCAGATCGAGTTTGCAATTCTCAATCTTTTTCCATACCGCGCCCTCACCGTTGCCATTAACCAAAGCACCCCAACTCTCTCTAACAGTCTTTTCACACTCAGGGTCACGAAGCCAAGCAGATTCGAATTTAAAAGAATGTCTGGGAGGAGCAGTCTTTTTTACTGTAGTGTTAGAGGAGAGTTTTACCAGGAGAAACATGTGGTCTGAAGTGTTGGATTCAACGTTATGTACTAAATAACTAGGGAACAATTCCCTCCACTTTTCGTTTCCCACTGCCCTATCCAGACGACACTCGATAGTAAACGGTGTAGGGTTGTTGTTAGACCAAGTGAACTTCTTACCAGAACATCCCAAATCCACCATACTGCAATTGCATAACCACTATTTGAAATCTCGCATTTGATAAGCTGGCCTGGGCCTGCCGCCCCTCTTCTCCTCCCCCCAAAGTATCTCATTAAAGTCACCAAGCACTAGCCACGGGTTACGTGACGAACTTTCCAGTGAGTCAAGAAGATTCCAGGTTGTATATCTCTTAGTAGCATCCGGATGACCATAAATACAAGTAAGATGCCATCCTATCTGACAGCTAGGCGTGCAGACCATAACATCGTAATGAAACTTGGAATAACTGAGTAAATCTACCGATAAATCCTTCCGCCACCAAAGAGCTAGCCCTCCATTTTTCCCGACAGCTTCCACGCATAAACCAAAGAAACCCAATCTATCCATCAAAGTATTCATCCGTCTCTTCTTACTTTTGGTCTCAGAAAGGAACACTAGCCCTAGTTCGTATTTACGGAGAAACTCCTCCAATTCATGATGCCCAGGCCCGACCCAAGCCTCGGCAGTTCCAAGCGATCAGATTTATAATGATCGGTGGGGCTGTGAAGCAGCCGCCGCTGGTGCAGAGATGGCATCAGACTCCATCATTGAATGTGTAAGCTTTTTCAAATGACGAGAATCCGAGTTTATCACGGGTGTCTCAGTAGCAGGTCTCTTCCCTAGGTTAAGAATATCTGGTGTAGAGCTGATCGGAGTATCGACTAACATGAAGTCGGCCTGTTGGGGATAAGCAGTAGAAAAGTTTTCTTTGTCCTGGTTTTTCTTGGTACGATGTTTGAGTTTTCTGTTCAAGGGGGTTTTAGCAGTTCTGATAGGGGGATTATTAATGCTTATGGGCTTAAGGGGGTTATGTGAGAAGGTGAAGGCTGGAACGCTAAGAGAAGAATGTGATGTAGTGTTTGGACTTTTGTTATGGATTAGGCTCACCGGGTCCAAGGTTTTGGGCTAAAAACTCAACGGGTTCATCTGCGCTAGTTGTTGTTTTACCTCTGATAGAGTTCTAAACTGCAGTGAGGGGGGTAAAGTGGTTGCGGGTAGGAAACCGGGTTCGGATTGGGGAAGGGTGGGTGAGAAATTATTGGGATCAGGCTTGGTATATTTGTTACAGCTAATATCGGAAGGGGTTGCAAGAGATGAGGATTTGGTTAAGTTTGAGGTAATTGGTGAAATTTGAATTTGAGCTTCTGTGCCGGAAGAGACCTGCTCTACATGGGATGTGCCAGAAATATCGGAGTTTGTTCCATCAGAATCCTCCCTCCCTAGGTTACTGTTGGAAACGTTTGAAGGGACGTTAGTAGCTTTTTTGAATCTCGGCTTCATAGATTTTCCGGCATGAGAGCTGCCGAAATCTTTCCAACCCGTCTTCCTAGAATCCGATGTCGCACGGAGCCATGCACCATATGGATATTCGTCCTCCTCTAATGAAAAACCTTCTTCGCATTGCTTAGGGCAAGTGTTCACTATGTGATCGCATAAACCGAAAATATAACAGAAATTGGGCAGCCTCTCGTAGCTTAGTTTAACACGAAATTCTTTATCCCTTATACTGTTCCAGATTCTTATTGCCCTCTTTAGTGGTTCCTCCATATTGATGTTAACTCTTAATCTCATGTGCGGACTAAATAAATGACCACCCTTCTTCTTCTCATCATAGTCCAAAAATTGCCCAATTTTGTTGCCAATGAATTCTGCCATAGAACGAGAACGTTTGTTCAATGGGAGACCTTCGACCTGGACATAGAATGCGCACATAGATAAATCACAGCAAACCGGTTCTACCGAATCTTTAACCTCACGAAGGGTTAGAAGATGTTTCTCAAACGCCCATGGCCCTCCATTCATAACCCTCTGAAAGTCAACTTTGTGCTTCAGAATGAATAAGAACCGTCCTCCATCGACTTTCTCCACCTCCATACCCCTAATCGGATTAAAAACACCCTTCATAGTAGATTGAAAAGCTTCAAAACGAAATGATTTCCTCGAGAGAATTCTTCCCACAATAAGAAAAACCATTAGGGCCCTCACTACCCTTCCACACCTCCTCCGGAACAATTCTTCCTAGGTTCTCCGTCGAGGTTAGGGCCAACTCTCTGCTTAGCTGATCTATATTCGACTCCATGGATTGATAGTATGCTGGTTCACTGAGCAAGGGCAGAGAGACGAGAACTCAGAACTGTACCTTTCTTGAAAAGACAAAGCAAAGCGCAGCGTCAGTATATAAAACGAGTCCTAGAACTAAGAAAGAATCAAGACGAATTAGAGTAAAGCGTATGAGAAATTATCGGTGCGAGACTGGCCGCAATGTTGGACACTCATGTATCACTCCCTGACTAAACCCTCAGAGAACACTGTAGTTGCCAGACCGTAAATCGAACTGACAAGGCCACTCAGGCAGAAAACTCTCAACAGAGAGGAAGAGCTCTTAACAGAGAGAAAATAAAATTACATTTCTTCTTTGAATTTTTTATTTGAGTTTGTAATCTTAATAGTTGCAACATTTTATGAAGCCCTACATACATTTCATTCCCAAAAATCACATCATTAAAAAAAACTATTGGAATTTAATTCCGTCAACCATATATATAGATAGATAGATAGATAATATACTCTTATATCTTATTAAACATAATTTATTTCAATTATCTCATTCAACAATTATTAAGTTTTTGATAAATAATATATATATTGTTGGAAAACAGGAATCAGAAAGCAGCGGAAATTTAAAATTTTTTCCAACAAAAGGATCTTGGACTCGCAATCGTGTATCCAAATTCATAGAGATCAAGAAACTCACTTGGGTAGTAGCTTTCTTGACACGTTTTGAGCCGCCCTCAAACGCGCTTCATGCGGTAATGGCAACCCGTCTCTCGAAAGTCTCTTTCTACTTTTGAATCCATTGTAGGGATAACAATTCACACCAACCTAGATTCAAATCATGTTAGGGAAGTTCTTAACAATATAACATAAAGAAAGAAACATGAAACGAGAAAGGCATGATTGAAACTCCCTTCGAAAACCAGTTTTGCGAAAGTAGAAATCTGCCAGCCATAAGACCCTCGTGAAAAAATTCATCCTTCAGGATATGGATGAACGGTTTTCGCCATCTTCTTTGGTTCGATTTTTTCACTCGTTTCATGTTGGGTTCAGAATCGTTTCATCATCCATTCTGGTCGTTTTGCTTGATCCCCAGTTCTTGGTAAAGCTCGAATCTTCAAAACTTCTAACTTGAAGCTCTCTAGAGATAGTCCACCAACTTGGCTACAATCTAACTAGTAAGGATGCTAGTTCTCGAGTTAGTGTTTAGGCTTAACCTAGGGTTTCGTTTATCTTGGAGAAAGGATGGTGTTCAACACATGAACCAAAAGAATTCTCGATTTTTTCTAAGGGAAGCTTGAGCTCCCCTATATATAGGAGAGGGTGAGGGACACCGAACCTAGTCCTTATGGGGCAAGGATTTGGTCCCTCTCTCCTATTACTTGATCATCAAGTAATTTCCAACTTTGACTTTAAATTCAAATTCAAATCAACTTTTAAGAGAGCTAAAATATCCAAACTATTTTTGGATAATTTTATACTTTATTTATTTAAAATAAATAACTTATTTTATCTAATTAATTAATTCATAATTAATTAACTAGATTATTTTTCTCCAAAATAAGACTTTCTTTTTAATTCAAAATTAAACCAAAGTCTATTAAATAATTAATCACATTAATTATTTAACACATCAATAAATATACACATACATTTACACACGTGTGAGACACGTGCCACAAGGACAGGTGTCACTCACGTGAGCCACACGTGTGGTTCTCACGTGAGCCACACGTGTGGTTCTCACGTGAGCCACACGTGTGGAACCCTCTTTGGCCCGATTAACTCGTTTAATCATTTTAAAGCCTTAACTCATGTAACCAAGTTGTTGTGTGTGACCCTCTAGGTTCTCAATTCAATTAGCAGTGACCCAATTAATTAATTCACTAATTAATTAATCAGTCCACAGATTAAACGACCATAGTCTAGCAACAGGTGTTTAACCCCTAGCTGAATTGGAATGTTCAGATTCGACAGAACCTTTAAGTCATTGATTCATGTGAGATACAATCCTCCTACTTACTATCTCCCAACCAAGATCTAGGGTAAGGGAATAATTAGAACCCTAATAATCTGGTCTTAAAGCCAAGTGCATTTCATATCCATTTGATCTCAATCCAAGAAACCCTTTTCTTGATGTCTTGATCTACTGCCTTGGCCAAGGACTCCATATGGCATATGAATGACTTACACAATAAGAGATCACCTTGCATATGCAAGTGTAGGTCCTTTCTTGATTCTCATTTACTTTCATGAGTCACTTGTACAGCCCCAGCATAAGCCTTGAATCAGTTGTCTAAGGCGACACCCTTTAAAGCTTATACCAAAGACTACAGAGTTAACTCATAAAGCGACAAGGAACCTCAAGTCTAAGGATCAATTAATCACATCAATGACTCGTGAGATATTTCCTAATCTGGAAGTTTTCATTTCCTGAAATAGAAACTTCCTTTCCCATTTAGGAATCTTCTCACACGGGGCACCTCAGTGAACTTACTTATTAAAGTAAGCACCCTCATGTATCACGCACGTATCAACTATACACTTTGCACCTCCATGAAACAAGGTGGTCCTTCTTAAGGGCGTGATCCCACAAGCAAGGCTTAGAGGAGTCAGGTTGACACTCCCACTGTCTGTAGGACTCATCGGCTTGGAGTATTTTACTAATCATGACTTATGTGATATAGGGCTCATTTCATGAACCATTTCACCTAAATGGTAGAGTCCTAAAGTCATCAGGATTACGGGAGTTCTCATACATGCACAGCTAAAGTAAACGCATACCAAATAAGAGCATATAAACAAGTGTTTGCCTATGATATTAATCAATCGTATATTATTCAAAGATTGTCTGTGATACTAGGAAAGTCCCAAAACGGATTATGACTAATCGGCTTTCTAGGGCACTATTCCTAACAATCTCCCACTTGCCCGTAAAAGCCATTTAGGTACTCTAAGTCCCATCTTCTCAAGATGCACTTTGAGAGCCTATTGACTTTGGGCGTTTCCAAAGTGGATCTGCTATATTCTCTGCTGATGTGACCCTCTTGTTTACACATCTCTTAGGAAACACCTTTTCCTTATAAAGTGATTCGTAATCACGTGTTCAATCTCTTGGTGAGGTCTTGGTTCTCTTACTTTAGCAACCATCCATTTAATCATACGTTATGATAATGGTGTTGTTTCATGCTAGGAACTTCATCTAATTAGTTAGATGGAGTTTCTTACCCAAACACTTACCTTAGCGGTATTTGATACGACTAAGTACTCAACTACAATAGTCGAGATTTTGCCACGTTCGCACTTGGAATGTTTCCAACACGTTGCTTTGCCGAGGCAAAAATTGCATCCTTTCAATGATTTACAATCATCTATGTTTGATGCAACAATTACATCAAAATATCTTTTCAATGATAAGATCTTTTGGGCTCTGTAAACTAATACATATCCTCATTTCTTCTCAAGTACTCTGAGGATATCCTTTACAGAGATCTAATGACCTTTTCTGAGGTCATATTAGATTCGGCCTACTACGCTTAGTGTTGCGCCATATCTAATTTAGTACATAACTTTTCATACATTATGCACCCTTTCACTTAAAGGGATTTTGGACATTCTAACTTACTTAAAGTTTTCTTAGGACACATACTCTTCAAAAGAGATGTTCCATTGTCCATACTAAACTCCTTTCAGTATTATGGTTATGTACTCGTTTTGTGATAATCCTTTTATTCTCTTAGATCTATCTTCTATAGATTTGAATGTCGAGGATAATCACTAAGATCTTTCATGTCAAATTGTGTCTTAAACAAGAATTGGTAACTTTCACGTCATCCTTGACATTCCTAATGAGAAGGATGTCGTCTTCTAAAGAACCAAAAATTGACTCTTACATCACTAACTATCATATGTACACTTCTGAGACTTATTCGACTTCCATCTGTGTCAAACGATTTGACTATCCTATGGAATCGAATTGTCTAACTCCTAGAAGCCTTTATCAATCCACAAAATAACTTTAGGGATTTTCATACCTTATGCATACTCCCACTGAATATGAGATTTATAGAAATACCTTATTTCAGTCTCTTTCAATCTCATATTGAACAAGATAGTTCTCATATTCATTTATCATGTCTCATAGTCAGAATATGAGGATGTGGTAAACATAATCCAAATGGACTTTTGCATTTCAACCGTCAAGAAGGTTGTAATGCTTTCATTCACTCGAAGCTGCACGAGCTTGATCCTATCAGGCGGATCAACCAAGGTCAAAACTTGGTTTGAGTATATAGAATCCATATTGGATTTCAAGGCTTGCTTACACTACTCAGATTCCAAATCTGATAGTGTCTCCTCTTTAGGTAATTCCTCGGCTATCCAGGAACGCGTTCTAAACGCATCTTAAGAGAAAGGTTTCACACGTGTGCATACTCTAAAATTTGGCTAAGTTTTATCAGATGGGCTCGTTTCTTCTATATGTGGCATGGATATTTATTCTCAAATTTCTTTGAGGTCTATTTGCTTGCCTTTCTTCTTCTATAGGAACGATTCCTTAAGAAAGGTACATTCCTTGAGAAAAAAAACCTTTTTCAAGGGAATCGCAGAAACGATATCCTATATTATTGTATAAACTTGAACTCGTTTCAAGCTTATCTCCCACTATCCTCTTCACTTAAGAGGATTCCACTATATTCTTGGACAAGAATAATTAGGGAATTTAGTATGCCACATTGCATAGTGCAGCTAAAGGACTGGATTTGGAAGGTACTAAATTAAAAATCTCTAACTGCATATTCTGGGAGTTTATTCCTAGAATGATTATAAGTCAGTAAAGCTTTGCTATGGAATGGACCATATCCCATTAGGTTTCATTCCCTCATTCGGAAACACTAAGTTGTTCTCGAATTAGTTTACTGAGAGATAAGCTTATTATCTCTAAGATGACTAAGGAATTAGTTGCTAAGATATTGGCTATCTCGATCATATCGATTTACCTATAACTTATGACTACTTCGGTTCCTAACCTCCTTTTGAAATTCTAAGAATTTCATATAAGTTTCGAATTTGTACTTCAACAAGTACATTCATTCATAATGATTAAACTGACGATTGTATCTAGTGCTTACATTAAGCATCTTACACTCATCAGCATGGATCGAAATCCACTATAATTTTGGAACGTTCCACGTTTCTTATAAACGGGATTCAGGAACGCTTCCCTCAAGATAGGATTCACAGGAAGTCAACTCTATAGGTTCATTTTCATAGAATGATCCTAAGGTGTCCGACTTGCTAATCCTTTTATATCTCAACGTTCCAAAGTAATTCGAAGATTTGTCATCTCACTTACTTTTGTTATCTCGTTGTATGTTCAGAACATTAGTGCCTTGAGTCTTTGCACAACGGATTATGCAGAATTGACTCAAGACTAGTGAATTCTATTCCTAGTAGAATTACTAAACGAGGTAACATTTCAGAGTACTCATACTCTTTGCAGTTCCCTTTCAAAATCCTTATTTGCTACCATAGAAGCAACCGTCCAATTTGATCTCTAGTGTCTTTTGGGTGTACCCCTTACATGCCCCTCCATTGGGCTCTTAAGGGTTTCTTCTTCTTTAGGCCTTCAAGCCTTTAACTTAGTGAGTTTAGAAGAAGAATTAACCATCACAACCTTTTATTCCTTTTTAAGGATGCTCTCAACCATTATCAACTAAATGATTAACTATGCTACATTAGCATCATTCTAGTTGAGCATAAAGGGTTTGAATGATGGTGGAAGCAATGTAAGCAATCAGTGCATTGAGAACTCTTTTCTCGGTTAATGAGACCATAAGATCTTCAAATAAGATCTTTAGACCTTGTTCGTGTGCACTTGTTTCCTGATTTGGAATATTGAATAATTCCATAATGTTATACCTTGTAACATTTTTATGAGGTGGTTCAATTGCTCTTAAGCGGTTGGAAAAATCCATTCACCTTAGATTGCTTCTCTTTTGGCCCGGGTCGAATTTTCACAATTGAAAATCTCGCCTTATAGAGAACAATTTCTCTTTTCGGATTCTGAAATGAATTTTAGGATCCAAAGCCATTTTAGAGTTAGTTAGGACTTAGTCAACTTGTTTGACTTAAGGATGGATACGAATGGGTTTGCATTTCATATTGTAGAGAATCACAGAACTACAACCTAAATGCTAAACAGAGAAAATAGGTGAGCATGTTGAATAATAACGATATACATAAAATAAGGTCTTTAATCTAATGTAGCTCCCACTGTTTTTCAAAGATCTATAATTCCCAAAGATCTAAGAGGAACACGTTTCCCAACGAGTACTAAGATCCTAAGCATTTTACCTCGAACCCACGACTCGCGGACATTCTAAGTAAAATCCTAGGTAGGTACAACTTACCAATTCTAACACCTTTAGAACTCTTAGTAATTGTTTTTGCATCACCTATCTTTCAATATGGACCCACGACTCGTGCGACATCCATATTTACTTAGGTGTTAAGCTAGACCCATCAATCATAAGATCATGATCAAAACTTAGTTCGAACGACCCACGACTCGCGGACATCGCCCTTGCCAAAATTAACCACGAAATATTGATCATTTAAAATGATCAATTAGGTAACTAAGAACTAATAAGCTCCACTAGCTATCCCACGACTCGCGGACAATAACTAGCTTTACTTACTAAACTTAAAACCTATTGATGGAATGCTAGGAATTTAATTCAAAATTTGCATCTCAAATTAAATACCTATTATTCGAAATGAGCTTAATATTTAATGGGAATTTTCGAATCAACCGGAGAGTTGTCCGGTTCGACCTCACCAACATATATGTTATCCAATTTTATTAGTCTTGATTAATGCAAGTACAACTTAACTGCATTTCAAACAAGCACATAAACAGATAACATGTCCTAGCATGACACTAACATGTAATGATCATGGGTTCTACCTATCTTATGCGTGATATGTGGGAGCCACTCCAAAATCACAAGTTCTAACATACATGCCACATAAACAGTTTAAATCACATAAGGGAAAACGGTAACAAAATACGAGCCCTATCTCTATTACATTTTTACAATTGAGATTCCCCTCCCTAATATTTTGAGGGGTCTTCACTTATGGACACCTTGTTACTTGAATGTGGTCCATCTTACTCCATGGGTGCATTGTCTCCAAAATGAAAATAAAACCTCACCACCTATCTCTACTCTCAAATTACAATAAAAAGAAAAAGACATAAAGTAATAAGGCTCAATCTTCATATTGGCCTTAGACAAATACACGGGGCATACCCCGGCCTAAAAAACAGTAATATGGAAAGCCACATAATAAATCACATAACAGTACGCACATAAGTGAGGCTCCAACCTCAATTGAAAAACGCAACTATAGGGCTCCAACCCCAATTTAAACCATCCATGTGCATAAATTAAAACAATACATAGATCTCAACCCATGATCACTTAACATGCTTTTGCGAGAATTTAAATTTAGCCAATAAATTAAAATTCTCGTTTCAAGTCCTAATGACTTAAAACACGACTTGATGCGAGTCTTGTTTATAAAAGTTTTCAATAAATCCCAAATTAACAAAACAAATAAAATTCCAATTAATTTCTAAAAATTAATAATTTTATCAAGGTTGTATTTTCCCAAAATATAAACCGTTTCTATTTCTCAAAAAATCCCAATTTTAAGTCTTATTCAAAAATTAAAAAATAAATATTCAAAAATAAAATTTTAAAATTAAAAATAAAAAAATTGGTGCAGAACGAATCACCAAAAACGGGGCCCGTACGCGAAAAGGGTCACTCCCGTTGCAAGCGCGCGCGACAGGCGCGCACAGATTCGGCCAAGGCCACGCGAGTGCGCGCATGCTTGCGCGCCTGCTGGGCGCGTCCCTTCCGAGCGTGTGCGGGGGGGCTGGGCGACTGATCCCGCACGCCTTGTGGGATCGTCGCCCAGCCTAGGCGGGACTGCGTCGGCAGTCCTGGGCGGGGCGCCTAGGCGCTCCCGGAACACCTCCCGTGTGGTTGCGGGAGGGAGTAGGCGCACGGCCTGCGCGCGCCTAGGACAGGCGGGCGGTGGCGGGCGAAGCCCGACCCCTTCGCGCGCACGACCCCTTCGCGCACGGGGTTTCGCGTGTTCGTCGTAATCCGAGTTTTCGTTTCGTGTTTTCGTTCAAAAACAAAACCAATCCAAGAAATCCAAAAACATTTTATACAGTTTCAAATCTAAAATAGTTTTCAAAAATTAAATTTTGTAAAAAACAATTTTCAGAAACTTTCAGGAAAAAATACAATTTCGTAATTCAGGCTTTCTAAAACAATTACAAATACTCAATCGCATCAAGCCTAAGAATTTCTACCAAATTCAGAATAATTGAGATGAATCAGAAACACGATTATCGAGGTGGCTCTGATACCACTTGTTGGAAAACAGGAATCAGAAAGCAGCGGAAATTTAAAATTTTTTCAAACAAAAGGATCTTGGACTCGCAATCGTGTATCCAAATTCGTAGAGATCAAGAAACTCACTTGGGTAGTAGCTTTCTTGACACGTTTTGAGCCGCCCTCAAACGCGCTTCATGCGGTAATGGCAACCCGTCCCTCGAAAGTCTCTTTCTACTTTTGAATCCATTGTAGGGATAACAATTCACACCAACCTAGATTCAAATCATGTTAGGGAAGTTCTTAACAATATAACATAAAGAAAGAAACATGAAACGAGAAAGGCATGATTGAAACTCCCTTCGAAAACCAGTTTTGCGAAAGTAGAAATCTGTCAGCCATAAGACCCTCGTGAAAAAATTCATCCTTCAGGATATGGACGAACGGTTTTCGCTATCTTCTTTGGTTCGATTTTTTCACTCGTTTCATGTTGGGTTCAGAATCGTTTCATCATCCATTCTGGTCGTTTTGCTTGATCCCCACTTCTTGGTAAAGCTCGAATCTTCAAAACTTCTAACTTGAAGCTCTCTAGAGATAGTCCACCAACTTGGCTACAATCTAACTAGTAAGGATGCTAGTTCTCTAGTTAGTGTTTAGGCTTAACCTAGGGTTTCGTTTATCTTGGAGAAAGGATGGTGTTCAACACATGAACCAAAAGAATTCTCGATTTTTTCTAAGGGGAGCTTGAGCTCCCCTATATATAGGAGAGGGTGAGGGACGCCGAACCTAGTCCTTATGGGGCAAGGATTTGGTCCCTCTCTCCTATTACTTGATCATCAAGTAATTTCCAACTTTGACTTTAAATTCAAATTCAAATCAACTTTTAAGAGAGCTAAAATATCCAAACTATTTTTGGATAATTTTATACTTTATTTATTTAAAATAAATAACTTATTTTATCTAATTAATTAATTCATAATTAATTAACTAGATTATTTTTCTCCAAAATAAGACTTTCTTTTTAATTCAAAATTAAACCAAAGTCTATTAAATAATTAATCACATTAATTATTTAACACATAAATAAATATACACATATATTTACACACGTGTGTTTCACACGTGTGGAACCCTCTTTGGCCCGATTAACTCGTTTAATCATTTTAAAGCCTTAACTCATGTAACCAAGTTGTTGTGTGTGACCCTCTAGGTTCTCAATTCAATTAGCAGTGACCCCAATTAATTAATTCACTAATTAATTAATCAGTCCACAGATTAAACGACCATAGTCTAGCAATAGGTGTTTAACCCCTAGCTGAATTGGAATGTTCAGATTCGACAGAACCTTTAAGTCATTGATTCATGTGAGATACAATCCTCCTACTTACTATCTCTCAACCAAGATCTTGGGTAAGGGAATAATTAGAACCCTAATAATCTGGTCTTAAAGCCAAGAGCATTTCATATCCATTTGATCTCAATCCAAGAAACCCTTTTCTTGATGTCTTGATCTACTGCCTTGGCCAAGGACTCCATATGGCATATGAATGACTTACACAATAAGAGATCACCTTGCATATGCAAGTGTAGGTCCTTTCTTGATTCTCATTTACTTTCATGAGTCACTTGTGCAGCCCCAGCATAAGCCTTGAATCAGTTGTCTAAGGCGACACCCTTTAAAGCTTATACCAAAGACTACAGAGTTAACTCATAAAGCGACAAGGAACCTCAAGTCTAAGGATCAATTAATCACATCAATGACTCGTGAGATATTTCCTAATCTGGAAGTTTCCATTTCCTGAAATAGAAACTTCCTTTCCCATTTTGGAATCTTCTCACACGGGGCACCTCAGTGAACTTACTTATTAAAGTAAGCACCCTCATGTATCATGCACGTATCAACTATACACTTTGCACCTCCATAAAACAAGGTGGTCCTTCTTAAGGGCGTGATCCCACAAGCAAGGCTTAGAGGAGTCAGGTAGACACTCCCACTGTCTGTAGGACTCATCGGCTTGGAGTATTTTACTAATCATGACTTATGTGATATAGGGCTGATTTCATGAACCATTTCACCTAAATGGTAGAGTCCTAAAGTCATCAGGATTAGGGGAGTTCTCATACATGCACAGCTAAAGTAAACGCATACCAAACAAGAGCATATAAACAAGTGTTTGCCTATGATATTAATCAATCGTATATTATTCAAAGATTGTCTGTGATACTAGGAAAGTCCCAAAACGGATTATGACTAATCGGCTTTCTAGGGCACTATTCCTAACATATATACATATATATATATATATATATATATATATATATATATATATATATATATTAAGCTTTCCAACAGTAACAGTCCTGGGAAAAAAGTTGGAAAAAGAGTTAGAGAGGTTACATATCCAGCAAGTCAGCAGAAAAAAAAAATTGTAATAAAACAGACTTAAGTTGAATAAAGTTGAATACCTTACCTCCAATTATCCGAAGATAAGATGGCCATGATGCTCCTTTTTTTTTTTTTTTTTGACACCAAATGATCCTGGATGGAAGGAACAATACTTAACTTTTTCAAGCATTGAAGTCACACATTATTTATAACTTACTCAACAGATTTTGAATTAATATAGCTTACCATGAGTTTCAGCTGAGCGGGCAGGAGCTGCTGGAACAATTTCGGGGAACTTCTGGCTCTTCGACCATGCTTGGGCTAGGGGCGAAGATGGAGGACAATGTGGAGCAGAAGGTGAAAACATATAATCAGCCGCGGTGCAGCCCATCATGTCCATTTGATCGACGTCGTAGACATAACTAGAAGTGTCAAACATGGTATTCGGGAAAGTTTTTGTATTGGATTCATAATGTGTGTTCATTGATATAATAACAGACGAGCCGTAGAGAATATATAGAAACTGACGAGGTAACAAACACCTACAAATCAGGCCTAATTACTATGTACGGGATTTAGTCAAACATTCCTAATATAAGCTATCTCTAACACTCCCCCTCAAGTTAAGTGATGGAGTCGCCAATCCTTAATTTGCTCAGTACCATCTGAAATGTTTGACCTGTGACTGCTTTGGTTAAGATATCTGCAAGCTGATCTTCGGACCTGACGAATGGAATTGAGATGACACCATTTTCCAGCTTTTCTTTTATGAAGTGTCGGTCCACTTTCACATGTTTCGTTCTGTCATGTTGGACCGGGTTCTCGGAAATACTGATAGCAGCCTTGTTATTACATTTTAGGATGCTTGGGCTCGTTGGACTCATCCCCATCTCTGACAGTAGCTTCCTTACCTAGAGTACCTCTGTCACTCCTTTAGCTATGCCTCTGAACTCAGCTTCGGCGCTGGATAAAGCTACTACCTTCTGTTTTTTACTTCTCCATGTCACTACATTCCCCCCAACTAGTGTGAAGAACCCAGAAGTAGACCTCCTATCAGTTGGGTTCCCGGTCCAATCTGCATCAGTGTAAGCCTCTATTTCTAGATGACCATGCTTTCCGAACATAATTCCAGTCCCTACCGTGCCTTTAAGATACCGAATAATTCGAACAACTGCTTCCATGTGTTCCTTCTGTGGTTGATGCATAAATTGGCTCACAACTCCCACAGCATACGCAATATCCGGCTTTGTGTGTGAAAAATAGACCAGTTTACCAATCAAGCATTGGTATCGTTCTTTTTCAGTCGGCTCCCCACTTTCTTCTATTTTCAGCTTGTGATTTACCTGTATCGGAGTTTCAACCGGTCTACAATCAAGCATTCCAGTTTCCGCAAGCAAGTCGAGGATGTACTTTTTCCGTGAGAGGAAAATTCCCTTCTTTGACCTCAACACTTCAATTCCCAGGAAGTACTTCAATCCTCCAAGGTCTTTTATTTCAAACTCCTTAAAGAGATTTTCCCGGAGTTGGCCTATTTCTTCAATATTACTCTCTGTTATGATCATGTCATCCACATATATAATCAAACATATGATCAATTATCCTCGTCGTTTCAAGAAAAGAGTGTGGTCGGAGTTGCTCTGAACATACCCATGGCGCTGCACTGCCAAGGTGGATCTGCCAAATCAAGCCCGTGGAGACTGTTTTAGCCCATACAGTACCTTACGGAGCTTACACACTTTGTCCCTATCAAAGCCATCTGTAAATCTCGGAGGTGGCTCCATATAAACTTCCTCTAATAAATCACCATGCAAAAAGGCATTCTTGACATCAAACTGATACAAGGGCCAATCCTGATTAGCAGCAACTGAGAGCAAGACCCGTACTATATCCAACTTTGCCACTTGGGAAAAGGTCTCGGAGTAATCAATTTCGAAGGTCTATGTATATCCCTTTGTCATCAGTCTGGCCTTATACCTTTCAACTGAGCCGTCCGGGTTGTGTTTTACCGTAATCACCCATCTACACCCAACCAGCCTCTTTTCTTTTGGCATTCTGCATTTTTCCCAAGTCTCATTCTTTATCAGAGCATCCATTTCTGTTTTCATGGCTTTCTTCCATTCTGGGCTTTGGTTGGCTTCTTGTACAGTTTTCGGGATATCTTCTGTACATAGGCTCCCAAAGAAAGCCTTAACACCGTTGGACATACTCCCCCTGACCATGTTCCCTATAGGATATCTGGCTGTGCGGAAAGAATGATCAGGTGAATATCTGTGTAAAGAAACTCCTCTGTTACTCCTCTGTGGCAAAATATACCTGTGACTTGCTATTGGATCCTCAGAAACAGCGTTAGCAGCATCAGATGTATCATTAGCAATATGATGGTGAACAACAGAGTTAGAGTTCAGAGCTTCATTTACCTCGTTTTGGACATCACCCGGAGGAGGATCATTGGGTGTTGGTGGGGTGGTACTGAGAATTTCTCTGTTGTTTGCTGATTCGGAAGGAGGCCCTGAGCTGTTTTCATCAGAATAACTCAGCCAGTATAGTGGGTCATGCTGTGTCTCCCCCTGACCCACAGACTGGGTAAGAAAATAGTACTCATTTTCCACAAAATCACAATCCATCGTGATGTGAGTGCGCCACGTAGTAGGGTTGTAACACCGATACCCCTTCTGATGTGGAGCATAACCCATGAAAACACATTTGACTGCACAAGTATCCAGTTTGTTTCGGTCGGACTTTGGAATATGTACGAACATTGTGGATCCAAAAATCCGAGACGATAGAGTGAGGTGAGGTGGTATGGCAGTTTGAGTTTGGAGAACAGAGAGAGGTGTTTTGTGGTCTAGGGCTATGGTCGGTAGCCGATTCATGAGAAAAACGGCTGTGGCAACTGCTTCAGGCCAGAAGTGATTGGGGGCATGGGACTCGGTGAGCATGGCACGAGTAATCTCGGGCACTGTATGGTTTTTTCGCTCAGAGACACCATTTTGTTGTGGGGTGTTGGGACAAGTAGTTTGGTGAACAAGGCCCTGTTCACGGAAAAATTTGCTCATCTCGTGATTGATAAACTCTCTTCCATTATCTGATCTGAGGATTTTAATTCAGTGATTGAACAGTGTTTCCACCATCTTAAAGAATGCCACAAATGTGTCAAAAACTTCAGACTTGTATCGCAAAAAATAAACCCACGTCATACGGGAGAAATCATCCACAAACAGAACAAAGTAACGAAACTGAAACTGGTTCGTAACGGGGGCCGGTCCCCAAACATTAGAATGAACTAAAGAAAAAACAGTGTCCACCCGAGTATTATTGGGTTTAAAAACAGTTCTGTGACTCTTAGCAGCAAGACAAGTCTGACAATCTAACTTCAATGTTTGATTATTCTGAAATAATGAGGGAAATAACAATTTCAAATACCCCAGTAAGGGATGACCAAGACGCCGGTGCCACAACCAGATTTGAGTATTCGCAGATCTTACTGAGAGGAGAGCTTGAGTCGGGGTTCTCTACTTTATGCACATAATATAGGCCACCTTTCTCAGTACCACGCCCAATGATCTCCTTCATATGAATGTCCTGTATCAAACAAAAACGAGGATATATCAGGACCACACAGTTCAATTCTTTCGAATCTAACTTAAAGATAGTAATTTGTATGATAATGACGACACATAAAGACAATTGCTTAATTTGAGTTTGGGCATAACAAGCACTGATCCCTCTTTCTCTACTACAGCTGAATCACCATTAGCACATTGGATATGAAATTTTTCCGGAGTCTTGGGATCAATTATATTAGATAATTCAAAAGTCATATAATCTATTGCCCCATAGTCAAATATCTATTGTGACAGTTTTCTAGAATTATTTTGGGTGTGAAATCCGCAGGAAGCCAAATTCAAGGGGGTATTTGCAATTTATCAAAAACAGGGGGTTTCATCTTCCTTTTTATGGCATTATAAGAGAAAAGAAAGTCAGGGTTTGGGTCATTACCCCCAAACCCTTTACCTATGTCGCCGCCTCTGTTTGAGAGAGTTCCGTCGGAGAAGAAGGTGGCTTTGGCGCGGCCGATGTCCTCTGTCGCTGCACCGGCGTCTCCTCGGATGACGCCTGCAGTGGCACCCCTTGCCACTGTTTCGCCGGTTCTCTGTCCCCCATTTATCACGACATTGGCCCTTCTTCCCCACTTCTGTGTTCCGCCGGCGCTGGGCTTCCGATTACCTATCCACAAGTCCGGAAAACCCACTATTTCAAAGCACTCCTCCTTCGTGTGCCTTGGATTCTCACAGTGGTTACAGAGGAGGCCAGATCTGTCCTCGCGCAATGATGTACGGTTTTCGGAGGTATCGGGACGGCTGGCACCACCTGAGCGCCCATTTTTCCGTTTCTCCCTCCTCACGATTAGCCCAGATCCAACCCTTTGAGTGTCGGAATCATTGTCTCCAACGGCGATTGTCGCCTTCAAGATGTGGAGGCGAGCCGCCTCCCTCCGAATGGTGGCATAGGCCGATTCAACAGAGGGTTTTTGTTCTTGCTTGAGGATATCATTCCGGATTAAGTCATATTTCTCATCCACCCCTGTGAGAAACTGGTATAACCGCTGTTCCTGGATTAATTGGTTGAATGCTTTGATATCCTCCGGGCACTTCATTGGATTAGGTTGCCGTCGGTCAATAGCCATCCAAATATTCTGGAGTTTATTCCAGAACTCTTCCAGGGAGTCTTGTCCTTGTTTCTGTGTATTGGCTCTTCGATGAAGGTTAAACAATTGCAATGGGTCTCCGCCGGTGCCGTAGGTGGTGGTGAGTCCCTCCCACAACGCCTTCGCAGTCGGATATTGGAGTACATTGTTAACGAGACTGGCTTCCATGTTCTGCACGATCCAGGTAAACACCTGTTGATCGATTTGTTCCCATTGGTCATATTTTGGGTTGGATTCTTCGGGGGCTGGTGGGTTTCCAGTTATATGGGATCGGTATCCTCTTCATCCGATCGCCATCTTCATTAACCTACCCCACACCGGATAATTGTCGTTATTTAATTTGATTCCGATCGACAGATTATCGGAGTTGGGCATGATTGATTGGATTTGGTTGTTGTTTCGCAGTAAATCTGCGAGTTGGATTGAGAGGTCTTGGTTGGTATTGGAACTGGTTGGGGTTGTCATCTTTGGTTGGCTTGCCGGTCTGAGTTAGTAGGGTTTGGGATTGGTATAGGACTATGATGTTAATACTGAGTCCCTAGGATCTTAACGCTACTTTGATACCATGTTAAGCATGGTATTCGGGAAAG
Organism: Lantana camara; assembly: GCA_037501455.1. Classification (NCBI taxonomy): domain Eukaryota; kingdom Viridiplantae; phylum Streptophyta; class Magnoliopsida; order Lamiales; family Verbenaceae; genus Lantana; species Lantana camara. The sequence continues at coordinate 134,847,165 of CM074855.1, forward strand.
TTTTTGTATTGAATTCATATTGTGTGTTCATTGATACAATAGCAGACGAGCCCTAGAGAATATATAGAAACTGATGAGGTAACAAACCCCTACAAATCAGGCCTAATTACTATGTACGGGATTTAGTCAAACATTCCTAATATAAGCTATCTCTAACAAGAAGCATTCGGGCATGCGCTCTTGATCATCTGCGAGTACGAAGTCGGTCGTCACTTCTCCCGCGATCCATATTCGCCTGTACAACAGTGCGCCGAAGTGTTGAACACCTCGCACACGCTGCGGCACGTGTCGACAACTTTGATTCGCAGTTCGGCAGGAGACCTCTGGTCGAGGTCCTCCACACAGCCTGCGGATCCGCACTTACCCCAGCCACCGGTGACCTCGAGCCAAGGGCGACGGCACATGCATGCTAGTGGGGTCCACTTGACCCCACTCAAAAATTTACTTCAATTGTTCATTTATAATATTTAATATATAATATTTAGTTAATTTGTATTATTATAATTTTTTGACCCCATATTAAAAAAATGAATTTTTAATTGATCCTTAAAGTGAATAAATAAATTTTATTATTTTATATAAATTAAATAGATTAATTTCCAAATTAATACTTTTCAATATTTAAATGAAATTATATATATATATATATATATAATATATATATATATGTGTATATGCATATGTATATATATTGTCCTAAATTACGGCACGAAAGGGATGCCCTTACAGTTAATTACTTAACAAAAGTATCCGACATTTTGGGAATTTCAGCTCAACAGAGAAAGGTAACTAGGCACACAATTTGCCCACAAGTAACGCAACATCAGATAAGGACACAAGCACTAGTTGAGTTACTGAAAGAACTAAATTACGGAGATTAGTGTTTTGATTAATCATCGACCGACAAAAGATACAAGACTAGCTCAGCAAATTGTTGTGGGTTGTCTGAAGCTTCTGGAATCTTCCATTTCGTATGATCCCGAGACAAGTTCTTGGATGCGCCTTACACCTACAAAAGGGGTGGAATCATCTTCCTCCAAATGGGAAGATGCTCTTGAAATGTTTACGGACCTTGCCAACTGCCTGAGAGATGAAAATCAATTATCATTCCATGTTTCTAAGCTTGAGGTGATGAAAAAAGTATTAAATATTCGTGCTCAAGTTTAGTATTTTCTAGATTATGTTAGATTTTTATTAAATAGATTAGATAATTCTAGATTAGCTTAGATATAAATGTTGCAAATGTTAGATTAATCTAGATTGTCAACATAAATCTAATTAGTCAAAAAAAAAAAACCAACTATAAGAAATTATTAATCCTAATTAACCGACTTAGAGAGGCGGTTAATTATATCTATAAATATGTACCATGCCTTTGTATTGAAGTGAATGAAAAACCATTTCCAATCCTTCCCTATTTCTCTCTGTTCTATCCTTTCGGCCACTCAACTAATTTCAACATTTTCTTCTAAAAAAACAGAGCCTTCAACATTTTCTTCTAAAAAAACAGAGCCTATCATTACGCCTAAATTAAGTCTCCTCCTTCCTATAAAAACTATTTTCTTTAAACCTTCCTTCCGTCCAAATTGTTTCTAAAATCTAACATTTGGTATCAAGAGCCAACTTACCTATTACCAAATGGCCCAAAATTCAACCTTTAATTACACCTCCTCCATGGTCCCAATATTTGAGGGGGAGGCTTATTAATTTTGGAGTATCCAAATGAAGACTCTATACATATCACAAGGTCTTTAGGATTTAACAGAAAATGGCTACGAGCAACCCCGAGATGCTACCGAATTGGAGTCTTGAGACAACAATAGAAAAAATGAGTATAATGAGAATCGGAGGAAGGATGCAAAGGCGTTGTCATATATGCAACAAGGGGTTACGAAACCCATATTTCCAAGGATTATGGTCACAACAACAGCAAAAGAGGCTTGGGAGATCTTGAAGAATGCATACAAGGTCTCTGACAAGGTAATCTCCATTAAACTTCAATCTTTATGGATAGACTTTGATACGTTACTAATGAAAGAAGATGAATCGATTGATACATTTTTTAATCGGGTCTCAAATATAATTAATCAAATAAGAAGTTATGGAGATACAATTGAAGATAAGAAAATTATTCAAAACATATTATGGAGTCTTCCTATTAAGTATGATCATATAGTGGCTGCAATTGAATAGTCTAAAAATTTATCGGTATTAATTTAACGGAATTAATGGGCTCACCACAAGTGCATGATGATAGAATGCGCTGATTTAATGAGCAACCACTAGATCATGCATTCCAAAGTTAATTAAATTTTTCTAAAAAGGATGGTAATCAGAAAAATGGGCACGGTAAAAAAAAATTTCAGAAAAGAAAAAATTCAAGTTATCATGGAAAGAGAGAGAAAATTATGAATATGGTAAATCTGGCCCATATTGCGAATTATGCAAGAAAAATAATCATGACACACAGAATTGCCGATTTAAATGCAAGAGATGCAAAAATCATACTCACTTTGAAAAAGATTGTTTTTATCAGCAAAAGGATAAGGCCAGATTTACTGCGGAAGATAATTCTAAAGATCATGTTTTTATTTCATGCTTAAGTGGACACCAAGAGTTACATGATATCTGGTATGTAGATAGCGGTTGCTCTATTCATATGACAAACAACCGTGAATCTTTTATTACACTCGATGAAAATATTAAGAGTCAAATTACTCTTGGTGATGGGAGAACTCAAAATGTCGAAGGAATGAGTACTATTGTTGTTAGAACTAAAGATGGCTCCACTAAAAAAATTCATGATGTTTTTTATGTCCCTGGTCCGACCCAAAATTTATTAAGTGTTGGTCAATTAATCCAAAGATGCTATAAGGTGAATTTTGATAATGATAAATGTCTCATTATTGATAAGGAAAAGGGTCAATCAATTACTATGATAAAAATGGCCCCCTAATAAAATATTTCCTCAAAAAATGCTCATAGATAAAAAATATTCCTTAAAATGTGGAGAAGTTGATGAATCCACATTATGACATTTAAGATATGGGCATTTAAATTTTAATAGTCTCAAAGTATTAAAGGATATAGTGAAGGGTCTTCCCTCAATAGATAATGAAAAGAAAATTTGTAAGGGATGTACTTATGGAAAAATGCACAGACTGCCCTTTCCTAAAATATCTTGGAGACCAAAGAACCCATTAGAGTTGGTGCATGCAGATATTTGGGGTCTTTCTCAAAATCTATCTTTGGGTGGTAAAAGATATTTTTTATTATTTGTCAGATGATTTTACCCGAATGGTATGGGTTTATTTTCTGGAGCAAAAATCGGAAGCATTCTCCTTTTTCAAGCAATTCAAGGCTCTCGTAGAAAATCAATGTGGGCGGTCTCTAAAAATTTTGAGAACGGATCGAGGGGGAGAATTCACCAGCAATGAATTCTTCCAGTATTGCAAACAGCACGGGATAAAAAGGGAGATGACAGCCAGATATACACCACAATAGAATGGAGTAGCAGAACGGAAGAACCATACGATCGTAGAAATGGCCTTGAGCATGTTTCAAGGAAAAAATCTTCCAAAGAAGTTCTGGGCGGAAGCTGTCAACACCGCAGTCTACATCCTTAACAGGTCCCCTACAAAAGTTGTGCTCAATAAAACACCCTACGAGGCGTGGAGCAAGAGAAAGCCGACAGTGGAGCATTTCAGAATATTCGGATGTATTGCTTATGCCCACATTCCTAAACAAACACGGTCAAAGCTTGATGAAAGAGGAGAAAAATGCATCTTCATTGGCTACAATGACGAAACAAAGCGCTACAGACTCTACAACCCAGATACGAAGAGGCTGATCATATCAAGGGACGTAATATTTGATGAGATGTCAGAATGGCAATAGAGCACAGACACATCACCAATCCCAGCCATCATAGAGAAAAGTCAAGAACCAGGTCCCGATCTAGGTCCGACCCCATCATCACCAAGTCCAGGGCCAAGTCAGACAGAAATTCAAGAATCAAGTCCTGCACCAACACTAAGGCGATCCCAAAGAGATAGACGATCTCCAGCATACTATGAGGATTATCTCACTAATGTCGCTGCATATGCTCTATTTGCTGGAGAACCAACTAATTATGAAGAAGCAGCTACAGAAGAAGCATGGGTCAAGGCCATGGATGAAGAAATTCACATGATAGAAAAGAATCAAACATGGGAGCTTGCTGAAAAACCTCCAAACAAGGAGATTATCAGGCTCAAATGGGTGTACAAAATCAAACACAATGATGATGAAAGCATCCAAAAGTATAAAGCCCGACTAGTCGCCAAGGGATATTCACAAATACCCTAGAGACACTCGAAAGGATTTAATGAATTCACAACATTAAGAACCATAAAAATACCAATCCTAATTAACAGAGTCGTGACACACGCAAGATTTAAATTAGATTATCAGATTCCTTAGTGAACGAGGAATTTTATCCCTAAAACCCTGTCAATAATTTACCACAATTTATCAATCAACTTTACATACACTTCAAGCATCATGAATGGCAATATGCAAATAAATCTACCTAGATGATCGTGCACTACCACTAAATAAATCAATCACAATAAACGCGAAACACGGAGATAAGATAAATGCCTAAATAAACATGAATTGATAAAAATGTTTAGGTCTCACAATATCCAAATCGAATCTATAATCCCTAGCTAGATAATTAAAGTTTAGCTACTCAAATCCATAAAAACAATACTAAAGGAATTCTTTAACATAAATAGTCTAAAAAGCGAAAGAATTAAACTAAGAAGAAAAATCGTGATGTCGAAGTTGGCTTCGCATCCAAATCTCGATCAGCTGCTCCCCCAAGGAACCCAGAGCCACGCCTCCGAATTTTTTACGTGATATCTCTCTTGCTGCAGTCAAAGAACTAATATATAAAAGTCCCCCAAATTCTCTTCAAAACTGGACTCCTAAATCAATGTGGACTTTACTTCTTGTCCCCCAAGCATTAATTACAAGCTGGGCCTTTTCATATTAATGCCAAATATTCTATCAGCCCGTTACCTCTAAGCTTAATATTAAATCCACGATTTACAGCCCTCAACACAAAGCAAATTGATCCTCCAAGTCAGCCCAACACACACCCCTCACGCAGCCCAATCAAACATCATTATTTCATCCCACAAACAACTCAACCATGCTAACACATGCAGCCCAAATCAAATTGACTCTCCATACTTCGCATGAATCCGTGCATGTAGAACCGCATAATTGCTTCCCAATTATTCTAATTTCCTCCCGTTGCAAGTCGGCAAAACCGTCCATGAATTTCTTCATAAAAATGACCAATTTTGTTGCAATTTCGTAATTCAAATCCGAATCTACAATAAGAACAATAAAGCATCACTTCCTTTTAAAATAATATTAATTCAAGCACAATTTGGAGCATATTTCAATCATAAACACGGTGAATTAACGAGTTATCAATGACTAATGAGAAGCTTTCAAAAAATGATTAAGCTGAAAAGGTGGACGAAACCATCCACCGAAGTCTTGTGGGGTCACTAATCTACCTTACTCATACAAGGCCGAACATCGTTCACGCAGTCGGCGTAGTATCAATATTTATGAGCGACCCAAACAAGAAGCACTTTGCAGCAGCAACAAGAATTCCAAGGTATATCAAGGGAACGAAGAAACTGGGCATTTTATATGAATCAGAAGAAGACTATAGCCTACGGGGATACACAGACAGTGACTGGGCAGGAAGTGTTGATGATCGAAAGAGCACTAGTGGATATCTTTTCTGTCTGGGCATTAAACCAATCTCCTGGTCATCTAAGAAACAACCAACAGTTACACTATCATCAGCAGAACCGGAATATATCGCTGCAATAAGTACATCATGTGAAACAGCTTGGCTCAGAAGAATTCTGCTGGATCTTCAAATCGGGGAAGAGATACCGATGCCATTATATTGTGACAATATGTCGACAATTGCCATGACGAAGAATATAGTATTCCACAGTCGAACAAAACATATCGAGATACGTCAGCACTTTATTCGAGAATTGGTTGAGAAGCAAGAGATCGAGTTACAATTTTGCAACACAAATGATCAACTAGCGGACATCTTTACGAAGACACTAACACGAGACAAGTTCACCATACTACGAGAAAAGACCGAAATTATTGAAATGAGCACCGAGGGGGAGTATTAAAATATTGGTGCTCAAGTTTAGTATTTTCTAGATTATGTTAGATTTTTATTAAATAAATTAGATAATTCTAGATTAGCTTAGATAAATGTTGCAAATGCTAGATTAATCTAGATTGTCAACATAAATCTAATTAGTTAAAAAAACCCTAATTAACCGACTTAGAGAGGCGGTTAATTATATCTATAAATATGTACCATGCCTTTGTATTGAAGTGAATGAAAAACCATTTCCAATCCTTCCTTATTTCTCTCTGTTCTATCCTTTCGGCCACTCAACTAATTTCAACATTTTCTTCTAAAAAAAATAGAGCCATCATTATGCTTAATTTAAGCCTCCTCCTTCCTATAAAAATTATTTTCTTTAAACCTTCCTTCCGTTCAAATTGTTTCTAAAATCTACCAAAAAGGGTTGTATCAGGTGACAGATGTGTTGATCGATAAGAACATTGGATATAAGGAGGCTAGGAATCAGGAGAATTTGGTGCAGAAGAAACTGAGTAAGAATTTGGGACACTCATTCCATTGTTTGTTTATGCTTCTATGTATTATCTGTACGGGAGTGTAGGAGATATCGAGGTAGATGTGCGTGGAGGGCTTCATGTTCTCTGTGCCGGTAAGTTTTGCCTGTACATGGGGAAGATTTTGATAGTGGACGAGGAGAAGGTTGTTATCAATAGTGTGAAGCAACTGGATAGGGCATTGGGATTGTTTAGGTTTGTTTGGGAAGCTACAGGGATGAAAGGCAATCTACAACTGCATGGACATTTGTGGTGTGTTGGAGCTCAAAATTAAACAGGGCATTTCAGTACAGAGGAAATATGTACTTGCTACATGGGATAGATATGTGATAGATACGTTTGGACTTTTGATTTTTACTAAGAATATGTATTCGAGTTCGAGTCGGACGAGAAGTAAAACTGTTCCAAGGGTTTTTTTAACGAGTAGGTTTCGAACCCTTAACCTCTTAGAAAATTAGGTAAAGTTTTTCATTGTGATCTAGTCAATTCTCACTCGACCAATTTTGAAGTTTTTGCTAGAAAAATTACAGTTCTAGTCCATTTTATATCGAAGCAGGGCTTTCGAATTGGACTAATTGTACCCAACACCTAATTCGGTCGAATCAATGCAATGATTTGAATTGATATTTAAAAAAAATATATATAGTCCCAAATTGAAAAACTCAATAGCATATCTACTTGGGATTTTATAGATATTTTTAGAGCAAATTACATTTTTGGTCACGTAGGATTAGGCCTTTTGCAATTTTAGTCCCATTTCTTTGAAATTGGACACTTTTAGTCCCATTAGTTTCAAAAAGTTGCAATTCTGGTCTCATCCGTCAAGTAATCGATGGAAAATATATTTTTTTGCCGTCATGTATAACTTGGGAAAAAATTTATTGTTCATCAGGTTGTTTTTGTGGGAGTTTGCTTATTAATATCTCATTTTAGCACCACATTATCTTAATGAGAGTGATTCAGAGTTATTCTTCTAAATTGATTGAGGGTGCTAAAATGGAGTATTAATAAGTAAATTCCCAAAAAAAACAACTTAATGAATAGTAACATTTCCCCCCAAATTGCACTTAATGGAAAAAATGCATTTTTCGATCATTATTTGACGGATGGGGCCAAAATTGCAACTTTTTGAAACTAATGGGACTAAAAGTGTTTAATTTCAAAGAAATGAGACTAAAATTGCAAAAGGCCTAATCCTATGGGACCAAAAATGTAATTTACTCATATTTTTAATTTATTTTAGGGATAAATTTTTTTTTTTTTTTCGTTTGAATTGTAGGAGTTTATACACTTTCATGTTCGAATTAAGTTTCATTGCATACCACCATCCTCGCTTCACCTATTGTTACTTACCGTCGTTCATAGTTTGCGTTTATTCCAAAAGATGATCTCTATCTGATTTTATTGATTTTAGTTGCCCGAATATTAAACACGTGACACGAACATAACTTTCATTAGGATAAATTTGTCCTTATTAAGTCATAGAATGACACAAATTTGTTCTTACTAAGTAATGTGCGCATCACGTGTTTACTATTTAGACCATCGAAATCACTAAAAATATATCGAAACCACCAAAAAATAACCAAATTCACAAAAAATCAACTTGAGATGATTTTTTGTAAAAAAAAAAAACACAACATAGGGATGATGGTATGTAGTGAAACTTAATTTGAATATGAAAATGTAAAAATATCTATAGTTCTAATGATAATAATTTTTTATTCCTTTATTTTATACTAGTAAGGTGCACGTGCGTTGCACGTGTATATTTGTTCGTATTTATATTTCCTACGGTGGATTGTGTTTTTCTTTATTTCAATATATGATATTTGGCGGCCCTTTATTATTTGTTATATAATTGTTGAAAGATGGCTTACGTTTGGAACTATACATAGTATTGTTCTTTATTTTTTTTAGAAGCAAGTATTCAACACATTCATATAAATATTGAAAACACATGCATGTGCTTCTTATTTCTCTTTTCTAGTGTACTAAAAAATTCTTTTATTCCTTTTCTTTCTTTATTGTCTTCAACAACTTTGTTTTTCCATGCTTCTGGTTTACTTGGGTACTTTCTCTTGAAAAATTATGCCAAACTTTCATCAGATGTATCTATGGAGTCATTGTCGTCTAAAATTTGTATCTCAACGTTTATCTCTCGGTTGTTTCTCCTCTCACCTAGTCTGTTTTCTTCTTCTCTTTGTTGCCGCCTCCCTTTGGTTTTGTTTTCTTTGTGTCTCTTGCCTCATTTTGTTTGTCTATGTCATCTTTACTTGTTCTTGATATTTAATTTTTTCCCTTTTGTTTTCTTCTACTTTCTCCACAATGTCGACTTTTTTTGGTCTCAGGTTTTTTATATTTTCAATAACTTCTCCAACAACGAATAAAATTCAATTTCTTATTTATGCATTTTTGTAAGTCTGAAAAGGAAATTGTACTCTTTTTCTATTGCTGAAGTGATGATTCTTGATCCTGCCAATTTTTACGTATTATTAATTTTTTATTAATATTTTTCATTTATTAATACTAATTGTTGCTTAATCTGAAATTGAGTATAAAATAAAAACGGATGACATATCCAATACAAGTTGTCAAACCGAATTTTCTAAAAAATTTTAGCCATCACTTGGTACGAAGTGTGGGCTACTTCCAATTCTTTGCGTTTGCTTTTTATCAGGTGTCACTTTCTCGTTCACCTGTTATGTTATACAACTTAAAAAGTCATGATATTTTAAAATAAATATGTCAAAATGAAATAAAATACACTATCTGATAACCAAAATAATTATTAGTTTCTTGGCTATGCATTATAAGAAAAGAAGTAAAAATCTTTTTTTTAATCAGCAGGAGATTGCTGTGGAAAGAGATGATATAAAGAAACCATTCTACCAGGTAATTAATTCTGTTTAGAAAACATATTTTGGAATTTGTATACTTATGACACAAGACACTTATTTGCGCTATGAGAAGGAAGCATCTTGTGACAATCCTAACTAAACGAACAAAAAAATATGTGAAGTTAGAAAGTCGTATGATAGGTGCTAACTATCTTGTACGGTTCGAGGGGTAATCGGCTTACTCCAATCAGTCGGGGGAAATCTTTGGCTTTTAGATTAGTTTGGGAACTAAAATAAATTTGAATTGTTTAGTAACTAAAGATAATTGAAAATTTACCGATCATTTGTTTATTTCCTTCACCGTTGGATTCTCTATGATGTAAGTTCTATTGATATCAAATCATTTTCGTAGCGCGTTCCCATATCTGTAAAAATAATGCCATGTATTTTTGTTCCCTGCAAAGGATGAAGAAATATAAATCTACTTAATTATAAATGGCGGCATATTTAGTTTTCCGAGAATGATAAAAAAACCAAATAAAATACTTGAATGTACCTAAAATACCCTATAAATTTGATAAGTAAATATGTAGATAAAGTAAGGCGTATACAATGTATGTAAATTTTTAATGGCCGAATAGTATTGAGTCTCCTCAGAGCTGCACCATCCTACCGTAACTTTGTTACATTTTCATTTCAATGTATAGTTGGTAACTGGTTAACACACCGACTTTGGAAAAATTTCAAACATTTACGATTTTAAATGAATTAATTGTTTTCAAGCATGGAATAGCCAAATCAAATATGATCAATCATGTGGAAAGCTGAAACAATTTTGAAGCTTCCCCTCACATCGTTTATCTGTCAGGGATATTGCTGTATTCTTCGATTCTTTATCCGCCCCCCCCCCCCCCCCCCCCCTTGTCCTTTGACGGTGGCGCGTTCGTGGAGGCAAACAGAAGGAAGAGCGGAACGATTTCCATCTCCTATTGATTAACTCAATAGGGCGACCGCGAAAGTCACCGAAATGGGTTAGTCTTTTCCTTCAATTTGTCTCAAATTTTAAATAGAAAAAGGTGTGGGAGGAAACTCAGTAAGATGTCGGAGAAGCAAAATATACGAGATCACAAACGTAGATTGCTCGCGTCTAAATAGAATAGCCCCGCTCTCAAGCCGACTGATCCCCTTGGTCATATAACTGGGAGGGAATGTGTCACATTAGAGGTGACCGATCAGAGGTGTCCTCTAATCACCACGATGAGACTGGTCCCTCTTTTATTTTAGTAGACTCAGCTATGAATATGAATGAAAAAATGAATGCCGCATCTTAAAGTTCCCAAAAACAATCTTTTCAATTGATTCTTGAATAGAAGCATGCATGTATGAGAAATATTTCAAATATTATGAACATTATCATTTACTATGCACTCACAATTCCCAACAAGTTGTGTATTTTATTTACCTGATCGTCCATGAATATGAGCTTTCTTACGGTTTTGGAATCCTGCTTCGTCTCCTTGCTATTGCCCTATCGAATCACCATCACCTTAATTTTTATCTACGTTTGTTTCGATTTTAGTGAATTGAGAGGAATTATTTCGGAAGTATCATAATTCTCCATGATAATTATTTTTGTATTTTTATGTATTACTCTCAAGGTTTCCCCTAGCGGTTGGAGATGCTACTAAACCAAAATATATAGCTCACTGAAAAAATTGAATAGCGCACCTTGAATGTGAAATACTATTATTTTATTCAACATATGATGAGTTTTTGTAATTATAAATATAAATAATTAACATTGAATAGGATATAATAATTGTGGGGTTAGCAAGAGGGTGGACCCTTTGGTCAAAAATAATTTTGTTAATTAGTCTTGTTTTTTGAATTAATTAAATGATTAAAAGTAGAGTCTCAAGTATCGAAAGAGTTGCAAGAATCCATACTTAAATGAGTTTAAAGGTTGTAAATAGATACTATAGTATGTGTCAATAAATTAAATTCTTCTCTAAGTAATTAATCGAGAAAATGTAGAGTCCCAAGTACCGGAAGAGTTGCAAGAATTATTAGTACTTAAATGAGTTAAAATTTATTCAATTATGATAAATTAGTTTAAGGAGTTATCCTGTTAATGACAAAGAGTGGATTCAATCATAACGTGTGATATTTTTGTGGTTAATTTGTACAGGTCCTTCATTTTATGTTAATAATAATCAATAATAAAACTATCACTATCAGTTCCTTACCATACAAGTGCATTGGAGACTGTAATAAAGGATATCAATCCTGACACCAGTGCCTGACCATGAATCTGAGCTCCCTCCTCTAAGCTGGTAAGATTTGCACAAGAGCTGATCACACTACCCAAAGTGAAATAATCTGGTTCAACTCCATTTCTCTGCATCTCACAAAAAATTCGAACAGCGTTCTCGCTGATACCATAACAAATCTAGAGAGAGAAAAATATTTGGTGGAAATATTTTCTATGATTTTCTTTCAATTGGCCTTTTTCCACAGATCAAATACCTATATTTGCTTTCTCGTAACTCTGGTTGGTTAGACTCCAATTAACCAAAAACTAATACACCTTTATAATTAACTTAACTCTAACCCAACTAAAAACAACAAGAAGACAATGCAAAAGAAGCGATTCTATTAGTAAGGCAAACACGACTTTGAAAATTAAAGAGAAGAAAATTCAAAAGAATAAAGAAACCAAGCCTCGCACATTTATTATAGTAAGAACATGTCCCTTGATTCTGAACTAATGTAGGACATGAGCGGGCTTAATCAATAAAGTGAAGAAGAGAAGACTCCGCGAAGTTGCTGAAATATTATACATAATCTGGATATTGTCACGCCCATTATATTTTCGAGGGTCGCTTTTAGTACATGAACCACCTGAGAAGTGGATACAATTAAAGAAACAATTAATTTCAAACTCAAATAATATTATACTAAATATAACTTTATCAAAATTAATACAGTTTCTTTGATGATAATATGAAATATTGTTATGGGCAGAATCTGGGCCCCTAAGGAAGAGTTAGAGAATGTGAATAATTGGCCCTTAAATATAATTATAATTAAGTTAATATATTTGAGTACAATTATTACCAACATAACTAATTGTAGAGAATGGGAATAGTTGTCCCTTAAATTTTGAGTGAAAAATTATAAATTGTTGACCAACATATATGATAATTTATAATTTAATAGTTAAATTAAATTTTATAAGGGCAGTTTATAAGGGTAATTCGGTCAAATCGCAATTGCAAGAATCCACTATCCACACTTTTATATAGTTATTATAGACAGATATAGATAGATAGATAGATAACTTTATATAAACAATTATAAAAGTATGTCTATTGATGTCTAAAAATTAATCTTTTGACCCTAATTATTTATAATTCTAGAGTCGCCCCTGCCTCGACCTTCATAGGCAAGTTGTAGTCATGGAGGAGGCTGATGTCATAGAAGTCCGGGAAATTGAATCCCGAGCTGAGAGCGAACTCAATTAGTGTTGTGGCGGTGGCTGCTGAGTCGTTGCACTGGATTTACCCGGAGCCACAGTCACTGGTTGCGTAGGTTCCCCGGCCCGAGACGCCGAAGGTGCAGCCTGTTCTTCCCCAGAATGTACCGGCCCAGCCGACTAGGGCCTGTAAGGAGCACGAGATGCCTTTGGGGAGCTCGAATCCTGTGGTTTCCAGGTCCGGTTTCCCATGCAAATTGTTAAATGTCCCACATCGAATAATTAATGATGTGGTGTTCAATATATAATGGCTTGGCAACCCTCCCCTCAATAGCTAGCTTTTGGGGGTGAGTAAGGCCAAAGCACATTATCTAATATGGTATCAGAGCGGGTTCACAGATGTTCGATTCCTGTGCCTGTCTCTTCTCTTCACTCGGCTTGCAGATGTTTCATTCCTGCGGCTTGCAGATGTTCATTCCTGCAATGTTCACGCACCAATTTGGGCGTGACGGGGGTGTGTTAAATGTCCCACATCGAATAATTAATGATGTGGTGTTCAATATATAATGGCTTGGCAACCCTCCCCTCAATAGCTAGCTTTTGGGGGTGAGTAAGGCCAAAGCACATTATCTAATACAAATCGTATGTGAACAGTTGTTTACAAATGTAAAGTTAGCCCCTCCAACTCCAGAATTAATGGTTTGAATCAATCTTGCAAGTAGGAGAAATATATATGAAGGAAGTTTCATGAAAAATTATATAAATGTAGTATTACCAGTACCATGGAAAATGCGGAGCAGAATGATAAAATAAATAGCGACTCTTGATATACCAATCAGCAATTAAATTCTGTATGCTGCTTGTACAACTTCTATTGAACTGGAAAACTATTAATGAATAATGATGATGGGAAGGGGAAGAAGATGTTAGCATTTTGTGGTTCGTTAGGTTCCTAAACTGGATAAGGATAAGAGTTTTATCTAATTAATATTATATTTTCTCATCACTACTGTGAGTCTATGACGTAAATAAAGAAATCACTTGCCCACTAACCCTTACAGTTCTAGAACTTATCCGTGGGATTAAAACCGCTAAAGAAAACCGCTATATATATATAAAGAATGGAAAATCGACGATTGGATTTTTTGGGTTATATCAGTTTTTGAATCGGCAACACTAAGAATAATGGCAAGAGGTATTTCCATCCTAAATTCAGTTGCGTTAATTGTTTTCTATGAATTTTAAAAATTATGCTTACAGAAAAACGATGAAGGGAGAGGATTAAGTCGTGGTTCTCTCTCCTGTGTGAGTGAAACTAGAATATGGATGTCGCCCACGCCTTGCGTGGTGGGAAATGATTTCGACACTCTTAGTGGCGCTCACTCGTTAATCTGGACGCCATTTTTGGCTACAGATCCGGATATATAATTGATAAGAATTACGTGACTTATCGGTTAGAATTTGTTAAAGTATGATTTCAAGAAATTACTTTGTAACTTAAAAAGATATAATATGTGTTAGAAGATGATAAACTCTAATAATTCTCTGTATATTCAAAACAGGACATTCTAAAGTTGTGTAAATGTAGGTTTGACTAGTATAAAAATGACTGCATGCATAGTACATATGAAGATTGTGATATACGCCAAAATTATATATTACTCCAAAATCGGGTTTTTTTTAATGCAAAAATTGCCCATTAAAAAGTCACATTTTCTAAATAGGCTCAAAAACTAATTATAAAACCACTTCTATGAAAGTCTCAAAAACTTTTTGATTTTTGGAGTCACGTCCAAATTAATTGAACGAACCTCAATTACAAAATAAAATAACAAATTCCTCACAATCTCTCTAATAAGTTCGCAATTACTCAAAACTACAAACTCCATTAAATAGCAATTATTTATTAGATATTATGTAATTACATTTATTTTTTTACATTAAATTTGTTATTTTAAAAATTAGATTTTATTGTTAATCGGGTCGAATATTTTATCGGATCTAGTCCGACCCGATTATGCATGGATTCAAAAACAATAATTTCGAATCCTGTAGAATTCAGATTCAGATCCGGTTATCAAGTTTTCTTATCCGATTCGAATTCAGATCCAGAATATTCTGATTGGGTCTGAATCCGACCCGTTGACAGTCCTACAAGTACAATTCGAATAAAGCTCGTTTAAGCTAAAATTCACAAACAGCCTTCCGCCACGTGAGCCGGGCCACAATATCTTCGGCCCATGTATTAATTAACATGCAGGCCGTAATATCTTGGACCCATGCGTCAACATGCGGGCAGTCCTCGAACAAGGCCTTAACCTTAGGACTCGTGTACTTCACAATTTTGAAAACCAATGGATTAGATTTCTTGAAATTGAAAAATTGATTAATTAACCACAACATGAAAAATGGGCATGTTTACTTGAATTTAAGAGGATGGAGTTCTGGATCAACTTAGCCTATTTTGTTTTCTTCAATAGGCTGTTAAATGCATGTTTTATATTGAAATGACTTCCATACCCATCCTTGCCTAGCTAGTATCACATATGTTTCTCAAATTAATGAAAATGCAATATTGGACAAAAGGGTAAATTGCAAAAGCTGGCAAGTGATGGGTTATATAAAAGCCGAAAAAAGAAGTGGGTGAAATCTCCACCATATTCCAAGAAGAAGTGGGTAAACAGTTTTATATGGGGGGCCATGGCCCAACCCAACTTTTTATGTTTAAGTAAACGAGTTCTTACTTCTTAGTCTTCAAGAGATTGTTAACAATTGGGGCATGATAAAGATCACTCAATGTGTACTCTCCTCCTCACAAATTCTTGGAAGTAGACAACCTTGTTTCGTAGGCATCAAGTACTGAGGCTAATTGACCTTCCATCCATAGGCCAATTATTGCCATTTTCTTGGGATCATGGACTAGTAGAGGGGTTCCCTTACAGGCATATGTGTATGCAATGTATTCGGTTATGGCCCTTGATTCTGAATTTCAAAACATCGAAACAATGACAAAAAAAAAAAAAAAAAGGTTAATGGAGTGACATTTATGTCTAAACTCGAAAATGGTAATTCCACAAGAATCAAAGGATTTTAACGAAAAGGGAGTTTATCAAAGATGGATGGATATGCATGAAAGATTTGTATTTGCCAAGGTATTTATTAGTGAAAAGTTCTGAACTATTCCCATAATCGAGTTATATTTTACTAACACATGTAATATAAAAGCCAATGGGGTTTAATTTTGACAAGTTGTTAAATACCCTTTATGAAACCATAAGTGAAGATGGGATTTTTTGTTCTATTTTATTCGTTCCATTACAAAAGCTGTAGATGATGCTCCATCAAGAAACAAGAAATACCAAAAATCCCCACTTTAACATTTTACAATTATTTGGAGTATTAAAAAAGATTGCTCTAAAATTAGAATTACAAAAACACACCATTCCACGCTATTTCATCCAAATTAACCCAACAAACCATTATAAACATAACATTTTGCATTCCACACCGACGTCGAACATCAAACAATCAGAGTTAAATCACATATATATTCACTGTTGACGCAATTCAATACTCATTATCTGACCGATGCATGTAAGAATTTTCCTTAAATAGGTCCATCATATTTTTAACTTGCCAAAACCTTCTGCCACGCAGGCCGGGCCAAGATATCCTTAGCCCCAACTGCAACATTGGGTCTTGCATCAAAAAGGGCCTAAATCTTGGTGCAGAACAGACTATTAACAATCCGGATATGGCTCAAATCAGCCAAGGAGAATTCAGTTCCTCCCAGATACTTGGACTGTGACAAACGGGCTTAGTAGATATCAAGAATCTGGCCTAGGATTGATTTAATCACGAGCTCCTATGAATACAGTCTTATAACCTACAGATTATCGGTATGATGGCTTCTTGCTTGCTTTTTTAGATTATCACATGGTTTTTTATGCCATTTCCTTACAGACAAGATACTCATAAAAAATAAATTACACTTCAAGTCCACTATACTTCATGTCGATACAAAATCACCTTATTTTACATCAATTTTAATCATCCGAATCCGTTCTTTAATATAAATATATAGTTCTCAATACCCGAAGGATACAATGACCATCAGCCAACACGTTATTCAACGATATCTTCGGCTGAAGTTTCTGTCTCTTCATATTCCGACAATGATGGAGAAATTTCTCGTCCTGAGAGATTATTAGGACAGAACAAAGTTGGCTTCGGAGGAATTTCAATAGATTGAATACTTCCTTCTAACATTTCGACAACCTTAGACATTGCTGGCCTATTAGATGGAGTTGTCTGAATGCACCAAAATCCTACTAAAAGCATTTTCCTTGTCATCTCTTCTTCTTCTTTCTCTTCAACCATTACATCATCTTCTCCCGGTGTGGCGTTTGCTACTACTTGCTCGTAGATTTTGTCCCGAAAATAATTCTCACTAGAATTGGTTGTCCCGGCTTCCTCCATATTTCTGGCTCCAGCCATTTCCAGAATCATCATTCCATAGCTATACACATCGGATTTATGAGAAACTCCTCCAAAATTCTTGGAGAATACTTTGGGAGCAATATAGCCGACGGTGCCTCTTGCCCCGAGCATTGACAATATACTCTGCTGCTTCTTGCACAATTTAGCAAGCCCAAAATCAGATATTTTTGGGCACATGTCTTCATCCAGGAGAATGTTCTGAGGCTTGATGTCGAAATGCACAATCCTAGTGTTGCAGCCCGTATGCAGTGTTAAAAGTTAGTGCATCTTGATTATTCGTTTACCAAGTCAGTAGGTTGTTTAGCAATTAGTTTGTTCCCATTTTCTAGCAGAATAAGTTTACCAAATTTTTGGTATTTAGTTAGAGTATTTTTAGGGAGTCTTTGTTAGCTGATTATCTTTAAATATTTCAGATATCCGTTGTATTTATCATCTGAAGGTTTATGCAATAAGAGTCTCTGTTTTTCTGCTGCTCATTCAGTATTTTTTTTTTTAATTTGCTGTATTTTTCTCTGCTTCCTCTGGTTTCTACCTTTTGTTTCATGGTACCAGAGCCTCGTTGAGAGGTATATACACAGTTGTTCTTTCTTCTTGTCTATCAAGGTTGTTGTGTCTCTTGTTGGAGAAGACTGAAAACGTGGAGAGGAAGTCGATATGGAGGCAGCAAATGGGGGAAATAACTCAAACACACAGTATGGTGTTGAGAAGCTTGTGGGTACGAACTACAAGTATTGGAGAATGTGCATGGAAGCTTACCTTCAAGGTCAGGACTTGTGGGAGTTAGTTGCTGGTGATGATGCTAAAATTCCAAGAGATACTCCGGAAAATGTCGAGCCCCGGAGAAAATGGAAGATCAAGTGTGGCAAGGCTCTTTTTGCCTTAAGGACCTCAATCAGCAAGGAGTTTATCGACCACGTCCGGGATGTCAGTTCTCCGAAAGAGGTTTGGGAGAAACTGGAAAGGTTGTTCTCCAGAAAGAACACGGCAAGACTTCAATTATTAGAGAATGAGTTGGCTTCTCTAATACAAGGGGGCATGTCTATTTCTGAATATTTTTTGCGAGTTAAGAATTTGTGTTCTGAAATTTCAGAATTAGATATGGATGAGAAAATCAGTGATGCAAGAATGCGGCGATTTCTTATTCGAGGATTAAGGAAGGAATACATTCCTTTTGTTACCTCTATTCAAGGTTGGGCAAATCAACCCTCTGTTGAAGAACTAGAAAGTTTGCTTTCAAATCAAGAAGCATTGGCAAAGCAAATGGCAAGAACCTCAGACTCGGATGCTGTTCTCTTCTCAAAAGGAAAACATAAGAAGCACTCTACTGGTGGAAATAAAAATTATGAAAAGGATAAGAAAGCTAATAGCTCACAGAATCAGAACCCAGTCAAGTGTTTTAAATGTGGCAGATTAGGGCACATCAAGAGATTTTGTACAACAAAGGTCTCTAAAGCTAACGTAGCTAGTGAGAATGAAGAAACAGAGCAAATCAAGTGGGAGCAATGCTTCACCATAGAATCAGTAAAAGTAGAGAAGGAAGTCACTCAATCGACACAACCAGAAGTTGTTTTCAATTGTGAAATGAACAAGGAGGAATGGATCATTGATTCGGGGTGTTCTCATCACGTAACCGGAAATGATTCTTTACTTTCTGGGCTGCGTAAACATGACGGAGAAAGAGTCATCATTACAGCTGATAACTCAACACATCCCGTGGTGAAAGAAGGAGATGTTAAACTTGACACAAGTGGTACAAATTTCGTAAAGCTCAATGATGTTTTCCATGTCCCAGGTTTGAAAAGAAATTTAGTTTCAGTCTCTCAAATTACTGATTCTGGAAAATACATCTTATTTGGTCCAAATGATGTAAAAATACTCGACAATGTGAATAACATAGCTACTGATGTTATTTTCACGGGAGAGAAGAAAGGTTCCTTGTTTGTTATGTCTGCAGGTGAAGCGTATGTAAAGAAGACTAGCCAAATTGTGAGTGCTTCGATTTGGCACGCTCGTTTGGGCCACTTGAGTTATCCACTGTTGCAGCAAATTTCTTCCAAGAAATTGGTGGATGGTCTGCCTACTTTGCACAATATAAAAGAGGATATAATTTGCCAAGGCTGTCAATTCGGCAAATCACACCGTCTTCCCTTCAAGAAGTCATCAAATCGTAGAACATCTATGTTTGAATTAGTTCACACAGATTTGATGGGACCAATGAGAACTCCAAGTTACAGTGGAAACTTGTATGTAATGATCTTGGTGGATGATTTCTCAAGATATATGTGGGTGAAATTCTTGAAAGAGAAGAGTGAAGCTCTGTCAAAGCTTGTTGAGTTTAAAAGCACCGTAGAGAAGGAATTTGGGTCGAAGATCAAATGCTTGAGGAGCGACAACGGAGGTGAATTTATGTCAGATGATTTCTTCCAATTCTGTGATAAAAATGGTATTTTAAGACAGATGACATGTCCAAATACCCCCCAGCAGAATGGCGTTTCTGAAAGAAAATTGGCTCACCTCATCTCTATGAGTCTTTCTTGGCTGCACGATAAAAACCTCCCTCGAGAACTATGGGCTGAAGCAGTTCATTGTGCATGCCATGTGATTAATCGTCTACCTCCTTGGCCGGGTAAAGATAAATCACCTTTTGAGACTCTATATGATTCAAAGCCAAATGTAAGTTACTTTCGTGTGTTTGGTTCAATCTGTTATGTTCATATTCCAAAATCTAACAGAACTAAACTTGATCCGAAAGCAAAGAAGTGTATTTTTGTTGGCTATGATTCATGCAGGAAAGGGTGGAGGTGTATGGATCCAGAAACTAAGAAGTTTGCTACTTCTAGAGATGTCGTATTTGATGAGATATCATCTTATCACCCGATTCAAAAAAATTCCACTCTTGATGAGAATCGAGAAAGTGTACAGCCACTTCCGGAAAGTGTTGATGAATTCTCAGTTATAACTACTTCGAATCCAGACGCCAATGAGTAACAAGTAGAAAGGAGACTTACAAGAGAGAGAAAGCAACCATCTTATTTGAAAGATTATGAGGTACAATTAAATCATTGTACAGTTACCTCATGTTTCTTTACCGGAGCAATAGATGCGGGAGAACCAACAAGTTATGAAGAAGCCAGATTTTTTCCTGAATGGAAAGCAGCAATGCAGGAAGAGATTGAAGCTTTAAATAAAAATCAGACTTGGGAATTGGTGCCTAAACCTAAAAATTGTGAGCCGATCACTTGTAAGTGGGTTTTTCGTTTGAAGAAAAAATCTGATGGGACTGTTGACAAGTATAAAGCTTGACTTGTTGCACGAGGATTCTCTCAAAGTTATGGATTGGATTATGAGGAAACCTTTAGCCCAGTTGCAAAAATGGTGACTCTAAGAACCATAATTGCTCTTGCTGCGTTTAAAGGTTGGAAACTGTGGCAACTCGATGTAAAGAATGCCTTTCTTTACGGGGAGTTGGATCGTGAAGTATTCATGGAGCAGCCTAAAGGATATGTTTCTAAGCACTATCCTCACCATGTTTGCCGGTTGAAGAAGGCGTTATATGGTCTCAAACAAGCACCACGTGCTTGGTATGGTAAAGTTGCTCAATATTTCATCTTTTGTGGCTTTAAAGTCTCTGATGCAGATTCTAGTTTGTTCATTAAATCAGAATCAAATATGCACTTGTTAGTCCTATTATATGTGGATGACATGGTAATCACAGGAGATAATGAAGCTGAGATTTCTATGTTGAAGAATGAGTTGTCCATTCGTTTTGATATGAAGAATTTAGGGGAAGTGAGTTGTTTCCTTGGTTTGGAAGTGCAGAAAAGTGAGCAGGGATATTTTATATCTCAAAAGAGATATGCAAATGAGCTTCTGCAGCGCTTTGGTATGCAAAATTCAAAAGAAAAGGTAACACCAATGGAACCTCATCTCAAGCTTTTAAAAGATGAAGGAAAGCTGTTAATTGATGCTCAACAATTTCGAAAACTCGTTGGTAGTTTGATTTATTTAACTATCACACGACCAGAGATCTCTTTCTCTGTTGGTATTATTTCTCAGTTTATGCAGCAGCCTAGAACCTCTCATTTAGATGCAGCTAGAAGAATTCTACGGTACATAAAGAGTTCTCTTGATTATGGTCTTCTGTACAAGCAAACTAAATGTTTTCGGTTAAGTGGTTTTACTGATGCGGATTGGGGAGGAAATGCAAATGACAGACATTCAACTAGTGGCTATTTTTCAACGTTGGTTCTGCAGCAATATCCTGGTGCAGCAAGAAACAATGCGTGGTAGCATTATCGAGTACGGAAGCTGAGTATGTTGCAGCAACTATGGCTGCCCAAGAATGCATGTGGTTAAAAAGATTGATTGGAGACATGATGTATGAAATCAATTATCCTGTGCAAATCAAGTGTGATAATGAAAGTGCCATTAAACTCGCATCAAATCCGGTTTTCCATGGGCGAACGAAACACATTGAAGTTCGTCATCACTACATTCGAGAAAAGGTTCTAAATCAAGAAGTTGAGCTTGAGGCAATCCCTACACGCGAGCAAGTTGCTGACATATTCGCTAAAGCTTTAGCAAAGCCTAAGTTTGAAGAATTTAGAGCTGCTCTTGGAGTCATTAGTGCTGAGCATGCACTAAGAGGGGGTGTTAAAAGTTAGTGCATCTTGATTATTCGTTTACCAAGTCAGTAGGTTGTTTAGCAATTAGTTTGTTCCTATTTTCTAGCAGAATAAGTTTACCAAATTTTTGGTATTTAGTTAGAGTATTTTTAGGGAGTCTTTGTTAGCTGATTATCTTTAAATATTTCAGATATCCGTTGTATTTATCATCTGAAGGTTTATGCAATAAGAGTCTCTGTTTTTCTGCGGCTCATTCAGTATTTTTTTGTTTAATTTGCTGTATTTTTCTCTGCTTCCTCTGGTTTCTACCTTTTGTTTCAGATGTTCCAGACCTTTAGCAACTCCAACTGCAATCTTGTACAGTTTTTCCAAATCCAGGAGACAATCTGCACTACTACTGCTTATGAACTTGTCCAATGATTTGTTGGGCATGTATTCGTATATTAAAGCTCTCTTGGTTTTATCAAGGCAAAATCCGAAGAGGTTGACAATATTGACATGGGAAGTTCTACTAATGCTGGCAACTTCATTCATGAATTCTTCTCCGGATCCATTGCTATCATCTGTGCTAACCAAAACCTTGACAGCAACGCAACAACCGTTTGGTAGCGTTCCTTTGTAGACACTACCGTAGCCTCCTTGACCAAGCTTATCACTGAAGGATTTCGTCATTTTTTTGATTTCAGAATATTTGTATCTCTTTCGAGCCAGAGATTCTTGTTGGAGTATAAATTTTTCTACAATGCGATTGCGTTCTTGTTCAGATTTGGATTTTGAACGTCGGGATTTGACTATTTTAATCGCTAAAGCAGTTATAAGAGTTATACCAAGTAACAGTCCTGGAAACAGAGTTAAGTGAGGTTACATGTCCAGCAACAACCCAAAAAAGAAAAAGGCAATAAAACAAACTAAAGTTGAATGCCTAATGCCTTACCTCCAATTATCCCGAGATAAGATGGCCATGAAATGCTCCCTTTTTTTGTTTTGAAACCAAATGATCCTGGATGGAAGGAACAATAATAGGTAACTTTTTCAAGCATTGAAGTCACACATTATATATTTATATATAACTTATTCAACATAGATATGTAGGATAATCGGCTCTACATTTTGAAATAGCTTACCAGGAGTTTCAGCCGAAGGGGCAGGAGCTGGAACGATCGTGCGGGGAACTTCTGGATCTTCTACCGTGCTTGGGCTGGGGGTAGGAGCTGGAACTTCTTGATCTTCTGACGTGCTCGGGGTAGGGGCCGAGCTGGAGGACAGTGTGGAGCAGAAGGTGCATACATAATCAGCCGCGGTGCAGCTCATTTGGTCCGTATAGTCGAAGACAGAACTAAAAGCATTCGGGCAGGCTCTCTTGAACACCTGCACGTACGACATTGCGCATTCGTTGTAATCTGAAGTGTTGGACTCCTCGCAGATGCTGCGGCAAGCGCTTTCACCTTTGATTCGCAGTTCGGCAGGACACCTCAGGTTGAGGTCCTCCACACAACCATGGTTCGCCGGAACGGCACCGGAACGGGCGGAACGGCCATTCCGGAACGGGAACGGAAGCCTCCGTTCCGTTGTTCCGGTATGGAACGTGAACTCACCTGGAACGCCGTTATGTGTGCTTTGAAACGGCATTCCGTTGCGTTATAACGCCACGGAACGGAAAAAAAGTGAAGAAACTTTTTTTTTTTTTACTAATTCCACCATATTCTTTGATGTTAGCCGATATCTATACTAAATTCTACCATTTAATTTTAATTTGAATACATATCTTTTACTAATTCCACCATATAATTTTATTTGATTTTTTTTTTTATATTAGTTAATGATGTTGCGTACATGATATTATTAACAGTTAGGTGCCTCCGAAGCGTGATATCGGTTGGGAGTTTTGTGAACCTATCGGTGAAGGTCGTAAGAATGTAAAATGTAAATTTTGCAATAAAGTTATTACCGGAGGAATCACAAGATTGAAACAACATATTGCACGTGTGAGTGGAAGGTCATGGAGGTTCAAGTGGACTCCATTATAATTATTCATCCCACGTACGATATAGATGATAGAACACATCGTAACTTTGATCAAGGGTTCTCCTACTACAATCGATATTTGGAACCATTATCATTTAGTGGGGGATATGGGAGGTCATCGTATGGATCTTTTGGGATGCCACATGGATCTTCAGGCAGTAGTGGTAGCAGCATAGAGTACCGAGGATTTGGATATTATGGTCATGGTGGTGATCACATTCCGTACGCACAACCATCTTATCCTAATATAAGGGAATATATGCAGCGTCAACTTTGAAACTCCTCAGAAGAGAGAGACAATTTCAATGTTCTACCCCCTCGTCATTCCACTTATTATTAATAAATAATGTATTGTTATATATCTATTTCAACATTCATGGTGTAGTATGTTGAACAACTTTTCTTTTGTAGTAAACATTGACACAACTATGTTTATTGTATGGTTTGGTAGTCATTATAAGAATATGTGCAATCTCTTATTTGAGTAAATATAACAAATCTAAATATAATACTAATTGATTCTAATAAATTACAAATTAAAATGAGTTTTAAAACAATTTTTTTGGATTTTATACATTTTTTTGGTAAGTGGCCGCGTTTTTGCCGCGACCGTTCCGCGTCATTGCAACAGAACTGGAACGGTGGCCTCCGTTCCGTTCCCCGCGACCGTTCCGGCGAACCATGCACACAACCCGCGGATCAGCACTGACCAGAGCCACCGGTGGCCTCGACGGTCACAGGTAAGTTGTAGCCGTTGACGAGGCTGACGTCATAAAAGTCCGGGGGACCGAGAGTGAATTCAATTTGTGTTGTGGCGGTGGCTGCTGTGCCGTTGCACTGGATTTTCCCAGAGCCACAGTCACCGGTTGTGCAGGTTCCCCGGCCTGAGACGCCGAAGGTGCAGCGGGTTCGTCCCCAGAATTTACCGGCCCAGCCGGGTGGGCCATGTAAGGAGCGCGAGCTGCCTTTGGGGAGCTCGAATCCTGTGGTTTCCAGGTTTGGTTGCCCATTAATTGCTGGCCAAATCGTATGTGAACAGTTGTTTACAAATGTAAAGTTAAACCCCTCCAAACAACTGCATTAATGATTTGAATCAATCTTGTGAGTAGGAGTAATGTATATATGAAGGAAGTTTCTGGAAAAACTAAATAAATGGAGTACCAGTACCATGGAAAATACGGAGCAGAATGATGAAATAAATAGCCGCGGGGGACGGACTCATGAAAGATTTTCTTATGATGTACCGATCAGAAATAGTAATGTTAAGTGAAAAAGGTATGCTGCTTATTCAACAGGAGGAATGAATTAATGAACAATGGTAAGAGGGGACAGAGGAAGTCCTTGGAGCCATAGATGATGGGAAGGGGAAGAGAATGATGGATTAAGTCGTGGTCTTCTCGTCTGTATGACCCGTGCTAGCATGCTTTAGAATGACGGAAAATGATTACACTTTGTTAAAGAAGGATTTCAAATTAGATATAAGAAATCACTTTAGTTTGTAACTTTAAGAAAGAGTTCACTGCATCAAAAAACCGTGCTCATCTAAAATATTTTAAAAAATCTTCTATTATAAAAAGTGATCTAAAAGATCCTATGTAATTTTTCTTTTACACACCACCCCTGTCAATATAATCAATATTTAAATGTATTCACTCTAAAATTCTCACCCATATATTTCAACGGATACTGTGGGATAAATTCCCAATTGGGCATTATATTTTTACTTAACTCCCTATTTTGGCAAAATATCGTATAATTTTCACATAATATAATACTTAAAATACCTCTCAAAATATGTTGTATATTTTTCGACAAAATGTAGTACTAAAACATTTTAATACAGTATTTATATCCTATTATGTTGTATAATTTTATAGGGAGTAAAGTAAAAATATTACAAACTAATGGAGAGTTATTTCAAACTACCCCTTTCAAACACATTGAATGAATATATTCAATAATTTTAAATTCTAATTAAATATTATATTTATAAATAAAGAAATATATAAATCCAAAAACTACTATACATCATTTTTATTGTAATTATAACATAAATATAATTATATGTTATATTATTTTAGTATATTTTAATTTAATATATTTATTTTAAATTCTAATTAAATCTTATATTGATTAATAAAATATAGACATAAACTCTTCAACATTATACATGATATTTAGAATATACATATTAAAAATTATTGTAATTACAATATAAATATAATTATTAATATTGTTAAAAATTATTTTTTGATTCAGGCTAAATATTATATTAATGAATAAAATAAATCTTAAATTATATTATTATATCTATTGAAAAATATTTTAAATATCTAATATGTATACATATTATAACTGAATATATATAGAGATATATATATGGAGTATATATTGATGAGGGGGAAATACGCTTGGCCCACATTTAGACACGTGGTGCCGTCACCACGGGACACGGGAGTATATAATTTAGGGACAATTAATAAAGAGCACCAAATATCTTTAAAATTTATCCTAAACCCCCTTATTTGGTAAAATTTATGTTTTAGATTCCCAATATACAGTTTATTTTTCCTAAACCCCTAAAACCCTAAAAAGTATATTTTGCCTCTGATTTTCCCTCAAGACCTTGGTTTTCTTTTCTTTTTTTTTTTTTTTCCCCACTGAAAATCAATTCTCAATTCCTTCTCCAACAACCTTGTTACTTCGTCGGCAATGAGACTAACGATGATCACAACCAAATTAGCGCCACGACGGTAGGATAAGGATAAGCAGCGACAACGAGAATTGATTTAGTAATCGTGCTCTATTTCCTGTGCTGCTACAAGGAGGACAAAAGTATGCATAATTCACTGTCAATTTGTATCGAAGAAAAGTGATAATTGATTCCGAATTGAATTGCTGATCCATTGTCAAACTGACTATTCGAATTGGTATTCTGAAGATGACGATGGCCGGTGATGAAGCTCAAGCTATGTTGCACGAACACGGACACGACACGACACGGATACGGTGACACGGATTTTTTCAAAATTTTAGGACACGACACGGCTCCGACACGACTATATTTTATATATAAATAAAAATATTTTATATAAAAATAAAAAAAATTTATAAGTATAATCTATGTAACATAAAATATTTATAAAATTATATAATATTAAAAACTAAAATAAGTTTTGTTATTTCAATTTTCTCTCCAAAAAATTCAAAAAATATTAAAAAAAGCATAAAAAATGATCAAATTTTCCCCGCCGTGTCCGAGCCGTGTCGGACACTCCACCTCGCCGTGTCCCAATTTTATTATTTTTTTTTCCGGATACTCCTTCAGCCGTGTCCGACACATGTCGGAGCCGTGTCCGTGTCCGACACGTGCCGAACACTGCACGAGCCATTTTTTAGGCGTGTCCGTGCTTTAGAGAGCTCAAGACAAGCAAATCTTAGAAAGTTGGTTTAACGATGAAATTTCTATATTTTTAATTCGGCAGAGCTCATCAGTGGAGGAGATTCACGCCCAACTTGTTGAAGAGTGGTTAGACTTCAACTCTGATTTTTACGTGGTACAGTACCTCGGTCCCCATAAAAAAGGGTTGTGGGTCAGTTTGAGACACGATGGGCAGATTCCGACCATGATCCAATTGCAAGAACTTGCTAATCTCAATATTGTGGAATTAGGTTGTTTTAGTTTGTTTACTTATGCGGTAATGAAGTGCTTGTTTAGGTTGAATCAGTTTTTTTTAGTTTATGAAGTAATGAAGTGCTAGTTCAGGTTGTTTCAATTTGTATACTTATGCGGTAATGAAGTGCTTGTTCAGGTTAAATCAGTTTGTTTACTTATGCGGTAATGGAGTGCTTGTTCAGGTTGAATCAGTTTTTTTAATTTATGGAGTAATGAAGTGCTAGTTCAGGTTGTTTCAGTTTGTTTACTTATGAGATAATGAAGTGTTTGTTCAAGTTGAATTAGTTTGTTTACTTAGGTTGTATCAGTTTGTTTACTTATGTGGTAATGAAGTGGTAATGTGAACTTTTGTAGTTGCGATTGGAATGAAATCGTTGTTTGATCGGTGTAATAAACTGATATTTTGTTGTTTTAGTTGGAGAACTAAATGTGCAGTTTATGAAGTAATAAAGTGGTAATGTGGAACTAACTGCTTGATATGTAGAGTAATTAATTCAAAATTAAGTTAAGAAAACGTACTTAAATGCAAATTAGTGAATCGAGTCCTATGTACACAGTTTTTTTAAGACTTTATTCATCATTCACGGTGCTTCAAAGTTTAATCAAACAGTCTCTCACAATACAACGATTCTTCAATAATCAAATGAAGCACTCCATTTGATTATTCCGGCGAACTAAACTAATTAAAAACTCTTACACATTTCAATAATTTTTTTAAATGGATAAATGAATTTTATGTGCTCGTATTTATAAATGTTGATATGTCTCTTCAAAAGGGTATAAAACCTTTTCATAATTAATAAAACATAGTTCATTAGGTTGCCGAAATGACGTATATTGCACACTTCCATTTATAAAATAAACTGAATAGTTGAAACATTTTATGTAGCCATACATACATTTCATTCACAAAAATCACATCACTAAGAAAAAATTATTGGAATTTAATTCCGTGACCCATATAATTGACACCCTTGAGACTTGAGAGGTGAACTGGTACTTCGAACAATTTTTGGTATTTGAAAAAAGAAAGTACCAGTGCATAAGAAACAAAGATAAAATGGAATATACTGGAAAGAAAACGCACAAGCAATTTATACAGGTTCGACAAACCTACTCCTACCCCCAAGTTGTGAGCTTGGGAGTTTGCAAAGATATTCGTATTAAGTACTTTGAGGTTACAAGAAAAACCTTGCAATCTCATACACCAACACTCAGTGAGATAAATAAGTCTCACTCACTTATTTATCTCACCTAATCACACTAAAGAAAAGTATGATCAAGACTTTGGTACTAGCAGAGGCAAGTACCAGAGATTACAACCATAAGCGAAACAATGTTTCCTTACAATGAAGCTTTGAAATAACTCAGAGAATTAAATCTGCACTAAGGCACTAAGGCTGACAATTTTGCTCTCAAGGACTTATAGACTTGAGTTTTCTTCTCTTCAAAAACTCCTTTATATAATGAGCAGTCTCAGAACTAGCCGTTGAGGTGCAATCCCCACTCAAAAGATAATGTGTTTGATTGCTGGAGTTTGCGTTCCTCCAATTCCTTGATGCATGGTCCTTTCGAGATCTTTTCCATAAGTTTGGGGAGTGATTGACTGAAATCCTCCATTTTTTATTATGCAAATGAGATTGACTGGAATCTTCCAATTTGAGACCTGCAAGAGAATCCTTTTCAAAGAAAATATATTCCAACAAATCATCAACAAAACAAAATCCAACAATCTCCCCCTTCTTGTTGATGATGAGACAGAGCCAATCGTAAAAAATAATTTGTTAGATAAGAAGATAAAATCAATTGGCTCCCCCTGCCAATATGAAATAGGTAACTCCCCTTGTTGGTAATAAACGGATTGGTGTCGTCTTTTTCCCCTTCAGCAACAAAAAGATATCTGCAAAATTAATTAGTTTTTGGTACCCAATGTGCTTTGGGTCCTTCATTGTTAGAATCCAAGTCATATTTTCTCTCTGATACTTCTTGATACTTCGTTTTGGGTACCCATATCCACTTGGTTTTTCTGAATCTTGGCTCATGACAGTAATATTAAATATGACCTGATTTCCCATAGTTATAACATCTTTTCTTTTTATAAGAACTTCTAGTTTTGTGTTGTTCTTTCTTCTTATCAAGCACAAGATTACATAGTCTTGATTGTTCTCCAAAAATATGTTCATTTTTCTTTTCGAGAAGATCTTTTTCAACATTTAAATGATTAATAGCTTGAAGGAGTTTATTATCCATATCTTGCTTTTTCTTAATAATCTTTAAAAGATTTTCTTCCAATTTCTTATTCTTAGTAAACAGGTTCTCAATTCTGGTATAACAAGTTTCAACCAAATCGTATATATCAACATTCTCATATTCATTTTTATTATATTTTTGAAAAGATTGGTTAGAGGTTATCTCATTGTTGGCCATAAGTGCGACACTACAAGAAAACAACCGTAAATCGAGGGAAAAAAAATCGATGGAAAATTCCGTTGGTTTTCCTTTGGAATTTTCAATGGAAAATCGACGGAATTCCCACGTCCAAAAAAAATTGCGTTCCAACGGAAAAGTCGTTGGAATTCCAACAATTTGGCGGAATTAAAAAAAAAAAATGCCCCAAAAAAACCAACGAAAAATTTTCCGTTGGTTTTCCGTTGGAATTTTCAATGAAACAAAACTCCCAATGGAAAACCAACGGAAAATCCCATCGGTTTTTTTTATTCTTCAATAAAAAAAACTAACTGAATTTTTCCGTTGGTTTTTCGTTGGAATTTTCAATGAAACAAAAATTCACCAAAAAACCGACGGAAAATCTCATCGGTTTTTTTTATTTTTCATTAAAAAAAAACCAATGGAATTTTTCAGTTGGAATTTTCAATGAAATAAAATTTCTGCTGGTATTCCGTTGAAAATTTTCAATAAAATTTAATAAGAAAAATACGATTATAGTTAGGGGTTTTCTATGAATAGTACCTAAAAGTTGAAAAAATTCCCTTTAACTCCCCATTTTTAAAAAAGTTTCCATTTGCTCCCTAGATGACAGGTCAAATTCCCTTTAACTCCCCATGGTTGTATAAAAATTCAAGAATCGCGTACCCGAACCCCGAAATCACGTACTTAAATGCCCAAATGATGTATTTGGGGGCAAATACATCATTTGGGCATTTAAGTACGTGATTTCGGTCTTCGGGTACGCGATTCTTGAATTTTTATACAACCTTTCAAAAAAACGGGGAGTAAAGAGGAACTTTGATTTTCATCTGGGGAGTTCAGAGGAACTTTTTTGAAAGTGGGGAGTAAAGAGGAATTTGAGTTCCCATATGGGGATTTTTCGGGAATTTCCCGTTATAGTTAATACAAATAATTATATATTTAAAAATTATATAATATACAAATTATAAATTATCAATACGATATTTTATATTACTTTATGTATATACATTATTAATTAAAACACAAAAGTATATAAACTAACAATTTTAATACAATATCTCCATAAATATGATTATATTTAATTCAAATAACCATATATTTAAAATTTTATATTTTAAATTAATAACAAAAAAGTATTTAAATAATTAATTGAAATTAATGTATTAATATATTAAATGACATAATATGAATAAGAAGGAGCTTGTCCAAGTTTGTTAGGGAGTAATTATTCTTCCTTGGAGACTCGAGTTTGAATCCCTACTTGCGCAATTAATGGAAAGAATTAAAATTATGTCTGAAAACCGACGAAATTTCTAAAAATTCTGTCGGTTTTCGACATATTTTTTGTAGTGCGATGCAATCTTTCTCGTAGTCAAATAGCTCATGATTGACCTCCTGGTTCCAATAAGCAACGTATAAATTTTGCTTCCTATCATATTCCGGGTCCTTTTTGAAAAAGGGACAATTTGGTCTGATATGTCCCGGTTTTTTGCATTCATGGTATGTGATTGAACCATCCCTTTGAGGTTGCTGGAACTTTTGTTTTCTTTCTCTCTTGTCTAAAACTTCTTTTATTCTTTTTGACAGAAGTACCAGTTCTCCATCAGTTTTATCCTCCATACTGGTATCAGGTTCAACAGCAAATTTAGTGTTCTTCTTTTTGTCTGGTATTTCGACCTTTGGTAAAAGAGTAAGCTCATGTGATATTAGAGAGCCAATAAATTCTACCATGGAAAGAGAATTAAAATTTTTGGCTTCTGTTATGGCGGTGACCTTGGGAATGCACTCCTTAGAAAGAGACCTCAAAATTTTTCTGACTTGTTGCCTCTCAGTTAATGGATCTCCAAGCGCGCTCATTCGACTTGCAAGAGCAATGAATATGCATTTGGCTAATTGTCTCCCCCTGATTCATTTGGAATGCGTCATATTGAGTGGTTAAAATTGCAACCCGTTCCTCACGGACTTGTGGTGTACCTTCGTGGGTGACTTGGAGCATATCCTGTTGGGATTATATTGTAAATATTTTGGATTAATAAAACTGAAATTATAGCAAGTTATGACTATTTTACGAATTTAAAAATTAATGACGTGTGATGGAATTTTTATATGAAATGTGTTTCATAGGAAAAGACTTTAAATACCAGAAATCATGTGTTATTAATGTTCTAGTCGGTATGATAAGAAAATGTTCTTATCGAGACTATAATGTGTTATGTAAGATGATTAGTCTTTCGTTATAGGGAAATGGAGTTTCCAATTATAACACATTGATGATTTTCAATGAGATTGGAAACGTCGAACTGGACCACTGAGATTATTCATTTTATACTGCTATCTAAAATGAACAAAATCTCGGAAGCATTAGACTCTTACTCCTGGCAGTGTTTTCGACTTTAGGCATGTAGTGTTAATCACTGTGATGTACTCAGAAGTGAGGTCTCAGTAACAGGTGGCCAAAATACTTTGTACGTTCGGTGATTGCATGAAATGTGCTAAAGAGAAATATTGATCGAGCAATTTGTAGCCTTTGTAGCACCCGGAACGCTAGGCGCCACATCCCCCGCACTATAGGCTCAATCCACATATGAAACGGGCAATTCATACATGAACCGAAACTATAGCGAACGGGGAGACAATAAAAAAAAACAACAGCTAGGCGGGTACCCTCAATTAAAACCAAAACAACTCAGAGCAATAAAATAGCGGAAGTAAAAGCATTCAATACATATAGATACCATATTTACATATTTACTTATAGGTACCGACAATTCAAATCACTACAATCTCAATCCAAGCATAATTCGAGATATACTACAAAATAACTAGTACGATGTATGAAGGTGCAGTGCTAGACCCGAACAAAAGACACGAGACTCTAACTCCCGCCTAGCACGAATCCTGCAAAACTGAAAGGTTGAGGTGACAGTCCAACACGGACTGAGCGAGGGGTATAAATAAGTATATGCGCAATTACCATGCAATTTATAACCTCGGGTAAGATTTTGGAAAGAAACAAAATAAGTTTAAATAACAAGAAATTCCTGCCCGAGATTATAACAATTCAATTTAAAGTTAACAATCAATTCAAGCAATCAGTGGCCCGGCGAGTGGGGCAATTCTCCAACCTTTCTCCGACAGTGTATAATGTTTCAATTTAATTAACGAATTAGGTGCTCACACAAACAGTTCAGTGCACAATTAGCAATTTCAATCAATACGTCCTTCTTCCTCCGGGTGATGGCGGGCTTGCAAGACCCAACCATCCAATCATGGTGTACGTCGGGAACATGACTCCCACGTACGGGATTTCTTCCTCCGCCAAACCTCCTGGTGGATTCAGAGGTGATCCCACAATGGTGAGGATAGTGCAAGAGTTACCCGTCAGCCCTTGCTTTCCTGGTTGGCTCAATACACTACCCTCGGGCCCAACGTGAACAATAGTTACTCGCCAAAACAATCAATCCGTTAAACAATCAATCAATCAATTTCGTGAAATCATTTGAAAATCATAAGGTTCGAAAACTATAGATATATAGATACGTTTTGGCCGAAAATCACATAAGGGTTGTAAGGGTTCTATATATCTAGAATTTAAACCTCACCTTGACCAACCACCCAAAGAGGAAGCAAGAGAGCACCCTACTGAGCGGGCTCCTCGAAACCGGGACCGTGATCTGTGCAACAAGGACAAGTGTGAAGTAAGACTCGACTCGAATGAACTAATTATGACGAACGGCAACGTCATGCACCAATATGTTATGCGATAACGATTTAATGAATGTCAAATAGGAGCATGATTGTCAATAAACTAAGTATATATCGCATACACGTACATCCATGCACGTAAAACACTATGCATGAAAACAGAGGGTGACACGCCGTGTCACAAAAATACACTAAGCCGTGACACCCCCGTGTCACGGTACAGCGGACCAAATGCGTGAAAAGGAAGGTGACACGCCCGTGTCACCAAAACAAGGCAAGCCGTGACACCCCCGTGTCACGGTACAGAGAAACCAAACCAGCTAACCTGCACCCCCGTGTCACCCAAAACAAAGCAAAGATGACACGCCCGTGTCACCTGTGCGTGACAGAAAAACAGGGGAGAAAACAGGGGTTTCCATGCAAAACCAACTCCAAACCAATAAATCCCAAACCCCAACCATAACAATTGTGGAAACACCTCATATATGCATCATACTTCAAGTATTCATCAACTCAACCAAGAGATAAAGATCAAAGCATCAAGAATTTCTCATGAAAACCCCAAAGTATACATGCTTTCCAACCTTCACATAACTTCATGTTTTATGCAAGAAATGAAGGGAAAAAGACCTAACCATGCTTCTAGTCAAGAATAACCATGAAAGCATCAATCAATCATCAAACCCTACTCAACCAAATAATCAAGAGCTCAAGCAATGCTTCCATATATACCATGAAATGAAGGAAAAGAAATGATGAGGTGAAGATATGATGATGTTGATGATCTTAGCTCCAAAGTTCTTCAATTATAGCTTGAGATTAGATGAAATCTTCCTTCCTCTCTTGAATGTGTAATAACCGATCCTTAGTGGGTGTGTGTGTGAAATTCTCTTGTATGTAATGTATTGTATGAGAAAGTGATGGAAGAGATACATATACTAGATATATTATCATCCACTAACATAACAAATATATCCAATTTGCAAACAAGTCCCTAGGTTATTTAAATGAATGCAATCAAGTAATATCCCTACCCAAAAGATCAATTAGCTCCAAACCAAGTTATGTAATTAAGTCCATAAATTTCATGAAATGATCAATTAAAGTCACACAAGACAATTAAACGCATTATCACTCAATTCACGAATTTCACATTAAAACTAATTCATATAAATACATAGGAAGGTATAATGAACATAGTAGTGTAATGAAATTATAATAAGCAAGTAAATATATAAACTTGAACCCCCAACTCCCGACGACCCGCACGTGGCGTGCTTACCTGAACTTCCAGAATTTGGGGCGTTACAACTCTCCCCCTCTTGGAAGAATCTGGTCCCCAGATTCATTGGTCGGATGAAAATAACTCCGGGTGAAACTTCTTCAACTTCTCTTCCGGTTCCCAAGTCATTTCCTCAGTCTTGTCACTCCGCCATAAGACTTTCACCATAGGAATATTCCGATTCCTCAACTCTTGATACTTCCTGTCCAATATTCTGACCGGCTTCTGCACAAAAGATAAATTCGGTTCCAACTTCACTTCTTCAACGGGGAGAATTTCCGTTTCATCCGGATAATACTTCCTGAGTTGAGATACATGAAAAACATTGTGAATTCTGGTAAGATTAGGAGGTAGGTCCACTCGATAAGCTACTTCTCCAATTCTCTCGATAATCTCAAACGGACCTAGGTAACGGGGATTCAACTTTCCTCCCTTTCCAATTCTAGAAAATCCCTTTGGAGGAGATACCTTCAAGAAAACCCGGTCCCCCACTTCAAATTTGAGATCCCTCCGGCCAATATCGGCATAACTCTTCTGTCTATCTTGTGCAGCTTTCATCCGTTGTTGTATAATTCGAACTTTCTCAATCATGGCTTCCACAGCCTTCGAGGATTTCTCAAGCTTTCTCCCTTTCTTGACTCCTTCATGTTTTGACCATTTCCACTCTTCCAAATCAAAGAAAAACGGTGATCTACATTTCCGTCCATATAACAATTCATACGGAGCCATACCAATCGTTGCCTGAAAGCTATTATTGTAAGCGAACTCCACCAAAGGAAGTTGATCATGCCACGAGGTTTGGAAATCCAAGGCACAAGCTCGAAGTAGATCTTCCAAGTACCGGATAACCCTCTCCGATTGCCCATCAGTTTGTGGATGAAACGCCGTACTGAACTGAAGCTTTGTACCCAACATCTCTTGTAACTCTTGCCATAACCTCGAAGTGAAACGGGGATCTCGATCCGAAACAATACTTACCGGAATACCATGAAGCCGTACAATCTCCCGGTTGTAGATCTCAGCCAACTTCAGAATCTTGAAAGACATTCTGACCGGTAGAAAATGAGCAGATTTTGTCAGACGATCCAAAATCACCCAAATACCATCGAATCCACCCTTCACTCTAGGTAACCCGGATATAAAATCCATCGTCACCTGTTCCCACTTCCATTCAGGAATAGGTAACGGCTGAAGAAGACCTCCCGGTTTCTGGTGCTCGGCTTTTACTTTCTGACAAGCGAGGCAGTGCTTCACAAACTCTGCTACATCCTTCTTCAATCCACGCCACCAATAAAACTGCTTGAGATCTTTGTCCATCTTATTCCCTCCCGGGTGAATTGAATAAGCTGACTTGTGAGCTTCCTCGAGCAATACCATTTTCAAATCATCGGGTACTACTACTCGATTCTTGAAATAAAGAAGACCGGTTTCATCGAACCCAAATGGACTCTCCGGATCCTCTCTAGCCTTAGAGACCAATCTCTGAACTCCCGGATCCTTTCCTTGAGCCTCAAACATTCTGTACTTTAAGTCCGGATAAATGGAGATATTGGAAACTCGAGCTCTAATCACAATAGGCTCAACTCCCTTACTTGTACCTATTTCCAAGTTTGAAACACCCACTTTCCTACTTAGAGCATCAGCAACTACATTAGCTTTCCCGGGATGATATTTGATAACACAATCATAATCTTCTAGTCGCTCCATCCATCTCCGCTGCCTCATATTGAGTTCCTTTTGGGTGAAAAGATATTGGAGGCTCTTATGATCGGTGAAAATCTCGAAGGACACTCCATACAAATAATGCCTCCATTTCCCGAGCGCGAAAATCATGGCAGCAAGCTCTAAATCATGCGTCGGGTAGTTCTTCTCATGATCCTTCAACTTCCGTGAGGCATAAGCGACAACCTTACCTTTCTGAGTTAATACACTTCCCAAACCTTCCTTCGACGCGTCAGTATACACAACATATCCTTCTGAACCCTCTCGAAGAGTTAACACTGGAGCAGAAACCAATCTCTTTCTCAAAACATCGAAGCTTCTCTCACATTTCTCATCCCAATCATATTTCACATCCTTCTTAGTTAACCCAGTCAAAGGAGCAGCGATCTTAGAGAAATCTTGCACGAATCTTCTATAATAACCCGCCAATCCCAAGAAACTTCTGATCTCGGAGGCGTTCTTTGGTTTCTCCCACTTCAACACCGCTTCAATCTTCGATGGGTCAACCTCTAATCCATTCCCCGAAATAATATGACCCAAGAAGGACACTCGGTCGATCCAAAACTCACACTTGCTTAACTTCGCAAATAATTGATGCTCTCTTAATGTTCTCAACACCAATTTGAGATGCCTTGCATGTTCCTCGGCCGATTTAGAGAAAACCAGAATATCATCAATGAAGATTACAACGAACTTGTCAAGAAACGGCTGGAAAATCCTATGCATCATGTCCATAAAAGCGGCGGGAGCATTTGTCAATCCAAAAGGCATGACCACGAATTCATAATGCCCGTATCTCGTATTGAAGCCCGTCTTTGGAATATCCTCGGCTCGGATCCGTAGTTGATAATACCCTTGTCTTAAATCAAGCTTTGAATATACTTTAGACCCTTGGAGTATATCAAACAACTCCTCAATATGGGGAAGAGGATATTTATTCTTAACGGTCATCCGATTAAGCTCCCGGTAATCAATACACATTCTTAGATTACCGTCCTTCTTCTTCACGAATAAAACTGGAGCACCCCATGGTGACGAGGTCGGTTTTACTTACCCAACTTCCACAAGACCATCCAGTTGTACTTTTAATTCCTTCAATTCCGCCGGTGCCATCCTGTATGGAGTCTTAGAATAAGGTTCGGCATCAGGATACAAATCAATCATAAACTCTATCTCCCTTTCTGGCGATAACGAATCCAAACTCTCAGGAAACACTTCAGGAAACTCTTTAACCACCTCGGCTTCTTCTAACTTCATTTGATCCTTCGGTTGATTAAGAATATAGGCTATAAACCCCATAGCCCCATCACGAACCAATTTCTGAGCTTCTGAAAAAGATAATAAAGGCACCGTCTTCGAACCCTGACCCGTAACAACCTCAGAGCCCAGACTAAATTTCTTGGCCCGGCAATCAACAGTGGCGTAGTGCTGGTACAACCAATCCATACCCAAGATGGAACCATACCGAGACATGGGTAACTCAATGAAATCCGTTGAGAAAACCCGACCCTCAATACTCACCGGCACCTCTCGAAAAACCCGGTTAGTTTTTACACTACCACCAAAAGGAGTACTAACATGATAATAAGCAGAAGAGAAAGTAACACATAAAGGCAAATTCACAGAAATAGCACGAGAAATAAAGGAATGGGAAGCTCCTTGATCAAATGAAGTATGTATGTTCGTGCCAGGGATGCAAATAATACCTTCCACCACGGCTGCAGGATCTATATCAGGATCCGCTTCCTCTCTTTCCAAGGCATAAGCTCGGGCTCTAATCATCGGCCTCTGACCCCCGGCAGGCTGATCCCGGCGATCCGGACACGTATCTACTCTATGATCGGCCTTCCCACAAACCAGACAAAGATCCAGGCGACGCCGGCAATTCTCATAAGTATGGGTAGGCCATCCACAATAAGTACATCCCGGCTTCCCGGTAGAAGGTGGTGCAACAGGAGTAACCCGGGGAGCTTTCTGAACCGGCACTTGAGGCTTGAATTTCTTCATCGGCCCCTTAGACTACGGTGGAGGGACATCATAAGTGATTGGCCTCTTCCCGGGATTATAATTCGACCTCGATCCCGAGCCGGAACCCTGACTCGATCTATAAGTAGATCTCCGAGCATTGACCGAATCTTCCACTTTCAAAGCCTTTTGGGTAGCCTTCTTCCAAGTACTAGTATTAACAGCTTCTATTGCAACTTGAATGTCCGGCCTCAGACCTTGCACGAATTGCATAGCCTTATGAAAATCGTTACCGGCGATATTGGGTGCATATTTAGACAATCTCTCGAACTCGGCTATATATTCGGCAACCGATCTATTCCCTTGCTTGAGTTCCGTGAATTCCCTAAGCCTTCTTGTGCGAGAGGAGGGAGGAATGAACTTGTTCTTGAATTCCCTAGTGAAAACCTCCCATGTAACTTCTTCCTCAGCGGCATCTAGAACAATCTTGGTGCTTTCCCACCAAGATTAAGCTTCTCCTTGAATCAAAGTAAGGGTACACCTAGCTTTCTCTCGAGTCTCGCAAGGGATAAGCTCCCAAATTCGCTCAATTTCTTTGAGCCACTGTTCTGCTACCATATCGTTCCCTTTAAAGAATCTGGGTGGATGTTGATTTTGAAATTCCCTCAAAATGACTGAAATTGGGGCCGGTGGCGCGGGAGGAGAAGCTAGTGGTGCAGGAGGCACATAATCTCGCAATCTCTGATCAATTAACTGAACCATAGAATTTAAAAAGTCCTGAGGTTGTGCTTGAGGGGGTGGAGGTGGAGTTCGGTCACGATGGTGATGTCGATGACGGGGAGAATGCTCTCTACGGGGCCTTCCACGAGGCATCCTGAAATAAAACCACTGTACATGCATGGTTGCTTAACAAGTATGAATAAATGTAATCAAATTCATAAGACACATGAATCGCATAATTCAAGTAAAATCAAATAGCTTCAATTAAAATGCAAGACTCTCAAATAATCACATAATCCTATGTCGTGCGACTTAGACTCACCAGACACGATACTAGAGCCGCGGTTTTGCAACCGGGCTCTGATACCACCTTGGGATGTAGCACCCAGAACGCTAGGCGCCACATCCCCCGCACTATAGGCTCAATCCACATATGAAACGGGCAATTCATACATGAACCGAAACTATAGCGAACGGGGGGACAATAAAAAAAAACAACAGCTAGGCGGGTACCCTCAATTAAAACCAAAACAACTCAGAGCAATAAAATAGCGGAAGCAAAAGCATTCAATACATATAGATACTATATTTACATATTTACTTATAGGTACCGACAATTCAAATTACTACAATCTCAATCCAAGCATAATTCGAGATATACTACAAAATAACTAGTACGATGTATGAAGGTGCAGTGCTAGACCCGAACAAAAGACACGAGACTCTAACTCCCACCTAGCACGAATCCTGCAAAACTGAAAGGTTGAGGTGACAGTCCAACACGGACTGAGCGAGGGGTATAAATAAGTATATGCGCAATTACCATGCAATTTATAACCTCGGGTAAGATTTTGGAAAGAAACAAAATAAGTTTAAATAACAAGAAATTCCCGCCCGAGATTATAACAATTCAATTTAAAGTTAACAATCAATTCAACCAATCAGTGGCCCGGCGAGTGGGGCAATTCTCCAACCTTTCTCCGTCAGTGTATAATGTTTCAATTTAATTAACGAATTAGGTGCTCACACAAACAGTTCAGTGCACAATTAGCAATTTCAATCAATACGTCCTTCTTCCTCCGGGTGATGGCGGGCTTGCAAGACCCAACCATCCAATCATGGTGTACGTCGGGAACATGACTCCCACGTACGGGATTTCTTCCTCCACCAAACCTCCTGGTGGATTCAGAGGTGATCCCACAATGGTGAGGATAGTGCAAGAGTTACCCGTCAGCCCTTGCTTTCCTGGTTGGCTCAATACACTACCCTCGGGCCCAACGTGAACAATATTTACTCGCCAAAACAATCAATCCGTCAAACAATCAATCAATCAATTTCGTGAAATCATTTGAAAATCATAAGGTTCGAAAACTATAGATATATAGATACGTTTTGGCCGAAAATCACATAAGGGTTGTAAGGGTTCTATATATCTAGAATTTAAACCTCACCTTGACCAACCACCCAAAGAGGAAGCAAGAGAGCACCCTACTGAGCGGGCTCCTCAAAACCGGGACCGTGATCTGTGCAACAAGGACAAGTGTGAAGTAAGACTCGACTCGAATGAACTAATTATGACGAACGGCAACGTCATGCACCAATATGTTATGCGATAACGATTTAATGAATGTCAAATAGGAGCATGATCGTCAATAAACTAAGTATATATCGCATACACGTACATCCATGCACGCAAAACACTATGCATGAAAACAGAGGGTGACACGCCCGTGTCACAAAAATACACTAAGCCGTGACACCCCCGTGTCACGGTACAGCGGACCAAATGCGTGAAAAGGAAGGTGACACGCCCGTGTCACCAAAACAAGGCAACCCGTGACACCCCCGTGTCACGGTATAGAGAAACCAAACCAACCAACCTGCACCCCCGTGTCACCCAAAACAAAGCAAAGATGACACGCCCGTGTCACCTGTGCGTGACAGAAAAACAGGGGAGAAAACAGGGGTTTCCATGCAAAACCAACTCCAAACCAATAAATCCCAAACCCCAACCATAACAATTGTTGAAACACCTCATATATGCATCATACTTCAAGTATTCATCAACTCAACCAAGAGATAAACATCAAAGCATCAAGAATTTCTCATGAAAACCCCAAAGTATACATGCTTTCCAACCTTCACATAACTTCATGTTTTATGCAAGAAATGAAGGGAAAAAGACCTAACCATGCTTCTAGTCAAGAATAACCATGAAAGCATCAATCAATCATCAAACCCTACTCAACCAAATAATCAAGAGCTCAAGCAATGCTTCCATATATGCCTTGAAATGAAGGAAAAGAAATGATGAGGTGAAGATGTGATGATGTTGATGATCTTAGCTCCAAAGTTCTTCAATTATAGCTTGAGTTTAGATGAAATCTTCCTTCCTCTCTTGAATGTGTAATAACCGATCCTTAGTGGGTGTGTGTGTGAAATTCTCTTGTATGTAATGTATTGTATGAGAAAGTGATGGAAGAGATACATATACTAGATATATTATCATCCACTAACATAACAAATGTATCCAATTTGCAAACAAGTCCCTAGGTTATTTAAATGAATGCAATCAAGTAATATCCTTACCCAAAAGATCAGTTAGCTCCAAACCAAGTTATGTAATTAAGTCCATAAATTTCATGAAATGATCAATTAAAGTCACACAAGACAATTAAACGCATTATCACCCAATTCACGAATTTCACATTAAAACTAATTCATATAAATACATAGGAAGGTATAATTAACATAGTAGTGTAATGAAATTATAATAAGCAAGTAAATATATAAACTTGAACCCCCAACTCCCGACGACCCGCACGTGGCGTGCTTACCTGAACTTCCAGAATTTGGGGCGTTACAGCCTTGCTGGAAGGTTAAAAGATATCCCTGAAATAGATTTCCAAAAAGTTCGAATTAAAACTTTGGCCAAAGTAATTCATGTGTTCGTCACCGAAATTGTATGTTGGATGTGTTTCACATACAGGGAATTTGAACTTGAGGCAAATCAAGAATTTCAGATTGGAAGTGAAAAAAAAAAAGAGAGTAGTATTGTTTTATTTTTCATGGATATCTGTACAGAGGAGTAAAATACAAAATTATTCTAGATCGAGAAATTCGTGAATAATTTTAATTAATTTTAGAGTGCAACAATATTTATTTAGTGGAATTAAATATTGTTAAACGGTAATCAATTATTATCATGGGATGATATTAGATTGACCCGTTTGGAGCTAAAATTAATTAGTCCTGCAGGTCCCCCCGCAAGCCCCAACGAAGATCAAAGACAAAATATTAAAATGAGAGAGAGAAATAAATTTTCAAAGTGTTTGAAAATAGCCAAGGATTTATTTTGAGAAAATAAATTAAATTCCAAAGAGTTGGAAATACCCGAAATTTTATTTTGGAGAAAATAAAATTAAAAAAAAAAAAAGGCTTTTTGCTGACGTAGCAGTGATGACATGTCAGCTGATGTGTCATGCCACGTCAGCGGGTCAGTGCCAGGTGACGCTGACTGGGCGCGATTGAACGGTCCAGATTAGACCTGATGGGATCCGAGTTGGAAATGATTCGGGTAGGGTCGGTTAAAGATTGACCGACCCGGCACGTGGCGCGACGATGGCTTGCCACGTAGCAGAGGAACAGACCGTCTGAACCGATCGGTTCTCTGTCGAACCGGTCCGAACCATTGAATCGACCGGTTATGCACATGCAGGAGCTGCTGGCGGCGCGTGCCAGCACGTGCCGGCGCGTGGTCGGCGGCTACGGACTCCTGGAGAGCTGCTCTTCCACGTGGCGCACCCTGATTTGCTGCATGAACTTGGAGTGCGCGGCAAAATTGGAAAATGGACGGTTTTAACCCATATTTTATGCCTATAAATAGGCTGTCCATTTCATTTGAAAATCATCAGATTTTGAGAAGGTTTTTAGCCATTTCAAAAGTGCATCCACCACTTTCTCTCTCGATAATTAATTAATATTTAATTAGATTAAGTAATTATTTAATTAGGTGGTTATATAATTAATATATATTCCACTTAATTATTAGAAAATAGGGATTTTCTGAAAATAGAAAAAGGTGTTTTTCTAGAAAATATTTTCTCGAGTATTTAGCGAAATACTGCCAAAGCCCACACTCCAAAATCTTGATCGGGGATATTGTGGGGAAGCTCTACTGGTTTCACGAGAAAATCGAGGTGCTGGAAAAGTGCCGTTGATAGCCATATTTTGCAGTACGGTAATACCGTTATGCTGCCGAAATTAATATTTG
The DNA here is from genome assembly GCA_037501455.1 of Lantana camara. Taxonomy (NCBI): domain Eukaryota; kingdom Viridiplantae; phylum Streptophyta; class Magnoliopsida; order Lamiales; family Verbenaceae; genus Lantana; species Lantana camara. Next base: position 134,891,141 of record CM074855.1, read on the forward strand.
CATATTGTGATTATATGCTATATGATTTAAAATTATGTTATCAATGCATGTATATATTAGAGTTATGCTGCCCGATTTGTTCCGCTGCTTATTAAAATATTTTAGAAATATTTTGATAACGAGGTTATGGCGAATTTTTTTTGAAATATTCCGCTATACCGTTACTCTGCTTCGGGCCGCCACACCAGCAACTGGTATCAGAGCGGGGCTCTGATTATATACTTGCATTGATAAAGCATATGATGCATAATTTTAAATCTGATACTGTGCACGTAAATTCTGTCTAAGGAGGCTGGGTTTTGAGTGGGACCATTGTGACCGCTCCAGTCTTTCCTGGGAATTTGCGTGGAACGGTAATTTTCTGGGAAGCAATTTAATTGTCTTCCTGGTAATTGCCGAATCAGTAAATATAATTTAAATTATGTGATAATTTATAACATATTCACTTTGAGCCATTAAAATTTTAAAAGCGTGATAATTATGTGATAATTATTTGTGATAATTATTTGCAAGCATGCTTTAATTTTAAATATGACATGATAATATGAGATATTATGTTGTTTCAATTATGCATGTTTTATTTAATATGATTAGATAAATAATGTTTAATAGAGATTAAACACGATGCATAATTGGATTAATATTTTTTGGCTTAATTAATAAATAGTTATTAAAGCCTTAAAATATTATTAGGATTATCTAATAATCTTATTGGGAGCATATTAACTAGATTAATTACTTCCAAAATCAATAAGACGCCAAAAGTGATTATTTAATAATCAAAGATAATCCATAAATTTAAAAAACTCAAGTGGGAGCGTGATACGTTGCATATTTGTTGAAATGTTGATCTTGATAGGTGTTATTTCATCCCCCATATTTTAGTTTAATTGTGCAATATTGACTAATATTATGTTTCTCGTTAGGAACAATGGGCTTGCCACAACTTTGGGTAATTCGTGAAAGAGAGCCAAAAGAAGCAGTCGTGGGCTTTGCAAAGAAAAGAAGTTGGCTTGTTAATTAGGTCCAAAGTCCAGTCACGTTTATTTGGAGGCCTTTATTAATCAAATTAAGGCTTATGCATTATTTTAAGTGGAAGCCCAAGTTCTTGGTCAGCCATGTTGGGAGAAATAGTTAAATGGGGAGAATCCACTTGAAGTTTTTTGGAGGCATGAGGCCCATGCAACACTATGGAGGAAGCCTTTAAATTCTAATTAATTGCCACAAAGTTCACAATCTCCTACTTATCTTTGGAAATTAATTCACATAGAAGTGGTGCACGTTCTTGCTGTTACAATTTGGGCATTACTTGGGGAATTATTACCCAATTATTTGATGAAGAACGTGGGAGAAAGTGGGAAGAGCAACAGCAGCCCCACCTTGCGCTATTTAGTTGGGAGAAGGTCATGCAGACGAGACACAACCTCATTCTCATACACCAATTCACGCAACAGCTTTGGAGCATCAATAGTTTTATTTCCTTTCCTTCCTTTTATTTTTATTTGAGTACTATGTTATTTCCAAGACTTTGTTTGTTTAATTTCGTAATGAGTAGCTAAGTTATCTTTTAGTTGGGGTTTTCCAAGCATGTGTTAGATTGTGTGAGACAATTTGTTTGGGGTTGATTAATTCAAGTTATCCGTTTTATTTCCGATTTCATGCCATTGGGTTTTGCCTTATTCTTTGATTTTGGCGCCGAATCTTAGAGTTAGCAATTCACATACAACTAGTTATTTCGTTTGGTGGAGTCTAGCCGGGCAATTAACGAAGTAGCAGTCAACACTAGGTTGTTAAGTTCGGCTGATTTTGTGTTGTGGAATATTACGGTCTAATTAGGCGAAGTAGGAGTTTCTACTTAGTCGGTTAGGGTTAGTATTTCTTTAGATCGTAAAACAATTTGTTAATTGAATCTTGGAAGGAGTTTCTGAAAAGGTTATAAGCTAATTAGGGAATAGTCTTTAGGAGTTTCTTCGGATTATTCTAAAAATACGAAGAAATGAGGGAGCCTAAGGTAACTGGTAACTATAGCTAGCCTAACGAGGAGTTAATCACCCTGTCCGTGATCATAGTCTGATGCATGCGTAGGAAAATCCCGGCTATTTGTTATCTACTGAATTAATCTAAGAGTCAGCTGAGTTTAGTTCTTAATTATCTATTTATTTAGTCTCGTTTTGTTTATTTCATTAGTTTAATCCAAAACTTGACAAACCCCCCCTATTTTAATTATTCGTTTTATTTTCTTGGCATATTAAAGGAGTACAAATTCGTCCAATCCCCGTGGATTGATACCCGTTGCCACTATTCTACATTTTAATCGTGTGCAATAATTGGGGTTTATTTTTGGTGGCTTCGACACCCATCAATTCTTGGCGCCGTTGCCGGGGAATTGGTTTTTAATTGACTTTGTTTCTTTTCTTATGCCTAGGAACCTTCGTTCGGCACACCTCGTTGCATACGATCCCGAGATCGAAAAGACCGCTAAGAAGATTAGGAAGTGGACCAAACAAAGGAAAGAACAAGCAGTAGTTGGTGAAAGTTCGAGTCCGTTTGAACTGGATTCGGACATTGAAACTGAACAGTAGTTGGAATTTGAAGAACAGACTGTCAGTGAACCTGACTGTGATCACGGACAGGATATGGCTCAGAACAGAACACTTCGGGAGCTCGCCCGACCTACTGAGGCACAACATCCACTCTGCATAACTTTTCCAGAACTGCAAGAAGGCTTCGAACTGAAGTCGGGACTCATCCATTTGTTGCCAACTTTCCGAGGGTTGGAGAATGAGGACCCGAACAAGCATCTTAAGGAATTTCACCTTGTGTGCACGTCTATGAAGCCACACAATGTGACGGAGGATCAAATCAAGTTAAGGGCTTTTCCCTTCTCATTGCAAGATGCGGCTAAAGAGTGGCTATATTACTTACCTTCGGGTACGGTCACAACTTGGGCGGACATGTCAAGACAATTCCTTGAGAGGTACTTTCCGGCTTCTCGTGCTACAAACATTAGGCTAGAAATTTGTGGCGTGAAGCAAAGGGATTCCGAGAGCCTCTACGAATATTGGGAAAGGTTCAAGAGGTTACTAGCAAGTTGCCCTCAACATGGAATTTCGGATCAATTGGTCATTCAATACTTCTATGAAGGACTAACTCCGATGGAACGTACAATTATGGATGCCGCGAGTGGCGGAGCAATTGTTAGGAAGACACCAGCCGAAGCTAGAGAGCTCATATCGACCGTGGCTACAAATTCTCAACAATTTGAAGCTCGGCAGGACACCCCCCGAAGGGTGAATGAGGTAAATACTAATTCACTTGATAAAATTGAGTGTTTGCTAATAGCCTTGGTGCAGAAAATGAATGTAGGTCCTACTCCACCGGCAAGAGTTTGTGGCATTTGAACTAGCCCCGCTCACTTCACTGATGCATGCCCAACTCTACACGAAGAGACACCTCGGAATGTGAATACCATTGGATACCAACAAATGAAGTTTGACCCCTATTCAAACACCCACAACTTTGGATGGTGAAGTTACCCAAGCCACAACTATGCAAACAACCAACCGATCAATCAGAACTTCCATCCGATATCACCACCACAACAGCCTTCAGGCTCAGGTACATCTCTTAGTGATATTGTCCATATGCTAGCCACTAACACTGAGAAATTTCAACAGGACAGTGCGACGAGATTTCAGAAGGTGGAAGAGAGTATAAAGAGTTTGGAGATTCATGTGGGACAAATTGCATCGTCGGTCAGCAAAGTGGAGACCCAAGGCAAACTACTATCGCAAAAGCTTGACTTAAGGCACAACGTGAGTGCGATTATGGTGCAAAACGGAAAGGAATTAAAGCCTCCAGTCGACAGGTATCCCAAACATGACCAGGAACAGGGCCCTAATGCAGAAACTGAGAAGAAGGCTGAGAAGGATCCTGCCAGAGATCACAGACTGAATTCCAGTCCAGCTGAAGTCTATCAGAAGCCTCAGCCACTGGTAGTTCCACCACCATTCCCTGAAAGGTTCGTTCAGAGAAAGAAGGACAAAGAAAATAAGAACATCTTGGCTCCTTTTGAAAAAGTTGAAGTGAACGTTCCACTCCTTGAGGCCATTAAACAGGTTCCACACTACGCAAAATTTCTTAAGGAATTGTGCACCAACAAGCGTAAGTTGACAGGTAATGAGAAGGTGAGTGTAGGTGAGAATGTTTCAGCAGTTTTACAAAGAAAATTACCTCCTAAGTGTCACGACAAAGGTATGTTTTCCATCCCATGCAAGATTGGACATATTGGTATTGGTAAAGCTATGTGTGATTTAGGATCTTCTATCAATGTGATGCCTTTGTCTGTCTATAATTCTTTGGGTCTTGGTCCATTAGCTAGTACCGGAGTCATTATTCAATTAGCTGATCGATGAATTGTGTATCCTGAAGGTGTTTTAGAGGATGTCTTAGTTCAATTTAATGAATTGATTTTTCCTGCTGATTTCTTTGTAATTGACATGGAAAATAATTATTCATCCGAGCCCTCTGATATCTTATTTGTTAGGCCTTTCCTTAGTACAACTAAGGCAAAGATAGATGTGCATAGCGGTTCATTAACCTTAGAGTTTGATGGTGAAGTAGTAAAATTCAATGTTTATGATTCCACTAAGCATGTTGATGATGTATCTAGTGTTTATAGTGTTGATGTCATTGAGAATTTGACTCATGAGGATCTTGGTTTAAATAATAACATTGAGTTGAATTCTACTATTTGTCATGACATATCTGTTGATGTTAATCTTGATAAAGTTCATACTTTAGAAGGCATTAAGACTACAAGTTCAAAATTTGTACCTATTGAGCTATCTCGGTCTGAAACTAAACTATTACCTTCCATTTTGCAGGCTCCAACTCTGGAACTCGACAAGCTACCTGAGCTTTTGAAACACGCATATCTGGGAGAAAATGAGCCACTGCCAGTGATCATAGCTAGAACGCTTGACAGTCTGGAAGAGGAAAAACTGGTCGGAGTACTTCAAAAATGTAGTAAGGCAGTTGAATGGACCATCACACATGCCAAGCGACTGATACCTTTGGGGAACATGAATGATATTGTTTTGGAACGAGGATCCAAGTCCCGTAGAGCAACCCAAAGTAGGCTAGACCCACCTATAATGGAGACGGTGAAAATGGAGATCCTTAAACCCCCTGATCAAATGATTGAAAATTTGTATAGTGAGGTGAAGGGACGTCGACTCAAGCCGTTTTATGAAGGATTTGCACCGCACATGGTTGAAAGTATTACTCTAGAGGATGCTCCTCTAGGGGCTGGAGTGTGAAAACAAAAACTCGTCGAGTCCATGACGTTAAACAAGGGCGCTATATGGGAGGCAACCCATATTTCTTTTCCCTTGCTTTAGTTTCTTTTGTTTTTCGTTTTCTTTCTTTGCTCGTTTTCCTTGCCCATTGTAATGTCTTCTACTCGCGTGTTTTCAGGAGAATGTGAAACTGACATCTGCAGATAAGTGTGGGGGAGTGTTCCAGGTTGCTTGATTTTTGAATTTTGGTGATGCAATGTCTGATGAATTTGGTACTAACCTACTGTGAGGAAACTTGCCTGAGGTCACGGACAAGGGTCCTGGATCTTATTTTGCTAAAGGAGCCTGAATTAGCCCAAACCCTGACCCGACACCACTACCCGCGGACCGCCCTACTTCTTTAACTTTCCACCATAGACCAATTTCAGTCACCATACACCAATCACGCCTAACTCCCCCAAATTGTAAAACTTTCACTCAGCCATGGGAAAAAGGAAGAGCCATCAGCCGAATCACACACCGCTCGTCGTTGACGGCGGCGCCGCCTCTCCACCGCTGCGTAGCACCTCCGCGAGGCTTCGTCTCCCCAGATCTGCACTGGTAGTTTCATCTCCACCAACGCCGCTGAGCGGCGTATCGCACCCCCCGGGCTCAGGGAAGTCCTCGTTTTTTTTTTCTCTTTTCTGCTTTACTTTATGTTGAGGACAACATACTTTAAGTGTGTGTGTGTGTGTGTGGGGGGGGGGGGTTATAGGCAGGATGGAAGTCAATTTTTTGGGTATTTTGAACACGGCTAGGCGCTGATAATTTTGAGCATTTAGGACTGATATGCTATATGTTTTTTATGATATTTGGCTGAGAATTTTGCTGCTATTGTTGTCTTTGCTTTTTGGGTAATTTTTGGAGAATTTAGATGCATGAATAGGGCTGTCAGTTTAGAGTTTATATGCTGCTGATGCTGCTGCAAATCTGTCATTCTCATGCTCTGTCCTTGCTTGAAATAGCATAGAATTGTTTACTATGGCATTATATCCTCTCTAATGAACTTCTTACAACTCCTTGCTCGTGATGGAATTGAATTTTGAAAAGGAAACTGAGTTTGAACCTTTGATTATTTATGATTCGCATGATATAGAGTTGAGTTTGTTTGACACTTGACATGGTAGAAATTATATGAGCTTGAGCATAAAGAGTTGAATTAAATGTTGTGTGCTCTAAATTGGAACCATGCTACGAGTGAATCTTGTCTAAAGTGGTTAGTTGATTTAATAACTCTTGATTTTGCAAGTATGTTGAGAAACGGTAGATTGGTGTTGAGCTAAGATAAGTTTGACTTGATGAGCATTTAGTGTGAGGGGGAGCTTGCTAGGGGCCAACTAGAGAAAGGTTGGTCAGTAGAACTCGCGCGACTACTCCTCTGGCCTTGGAAGAATTCCAAATCATTAAAGTGCCATGAGTAGGGCCGAATGCCGGCCGCTCTCGAAATTGTTTTCCCAACACTTAAAGGGACAAACAACTGTAGTTCGCCTTGCTTTGCGAAAAACTCAGAAAAGAAACGAGATAGAAAAAAAAAACAAAAAAGTAAAAAAAAAAAAAAAGAGAGAAAAAAAAAAACCACGAGTTGCTGAGAGATATATATTGAAAAAAAGTACTTATGTTAAAAGCTCTCTAGGGATTTAGGTTGCTTGTCTAGAAGAATGAAACTTAGCTCCTCACCTATCTTTGGTATTCTTTAACATATGCGCAAAATTGATTGATATTCGATTAAACTAACTACTCTATACTTGTTTCCTTTGTTTGCATTGGATTAATGGGATTAACATAATCATGCGTGATTATAATTGAAACTCGAGCTCATATGATTCTTGCTTTGGAAGGTTGATTTCAATCTTGGCTTTGTGACTATGTTCGTTGTAGATAGTCTTTGGTAACGACAAATGTTTCCTAGTTTACACAACGAACTGCTGTAGTTGGAATTTAGAAAGTGATTGTGGCCTTGATTCTATGTTATGCTTGAGGACAAGCATTGCCTAAGTGTGGGGGGATTTGATACGTTGCATATTTGTTGAAATGTTGATCTTGATAGGTGTTATTTCCTCCCCCATATTTTAGTTTAATTGTGCAATATTGACTAATATTATGTTTCTCGTTAGGAAACAATGGGCTTGCCACAACTTTGGGTAATTCGTGAAAGAGAGCCAAAAGAAGCAGTCGTGGGCTTTGCAAAGAAAAAAAGTTGGCTTGTTAATTAGGTCCAAAGTCCAGTCACGTTTATTTGGAGGCCTTTATTAATCAAATTAAGGCTTATGCATTATTTTAAGTGGAAGCCCAAGTTCTTGGTCAGCCACGTTGGGAGAAATAGTTAAATGGGGAGAATCCACTTGAAGCTTTTTGGAGGCATGAGGCCCATGCAACACTATGGAGGAAACCTTTAAATTCTAATTAATTGCCACAAAGTCCACAATCTCCTACCTATCTTTGGAAATTAATTCACATAGAAGTAGTGCACGTTCTTGCTGTTACAATTTGGGCATTACTTGGGGAATTATTACCCAATTATTTGATGAAGAACGTGGGAGAAAGTGGGAAGAGCAACAGCAGCCCCACCTTGCGCTATTTAGTTGGGAGAAGGTCATGCAGATGAGACACAACCTCATTCTCATACACCAATTCACGCAGCAGCTTTGGAGCATCAATAGTTTTATTCCCTTTCCTTCCTTTTATTTTTATTTGAGTACTATGTTATTTCCAAGACTGTTTGTTTAATTTCGTAATGAGTAGCTAAGTTATCTTTTAGTTGGGGTTTTCCAAGCATGTGTTAGATTGTGTGAGACAATTTGTTTGGGGTCAAGTTATCCGTTTTATTTTCGATTTCATGCCATTGGGTTTTGCCTTATTCTTTGATTTTGGCGCCGAATCTTAGAGTTAGCAATTCACATACAACTAGTTATTTCGTTTGGTGGAGTCTAGCCGGGCAATTAACGAAGTAGCAGTCAACACTAGGTTGTTAAGTTCGGCTGATTTGTTGTGGAATATTACGGTCTAATTAGGCGAAGTAGGAGTTTCTACTTAGTCGGTTAGGGTTAGTGTTTCTTTCGATCGTAAAGCAATTAGTTAATTGAATCTTGGAAGGAGTTTCTGAAAAGGTTATAAGCTAATTAGGGAATAGTCTTTAGGAGTCTCTTCAGATTATTCTAAAAATACGAAGAAACGAGGGAGCCTAAGGTAACTGGTAACTATAGCTAGCCTAACGAGTAGTTCATCACCCTGTCCGTGATCATAGTCTGATGCATGCATAGGAAAATCCCGGCTATTTGTTATCTACTGAATTAATCTAAGAGTCAGCTGAGTTTAGTTGTTAATTTTCTGTTTATTTAGTCTCGTTTTGTTTATTTCATTAGTTTAATCCAAAACTTGACAAACCCCCCCTATTTTAATTGTTCGTTTTATTTTCTTGGCATATTAAAGGAGTACAAATTCGTCCAATCCCCGTGGATCGATAGCTGTTTCCACTATTCTACATTTTAATCGTGTGCAATAATTGGGGTTTATTTTTGGTGGCTTCGACACCCATCAGAGCGAGATGAAAAGAGTTGGATTCTCACGGCTTCCATTACCCGTCTATAGTATAGTGGATACGTACTACTCCTTCGGCGGGTATGTATTCGCGGTATACAAGATTAGACTTCTACGGATAGAATGAAGTATGGGGAAAGTCAGCTCGACCACGCCTCCATGGAGTGTCTGATCTACTCATACGAATTTCTAGGTAATGTTATACACTTGCCTAAGTGATATATTAACCTCCCTTCGCGGCTATGTTACATTCACTTAGAGGCCAAGGGTGGACGTGGTGGATTAACATAGTTTGGTAAGAGTTACCTAAATGGCATGTTAATTAAGATTAATTCTTGCTTTTCTAAGCGGTTTTCGACCTCGCTTCCGGGGAGTCAACTACGGTTAGACAAGTCACCATTGCGTAAACCAAAATTGCTTATGTGGATTTCATTTATTGGTTAGACGCAAAAGAAGTAAAAAACAGAATCATAACTTGCGCTATTTTAAAATATTTCAGTTTTAAACAATGACGACCGCTAGCCCGCTTCAATCGATCCTAAAGGAAAATAGACTTGAAGGGTCTAATTATGCTGACTGGAAAATGAATCTTGACATTGTGTTTGGTCACGAAAATCTGAAACAAGTGCTCACTGAACCTTGTCCGGGGGTACCGAAAACTACAGCCAATCAGGATATAAGAAATGCTCATGCCAATTGGATCAAGTCCAATGATTTGGCTAGGTCTTATATCCTGGCTTCTGTCTCCAATGTTCTTAAGCATCAAATGCAAGAGATGCCAACTTCTAGGAACATGATGGATCATCTCCATCAGATGTTTGGAGGACAGAATCGAGCCAAGAGGCTCGAGTTGATGCGAAGGCTGTTAGTTACCAAGATGTCTGAGGGATCACCTGTTCAGGATCATGTTATGAACATGATGGCTTGCCTGAACGAGATTGAGAGCCTTGGTGCTAAATTTGATGATCTCAATAAACAGGATATGATCCTATGCTCTCTGCCAAAGTCGTTTGACACATTCAGGCAAAATTATTCTATGAATAAATTGGAATTTTCTCTGCTTGAATTGATGAACGAACTTAGAGTAGCAGAGGGAGTGATGAAAGCTAAGGGAACGGTTCTCCTGGCTCAGGCATCAACTTCCACTGTCTTAAAAGCCAACCAGTGGAAAAAGAGAAAGGGAAAGATTCCAAATCCCAAGAAAAAAGTTCAGAAGAAGAAGGGTAGACCAAGTAAGGGGAAATGTTTCCACTGCGGTGAAAATGGGCACTGGAATAGGAATTGTCCAAAATACTTAGCAAGTTTTCCTGCTAAGCCATCTGGACAAGGTATATTGATATCTTGTTTGATAAAATTATATTTAGTTGGAAGTCCACCAGATTCCTGGTGTGTGGACTCGGGTTCAACTAATCATATCTGCAATTCGTTGCAGGGGTTCAAGCTAACCAGAAAGCTTGAAGATGGTGAGATGCAGCTACTGCTCGAGGATAATACAAGTATATCTGTATTAGCAGTAGGGACTATAAATTTATATTTTGGTGATTGGGTTTTGGTAAAGAAAGACATTTTGTACATACCGTGTGTTCGCAGAAATCTGATTTTTGTGAGTTATTTAATAAATAATGGTTTCAGTGTTTGTTTTGAACAAAATTTTACCATTAAGCAAAATAAAAGGTTTATTTGCTCTGGCATGGTAAAAGATGGTCTTTTCTTTTTATAACCCGATAAAACCCTAATTCCGAGATTAACACTAACTTGACTTACCATTCAAAAGAAAAACTCCTATGCCTAACGAGACGTACAAGTGGCATTTAGGTCTTGGTCATATTAATCCAAATAGGATCCAAATACTAATTTTAGATGAATTGTTGAGTCCCTTGGACTTAACAGAACTGCCAGTCTGTGAGTCCTACTTGGAAGGTAAAATGACCAAGAGATCTTTTAAAACCAAAGGTAATCAAGCCATAGAATTGCTTGAGTTAATTCATACGGATGTGTGTGGTCCTATGAGTATTCAAGAAAGAGGATTTTTTTAGTATTTCATCACTTTTTTAGATGATTACTCTAGATACAGATACATTTATTTAATGAGATATAAGTCTGAATCTTTTGAAAAGTTCAAAGAATTCAAAGCTGAAGTTGAAAATCGAACTGGAAAACGTATCAAAGCACTTCGATCAGATCGTGGTGGTGAGTATCTGTCAATAGAGTTTCTAGAATTTCTCACTGCAAATGGGATTAGATCTCAATTATCTGCACCGGGTACACCCCAGCAGAATAGTGTTGCAGAAAGGAGAAATAGAACTCTGATGGAAATAGTAAGATCTATGATGAGTCGTGCTACCCTACCAAGTTTGTTTTGGGGTTTTGCACTCGAAACGGCGGCACATATATTAAACCTTGTTCCATCCAAGTCGGTTCCTAAAACACCAATGGAACTGTGGCGAGGGTGAAAGCCCAGTGTCTCCTATCTCCGGATATGGGGAACCCCAGCTCATGTGTTAAGGAAGGATCCTGACAAGTTGGAATCAAGAACAGAGGTTTGCTTGTTCATAGGTTATCCTAAAGGAACAAGAGGTGGTATATTTTACGATCCAAGAGATCACAAAGTGTTTGTGAGCACTAATGCTAAATATCTCGAAGATAATTTCGTAAATGACCACAAGGGTAGAAGCAAAATTGTGTTAGAAGAAATGACAGTTTCAAATACTGAATTCCAGGAACCCATAGTAACTGAAAATGTGTTAGAACTCATTTTGATTATGAAATTTGGCAAATGGATGTAAAGACCACCTTCTTGAACGGGCACCTTCAAGAAGAGATATACATAGCTTAGCCTGAAGGCTTAGCCAGCAATCAGGAGCATATGGTATGCAAGCTTAATAGATCTATTTATGGTCTTAAGCAAGCGTCTAGATCATGGAACATCAGATAAATCCTTTGGATTTATACAATTGCCTGATGAACCATGTATGTACAAGAGACATCATGATAGTGTTGTAACATTTTTAGTTTTATACGTGGACGATATTCTGCTCATTGGGAATGATGTGGGAATATTGTCAGCAGTCAAGATTTGGTTGTCAAATCAGTTTGACATGAAAGGCCTAGGTGAAGCCAGTTATATTCTAGGGATCAGACTTTATCGTGATCGTAAGAATAAAATGATTGGTTTATCACAGGAAACATATATAGATAAGATGTTGGCAAGATATAATATGGCGAATTCCAAGAAAGGCTCTTTACCTTTCAGACATGGAGTTCATCTATCCCGGGATCAGTGTCCCAAGACCCCAGAAGAGACAGAAGAGATGAAAGATGTTCCGTATGCTTCGACAGTCGGAAGCCTCATGTATGCCATGTTATGTACAAGGCTAGATATCTGTTATACTGTAGGTCTAGTCAGCAGATATCAGTCAAACCCTGGACCCCAACACTGGATAACTGTAAAGCATATATTGAAGTACTTGAGAAGGACTTGGGATTATATGTTTATCTATCGCAGTGATGAGCTCATTCCTATAGGGTATATGGATTTGGATTTTCAATCTGATTTGGATTTTAGGCATTTCACGTCTGGATACGTGTTTACTCTAGGAGGAACAGTCGTAAGTTGGAGGAGTATTAAGCAAATTTGCATTGCTGACTCCACCATGGAAGCCGAATACGTGGTAGCTTCGGAAGCAGTTAAAGAAGCGTATTGGTTTCAAAATTTCCTAATGGATCTAGAAGTCGTCAATGACGGACTTATACCGATCACATTGTACTGTGACAATGCTGGAGTGGTGGCCAACTCCAAGGAACCTCGAAGTCATAAACGTGCAAAGCACATCGAGAGAAAGTTTCACATTATACGAGATTATGTGGAATGTGGAGAAGTGGTAGTGGTGAAAATTGGCTCAGTAAACAATCTGGCAGATCCCTTCACTAAGACATTGGCGCAAAAGAGTCTCATATAGAAGGGATGGGCCTTAGATGTGTAGCCAATTAGATTTAGGGCAAGTGGGAGATTGTTGGGATTAATGCCCTGAATATCCAATTATATTGTAAATATTTTGGATTAATAAAAGTGAAATTATAGCAAGTTATGAGTATTTTATGAATTTAATAATTAATGACGTGTGATGGTATTTTTATATGAAATGTGTTTCATAGGAAAAGACTTTAAATACCAGAAATCACGTGTTATTAATATTCTAGTCGGTATGATAAGAAAATGTTCTTATCGAAACTATAATGTGTTATATAAGATGATTAGTCTTTCGTCATAGGGAAATGGAGTTTCCAATTATAACACATTGATGATTTTTAATGAGATTGTAAACATCGAACTGGACCACTGAGATTATTCATTTTATACTGCTATCTAAAATGAACAAAATCTCGGAAGCATTAGACTCTTAATCCTGGCTATGTTTTCGACTTTAGGTATGTAGTGTTAATCATTGTGATGTACTCAGAAGTGAGGTCTCGGTAACGGGTGGCCAAAATACTTTGTACGTTCGGTGATTGCATGAAATGTGCTAAAGAGAAATATTGATCGAGCAATTTGTAGCCTTGCTGGAAGGTTAAAAGATATCCCTGAAATAGATTTGCAAAAAGTTCGAATTAAAACTTTGGCCAAAGTACTTCGTGTGTTCGTCACCGAAGTTGTATGTTGAATGTGTTTCACATACAGGGAATTTGAACTTGAGGCAAATCAAGAATTTCAGATTGGAAGTGAAAAATAAATGATAGTAGTATTGATTTATTTTTCATGGATATCTGTACAGAGGAGTAAAATGCAAAATTATTCTAGATCGAGAAATTCGTGAATAATTTTAATTAACTTTAGAGTGCAATAATATTTATTTAGTGGAATTAAATATTGTTAATCGGTAATCAATTATTATCATGGGATGATAATAGATTGACCCGTTTGGAGCTAAAATTAATTAGTCCTGCAGGTCTCCCCGCAAGCCCCAACGAAGATCAAAGAGAAAATATTAAAATGAGAGAGAGAAATAAATTTTCAAAGTGTTTGAAAATAGCCAAGGATTTATTTTGAGAAAATAAATCAAATTCCAAAGAGTTGGAAATACCCGAAATTTTATTTTGGAGAAAATAAAATTTTTTCCAAAAAAAAAAAAAGGGCTTTTTGCTGACGTGGCAGTGATGACGTGTCATGCCACGTCAACGGGTCAGTGCCAGGTGGTGCTGACTGCGTGGAAGGAGCAGATCGCGCTACACCAGCGATTGAGCGGTCCAAATTAGACCTGGTGGGATCCGGGTCGGAAATGGTTCAGGTAGGGTCGGTAAAAAATTGATCGACCCGGACACGTGGTGCGACGATGGCTTGCCACATAGCAGAGGAGCAGGCTGTCTGAACTGACTAGTTCTCTGTCAAACCGGTCCGAACCATTAGACTGCCGGTCGAGCCGGCTGAACCGGCCACGCGGCACTTGCTCGTGCCTGCGTGTGCCCCACGTACCCCATGCACATACAGGAGCTGCTGGCGGCGCGTGGTCAGAGGCTACGGACTCCTGGCGAGCTGCTCTTCCACGTGGCGCACCCTGATTTGCTGCATGAACTTGGAGTGCGCGGAAAAATTGGAAAATGGACGGTTTTAACCCCAATTTTATGCCTATAAATAGGCTGTCCATTTCATTTGAAAATCATCAAATTTTGAGAAGGCTTTCAGCCATTTCAAAAGTGCATCCTCCACTTTCTCTCTCGATAATTAATTAATCTTTAATTAGATTAATTAATTATTTAATTAGGTGGTTATATAATTAATATATATTCCACTTAATTATTAGAAAATAGGGATTTTCTGAAAATAGAAAAAGGTGTTTTTCTAGAAAATATTTTCTCGAGTATTTAGCGAAATACTTCTGGAGCCCACACTCCAAAATCTTGATCGGGGATATTGCGGGGAAGCTCTGCCGGTTTCACGAGAAAATCGAGGTGCTGGAAAAGTGCCTTTGATAGCCATATTTTGCAATACAGTAATACCGTTATGCTGCCGAAATTAATATTTGCATCTTGTGATTATATGTTATATGATTTAAAATTATGTTATCAATGTATATATATATTAGAGTTATGCTGCCCGATTTGTTCTGCTGCTTATTAAAATATTTTAGAAATATTTTGATAACGAGGTTATGGTGAATATTTTTTGAAATATTCCTCTATACCGTCACTCTGCTTCGGGCCCACCACACCAACATATCCAACATTTCTTTTGCGGTTTTGCAAATAGATACTCGATTGTATTCTCCATTGACAAGTGAGTATGATAGAATGTGTTTGGCTTTAGCATTCACGGAGAGTAATTATTTGTCTTTACTACTATATTCTCCTTTCACTTTCGGCATCTCTTGTCCTTCTTTCTTCTTTATTGGCACTTTTTCTCCTTCAATCACAATTTCCCATAATTCATAACCTATGGAGATGAAGTAATCCTCGATTCTATTCTTCCATGTAGTATAGTTAGTACCATCAAATAAAGGTGCATCTGCGTGTGATGTTGTTTTAGTGAAATATTCCATTTTAGCAGCGGATTTGGATTGAAAAACAGGTGATTAAACCTTTTTGTTTTTGAAAAACTTGCTCTGGTACCAATTGACACCCTTGAGAGGTGGACTGGTACTTTGAACAATTTATGGTATGTGACACCCCGCTCATTCGTATGTAAAGGTTCGTGTCGAGTGTGAGTTTATTTTCCCTAATTGCATTTATTTTCATAATTATTTGATGCATTTATTTTATATTAAAATTTTTATTATATGAATTACATGAAATTATTTGAAAATATATGAATTATTTAATTAAATGTCAAGAATATGCTATAAGTGATTTTATGATATGAATTCTTATGATTTATGAATTTATGATATGTGAATTTAATTTCCGAGCATGCTAATTTCGTGAATTATATGATATATATAATTTAAGGACTTAATTATATGATTTTAATTTGATTTGGACTTGATTGAAACCTTAGTGGACTCAATTGAACTTTTTCTAAAAGTTTTGAGCCATTTTGTGAGTTTTGGCCACGCTTGAGCTTTTTATTCATAACTTGAGCTTTGGCTCTCGGATTTGAGTGCTGTCTTCGCCATTAGACTTGGTTTAATGATCCGGATCTAATGAAACAAGTCTCATAATTTTTCGATGCTGTTTCGACCCCTGACGAAGCAAATTTCAGCCACCTATGCCCTTTATGGCCTATATGACCTATTCTTGGGCTACTCTACCTATTCCTTTTACTTTCTTTGACCAAGATCAGATGTATACATTACCACATCTCTCTCATTAATGCACCAATCGTCCCATATCAGCAAAAAAGCATAGGAAAGAAGCAACAGATCCATTTTCTCCATTTGTTCACCCTTTGAGCTCATTTCTCCCCCATTTCGTCTCCAAGCTTCAAGGTAAGAGTGGATCCTTATTCTCCATGTTCTTGTGCATATTTTCATCCATTTGGATCTTGTTTTAAATTGTGAAATCATGAGATATGGATTATGTGATGAATAGTTAGGGTTTAAGTTCAAATATGAAGAATATGATCATCCTTGCATCTTATTGAGTTTTGAGACTTGTTTCTTGCTCCTTGTTGTTCATTTAATACATATTTATAAGTCTATTTCATGGTAGATGGATGATGGTTGAGATACCATTGATGAGCATGAGTTTCTTGCAAGAAATGGTTGAATATATGTTGAGTTTTTCCTTCACTAGCTGCTGCCACGTTTTGCTGCTGCTGTGTGCTAAGTTAGGGACTGTTGTTGCTGCATTTTTTGAGCTGTTGTTGCTGTCAATTTGTTGCCTTAATGTTACTGCTTTCGTGCCTTCTTAACTGCTGCTGTTGCTATGATTTTCTGCTGCAAAATCTGTGTCGCGGCCGCGCAACTCTTAGAACTGATTTCCTTGTGCAGTGGCGTAGCTTGTCCAGTAGCTTTTCCCCCTTTTTCGTCGCGGCTGCGCCATCTTTTGTGTTGATTTGGGTCATGGCGCGCATGGCTATTTCTTTTGTGTTGTACGTTGCCGCTGCTCTTTCCTTTTCCCATGCATTACTACATGTTTTCCTTTGTAAACTTTAATAAAGGTTATGTATATATATATATACATATATATATATTGTATAGAATATATGAAAATGTTTGAATTGAGTAATTGCATGCATGTAATTCCTTTTTTATTGGATCAGTTATGAATAGGTATAAATATATATATATATATATATATATATACCCATCCACGTCGACTGCCATCTGTAAATAACGTGGACATTTCATCCAACGTGGATGTGTTGCCATCGTACACGTCAGCAACGTTTTCACGTGTCTATACACTCCGTCGGTCTACAGTGGAATCCGACGAGCATTGTCCCAAAATTGACAGATTTTTAGAGTTAATGGACATTTTTATCATCGAAAAATTTACTGTCCCGAAAACACTAGTTCGTGATAGTTGGTATCCTGATTTTGCATATATATATATATATATATACCTATTCATAACTGATCCAATAAAGAAAGGAAAGAAAGGAATTACATGCATGCAATTACTCATTCAAACATTTTTATATATTCTATACAATATATATATATGGAAAAAATGCAAAATCAGGATACCAACTATCACGAACTAGCGTTTTCGGGACAATAAATTTTCCGGTGATGCAGATGTTATTGATGATTTACCTGATGATGTGCCTATTTATGATTCTGATTAGTCTGATAAGGAATTATGTGTGTCTGATGAGAGTGTTGGTAGTAATTATGACTTGATATTTGATGATAATGTGTCTAATGGTGTTGAACCTGAATACAATGTTGAGAGGGATCCACTGAATGATGATGTAGTTTTCTTGGACTTTGATGTTGGGTATATCTCTGCTACTGATAGTGATTTTGTTCCTAACTAAAAACATGATTCATCAATAGATAACAATGAATTTGATGATAATGTGAGTTCAAATGCTGAGTATGAGGCTGAAAATGAGGGTAATGAGTCTGAGTCTTCTGATAGTAGTTTCCAAATAGAAGATGTGGTAGGAAATGGGGGTGATGATCTTGATATGGGTAGGGTTTCTGATGATGAAGTTCAACCTGTACACCACCCTGCATTCAATATGGCTAATATTTTGATCCCTCGTTCTACATTGGCCAAACATTTCTGGATAACGAAACATTCAAGCTAGCTGTTAGTTCATACGATCTAAAGACAAGGAGATCATTAGGCTTCAGAAAGAGTTGTGCACTTAGATGTTATGTTTGGTGTGACAACAACAGAAGATGTCCTTTCAAACTCAATGCATTGTTATACCCTGGTGAGAAAAGGACATATGTCTTAAAAGAGATGAAGCTGGAGCATGTGTGTAATGAGGGTTATGATGTGAAGAATGTGAAAACAAGCTGGCTTGTTGCAAGATTTGTGACTATGTTTAAGTCAGATCCCAAGAGGAATGTGATGGGATGGAGAACAAATGTACAAGAGCAACTCTTTGTGGATGTGTCAGTCTCACAGGCATATAGGGCCAAGAAGAAGGCTACTGAGAAACTTGAGGGTGATCCTAATTATCAGTACACCAAACTATGGGACTATGCCAATGAGTTGAGAAAGGCAAATCCAGATTCAATAGTTATATTAGCGACTGATGACAGTGAGGGTGAGAAGTGGTTCTGTAAATTTTATGTTTGTTTTAAGGCCATGAAAATTGGGTTTAAAAGTTACAGGCCTATAATAGGTGTAGATGGATGTTTTTTTAAGGGGCCCCATGGTGGAGTTCTTCTAACTGCAATTGGAGTTGACCCTAATAATAGTATTTTCCCCATAGCTTATGCAGTAGTCTCCACAGAGAACAAGGAAAATTGGATTTGGTTCTTTAATGTCCTCAAAAAATATCTTCAACTAGGGAATGGGCAAGGATACACCTTCATCAGTGAAAGGGCTTGATCAATGCATTGCCTGAGGTATTTCCAGCATCAGAGGTCAGGTTTTGTATCAGACACTTAATAGTCAATTTAAACAGTGCTGGTCACAAAGGATTAGACTTGAAGAGTGTTATGTATAAGGCTGCAAATGCTACTACAATGGGTGGATTCAGAGCTGCAATGAAGCAAATGAGGCTGAGGCATCCAGGTCGGTGATTTAATATTGTTTGAATATAATTATTGGCATCAATATAGTTAACCTTAATTTTTTTTTTTTCATAAATGCAGCTGGCTTATGACTGGTTTATGGACAAACATCCTTCACAGTGGTCTAAGAGCCATTTCATGGAGATTTCTAAATGTGACTAACTGCTGAACAACTCATGTGAGTCATTCAACAGCTCAATCTTGCCAGCAAGGGAAAAACCTATCTTGACCATGCTAGAATGGATAAGGGAATATCTCATGAAACTGCTCCAGAAAGCTAGAGAAGAAGCTGAAAAATGGGAAGCTCAGTTCTTGGTTCTTATTACATGTCAACTCTAGTTGATTAATTGTTCCTTATATTTGTCACACTAATTTTAAATTATTAAATTCTAGAATTGTTATGCCCAAGAGTTGCTGAAATAATTGTCCAGAATGGTAAGAGTGTTGGTGGATATAGACCTATCAAGGCATCCAGATGTGGTTTCCAGATTCAGTGCATGGATGGGTCACAATATGTAGTTAACTTGGATGAAAGGGTCTGCTCTTGTAGAGGTTGGCAACTAACTGGTATTCCCTGCACACATGCTTTATCTGCTATTTATCATGAGAAAATGGATGCCATGGAGTTAGTTGATGTGTGCTATAAAGTTGAAACTTTCAAAGAAGTTTACTCTGGAATCATATATCCCATTTCGGGAGCTGAAGTATGGGGCACAACAATGCTTATTCCACCATTGCCTCCCAACTTTGGGAGAAAGCCAGGTAGGCCAAAGAAATTGAGAAGGAGAGGCAAGGATGAGGATGAAGGAAGCGGGAAAAATAAGAAAAATAAAGGAAGTAAAACTCAGAAGCTGAGGAGATTCCAAACCACAATTCACTGTCACCATTGTGGACGTTTTGGACACAATACTCTTTATTGTCCAGATTTGCCATCAAGTTTAGTTAAGATAAGGGACAGATTGTTTGAGAACGCTAGAAAGGTCAGATTTATACTTGCTCCATTATTATTGTTATATATGACAAGACTGTTTACCCTATTTTTCCTATATAATACAGGATCAGGCTGGGCCATCTCTGGTGGATGAGGCACTTGAGGATAATGTGTCTGAGGAAATTGAAGACATTGCTAAGGTATTTTTCAAATATAAGTGTTTAAACAAATCTTGACACAGCTTATGTTCTAACATATTGAATTCTGTATTTCAGGGTCAGGGACAAGCTCAAGTTAATGAGGCTGAAGAAATTCAAGACATTGATGAGGTATTTTCCCATTTTAATTGTATGTACATTCAACTTATAGTCGTTCTAATAATGTCCATTCTATAATGCAGGAAACTTGTAACGCCCCGTTTTCCCGACAAGTCAGGTACGCGTCACGAGAGAGTTTAATTTAGTAATTATGTGATTTATGTGACGTCGCATATTAAACGTGTTAACGTGTAATTTATTTAATTATGTGCGCTTTAGAATTTTATTTAAATTGTTCTTGGACTCAATTGTCTAATAAATTGCAAGTTAGGAACCTAATTTTATTTAGGGTGTTTTGAGGCCTTCGTGGCTACTTTGACCCCGGGGATTCGGATTCGAATTCCAACCTTATTATTGAGTTCGTTTTGGTGATTCGGATTTAAATACTTAACCTTTTATTTTTCTAAAACTATTTGACTGCCCAACCGTTTTAAATCCGATCCAGTTAGACCGGATACCGTTTGACCCTACCCGTTTCTACCCACCCGTTTGACCAGTCCTAAAAGGGCCAGCCTTCTCTCTCTCCTCACTCTTGACCGATCAACAGCAATACACAAGGAAGAAGGAGAAATTTTCCCCATTTTGGCACCAAGACCTCAAATTCGGGTTTTCAAGATCCGACCATCCGATCAACGACTTAAGGTAAGATTCGTGCTCTATTCGTTACGTGCTTTAATTTGTTATAGCTTTCGTGCCCCGGATTTATGCCTATGTGTTGTTTTGGGAAGATGATGAATAGTAACCGGGGTATGAGTTTTGTATGATCAAGGCCGTTTTACTAGTTCTAATGTGCATATATGTGACCTACGTGTTTTACTTGGTCCGTGGTATGAATTTCGTGCATTTTGGAGTGGTATGGGGCTATGTTTGTGTGAGAAGTGTGCCTTTTCCACCATTGTTGCTGTTTCTGCTTCGTACCAGCTGAACCAGGTGGGAACGGCCGTTCCCGTGTTGAACTGGGGTTGGGAACGGCCCTTCCCAGGAGCCCTTTTTGCCAATTTCTTTACAGAGCCGTGGGGAGAAGTTCGGGGAGTTGGGAACGGCCGTTCCCAGCTCAAGCGTGGAACCGGAACGACCGTTCCCATGTGCGGGACTGCTGAGCATGGCCGTTCTCGGCACTGTTCCAGTGCTTTTATGTGTTTTATTCGTGTATTGTTATTTCGTGACTTCCTTTGCATGTCTAAATATTATTACATCATTTTACTTACAAAATTTCATGTAATTGAACTCGTTTACTGAATGTAAGTGCTAATTCATTTAATTGGCCTTAAATGCACATAAGAACATGATCATGACTTACTTAACATTTGGTATATCGTTCCATGACTTTCATGCCATTTCATATCAATGCGTCGTAATTGGTATCATTATTGAGTCTCCTCTCACGAGTACACATTGTTTCCTTTCTTGTCCAGTTCTTCTCCAGGGCGGAGATCATCGATCGAGTGAACACTTTCTTGCACGTCGTTTTGTTCTGTCACTTGTCAGGTGAGGTTTAATTTCTAGATACATAGAACCATTACAACCCTTACGTGAACTTTCGCCCAAAAGGTATCTATATATCTCTAGTTTTCTAAACTCTATTGATTTTTCCACTGATCTATTGAAATTGTACTGTATTGATTGATTGACTGTTTTGGCGAGTATATTGCACAACACTGTGGGCCCGAGGATAGTGGCTTGAGCCAACCGGGAAAGCATGGGCTGACGGGTAACTCGAGCGCTATCCTCACCAACTTGGGATGACCCCTGAACCCCCTAGGAGATTAGGGGAGGAAGGAGTTCCGGGCATAGGAGTCATGTTCCTGATGCTCAAACTGATTGGATGGCGGGGCCTTGCAATCCCCCATCACCCGGAGGAAGAAGGATGGACTGAAATTGTTAATTGTGCACTATAAATAGATTGCTTGATCACCTAATCACTTAATAACTGAACGATTGTACACAGTCGGAGAAAGGTTGGAGATTTGCCCTCACTCGCCGGGCCACTAATTGATTGATTGAAATTGATTGAAGTGTCTAATCTGATAGTTGTAATCTCGGGCGAGTTCTAAGTATTCTTGAACCTATTTTGTTTTCTGTTATAAAACCTTGCCCGAGGTTACGACTTGCATGTTATCTGCGCTTATATATTATTATGCCCCTCGCTCAGTCTTGTGGAGACTGACACCTCACTTTTCAGTTTTGCAGGTGGTGCGCTAGGCATGAGTCAGAGTTAGGTCTTGTCTTTCCTTTCGAGTCTTGTTCCAGTCTCTCCACTTACACTCACAGCATATTGTATTTTAATTACTGTATTGAATTTGCTATTGGATTAGTATACTACTTACTGAATTAAATTGAACTCGGGACAGGTTTCTAGGACTTTAGTTGAACCCGTTTTATGTTATTGTATTGAATTGATTCGGGACAGGTTAGGACAGGTTCATTGAATTAGTAGAACCCGTATTTACTTTCCTTGAACTTGCATTCATTTTATTGATATTGAATAGTTAATTGCCTTACTTCCGCACCTTGGTCATTGTTGATTGTTTCAGGGTTAGATTCCGCCTAGCTAGGACTGTCTTTTCATTGTCTTCCGTTCGTTGTGAGTTTAGTTCATGTATGGATCATTCCATTTCATATGTGGACCGAACTCACAGTGCGGGGGATGTGGTGCCTGTCGTTGAGGGTGCTACAAAACTCATGTAATCTTACCCCCTATTCGGCACACTCAACCACATTTAGAAGTTATGGAGGAAAGTCAAGTAGTGGCTGGTACAACATAAGAGTACAATGATGAGCCTGCCAAAAAGGGTTCATCTATGTATGAACAACTAGAAATGTGGAACAAAGATCAGACCAGGGCAAGGAAGAGGCCTCTAACAACTATCAAGGAGATAAGAGAATCATTTCTAAACAAGAGCACAAGGAAGAAGGGGGCAACCAAGAACCAACAGCAAGGAATCAGATTGAGAGTTCCCCTAACCATGCTTGATTCAAATCCTCTCATGTCTCAATCAAGTGTTTGTGGCCCCATGCCAGAGAAGACCATCATTGTTGAAGGAGGAAAAAAATTTCTAAGCTTGTCCAGTCCATCAAAGTAGGATAACCGTTTGTATTTTAAGTGTTGGTATGTCTTGATACAATGAGTTGTGCCCAATCTCTGTTTGAATGTAAAGTTGCTCACAACTTTTAGGTGAATGATTGCTATTACAACTCTGGAAACAAGTGTTACATTTTGGCTTATGTTTGGTAGATATTTTGTATAAGAACATGGATATATGTTTCTTATGAAAACTGATCATTGTATTTTGTTTCTATAATGTCTATCTTTTCAGCTTTCATATTAGGTATTAGGCTAATGTGTTAATTCAACAATAACATCATACAAACTAATTTTCTAATACAGTAGCCATAACAAGAAAGCAAGCATTAAGTTTACACAAACGCTAAGTTTATTTGCATTTCATAATGTTCATCTTACCAGCTACACCTTCAACATGCCAACAACGACAACAACAACAAGAATCAGAACACAAAGCATAAAGATGAAAACCCTAGCAACAGTTCTTTTCAATTTTTTCTCATCCATTTCCAACTAAGCTTCAAGCTTGTTTATCTTCTTCAACAACCCCGAGATAATGATTTTACTTCTCTCGCACATCTCAGGATCAGCCCATCTAAAAAATTGACACACCATATCAGTACAGCAATAGAACCGTCTGTCGGGATTGCTCAGCTTCCAAGCGGTGCGTACAACTGCTATTTTGCCGCAAAAACAATGGTAGCGGTCGGGCAAGGGAAACCGGAATTCAGAAGTGAATGAGGAGGGGGAAGCCATTTCTGTTGTGTGGTCGTTGTGTGTTAGCAGCCGAATATGAAGTTTTTTTAGAAATTAACACACCATATCAGTGCAACAATAGAACCGTCTGCCGGGATTGCTCGGCTTCCAAGTGGTGCATACAACTACTATCTTGCCGCAGAAACAATGGTAGTGGTCGGGCAAGGGAAACCGGAAGTCAGAAGTGAATGAGGAAGGGGAAGCTATTTCTGTTGTGTGGTCGTTGTGTGTTAGCAACCGAATATGAAGTTTTTTTAGGGCAACAATGGTGGATTGGGTTTTTTAAAGGGAGAAGGTAGCAGCTTTGACCAACACAGTTTATTGACTTTTGAGGTTTTTAGTGGGAAAGTTTCCCTCCAAGAGAAAACGTTACTTTGGGTGGAAAAAATGTGATGTATAAAATGGACCATTTTTTAAGAGTTATTTAACATGTCATCACCTATGTGTCATGGTATTTTTCTGCGTCAGCAAATTTTACGTAGTCAGCAGAATCCGGCGAGCATTGTCCCAAAATTAACAGATTTTTAGAGTTAATGGACATTTTTGTCACCGAAAAATTTATTATCCCGAAAACGCTAGTTCGTGATAGTTGGTATCCTGATTTTGTATTTTTCCCATATATATATATATATATGGTATTGGATTTATGAAGATGTTTGATAAAACATTTGCATGCATTTCTTTCTTTAATTATTTTGGCCATGTTTTACGTAGGTATGTGTATATATATATATAATATATAATATATAATATATATTTAATTATTGACTTATTTGTATTAGTTTTTATATAGTATGATCTCAAATCATTTGAGCTTGCGTCCATAGCTTACGTGTTTCTTTAATTGCTATCCTATGCCTTCTTTTTGTTCCTTCATGACTCGTAAGCAATGTAAACATGTTATATTATATGTTAAATATCTTATATTAATTTTATGGATTTATTTGATACGAATTTTACGTGTTATGAACTTGAACACTTTAAATGGTACCTTCATGCACTTCATATGCATATATTGCATTCATATGCATCACCGTGCATCTAAATGGTACATAATTGAGTCTAAGTCTCTAGTGTTACGTTTGTTTGTCATAGGGGTGCTTACGGGAGGAGCCGAAGTTTAAGGTTGTTTGGGGTTATTTTCTCACACCATTATACACTTTTGTTCAAAGGTGAGGTTTAGGTTTTTTTCTTTTTAGTTAAGAGACCTACGACCTCTAAATGCTCGTTTTCTAGCTCGTATGCGACTATATATTATATATATATATATATAGTTAAATATGTGTGAAATACGATATGTTTATGATCTTGTGATCAAGTTTCGGCTTTCGTAAGGGCTATATCTACAAGCATATATGAGCTCATGTTTTAATGAAAGTTTAATACTTATGAATGTAATGTAAATGGTTCGAATTGAGCGAGAATGATATACGTAAAGGTAATGAAAGGTAATTTTGGATCCATGGAGACTACGGGTTGGGACGCTCTGAATGGTAGAGGGCCGTCGAGATAAGCCTGGGCGTAGTTTCCATCCGAGGTATTATGTGCGACTCGGGAGGTTGGGAAGGCGTGATGCTCTTGATACCTTCGGTATGAAAGCCGGGGGGGACTCGTGTGGGTTAGCTACCCCTCGAGAAATGTATAATGTAATGGATGGCTAAGGGTCGACCGCCCCTTCCATCACCAGAGTGTTGGGGATTGAATGTGTTTTGGTTTTATGTAATGAATGAGGAGTAACAGTGGATGCTCGTACTCACCGAGCTTTAACGTAATGTTTGGATTATGGAACGAGAAAAGAGTCTTTATGAACGTAATGTATATGTGTAAGATATGTAATGTTTTTATGAAAACGTTTTGGTATGCAAAACCTATTCCCGGTTTATAACCTTTTACGTGCTTTGCTCTATATATGTATAGTGTGTAGGTGTGCGTTAGCCCCCTCACTCAATCGAGATATGACTGACACCTCTCCTTTACCACTTTTAGTTTGCAGGTCTTTTGGTGCACGAGCTAGGCGGAGAAGTGGGTCGTTCGAGTCTTACTTTTGGGTTTAGGTCGTGCTAGGTACATTGCATACGTTATTTTGGACTTGCATTTAATGTTATGAATATTATCTTGGAATTTATGATTTGATATGGATATGTATATTTGGATACTTGGTGCATGTGATTAAATCTTGAGTTTTATGTTGTTAAAACTCCTTGTTTCCGCTATTTGATTATTTGTTGCGCACTCTGAGTAAGTTTAGCTCCGCCTAGCCTAGTGAGTGTGTGGTCTCCCGTTCGCTTAGGTTTGGGCTCGTGTATGGACTTCCCATTTCATATGTGGGTTCGGGTTTAGGGGCGGGGGATGTGGTGGCCCATGCTCCGGGCGCTACATGGTATTTGATACCAGTGCATAAAAAACAAAGATAAAATGGAATATACTGAAAAGAAAAGGCACAAGCGATTTATATAGGTTTGGCAAGCCTACTCTTGTCCCCAAGTTGTGAGCTTGGGAGTTTGCAAAGATATTCGTATTAAGTACTTTGAGGTTACAAGAAAAACCTTGAAATCTCATACACCAACACTCAGTGGGATAAATAAGTCTCACTCACTTATTTATCTCACCTAATCACACTAAAGAAAAATATGACCAAGACTCTGGTACTAGAAAAGGAAAGTACTGCTAGTACTAGAGATTACAACCAAGACTCTGGTACTAGCAGAGGAAAGCATTAAGGCTGACAATCTTATTCTCAAGGACTTATAGACTTGTGTTTTCTTCTCTTCAAAAACTCCTTTATATAATGAGCAGTCTCGGAACTAGCCGTTGAAATAAATATAAACATAGTGTATGAAATAAATACATGTGATGATGATCTCTTTTAGCTATTCCTTTCTTCTCTCTTTTCTTCTTTTGTGTTCTGCCTATACTCATCTCTTTTTCTATTATTTATATCTGAAGGTTTAGGTGTGTTCCGCGATTTACCCTAGATCTCTTCTTATCATTATCAATTGCGTGTTGGCCACTCCTACCATTTCTACCGGACTCTATCTTTGTATTTAATCTTATCTATTTTGCATCGTGTTCTATCTTAACTCTTATTAGATTTTCCTTAACTTTGTCTTTATACATTTCCTCTATTCTGTTCGCTTATATCGCAAGCGAACAGAACCCTAATATGAGGGAACAAGAGCCCATTTCTCTCATAACCGAACAGACTTATTTAAAGGATTTGGGAGGGCCCCAGCAACATGAAATATCAATTTTGATTTGTACTTATATAACGGTTGGGGCAATTTTTGAGAGAAAGTGTAAATCTCAGGGGTATTCGTAATTTATCAAATCTCAGGGAAAATTTCGCCATATATGAAAATTGTGATATAGTCTTATAAGCTACAGATTATCGGTATGATGGGTTCTTGTTTGCTATTTTAGATGATCACAGGTTTTTTATGCCATTTCCATGTAGACAAGATACTCATAAAAAATAAATTACACTTCAAGGCCTAAATCACCTTGTTTTACATCAATCTTAATCATCCGAATCCGTTCTTTAATATAAAAATATACTTCTCAACAACTGAAGGATACAATCACCATCATCCAACACGTTATTCAACGATATCTTCAGCTGAAGTTTCTGTCTCCTCGTATTCAGACAATAATGGAGAAATTTCTCATCCCGAGAGATTATTAGGACAGAACAGGGTTAGCTTTGGAGAAATTTCAATAGATTGGATACTTTTTTCTAACATTTCGACAACCTTAGACATTACTGGCTGATTAGATGGAGTTGTCTGAATGCACCAAAATCCTACTAAAAGCATTTTCCTTGCGTTCTCTTCTTCTTTCTCTTCGACCATTATATCATCTTTTCCTGGTGTGTCGTTTGCTACTATTTACTCGTAGATTTTGTCTGGAAAATAATTCTCACTCGAATTGGTTGTCTCGGCTTCCTCCATATTTCTGTCTCCAGCCATTTCCAGAATCATCATTCCGTATGTAGCACCCCGAGCGAAGAGTACTACATCCCCTGCAGCGAACAACAGACAAACAAAATCACACCTAGGCTAGGCGGTCAAGACAAGTAGCAAACAAGTGGGTTTTCCTGAGTTTAAATATGCATGAATGAGATGCCATGAATGCATTAGTGTACCTTTCACCATGGTGGAAATGTCGAGTTCGGTGTCAACTTCTTTGCTTTCCAAAGTGTCATCTTGTACTTGAACCGCGATCTTGAAGTTACGGCGTTTTGAAGGCCTCGAATTCTTGCTCTTCGGACATTGGATCATCTTGAGAACTGATTCTCACACTTGGAGCATTCCTTCAATTTCTTCTTACCATCTCTTTCATATGATTTGGACCTCGGCAATAGGAGTATTGAATTAATTCCGGTGGGCAAAGACATCGAATCTATCTCCGATAGTTTAATCTTCTCCTTCTTCTTCTTGGTGATATCTTGAAGTTCTTGAAACTTTCTTGTAATATGGATCTCTTGCTCGAACTAGAACTCGAACCGGGCTCTTGTCCTGTACACTGCTGATGGTACTACTAAACAGTACATCTTTCACATGGCAGTACAAAATTGTTATGAAAAGGTTTTTAATCTTATTTATCAGGTTAGTGACCGTAAACACCATTATTTAGAGATACCAGATGCTTCTGGTAATTCCCTCTTGCACTTGGCAGCGGGTTTAGCACCTCCTTGCAAACTCAGTCTAGTTTCTAGACCAGCTCTCCAGATGCAACGAGAAATACAATGGTTTAAGGTAATTATTTTGCTCTACTAAATATAATATTTAAGTTTCTAATGTCTATCTGTCATCCACTTTTATTTCTGGACACATTGTAGGAAGTAGAGACATGGCTTCCTCATTAAGCAAGGGAACGATCAAATAATGCCAATAAAACCCCGGGGATGATATCTATGGAAGCACACAAGAACCTGAAAGTTGAAGGAGATAAGTGGATGAAAGACACAACCAACTTATGCATAATCTCTGCAGCATTAATTGCCACTGTTGTATTTGCTGCTGTATTGTTTTGAATACTATCACAAAATTAGGTAAAACACAATCCCACATTAATTATATATGCTAATATATGTTTGCATCACATAAAAGCAGGAAGTAACTTGGAAGAATACTTACCACTACCACTGTACAGAGCTACACTAAAAGGTGATTGGGATGAGGCAAACACAATACTGGGGCAACACTGAGCCGCAGCTCACTCTCGAAATGCGCACACCTTTGAAACACCTCTTCACATCGCGGTGGGCACCAGAAACGTAATTCACTTCGTGGAAAATCTGGTGGATACCCCGATTGACCACCAATTAGCATCAATGAGTGGGATTGGTATTAATACGCTTCATGTCGCTGTGCTGACGGGGAACACGGCAGCAGCAAGAATCCTCATCGGGAAGCTTCCGACTTTGCTATATGTGCAAGATTTTGATGGAAACTATCATGTTCAAACAACTGCCACCGATGCCCATAGGGACACACTTGAGTTCTTGATTTCTCAAACCAAGGATGATGGAAACACTAATCCTTACGACGGTGAAAGTGGTGTCGGGCTTTTAACTACTGTAATTGAAGTCGATTTTTTTTGTTAGTAGAACTATTAAAGAGTCGTTTCTTTGCTTTAGTTCTTTTGTTTTATGATATATATGATTGCATGGGATCAACGATTAATCAATAGTTGAGTCTAATCGAGTGCAGATATTGCGATGAATTTGACAAACAAATACCCTCATATGGGGAAGATTAGGACACTGTATGGTTCGACTTTGAGGACAATAGCCCTTAAGAACTTGTCGTTTTATGGTGGAGCTCGATTCAACTTCTGGGAACGTCTTACGTATAGAGGTAAGGCCAAATCCTACAAATTTTTAGAGGGATATTGTATTTGATGATATCTCACGCATTCACAATAATATCATAACTAAGGCCTTAATATCCTTAAGGAAACAATATTGTGCCAATTAATACTGGGCGATACACCACGCCACAATCATACCAAAATTGGGCGATATCAAGGACCCTGCAGCTTGCACTGCTTTAGTTCAATATTGTGGCAAGTATTGACATTTTAGGTTAATTATATCTGGTTTCCCAAATTAGATGGGGTAATTATAAGTAATATCCCAAATTAAAAGTGGTTCATTTTTGTCATTGATCATAAAATTGGTTTGTTTCTTCTACATCATATCTTCTTTTTCAGTGATGCTAATTAGGTAGGATCAACCATGGATACTGAAAGGGCCAAATTTACAATATGCCAATTGGGTAGGATCAACCATGCCATTAGTCAAGGGGACCATGTCAGACACAGTTTAGGGTTTCAGTACAAACTATTTTATTTTTCAGTGTTAGTATCTTATTTATTATAGGTTGGAACCCGAATCCAATTATCAAGGTAAAAAACTTTTCCTATCAGTAATAATTGCGTCATCAGGATCTCATAGACGGGATCTAATTTTAAGCTAGCACAACACCATACTATTGAGTATTGTTGCTAGAAGTCAAGTAGTATCACAGTTTAAACTTATAGACTGTAGAATGCAAAGGTACCCAAAAATATACCATCTGTTGTTTTTGGATAAAAGTGAAACACCAACAAACAGTAGGTATAAATATACAATTGAGAGAAGACCTTAGGGGAAGGACATAAAACTTTTGGGAGGTTTACAGTGACATAAAAATCTTACAAATAAAATGATGCTATAAATGACAAGTTACAGACAGTTCAAGTTAGAAAATTGCAACCATTGATGTGTTCAAGTTAGAAAATTACAACAATTGATGTGTAAGTATAGATTATTTCATGACAACGTTCATTCCACACTCCATAAATTCATCAAAAAATTAGGTGAAAAACTCTTGATATTGAAGTTATTGTTTTTCCATTATATTTTGACGTACTTGTACGATGGTTGCTAATTTTTTGACTATTGCCCAAACATATGCCTTGCGCATTGATGATTACCGTTCCTAATTGCATCAACGAGATTCATGACAAGAAAACGATGCATCATAAAGTACTACAGCTTGTGAAATGTTTGTGCAAACATCTGGAATCTCTAAGTGACAAGGAAGCTTCTTCGGTTTACATGGACCCTATACTCATTGCAGCAGAGCTAGGCGTCCAAAAGATTGTAGAAGTGATTGTGGAGACATTTCCTTCTGCAATTTACGATACTGATGTACTACTAAATAGTACATCTTTCACATGGCGGTACAACCGTTGTGAAAAGGTTTTTAATCTTATTTATCAGGCTAGTGACCGTAAACACCATTATTTGGAGATACCAGATGCTTCTAGTAATTCCCTCTTGCACTTGGCAGTGGGTTTAACACCTCCTCACTAACTCAGTCTAGTTTCTGGACCAGCTCTCCAGATGCAGCGAGAAATATAATAGTTTAAGGTAATTATTTTGCTCTACTGAATATAATATTTAAGTTTATTATGTCTATCTATCATCCACTTTTATTTCTGGGAACATTGTTGGAAGTAAAGTAATGGTTTCCTCACTAAACAAGGGAACAATCAAACAATGCCAATAAAACCCCGAGGATGATATTTATGGAAGCACACAAGAACCTGAAAGTTGAAGGAGGGAAGTGGATGAAAGACACAACCAACTCATGCACAATCTCTGCAGCATTAATTGGCACTGTTGTATTTGCTGCTGTATTGTTTTGAATACTATCACAAAATTAGGCAAAACACAATCCCACATTAATTATATATGCTAATATATGTTTGTATCATGTAAAATCAGGAAGTAACTTGGAAGAATACTTACGAGTACCACTATACAGAGCTAACCTAAAATGTGATTGGGATGAGGCAAACACAATACTGGGGCATGACCGAGCCGCAGCTCACTCTCGAAATGCAGACACCTTTGAAACACCTCTTCACATCGGGGTGGGCGCCGGAAACGCAATTCACATCGTGGAAAAGTTGGTAGATACCCTGACTGACCACCAATTAGCATCGACGAGTGGGATTAGTTGTAACGCGTTTCATGTCGCTGCGCTGACGGGGAACACGATAACAACAAGAATCCCCGTTGGGAAGCTTCCGACTTTGTTATATGTTTAAGATATAGATGGAAACTATCCTGTTCAAACAGCAGCCACCCATGCCTACAGGGACACGCTTGAGTTCTTGATTTCTCAAACCAAGGATGATGCAAATACTAATCCTTACGACGGTGAAAGTGGTGTCAGGATTTTAAATACAACAATTGAAGATGATTTTTTTGGTTAGTAGAACTATTAAAGGGTCATTTCTTTGCTTTAGTTCTTTTCTTTTATGATATATATGATTGCATGGATCAATGATTAATCAATTGTTGAGTCTGATCAAGTGCAGATATTACGATGAATTTGGCAGACAAGTGCCCCCATATGGCGAAGATTAGGACACCTTATGGTTTGGCTTTGAGGACAATAAACCTTAAGAATTCGGCATTTTATAGTGGAGCTTGATTACACTTCTGGGAACGCCTTATATGCAGAGGTAAGGCCAAATCCTACAATTTTTTAGAGGGAAATTGTATCTGATGATATCTCACGCATTGAAAATAATATCATAACTAAGGCATTAATCTCCTTAAGGAAGCAATATTGTGCCAGTTAAAACTGCATGTCTTGAATGCCTTGAAGGTGGTTACCACTCTGCATCATCAGCAATACACCGCGCCACAGCCACACCAAACTCGGGCGATATCGAGGACCCTGCAGCTTGCACCGCTTTAGTTCAATATTGTGTCAAGTATTTACATTTTAGGTTAATTATATCTGGTTTCCCAAATTAGATTGGGTAATTATAAGTAGTATCCCAAATTCCAAGTGGTACATTTTTTCCATGCATCATAACATTGGTTTGTTTGTTCTACAACATATCTTCTGGTTCGGAGATGCCAATTGGGTAGGATCAACCATGGATACAGAAAGGGCCAAATTTACTATATGCCAATCGGGTAGGATCAACCATGCCATTAGTCAAGGGGACCATGTCAGACACAGTTTCAGGATTTCAGTACAAACCATTTTATTTATCAGTGTTAGTATCTTATTTATTATGGGTCGGAACCCGAATCCAATTATCAAGGTATAAAACTTTTCCTATCAATAATAATTGCATCATCAGGATCTCATAGACGAGATCTAATATTAAGCTAGCACAACATCATACTATTGAGTACTTTTGCTAGAAGTAAAGTAGTATCACATTTTAACCTTATAGACTACAGAATGCAAAGGCACCCAAAAATATACCATATGCTGTTTTTGGATAAAAGTGGAACACCAAAAAACAGTAGGTATAAATATACAATTGAGAGAAGACCTTAGTGATGGAAATAAAACTTCTAGGGGGTTTACAGTGACATAAATCTTACAAGCAAAATGATGCTACAAATGACGAGTTAAAGACAGTTCAAGTTAGAAAATTGCAACCATTGATGTGTTCAAGTTAGAAAATTGCAACCATTGATCTGTAAGTACAGATCATTTCATGACAACGTTCATTCCACACTCCACAAATTCATCAAAAAATTAGGTGAAAAAATCTTGATATTGAAGTTATTATTTTTCCACTATATTTCGACGTACTTGTACGATGGTTGCTAATTTTTCGACTGTTGCCCAAACATATACCTTGTGTATTGATGAATACCGTGCCTAATTACATCAACGAGATTCATCACAAGAAAACCATTCAACATAAAGTACTATAGCTTGTGACATGTTTGTGTAAACATCTAGAATCTCTAACTGACAAGGAAGCTTCTTCGGTTTACATGGATCCTGTATTCACTGCAGCAGAGCTAGGCGTCTATGAGATGGTAGAAATGATTATGGAGACATTTCCTTCTGCAATTTACGCTGCTGATGGTTCTACTAAAGAGTACATCTTTCACATGGCGGTACAGAATCGTTGTGAAAAGGGTTTTAATCTTATTTATCAGGCTAGTGACCGTAAACACCATTATTTAGAGATACCAGATGCTTCTGGTAATTCCCTCTTGCGCTTGGCAGCGGGTTTAGCAACTCCTTAGAAACTCAGTCTAGTTTCTGGGCCAACTGTCCAGATGCAGCGACAAATACAATGGTTTAAGGTAATTATTTTGCTCTACTAAATATAATATTTAAGTTTATAATTTCTATCTTTCATCCAATGCACAATCTCTGTAGCATTAATTGCCACTGTTATATTTGTGTTGTATTGTTTTGAATACTAACACAAAATTAGGCAAAACACAATCCCACATTAATTATATATTCTAATATATCTTTGTATCACGTAAAACCAGGAGGTAACTTGGAAGAATACTTACCACTACCACTGTATAGAGCTACTCTAAAAGGAGATTGGGATGAGGCGAACACAATACTGGGGTAAGACCGAGCAACTCACTCTCGAAAGGCACACAACTTTGAAACACCTCTTCGCATCGCGGTGGCTAGAAACGTAATTCACTTCGTGGAAAAGCTGGTGGATACCCTGACTGACCACCAATTAGCATCGACGAGTGGGATTGGTTTTTACACGCTTCATGTCGTTGCGCTGACGGGGAACACTGCAGCAGCAAGAATCCTCATTGGGAAGCTTCCGGCTTTGCTATATGTGCAAGATTTTGATGGAAACTATCCTGTTCAAACAACAGCCACCCATGCCCATAGGGACACGCTTGAGTTCTTGATTTCTCAAACCAAGGATGATGCAAACACTAATCCTTACGACGGTGAAAGTGGTGTTGGGCTTTTAACTACTGCAATTGAAGCCGATTTTTTTGGTTAGTAGAACTATTAAAGGGTCGTTTCTTTGCTTTGGTTCTTTTCTTTTATGATATATATGATTGCATGGGATCAACGATTAATCAATAGTTGAGTCTGATCGAGTGCAGATATTGCAATGAATTTGGCAGACAAGTACCTCCATATAGCGAAGATTAGGACACCGTATTGTTCAGCTTTGAGGACCGTAGCCCTTAAGAACTTGGAGTTTTATAGTGAAGCTCCATTCAATTTCTGGGAATATCTTATATACAGAGGCAAGGCTAAATCCTACATATTCTTAGAGGTAAACTGTATCTGTTAATATCTCACGCATTCAAAATAATATCATAACTGAGGCCTTAATCTCCTTGAGGAAGCAATAATGTGCCAATTAATACTGCATGTCTTGAATCCCTTGAAGATGTTCAACACTCTGCGTCATCAGGAATACACCGAGCCACAGCCGCCCCAAACTCCGGCGATATCGAAGACCCTGCAGCTTGCACCGCTTTAGTTCAATATTGTGGCAAATATTTATATTTTACGTTAATTATATCTAGTTTCCCCAATTAGATAGGGTAATTATAAATAGTATCCCAAATTCCAAGTGGTTCCTTTTTGTCAAGGATCATAACATTGGGTTGTTTGTTCTACATTATAACTTCTGGTTTGGAGATACCAATTTGGTAGGATCAACCATGGATACAGAAAGCGCCAAATTTACTATATGCCAATCGGGTAGGACCGACCATGCCATTAGTCAAGGGGACCATGTCAGACACAATTTCAGGGTTTCAGTACAAACTATTTTATTTATCTGTGTTAGTATCTTATTTATTATGGGTCGGAACCCGAATCCAATTATGAAGGTGTAAAACTTTTCCTATCAATAATAATTGCATCATCAGGATCTCATAGACGAGATCTAATATTAAGCTAGCACAACATCATACTATTGAGTACTTTTGCTAGAAGTCAAGTAGTATCACATTTTAACCTTATAGACTACAGAATGCAAAGGCACCCAAAAATATACCATATGCTATTTTTGGATAAAAGTGGAACACCAAAAAACAGTAGGTATAAATATACAATTGAGAGAAGACCTTAGTGATGGAAATAAAACTTCTAGGGGGTTTACAGTGACATAAATCTTACAAGCAAAATGATGCTACAAATGACGAGTTAAAGACAGTTCAAGTTAGAAAATTGCAACCATTGATGTGTTCAAGTTAGAAAATTGCAACCATTGATCTGTAAGTACAGATCATTTCATGACAACGTTCATTCCACACTCCACAAATTCATCAAAAAATTAGGTGAAAAAATCTTGATATTGAAGTTATTATTTTTCCACTATATTTCGACGTACTTGTACGATGGTTGCTAATTTTTAGATTGTTGCCCAAACATATACCTTGTGTATTGATGAATACCGTGCCTAATTACATCAACGAGATTCATGACAAGAAAACGATTCAACATAAAGTACTACAGCTTGTGACATGTTTGTGTAAACATCTAGAATCTCTAACTGACAAGGAAGCTTCTTCGGTTTACATGGATCCTGTATTCATTGCAGCAGAGCTAGGCGTCTATGAGATGGTAGAAATGATTATGGAGACATTTCCTTCTGCAATTTACGCTGCTGATGGTTCTACTAAAGAGTACATCTTTCACATGGCGGTACAGAATCGTTGTGAAAAGGGTTTTAATCTTATTTATCAGGCTAGTGACCGTAAACACCATTATTTAGAGATACCAGATGCTTCTGGTAATTCCCTCTTGCGCTTGGCATGGGGTTTAGCACCTCCTTAG
Organism: Lantana camara; assembly: GCA_037501455.1. Classification (NCBI taxonomy): domain Eukaryota; kingdom Viridiplantae; phylum Streptophyta; class Magnoliopsida; order Lamiales; family Verbenaceae; genus Lantana; species Lantana camara. The sequence goes on from CM074855.1 coordinate 134,927,817, forward strand.
AAACTCAGTCTAGTTTCTGGGCCAACTGTCCAGATGCAGCACCAAATACAATGGTTTACGGTAATTATTTTGCTCTACTAAATATAATATTTAAGTTTATAATTTCTATCTTTCATCCACTTTTATTTCTGGGATCATTGTAGGAAGTAGAGAAATGGCTTCCTCCTTAAGCAAGGGAACGATCAAACAATGCCAATAAACCACGAGGATGATATTTATAGAAGCACACAAGAACCTGAAAGCTGAAGGAGATAAGTGGATGAAAAACACAGCCAACTCATGCACAATCTCTGTAGCATTAATTGCCACTGTTATATTTGTGTTGTATTGTTTTGAATACTAACACAAAATTAGGCAAAACACAATCCCACATTAATTATATATTCTAATATATCTTTGTATCACGTAAAACTAGGAGGTAACTTGGAAGAATACTTACCACTACCACTGTACAGAGCTACACTAAAAGGAGATTGGGATGAGGCGAACACAATACTGGGGTAAGACCGAGCAACTCACTCTTGAAATGCACACAACTTTGAAACTCCTTTTCGCATCGCGGTGGCTAGAAACGTAATTCACTTCGTGGAAAAGCTGGTGGATACCCTGACTGACCACCAATTAGCATTGACGAGTGGGATTGGTTTTTACACGCTTCATGTCGTTGCGCTGACGGGGAACACTGCAGCAGCAAGAATCCTCATCGGGAAGCTTCCGGCTTTGCTATATGTGCAAGATTTTGATGGAAACTATCCTGTTCAAACAACAGCCACCCATGCCCATAGGGACACGCTTGAGTTCTTGATTTCTCAAACCAAGGATGATGCAAACACTAATCCTTACGATGGTGAAAGTGGTGTTGGGCTTTTAACTACTGCAATTGAAGCCGATTTTTTTGGTTAGTAGAACTATTAAAGGGTCGTTTCTTTGCTTTGGTTCTTTTCTTTTATGATATATATGATTGCATGGGATCAACGATTAATCAATAGTTGAGTCTGATCGAGTGCAGATATTGCAATGAATTTGGCAGACAAGTACCTCCATATGGCGAAGATTAGGACACCGTATTATTCAGCTTTGAGGACCGTAGCCCTTAAGAACTTGGCATTTTATAGTGAAGCTCGATTCAATTTCTGGGAATATCTTATATACAGAGGCAAGGCTAAATCCTACATATTCTTAGAGGTAAACTGTATCTGTTAATATCTCACGCATTCAAAATAATATCATAACTGAGGCCTTAATCTCCTTGAGGAAGCAATATTGTGCCAATTAATACTGCATGTCTTGAATCCCTTGAAGATGTTCAACACTCTGCGTCATCAGGAATACACCGCGCCACAGCCGCACCAAACTCCGGCGATATCGAAGACCCTGCAGCTTGCACCGCTTTAGTTCAATATTGTGGCAAATATTTATATTTTACGTTAATTATATCTAGTTTCCCCAATTAGATAGGGTAATTATAAATAGTATCCCAAATTCCAAGTGGTTCCTTTTTGTCAAGGATCATAACATTGGGTTGTTTGTTCTACATTATAACTTCTGGTTTGGAGATACCAATTTGGTAGGATCAACCATGGATACAGAAAGGGCCAAATTTACTATATGCCAATCGGGTAGGACCGACCATGCCATTAGTCAAGGGGACCATGTCAGACACAATTTCAGGGTTTCAGTACAAACTATTTTATTTATCAGTGTTAGTATCTTATTTATTATGGGTCGGAACCCGAATCCAATTATGAAGGTGTAAAACTTTTCCTATCAATAATAATTGCATCATCAGGATCTCATAGACGAGATCTAATATTAAGCTAGCACAACACCATATTATTGAGTATTTTTGCTAGATGTCAAGTAGTATCACATTTTAACCTTATAGACTACAGAATGCAAAGGCACCCAAAAATATACCATATGTTGTTTTTGGATAAAAGTGGAACACCAAAAAACAGTAGGTATAAATATACAATTGAGAGAAGACCTTAGTGATGGAAATAAAACTTCTAGGGGGTTTACAGCGACATAAATCTTACAAGCAAAATGATGCTACAAATGACGAGTTAAAGACAGTTCAAGTTAGAAAATTGCAACCATTGATGTGTTCAAGTTAGAAAATTGCAACCATTGATGTGTAAGTACAGATCATTTCATGACAACGTTCATTCCACACTCAAAAAATTCATCAAAAAAATAGGTGAAAAAATCTTGATATTGAAGTTATTGTTTTTCCACTATATTTCGACGTACTTGTACGATGGTTGCTAATTTTTCGACTGTTGCCCAAACATATACCTTGCGTATTGATGAATATCGTGCCTAATTACATCAACGAGATTCATGACAAGAAAACGATTCAGCGTAAAGTACTACAACTTGTGACATGTTTGTGTAAACATCTAGAATCTCTAACTGTCAAGGAAGCTTCTTCGGTTTACATGGATCCTGTATTCGTTGCAGCAGAGCTAGGCGTCTATGAGATGGTAGAAATGATTATGGAGATGTCCTTCTGCAATTTACGCTGCTGATGGTTCTACTAAAGAGTACATCTTTCACATGGCGGTACAGAATCGTTGTGAAAAGGGTTTTAATCTTATTTATCAGGCTAGTGACCGTAAACATCATTATTTAGAGATACCAGATGCTTTTGGTAAGTCCCTCTTGCACTTGGCAGCGGGTTTAGGAACTCCTTAGAAACTCGGTCTAGTTTCTGTGCCAGCTCTGCAGATGCAGCGACAAATACAATGGTTTAAGGTAATTATTTTGCTCTACTAAATATAATATTTAAGTTTATAATTTCTATCTTTCATCTACTTTTATTTCTGGGATCATTGTAGGAAGTAGAGAAATGGCTTCCTCCTTAAGCAAGGGAACGATCAAACAATGCCAATAAACCACGAGGATGATATTTATAGAAGCACACAAGAACCTGAAAGCTGAAGGAGATAAGTGGATGAAAGACACAGCCAACTCATGCACAATCTTTGTAGCATTAATTGCCACTGTTATATTTGTTGTTGTATTGTTTTGAATACTAACACAAAATTAGGCAAAACACAATCCCACATCAATTATATATGCTAATATATCTTTGTATCACGTAAAACTAGGAAGTAACTTGGAAGAATACTTACCGCTACCACTGTACAGAGCTATACTAAAAGGAGATTGGGATGAGGCGAACACAATACTGGGGTAAGACCGAGCAACTCACTCTCGAAATGCACACACCTTTGAAACACCTCTTCGCATCGCGGTGGCTAGAAACGTAATTCACTTCGTGGAAAAGCTAGTCGATACCCTGACTGACCACCAATTAGCATCAACGAGAGGGATTGGTTTTTACACGCTTCATGTCGTTGCGCTGACGGGGAACACTACAGCAGCAAGAATCCTCATCGGGAAGCTTCCGGCTTTGCTATATGTGCAAGATTTTGATGGAAACTATCCTGTTCAAACAACAGCCACCCATGCCCATAGGGACACGCTTGAGTTCTTGATTTCTCAAACCAAGGATGATGCAAACACTAATCCTTACGACGGTGAAAGTGGTGTTGGGATTTTAACTACTGCAATTGAAGCCGATTTTTTTGCTTAGTAGAACTATTAAAGGGTCGTTTCTTTGCTTTGGTTCTTTTCTTTTATGATATATAAGATTGCATGGGATCAACGATTAATCAATAGTTGAGTCTGATTGAGTGCAGATATTGCAATGAATTTTGCAGACATGTACCTCCATATGGCGAAGATTAGGACACCGTATGGTTCAGCTTTGAGGACAGTAGCCCTTAAGAACTTGGCGTTTTATAGTGAAGCTCGATTCAATTTCTGGGAATATCTTATATACAGAGGCGAGGCTAAATCCTACATATTCTTAGAGGTAAACTGTATCTGTTGATATCTCACGCATTCAAAATAATATCATAACTGAGGCCTTAATCTCCTTGAGGAAGCAATATTGTGCCAATTAATACTGCATGTCTTGAATCCCTTGAAGATGGTCAACACTCTGCGTCATCAGGAATACACCGCGCCACAGCCACACCAAACTCCGGCGATATCGAGGACCCTGCAGCTTGCACCGCTTTAGTTCAATATTGTTGCAAATATTTATATTTTACGTTAATTATATCTAGTTTCCCCAATTAGATAGGGTAATTGTAAATAGTATCCCAAATTCCAAGTGGTTCCTTTTTGTCAAGGATCATAACATTGGTTTGTTTGTTCTACATTATAACTTCTAGTTTGGAGATACCAATTTGGTAGGATCAACCATGGATACAGAAAGGGCCAAATTTACTATATGCCAATCGAGTAGGATCAACCATGCCATTAGTCAAGGGGACCATGTCAGACACAATTTCAGGGTTTCAGTACAAACTATTTTATTTATTAGTGTTAGTATCTTATTTATTATGGGTCGGAACCCGAATCCAATTATCAAGGAATAAAACTTTTCCTATCAATAATAATTGCATCATCAGGATCTCATAGACGAGACCTAATATTAAGCTAGCACAACACCATACTATTGAGTATTTTTCCTAGAAGAAAAGTAGTATCACATTTTAACCTTATAGACTACAGAATGCAAAGGCACCTAAAAATATACCATATGTTGTTTTTGGATAAAAGTGGAACACCAAAAAACAGTAGGTATAAATATACAATTGAGAGAAGACCTTAGTGATGGAAATAAAACTTCTAGGGGGTTTACAGCGACATAAATCTTACAAGCAAAATGATGCTACAAATGACGAGTTAAAGACAGTTCAAGTTAGAAAATTGCAACCATTGATGTGTTCAAGTTAGAAAATTGCAACCATTGATGTGTAAGTACAAATCATTTCACGACAACGTTCATTCCACACTCCACAAATTCATCAAAAAATTAGGTGAAAAAATCTTGATATTGAAGTTATTGTTTTTCCACTATATTTCGACGTACTTGTACGATGGTTGCTAATTTTTCGACTGTTGCCCAAACATATACCTTGCGTATTGATGAATACCGTGCCTAATTGCATCAACGAGATTCATGACAAGAAAACGATTCAACATAAAGTACTACAGCTTGTGACATGTTTGTGTAAACATCTAGAATCTCTAACTGACAAGGAAGCTTCTTCGGTTTACATGGATCCTGTATTCATTGCAGCAGAGCTAGGCGTCTATGAGATGGTAGAAATGATTATGGAGACATTTCCTTCTGCAATTTACGCTGCTGATGGTTCTACTAAAGAGTACATCTTTCACATGGCGGTACAGAATCGTTGTGAAAAGGGTTTTAATCTTACTTATCAGGCTAGTGACCGTAAACACCATTATTTAGAGATACCAGATGCTTTTGGTAAGTCCCTCTTGCACTTGGCAGCGGGTTTAGGAACTCCTTGGAAACTCAGTCTAGTTTCTGGGCCAGCTCTCCAGATGTAGCGACAAATACAATGGTTTAAGAAAATTATTTTGCTCTACTAAATATAATATTTAAGTTTATAATTTCTATCTTTCATCCACTTTTATTTCTGGGATCATTGTAGGACGTAGAGAAATGGCTTCCTCCTTAAGCAAGGGAACGATCAAACAATGCCAATAAACCACAAGGATGATATTTATAGAAGCACATATGAACCTGAAAACTGAAGGAGATAAGTGGATGAAAGACACAGCCAACTCATGCACAATCTCTGTAGCATTAATTGCCACTGTTATATATTTGTTGTTGTATTGTTTTGAATATTAACATAAAATTAGGCAAAACACAATCCCACATTAATTATATATGCTAATATATAATTGTATCACGTAAAACTAGGAAGTAACTTGGAAGAATACTTACCACTACCACTGTACAGAGCTACACTAAAAGGAGATTGGGATGATGCGAACAATACTGGGGTAAGACCGAGCAACTCACTCTGGAAATGCACACACCTTTGAAACACCTCTTCGCATCGCGGTGGCTACAAACGTAATTCACTTCGTGGAAAAGCTGGTGGATACCCTGACTGACCACCAATTAGCATTGACGAGTGGGATTGGTTTTTACACGCTTCATGTCGTTGCGCTAACAGGGAACACTGCAGCAGCAAGAATCCTCATCGGGAAGCTTCCAGCTTTGCTATATGTGCAAGATTTTGATGGAAACTATCATGTTCAAACAACAGCCACCCATGCCCATAGGGACACTCTTGAGTTCTTGATTTCTCAAACCAAAGATGATGCAAACACTAATCCTTACGACGGTGAAAGTGGTGTTGGGCTTTTAACTACTGCAATTGAAGCCGATTTTTTTGGTTAGTAGAACTATTAAAGGGTCGTTTCATTGCTTTGGTTCTTTTCTTTTATGATATATATGATTGCATGGGATCAACGATTAATCAATAGTTGAGTCTGATGGAGTGCAGATATTGCAATGAATTTGGCAGACAAGTACCTCCATATGGCGAAGATTAGGACACCGTATGGTTCAGCATTGAGGACAGTAGCCCTTAAGAACTTGCCGTTTTATAGTGAAGCTCGATTCAATTTCTGGGAATATCTTATATACAGAGGCAAGGCAAAATCCTACATATTCTTAGAGGTAAACTGTATCTGTTGATATCTAACGCATTCAAAATAATATCATAACTGAGGCCTTAATCTCCTTGAGGAAGCAATATTGTGCCAATTAATACTGCATGTCTTGAATCCCTTGAAGATGGTCAACACTCTGCGTCATCAGGAATACACCGCGCCACAGCCGCACCAAACTCCGGCGATATCGAGGACCCTGCAGCTTGCACCGCTTTAGTTCAATATTGTGGCAAATATTTATATTTTACGTTAATTATATCTAGTTTCCCCAATTAGATAGGGTAATTATAAATAGTATCCCAAATTCCAAGTGGTTCCTTTTTGTCAAGGATCATAACATTGGTTTGTTTGTTCTACATTATAACTTCTGGGTTGGAGATACCAATTTGGTAGGATCAACCATGGATACAGAAAGGGCCAAATTTACTATATGCCAATCGGGTAGGATCAACCATGCCATTAGTCAAGGGGACCATGTCAGACACAATTTCAGGGTTTCAGTACAAACTATTTTATTTATCAGTGTTAGTATCTTATTTATTATGGGTCGGAACCCGAATCCAATTATCAAGGTATAAAACTTTTCCTATCAATAATAATTGCATCATCAGGATCTCATAGATGAGATCTAATATTAAGCTAGCACAACACCATACTATTGAGTGTTTTTGCTAGAAGTCAAGTAGTATCACATTTTAACCTTATAGACTACAGAATGCAAACGCACCCAAAAATATACCATATGTTGTTTTTGGATAAAAGTGGAACACCAAAAAACAGTAGGTATAAATATACAATTGAGAGAAGACCTTAGTGATGGAAATAAAACTTCTAGGGGGTTTACAACGACATAAATCTTACAAGCAAAATGATGCTACAAATGACGAGTTAAAGACAGTTCAAGTTAGAAAATTGCAACCATTGATGTGTTCAAGTTAGAAAATTGCAACCATTGATGTGTAAGTACAGATCATTTCATGACAACGTTCTTTCCACACTCCACAAATTCATCAAAAAATTAGGTGAAAAAATCTTGATACTGAAGTTATTGTTTTTCCACTATATTTCGACGTACTTGTACGATGGTTGCTAATTTTTCGACTGTTGCCCAAACATATACCTTGCGTATTGATGAATACCGTGCCTAATTACATCAACGAGATTCATGACAAGAAAACGATTCAGCATAAAGTACTACAGCTTGTGACATGTTTGTGTAAACATCTAGAATCTCTAACTGACAAGGAAGCTTCTTCGGTTTACATGGATCCTGTATTCATTGCAGCAGAGCTAGGCGTCTATGAGATGGTAGAAATGATTATGGAGACATTTCCTTCTGCAATTTATGCTACTGATGGTTCTACCTAAAGAGTACATCTTTCACATGGCGGTACAGAATCGTTGTGAAAAGGTTTTAATCTTATTTATCAGGTTAGTGACCGTAAACACCATTATTTAGAGATACCAGATGCTTCTGGTAATTCCCTCTCGCACTTGGCACCGGGTTTAGCAACTCCTTAGAAACTCAGTCTAGTTTCTGGGCCAGCTCTACAGATGCAGCGACAAATACAATGGTTTAAGGTAATTATTTTGCTCTACTAAATATAATATTAAAGTTTATAATTTCTATCTTTCATCCACTTTTATTTCTGGGATCATTGTAGCAAGTAGAGAAATGGCTTCCTCCTTAAGCAAGGGAACGATCAAACAATGTCAATAAACCACGAGGATGATACTTATAGAAGCACACAAGAACCTGAAAGCTGAAGGAGATAAGTGGATGAAAGATACAGCCAACTCATGCACAATCTTTGTAGCATTAATTGGCACTGTTATATTTGTTGTTGTATTGTTTTGAATACTAACACAAAATTAGGCAAAACACAATCCCACATTAATTATGTATGCTAATATATCTTTGTATCACGTAAAACTAGGAAGTAACTTGGAAGAATACTTACCACTACCACTGTATAGAGCTACACTAAAAGGAGTTTGGGATGAGGCGAACACAATACTGGGGTAAGACCGAGCAACTCACTCTCGAAATGCACACACCTTTGAAACACCTCTTCGCATCGCGGTGGCTAGAAACGTAATTCACTTCGTGGAAAAGCTGGTGGATACCCTGACTGACCACCAATTAGCATCGACGAGTGGGATTGGTTTTTACACGCTTCATGTCGTTGCGCTGACGGGGAACACTACAGGAGTAAGAATCCTCATCGGGAAGCTTCCGGCTTTGCTATATGTGCAAGATTTTGATGGAAACTGTCATGTTCAAACAACAGCCACCCATGCCCATAGGGACACGCTTGAGTTCTTGATTTCTCAAACCAAGGATGATGCAAACACTAATCCTTACGACGGTGAAAGTGGTGTTGGGCTTTTAACTACGGCAATTGAAGCCGATTTTTTTGGTTAGTAGAACTATTAAAGGGTCATTTCTTTGCTTTGGTTCTTTTCTTTTATGATATATATGATTGCATGGGATCAACGATTAATCAATAGTTGAGTCTGATCGAGTGCAGATATTGCAATGAATTTGGCAGACAAGTACCTCCATATGGCAAAGATTAGGACACCGTATGGTTCAGCTTTGAGGACAGTAGCCGTTAAGAACTTGGCGTTTTATAGTGAAGCTCGATTCAATTTCTGGGAATATCTTATATACAGAGGCAAGGCTAAATCCTACATATTCTTAGAGGTAAACTGTATCTGTTGATATCTCACGCATTCAAAATAATATCATAACTGAGGCCTTAATCTCCTTGAGGAAGCAATATTGTGCCAATTAATACTGCATGTCTTGAATCCCTTGAAGATGGTCAACACTCTGCATCATCAGGAATACACCGCGCCACAGCCGCACCAAACTCCGGCGACATCGAGGACCCTGCAGCTTGCACCGCTTTAGTTCAATATTGTGGCAAATATTTATATTTTACGTTAATTATATCTAGTTTCCCCAATTAGATAAGGTAATTATAAATAGTATCCCAAATTCCAAGTGGTTCCTTTTTGTCAAGGATCATAACATTGGTTTGTATGTTCTACATTATAACTTCTGGTTTGGAGATACCAATTGGGTAGGATCAACCATGGATACAGAAAGGGCCAAATTTACTATATGCCAATCGGGTAGGATCAACCATGCCATTAGTCAAGGGGACCATGTCAGACACAATTTCAGGGTTTCAGTACAAACTATTTTATTTATCAGTGTTAGTATCTTATGTATTATGGGTCGGAACCCGAATCCAATTATCAAGGTATAAAACTTTTCCTATCAATAATAATTGCATCATCAGGATCTCATAGACGAGATCTGGTATTAAGCTAGCACAACACCATACTATTTAGTATTTTTGCTAGAAGTCAAGTAGTATCACATTTTAACCTTATAGACTACAGAATGCAAAGGCACCCAAAAATATACCATCTGTTGTTTTTGGATAAAAGTGGAACACCAAAAAACAGTAGGTATAAATATGCAATTGAGACAAGACCTTAAGCGAAGGAAATAAAACTTTTGGGTGGTTTATAATGACATAAATCTTACAAGCAAAATGATGCTATAAATGACAAGTTAAAGACAGTTCAAGTTAGAAAATTGCAACCATTGATGTGTTCAAGTTAGAAAATTGCAACCAATGATGTGTAAGTACAGATCATTTCATAACAACGTTCATTCCACACTCCACAAATTCATTAAAAGATTAGGTGAAAAAATCTTGATATTGAAGTTATTATTTCTCCACTATATTTTGACGTACTTGTACGATGGTTGCTAATTTTTCGACTGTTGCCCAAACATATGCCTTGCGCATTGATGATTACCGTGCCTAATTGCATCAACGAGATTCATGACAAGAAAACAATGCATCATAAAGTACTACAGCTTGTGAAATGTTTGTGCAAAGCTTCTTCGGTTTACATGGATCGTATACTCATTGCAGCAGAGCTAGGCGTCCACAAGATTGTAGTAGTGATTGTGGAGACATTTCGTTCTTCAATTTACGCTACGGATGGTACTATTAAACAGTACATCTTTCACATGGCGTACAAAATCGTTGTGAAAAGGTTTTTAATCTAATTTATCAGGCTAGTGACCGTAAACACCATAATTTAGAGATACCAGATGCTTCTAGTAATTCCCTCTTGCACTTGGCAGCGGGTTTAGCACCTCCTCACAAACTCTGTCTAGTTTCTAAACAAGCTCTCCAGATGCAGCGAGAAAAACAATGGTTTCAGGTAATTATTTTACTCTACTAAATATAATATTTAAGTTTCTAAAGTCTATCTATCATCCACTTTTATTTATGGGAACATTGTAGAAAGTAGAGAAATGGTTTCCTCCTTAAGCAAGGTAACGATCAAACAATGCTAATAAAACCCCGAGGATGATATTCACGGAAGCATACAAGAACCGGAAAGCTGAAGGAGAGAAGTGGATGAAAGACACAGCCAACTCATGCACAATCTCTGCAGCATTAATTGCCACTGTTGTATTTGCTGCTGTATTGTTTTGAATACTATCGCAAAATTAGGCAAAACACAATCCGACATTAATTATATATGCTAATATATGTTTGTATCACGTTAAAGCATGAAGTAACTTGGAAGAATACTTACCAGTACCACTGTACAGAGCTACACTAAAAGATGATTGGGACTAGGCAAACACAATACTGGGGCAAGACCAAGCCACAGCTCACTCTCGAAATGCACACACCTTTGAATTCACTTCGTAGAAAAGCTGGTGGATACCCTGACTAACCACCAATTAGCATCCACGAGTGGGATTGGTTTTAACGTGTTTCATGTCCCTGCGCTGACGGGGAACACGGCAGCAGCAAGAATCCTCGTCGGGAAGCTTCTGGTTTTGCTATATGTGCAAGATATTGATGGAAACTATCCTATTCAAATAGCAGCCACCCACGCCCATGGGGACACGATTGAGTTCTTGATTTCTCAAACCAAGGATGATAGAAACACTAATCCTTGCGATGATAAAAATTTTGTCGGGCTTTTAACTGCTACAATCGAATCCGATTTGTTTGGTTAGTAGAACTATTAAAGGGTCATTTCTTTGCTTTAGCTTTTTTCTTTTATGATATATATGATTGCGTGGGATCAACGATTAATCAATAGTTAAGTCTGATCGAGTGCAGATATTGCAACAAATTTGACCAAAAAGTACCCCCATGTGGCAAAGATTAGGACACCGTATGGTTCGACTTTGAGGACAATAGCCCTTAAGAACTCGGCGTTTTATAGTGGAGCTCTATTCCACTTCTGGGAACGTCTTACATATATAGGTAAGGACAAATCCTACATAATTTTAAAGGGAAATTGTATCTGATGATATCTCACGCATTCAAAATAATATCATAACTGAGGCCTTAATCTCCTTAAGGTAGCAATATTATGCTAATTAATACTGTATGTCTTGAATTCCTTGAAGGTGGTCAGCACTCTACGTCAATAGTAATACACTGCGCCCAAACCACACCAAACTCGGGCACAACTTTAGTTCAATTTTGTGGCAAGTATTTACACTTTAGATTAATTATATCTGGTTTTCCAAATTAGATGGGGTAATTGTGAGTAGCATCCCAAATTCCAAGTGGTTCATTTTTGTCATGGATAATAACATTGGTTTGTTTGTTCTGCATCATATCTTCTGGTTTGGAAATGCCAATTGGGTAGGATCAACCATGGATACAAAAAGGGCCAAATTTACTATATGCCAATTGGGTAGGATCAACCATGCCATTAGTCAAGGGGACCATGTCAGACACAGTTTCAGGGTTTCAGTACAAATTATTTTATTTTTCAGTGGTAGTATCTTATTTATTATGGGTTCGAACCCGAATCCAATTATCAAGGTATAAAACTTTTCCTATCAATAATAATTGCATGATCAGGATCTCATCGACGGGATCTAATATTAAGCTAGCACAACACCATACTGTTGAGTATTGTTGTTAGAAGTCAAGTAGTATCACAGTTTAACCTTATAGACAGTAGAATGGAAAGGCACCCAAAAATATACCATCTATTGTTTTTAGGTAAAAGTGGAACACCAACAAACAGAAGGTATAAATATACAATTGAGAGAAGACCTTAGGGGAAGGAAATAAAACTTTTGGGGGGTTTACAATGACATAAATCTTACAAGAAAAATGATGTTATAATTGACAAGTTACAGACAGTTCACGTTAGAAAATTGCAACCATTGATGTGTTCAAGTTAGAAAATTGCAACCATTGATGTGTAAGTACAGATCATTTCATGACAACGTTCATTCCACACTCCACAAATTCATCAAAAAATTAGGTGAAAAAATCTTGATATTGAAGTAATTGTTTTTCCACTATATTTCGACGTACTTGTACGATGGTTGCTAAATTTTTTACTGTTGCCCAAACATATGCCTTGCGCATTGATTATTACCGTGCCTAATTGCATCAATGAGATTCATGACAAGAAAACGATGCAGCGTAAAGTACTACATCTTGTGAAATATTTGTGCAAACATCTGGAATCTCTAACTGACAAGGAAGCTTCTTTGGTTTACATGGATCCTGTACTCATTGCAGCAGAGCTAAGTGTCCATAAAATTGTAGAAGTGGTTCTGGAGACATTTTCTTCTGCAATTTACGCTACTGATGGTACTACTAAATAGTACATCTTTCACATGGCGGTACAGAATCGTTGTGAAAAAGTTTTTAATCTTATTTATCAGGCTAGTGACCGTAAACACCATTATTTAGAGATACCAGATGCTTCTGGTAATTCCCTCTTGCACTTGGTAGTGGGCTTAGCACCTCCTAACAAACTCGGTCTAGTTTCTAGACCAGATCTCCAGATGCAGCGAGAAATGCAATGGTTTAAAGCAATTATTTTGCTCTACTAAATAAAATATTTAAGTTTATAATGCCTATCTGTCATCCACTTTTATTTCTGGGAACATTGTAGGAAGTAAAGAAATGGCTTCCTTCCTAAGCAAGGGAACGATCAAACAATGCCTATAAAACCCCGGGGATGATAATTACGGAAGCACACAAGAACCTGAAAGCTGAAGGAGATAAGTAGATGAAAGACACAGCCAACTCATGCACAATCTCTGCAGCATAAATTGCCACTATTGTATTTGTTGTTGTATTGTTTTGAATACTATCACAAAATTAGGCAAAACACAATCCCACATTATTAATTATATATACTAATATATGTTTGTATCACATAAAAGTAGGAAGTAACTTGGAAGAATACTTACCAGTACCACTGTATAAAGCTACACTAAAAGGTGATTGGGATGAGGCAAACACAAAATTGGGGCAAGACCGTGCTACAGCTCACTCTCGAAATGCACACACCTTTGAAACACCTCTGCACATCGCGGTGGGCGCCATAAATGCAATTCACTTCGTGGAAAAGCTGGTGGATACCCTGACTAACCAACAATTAGTATCCAAGTGGGATTGATTTTAACGCGTTTCATATCGCTGCGCTGACGGGATACACGGAAGCAGCAAGAATCCTCAGCGGGAAGCTTCTGGCTTTGCTATATGTGCAAGATATCGATGGAAATTATCTTGTTCAAACAACAGCCACCCACGCCCATAGGGACACGCTTGATTTCTTGATTTCTCAAAACATGGATAATGGAAACACTAATCCTTACGACGGTAAAAATTGTGTCGGGCTTTTAACTGCTGCAATTGAAGCCGATTTTTTTGGTTAGTAGAACTATTAAAGGGTCGTTTCTTTGCTTTAGCTCTTTTCTTTTATGATATATATGATTGCATGGGATCAACGATTAATCAATAGTTAAGTCTGATCGAGAGCAGATATTACGACCAATTTGACCAATAAGTACCCTCATATGGCGAAGATTAGAACACCGTATGGTTCGACTTTGAGGACAATAGCCCTTAAGAACTCGGCGTTTTATAGTGGAGCTCTATTCCACTTCTGGGAACGTCTTACATACATAGGTAAGGCCAAATCCTACATATTTTTAGAGGGAAATTGTATCTGATGATATCTTACACATTCAAAATAATATCAGAACTGAGGCCTTAATCTCCTTAAGGATGCAATATTGTGCCAATTAATACTGTATGTCTTGAATTCCTTGAAGGTGGTCAGCACTCTACGTCAACAGCAATACACCGCGCCCCAACCACACCAAACTCGGGCGATATCGAGGACCCTGCAACTAAAGCGGTCAATTTTGTGGCAAATATTTACACTTTAGGTTAAGTATATCTAGTTTTCAAAATTAGATGGGGTAATTTTAAGTAGTATCCCAAATTCCAAGTGGGTCGTCTTTGTCATGGATCATAACATTGCTTTGTTTGTTGTACATCATATCATCTGGTTTGGAGATGCCAATTGTATAGGGCCATGGATACAAAAAGGGCCAAATTTACTATATGTCAATTGGGTAGGATCAACCATGCCATTAGTTAAGAGGACCATATCAGACACAGTTTTAGGGTTTCAATACAAACTATTTTATTTTTCAGTGGCAGTATCTTTTATTATGGGTTCGAATCCGAATCTAATTATCAAGGTATAAAACTTTTCCTATCAATAACAATTGCATAATCAGGATCTCATCGACGTGATCTAATATTAAGCTAGCACAACACCATACTGTTGAGTATTGTTGCTAGAAGTCAAGTAGTATCACAGTTTAACATTATAGACAGTAGAATGCAAAGGCACCCAAAAATATACCATCTGTTCTTTTTAGGTAAAAGTGGAACACCAACAAACAGTAGGTATAAATATACAATTGAGAGAAGACCTTAGGGGAAGGAAATAAAACTTTTGGGGGGTTTATAGTGACATAAATCTTACAAGCAAAACGATGTTATAAATGACAAGTTACAGATAGTTCAAGTTAGAAAATTGCAACCAATAATGTGTTCAAGTTAGAAAATTGCAACCATTAATGTGTTCAAGTTAGAAAATTGCAATCATTGAAGTTATTGTTTCTACACTATATTTCGACGTACTTGTACGATGGTTGCTAATTTTTCGACTGTTGCCAAAACATATGCCTTGCGCATTGATGATTACCGTACCTAATTGCATCAACGAGATTCATGACAAGAAAACGATGCATCATAAAGTACTACAGCTTGTGAAATGTTTGTGCAAACATCTGGAATCTCTAACTGGCAAGGAAGCTTCTTCGATTTACATGGATCCTATACTCATTGCAGCAGAGCTAGGCGTCCATAAGATTGTAGAAGTGATTGTGGAGACATTTCGTTCTTCAATTTACGCTACGGATGGTACTATTAAACAGTACATCTTTCACATGGCGGTAAAAAATCGTTGTGAAAAGGTTTTTAATCTAATTTATCAGGCTAGTGACCGTAAACACCATAATTTAGAGATACCAGATGCTTTCAGTAATTCCCTCTTGCACTTGGTAGCGGGTTTAGCACCTCCTCACAAACTCAGTCTAGTTTCTAAACCAGCTCTCCAGATGCAGCGAGAAAAACAATGGCTTAAGGTAATTATTTTGCTCTACTAAATATAATATTTAAGTTTCTAATGTCTATCTGTCATCCACTTTTATTTCTGGAACATTGTAGGAAGTAGAGAAATGGCTTCCTCCTTAAGCAAGGTAACGATCAAACAATGCCAATAAAACCTCGAGGATGATATTCACGAAAGCACACAAGAACCTGAAAGCTGAAGGAGAGAAGTGGATGAAAGACACAACCAACTCATGCACAATCTCTGCAGCAATAATTGCCACTGTTGTATTTTCTGCTGTATTGTTTTGAATACTATCGCAAAATTAGGCAGAACACAATCCCACATTAATTATATATGCTAATATATGTTTGTATCATGTTAAAGCAGGAAGAAACTTGGAAGAATACTTACCAGTACCACTGTACAGAGCTACACTAAAAGGTGATTGGGACGAGGCAAACACAATACTGGGGCAAGACCAAGCCACAGCTTACTCTCGGAATGCACACACCTTTGAAACACCTCTGCACATCGTGGTGGGCGCCGAAAATGCAATTCACTTCTTGGAAAAGCTGGTGGATACCCTGACTAACCACCAATTAGCATCCACGAGTGGGATTGATTTTAACGCGTTTCATATCCCAGCGCTGACGGGGAATACGGCAGCAGCAAGAATCCTCGTCGGGAAGCTTCTGGCTTTGCTATATGTGCAAGATATCGATGGAAATTATCCTGTTCAAACAATAGCCACCCACGCCCATAGGGACACGCTTGAGTTCTTGATTTCTCAAACCAAGGATGATGGAAACACTAATCCTTATGACGGTGAAAGTGGTGTCGGGCTTTTTACTGGTGCAATTGAAGCTGATTTTTTTGGTTAGTAGAACTATTAAAGGGTCGTTTCTTTGCTTTAGTTCTTTTTTTTTATGATATATGTGATTGCATGGGATCAACGATTAATCAATAGTTGAGTCTGATCGAGTGCAGATATTGCGAAGAATTTGACAGACAAGTACCCCCATATGGTGAAGATTAGGACACCGTATGGTTCGACTTTGAGGACAATAGCCCTTAAGAACTCGGCGTTTTATAGTGGAGCTCGATTTAACTTCTAGGACCGTCTTACATATAGAGGTAAAGCCAAATCCTACATATTTTTAGAGGGATATTGTATCTAATGATATGTCACGCATTCACAATAATATCATAACCGAGGTCTTAATCTCCTTAAGGAAACAATATTGTGCCAATTAATACTGCATGTCTTGAATGCCTTGAAGGTGGTTAGCACTTTGCGTCATCAGCAATACACCGCACCACAGCCACACCAAACTAGGGCCATATCGAGGACCCTGCAGCTTACACCGTTTTAGTTTAATATTGTGGCAAGTATTTACATTTTAGGTTAATTATAACTGGTTTCCCAAATTAGATGGGGTAATTATAAGTAGTATCCCAAATTCCAAGTGGTTCATTTTTGTCATGGATCTTGCACCAAAAAAAAAAAAAATTTGCCATGGATCATAAAATTGGTTTGTTTCTCCTACATCATATCTTCTTTTTCGGTGATGCCAATTAGGTAGGATCAACCATGGATACAGAAAGGGCTAAATTTACTATATGCCAATTGGGTAGGATCAACCATGCCATTAGTCAAGGGGACCATGTCGGACACAGTTTCAGGGTTTCAGTGCAAACTATTTTATTTTTCAGTATTAGTATCTTATTTATTATGGGTTGGAACCCGAATCCAATTATCAAGGTATAGAACTTTTCCTATCAATAATAATTACATCATCAGGATCTCATAGACGGTATCTAATTTTAAGTGAGCACAACACCATACCATTGAGTATTGTTGCTAGAAGTCAAGTAGTATCACAGTTTAAACTTATAGACTGTAGAATGCAAAGGCACCCAAAAATATATCATCTGTTGTTTTTGGATAAAAGTGGAACACCAACAAACAGTAGGTATAAATATACAATTAAGAGAAGACCTTAGGGGAAGGAAATACAACTTTTGGGGGGTTTATAGTGACATAAAAATCTTACAAGCAAAATGATGCTATATATGACAAGTTACAGACAGTTCAAGTTAGAAAATTGCAACCATTGATGTGTTCAAGTTAGAAAGTTGCAGCAATTTATGTGTAAGTACAGATCATTTCATGACAACGTTCATTCCACACTCCACAAATTCATCAAAAAATTAGGTGAAAAAATCTTGATATTGAAGTTATTTGTTTTCCACTATATTTCGGCGTACTTGTACGATGGCTGCTAAATTTTTGACTGTTGCCCAAACATATGCCTTGCGCATTGATGATTACCGTGCCTAATTGCATCAACGAGATTCATGACAAGAAAACGATGCATCATAAAGTACTACAGCTTATGAAATGTTTGTGAAAACATCTGGAATCTCTAACTGACAAGGAAGCTTCTTCGGTTTACATGGATCCTGTACTCATTGTAGCAGAGCTAGGCGTCCATAAGATTGTAGAAGTGATTGTGGAGACATTTCCTTCTGCAATTTGCGCTACTGATGGTACTACTAAACAGTACATCTTTCACATGGCGGTACAGAATTGTTGTGGCGATACACAATCTCTGCAGCATTAATTGCCACTGTTGTATTTGCTGCTGCCATTACAGTGCCTAGTGGCAACGAATCCGACAATGCATATCCGATGTTCTCCAAAAGGGGTGCATTCATAATATTTGCAATTTTAGATGTTATTTCCCTCTTCACATCCACCTCTTCTCTATTGATGTTTTTTACCATTCTGACTTCACACTATGCAAAATAAGATTTTCTGTAAGCCTTGCCCAAGAGACTCTGTATCGGTCTGGTTACTCTTTTTCTCTCCATATCATTTATGATTGCAGCTTTTAGTGGTACAATCTTTCTGGTGTTTGGGAGAATGCATGCGTGGGTTCTGATACCTGTAGCTGCACTTGCTTGTCTACCAGTAAGTTTATTTGTGCTGCTGCAGTTCCCACTTCTTGTGGATGTGTTCTCTTCGACATATGGTTGTGGTATTTTTGGTAAGCAAAGTGATCGTCAGTTCTACTAGCATCAAGCTAGTCCATATACAGTCCATTACCTTTACCTCGTATACACTTCCTTTCGTGGTGCATTTGCATATGGTTCTTGAAACTCAGTTCTGGTTACAACTTTCGATTCTCTAAGCAATAAGCATGATACTTCGCATGTGAGTTGTGCCATTAAAAAATGTCTAATTTGGGGAATCATATTGATACACCATAAAAATAATTCTGGAACAAGAAGCAGGAAGGATAGACTTACTCTCCAGCTTCACTGTAGGTAGCAGGAATGACGTGGGACACCCGTCTGGCAGATGGGCCCGAAACTGTTGGGCCGAATCTGAAACTGACCCACATAAACCCTAGCACACAATTACCCAGTCAACGTGTGATACCCCTTCTCTCCGACGAGCCAGGTATGACGTCACGGGAGGTTTTTCCGACGTTTAATTCTTCTTTTGATTTAATTTATTCGTTGAATTAATTGTTTAAGTGATTTATATGCTCTAATTGTTTAGTTTTCATGTTTAAAATTTGTCGGCCCGTGGCCATTACATGTTTATGATGATCTTGTTGCTTCCGCATGTATTCCAATTTATTTTGTTTTTGGTTTGGCGCACTCTGTTTAGGGTCTAGACCGCCTAGCTTAGGTGAGATTTTATTTGTCACCCGTTCGCCGTGGCTTGATGGGTGTACGAAGTCTCCATTTCGTTACTCTTGTTGGGCCATGGTGCGGGGGATGTGGTGGGTCGCTGCTTCGGACGCTACACAACCACGTTTACTTAATTGAGAATTAGAGGGGAACGTGGGAAAAAGAATTCTGAATGCAAGTGACAAGGAGTTTCCCCCAATTTTCTCCCCTTATCCAACTAACCCTAGCTATAAAAGGGCAGAGAGTCCATTTAGAGAAGGCATCGGCTCTCTAGCTAACGTATCTTCGAATTGTAATTGTATCTCTGAGATTTCTTGTATTTTTCCCTCACAACTATCAATAATACTTCATGTTTTCTCACTGTTCTTCTCGATTTTCCTTCTTTATCAAATAATTCCAAGTCAATTCATATGAATTTAGTGGTGTCGTATTTTTGGTACTCATCACATATTTTGACTTATAATTTGGCCAGAATTTTTTTTTTTTTTAAAGTTATATGCTCCATAAATCTGTATTATGCAGTACGGTCAAAAGAGCAAGATAAACTTGTGTTAGTGTTTGTTCTTTTTTACCTTTGAGTGCGAGAATGACAAACACGCACAATTTTTTATTTTAAATAGCTCTTAATAGCATGAGTGTGTTAGTACGATTTTGATAAACAAAAATGTAAAATAATAGACAACAAAAAACGTGAAAATGAATAAGACGACTTCTAACAAATAGCTGCCAAAAAGAAGGATAATAAGTATGTGAGTTATTAACAATAATTTTTACTATGTTTTGTTTTGCTTTTATATTTTTTTTGAATATTATCAGTAAAAGACTAAAAATTGAGATTCCACAAAAACACTAGAAGAAGAAATTCTAACGGTTTATGTGCATTTTCTGTTAGTAATTTAACAGTGAGACTTTTATACAACGATTTGTTAAAATATGAAATTTATTTTGAATTTTTCAATACAACAATTTGTTAAAGTATGCACTTTATTTTAAAATTTTCAAATTAACAGGACGTTTGTCTATAACAAATTAATTAGTTAAAGTGTGGGATTTATTTTAAAATTTTCAAACGAATGGACTTTTATTCCAATAATTTTAAATGAATAGGACAAAAATCACAATTTCTCCCATTCACGCATGTATGCCCCCACAGTTTGGACTTTGGAACGTGGGGACTTCATTAATACTTTTACCCAGATTTTGTAAGTTCCTTTTTTATATTTTATAAAATTTAGGGACTTCATTATATGTTTTATTTTTTAATAATTAAATACTTATTTAAAAATTGTAATAATAATATTCAATGTTAAAATATTTATATATGTCTTTCAATTGGATCGCATATGTTTAATATGAGTGATGAGGCCTGAAAATCACTCTCGAATCAGAGCCGTCCACGTGGCAGTACACCACTGACTAATACCCTGACGCTCTCCTTGGTGGGCTCATGGGCCTTCACACCGCTCAATTGCCAGCTAATGTCATCCATCAGTCGGCGGGTGACCATTCGGACCAAGGGCCCTAACCAACGGGTTTGACGCTCGGATAGCGGCCCTCAAGGTTATCCTTCACAGGGAAGCACCCACAGGAGGGCCCCACTAATACGCTCGGTATTCCGACGCTCAAGGGTCATATATCGCGAGGAGGCCATCCATGCATTCTTCGAGCGTCACCAACGTTCGGGCATGTCCATGCCCCGTTTCGTTGGATCCGAACCTCGGCAGAAAGAATCTTAGGCCCATCCCCCGCGTAACCCTCGTCAACAACCTCTGACACAAAAGTACTGTGCACCGCGCACCTGACACGCCGTCACCCTTTTCAGGGATGTCATTCTCACTCCACCAAAGTCTGACGCGTGTTAGGGCAACACAGGTTTGGGACCACATGGTCAATTTACCCATCTACCCCCATCCCTAACATATAAATAGGAGAGAAGCCATGCATTCTCTCCCAGGTGATCATCTGCACAAAAACTGTATACATTGTTCTGGGCACTTTCCACTGAACTTCTGAAGCTTTTCACTCACCACAGTAACTCTACCTTAGTAGCTTGCACTCTTGGTGTTATCCTAGCTGGAAGAACCCACGCTCAAAAGGAAACCCAGATCCTGAGGCTCTCACGCCTGTGATGGTCTTCCCCTTTTCTTACAAATTCTAAAGTGTTGTTGCATTGGGAAACTCAGATTCCTTGCACCATCATTTTTGGCGCCGTCTGTGGGAAACCATCACCACCGTCTTTGGTATTGCCTGTTTCTTCCTCTGAAAGCTAGTTGAAGAGTAACACCTAAGTCTCGAATCATGGTTACTGCCACAAGATCTGGAACTCTAGGGAACAGGGGAGGTCTTCCTCCCACCAATGGAGAAAACGCTGAGAGCCCTGCTCTCGCCGGAGGGGCACCGCCCCTTGCGGCCGGAAACGTTGACGCCACTGCACCCCTCCCGACTGGAAACGAAGCGGGAGGATCAGGTTCCAATCCTCCCCCCCCAACTTTCGCCCCAAGTGTCCCTGCCTCCCATCTGGGCGTATATCCTATGGCCATGCCGCCGCCAGGATACGCGCTCACGCAGCCCGGAGTAATGCCTGGAACAACGCCGGGAATGATACCTTTGGTCCCTCCATATCAAGTGGGGACACTGAACCTCCCCCTGGCAGTGCCAAGAGAAATACAGGGGGTGGAGATGCCCCAACTCACTACACAACAACTTCAGGCGTTGTACGCGCAGTGCGAGAGCCAAGCTGTACAGAATGCCTGGGAACACTTCACTATGGCTTATTTCCCTTCATACGCTGGCGCTCGGATAGCCCCACCCTTGGGCGGGCTCCCTGCACATCCTTTGACAATGGCCCAAAATGCTCTACGGGCACAGCAACCTCCCCCACCTGCTCCGAATCAAGAAAATAAAGCCCCACCGAGGGTCCAGCAAGAACGACCCGTTGATGGAGATGACAGGGCTCCTCGAAATGAGGTGGCCGGAAATGATGAAGAGGTCCAGTCAAGGGCCACCAGGAGGGCAAACCGCAGAAATGTCGGTGACCCTCAGCTAGCAGCGGTGCAAGACCAAATTCGAGGGCTACAAAACGTGGTAGAGCAGCTCTCTCGAGCACGGTCTCACGCCCCCCGTGAGGGGGACGAGAGGTCCAAGGCCAGGGACGCTCGACGACCACGCAGCCCCATTTCCCACCGAAGAAGAGAGGCCAGCTATGAAGATCCCGATGAGCGAGATTACAGGATCATGGCGGGTGATTCCCCCCTCGTTGAGGAAGTTCTGATGACCCGTGCTGGGAAAGGTAAAATTCCCTCGTCAATCAACAGGTACGATGGGACTACGGATCCCGCCGAGCATCTGGATCATTTCGTACACCTAATGCACCTCTATGACCACCCGGACAACTACTGGGCCAAGGTGTTTGTCACTTCCCTCACTGGAATGGCCCAAGAGTGGTACAAAAAGCTCCCTCTGCGCTCGATCCGAGGGTACTATGACCTGACGGATGCTTTTGTCAGCCACTTCAATTCGCTGAAAGCACCGGCCCCGGCCGCGACCGCTCTCTATAGCCTGGTCCAAGGGCCGAACGAAACTCTCCGATCCTTCATGGGGAGATTCAACAAAGAGATTTTGCTAGTGGAAAAGCCCTCGATGGACTTTTTGAGGCATGTTCTGTTCGGAGCCATCAACATGAAGCATTATGTCAGCAAGGAGTTTGTGGAGGAAGTGGCCAAGAAGAAGCCACGCTCGTTGATGGAAATTCGGGAGATTGCAGACTCCTTCTTTACCCTCGAAGATATGTACATAGCGAGGGAACAGAAGATGGCAAATGCCCCTCGTCCCAACAGAACCCACGAAGACAGAGGAGAGCCCAATCGGAGTCACCGCCGCAGCCCAGTACCCGCTCGCCGTCGCTCCTCCCCCCAGCGGAGACTCGAGCGTATCCCCCTCAACCGCCCAATTGCCGAGGTGTATGCTATGGCGGACAAAAAGTTATTCAAAAGGCCGTCGAAGCTGAGAGAAACCGAGGCCCAGAAGCGCTCAGGAAAGTATTGCGCTTTTCACAAGCAGAAAGGGCACGATACCAATGAGTGCCGGCAGCTCGAGAGCGAAATTCAGAGGCTGATCGCAGGAGGGCATCTTAAAGAGTTCGTTAAGGTGTTGGAACGTTACGATGAGCATTGTGCAGAGCGAGCGCGCGCCAGGGGGAGAAGTCGTTCACGCTCGCGAAGTCCCCGACACTATCACACCGAGCCCAGTGACCGTGGGAAAGGAAAGTCATCTGACATGGAGAACCAGCCTTTCGCGGTTATTCACATGATCGCTGGCGGACCCTCGGGGGGTGATTCTAACGCCTCCCGGCGCCGCTATATCCGGAGTTATGACCAGAAGTCTTCTCGGTCCAAGTCTGTACTCTCTGTTGATAAGTCAGTACGCTCGGGTGGGGATGAAAGCGTAGGTTTCACAGAAAAGGACTTAGAACACATTGTAACGCCCCATGGGGTCGGTGAAACCTCTGACTGCCCCATGGTGGTTAGCTTAGATGTTCACAACCATGTTGTAAAGAGGGTCCTAATTGATAGTGGAAGCTCCGTGAATGTTTTACCTTACTCCACGTTTCAAAAAATGAACATAACAAACATCCCCCTCGAACCTCTCAGAACTGCCCTCGTAGGGTTTGGAGGTTCCGAGATCGTCCCTCACGGACAGATTCGCTTGGCCACCTCCTTCGGTCGCGCCCCACAGCGAAAGACTTTGAATGTTCTTTACGTGGTGGTCGAGGTGGATCTACCATACAACATCATTATTGGGCGACCAGCCCTCGTCGATTTCAAAGCAATAATTTCCACCTATCATCAAAAGGTTAAATTTCCCACTCCCGAGGGAACCGGTGAGGTACTGTGCAATGTAAAAGAAGCTTGGGAATGTTATGTACTTTCCCTTCGAAACCACAAGCCAAAGCAACCCACCCAGGCGGGCTCCACCAAAAAGTCTGTTGACTTCCCTAAGCTGGATGAAGATGGCCCCGAGCGCAAGAGGGCCAAACTCTATAAGAAGAAGAATAAGAAGAAGACCACGGGTAAATCCGAGGGTGTTGGCAACCCACCCCCCGGCGAGGTCGGGGAGTCTTCCGAGGAAGGCGAGGGCCATCCGTCCTCGGGGGATACTGACGAAAGGATCACAGGAAAGAAAAGGACGCTCGAATTACCGAGGCCTGAAATAAGAGTGGAACCCACCGAAAACTTCTTGACCATCGAATTGGAACCCGGGAATCCCGACAAGATCACGCAGATAGGTTCCAGCCTCGACGGCCCTTCCCAGATTATGTTGATTGATTTCTTGCGAGACAATATTGATGTCTTTGCCTGGAAGGCTTCCGACCTCATTGGTATTGATCCGAGTGTCATTGTCCACAGACTGAATGTGGATCCAGCCTTCAAGCCCATCAAGCAGAAGAAGAGGGACGTTCATGGCTTTAGGAAGCGGGTTATCGAAGAAGAGGTTGGCAAGTTGCTTGACGCTCAGTACATAGAAGAAATCCAATATCCCGAGTGGCTCTGTAATGTGGTGCTTGTTCCAAAAAGTGCCAATAAGTGGCGTATGTGCAACGACTTTACGGACCTCAACAAAGCGTGCCCCAAAGACCATTATCCGCTTCCGAGGATAGATCAGTTGGTAGATTCCACAGCTGGATGCGAACTCATGAGTATGATGGACGCCTTTCAAGGATATTATCAAATCTTTATGGCGCCCGAGGATCGCCCCAAAACTTCGTTTATTGTGCATTTGGGTGTTTATTGTTTCAAAGTCATGCCGTTTGGGCTCAAAAACGCGGGAGCGACTTATCAGCGGCTAGTCAATAGGATGTTCGAGCGCGAGATTGGAAAATCTATGGAGGTATATGTGGATGATATGATAGTCAAGAGTGAGCGCCAACGCTCCCATCTTGAAGATCTCAAGCAGACTTTCGATATTCTTCGTCGCTACGGAATGAAGTTAAACCCTTCAAAGTGCACTTTTGGCGTTCGAGGTGGTAAGTTTCTGGGATACATGGTTAGTCAACGGGGCATAGAGGCAAACCCCGAGAAGATCAAAGCAATCTTGGATATACCCTCCCCTCGCAATCTGAGAGAGGTCCAGGTACTCGTGGGTAAAATCATTTCGCTAAACAGATTCATTTCCCGCTCGGCAGACCGGAATTTACCCTTCTTTAAAATTTTGCGCAATGCTCGGAACTTTACCTGGAACGAGGATTGCGAAAAGGCCCTGCAAAACATGAAGCAGTACCTGTCGAGCGCGCCTTTGTTAACCAAGCCAATCCCGGGGGAGAACTTGTTCATCTATCTGTCAGTCTCTTTGGAAGCAACGAGTGCTGTCCTCGTAGCAATCCGCGAGCGTAAACATATGCCAGTATATTACCTAAGCAAAACTCTGCAGGGAGCGGAGAAAAGGTATTTGGAAATTGAGAAATTTGCCTTCGCGCTCGTTAACGCATCCCGAAGGCTGAGGCCATATTTTCAGGCTCACTCCATCACAGTGCTTACAGATCAACCACTCAAGCAAGTGCTCTCCAAGCCGGATGTTTCGGGAAGGTTAATTAAATGGGCAATCGAACTCAGTCAGTTTGATGTCTCCTTCGAGCCTCGCACAGCCATACAGGCTCAGGCAGTGGCCGATCTGTTGGTAGAACGTTTCAATTTGGAGACTGCGCCGCAGGCGGACGAGGGTTTATGGCTTTTGCACACGGATGGCTCCTCGACCTCACAAGGGGGCGGTGCCGGGGTGACCCTCAGGGATCCCCTAGGAGCAGAAGTTGACTACGCAATCAAGCTGGCGTTTCAAGTCACCAACAACGAAGCTGAATATGAGGCCCTCATCCAAGGGCTCAGGATTGCGCTCCAGAATGGGGCCACTCGTGTCACAGCATACGTTGATTCGCAGTTGATCGCGAGCCAAATTGACGGTAGTTATGAGGCTCGAGAAGCCACCATGGCACGGTATTTATTGAGCGCCAGGGAGGAGATAGCCAAGTTCAAGGAATTCCATCTTTTGCAAGTTCCGAGGGCAGAAAACGAACGCGCTGATGCTCTTTCGAAGTTTGCGTCCGCTCTGGACGGCCACAGTGAACGCGTAGTTACATTCCTGAGAACGGAGAAACCACTGATAGGTAAAGATGAACCCTCGAAAGAAGTGCACATGATTGACCCCTCCGAGCCTTGCTGGCTAGACGAGATTGTCAGATTCCTCCAGGACGGAACTTGCCCGAGCGACAAAGTTGAGGCTCGGAAGATCAAATGTAAAGCCCCTCGCTTCTCATTAGATGCCGAGGGTCGGTTATTCAAGCGATCCTTCCTAGGACCACCGTTGAGATGTTTGAGACCCTCGCAGGCTAAAGAAGTTTTAGAGCATGTACATAATGGGAGTTGTGGGAACCACTTAGGCGGACGAATCTTGGCAAAGAAAATCTTAAGGAGTGGGTTCTATTGGCCCTCGGTATTGTAGGATGCCATTCAATATTCCAAGAAATGTCCCAAGTGCCAGTTCCATTCCAACACTCCTCAGCTGCCGGCAGCTCAAATGATTCCTATCGATGTTTCCTGGCCCTTCGATCAATGGGGCATTGATATCGTGGGACCTCTCCCAATGGCGGTCGGGCAAAAGAAGTTCGTAATACTTGCTGTGGATTATTTCACCAAGTGGGCTGAGGCAGAAGCGGTCGCTAAGATAACGTTCAAAGTTGTGAGGGATTTCATTTGGAAAAATATCATTTGCAGATACGGCATCCCGAGGGTGCTCATCTCGGATAACGGATGCCAATTTATCGCTGCAGACACGCGGGATTGGTGCTATGAATTAGGGATCGAACAACGATTCACTTCCGTGGGTCATCCTCAAGCCAATGGTCAAGCAGAAGTGACCAACCGGACCATACTCCAGCATCTGAAAACGATGCTCGAGAGTAAGAAGGGAGAATGGGCTGAGGAACTTCAGGGAGCCCTATGGGCATACCGTACTACTCCGCGAGCGGCAACGGGGGAAACCCCTTATTCCCTCGTGTATGGCTCCGAGGCCATGATACCTGCGGAAATTGCTCAAGAATCCGCACGCGTAGCCTATTTCGAGCCTACAGCCAACGAGGCCAACCGGGCGCTCGAGTTAGATTTGCTGGATGAGAAGAGGAATGGAGCCTGGGCACGTATTCACAAATACAAAGCAACCGTCGCTCGCCAGTACAATAAACGTGTTAAAGAAAGGACTTTCCAGCTAGGGGACTTGGTCCTCAAAAAAGTTGAAGTCTCCAAACACGTAGGTAAGTTGGACCCTAATTGGGAAGGCCCCTTCAAAGTCATTCAAGTACGAGCGAATAACACCTACTTGCTAGAAACTTTGCAAGGCGAGCGTCTCCCTAGGCCATGGAATGCATGTAACCTTAGAAGGTTCTACGTGTAAACTCCAATTTCTTTGTAACGGCCCGTTCGCGGCATGAAGTGTTTTTCTCTGACTGAAAGAATGTTGTAATCATTTCCGAAAGTGCATCTATATAACAGTAAGTATTTAATGCTTCGTTTTTATCATTTACTTGCTTTCTTGTCTTATCCAACGATTCGAGCGACAAAAGGCTTACTCCGTGTTGAGCATCCTCCACGTCGAAAAACCTAAAAATGAGCGCGTCCGACAACGGGGAGCCCAGCGCTCAACTTACGCCAGCTGAGTGTTCATCGCTCCAGCTCGTGCACATAAGAACCCCCTGTGACCCTCATCCAATTGGGTAAGAGCACGCTCGTAAATAGTGGATGCCACTAACGCTACGACTACGCTCATTTTTACCCCTACTAAACCAATCCTACAGGGATTTCCTAAGTGCAAATTCAAGCCTCAAGGAGAATACAGCCAGGGAATATTCACGAGGATCACCCTCGCGCCTGTATTTCCTCAAAGGTTTTCTAAGTCCAAATACACAGTTCATTTCTACTGTGGCCAGGGAACCCTCCTAAGGGTCACCCTCGCGCCCGTACCTGCAACAAACCAACCGCCCGACGTCACGAGCATCTAAACTTAATATGCATAGTGATGAGTGTCAAAGGACCGTCGTAAAAGACGTCCTAGCCTACTTACACACTAATCGCAAACGCTCAAACAGCAGATATCAATATGAAAGCGGTGAGCGCGATGGAATAACGTCATTCATCATTTAAAAGCAAGTAAGATAACATTCAGACATTCGAGCATTGAAGAAGAGATGCAAATATATCAGAAAGCGACATAAAGGATCCAATGTACTCTGGAACTAAAAGAAGGATTAAATACAAAAGTAAAAATTGTTCATAAAAGGAAGAAAGTGTTCAAATGGACAAGGGCCAGAGATGGGCAGCTACGAGGGCTTCACTGGGCCGGAGCGTTGGGCTCGGGAGGAGCAGTCGCAAGGGGAACTAGAGCCAACACGTTAGCATCGGAAGTTTGGGCCTCACCGGGTTCCTCAGCATCCAGGACATCCATGACAGTGCCCTCATCTTCTATCAGGAGAGGCTCGGGATCTACCCTGTTGGCAGCGATGAACTCCCTTTGGAGTGTTTCTACCAATTCCTGATATTCGGGCTCCGCTAGATTATCCGTGGGATCCTCCTCCTGGACCATTGGCTCGCAGTTCTCATCAAGATCCATGCGCAGACGAGCGTCGGAACGAGCGCTTTCCGGGGCCAGTCCCAACCTCACCATCTGCCCAATCGCCTTGTGAAAGAAGCGTCGAGCATTATCGAAGCATTGGATGTTGGCCGCGAACACAAAGGCCTTAGAGCGCACGAACTTCTTCACCGCCTCCCAAGATACCTTCGCCTCCAAGCCCTGTATTTTGCCCTGCAAATCAGCGAAGGCCTTGTTGGCTGCCTCGTTCTGGCGGGTGCTCTCCGCTAACTGCTCACCCAGTTCCACATTTTGAGCCCTCAGCTGGTCTCGCTCCTCCTTCATTTTCTTGTGACGCTCATCAAGAGTAAGATAGGCCTCGTCCGTCTTTCGAAGGTTCTCCCTCGCCTGGTCCAAATCGCGGTGGGCTGTAGTCAGTTGAGCGTGGAGGTTGTTGTAATCCTCTTGCAGTTGGACCGGGTCAGAGACGCGCAGCAATTTCTTGTACTTGGCCTTATGCTCAGAATATGCTTGCGCTCGCCCTTGCAAGTTTTTCAGCCTCGGGATTACCTCCTGGAAACAATAAACGAGGGTCATAATCCGAGCGTAGAAAAGGAAAGGAAAATTTGGTAGAGGGGAATGCAAATTTACCGTCAGGAGAACATGGCAGGCATCATCAGCGACCCGAGCGGCGTCATGCTCGTTCAATTTGTCATGGTCGGCAGAAAATTGGAGCTTTCCGACGATATCGGAGACCATATTAACCGAGAAGGCGCTCTTTTTCAGTAGGACGGGACCGTCCTTCCTTTGGCGCTTGTACCGAGCGTCACCCCGGCAACCAATCTTCCAAAACTCTTCATCCTCAGAAGATGAAGTGTCGCTGCCCTCGCCTCGGTGGCCCACGACCACCTCTTTTCCCTTGCCAGAAATAGGGAGGGAGTCCGGCATCCTTTTCCTTTTCCCCTGGCGGTCGGCCCGGAGAGTTTCATGAATGCGGACGGGCTCCCCCGAGCGGTTCCGCGACCCGCTTGAACTAAGAGAAATTGGGCCTACGGGGGCCGTTGGCGGAGGAGTAGCCTCGTGGGCTCCCTCCAGTGTTAGATCCTCAATTGGGCCCCTCGGAGGAACCTCATTTCCTGCGCCCCCACGAGCCTGGCCTTGTCCTCGGCCTGCCGCTCGACGGTTTACCCTTGGCCTCGGGGCGGTCGGAGGACGGTTCTGCTGTGGTTGCGGCTGTTGGGGGTCAACTGCGGGCCCTTGGGCACCCAGCATGCGTGAAAGGGCTTCAGCATTCATCCCTTGTGAGAGTATTTGGATACCTGCAAGTGAAGGGGAGCGAGCGTCAGAAGAGCGGTTGTTTGAATTATATAAACAGGAAAACATGGATAACTGTAAGTCAGAGAGCTATTCTAAAAGTCAGAAATGTTAGTTCCTAGAATCTAACCGTCGAGGGCCATGATTTCAGTAGGCGGATTGAGTATCATTTCAGGGGGGCAAGATAATCCGTAGCGGAACAATATCTTTTCGTTCTTCACCAGTGTCTCCGCCTTAATCCACTTCTTTTCAGCCCTCATCTCGAGGGCTAACCCCATCGCCCACTCCTCAAAATCCTTGTTCCTTCTCCTTTCCCTGATCAAGGGACCCTCGCCATGAATCAACCATTGCCGATGAACTTTGAAAATCCCCCCCGGAGCCCCCACAAAAAAGTATTTTTCCTTCCAGTGCTCGCCATAAGAGGAAGATGGAGAATCTATCATCTTAAAACCTGATTTGGCCTGGGCGTAGTAAAATCCGTCTGTAGGCGACGAGCGTGGCGAACGGGCTACTTGTATCAAACTGTCAAAATTGATTATCGAGGGTGATCTTCCGAGGGCCCTCATTGTTATTATGAACGTGTTGATTAGGGCAATGCCGTTGGGCAGAATTTGTGAAGGGCAAAGCCCTAGATGGTGGTAAATGATGACGGCATCATGAGCGATTGGAAACCTCAGACCCCCAGCCAGTACTGCGTCCCAATAGACCGTCATCATCCCAGGCGGTGGTCGATTGGCCCTCTCCCCTTCCTCAGGAAGTCTCATGGGAAACACGGCTTCATCCCAGTACGCTTTTGCCCTCAACCCCTCCAAATCCTCGAGGGTCAGAATACTCTCAATTTCGTCGGGCGATCTGTCCGTCTGGTGGCGATTGTCTTGCCTTACTCGAGTGGCAGGCTCCTTGCCTCTCCTCTGACGCCTCCTGGAAGGTTCAGCCTCGAATGGACGCCCGGATGGCCCCGCTTCACCCTCGGGAGCCGCCATAGCCACTGTGATCCTATGGTCTTGAGGTCTCACAGCGCTGTTCAGAATTGGGAATGCTCTCTGCCCTTGTCTCAGCATTTCCATCACATTATCCATCTCCTCAAAAAGTTCGCCCGTCCCAACGGGTACACGCTCATCCATCCCTCGAACAGCAGCATTCACCTCTTCCTCGCCGGCGTCAACTGGAGCCTGGGCCACCGATATTGCCGTGGGAATAACTTCACCTCCTGGGTGCGCCCTAATTAGAGGAACAGCTACGGGGACATCGCCGTGAGGGGAGGAGCTCCCCACCGACATCTCCTCAATCTCCCTTACATAATCATCGGCTTGATTTCCGGCCATGGTCAGTTTTCAATTTTTGGGAATAGGACTTATAACAGAGAGCTTAAGGGAAGATAAACTTTCTGAAACAAATTCAACGGTGGATAGTGGTTTCTCCTTCAAGGGTTTGTCTCACACAACCTAAAGCTAATGTTAGTACGGGAAAAGTAAGAAGAAGAATCAGGAATTTTTTACCTAAGATGTGGAGAAGAAGAAATTCGCCGGAGCAAAGGACTCTTGCTATGGATATGCTTGAAGGAAGTCTGAGTGCGTGAAAAAAGCTTCCAAGGCCCTGCACACCCTTATTTATAGGGGAGATGGAGCATGGATTAGGGTTGAAATTTCAAAAATGCAATCATTTCCCGCCTGGGAAACCCCCCACTTTTGGTAACCGCCTCACGTCTCCCGGAGTCCACGCGCCCACGTTCCCACTCAGCATTAAATGCGGACTTGACAGCATTTAATGCGATGTCAGTCTGTGTCCGTTACAGAAGGCCAGCAGTCTCCTCGAGGGTAATGCCCCGTCCCTCGGATATTTGAAATTCAGGATTCCTCCTTTATAAATTCTACAGTACGCTCGATGCGATACTACAGAATTTGGGGGGCAAAATGATGAGGCCTGAAAATCACTCTCGAATCAGAGCCGTCCACGTGGCAGTACACCACTGACTAATACCCTGACGCTCGCCTTGGTGGGCTCATGGGCCTTCACACCGCTCAATTGCCAGCTAATGTCATCCATCAGTCGGCGGGTGACCATTCGGACCAAGGGCCCTAACCAACGGGTTTGACGCTCGGATAGCGGCCCTCAAGGTTATCCTTCACAGGGAAGCACCCACAGGAGGGCCCCACTAATACGCTCGGTATTCCGACGCTCAAGGGTCATATATCGCGAGGAGGCCATCCATGCATTCTTCGAGCGTCACCAACGTTCGGGCATGTCCATGCCCCGTTTCGTTGGATCCGAACCTCGGCAGAAAGAATCTTAGGCCCATCCCCCGCGTAACCCTCGTCAACAACCTCTGACACAAAAGTACTGTGCACCGCGCACCTGACACGCCGTCACCCTTTTCAGGGATGTCATTCTCACTCCACCAAAGTCTGACGCGTGTTAGGGCAACACAGGTTTGGGACCACATGGTCAATTTACCCATCTACCCCCATCCCTAACATATAAATAGGAGAGAAGCCATGCATTCTCTCCCAGGTGATCATCTGCACAAAAACTGTATACATTGTTCTGGGCACTTTCCACTGAACTTCTGAAGCTTTTCACTCACCACAGTAACTCTACCTTAGTAGCTTGCACTCTTGGTGTTATCCTAGCTGGAAGAACCCACGCTCAAAAGGAAACCCAGATCCTGAGGCTCTCACGCCTGTGATGGTCTTCCCCTTTTCTTACAAATTCTAAAGTGTTGTTGCATTGGGAAACTCAGATTCCTTGCACCATCAATGAGTATTATAGTTTACAATTTTGTTCTTTCTTGCATTGTTTTTACCTTTTTATTTATTTATTTATTTATCTTTATCATTTTAACTACGTTTTTTAATTTCTCTTTCCGCTCAACTAACTTCAACTTTTTTTTTATTTTTTAATTATATAATATTTATTTTTTCCCACATATTTAGTTTTTTTAAAAGAATGTTATTTATCATAATTAATAATTATATTTAAAGTAATTATAGAATATATATTAATTTTAATATATTAATAGTATTTTTTTAATTGCACATGTAACGAGTATGTTACTAATTTCTATTATAATTAATATAGATATAATATAATGGGCTAAATACGGACACCCCCTGTCTAGGGATGCAAACGAGCCGAGCTGGCTCGCGAGCCTGGGGAGCAAGCTCTAGCCAAGCCCGAACTCAAGCCCTTTGAGTCTTGGCTCGTGGCTCACGAGCCTATATAATTAAAAATAATATTTTAATTTATATATATATAAATATTTTATTAATATATAATATTATATATATATTTATTAATTTTTATATATATTTATTATATATTTATTATATATATTTAATAAATTATATTTATTAAATATATTTATTATATATATTCATTTAATAAATATTATTATATATAAAAATATAGTACATTAATAAAAAAACTAATTTTTTTATCAAAATTAAAATAACATGGACGAGCCTCGAGCCAAGTTGAGCCGCTCGCGAACGTGGCCGAGCCCGAGCCTGAACCATGAAAAAAGGCCACAACTCGGCTCGGCTTGGCTCGTTTGCATCCCTACCCCTGTCCTTTGGAACTTTTTGTGCTTTGGCCCACAATCTTTGAATCGGTGCGATTTTTCCCCTAACATTTGAAAAATGTTGCACTTAACCTCTTTTACATTATCCTGACGGAATATATCGGCCAAAATAACTAATTTGACCGTCTATGTCTCCTCCGTTACAGTGACCCAGAGTCAAGACCATCATCACCATGTTTCTCTCTCTCCAAGAAGACAAAGCTCACACCTCATCCGACCCAATTGACTGTCGAAAACTATAAGAATTTGCTTGCAAAGCTTTACCGCCGGTCGTCATCTTTGACCGATGATTTTTTCTTTATCGGTTGTTGGATTTTGATTTCAAACTCTCCAATGTGTTCTTTACGTCGAGAGTTTCGAATTGATATATAATATCAACACATTTGACATCTGATCTGTAGAAATTTACCTTTAGAAATCACGCCAAAATTGGTTTCTTAAATTTATGTATACCCCCAGGAGTGGATCCAGAATTTTTCAACAGTTGAGGCTGAAAATTTCTGAACATCAATATAATAATTGATGGTGTAGGAATCTGAGTTTCCTAAATGCAACAACACTTTCTATATTTATGTGAGAAAGGAAAGACCATCACAGGCGTTGAGCCTCAGGAACTGGGTTTCCAAGGAGCGTGGGTTCTTCCAGCTAGGATAACACCAGGAAATTATGCAGCAAAGATGCAGGAAAATGGTGAAAAATACGAAGCTTTGGAGAAGATGAAGATGTAGAAAAATGGTGCCCAGTTCAATGTTGTGGTCTCTTGTGAGGAAGATGACTTGGGGAAGAGAACATGTGCTCTCTCCTATTTATATGTTAGGGGTGAGGGTAAAGAGGTAAATTGACCGTGTGGTCCCAAACCTGCGTTGCCCTAACACGTGGCAGCCCGTGAGGGTGTGAGAGTGACGTTTCTGAAAAGGAGGCGGCGTGTCAGGTGCGAGGTGCGCACTACCTTTCTGTCAGAGTTTGTTGGTGAGGGTCGCGGGAGAGAAAGGTCCCGGACCCGTTTTACGAGGGTTCAGGTCCACCATGGCGGTGGAGGATCACGCACGAGCGCATTGGTGACGCTCGAAGAGTGCTCGGAAGGGTTCCTCACGGCTTATGATCTTTGAGCGCCGAAGTCCCGAGCGACAAGAGTATGGCCCTCGTGTGGGTGATTCCTTGAGAAAGGTAACCCCGAAGGCCGGGATGGGAGCGCCGAGCCTGCCAGTTCGGGCCCTTTACCTGAATAATTGTTCGAGGCTCAGGGGCCTATGCTAGTTGGCAAGTGAGTAGGCTGGGATAACCAGCGAGCCCATTAATGCGACATGGACGGATCTGGTTTGGACGTAGTTTTACGCCTCATCATTTTGCCCCCCAAATTCTGTAGTATCGCTCGAGCGTACTGTAGAATTTAATAAGGAGGGAGCCTTGGATTTTGAATTATCCGAGGGCCAAGCCTCAGCAAGGGGGGTCACCGTTTGGCTTCCTTAACGGGTACAGTCTGACATTGCATTAAATGGTGTCATGTCCACATTTAATGCTGAGTGGGAACGTGGCGCGTGCACTCCGGGAGACGTGAGGCGGTTAGCAATAGTGGGGGGATTTCCTAGGCGGGAAATGATTGCGTTTTGAATTTCCAGCCCTAATCAATGTAAATTCTCCCCTATAAATAGGGATTTGCAAGGTTTTGGAGCCTCTTTCACGCATTCTGTCTCCTTCAAGCACATACTTAACAAGAATTCTCTGCAACTTTTACCGATTCCGGCGAGTTTCCGTTCTTCAAACTTTAGGTAAAACTTTAGGTTGTGTGTGTGAAACTCTTGAGTGAAGAGCCCCTTTCTGCCGTTGAATTCGTTTCAGAAATTTTCTCCTTCATTGAGTTCTCTGCAAGAAACTCCGTCTTCAAAAGTCAAAAAGCAAACATGGCCGAAAACCAAGCTGATGATTATGTAAGGGAGATAGATGAAATGTCCGTCGGGAGCTCCTCCCCTCATGGTAACGTTCCCACGGCAGTCCCAATGTCTAGAGCCTCTCCAGGCACTGAGATTCCAACAGTCATTCCAGTGGCAAGGACCCAGGCTGAAGTTAGGGATGAAGAAGTCGATGCTGCTGTTCAAGGGATGAACGAGCGTGCTCCTAGGGGGGTAGATGATCTTTTTGAAGAGATGGGTAATGTCATGGAGATGCAGAGGCAAGGGGAAAGGGTATTTCCCGTGCTCAACAGCGTTGTAAGACCCCAGGATCATAGGATCATGGTGGCAATCGCGGCTCCTGAGGGCGGTGCAGGGCCTTCCGAGCGTTGTGCTGAGGCTGAACCTCCCAGAAAGCGCCAAAGAAGGGGAAAAGAGCCTGCAACGCGAGTGAGGCAAAATAACCCTCATCAAACCGACAGATCTCTGGATGAGATCAAAAGCATTTTGACGCCCAATGATTTGGAAGAATTGAGGGCCAAAGCGTACTGGGACGAGGCAGTATTTCCCATACGGATTCCCGAGGAGGGAGAGAGGGCAAACCGACCACCACCGGGGATGATGACGGTCTATTGGGATGCAGTCCTGGCTGGGGGTCTGAGGTTCCCTATTGCTCACGCCGCTGCTGTCATCTACAATCACCTAGGGCTTTGCCCTTCACAAATTCTGCCCAACGGCATAGCCCTAATCAATACCTTCATAATAACGATGAGAGCCTTAGGCCAAACATCCTCGATTGTCAACTTTGACAGTTTCATACAAGTAGCCCGCTCGCCACGCTCGTCGCCTACGGACTGGTTTTATTACGCCCAGGCCAAATTGGGCTTTAAGATGATAGACTCCCCATCCACCTCCTACGGCGAGCATTGGAAGGAGAAGTATTTCTTCGTGGGGGCCCCCGGAGGAATTTTTGGGGTTCACCGACAGTGGTTAATACATGGCGAGGGTCCTCTGGTTAGGGAAAGGATGAGGAATAAAGCCTTTGAGGATTGGGCAATGGGATTAGCCTTCGAGATGAGGAGTGAGAGAAAGTGGATTAAGGCTGAGACTTTGATGAAGAACGAGGGAGTGTTGTTCCGTTATGGCTTATCTTGCCCTCCAGACATGATACTCAACCCTCCAGCTGACATCATGGCCCTCGACGGTTAGATTCTAGGAACTAACTGCCCTAACTTTTAGAATAGCTTCCTAACTTGGTGTGACTGTTGTATTTTTGTATCTGTGATCCAAGCAACCAACTTCTGATGCTCGTTTCTTCTTATTTGCAGGTGTTCAAATACTATCACAAGGTATGAATGCCGAGGCTCTTTCCCGCATGTTGGGCGCCTAGGGACCCGCCGCCAACCCTCAGCCCTCGCAACAACAGCAAATCCGCCCTCCCAACGCTCCGAGGGGAAGGGGAACTAGTCGAGGGGTCGGCTGAGGACAAGACGGCGCTCGTGGAGGTGCGGGGAACGAAGTTCCCCCTAGGGTCCCCATCGAAGATTTGACGGTGGATGGTACCCGCAGGGCTACTCCTCCGTCGGTGGCCCCCGAGGGTCCAATTTCATTGAGTTCGAGCGGCTCTCGAAACCGCTCTGGGAAACTGGTCCGTATCCATGAAACTCTTCGGGCCGACCGTCAAGGGAAGAGGAAGAGGCTGCCGGATTCCATTCCAATTTCTGGCAAGGGGAAAGAGGTGGTAGTGGGGCACAAAGGTGAGGGCAGCGACACTTCCTCATCAGAGGATGAGGATTTCTGGAAGATAGGCTGCAAGGGCGACACTCGCTACAAGCGTCAACGGAATGAGGGTCCAGTGCTGCTGAAAAAGAGTGCCTACTCCGTGAACCTCGTCTCGGACATCGTCAAAAAACTCCAATTTTCCAGCAATCACGATAAGCTGAACGAGTATGACGCCGCTCGTGTTGCTGATGATGCTTGCCACGCCCTTCTGACGGTGAGTCCTTAGTACCCTCTGGAGAATTCCCTTTCCCCTGTTCCAATTTCAACGCTAATCTCTGCTTCTGACTCTCCAGGAGGTAATCCCTAGGTTAAAGAACTTGCAGGGGCGAGCGCAGGCCTACTCCGAGCATAAGGCCAATTACAAGAAACTGCTGCGAATCTCTGACCCCGTCCAGCTGCAAGAGGATTACAACAATGTCCACTCCCAACTGACCGTCGTCAACCTTCAGAAGGATCAACTGAGGGAGAATCTGCAGAAGGCGGACGCGGCCTACCTTACTCTTGACGAGCGTCATAGGGAGCTGAAGGCGGAACGCGACCGACTGAGAGTAGAGAACGGGGAGTTGAGCACACAGCTGGCAGAGAGCACTCGTCAGAATGAGGTTACTAAGAAGGCTCTCGCTGATCTGCAGGGGAAGGTGGAAGGACTGGCGGCGAAGGTTTCCTGGGACGCAATAATGAAGTTCGTGTGTTCCAAAGCCTTCGTATTTGCAGCCAACATGCAGTGTTTCGACAACGCTCGGCGATTCTTCCATAAAGCTATCAGGCAGATGGTGAAACTGGGCTTAGCTCTTGACAGCGCTCGTACCGACGTCGCGCTTGCGCATGGATCTGGATGAAAATTGCGAGCCCATGGTCCAAGACGAGGATCCCACTGAGAGTTTGGCGGAGCCGGAGTACCAAGAGTTGGTGCAAACGCTCCAACGGGAGTTCATAGCTGCCAACACTCTAGGTCCCGAGCCCATCCGAATAGAAGATGAGGACACCGTCATGGATGCAGAGGGCCTTGAGGAACCCGGCGAGGCTCAAACCTCTGATGCTCACGTTTTGGCCCCAGTTCCTCTTGCCACTGCCCCTCCGGAGCCCGACTGTCAAGCCCCGTGATGATCCCTTGGCTGTTGAGCCCTTTTGCTTGCCAGTTTAACTTCCTTTTTCTATTCATGAACAATTAATGTCTGTATCTAATCCGTCAACTGTTTTTCTGAACGTTTTGGGTTCCTTTATGCTCCTTCTCATATATCTGAATTCTTCCTTTACTGCTTGGATGTTTGAATACTTTCTCTTTTACTTTTGAATGGTGAATGATGTTGTTTCATTGCGCTCGCCCCTTTTATATTGGTCTTTTTTGTTTGAACGTTTGCGATGGGCGTGTATGTGCACGGAGCGTTTTCTTTGAGGGTGCCCTGGCATTCATCATAATGCGCCATCAGTTTAAGTTTTGGCAGCGTCTGGCGATTAGAGGGGCGTAAATACGGCCGCGAGGGTGTTTTCCATGGGTGTTCCCTGGCCATATTCGAAATGAGGCTTGAATCTGGACTTAGGAAACCTCTGGGGATTTGCCTAAGTAATGGCCCAGTAATGTGCATCCTCGTTTCGAACGCTCCATTGGGTTGTATATACTTTAGAAATCAACAGTAGGAATTGCTAAGTATGCGATTAAAGCGAGCGTAACTGTGGGGTTAGCGTCATTTTGAGAGACGTATGAAAGGATTGATATAGGATCCACTATTCGACGAGCGTGCTTTTACTCAGGAAGTTGAGGGTTATCGGGGTTTTTACGAGCGTGAGCTGGAGTGGCGAGCACTCAGCTGGCGTAAATTAAGCATTTTGCTCTCTGTCGTTCGACACGCCCATTAATGGAGTTTTATACTCTCAGGAATTATCATATTATTTTATGGGGATGGTTCTCAACACCCGGGAAATGTTGCTTTGAAATGACGGAGGTATTACGTAGGCCGTTCGACGTGGAGGACGCTCGACACGGAGTAGGCCTTCTGTCGCCTGAATCATTTGATTAAACAGGAAAGCAAATAATCGACAAAACAAAGAACTAAATACTTATTGTTATACTTGCAATTTTTAAAATGATTACAACACGCTTTCTGTCAAAAGAAAGTGCTCCATGCCGCAAACGGGCAATTTACAAAAGATCTGACGTTTACACGTAGAACCTTCTAAGGTTACATGCATTCCATGGCCTAGGGAGACGCTCGCCTTGCAAAGTCTCTAGTAGGTAGGTGTTATTTGCTCGTACCTGAATGACTTTGAAGGGGCCTTCCCAATTGGGGTCCAACTTACCCACATGTTTGGAGACTTCAACTTTTTTGAGGACCAAGTCCCCTAGCTGGAAAGTCCTCTCTTTAACACGTTTGTTGTATTGGCGGGCTACGGTTGCTTTGTATTTGTGGATACGTGCCCAAGCAGTATTCCTCCTCTCGTCTAACAAATCTAATTCGAACGTCCGATTGGCCCCGTTGAAAGCAGGCTCAAAATAGGCAACGCGTGCGGATTCTTGAGCAATTTCCGCAGGTATCATAGCCTCGGAGCCATAAACGAGGGAGTATGGAGTTTCCCCTGTTGCCGCTCGTAGAGTAGTACGGTATGCCCACAGGGCTCCTTGAAGTTCCTCAGCCCATTCTCCCTTCTTACTCTCGAGCATCGTCTTCAGATGCTGGAGTATGGTTCGATTGGTCACCTCTGCTTGACCATTGGCTTGAGGGTGGCCCACGGAGGTGAACCGCTGTTCAATCCCTAGCTCATAGCACCAATCCCGCGTGTCGGTCGCGATAAACTGGGAGCCGTTGTCCGAGAAAAGCACCCTCGGGATACTATATCTGCAGATGATGTTCTTCCAAATGAAGTCTCTCACAACCTTGAACGTTATCTTGGCGACCGCTTCGGCTTCAGCCCACTTAGTGAAATAATCCACAGCGAGTATTACGAATTTCTTTTGCCCGACCGCCATTGGGAGGGGTCCCATAATATCAATGCCCCACTGATCAAAAGGCCACGAAACATCAATAGGAATCATTTGAGCTGCCGGCAACTAAGGGGTGTTAGAATGAATTTGGCACTTAGGGCATTTCTTGGAGTAGCTAATGGCATCCTGCAGCACCGAGGGCCAGTAGAACCCACTCCTTAAGACTTTCTTTGCCAAGATTCGACCGCCCGAGTGGTTCCCACAACTTCCACTGTGCACATGTTCTAAAACTTCCTTGGCCTACGAGGGTCTCAAGCATCTCAACGGCGGGCCCTGGAAGGATCGCTTGAATAATCGACCCTCGGCGTCCAATGAGAAGCGAGGGGCCTTGCTTCTGATTTTTCGAGCCTCAACTTTGTCGCTTGGGCTGCTTCCATCCCGGAGGAATCTGAAATTTCGTCGAACCAACAGGGCTCAGACGGGTCAATCATATTCACCTCCTTCGAAGGTTCGCCTCTACTTATCAGCGGCTCCTCGGTTCTAAGAAATGTAACAGCACGCTCGCTAAAACCATCCAGGGCGGATGCGAACTTTGATAGAGCGTCAACACGTTCGTTTCTGCCCTTGGGACATGCAAAAGGTGGAATTCCTTGAACTTGGCTATCACCTCCTTAGCGTTCGCCAGATACTGCACCATGGTGGCTTCTCGGGCCTCATAAGAACCGTCAATCTGACTCGCGATCAACTGCGAATCAACATATGCAGTGACCCGAGTGGCGCCATTTTGGAGCACAATCCTGAGCCCCTGGATGAGGGCCTCATACTCAGCTTCGTTGTTGGTGACTTGGAACGCCAGCTTGATGGCGTAGTCAACTTCTACTCCGAGAGGGTCCCTGAGGGTCACCCCGGCTCCACCCCCTTGTGAGGTCGAGGAGCCATCTGTGTGCAGAAGCCACAGACCATCTTCTGTCGAGGGCCCGGTATCTAAATTGAAATGTTCCACCAATAGGTCGGCCATGGCCTGAGCTTGTATCGCCGTGCGAGGCTCAAAGGTGATGTCGAATTGACTAAGTTCAATTGACCATTTAATTAATCTCCCTGAGACGTCCGGCTTTGCAAGCACCTGTTTGAGGGGCTGATCTGTAAGCACCACGATGGAATGCGCTTGAAAATAAGGCCTTAACCTCCGGGAGGCATTAACGAGCGCAAAAGCAAATTTCTCTATTTCCATGTATCTTTTCTCCGCTCCCTGTAGAGTCTTGCTTAAATAATACACCGGCATATGCTTACGCTCGCGAATTGCCACGAGGACAGCGCTCGTGGATTCCAAGAAAACTGACAGATAGACAAACAAGTTCTCCCCCGGGTTAGGTTTGGTCAACAAAGGCGCGCTCGAAAGGTACTGCTTCATGTCCTGCAGGGCCTTTTCGCAGTCCTCGCTCCAGGTAAAGTTGCGAGCGTTACGCAGAATTTTAAAGAAGGGCAGATTCCTGTCCGCTGAGTGGGAGATGAACCTATTTAATGAAATGATCTTACCCACAAGCACCTGGACCTCTCTCAGATTACGAGGGGAGGGTATGTCCAGGATTGCTTTAATCTTCTCTGGGTTTGCCTCTATGCCCCGTTGGCTGACCATGTATCCCAAAAATTTGCCACCCCGCACGCCAAATGTACATTTGGAAGGATTCAGTTTCATACCATAACGACGCAAGATATTGAACGCTCGTTTGAGGTCTTCCAGATGAGAATACTGGTGTTCGCTTTTGAAGATCATGTCATCCACGTATACCTCCATGGACTTTCCAATTTCACACTCGAACATTCTGTTGACAAGGCGTTGGTATGTTGCCCCCGCATTTTTGAGCCCAAAGGGCATAACCTTGAAGCAATAAACACCCATATGGACTACGAACGCAGTTTTGGGACGATCCTCAAGAGCCATGAATATCTGATAATACCCTTGGAAAGCGTCCATCATGCTCATAAGTTCACACCCAGTGGTCGAATCCACCAACTGATCAATCCTAGGTAGTGGGTATGGATCCTTAGGACATGCCTTGTTGAGGTCCGTGAAGTCATTGCACATACGCCACTTGTTGGCGCTCTTCGGAACGAGCACCACATTGCAAAGCCATTCGGGATATAGAATTTCTTCTATGTACTGAGCGTCAAGCAGTTTATTGACTTCTTCTTCTATGACCTGCTTTCGGAATCCATGAACGTCTCTCTTCTTTTGCTTTATAGGTTTGAAAGCCGGATCCACGTTCAGCCTGTGGACAATAACGCTCGGATCTATGCCAGTGAGGTCGGAAGCCTTCCAAGCAAAGACATCAATATTTTCTCGCAAGAATTCAATCATCATAATTTGAGAGGGACCATCGAGGCCGGAACCTATTTGCGTAGTCTTATCAGGATTCCTAGGCTCCAACTCGATGGTCAGAAAGCTCTCTGTAGGTTCTACCCGCACTTCGGGCCTCGGCTGTTCGAGCGATCGTTTCTTGCCTATAACCTTCTCGCTGGTATCTCCCGAGGGTATATGATCCTCGTCTTCCGATGGGGAATCCTCAACCGCTCCGAGGGGTGAATTCCCAGCATCTGCGGGTTTGCCCCTGGCCCTCTTTTTATTCTTCTTCTTTTAGAGCTTGGCCCTCTTGCGTTCAGGGCCATCTTCATCTAGTTTGGGGAAGTCTACAGACTTCTTGGTGGAGCCTGCTTGGGTAGGCTGCTTGGGCTTGTGGCTTCGAAGGGAAAGTATGTAGCACTCCCACGCTTCCTTAACATTACACAGTACCTCCCCGGTACCCTCGGGGGTGGGAAATTTGACTTTCTGATGATAGGTGGAAATCACAGCTTTGAAGTCGACGAGGGCTGGTCGCCCAATGATGATGTTGTATGGTAGGTCCACTTCGACCACCACATAGAGAACATTTAAAGTTTTTCGCTGTGGGGCGCGACCGAAAGAGGTGGCCAAGCGAATTTATCCCCGAGGGACGATCTCGGAACCTCCAAAGCCGACAAGGGCTGTTCTGAGGGGTTCGAGCGGGATGTTTGTGATGTTCATTTTCTGAAACGTGGAGTAAGGCAAAACATTCACGGAGCTTCCACTATCAATTAAGACCCTCTTTACAACGTGATTATGAACGTCTAAGCTAACCACCATGGGGCAGTCAGAGGTTTCACCGACCCCATGGGGTGTTACAATATGCTCTAAATCCTTCTCTGTGAAACCTACGCTCTCATCTTTTTCCGAGCGCGATGATCTATCAATGGAGAGCACTGGCCTGGACTGAGAAGATCTTTGATCGTAACTCCGAATGTAGCGGCGTCGGGAAGCGTTAGAGTCGCCCCCCGAGGGTCCTCCAGCAATCATGTGAATGACCGCGAAGGGCTGGTTTTCCATATCTGAGGCTTTCCCTTTTCCAAGGTCACTGGGCTCGGGGTGACGGTGACGTGGGCTCCGGGAGCGCGAACGGCTTCTCCCTTGGGCACGCGCTCGCTCGGCGCAATGCAGCTTCGTACCTCTCCAACACCTTTACGAACTCCTTAAGGTGCCCCCCAGCGATCAGCCTCTGAATCTCACCCTCAAGTTGACGACATTCGTTGGTGTCGTGTCCTTTCTGCTTGTGGAAAGCACAGTACTTTCCCGAGCGTTTTTGGGCCTCCGTTTCTCTCAGTCTTGGCGGCTTCTTGAAGAGTCTCTTATCCGCCATGGAATATACCTCTGCCATTGGGCGGTTGAGGGGAATGCGCTCAAACTTGCGTGGGGAGAGGCATTCCGCCGAGCGGGAATAGGGCTTCGACGGCGACCTCTGTTGGTTTCTCCTCTGTTCTCGGGCGCTTTGCTGGGGCGAGGGGCGTTTGCCATTTTCTGATCCCTCGC
The DNA here is from genome assembly GCA_037501455.1 of Lantana camara. Taxonomy (NCBI): domain Eukaryota; kingdom Viridiplantae; phylum Streptophyta; class Magnoliopsida; order Lamiales; family Verbenaceae; genus Lantana; species Lantana camara. The sequence continues at coordinate 134,972,579 of CM074855.1, forward strand.
AATGTACATATCTTCGAGGGTGAAGAACGAGTCAGCTATGTCCCTAATCTCCATCAATGAGCATGGCTTTTTCTTGGCCACCTCCTCCACGAATTCTTTGTTGACATAGTGCTTCATGTTGATGGCTCCAAAGAGAACGTGCCTCAAGAAATCCATCGAGGGCTTCTCTACCAACAAGATCTCCTTGTTGAACCTTCCCATGAAAGACCGAAGGGTCTCATTCGGCCCCTGGACCAAGCTGTAAAGGGCAGTTGCAGCCGGGGTCGGCGCTTTTAAGGAGTTGAAATGGCTTACAAAGGCATCGGTCAAGTCATAATACCCTCGAATTGAGCGCGGCGGAAGTTTTTTATACCAATCTTGTGCCATTCCAGTGAGGGAGGTGACGAGCACTTTGGCCCAATAGTTGTTAGGGTGATCATACAAGTGCATCAGATGCACAAAGTGATCCAGATGCTCGGCTGGATCGGTGGTTCCATCGTATCTGTTGACAGATGAGGGGATTTTGCCCTTCCCCGCGCGAGTCATCAATACCTCCTCAATGAGGGGCGAGTCGCCGGTCATGATCCTGTAGTCCCGGTCGTCGGGATCCTCGTAGCTGGCTTCCCTCCTGCGCCGAGAAATGGGGCTACGCGGTCGGCGAGCGTCTCTGGCCCTGGACCTCTCGCCCCCATCGTGGGCACTTGAGACCTTGCACGAGAGAGCTGCTCCACCACATTCTGGAGCCCCTTAAGCTAATCTTATACTGCAGCAAGCTGAGGGTCGCCGACGTCTCTGCGGTTTACCCTCTCCGTGGCCCTCGATTGGACCTCTTCGTTGTTTCCAGCCCCTTCATTTTGAGGGGCTCTCCCGTTTCCCGCTGGCTGCTGGACCCTCGGTGCAGCCTCATTTTCTTGAAGCAGTGGAAGGTGAGGTTGCTGGGCCCTCAACGCGTTTTGAGCCATTGTCAACGGGTGTGCAGGGAGTCCTCCAAGGGGCGGGGCCGCTCGAGCACCTGCTAGTGATGGGAAATAGGCCGCGGTGAAGTGTTCCCAAGCATTCTGAACCGCCTGACCCTCACATTGCGCGTAAAGCGCCTGTAGTTGTTGTGCTGTGATTTGGGGCATTTCCACCCCCTGAATCTCTCTAGGTAGGGTCAGAGGGAGATTTAGCGTTCCTACCTGATAGGGCTGAACCATGGGTACCATTCCGGGCATCATTCCGGGTTGCATGTAAGGGTACCCAGGAGGCGGCATGGCCATGGAGTACAGGCCTGGATACGGGACGGGAACATTGGCGATGGTACCCGTAGATGGAAGAACGGAACTGGGTCCTCCCACAGCGTTCCCTCCAGGTGGGAGAGTTGCAACCACCGTTTCTGCATTTTCGACCCCATTTCCCGCAGCTGGTGGGTTTGTTCCTCCGGCGGGGATGTTGCTCTCCGCGTTCTCTTCGTTGACTGGGGGAAGAGCGCCCTTCTCTCCTATGGCTCCAGATCTCGTTGCTGTCACCATTTCCGTAATGGGAGGTGTTATATCTCAACTAGCTTTTTTAGGAAGAAATTGATGGTGATGAAGAAGATGATGATGGTTTCCCACAGACGGCGCCAAAAATGATGGTGCAGGAATCTGAGTTTCCTAAATGCAACAACACTTTCTATATTTATGTGAGAAAGGAAAGACCATCATAGGCGTTGAGCCTCAGGAACTGGGTTTCCAAGGAGCGTGGGTTCTTCCAGCTAGGATAACACCAGGAAATTATGCAGCAAAGGTGCAGGAAAATGGTGAAAGATACGAAGCTTTGGAGAAGATGAAGATGTAGAAAAATGGTGCCCAATTCAATGTTGTGGTCTCTTGTGAGGAAGATGACTTGGGGAAGAGAACATGTGCTCTCTCCTATTTATATGTTAGGGGTGAGGGTAAAGAGGTAAATTGACCGTGTGGTCCCAAACCTGCGTTGCCCTAAAACATGGCAGCCCGTGAGGGTGTGAGAGTGACGTTTCTGAAAAGGAGGCGGCGTGTCAGGTGCTAGGTGCGCACTACCTTTGTGTCAGAGTTTGTTGGCGAGGGTCGCGGGAGAGAAAGGTCCCGGACCCATTTTACGAGGGTTCAGGTCCACCATGGCGGTGAGGATCACGCACGAGCGCATTGGTGACGCTCGAAGAGTGCTCGGAAGGGTTCCTCACGGCTTATGATCTTTGAGCGCCGAAGTCCCGAGCGACAAGAGTATGGCCCTCGTGTGGGTGATTCCTTGAGAAAGGTAACCCCGAAGGCCGGGATGGGAGCGCCGAGCCTACCAGTTCGGGCCCTTTACCTGAATAGTTGGTCGAGGCTCAGGGGCCTGTGCTAGTTGGCAAGTGAGTAGGCTGGGATAACCAGCGAGCCCATTAATGCGAGCGTCCAGTTCCTCCATCGCCAGGTATTGATACGTGGACGGATCTGGTTCGGACGTTGTTTTACGCCTCATCAATAATAATAATAATAATAATAATAATAATAATAATAATAATAATAACTTGAAATTAATTAAAATATTCAAATTACATAAAATGTCTTTATAATTTTTTGAGACACTAAAATTCATAAAAGATAATTGTTTCGACGATTCGTTATCCCTTCAATTTGTTTCTGCCATTTTTTCTTAAACTAAAGTTTTCGCGTACAGGTACTAATATGGTCCCTTATAAAAGACAAACTAAAATATGTTTCAAGATTAAAATATCCACTATCGAGTATAGTAATTAATCATTTCTGTAAATTATAGGTAAGTTAAAGTATAGACAGTTGTATAAAATACTATTAAGTATTTTATATTCGAAATTAAAATTCGAACTCACAATATTTTATTAAGATAATATGTGTTGAAAATTAAAATATCTTGTTATATTAATTTGACAGAGATAAGTTTTAATTAGAATAATCACGTGGTATGATATCTTTTATCTCTCTAACATTATATGATACATTATCTATATAATAAGATATAACACACTAATTTTTCCTTGCATAAAAATATAATACATTAGTTATTTCCTAAAGCGTTCGTTGCATCACAACAAAAGGCGCACACATTTTTAATAACAATTATATGAAATATATGAAAAAGAAAAAGGAAAGTGACAAAAGTCTCATTGTTTGGGAAAATTTACGAATTGTACGCGTCTTATGTCGCTCTAAAATGACTTGGGCATCTTCACTAAAAATTTTCATGAACTATATATATAGGGGAAAATGTTCGATTCATCCCACAGGATGTTCCCACTTGAAATCATTGGACATGGTTATGGGTATTTGCAAATCTGAGGCACTGATTTAAGCAATCATGAAATGTATGGACACTTCCCCATCGGAATTCCTAGTTCGGCAGCCACGTGGCATATCCCATTCCACATAGGATTACGGGCTTTTTTCAAAAATAATATTTAAATTTTCATTTTTTCATAAAGTAATATCATTTTATAAATTCTTTATTTTCTAGTATAAGTTGCCATAGAGTTTGGCGTTTATGAATAGTAGTATAAAGCTTTTTTATTTTATTATCCTATACTTTTGGGTTATTTCTATATTTAACCCCAAGACTTTTGAAATATTTTAAAAAGGGTATACGGAGATTTTATAAAGACCCAAATAGTTTCAATTTGACCCATTAATTTCTCTTTCTTGTATTTTTTCCACAAATTTGTTATTTATATTGTTTATTATTTTTCTTTGTTCTTTTATTCCTTGTAAAATTGTATCTTTATTTATTACAATTTTATTTAATGTTCGTTCGTAATTTTTCTTATAAATTTCTTCTTTTTGTAAAGCTGTTTCTAAACTTTTTCCCATATTTTTAGTATTCATAATTAAACTTATTAAGCTGATGAAAGTACATGAATTATTCTTATTTTATTATTGTACCATTCTATCATTTCATTATTATCCTCTATTATTTGTTTATCAATTAAATTATATCGCGGTATATTTTTCATTGACCATTTTATTTCTTTATTTTGTCTTTTTAACATTTTATTACCCTCTTCCAATCGTAATAACATGTCCTTAGAAATTTTTATATCATTTATAAGATATTTTTGTTTTACTCTCAAATTTTCTAATATATTTTCATATATATTCTTTTGAAATTGATTACTAATATTTTTTGATTTTTCTTTGTTATATTTTATAGCTTCTTTTGTTTTTATTCTCTGATGTCTATTCATTTGTCTTTCATTTAGATCCATTTTTAACCATTTATTTCTCTTTGATATATTTTTTCTACAAAGTTTTTTTTCATTATATCTATTTGTTTATCATTATCAGTTATATTTTTTATTTCATTAGGATATTCAAAAATTTCTTTCATAATAGATCTGTATTTTGTTGCACTTTCTAATCTTTTTCCTAATCTTTTTATGTCTGTTTTTATTTGTCTAGAATTCATCTTATTGATCTGATGATCCTTCTTGTTCATAAATTTGTTCCATTGTAGACATTACTTTATTTATGAGATTTAGTTTTTTATTTATCTTTTTGCAATATTCATCACAATCTTCATTTTCTTGAGATCTATGTTTATCTACATGGTCTTGTATTAATGATTTCATTTTAGAGTTCAATAGTGGTTTTATCAGTCGTCTAAAATGTTTATTCGATGTATCTTCATCAAAGCACTTGCCAAATTTATAAGCAAGGTTTAATCCTTTTCTGAAATTACTATCTGAAACATCATCCATAATTATATAAAATTTATGGTTGTGAACAAAAACTTATATATGAAATGAACAATTTTAGTAGCAGAATTCATCAAATATTGATTTTAACAAGAGTACTCTAAAATCCATTCTGAAATCATAATTCACAAAATATTTTGAGTAAAGTTTATTACCTTTCTTTATCTCCTTCGTCTTCTATAAAGATCTATCGGATTCTTCTAAGACTCGTCTTCTTCTTCCTCGATCAGCTCAACATTCCAAAAGTCCTGACGGCCTCCTGCCTATATGGACATCAACGGAAACAAGCTTCGATCTCCAACAGAAAATTTCACTACGGCTTATAGGAACCAGATATTTTTTGGAAAAGATAAAAAGGAGTAAAGAGATGTAATAAGCTCAAAACAAAATAAAATTCGTGATTTATGAAAGAAAGGATTTTATTTCCCCTTTAAGGGTTTATTTTTCCATTACAAAGAAAGCACTCAAAATTCAACTCTGAACTATTTTCAAACACTCTTTCTCACTCTTGACTATTGATTTTTCGATGCCCTTCTATATTACAGACCACCTTTATTTATACAACTCAAAACGAGTAAAGAGATAAGATTCCTTCAGATAAGGAAATCTTGACTTGTATTTGTAGTCACTCGATCTATCTTTTTCTTCAATGGCTGAGATCTTGCCGACAGTTTTATAGTGGTTGCAGACGTCATTGCTTACGTCTCTTTACTGGACTTTTCTTTATGCAGTCACATTCTGATGTCTGTATGGCACCCAATCTGTAACGCCCCGATTTTCAGACAGTCAGGTACGCTCGACACGTGTGGGTTTCGAGTGTTAGGATTTTATTTTATTAATTTCGTTTAATTGATTTAAACGTGTTATATTAATTCTTATCAATTGTTTTCAACATGATTACGTGGAAATTATATGATATTCATTTCATTTCAAGAATTCTTGTATAAGTGGAATTTAATTGTTACATGAATTAATTGTCCAAGTTGATTTAATTGCCAAATTGTCCTTAATTGTTCAATTCCTTTTCTTTTGGGACCAAATTGCATGAAAGTTTTGTGGACCTAATTGCTCATTTTCCAAACTTGATACACTTAATTGCATAACTTATGAAGTTGGGGGATTAAATCATAAATATTGCATATTTCCCTAAATATACCGATATATGCATCTCTCTCTTCCTCACCACTTCATTCATCAAGAATCATCATCCTCTCCCTCTCGGTATTCACTCAAGAAGAAAGGGAAATTGGGAAATCATCATCTTCAAGCTAGAATTTGCTAGGAAACTTCATGAATTCAAGCTCAAGCATCCATGCACATCATCTTCTTCCACTTATTTTCATCTCAAGGTATATATGATCATATATGTGAATTCTTGATGAAAATTTATGAAGCTAGGGTTTATGATTCAAGCTTGATAATTCATGTATTTGGTGTTAGAAACATGATTAGGAGCCTTAGGCTTGAATTCCATGTATAATTCTTGAAGAATATGAGATTATATAATGAATTTGTATATATGCTAAAGTTGATGATTCTTGAGAATCAAAGGATGAATTAAGTGTTTATGTTAGTTTTTATTGTACTTTAAGTATATAAGTATGTTTCTTACTTGATTTAATGCATTTGGTGGAAGTTTTTATGATGTTTTGATGATTTTGAATGTGATCCGAGAGCTCCCCTGTTTTCTGCTCTGTTTTGAGCTTTCTGCTCAGCGGGAACGGCCCTTCCCGTCCCCTTTGATTTCCCGGAACGGCCGTTCCCATCCTTTGAATGTTTTGGCCAGCGAGGCTGGGAACGGCCCTTCCCATTTTGGCCTAAAGCCGGAACGGCCATTCCCGTCTTCAGCACTGTTACAGAAGATCACACAGCCAATTCTGCATTTATGTCATTTGTTCTAAATGACCGTTTACCCCTCAAACGTACTCGGATTGACCTGAATTTCGAACTGTAGAAACTAAATTGAGTCTAAAGTATTCTCCAATTGGAATCACCTCAATATCATTTCTAGTTTGTGAGATATATCCATTTTAATTTGGTGTCGCCACTCTACCGAAAATCTGCATTCACTCAACTTCGAGCTTACGCCATTTTCTCCTCACTTTGAATTAGGATACGAGCCATGTATCTTCGGAAAGGTGTATTTGTCTAGTTTTCTATCCAACAAACAAAACCCAATTCCAAATTCTATAACTCAAGATATTCCAGTTTTCCCACAGCTTGTACATTTTCGAAAACTGTCAACTTTCGCCAAACTTTGCCAAAACCTCTTTTCTCGCATTCCTTTCACTCTCTCGGCTCCCGTATGCGATTTATATGATTGGAATACTTGAATAATTGATGATTATATGGTTATTTGACATTTTATGGTCTTTTCTTACTTAAACTTAATTGTTAACTCCGTGATTTATGTAAAACGAATTGGTATGATTGCATGCCTTAAATACGTGATCTCGGTGAAATTATTTGTCTTCTTGTAAATTGTTCCATTCCATTTATAAGTATCCATATGATCGGTATGTGCAAGTATACGTTTATTTCATACAAGAATATGTTCATGGTTACGCCGTGCGTCATATTTGGTACCATTGTCGAGTATTGTCTCACGAATGCATGTATGTTCCCATTTCCTGTCCAGTTATTCTCCAGGGTGGAGATTGTGGATCATGAGCACATTCACGCTTTCACGAGTCGTGTGTCGCCTGTCAGGTGAGGTTTAATTTCTAGTTACATAGAACCCGTATATCCCTTATGTGATATTTCGGCCAAAAGGTATTTATATTGATAATTTCCATAAACTATTGACCACGATTTATAGCTACCTTTTATCAAGTCATATATTATTTCACGCAAGTCATGTTTCAAGCAAGCAAGCCATGATTGTCCATGTTCATGATTTCAAGCATGTTTAGGCGAGTAGCATGATCGTTCACGATGGGCCCGAGGGTAGTGACTGGAGCCAACCGGGAAAGCAAGGGCTGACGGGTAACTCTGGTGCTATCCTCACCACATTTGGGGTCACCCCTGAATCCACTAGGAGGTTAGTGGAGGAAGGAGCTCCGGGCTTAGGGATTCATGTACCCTCTGCTCAATATGTCGTGGATGGTGAAGGCTAGCTACCTTCCCATCATTGGAGGGAGAAGGAGACTGGGGACGAGTCCGGCACCACGGATGCGCCTCGGGTTATTTCATGATTGTTATTCCATGAACGTGTTACCTGATTACACTATTGCACGATAGCACGATAATTGATTGCATGATCACCTCTTGATTAATAAACAAGCAAGCACGTTCATGTTCATTTGGAGTAAGGTTGGAGACCGCCCTCACTCGCCGGGGCCATGTATTGATTGATTTCATGATAATGAACAAGTATTTAATATTGACAGTTGTATTCTCGGGCGAAGCTATGTTATTATTGAACTTGTATAATTATCTTTTATAAACCTTTACCCGAGAATATAACTTGCATGTTATCTGCGCTAATATATATGTAAACCCCTCACTCGGTCTTCACAGACTGACGCCTCCACCTTTCAGGTATCGCAGGTGCACGCTAGGCGGGAGTGAGTCGAGTCGGGTCCAGTTCATGTAGTCGTGTCATCCGTGGTTCGTGCATTTAATTATTAGTGTTAATTATGGAATTGTAGTTATTGTTATTCTTTAATGGAAGATGATAATGTATTGATATGATAGTCTAGATTATGCACTACTTGATAAATGAGATATGTCATGATTGAACTGAAGGAAATAATTGCTATTGTTGAAGTATGCTTCCGCTTTATCATGTCGCATGTTTAAGTTTCCCGCCTAGCTTGTCGTGTATTGCATTGTCACCCGTTCGCTATAGGTTGGTTCATGTACGGATTGGCCGTTTCGTATGTGGATTGACCTATAGTGCGGGGGTGTGGCACCTCCACGTGTACCGGGGTGCTACATCTAAGGTGGTATCAGAGCCCGGTTTCAAAACCGAGGTTCTCGTGTCGAGTCTAGGTCGTACGACATAGGAATTACTTGATAATTTGAGAGTCTTGCATATTATTTGAAATTTTCTGGCTACTTGGATTCCTTGAATTACCTGAAATACTTGATACCTTGCACTTTGTATTGATTCATGCTAATGATTACCAATTGGGTGACCTTGAATTGCTGGAAGTTATGTGACCAACGTGTTTATTTTAAATATTGATGAAATACTTGTTTCAATTTATATTAAATTCTTGTTACCCGCATTAATTATGTGACAGTTACGTGACTTGAACACGCTTCACCCACATGCATTTATTTTCAAAGCAAGTTGTGAGTGATAGGTTTTGGGAAATATATGAAGCAAGACCGGGGGCCTTTGAAGAGTTACGAAACGAATCAGCCGTGTGAACCAAGTTGCAATTTGGCCAACCAGAAACGGACACCGGAACCGAGCTCAACATTTCTACGGTGCCAGGTTCTTCAATGCATTCATAAGCACGTGCATTATAATTGTTAATTAAATTATTTTCCAATTATAAATGTCATCCTAATTGTATTTGAAATTTCTTACTTGATGTCTTGGATACATGATTAAATTATTTACTTTCTTTACATTTTCTTATTTATATGTATGCCTTCAAAGTGATATAATTGCTCTAACGTGTTGCATTTTAAGTTATGCGAAAGGTAGACCGTAACACTATAACCATCATACATTATTTAGTGTTTATTGGCAGTAGGTTCTCCCTATTCTCAGCACAATCTTTGCCCCTATTTCTATTGATTTGAATTTAAGGAAGAGGGTTTTGAATTATTGGGTATCATGGTTGTAACCGGGTCGTCTGAGCTGACTTGAAGTTTAATAAAGTTTGGGAACTGTGAGGATTTGTCGATTTAGGATTCCGTAGAAGCATGTACAATATAGAGATTTGGAAAATTTTGGAAAATGAGGAAATGACGATAATTTCAAGCAGATCAATGTTCAGTGGGTCTTTCAACCTTCGGAAACTAATTAGCATTTCGGGAATTCAGTAAGGGGTAGGAGAAAGGACTTTCCTGTTTTGGATTGGGATGCTAGCTTGACAGATATCAATTTTAGAAGCAGTAGAGGGTAATTACAGGACATGGCATTTTCATGAATAACAGAAGGGGTATAGGATATTGAAGAATTTTAAATATCAAATCAAAGTGGTGATAGTCAAGGAGCTCCAAGTTGAGTATGTGGATAACAGAAAGAATTCGAAAGAAATCATCGATCAACATTTTGATTAACAACCAGTAGGACGAGGAAAAGGTTACGGGAATTGAATTAGCAGAGAAGCTTGCAAGTGGGAAAGGACAGAAGGAACCCAAAGGATAAGAAAATTTCCATTTTCTTAAGGGGGAGAGCCGGTCTGGGAATGGATTAAATCGGAAGCTGGACAACATTCAGGAGAGTCGGGAACCCTCTATCAGAACCATGTGAAAGAAGTTTTCAATAAGTTAAGCTTCCTCCCTCTTACACAAAGAAAAGTCTCATCATCGACAGTACCTTTGTTTTATCATCATTTCCAGGAAAGTGGGTACACTGTCTGCAATCCTCCGACAAACTCAGGATAGCATTTGACTCAGTAAATGGAAAAAGGGATCCGATCCGGCTAAATTTGGATAGTAAATCTTGAATCTTGATCCCTCTTGCTATCCAGAGTGTTTATCATAAGTGGAATGGAAGAAAGTGGGAAGTCGAGGGCACATGGATAACCAAGTTTAATCCGACAAGAGTTTTCTTACGAAGTTATTACTTATACCCTAGAGAGGCCTGGGATGGTACACGGTGCTCTCATTCGTGCTGTTGTGGTCGCCTTCATAAATATATCAGTCTACCATAAACGCTTCAGAAAGATGGAGGACTAGGTGATCCTTTTTTTCAAGACATTTCGTGGAATTGTTGGGTATGTTATCAAATTTCAGGGATCAAATGGAAGACGTGTTACTAGGACTTGATTTCTTCGTTACCTATGCAAATGTGCTTGCTGAATTACTCTCACGGGACGACGACCTTGATTTCTCTACTGCAAATATCCGCCGTATTGTTAACTAAGGGAGTAAGAGCTCCACTTTCAGATTGCAAACAAGGAGTCAGGAATGCTGCTTCGGGAAAAGGTTTACTTTAAGTACTGAGATCGGAGAAATGGTAACACCTGTTTTCTCTGCTCGTTGGACAAGAGTTTGCTTGGAACGCAAAGTCGGCCTTTCAAGCCTGAACGGGCAATTACACTCTAACAAGAAAATCAGGGTGTTCTCAATTCAGAAATCGGAGAGTAAATGTGAAAATCAGTGCAAGAATGGTTCAACCGGCAAATTTGGAATTCAGACGGGTCTGAAGATTGGGTGATTAATGATGATTTACGGATTATGTTAGAAAATAGCGCAAGGGCAGAGATGATTATCAGAACTGGGAATATCGAACCGTAACGGTATCCCGCGGGGAAAAATCTCAACTAAAGGAATCAAGTTTTCAACCGAATTAACTCCGTTCCGGAACGTCAATCTTCGGTGAACGGTACACCTAATCATGCATACCACATGCATCATTATTTATCATTATCATTATTTTGTTAATTCTATATATGATTCCTTGTTTATTAATAATTGTTACGTGAATAATTACTTGCGTAAATGATAATTTCACTTGATCCTTGTGTGGTAAGCGTTAATATTTGTCTAAGTACTCGCTTGAATTTTATTTCGAGTGTGTAAGAGACGGGGATTCTCTCAGGGTTGTCAGGAGACGGGGTTCTCTTGTTACTTGCTCGAAAGACGGGGTTCTTTCATTAATTGTTTGAGAGGCGGGGCACTCTCAGTATTTTCCACTATTTGTCAATTTGTTATAGTGGAAGGCTAGATTTTCTTTCGAGTGATTAGACTCCGGAAGTTGAGGGTCGTGATCTCAACCATTGGAAGACCTTGTGGAATGAAGATCTCTTTCAAACTAATCCCTGACGGGGAGTAGCTAACCCGCGTGGGATGAACATGTAAGAGCCAATTAAAATTTCAGGAATTCAGGACATGGAATCTGAGGACGGATTCTCTTAAGGGGGAGAGAGTTGTAACGCCCCGATTTTCAGACAGTCAGGTACGCTCGACACGTGTGGGTTTCGAGTGTTAGGATTTTATTTTATTAATTTCGTTTAATTGATTTAAACGTGTTATATTAATTCTTATCAATTGTTTTCAACATGATTACGTGGAAATTATATGATATTCATTTCATTTCAAGAATTCTTGTATAAGTGGAATTTAATTGTTACATGAATTAATTGTCCAAGTTGATTTAATTGCCAAATTGTCCTTAATTGTTCAATTCCTTTTCTTTTGGGACCAAATTGCATGAAAGTTTTGTGGACCTAATTGCTCATTTTCCAAACTTGATACACTTAATTGCATAACTTATGAAGTTGGGGGATTAAATCATAAATATTGCATATTTCCCTAAATATACCGATATATGCATCTCTCTCTTCCTCACCACTTCATTCATCGAGAATCATCATCCTCTCCCTCTCGGTATTCACTCAAGAAGAAAGGGAAATTGGGAAATCATCATCTTCAAGCTAGAATTTGCTAGGAAACTTCATGAATTCAAGCTCAAGCATCCATGCACATCATCTTCTTCCACTTATTTTCATCTCAAGGTATATATGATCATATATGTGAATTCTTGATGAAAATTTATGAAGCTAGGGTTTATGATTCAAGCTTGATAATTCATGTATTTGGTGTTAGAAACATGATTAGGAGCCTTAGGCTTGAATTCCATGTATAATTCTTGAAGAATATGAGATTATATAATGAATTTGTATATATGCTAAAGTTGATGATTCTTGAGAATCAAAGGATGAATTAAGTGTTTATGTTAGTTTTTATTGTACTTTAAGTATATAAGTATGTTTCTTACTTGATTTAATGCATTTGGTGGAAGTTTTTATGATGTTTTGATGATTTTGAATGTGATCCGAGAGCTCCCCTGTTTTCTGCTCTGTTTTGAGCTTTCTGCTCAGCGGGAACGGCCCTTCCCGTCCCCTTTGATTTCCCGGAACGGCCGTTCCCATCCTTTGAATGTTTTGGCCAGCGAGGCTGGGAACGGCCCTTCCCATTTTGGCCTAAAGCCGGAACGGCCGTTCCCGTCTTCAGCACTGTTACAGAAGATCACACAGCCAATTCTGCATTTATGTCATTTGTTCTAAATGACCGTTTACCCCTCAAACGTACTCGGATTGACCTGAATTTAGAACTGTAGAAACTACATTGAGTCTAAAGTATTCTCCAATTGGAATCACCTCAATATCATTTCTGGTTTGTGAGATATATCCATTTTAATTTGGTGTCGCCACTCTACCGAAAATCTGCATTCACTCAACTTCGAGCTTACGCCATTTTCTCCTCACTTTGAATTAGGATACGAGCCATGTATCTTCGGAAAGGTGTATTTGTCTAGTTTTCTATCCAACAAACAAAACCCAATTCCAAATTCTATAACTCAAGATATTCCAGTTTTCCCACAGCTTGTACATTTCCGAAAACTGTCAACTTTCGCCAAACTTTGCCAAAACCTCTTTTCTCGCATTCCTTTCACTCTCTCGGCTCCCGTATGCGATTTATATGATTGGAATACTTGAATAATTGATGATTATATGGTTATTTGACATTTTATGGTCTTTTCTTACTTAAACTTAATTGTTAACTCCGTGATTTATGTAAAACGAATTGGTATGATTGCATGCCTTAAATACGTGATCTCCGTGAAATTATTTGTCTTCTTGTAAATTGTTCCATTCCATTTATAAGTATCCATATGATCGGTATGTGCAAGTATACGTTTATTTCATACAAGAATATGTTCATGGTTACGCCGTGCGTCATATTTGGTACCATTGTCGAGTATTGTCTCACGAATGCATGTATGTTCCCATTTCCTGTCCAGTTATTCTCCAGGGTGGAGATTGTGGATCATGAGCACATTCACGCTTTCACGAGTCGTGTGTCGCCTGTCAGGTGAGGTTTAATTTCTAGTTACATAGAACCCGTATATCCCTTATGTGATATTTCGGCCAAAAGGTATTTATATTGATAATTTCCATAAACTATTGACCACGATTTATAGCTACCTTTTATCAAGTCATATATTATTTCACGCAAGTCATGTTTCAAGCAAGCAAGCCATGATTGTCCATGTTCATGATTTCAAGCATGTTTAGGCGAGTAGCATGATCGTTCACGATGGGCCCGAGGGTAGTGACTGGAGCCAACCGGGAAAGCAAGGGCTGACGGGTAACTCTGGTGCTATCCTCGCCACATTTGGGGTCACCCCTGAATCCACTAGGAGGTTAGTGGAGGAAGGAGCTCCGGGCTTAGGGATTCATGTACCCTCTGCTCAATATGTCGTGGATAGTGAAGGCTAGCTACCTTCCCATCATTGGAGGGAGAAGGAGACTGGGGACGAGTCCGGCACCACGGATGCGCCTCGGGTTATTTCATGATTGTTATTCCATGAACGTGTTACCTGATTACACTATTGCACGATAGCACGATAATTGATTGCATGATCACCTCTTGATTAATAAACAAGCAAGCACGTTCATGTTCATTTGGAGTAAGGTTGGAGACCGCCCTCACTCGCCGGGGCCATGTATTGATTGATTGCATGATAATGAACAAGTATTTAATATTGACAGTTGTATTCTCGGGCGAAGCTATGTTATTATTGAACTTGTATAATTATCTTTTATAAACCTTTACCCGAGAATATAACTTGCATGTTATCTGCGCTAATATATATGTAAACCCCTCACTCGGTCTTCACAGACTGACGCCTCCACCTTTCAGGTATCGCAGGTGCACGCTAGGCGGGAGTGAGTCGAGTCGGGTCCAGTTCATGTAGTCGTGTCATCCGTGGTTCGTGCATTTAATTATTAGTGTTAATTATGGAATTGTAGTTATTGTTATTCTTTAATGGAAGATGATAATGTATTGATATGATAGTCTAGATTATGCACTACTTGATAAATGAGATATGTCATGATTGAACTGAAGGAAATAATTGCTATTGTTGAAGTATGCTTCCGCTTTATCATGTCGCATGTTTAAGTTTCCCGCCTAGCTTGTCGTGTATTGCATTGTCACCCGTTCGCTATAGGTTGGTTCATGTACGGATTGGCCGTTTCGTATGTGGATTGACCTATAGTGCGGGGGTGTGGCACCTCCACGTGTACCGGGGTGCTACACAATCAATTTGCATGCCTCTTGTCTTGTAGCAGTGGAGCAAATAGTTCTATGGGTAACAAGGCACCTGTAGTATTCCTCTAGTAATCCAGATTTTGGATCATTTGGAGAGCCTTTAGTAACCAGTAACCAGTTACCAGCGGCAAAGATGGTTTGGAAACCTTTATTCAGAAGGTTCTCTGAGATACTTTGTATGGCTTTTATCCCAAGAGCTCTTCTAGTAATAACCCATTCAGGGGAGTATATTGCAGTCTTGAAGCCTTTTCTTCCAACTTCCAAGCTGACGTTGCTGTATAACGGATTTATTGAGACAATATGAAGTGATTCATACCATCTATTTCCATCCAATTCTGGAGATATGGTGTAAAATTTCAAGACGCATTGTCTTCCTTTAGCAAATTGAGAAACTTTGGACTTGAATGTATCCTCAAATCCACTTATTTCTTTTTGATCTTTGCTGAGGTATATCAAATCGAGAAAACCAAATTCAGCAAGTTTTAGAACTTGGTTAGGATCAGCCCCATCTATTGCTGTCAATCTTGGGTATATTGTGTTTCCACTTGAGTAAAAGATTTCATCACAATCTGGATAATTATATGCCAGATCAAACATTCGCTTGTATTCTTTATCATAGGAGTGTTTTGGTATATATTCACCCTTTATTTGAACAGTCTTGAAAGAACCAGATTTTTGGAATGGTTCTATTTTTATTGTTCTTATAGAGGATGTCTTTTTCTCTTCCTCGACTTTTATTTCTTTTTTCTTATTATCTTCCTCTATTTTCACAGGCATTTCTGGCTTTTTGCTGCCTGAACACTCTGCCTTTTCTTTATCATTCTCTAATTTTTCAATTCTTTTATATAAATTATCTATTCTATTAGCATTTTCTATAACAAGATCAGATAAAACTTTGAGACTGTCTTGTATGGAGTCTTCAAAGATATTTAGTGCTTCATTTATATCAAGAGAGATTACTCTTAATGTATCAACCTCTGTCTTTATTTCGGCTAGTTCCTGTATGTCCTTCATCCTGCAAAATGAAGAAGAATTAAAACTTTATTAGCCTTGAAGTGATTTTTGGGAAATCACCACCCTTCAACGGATTTGTTATTGTCTTTACCATCTACCGTTTGAGATGGACTAGGTATATGTATACGCATATACTCGTCTTAATATGATTTTTGGGAAATCATCACCCATTAACGGATTTGATAATGTCTTTACCATCTACCGTTTGAGATGGACTAGGTATATGGAAACACATATACTCGCCTTTAATCAAGTCCGAATTCAACATTTCGAGAAAGGAAATCTGCTAAGAAATTATCCATTCCTCTAATATGTTTTATCTTAAAATTATAGTGTGACAAGAAAACTTGCCAACGATGAAGTCTCCTATATTGAGGTTTATTTGGAAGTTTATTTTGAATTAAACTCTGAATTTGAGTATTATCTGTATGAACTTCAAAAGGTTTTTGTAAAAGAAAAAGTGAAAACTTTTCTATTCCTCTTATTATACCAAGTAGTTCTTTCTCATGTGTTGTATAGTTTACTTCCGCTTGACTGAAAGTTCCACTGGTATATCTACATATTTCATTTAGATCTGTTTTCAATATTGCAGACCAATATAGGTCTGAAGCATCAGTTTGGACAATAAGATTGTCTTTATCTTCTGGTAATCTTAATTCTGGTAAAGTTTTGCATTCCTCTTTAAGACCTACCACTATATCTGTATGTTTAGCATTCCATCCTTTTGTATTATTTTTCCTAAGCAATTTTTGTATCTCGTGCTTTTTCTTTGCTAATTCTGGAATAAATCCTTCAGCATAGTTTAAGCATCCAAGAAATCTTTCTATTTGATTTCTATTATCTAGTTTATCTGAAAACTCTAAGATCTTTCGAGAAATATGAGGTTGCAATTTTATTCCTGCAGCACTCAATTTTAACCCTAAAAATTCTATTTCCTTTTTCTCTATTATGGCTTTTCTCTCAGAGAGAGCAATTCCATTTTCTTTACAAATTTTTGCAAATAGTAAAAGATGTTTTCTATGATCTTCTTCTGTATCTGAAGAAATTAAGATATCATCTATATATACTATCATAAATTTATGGTAATTTGAAAAGATATTATCCATTTTCCTTTGGTATATCGAAGGTGCATTTTTTAGCCCAAAAGGCATTACAAGCCATTCGTAATGTCCTTGAGGAGCACTGAATGCAGTGTATTGAATACTATCCTCTTCCATTTTTATTTGCCAAAAACCTGAAGTGCAATCAAATTTAGAATAGAAAGACTTGTTTTTGACCAGGTTTATAATAACATCTTTATTTGGTAAAGGATAACTATCAGTTTTAGTAAAATAATTTAACCTTTTAAAATTTATCACCATTCTAGCTTTATTCCTTTTCTTTTCTGCTTCATTCATAACCATAAAAGCAGGACTAGAGAAAGGACTGAAGCTTTTTCGAATGAGTTTTTTATTCATTAATTCTTCTATTTGTTTTTTAAATTCTTGTCTTTCTTCAATAGTGTATAACATAGGTTTTTCTTTTATAATTACATTTTCAGTTAATTCTATTTTAGCTTTGGGATGGCTTTCTTTCCAAAAAGCTAATGGATTATTGTTATAGTTTTCTTCTATTTTCTTTTTAATAACATCTAAGTTTATCTTTTTTATAGAAATGGTATTTATCTGTATTGGGATTTTCTCAAATACCTGTCGTCCACCACGCTCAGCTGGCTGAACTCTGAATGGTTTATTGACTCTCGGTATTTTAAGAAGATATCCGCAAGATGTTTTTAATGTTACCATATATACGTTTTGTGTATAGAATTGAAATTGTTCAAGGAAATCATTTCCTAATAATATATCAGCTTCTAAAGAATTGTATTCATATACTTGTTTAATAAGAATTATCTTACTACCAAGTATTATTTCTACATCTTTAGCTAGTTTATTAATAGCTTGAGATTGTCTAGTTATTCCTTTAATTCTTATATTGCTATCTGTTTTCCATTCTTTAATTAAGAATGTTTTAAATATTGTTATTTCTGATCCCGTATCTATCAAAGCACATGTTGTTATATTTCCTTTTAAAAGTGTTAATTGTATAAAAACACTTAAAGGAAAATTAATCCCTTTCATATTTTGAACAAAATATTTCATTTTCTTGTATTTGGAGTGTAACTCCATGCTTTTCTATTTTGTAATATTCACAGTTATTGAGAAATTCATTTCCTAGAATTATATCAAAGAATTCTCCATTCATGTATGGATCTATACAACATTTAACTTTCAATTTCATTCCTTGTATAGTAATTGGGACATATAACTCTTGATTACATGTTGCCTTAAATCCATCTAAGGTTGTATATTGGATTGGTAGGCTAGTAATCATTCCTATTAGTCCTTTATTTTTTACTTGAGCAAAGCGATTAACACTAGCTCCTGTGTCTATCAATATTTTAGGTCCAAATATTCTATCAGTTCCGTTAAAATATTCTCCTTCTATAATCATTGAATTTGTATATCTTAGAGATTTGTCAGTTAACTTTCTTTCTATTTTTATTCCAGAACTTTCTCCAGTAAGAGAATATTTAGAACTACCTCCTAATAACCTGTTTCCTTGGAAACTAAGTTTAGAGGGTAATAATTTCTTTTCCATTTCTGGTTTATTATTAATTTCTATTTGATATGGCTCTATTTCTTTTATTTCTTCCAAAAGAGGCAACTTTGCTGTAGCTATATCTTTACACTCTTCATCTATTCTTAAGTATGGTTCATCTTGATAAGTTTTACCATAATTGCTATTGCTTAATACATAGAGTGCTCTATAGTAAATAGTGAAAGCCTTGCTACCATCCTTTAAACCTATATCTTTTAGAAACTTATAGTGTAAGTTTAAGACTTCATCTATATTTTCATCTTGCAAATTGATACTATATTTTGGAAAAACATCAAAAAGAAATTGTTTATAAAACAAGTTTCCCTCTATTGTTCCCAAATGACTAGTTTTAGCATCTCTAAATCTTTGGTCATGTAAAGATAGCACTAATGGACTATCGATGCATTCTCTGAATAGAGATTTAACTAGAAATTGTACTCTCCCCAAATATATATATTGTATCTTTGGTTTAAGAGATTTTTTCACTTTAGTTATAGCATTATTAGCTATTCCTCTTGTTATAAGACTTATCTTGACATTTCCAGAGGTATTCTCTATACTTATAGCCTTTTCTACCTCATGATAGTCATAGATATTTATCTTATTTCTCTTTACTAGATTTGCTAATCCAGAGAATATATTATTTGTTGGATTTGCTGCACTTAACTTTAAGTTCTTTATTTTGTCAAGTGTTTCTTGACTAAATGTTATTCGTTTAGCATATCCTGCTGTACTCTCATCTTCTATTATTTCTTCTTCCTTATAATTTTGTATTTCAGAATCCATTTAATCAGATTCAGATTCAAACTCAGAATTTTCTGAAGAACTTTCTTCACTTATTTCAACATATATTTCTTTTCCTATATGATTTTCTATGTCTGAAACTTCTTCAAGTTCGTCTATAATTTCTATAAATTCAGCTTCTATTGTTCTTACCTTTTTAGGTTTAGGGCATTCTGGTGATTTATGACCTTCTTCGCCACAATTCCAGCATCTGCATTTTGTAGATTTTTTATTAATTTTTTCTCTTCTTTTGAAAAACCTTCTTTTTGGTTTTATATTTTTTCTATCAAACTTCTTATATTTTTTGTATTTGTTTCTTTTGAATTTTCTCTTTCTATACGGTTTATTTCTATTTTTATCTATACAGCCCCATTGGGTAGGCATCTCTAATTTTGAACAATAAAGTCCAGAAATTTTTCTAGATTTTTTGTATAAATCTTGTTCATAGCATAGTCTTTTTAATTCATCTATTAAAACTCTTATTTTTCCACCTAAATTATTACTTACATTTTCCTTTTCTTTTTCCCAAACTTTATTCATATGTATATTCCATGGATTTGGGAGTTTCGAATAGAACATTTTAAGATATATGTCTTGTGACTCTCCACTCCAATATTGTCTATAATAGTAGTCACAAAATTCTTCTATATAATTTCTTAGGAATTTCATAGAGCATATTGAAAGATTTATAAGATCATTTCTAACTTCTTCTTTTTCTTTTAAATATTCTTTTTCAGCATTATTTATCCAAGGTTCTCCTAAAAATTCATCAGCTATATAGTAGGCCATTCGCTCTACTCCAGTTCTAATATCTTGATCAAAACCAGTTTCGGTTTCGGTTCTCATTATTCCTTGTACGTCAGAGGAAATTCCTTTCCACCAACTAGTTATAATTCCATCAAATGTAGATATTATATATTCTGTTCTTCTAGTTGTTGTAGCATATATTTCATCCTGATTTAGGAAATATGCAATCATATCATTTATCCATTTGGCTAGAGCTTTTCTTTTATCTCTCTTATTATTCAAATTTAATTTGCTTCCATTTACATTTATAGGTTCTGAATAATCATCATTTAGTTGATATTTAGCATTATATCCTTTATTTCTTTTATCTTGATTCTTATTTTTCTTTGTATTAAAATATGTTGGATAACTTTTTGGTTCGTTGGATCCCATAGATTCATCTGGATCTTCTAATGTTGATCCATCTTCTCTTTTAGTTCCCGAAGAACCGGCGTTATTCATTCTTATTTCATACTCTACTATATCTTCCAAATTTATTTTTTCAAAGTCTTCTATTAAATCATTTATTTCATTCATGTTTGTGTTTGATTTTGATTTTCTTCTTGTTTATTTTCATTTTCTATAATAGTTCCTTTAGCCTTAAGTTTTTCTAAATCTCTTTTAGAACTCTCTTCTTGTTCTTTTAGCATTTTTGGCACTATGGTATTTAGCATATAATCATCAAAAGAGCCTTTTTCATATGGTTTAGCTTTTTCTAAATTTATTACTTTAAAAGGAGTTTTTATTTCCTTTTCTATATCTTTTAATTTTTCAGCCTTTGATCTTTTTTCTTTTTCTTTAATAGCTATTTCAAGCTGCTTCATATTAATTCTATTTAATTGAACTTCATTCTTTAATTCTCTTATAGAATCTTGAAGATTTAACATTTCTTCTTTGATTCTATTAACAGATTCTATTATAGATTGAAGGTTTATGTCTATCGTTTCCATATTTTTCCAGCTTTTATTCTATTTAATAAAGCCTTATTCTTTTCCTTTTTTAATAGATTTTTTAGCTTCTTTATATCATTTTTGTTTTTATTACAAAGTTCTTTATCCTCTGAAGTTTTTATTTCATCTCTTAATTTACCTATTTTAGTGTCTAATTCCAAAATTTTATTTATATTGTTAATCCAGTCTTTCCAATAACGATTCATATAGAAAGAAGATTTGAATAATAATTTCTTTTTATTCTAAACTTCCTTATCTTCTTTTTATAGTAATTGGAAGGATTTAATTTATTCATTTTTAGAAAATATTTTAGCATATCATCATAAAAATTATATAAATTAGCTAACTCTCGTTTATTTAAAATTCGCATATTAAGGAGAAGGATATTGCCAATCTGTATCATCATAGGATATATCTGTATAATATTCATCGATATCTAGATAATTTAATTTTTCTTCTATATCATTTAATCTTTTATCTTCATCTAGAATTTGAAACCATATAGTAATTCCAATTTCAAATAATTTATACATTGTATCTATAATTATTTTTATCAACATTTTATATTTTTTATCCCAAAAGACATCGTCTTCTAGGCTTTGATACCATCTAAACAGGGGGTGTGTTGACGTTTTGTCCATTACAATTTTAAATATATTTTGTTTATTGCAAAATTTTTTGGAGGTTTATTTGATATTTTTAGAAATATATAGACCTTTTTATAAAATTGTTTTGGGTTAGAAATATAATTTCTAGAAACTATTGTACCAACTGTTGTAATTTATCAATCTAGAAAAACTCAAAGTCTATCGATTTTTGAAAGTCGCCATTGGGACTGGCAATTTTACTATTCAAAGTTGTCATTGGTTATGGCAATTTATACTACTTTCTTAAAGTATAGAAAAGTAGTATTACTTTATAAAAGTTTTTTGAAATAAATATTATTTCTGAAATTGGCTCATAGGATTACGCGTAAGAAAAAAATTCTACCTGGGATAATACTTTTCAATTTTATTTTTTTTATTGCAGCACATCACGTGCATCTCTTGTGCCCTCGATGTCGTTGAATATGGAGGGAAAACTCCCCCCAAAATTACATCGTAATTAATAAATCAAAGACTAGGGTTCTTTGTAAAACAGCTGTGCAGAATTTGAAGAAGAAGAATCCATGTCTGCAATGGAAGGCGATGGAACTTGCTACTGCGGAGTGAGATACATTACTCGTACCTCGTGGACGGATGAAAACCCTGGACGAAGGTTTAACATGTGTGCTCGTTCAAGGGTTAGTCTATATTTGGGTAATTTTAGTATCAAAATTGAATTTTTTATAAGTTAAAGACCATTTAATGTGACATCAAAAAATTTTTCCTTGTTGATGTAGAGTGGAGGATGTCGTTTCTTGGCATGGGTTGATCCACCCATGTGTGATCGTGCTAGAGTAATCATCCCAGGTCTTTTACGGAATATAAGTGCCATGGAGGAGCAAGTGATCGACAACTATGAGAAATAAGCTGAAGAACACGTTCAAGTGGTTCATTTTTGTCATGGATCATAAAATTGGTTTGTTTGTTCTACATCATATCTTCTGGTTCGGAGATGCAGAAGGTTGTTCAGTGATTCTGTGTTCTAATAGAGTTAGTGGTGTTAGTATTTGTAATGTGTAGCCTTATTTAGTATGTTATGGTTTGTTGATGTAACTTTCTGAAACAAGTATAATTAGGTTTGTTGATGTAATCTCTGAAATAAGTATGCATCTTTTTGTATAAGCATGGATGTTTTGTTATAATTCCCATGCACCTAAATTATCAATGTAATGTAGCGGCCGAGCGCGTGATGCCACATCCCCCGCATTAAGATCCGATCCGTATATGAAATGGGTAATCCATACACGTGCCAGATCAGAGCAAACGGGGACTCACTCACTCACTATGCTAGACGGGAGCTAACCTTCGAAACCAAATAAACAATAAAGGGGACAAATCCAGGTTAAAGAAACATGCGCGGAAGCATTAATATTACAATAGCCAGTGACCACTCCAGAATTATCGGACAGTGGGGTCAAAATAATTTAATAACTAGTAAAAATATATTATTAAAATATAAAATTTATTTTAAATTATCTTAAAATTTTAACTACTAATAAAAAATATATATTATCAAACAATAAAATATTTTATTTAAAATATTTATTTTACAATTACCCTCTATAATTTTTTATTTGTACTAGATACATCAATCTCTAAGTT
The DNA here is from genome assembly GCA_037501455.1 of Lantana camara. Classification (NCBI taxonomy): domain Eukaryota; kingdom Viridiplantae; phylum Streptophyta; class Magnoliopsida; order Lamiales; family Verbenaceae; genus Lantana; species Lantana camara. The sequence continues at coordinate 134,995,927 of CM074855.1, forward strand.
GGTGTTTGCAAACTCTAACTTAAAATAGGGGTGAAAGCGGAAAAAATTTTAAAAGTAAAAGTAGTGAGTGTTTGGAAAAAAAAATGATAAGTAGAAAAATAATAAGTGCAAACAAAAGTGGATAATCAATACAAATTTACCTTGAAATATTCTGAATTATTATAATATAAATACAGTTGAAGTATTATACTAATATAAAAATTATAAATTATTATAATTTTGTGTAAGATTATTTGTAATTAATCAAACATGAATTATTCTATATGTACATTTATTTATAAGTTTATAAAAATTAAGAAAAGAGTAAATTTACCTTGTAATTGCAGATTTTTTACTTACGATTTTTTTTGAAATTAGGAAATTCTAATGAAAAAAGAAAAAATATATATAAACAAGAAAAAGAAAAATATAATGAACAAATAAACCATAAAATTGTATTTGTATATAAAAAGGTAAATTTAAAAATATTAATATTTTAATAAAGATATTATTGTTAAAATAGAATTTTAGATAAATTAAGAGAAAACCGTATAGAATCTAAAATCTGCTCCTAAATTCTAGCTTAAATTAAGCAGAAATAGGTTCCCAAATACTTCAAAATTATTGAAAATAAACACTCATCTTATTTATATTTGGACACAACTTTAAAATTTATGGGGTCAATATACTTTTTTTTTTTTTTTTTTTTAAGTGGGGTCAAAAAAAACTTATTTTTAAATTATAAATTTAAAAACATGTAAAATATATATATATATATATATATAACAAAAAAAGAAATTTTGAGTGGGGTCAACTGACCCCACTCACTTGGCTATAGCGTCGCCCTTGACAATAGCATAATCAATAAGCTCTCAAGCTCGAATTCAATAACATTTAAGGCGCTCACATGCGTTCAGAATCATAAATAACAATTAAATGATATGAGTGTAAGTGTGTAACGAAAAGTAAAACTATACACGACTCCAAGACTTAACGGACTCAACTTCCAGCCTAACACTCCAAAACCCTGTAAGAAAACTGAAAACAAAGCCGGGTTTAGTCTTTAAGAGACTGGTGGGTATAAAACAGGGCTTATATATTAATAATACGGAATTTAAACGCACACACATGCAAGCTATAATCCTGTGCGAGGTTTTTAAACATTTCCCAAGTGGGTGAAAACAAAGAAAACAACACGCGAGATTACAACAATCAATTTTTAGTCGTTCATTCATTAGGCCATTACGTTAATTAGCCCGGCGAGTGGGCGAATTCTCCAACCTTCTCTTCGTGTGGCATTATCCATTCATTCATTCGTTAGTGATCACACATCATTCATTCATTCATAATCATTTATTCATTCATAATCAATTACACCTTTTTTCTTCGGTTAGTGGATGGACTTGGCCAAAGCATCGTCCACCCATTCATTATGTCCAGTGAGGTTCATGACTCCCCAAAGGCCCGGTTTCCATTCCCCACTAATCTCCTAGTGAGGGTCGGTATCGTCGTAGTGTGTGTTGGAACCAGTGCACGACAGCACAAGGATCACCGTCAGCCCATGCATCCCCGGATAGCCATGTACACTTAGTCCCAGGGCCCCCATAATCATTGTGATCACTGATCTCGCCAAAACATTGGGTAAGGGTTCATTTCAAATAAAAGGGTTTTAACGTTAAATCATTGACTCTTTTGGAAAGACTCGATATATATATATATACATACTTTGGCCTAAAACTTCCACGTTGGATATATCGGGTCAATTTATAACTAATAGAATAGAAACCCACCTGGCTACACCTTACCGAACAAAATCAAGAAGAAAATAAGACTTGACGATAGCCTATGAACCCGACACATCTCTGCCCTGGAGGAAACTGTACAAAAAAGACAACACGGCATACAAATTCATATCAAGTCATAAATTACATATTTTATGTCAAACGGATTCATAAATCTCATACAACGAGCATAACACATCATATAACATGTTCATAATGCATACATGTCGTAAAAGAAGCAAAGAGATATCATACGTGATGAATGAACGAAGTACTACTTCATGCATACACGTAGGAAGGCATAACAAACGTATCTTGTCATATATCGTGTAAATGCGCATCGAAATCACATAATAAATTCATAACAAAGCACATAACAAGATATATAACAAGTTAACGACATATATTAAACATAAACAAGCTAAGAGAGTCATGCATAACGTAAACGAAGCGACAAAACAACATAACAAAGCAATAACTCGAAACTGCCCCCAAAATAGGTCTCGGTCGTGACACCAAACAAGTACAAAAGTGGTCGCGGCCTCGACCACCATCACCACCAGCACCTACAGTAGTAACAACTCGAAACCAAGGCAAAAATCAGCCGTGGACGCGAGTAAGAAAAGTCTTGGTGCGATCGCGGTCGCGACTGCATGTTGCAGTCCGAAAAACGCAGCAGCAGCCCTATTTTCTCCTCCATTTTCCACGCACCAACAACAACTTGAGCAAGGTACAAAAAGCAAGGCAAAAGCAGAAGGAAAAAATAAAGGCAACAAAGCAGCACAACATCATCATGCAACAAGAGCAAGGAAAAGACATCAATATCATGCTTTTTTTCTCCCCAAAAATCAGTCACGTTTCATGCCAAGAGAAATGGTGGAAATTCATAAAATCATGCTCCATGAAGAAAAAAGCAAGAATTCAGATAATGAAGCTCAAAGGAACAAGAATCATGCATCAAAATTCATAAAAACCGAATCTAAATGTATTCAAAATTAAAGCATTAACCTAACTATTCATGTTCTTGATCAAATCATACTCAAAACTTAATGAAAATATGAAAATGATAGCTTAAAAGAGGCACAAGAGAATGGAGAACAAGAATCCGTGCTTACCTCTTGAATCGGAGAAGAAACGACGAAGAAACGAGCTCAAAATCGAAGAAGATGAATAGTGGGGGGTCTTCTCTCTTCTCTCCTGACTTCAGCTGCTTCTCTCTCTTCCTTGGCTACTGGTTTTGAAATGGGGTGACATTAGAGAGAAAGAGGGCTTAACCATGGTTAAGTGGGTCCAAGAATCAAGTCATTTCGTTAAGAAATGAGTGAGTTATGGCCAAAATCGTAAAAGGTGGAAAATCTACGCGAGGTTCTCGGTTCGGGCAAAATTCGGAGGTTCAAACGGGTTTAGAAAAATACAAGGCTAGGTTCATTAGCTCTCAATTTTCGTTGCGAGTCCATTGCTACTTCCAGAATTCGAATCTAAATTCCCGAGCTCAAGTTATGCCTTCTGTAACACAAGGTGCGTTAAAACGAGTTAGGCCCTAGAGCCCCTTACAAACAAAACGGTTTTAAAAACCGTAACAAAAAAACTCGAAAAACATGCAACGAGCATATAAACACATTCATAACACATATATTTTATGCATATCACGTATTCACAAAAATCGGAAACAAATACGGGGTCAAACGGATCAAGAACGGGATCAAACGGGGGCAAAACGTTCAAGTTCGTATTAAAACTCAACAATTAATTCATATAAATATTCAAATAAGCACATAAACAATTTAATAAACATATAATCTCATAATTAAATAAATTAAAAGTGCAAGTAACACTCTCGTTATGACTTATTTGTACGGACGGACGAGCGGGGTGTTACACCGTAGCTATACACATCAGTTTTATGAGAAACTCCTCCAAAATTCCTGGAGTACTTCGGGAGCAATATAGCCGATGGTGCCTCTTGCCCGGAGCATTGACAATATACTCTGCTTCTTCTTGCACAATTTAGCAGGCCCGAAATCAGATATTTTTGGGCACATGTCTTCATCCAGATGAATGTTTTGAGGCTTGATGTCGAAATGCACAATCCTAGTGTTGCAGCCCGTATGCAGATATTCTAGACCTTTAGCAACTCCAACTGCAATCTTGTACAATTGTTCCAAATCCAAGAGACAATCTGCACTACTACTGCTTATGAACTTGTCCAATGATTTGTTGGGCATGTATTAGTATATTAAAGCTCTCTTGGTTTTATCAAGGCAAAATCCCAGGAGATTGACAATTTTGACATGGGATGTTCTACTAATGTTGGCAACTTCATTCATGAATTCTTCGCCATTACTATCATTTGTGTTAACCGAATCCTTGACAGCGACGAGGGGGCAGGAGCTGGAACGATCGTGGGGGGACTTCCGGCTCTTCTACCGTGCTTGGGCTAGGGGCCAACCTGGAGGACAGTGTGGAGCAGAAGATGCAAACATAACCAGCTGCATTGCAGCTCATCAAGGTGCTCGATCCGTCGTGGACATAAATATAAGCATTCGGGCACGCGCTCTTGAACACCTGCGCATACGAATTCGGTCTGCAGTTCCATTGCCCTCTCAACATGCCCGTGCAACAGTATTCCGAAGTTTTGAACACCTCGCATGCGGATGCGGTGCGGCATGCGCTGACACCTTTGATTCGCAGTTCGGCAGGACACCTCCGGTTGAGGTCCTCTACACAGCCCGCGGATCCGCACTCACCCGAGCCACCGGTGGTGTCGACCGTCACAGGCAAGTTGTAGCCATCAACGAGGCTGATGTGGTACAAGTCCGGGTAATTGATTTCCGAACTCAGTTGGAACTCAATTAGTGTTGTGGCGGTGGCTGCTGGGTCGTTGCACTGGATTTGACCAGAGCCACAATCACTGGTTGCGCAGGTTCCCTGGCCTGAGATGCCGAAGGTGCAGCCGGTTCGTCCCCAGAATGTACCGGACCAACCAGCTGGGGCCTGTAAGGATCGCGAGCTGCCTTTGGCGAGCTCGAATCCTGTGGTTTCCAGGTTTGGTTCCCCATTAATTGCTGGCCAAATCGTATGTGAACAGTTGTTTACAAATGTAAAGTTAACCCTTCCAACAACTCCTGCATTAATGGTTTGAATCAATCTTGTAATATATATATGAAGGAAGTTCCAGGAAAAACTATAAAAATGGAGTACCAGTAGCATGGAAAATGCGGAGCAGAATGATGAAATAAATATAGCCGCGCGGGGAACGGACTCATGAAAGATTTTTCTAATGATGTACCGATCAGAAATAGTAATGTTAAGTGAAAAATGTATGCTGCTTATTCAAGTGGAGGAATGAATTAATGATAGAATGGTTAGTGGACATAGGAAGTCCTTGGAGCCATAGATGATGGGAAAAAGGGGAAGAAGAATGACGGATTAAGTCGTGGTCGTCTCCTGTCTGTATGACCCCATGCCAGCTTGCTGTAGAATGATGGAAAATTATTACAATTTATAAAGAAGGATTTCAAAATAGATATAAGAAATCGCTTTAGTTGGTAACTTTAAGAAAAAGTTCATCCAAAATATTTGAAAAAATCTTATATTATAAAAAGTGATCAAAAAGATTCTATGTAATTTTTCTTTTACACACCACCGCTACGCGTCAATATTTCAATAATTCAATGTATTCACCCTAAAATGTCCTTACATATATTTCAAACACATTGTATGAATATATTCAATAAGTTTAAATTCTAATTAAATATTATATTAATAAATAAAGAAATATATAAATCCCAAAAATATTATACATCATTTTTATTCTAATTATAACATAAATATAGATTACCCTCAAGATTTGAGAAATTATGAACTTCCCCTGGCCCCTTATCTCCTCCATTAAATTTAACGGAATGTGCAAAATTTACCATTTTGACCCTAATATGCTGAAATTCAAGGGGGTATATGTAATAAAGAGCCCAAAGGTAAGGGGGTTAATGCAAGGACTGAAATTTTTAGGGGGTTTGATTTAAATACTTTAGTTTTGTGTCTACCTAACATTTTTCTTTTCAATGAATACTATTTAATGATATTTTAGTAACTTTATGATAAACTAATTTCATACCTAGAGTTTATGCATACCTAATATTTTTCTGTAGATATTGATCATGCATGTTCAACGGTTGAATTAGTTGTTTAAATGATTTTAACGGATATTTATGTCAATCTACTACTACATTTATTGATGTTGGTGTGTTTGTTATGATTTTCAATTTTGAGGGTAAAATTTGGTAATGCATTAATTGATATTTGTGTGGTTTTTTTATATGTATTTTTATTTTGAGGGTAAAATTATTATAATTGCAAATAAATTATTTTAAATTAACTTTAAATGAACTTGTACAAAATTTATTTAAAATGAAGATATAAATATAAGAGGGAATTTATAAATTTATATCATATTTCATAAAAATAAATATGCAAGGAATATCTAATTTAATTTATATTTATAGATAAAATATTAAATATTAAATTAAATAACCACTTTGTAAATTAAAAAAATCCAAAATTAACTAATATTATAATTATATCATTAAACTCTCAGTAAAATTACAATATACCCCCTAAGGGTGTTTTTGGAATGTAAATATAAGTTTAAACAGTGTGATTAACGGTAAGTGAAATTTGTGAGAGAGAGTGTAAAGGTCAAGGGGGAGTTCGTAATTTCTCAAATCTTAGGGGATAATCTATAATTTTGTCAAAACTTAGGGGATTGTTCGTAATTATCCCTAAATATAATTATATGTTATATTATTATAGTATATTTTAATTTAATATTTTTTAAAATTCTAATGAAATCATATATTGATGAATAAAATATTGACATAAACTCCTAAACATTATAAATGATATTTAGAATATACATATTAAAAATTATTATAATCACAATATAAATATAATTATATAATATAATATTGTTAAAAATTATTTTTTAATTCAGGCTAAATATTATATTAATGAATATATATAATTTAGGGGCAATTAATAAAGAGTTCTAAAATTTATCCTAAACCCCCCAATTTAGAAAATTTATGTTTTAGATTCCCAATATACATTATATTTTTCGTAAACCCCCAAGACCCTAAAAAGTTTATTTTGCCCCTTATTTTCCCTCAAGACACCTTGGTTTTCTTTTCTTTTTTTTTTCCCCCATTGAAAATCAACTCTCTATTCCTTCTCCAACAACCTTGTCACTTCGTCGGTAATGCGAGATAACGTCGACCAACTAAATTAGCACGGCGACGGTAGGATAAGGATAAGCAGCGACAACGAGAATCGATTTAGTAATCGTGTTCTATTTCTTGTGCTGTTACAAGGAGAACAAAAGTATGTATAATTTACTGTAACGCCCCATTTTTCATTTATACGTTATGTTACATTATATTAAATTTCATAACATTATATGTAATATATTCTTATGTATTTATATGAATTATCATTAACGTGGAATTTATGTGAATTAATTGATAACGTGCTTAATTGCTATTATGTGACTCTAATTGATCATTTTATAAATTTATGGACTTGATTGCATAATATGCATTGGAGTTATTTGATTAATTGTCTAGAGAAGGAACTTGTGTGCATGAATTCAAATAACTTAGGGACTCATTTGCAAAAAGTGATGATTCATCCATTCTCTTACAAGACTTTGTACATATCATATATCATTACATTTCTTCCACTTTCTTCTCATATATTCCATTTCATCCAAGAACATAAGTTACATACACTTACACCTAGTATATACCGACATTTACACCTTGAGGAGGGAAGAAGATTTCATCCATAATTCAATCCATAATTGAGGAATTGAAGAGTTAGAAGCATCATCAACCTCATATCATCATCTCATCACCATCCCTTTTGATTCAAGGTAGGAATTAGAAAGTTTGAGAAATTCTTGAATATTTGATCAAGCATGGATTTATGAATTTGTTGATGAATTCTTGCATGTTGGGAGCTAGATGCATGCTTAGGAGTAAAAAGGAATTGAAGTTTGCATGAAAATATTAAGTTTTATGGAAGTTGGGAAGCATGTATATATATGGGTTTTGGAGACAAATTCTTGCCACTTTGATGCCTATTTCTTGGTTGGAATGATGAATAATTGAAGTATAGTGTATATTTGATGTGTTTTGATATTTGTTATGAAGTGATCATGAATTTGTGGATGTTTTGGTGATTTTTGGCATGAAAATGCCCTGTTTTCCCCTGTTTTGTTGCTGCTGCGTATACGGTCGCGCCCGCGACCTGTTTTAGTGTAAAAATGGTCGCGCCCGCGACCCCATTTTGGCCAACTCTCGACTTTTGAAAAAATTGGACAAAAATTTGGAAAAATACTTGGTCGCGGCCGCGACCATTTTGTGAAGGTTTTTGGTCGCGCCCACGACCACCCTCCAGAAACTGCATTTTATCCAACTTCGAACCTACGCCATTTTCACCTCGCTTTGAATTAGAAAACGTGCCATATAGCGTTGGCAAGGTCTATGTGTCTACTTTCATACCAAATAAACAAAACTCAATTCCCACTTCTATAATTTAAGATATTCCAGTTCTCCCACAACATGTGCATTTTCCCAAATTGTCAAGTTTTCCTAAACTTCACCAAAACCTTTCATATTGCATTCTTTTCATTTCTTTGGCTTCCGTATGTGACTTATATGAGTTATAAACATGGTTATTGATAATTATTCTTTTAATTAACATTCCTTAATTATTATTGCATGATTGACACTAATTGAACATGTCGTTCGTCTTAATTGGTTCATTCGAGTTGAGTCTTATGTACACTTGTCCCTTGTTGCACAGATCATGGTCCGGGAGACGAGGAGCACGCTCCTTAGGGTTTCCTCTTGCTTTTTGGTTGTTCGGTAAAGGTGAGGTTTAATTACTAGATATATAGAACCCTTACAACCCTAAGTGATGTTTTCAGCCAAAATGTATATATATATATATATATATATGTATATATCTTTCTCAAAATCTCTACCGATTGTAAATGATTTCGTGATCTATTGAATATTCGTGTTATCGTGATTGATCGTGTTTTGGCGAGTAAGCATGTCGTGTTCACATGGGCCCGAGGGTAGTGTATTGAGCCAACCGGGAAAGCAAGGGCTGACGGGTAACTCTTGCACTATCCTTACCAATTTTGGGATCACCTCTGAATCCACCAGGAGGTTTGGTGGAGGAAGAAATCCCGTGCGTGGGAGTCATGTTCCCGACGTACACCGTTCATGGATGGTTGGGCCTTGCAATCCCACCATCACCGGAGGAAGAAGGAGTTCGTGAAAATGCTAAGTGTGCACTAATGATCGTATGATAATTATTGAAATAAAACCTAAAGATGGTACTGTTCACTAATTGAAGTAAGGTTGGAGATTGCCCTCACTTGCCGGGCCACTGATTGAATTGAATTGAATTGATAACGTTTGTATTGATTAAATGGATTAGTTGTAATCTCGGGCGAGATCTATTCTAATATTGAACTTATATTGTTTCCTTTATTAAAAACCTTACCCGGGATTAGAACTTGCATGTTAATTGCGTTAATATTTAGTTATGCCCCTCGCTCAGTCCGTGTTGGACTGACACCTTCACCTTTCAGTGTTTTGCAGGTTCGTGCTAGGCGGGAGTCAGAGTCCTGTTCTGTTGTCAATCGAGTCTAGCGCTACATGTTCATGTATTGTATCTATTACTTTTGGACATGTTATGTATTTTGAGAAATGACAATGTTTTGATATATGGAGTTAGAAGATAGTATGACTTGAAATACTTGGAAATTAATATTGAAAATTATTATGCTTCCGCTTGTTTTATTGCATTGTGGTTTTCCGGTTGAGGTTAGTCCCGCCTAGCTAGCTTGGTTCTTTTTCTTTGTCACCCGTTCGCTATAGTTTGGTTCATGTACGGATTACTCATTTCGTATGTGGACTAAGCTATAGTGAGGGGGTGTGGCACCCATACGTGAAGGGTGTTACATCTTAAGTGGTATCAGAGCCCGGTTTCAAAACCAAGGTTCTAGTGTCGTGTCATGTCGAGTCTAAGTCGTACGGCGTAGGATTAATTGATTAATTACGAGTTTTGCATCATAATTGAATATACTTGGATTTGATTGAATTACTTGAATTATTTGAATTTTTATGTGAATTGTGAGTTCATTGCATTCATTTGCACCTGTTAATCGAACATGCATGTACAACGTTTGAATTTCAGGATGCCGCCGAGGAAGAAGTCACTTGGGAGGTTTTTGTAAGGGAGTTCAAGAACAAGTTCATTCCTCCTTCATCTCGCACTAGAAGGCTCAAGGAGTTCACGGATCTCAAACAAGGGGGTAAATCGGTTGCCGAGTACATAGCAGAGTTTGAGAGATTGTCTAAGTATGCACCTAATATCGCAAGCGATGATTTTCATAAAGCCATGCAATTTGTTCAAGGACTCAGGCCGGACATACAGAGAGCGTTGGAGGCAGTTAACACGAGTACTTGGAGTAAGGCTACTATAAAAGCTTTGAAAGTGGAAGACTCGGTGAATGCAAGAAGGCCTATACCTCACTCCGGACAAAATTCTAACAATGGAAAGAGGCCTATTCTTTATCAATCCTCACTACCCCGGGAAGAGTCGCAAAAGAATGCTCGATCAATTGGATCGGTTCCGGAAGCTCCAAGTGCCTCTACTTTGACCTCACCTTCGGAAAAGCCTCTCTGTGCTTATTGTGGCCGTGACACACATACCTACGAGGCTTACAGGAAACGTTTGAATTTATGTCTGCACTGTGGAAGTAATGAGCACCTAGTAGACACGTGTCCGAAGCGCCGAGAATTGTCCACCGGGGGTGAGAGACCGCTAGTTCAAGCTCGTGCGTATGCTCTAGAAAGAGAAGTGCAGAATGTGAATGTGGATCCGGCCGGGGTAGCAGAAGGTATTAATTACAACCATGACAAAATCAATGGTGAACAGTACATTTAATCATGCATATCACGTGCATCATCGATCTTAATGTTGTTGTATTTAACTTTTGGTTAGTTGCAAGTTAGTGGGTTATGAGTGGTACTTATGTGATTAAATTGATTCTACTTGCCTATATGACATTTATATGAATGTTTTTACAATTTGTTCCCTTGAATTGCTTTCGTGTGTGTGTGAGAGACGGGGCTCTCTCACTGCTTGTTGAGAGACGGGGTTCTCTCATTTCTTGTTGAGAGACGGGGTTCTCTCATTTCTTGTTGAAAGACGGGGTTCTTTCATTTCGTGTTTAAGAGACGGGGTTCTCTTTTGGCTTGTGCATCATTTTTTGAAACTCGGCAGTGGACCTGGGGACCAGGTCCTTTTAAGGGGGGGGGGGGGGAGAATTGTAACGCCCCATTTTTCATTTATATGTTATGTTACATTATATTAAATTTCATAACATTATATGTAATATATTCTTATGTATTTATATGAATTATCATTAAAATGGAATTTATGTGAATTAATTGATAACGTGCTTAATTGCTATTATGTGACTCTAATTGATCATTTTATAAATTTATGGACTTGATTGCATAATATGCATTGGAGTTATTTGATTAATTGTCTAGAGAAGGAACTTGTGTGCATGAATTCAAATAACTTAGGGACTCATTTGCAAAAAGTGATGATTCATCCATTCTCTTACAAGACTTTGTACATATCATATATCATTACATTTCTTCCACTTTCTTCTCATATATTCCATTTCATCCAAGAACATAAGTTACATACACTTACACCTAGTATATACCGACATTTACACCTTGAGGAGGGAAGAAGATTTCATCCATAATTCAATCCATAATTGAGGAATTGAAGAGTTAGAAGCATCATCAACCTCATATCATCATCTCATCACCATCCCTTTTGATTCAAGGTAGGAATTAGAAAGTTTGAGAAATTCTTGAATATTTGATCAAGCATGGATTTATGAATTTGTTGATGAATTCTTGCATGTTGGGAGCTAGATGCATGCTTAGGAGTAAAAAGGAATTGAAGTTGGCATGAAAATATTAAGTTTTATGGAAGTTGGGAAGCATGTATATATATGGGTTTTGGAGACAAATTCTTGCCACTTTGATGCCTATTTCTTGGTTGGAATGATGAATAATTGAAGTATAGTGTATATTTGATGTGTTTTGATATTTGTTATGAAGTGATCATGAATTTGTGGATGTTTTGGTGATTTTTGGCATGAAAATGCCCTGTTTTCCCCTGTTTTGTTGCTGCTGCGTATACGGTCGCGCCCGCGACCTGTTTTAGTGTAAAAATGGTCGCGCCCGCGACCCCATTTTGGCCAACTCTCGACTTTTGAAAAAATTGGACAAAAATTTGGAAAAATACTTGGTCGCGGCCGCGACCATTTTGTGAAGGTTTTTGGTCGCGCCCACGACCACCCTCCAGAAACTGCATTTTATCCAACTTCGAACCTACGCCATTTTCACCTCGCTTTGAATTAGAAAACGTGCCATATAGCGTTGGAAAGGTCTATGTGTCTACTTTCATACCAAATAAACAAAACTCAATTCCCACTTCTATAATTTAAGATATTCCAGTTCTCCCACAACATGTGCATTTTCCCAAATTGTCAAGTTTTCCTAAACTTCACCAAAACCTTTCATATTGCATTCTTTTCATTTCTTTGGCTTCCGTATGTGACTTATATGAGTTATAAACATGGTTATTGATAATTATTCTTTTAATTAACATTCCTTAATTATTATTGCATGATTGACACTAATTGAACATGTCGTTCGTCTTAATTGGTTCATTCGAGTTGAGTCTTATGTACACTTGTCCCTTGTTGCACAGATCATGGTCCGGGAGACGAGGAGCACGCTCCTTAGGGTTTCCTCTTGCTTTTTGGTTGTTCGGTAAAGGTGAGGTTTAATTACTAGATATATAGAACCCTTACAACCCTAAGTGATGTTTTCAGCCAAAATGTATATATATATATATATATATATGTATATATCTTTCTCAAAATCTCTACCGATTGTAAATGATTTCGTGATCTATTGAATATTCGTGTTATCGTGATTGATCGTGTTTTGGCGAGTAAGCATGTCGTGTTCACATGGGCCCGAGGGTAGTGTATTGAGCCAACCGGGAAAGCAAGGGCTGACGGGTAACTCTTGCACTATCCTTACCAATTTTGGGATCACCTCTGAATCCACCAGGAGGTTTGGTGGAGGAAGAAATCCCGTACGTGGGAGTCATGTTCCCGACGTACACCGTTCATGGATGGTTGGGCCTTGCAATCCCACCATCACCGGAGGAAGAAGGAGTTCGTGAAAATGCTAAGTGTGCACTAATGATCGTATGATAATTATTGAAATAAAACCTAAAGATGGTACTGTTCACTAATTGAAGTAAGGTTGGAGATTGCCCTCACTTGCCGGGCCACTGATTGAATTGAATTGAATTGATAACGTTTGTATTGATTAAATGGATTAGTTGTAATCTCGGGCGAGATCTATTCTAATATTGAACTTATATTGTTTCCTTTATTAAAAACCTTACCCGGGATTAGAACTTGCATGTTAATTGCGTTAATATTTAGTTATGCCCCTCGCTCAGTCCGTGTTGGACTGACACCTCAACCTTTCAGTGTTTTGCAGGTTCGTGCTAGGCGGGAATCAGAGTCCTGTTCTGTTGTCAATCGAGTCTAGCACTACATGTTCATGTATTGTATCTATTACTTTTGGACATGTTATGTGTTTTGAGAAATGACAATGTTTTGATATATGGAGTTAGAAGATAGTATGACTTGAAATACTTGGAAATTAATATTGAAAATTATTATGCTTCCGCTTGTTTTATTGCATTGTGGTTTTCCGGTTGAGGTTAGTCCCGCCTAGCTAGCTTGGTTCTTTTTCTTTGTCACCCGTTCGCTATAGTTTGGTTCATGTACGGATTACTCATTTCGTATGTGGACTAAGCTATAGTGCTGGGGTGTGGCACCCATACGTGAAGGGTGTTACATTTACTGTCAATTTGTATAGAAGAAAAGTGGTAGTTGATTCCGAAGTGAATTGTTGATCCACTGTCAAACTGATTATTCGAATTGGTATTCTAAAGATTAAGATGGCCGGTGATGAAACTTAGGACAAGCAAATCATAGGAAGTTGTTGGTTTAACGGCGAAATTACTGTATTTTTAATTCGGCGAAGCACTTCAGTGGAGGAGATTCACGCGCAACTTGTTGTAGAGTGATCAGACTTCAATTGTGATTCTTACGTGGTGGTACAGTACCTCGCTCCCCATAGAAAAGGGTTGTGGGTGAGTTTGAGACACCATGGGCAGAATCCGACCATGATCCAATTGCATGAACTTACTAATCTCAACATTGTGGAATTAGGTTGTTTCAGTTTGTTTACTTACGCGGTAATTAAATACTTGTTCAGGTTGAATCAGTTCTTTTAGTTTATGGAATAATGAAGTGCTAGTTCAGGTTGTTTCAATTTGTATATTTATGCGGTAATGGGGCAATCACAATTTCGTGCTTGCCCTTGCCTAAATCTTCCGACACGTAGGCCGAGCCAATATGTTCTTAGGCCAGGCTACAACATTGGGTCTGGAATCAAAATGGGCCTTAGTTGTCGTACCAAACAGGTTGTTGACAATCGGGATGTGATTGAAGTCAGCCAAGGTGACTTCATTTCTTCCCATATATTTCGACAGTTATCTATAACACACGAATATTTTTATAAAAAATTATTATTTCAAAAAAAAATTCGTCCATATCATCATAATACATCATCAACTACGACACTACTGTGTGAAAAAATGTGTGAGTGTGTGTAATAATATATTACTTGTGTAAAAATGTATTCGTGTGTAAACGTGTATAAAAACGTATTAGGCGTCCTTTACTTCTCTGTTAACAAAGGGTTTTCCCCTCTTCACCGCCATATTCGTCCGTCTACTTTGTATAGACTGAAGCCCAAGTTTGCCCGTAGGAGCTGCGTGTTTCAGGCAGTGCCAAGAGACGCAAATTTGGCGTGTTCCAGCAAACATGCCTTTTTCCGGCCAGGCGAAATTACCATTGAAACCAAAAGTTGAGTTTATTTACATCAAATTGCCATTGTTACTCCTTTGTTTCTCATTAGCCACCAAAATTTGATGTCGGAAATTTTCCTTTTTCCCCTTTCTCGTAGTTATCGTCTTGCGTCTTTGAAGAGCTAACCATTCCGCAACTAGCAGAAGAGAGGGCTGTGGTGTACAAGAGGCGCAGGTAATGATTTTATTTTCCCCCAATTTCATCCCCTTTTTGCCACGACGCTGATTGGCACAACTCCATATCTGCAGCGACTAGGGTTCGTTTGAAGTTTTAATTGGTAGCTGCAGTTGCAACGTTAATCTTGAAATTCCGGTAACATCAAACTCGTTCTGATGTATTTCTTTAGTATAGTTAGATAGAAGTATGTGCAATTTAGTCTCTCCAGCTGCTATGTAGGTTTTCCCAATTTCAAAAGAAAACCCATTTTGGGAAAAAGTTTTTTATCAAATTTTGTATGTTGAATTCCATAATTGCTTAATTCAACTAAAATAATCGTTGTTGAATTTGTATGACATATGGGCAGGTTTCTGCATTTCATTACATTTCATATGTGCACTTGTATTAGTTACTCCGATATCGTTTACAAAATGTGAAACAAAATTGAAGTTGTGAAACATTTTTGTTGCCAGGAACTTTGGTATGTTTAGTAGTTTATGAACATTGCATTCTTACAAAATAATTGCTGGAGGATTTGTACAATATATGAATTTCTCTTTGTTTCATTGATGAGAATCATGCATACAAGGATTTGAAAGTTTTGGTTTAATCATAGATTTTGAAAACTGCAGAATGAACAATTTGATTGATAACGAGGAGACAGTCATTACTTTGGAGATAATTCGTTTTCATGTGATTAACGTGTTGATGGTAGTTTACTTGGTGTTGCAGAGTGGTATTTTAGATCATAAAACCAGCTGAGCATACTCTTGTCGATCTCACAACCTATAGAGAAGAAGCAAACAACGCGTCATACCATCCCACAATGCCAACTGTTATGCCAGAGGAAGAAGTGAATCAAAATAACTCGGTCGGTTCACAGCCAATCCCTACCACTGCCGGTTCAGAGAAAAAAAAAAAAGGAAAAAGATCTGAAAAATCCGGTGATGTGATCATTGAAGCGATCACAAACTTTTTCAACGAGTCTACCGCATCATTACGCAACGTTGCATCAAGGCTTGGGACTGTGAAAGACACCATGAAAAGACAAGAAGACATTTTCAAGGCTATTGGATCTTTGCTCATGTTCATCGACCTTCAAGACCACATCAATGTCTCGAACATGCTGGTAAACAATCCTAGTCACCTCAACATATTTTTCGGAATGAATGCGAATGCTCGAAAAGTGATGGTGCAAATAACGATCGATGGTAAGCTGCATTAATTTTGCTTCTGCATTGTATAGGTATGGTGTTGGTGAAGGATATTAGAGTATGAAGCTTCATTCCTGCGGTCCTTTCTAGTGATTACAATGTTGGTTTTTGTTGCTCAATTGAATGGTGATATTAATATATTTTGAAAGATGTTTTATATTTGGAAGTCTGTTATCAAATTCATGTCTGTGAGTCATTTTGAATAACGTCCGGAACTTTTGATGTTTTTGAAGGATTTACTCATATGTGGTCGAATTTTGAGTTAAACAGATTTTAGTTTGGCAACTTTTGATGTTTGTGAGGGATTGACTCCCATGTTTTGGAATTTACAGCTAAACACAGTTTAATTGGTGGCCTCCTTTTTTTTTTGTTTTTTTGAGGGACCGACTCCCATTGTGTGTAATGTAAAGTAAATCGGGTCTGTAATTGCTGCACCATGCTTGCTTTAGGGACATTGAATATGAGTATTTCAAATGAAATGACAGATTAGTTCATCTTTCAATTTAGTTCTGGAAAACATAGGCCTCATTACCGGAGATGTGTGAGAAATGGTCGCTGACGACGTAGCCTGATGGCGATGGGACGGATGATCGCCGATTGAACAAAGATGTAAGCCCTAAACACTCCAATGGAAGAGGAGAGAGCTTTGAGAAATTTTTGGGTTGCTGTTTGAGGATAGTTGAATGCCTCAACACCAATTAAAAAAGTTAAGGGCAAGATGGTAATTAGCATTTAAACAGACATTATTTATTATGCAAATTGCAAAGTAAACAACAAAATTAAAAAACTGTCAAATTATTATTAAAAGTAAACAATGGAAATTACCCTATAGTGTAACTAGTGTAACTCCTTATATGATGACCTCTTTTATTATTTTCAACAAAGTAAACGAGGCCTTAGTGTATATAAAAATATGTCAATACATGCAAATATGTATTAATATATTAGTACATGTAAATGTACATTACTGTGTGTAAATGTGTGTGAGAGGACGTAGATGTAATTTTATTTTTATGAAAATGGTATAATAGTTAAAAACATATTAAAATTAAATAATTGGGGTTAAGTTAACTCATTGAGAACCCATTAACTATCCATTAAGGACTCAAAAGACTTTTCAAGAACTCCCAACACATAAAACACACACAATGACGGGAACCACTTCTCAGACGAACAAAATACAATACAAGTATGATTTGAATAAGCCAACAGGGTTGGTCAAGTGGTTCGAGGGTTCACTCTCAATGGCAATGACCCCTCTGACCACTTGGGGTGTGTGTTAAAAAAAAAAAAAAAGTATGATTCAAATAAAACTTGTTTAAACTAAAATCCAGAAGCAATCTTCTGCCACGCGGGTCGGGCCACGATGTCTTCAGCCCACACATTAACATGCGGGCGGGCCTCGAACAAGGCCTTAACCTTAGTCTTTAATAGATTGTTGACAATCGGGACATGATGAAGATCAGCCAATGAGTACTCTTCTCCTCCCAAATACTTGGAAGTAGACAACCTTTTTCATAGACATCAAGAACTGAGGCTAATTGAACTTGCAATTGTTCAACAGCTTCTTCATCAGTTGTCAGTCCCTTAATGGGCTTGATCAACATCTCGAAGTTGAGTTTTTTTCGGGCAACATCAAATCTTTGCGATTCAATTTCAATCCATAGGACTATTATTGCCATTTTCTTGGGATCATGGACTAGTAGAGGGGTTCCCTTACCAGCATATGTATATGCAATGTATTCGGTTATGGCCCTTGATTCTGAATTTCAAAAGCTTGAAACAATGAGAAAAAAAGAAAAAAAAAAAAAGGTTAATTACTGGAGTGACATTTATGTCTAAACTCGAAAATGGTAATTCCACAAGAATTGCAGGATTATAATGAAATTAAAGGGAGTTTATCAAAGAGCTCTAAGTCGCCATCTTCAAACCCCGGCACCTGACCAAATGGCTACAAGAAAGGCCAGAAAACAAGATATGTCAAACAAAAGAAACTCAAAACTAGAGAAGTTAAGGTTGTATGAATTGGATGAAGCTGCTTACGTTGATTGAAATGAAGGGTTCCTTCTTCTGTTCGCGTTTTGACAAGTCGATAAAAACGACTTCATATTCGAGGCCCTTCTCAGCTAAGCAGAGAAGAACTCTCTTTGTTGCAGAGGAGAAAAAAGTTTGGCCATGGACCTTCATTGCCATAACTTAATCAAAAATTTTAAGGAAAAGAATATGCATGAAAGATAAGTTTTTGCCAAGGTATTTATTAATGAAGAGTTCTTAACTATTCCCATAATCGACTTATATTTTACTAACACATTTAATATAAAAAGATTCTAGTGCAAGTGTGAAAGCCAATGAGGTTCAATTTTCTTGAATATTTTGACAAGTTGTGAAATACCCTTTATGAAACCATAAGTGAAGTTGGGATTTTTTGTTCTATTTTATTCTTTCCATTACAAGAGCTATAGATGATGCTCCATCAAGAAACAAGAAATACCTAAAATCCCAACTTTAATATGTTACAATTATTCCGCGTATTGGAAAAGGTTGCTCTAAAATTAGAATTATAAAACACACCATTCCTTGAATGTTTTAAAGTAGAACAACGATAAGATTCACCGATCACATTATTTAATCCGAATCAACCTAACAAACCATTATAAAACATAACATTCTCCATTGAATACGAACTCCCAACATCAAACAATCAGAATTTAACCACATATTCCACCATTGACGCGATTATCCTCATCATTCGGTGTATCAACCCCCGATGCAAGTAAGAATTTTCCTTAAATAACGGGTCAATCATAATTTCGTACTTGCCAAAACCTTCTGCCACATGGGTCGGGCCAAGATATCCTTAGCCCCAACTGCAACATTGGGTTTTGCATCAAAAAGGGCCTTAATCTTGGCACAGAACAGACTATTAACAATCCGGATATGGCTCAAATCAGCCAAGGAGAATTCATTTCCTCCCAGATACTTGAACTGTGACAAACGGGCTTAGTAGATATCAAGAATCTGGGCTAGTTTCCCCTGCAGCTCCTCCACTGCACCGTCGTCTGTTGTCATCCCTAGGATTGGCTTAATCACGAGCTCCTATGAATATAGTCTATAACCTACCGATTATCGGTACGTTGGCTTCTTGCTTGCTTTTTTAGATTATCACATGGTTTTTATGCCATTTCCATGCAGAGAAGATACTCATAAAAAATAAATTGCATTTCAAGTCCACTATACTTCATGTCGATACAAAATCACCTCGTTTAACATCAATCTTAATCATCTGAATCCGTTCTCTAATATAAATATATAGTTCTCAATACCTGAAGTATACCATGACCATCAGCCAACACATTATTCAACGATATCTTCAGCTGAAGTTTCTGTCTCTTCATATTCCGACAATGATGGAGAAATTTCTCCTCCCGAGATATTATTAGGACAAAACAGGGCTGGCTTCGGAGGAATTTCAATAGATTGAATACTTCCTTCCAACATTTCGACAACCTTAGGCATTGCTGGCCTATTAGATGGAGTTGTCTGAATGCACCAAAATCCTACTAAAAGCATTTTCCTCGACTTCTCTTCTTCTTTCTCTTCAACCATTGCATCATCTTCTCTCGGTGTGGCGTTTGCTACTACTTGCTCGTAGATTTTGTCCGGAAAATAATTCTCACTCGAATTGGTTGTCCCGGCTTCCTCCATATTTCTGGCTCCAGCCATTTCCAGAATCATCATTCCATAGCTATGCACATCGGATTTATGGGAAACTCCTCCAAAGTTCCTGGAGAATACTTCGGGAGCAATATAGCCGACGGTGCCTCTTGCCCCGAGCATTGACAATATACTCTGCTTCTTCTTGCACAATTTAGCAAGCCCGAAATCAGATATTTTCGGGCACATGTCTTCATCCAGGAGAATGTTCTGAGGCTTGATGTCGAAATGCACAATCCTAGTGTTGCAGCCCGTATGCAGATATTCTAGGCCTTTAGCAACTCCAACTGCAATCTTGTACAGTTTTTCCAAATCCAGGAGACAATCTGCACCACTACTGCTTATGAACTTGTCCAATGATTTGTTGGGTATGTATTCGTATATTAAAGCTCTCTTGGTTTTATCGAGGCAAAATCCCAAGAGATTGACAATATTGACATGGGATGTTCTACTAATGCTGGCAATTTCATTCATGAATTCTTCTCCGGATCCATTGCTATCATCGGTGTTAACCAAAACCTTGACAGCAATGAGGCAACCGTTTGGTAGTGTTCCTTTGTAGACACTACCGCATCCTCCTTGACCAAGCTTATCACTGAAGGATTTCGTCATTTTTTTAATTTCAGAATATTTGTCTCTCTTTCGAGCCAGAGATTCTTGTTGGAGTATAAATTTTTCTACAATGCGATTGCGTTCTTCTTCAGATTTGGATTTTGAACGTCGGGATTTGACTATTTTAATCGCTAAAGCAGTTATAAGAGTTATACCAAGTAACAGTCCTGGAAACAGAGTTAAGTGAGGTTACATGTCCAGCAACAACCCAAAAAGAAAAAGGGAATAAAACAAACTAAAGTTGAATGCCTAATACCTTACCTCCAATTATCCCGAGATAAGTTGGCCATGAAATGCTCTTCTTTTTGTTTTGACAGCAAATGATCCTGGTGTTGAAAATTGAAAAAATTTTAAGATATTAATCTAGATTCATTTTCTAAATAAGTCTTTAATCACTATAAAAAAAAAAACTATTTTTTGTGACAATTTGCTGTGACGAAAAATAATAGCGCCATAATAGATTACACTATAGCGACGATATATAAGTTTGTCGCCACAAAATAAACTTTAAGAGACAAATTCTTATATGTCACAAAATAATTTATTTTATATGACAAAATTTAATACTCGTTACAAAATATTCAGACATTTGTCACGCTAATTGGTACAATGTACGGTGACAAATTATTTAACCTTTTGTGACGAAACGTTTTGCCACTTATGTATCATATATATGACAAATTTTAATATTCGTCACAAAATATTCAGATATATGTCACGCTAAATGGTACAATGTACGGTGACAAATTATTTAACCTTTTGTGACGAAATATTTTGCTACTTATGTATCATATATATGACAAATTTTAGGTTTGTCACAAGAAATTATTTTATCGCAACAAAAAATAATATCATCATATAAAGTATTGTTATTTTATAAATTATTTGCATGTGACAACTTATAATAGTCACTATAAAATTATGGTATCATGACAAATTTTTTATTGTCATAATAGGTCATTTGTGGTGACAAAATTAATTATTGTCATGTGAAATATTTTTGTTTTATATAAATTTTTAATTGTGGCAAGTTCTTATTGTTACCATAGAAATATAATGTTATGATAAATGATTGACCGTCACAATAATTAATTTTGTCGTGGCAAAATCTAATATTGTCATATAAAAATTTATTATTTTAAAAATTATTTTGTTATGATATATTCATATTGTCATAATTGAAATATGTTATGTGATAATATATTTATTGTTGATACGATATTTTATGTAACTTTAAGTATATAAATTATTAATTAAAACCTAAAAGTATACAAGCTAATAATTTTAATACAATATCTCCATAAATATGATTATTTTTAATTTAAATAATTATATGTTTAATATTTTATATTTTAAAATAATAACACAAAAATATTTAAATAATTAATTGAAATAAGTGTATGAATATATTCCATTGTTATTAAATATATTAAAAGACATAATATTAACATGAAAGAAGTTGTCCAAATTGGTTTAAGAGTCAATATTCTATGTTGGAGACCCGAGTTCGATTCCCAACTAGCGCAATTAATAAAAAGAATTAATTCTTGCGTTAGCTCGTGCTTGGCTCGATGGGTTCGGTGCTGGCTCGTCTGAGGGGTGGGTGTGGTTCGTGCCAGGGGTGGTTCGGGTCTCACACAAATGAAATTTTTAATTTTTTTTATTTAATTATTTTGCGACAAAATATGATGTGGTGACAAATATGTTTGTCACACAAGGTGCCCAGTTCACATGACTGTAGTGACAAATATATGATTATGATGACGATAAGTGTCAAATATGTGACAAAAATTTTGCCACAATAGAACATGATATTGTGACAAAAACATTTGTCATAATAAGTGATCATTTGACCGGGTCTTTAGTGATAAAATCAAATTGCAGTGACAATACATATATATTGTTATGACAATAAGTTTGTCACAAGAATGAAGTTTTTCGTGACAAAAGTACGTTTGTCACAAACCTATTGTGATGAACGTAGAAATTGTCGTCTGGGACTTTATACGAAGGGCCTGTTGCGACGACGATTGTGACAAAAATAATCGTCACAATAGATCTATTGTGACAAAATTGTCATGTATTGCGACAAATTATTTTGTCACGAAAAAGTGTTTTTTTGTAGTGAATTATTTAGTACATGTATTTTCTATTATTCATTGTTCTTAGTTAGTACATGAATTGGCGCATTCATGCATAGGATGTCAAAAGTCTTATTAATTGTAATACATGAACTAAGCCTAAGTTCATGTCTAGCAAATCCTATATATACCCTATGTATCTGTCATTTTTTTTTAAGTCAATCAAGACATTTTTATTAATGTGAAATAGAGTCACTTTCTTTCTCCACTTTTATTTTGTGAGTTTAAGTGTGTATTAGCTCTCCAATTTCTAACAAAGTGGTATCAGAGCTAATTTTGTTTGGAGATAACGAAAAAATGACGAGTGTTCCTCTTTTCCAAGTTCCACAACTCGTAAAAGAATATTACGAGAATTGGTGTATTCATATGAAAGCTTTACTTGGAGCTCATGATGCTTGGGAACCTATCGAGAACGGTGTTGAAGCCACCAATGCCGCTGCAGTGAAGAAAGATCAAAAGGCGCTCACTCTTATCCATCAAAGTTTGGATGAGAAGATGTTTGAGAAAGTTGCTAGTGCAACCACCTCTAAGCAAGCTTAGGATATTTTCCAAGCCTAGTTCAAAGGAGTTGATAAAGTAAAGAAAGTTCGTCTCTAAACCTTAAGTGGAGAATTTGAAATCTCTACACATGAAGGAATCCGAAACCATTTCGGATTATATTTCACGAATAATTGTGGTGGTTAACCAAATGAGAAGATATGGAGAAGACTTGAAGGATGATCGGGTCGTTGGAAAGATTTTACGATCCTTGGATTCAAAATTTAACTATGTTGTTGTGGCAATTGAAGAGTCTAAAGACTTGGACACTATGACCGTTGAAGAATCAGCCGGATCTTTGCAAGCCCGCCAAGAGAGGATGCAACCAAATCAAGAACCGGTGGAGCAAGTTTTGCAAGCAAAACTTTCTTTCAAAGAAAAGCAAGAAAAGCGTAGCACGTTCCAAAGAGGTCGAGGATATGGACAAACTGCTCGTGGAAGAGGAAGAAGCAGCTATGTAAACAAAGAGGAGAAGAATCAAAATTTCATTCAAGGAAGAGGTCGTGGACGCGGTCGAGAAAGAAGTAATTGGAGGCCAAATTCGAGAAGGTATGACAAATCAAATGTCCAATGTTATAATTTTAATAATTTTGGACATTATCATTGAGAATGCACAAACGAAGTGGAAGAAAAAACAAACTTTGTGGAGAGCAATAACGAAGAAGGAGGTCCCACTTTGCTTCTCTCATGCAAAGGTGAAGATAATTAAGAATAAAACTTGTGGTATCTTGATTCCGGTACAAGCAACCATATTTGTGGAAAGAAAAATCTTTTCATGGAGCTTGATGAAACATATGGAGGCAACATTACTTTTGGAGATTCCTCTCGAGTACAAGTGAAAGGAAAAGATGTCATTTTAATCAAATTAAAAGATGGAAGTTATCAATTTATCTCCAATGTTTTCTATGTGCCCGAAATGAAAAGTAACATATTAAGTTTGGGACAATTATTGGAGAAAAATTATGACATTCATTTGAAAAATAAAAGTTTGATTATGAAAGATGAAAATGGGTGTTTGTTAGCAAAAGTTCCAATGACAAGAAACCAAATGTTTATGCTTAACATTCAAAGTGATGTACCAAGGTGTTTACAAGCATGTTTCAAAAATGATTCTTGGCTTTAGCATATGAGATTTGGACATTTGAATTTTGATGGCCTAAAGGAGATGAGCAAGAAAAAGATGGTGAGAGGATTGCCAAACATTGAGCAACCCAATCAAATTTGTGAAGGTTGTCTTTTTGGCAAACAAGCTAGAAAAAGCTTCTCGAAAGAATCACTTTCAAGAGCTCAATGCCCGTTGGAGTTGATACACTCAGATGTGTGTGGCCCTATCAATCCTTGTTCGTTTGGTAAAAATAAATATTTTCTTACTTCCATTGATGATTATTCTCGGAAAACTTGGGTGCGCTTTTTGAAGGAAAAATCCGAGGTGTTCAAACTTTCAAAAAGTTCAAAATCATGGTGGAAAAGCAAAGCGGCTACAAAATCGAAGTCTTCAGTCCGATAGAGGAGGAGAATTCACATCAAATGAATTCAACAAGTTTTGTGAAAAAAACGGCATCTTGAGGCAGTTGACAGTTCCAAGAACACCGCAACAAAATGGAGTTGCCAAAAGAAGGAATCGAACCATTCTCAACATGACAAGGAGTATGCTAAAGAGCAAAAATGTGCCTAAAGAATTTTTGGTAGAAACAGTTGCTTGTGCAGTCTATTTGATGAACCGGTGTCACACTAAAAGTGTTAATGACAAAACACCTCAAGAAGGTTGAAGCAAAATAAAACCGAATGTTGCTCATTTGTGGGTCTTTGGAAGCATTGTTTATGCACATGTTTCGGATGAAAAGAGAACAAAACTTGATGATAAAAGTGAAAGGTATGTTTTCATTAGCTATGATTCAAATTCCAAAGGATATAAGTTGTATAACCCGCAAAGTGGAAAGCTTGTCATTAATAGAGATGTTGAGTTCGATGAGAAAAGTTGTTGGGAATGGAAGATGTCCAAAGAAGAATACAATTCGTATCGTCTTCTTGAGGATGATGAAGAGTTGCCGCAACTGAATACTCCACCACAACCACTGCCACCCGTTGGCGAAGAAAGTTCAAGTGGAAGGCCTAGGAGGACAAGAAATGTTCGTGAGTTGTATGATGTTACAAATGAGGTAACTTTGGATTTAAGTGAAACATATTTTTGTTTATTTGCTAATTCTGAGACTTTGAGTTTTCAAGAAGCAGTTGGTGATAAAAAATGGAGAAGTGCCATGGATGAGGAAATTAAAGCAATAAAAAAGAATGATACTTGGGAGTTGGTGGCATTACCCAAAGGAAAAAACACCATTGGAGTTAAATGGGTGTATAAAATAAAGAAAAATTCAAAAGGAGAAATCGAAAGGTACAAAGCAAGATTGGTAGCGAAAGGCTACAAGTAAAAGGCGGGAATTGACTACGATGAGGTATTTGCTCCGGTTGCAAGATTGAAAACTATTTGGTTGATCATTTCTTGGACAACTCAAAACAAATGGAAAATCCACCAAATGGATGTGAAATCAGCATTTTTTGAATGGCTACTTGGAAGAAGAAGTTTACATTGAACAACCTTTGGGGTATGTTGCAAAAGGGCATGACGAAAAAGTCTTGAAGTTGAAGAAGGCTCTCTATGGCTTGAAACAATCCCCTCGTGCTTGGAATAGTAGAATTAATAAGTATTTTCAAGAAAATGGTTTCTCAAAATGTCCACATGAACATGCACTCTATGTAAAAACAAACAATAGTGGTGATATTTTACTTGTTTGTTTGTATGTGGATGATTTGATTTTTACAGAAAATTCTCCAAAGATGTTTGATGAATTCAAACAAGCAATGGCGAGGGAGTTTAAAATGACGGACATTGGATTGATGTCCTACTATCTTGGGATTGAAGTGAAGCAAAATGATGAAGGAATATTTATTTCTCAAGAAGTCTATGCAAAAGAAGTTCTCAAGAAGTTTGAAATGGCGAATTGCAAGCTGGTGAGCACCCCCATTGAATGTGAAGTTAAATTGTCCAAACATGGAGATGGAGAATTGATCAATCCCACACTCTTTAAAAGTCTTGTTGGAAGCTTGAGGTACCTAACTTGTACAAGATCGGATATTCTTTTTGGCGTTGGACTTGTTAGTCGCTACATGGAGAATCCTACTACTTCTCACTTGAAGGTGGCCATAAGAATACTCCGTTACATCAAAGGTACACTTGATTATGTAATTTCATATTTATTTTCTCAAGATTTCAAGCTTGTTGGATATTGTGATAGTGATTGGGCTGGTGATGTCGATGATCAAAAGAGAACTACCGGGTTTGTTTTCTTCATGGGAAATTCAGCTTTTACTTGGAATTCTAAAAAGCAGCTAATTGTCACTTTATCAACTTGTGAAGCGGAGTTTGTGGCATCAACTTCTTGTGTTTGTCATGCAATTTGGTTTAGGAATTTGTTTAAGGAGCTTTATCAACAACAAGAAGAGCCAACAAAGATTTTAGTTGATAACAAATCTGCCCTTCAATTCGCCAAAAATCCGGTATTCCATGAAAGAAGCAAGCATATTGATACTAAGTATCATTTCATTCGAGAAAGTGTGTCCAAGAAAGAGATTGAGTTGGAATTTGTGAAATCACAAGATAAAATTGCCGATATTTTCACCAAGTCATTGAAGTTTGAAGTCTTTCGAAGATTACGAGAGTCTCTTGGAGTCATGAATCAAGATTAAGGGGGGATGTTGAAAATTGAAAAATTTTCAAGATATTAATCTAGATTTATTTTCTAGATAAGTCTTTAATTATTTAGTACATGTATTTTCTATTATTCATTGTTCTTAGTTAGTACATGAATTGGCACATTCATGCATAAGTTGTCAAAAGTCTTATTAATTGTTGAAGATTTAAACTTACTAAGCGGAATAAATAAATCTCCAAACATACCTTGTCTACGGATCGTTTGAGATGGTTCACAGATTCTTTGATTGAATTCTTCACCTACAAGCGGTCCAAGTTTGCTTAGGATAAGCAGACTTAATTCCACTACTTAAGTGCTTTGAATACGGTGAATAGAGAATTCCACACTATTCTCTCACAAGTATTTCTGTATTGTGTGATGTGGGATTTCTGTGTTGATCGTATTCTGGATTGTGTTGTTGATTGTATTGGAGGGAGAGAGATTTCTCTCTTATTTATTTGACGGGATTTGGAATAACTTCCCGTTCAAATTCAAACTCTCCCACCAACCCATATATCTATATGGGTTTCAGGTCAGCCCCATGGGCGACCCGTTTTATATTTCCAACATCTCCCACTCGCACATGAGGGCTGACCTCAAGCGATAACTGACTTGTATATAGTGTAACCGTATATCCAAAATATTTCATACTTGCAAATAAGTCGTGTGACCAGCGAGCACAATAGAGCCTTCAAATGTTATACACCGGTTAAGGATATATAACAGCTCACTTCACAAATGAGGATATTCATGTCTCGCTATACCCCAGATCCCTGTTTTGATTTCACTAGTTATAACATCTCTTGATCCCTCAAAATTTTTAAGAGCATACTTAACTATTTTCACAATGTATCCACAATCGTGTTCCAAACACAATTGGCTAGCCGGTGAATACATCTCAGTGACAATCAACAGACAATCTTCCTTTCCAAACAGTAACTCTAGATTATCACCTTAGCTGCTTTCCTAGACATACACCGCAACTCCGAATCTCTCGTGGATATTGGTGATATGCTAAAGTAGCAACACTGAATTATAATCCTAAGATACTATTGATAAGTAATAAGGGTATAAAATGAGATTATCGAAAAATCTCCAGGTCTCACACAATGAGAAAGACGGGATCCATTTCTCATTACCTATGTATGGTCAAATTTAGTGCGTGCGGTATGAAACGCATGCTACGGTACATAACTTCAATTTTGAAGCGTATGTCGCTACTTATCAACAATAGTACCGTACAGATCTAAGTTCAAATGTATATCAAACATTTAACTTCTGAGTTTTGCTTCCAGTGTATCCTCAATAATTTCAAGCACTGAAGCCAAAAACTCAAATCTGACTGGCAAGTTCTAGTGGCATGTGGGATCCACTACGATTACCAAATACGCATATAGTGTAATCTCATCCCTGCACATTTCCCAAATGTCAGAGGCGATTGCTCGTGTGAGATAGCCAATCTCAACTTGTCTGACATACTTTTCTGATAACAACAAACATATATGTGTTCAGCTTAGAAACAAACTTTATCATAGCATAGACATTAATCATTCATACATTCAAATAAGTACATCGAATCCTACGCAGTCCCAAAGACTTGACATGACCCATAAATACATCTCTAGATATTGGTTTAGTAAATGGGTCTGCTACCATAGCATGCGTAGATATGTATCTCAGTATCACTTCCTTCTTCTCTATAATATCACGCATAAAATTATATTTTGTGTCTATGTGTTTAGTTTTCCCATGATATTTGAGATCTTTAGTATAAGTCATGGCTATCTGACTATCACAATAAACTGTCACGGCTCCCACTTTACTGTTTATCAATCCCAAATGATTGAAAAAACGCTTTAACCAAACTGCTTCTTGAACTGCAGAAGCACAAGCCACAAATTTTGCTTCCATAGTGGACAGAGATACACATGTTTGTTTCTTGCTACTCCAAGATATGGCGCCATCATTTAGCAAGAACGTATAGCCGGAGGTCGACTTTCGCTCGTCTAAGTCACCTGGCCAATCAGTATCTGTGTATCCTCTTGACCATGAATTATTCCCTTGATAGCACAAGGAATATTCTGCAGTTCCTTTTAGGTATCTGAATATCCTTTTAACAGCTTTCCAGTACCTTCGTCCTAGATTAGACTGATACCTACTAACTAGACCCACAGCATAACATATATCAGGGCGAGTGCACATCATTGCATACATTAAACTTCCAATGGCACTAGCATATGTTACTTTGGACATATCTTGTATTTCTTGTGGAGTCTTAGGACACATTTCATGGCTTAATGATTCACATTTTGCCACGGGGAGTATCAATGGGATTGCAGTTTTCCATTTTGAATCGTTCTAAAATCCTTTTAATATAAGGTTCCTGTGAGAGACCAAGTAATCTCTTAGAACGATCACGATGGATTTTTACTCCAAGTATATATTCTGCTTCTCCCAAATCCTTCATCTCAAAATTTGAGGATAACCATTTCTTAATGGCAATAAGATACTCTTTATCATTTGATGCTAACAAAATGTCATCAACATAGAGTGATAGAATTACAAACTTTTCTTTGGACCTTTTCACATAAACACAATGGTCTTCATCAATCATGACAAAGTTATATGAGATTATCGCTTGATGAAATCTCAAATACCACTGCCTAGAAGACTGCTTCAATCCGTAAATTGATTTATTTAATTTACAGACCTTATTTTCTTGACCCTTGAGAATAAAACCTATTGGTTGAACCATATAGATTTCTTCTTCAAGTTCTCCATTGAGAAATGCAGTCTTTACGTCCATTTGATGTAATTCCAAATCCATGTTGACTACGATGGCCAAAAGAAGGCGAATGGAAGCAAATCTCACCACTGGCGAAAAGGTTTCTTCATAGTCAATACCCTCTTGTTGAGTATAACCTATTGCTACCAAGCGAGCTTTATACCTCTCAATTGATCCATTAGCTTTACGCTTAATCTTGAGAACCCACTTATTCCCAATAGCCTTTCGTCCTTGTGGGAGGTCAACTAATTCCCACACCTTATTTGACTCCATAGACTTCATTTCTTCTTCCATTGTATTTTTCCACTTATCCTTAGCGGGACATGATAGAGCCTCACTTACGGTTTTAGGCTCATCAATATCTTCTGAACAGATTTCAATGTTGTGCTTTTCAGACTTATCCTTACTATCAAGACAAGCCATAAAAGCATAACCCTCAATGTCAAAGTGTCGCTTTGGCATGATTTTCCTACTAGTCTTTCGAGAATGAGATTCAAAGGAATTGTCTAAATTCAAATTGCTCCCACTTGGATCAAGTGATAACGAATTATCTTCTGTTTCCATTTATCCATGCATATTGCACGGGGCTATCTATTGAATCTACCAACTCAAATAGTGGTTCTTTTTCTTTTAATTCACCCCTCTTAGGAAAATCCCTTTCCAGAAAATCTGCATTTCTCGATTCAATTTCAGTTACACTTCCATCACCTTGTTCTCCAATGAACACATAACCCTTAGATTGATCAGAGTATCGTATGAAGATACATTTTCTCCCTCGAGGGCCTAACTTTCCATATTTGTTGAAAGAATCAAGAGTATAGGTTGCACATCCCCAAAGTCTAAGGTTATCAAGGATCGGTTTTCTACCTTTCCAAAGTTCATAAGGAGTAGAAGATACTAATTTTGTAGGAACTCTGTTCAAGATATAAGGCGCAGTTAATAAGGCATCTCCCGAAAGGAAATTGGTAAGTTAGCCTGCGCCATCATGGATCTGACCATATCCAACAATGTCCTATTTCTCCTTTTTGCAACACCATTTTGTTGTTGTGTGTGTGGAATAGTCAATTGCCGTGTAATTCCTTCTTCATTACATAGATCTTTAAATTGATCTGATAGATATTCACGCCCTGGATCAGTTCTTAGTGTTTTGATCCTTCTGTCTAATTGATTTTCAACCTCATTTATGTATTGTCTGAAACAATCCAATGCTTCAGACTTGTGTGAGATCAAATAGACATGACCAAAGCGCTTGAAATCATCTATGAAAGTAATGAAATAAGAAGCTCCATGTCTCGCTTTAACACTCATAGGACCATGTCAGAGTGAATCAAATGCAATGGGTATTCGGCTCGTGTAGCCTTTCCAAAAGGTTTACGTGTCATTTTGCCAGCAAGACAGTTTTCACATACAGACAAATCAACCTTAGAGATAGGGCCTAAAATCCCATCTCGTGCCAATCGATTCATCCTATCTTGCCCTATGTGACCTAATCTAGCATGCCAAACATCCACATCAATATTCGCATAGCTAGAAGAACTTACATTAAACGAAGTACATTGGTCCACATAGTAGTCAAACA
Source organism: Lantana camara (assembly GCA_037501455.1). Lineage (NCBI taxonomy): Eukaryota > Viridiplantae > Streptophyta > Magnoliopsida > Lamiales > Verbenaceae > Lantana > Lantana camara. The sequence goes on from CM074855.1 coordinate 135,027,300, forward strand.
TATGTCTTTTAGAATTTAACACGATAAAACCATCCCTAATAAGTCCACTACCATAATATGCATCACCATAGTAAAGTTTAACAGTGTCACTAGTAAATATCAAGCTATAACCTAACTTTAGTAGAACAACAACAGATACTAGATTTCGTCGAATCTCTGGTGCAAATAGGACATCTTGTAGAATAAGGACCTTGCCTTCTTGCAATTCCAGCTTGCAAGTTCCAATACCCTTTACTTCTACTCGGGTATTGTTGCCTACATATATCCACCTCGTACCGGCGGGAACTCGGCGAAAATCTACAAATGCCTCTCGGTCCCTAGTCACATGGTCTGTTGCCCCTGAGTCCAAAATCCACACACAGAACAAGATTCAGTTAATAAGACAGTGCTAGAGACATAAGCATGACTAGATAAAGCAAATGCAAGTGCTACCTTGTCCTTAGGTTGCTGAGGACATTCTCGAGCAAAGTGACCTAGAGTGTCACAATTGAAGCACTTCATCTTGCCCTTATCTTTCTTCGTTCCAAACCGCTTTCTTTTGGATGTATTATTGCTGTTGCGGTTAGGATCGTTGTTCTTCTTATGCCCTTTGGCAAACCTCTTCCCTTTGTTCCTTTTGAAGTTCCACTTAGGCTTAAACCCTATAGGTTTCTTGGAACTACTTTCGGCAACAAATGCACTCGTCATAACCTTTGCAGCACTAAGGCGCTCATCTTGGAGCTCAACATAGCGTGCAACATCAACAAAAGTTTTGATGTTGTCACTATGAGTGAGATTAACTTTCATATGCTCCCACTGCTCTGGAAGAGATCGGATCACAGCTTGAATTTGTTGCTCGTCAGAGAGGGTGTGGCCAGCTGACCTAAGTTCTGTTATCATGTTTGACATCACCCTTAAATGTTGTTTCATGTTATGATCAGGACGTTTCTTATAGGTGTCAAACTTGATAGTCAACTGCCTTAAACTAGTGACCGATGTACCTCCATATTTTTCTCTGAGTTAAGCCCAAATGTCATGAGCAGTGTTATGCTGCTCGCACTCGTGGATCAAATCATCCACCACAGAGCTTACCAGGATACCTCGGGCTGTGGAATTTTTCTTTTTCCCGGCCTGGTAAACCTCTTGGTCCCTCCTCTGCTGAGCAGTATTGCCCACACCTGGATCTTCCATGATTTGGTTGATACCCTTCAAGGCATCTTGCTCATCAAGCACGTACCAAATCTTATGATGCCAGGTGTCATAGTTGTCATCGTTCAAAAATTTCACCCTTGTTCAGATCAACAATGATTGATCTAGAAGCATGGTCTAATTGAAAGAAAGTGAGAGATTGAATGATTAATATTACTAAACACATATCATTCTCTACAAATCATTTGACATCCACAATAATACGAGACTAAGTTTTGAATCAATAGAGAACAATGTTCTCGATCATCATCTAACCCAAGTCTCTAATTATCATAAGGTCAAATATTTATGTTCTAAATGATCTTATCAACCCAAAGAACTCCCACTCGAATCAAGCATAATCGATTCAATCATGCCAAAAAAAAAAAAATTGCATAACATAGGACACGTATTTTCACATAAGTAAAATACTAAACATTTGGATTTGCATGTGTATATAAACATAAAATTACAATGTTACTACAACTGGAAATAAGCCACGCTAGCTAGGAGTGGAGACGATGAGCATGATCAAACTTCTTCCCCTTTATAGCTTCTACCCACAGCCGTCTCTCTATGCACTTTTATATTGCAAGCCATATGAATCATGGCACTAGAAAGTCTATCAATTCTAGCATATTTAAGAGGATCTTTCTTTTTATTTTTCAAAAGACCTTTCTTATTACCCCCTTCTCGAGTGCGAAGTAGAGACCGTAACTGACGTGGGTTTGAGTGCATACTTCCAAACATGGTTAATTGAAACTTTACTCTTGTTTCGACTTTCCACTCTTTAAGTATTTCCTCTTTCACCATAGAAAGAGTCTTATCGTGCCCAACTCTTTCACGAATTCTATAGAAAGGAAGTCTGTAACGTTTTCTTAGAGAAGCCGTCCACACGAGCATTAACATAGAGTTTTCTTGAAAAATGGATGAGGGTCCCAAAGCGAAGTGGCGAAGCTCATCATTCAAACTCTCCATAATTACGAAATGCTCCGGAAGAGTATCCTACTTTCGCATTTTATGGTAAAGGAATGTTCTTATTTTGTCTTCAAAGTGTGTCCCTTGTAGATCCCTACTCCTCCCTTGGGCGCGATTCATTCTTGCCATGCCTTAGAAAGAATTTGAACGTCGATATTAGGATATTATATTCTAATTTTCATGTACAATGAACAAACTCAAATGCCCATATTCAAATAAATAATTACAAGAGAAAACATATTTTCTCAAGCGCAATTTCGGAGCACTTATTCATTTATACACAAAAATTAAATATTATATATCCAAACGACCCTCCAAAAAATTGTCCAAACCATTATATATATCCCTTGATATATTTGTTTTCAAATAATTAAAAAAAAATAAAATGAATTCATTATGCCGTAAAAAAGAAAAAAAATTGAAGTAATTTTCTCAACAGGTTAATAAATACATTTCGGCAATGAACAATTCACAAAGGCTTCTGTTAGCCCACTGGTCCGGGAGGCACTTAGCGGATGCTGGGTAGCAAGTTCGACTCCCACTGGTCCCAAATAATTTTTTGATTTGTTTGGATTCATTTTCCACAATATTCAAAATCAAGGATAAATTCAATTTTCAACCGCCATTTTCAAAAGTGATCGGTTCGCCATTTTCTAAAGTGATTGGTTTAGCCAAGCGGTTATTATGGGCAAGAAAAAGGGGGAGGTCGCGGGTTCAAATTTTGGCAGGTGCGCAAATTTTTTTTTTTTATTTTTTTCTTCTTCTTCAGGGTACTGCTCATCGTCACTGTTCATCCGTCTTCTCCAACAGATTTCCAGAAAAACGTGAAAACTTCAAAAATCACATAAAATTCAAATCTTAACCGTTTTTCGTGATTTTTATATCGAATCGAAGCATATTGCACGAACTACACAATCATATAAGTTTCATAGGGTACTGCTCATCGTCACTGTTCATCCGTCTTCTCCAACAGATTTCCAGAAAAACGTGAAAACTTCAAAAATCACATAAAATTCAAATCTTAACCGTTTTTCGTGATTTTTATATCGAATCGAAGCATATTGCATGAACTACACAATCATATAAGTTTCATGCCTTAAATCAAAACATACAAAACGTAACATGCTTCTCAAGATTTGATTCTCACAATCCAAAAACGCAAAATTCTCATAATATGCAGATCGGATCACAACGAAATTTCACAGGCATGATTCTCAACATGAAAACATCATACAACAAAATTTTCGAAGTCTATCATGCACAATCTGTCAATCTGCCATTTTTTGCATGTTCAAGAATTTAAAGAACAAGTTTCTTCATATGCACAACAAAAAAGCACGTAAAATCATCAGGAACACATCTTCTCATGCTCTGATACCACTGAAGATTTAAACTTACTAAGCGGAATAAATAAATCTCCAAACATACCTTGATCTATAGATCGTTTGAGATGGTTCACAGATTCTTTGAATGAATTCTTCACGTACAAGCGGTCCAAGTTTGCTTAGGATAAGCAGACTTAATTCCACGACTTAAGTGCTTTGAATACGGTGAATAGAGAATTCCACAATATTATCTCACAATTATTTCTGTATTGTGTGATGTGGAATTTCTGTGTTGATCGTATTCTGGATTGTGTTGTTGATTGTATTGGAGGGAGAGAGATTTCTCTCTTATTTATTTGACGTGATTTGGAATAAATTCCCGTTCAAATTCAAACTCTCCCACCAGTGGCGTAGCCACATGCTTCTAAGGGGGTGCAATTGACCCCCCTCAACCTTTTTTATTTATTTATTATTATATAGATATATAGATATATGTATGTAAATTTTATTGAATTTTCGATTATTGACCCCCCTCACCAAAGTTAAAATTAATACTAGTGAGGGTCAATATAATAAATTATTAATAATTGAGACTATATAAATAAAATAGGAGTTATATGTACCCAACTCTCTTGTGTTATTCAAAATGGCCTCGTATTTTTCTTAATTTTGTACAAAAAATCTTATGACCAGTAATTGCATTATATTTCGTGTTCTGTGAATTTTCTTTACAAAAATGTTGTTTTTGTATTTATATACATGATTTCTTAATTTCTATAATTTCAATTTTGCCTCAATATTCACAAATTTCTCAAATAGCTCCTAAAATAATTTATTTTAATATGTAACTTTTTATCCACTAATTTCTCTTTAATGTGTGTTTGCTACCAACTTGTAATTTATGTCTTTCCTTTCATGTTTTGCTTCTCCATAAGAATTTTTCTGGTATTTGTATTTTTCATTTATTTCTTATATATATCGTTTCCAATATTTTCTTTTATATTCTATTATCTTTCTTTGCAATTTTTTATTTGTAAATATTTTTTGTCTAATTTTTGTTTTTATTTTCGTGAATAAGGGCAACACGTATGACTTAAACGTGTGAGGGTGTTTTATGTTTATTTTTACAAAATACACAATTTTTTATGCTAATTTTTGAAACATAGGGTTCATCTTGCATTTTCGGTATTTTACAAGGTTATATATATATATATATATATACACGGTGAAACCTAATATGAACCCCCTAAATTAAGTTTCTGGCTCCGCCACTGTCTCCCACCAACCCATTTATCTATATGGGTTTCGGGTCAGCTCCATGGACGACCAGTTTTATATTTCCAACAATTGTAATACATGAGCTAAGCCTAAGTTTATGTCTATCAAATCCTATATATACCTTATGTACTTGTCATTTTTCTTACAAGTCAATCAAGTCATTTTTATTAAAATGAAATAGTGTCACTTTCTTTCTCCACTTTTATTTTGTGAGTTTGAGTGTGTATTTGTTCTCCAATTTCTAACACCCGGATGGAAGGAAAATACTTGACTTTTTCAATCATTGAAGTCACACATTACATATAACTTATTCAACAGAAATATATAGGATATTCAGCTCTACATTTTGAAAATCTTACCAGGAGTTTCAGCCGAGGGGACAGGAGCTGGAACGATCGTGGGAGGAACTTCTGGCTCTTCTACCGTGCTTGGGCTGGGGGCAGGAGCTGGAACTTCTTGATCTTCTGACGTGCTCGGGGTAGGGGCCGGTCTGGAGGCCAGTGTGGACCAGAAGGTGCAAACATAATCAGCCGTGGTGCAGCTCATTGCGTCCGTTGCATAGTCGAGGCCATAAATAAAAGCATAAGGGCACGCGCTCTTGAACACCTGCACGTTTGATGCCGGTCCGCAATTGTTGGACGCCTCGCACACACTGCGGCACGCGCTGACACCTTTGATTCGCAGTTCGGCAGGACACCTCAGGTTGAGGTCCTCCACACAACCAGCGGATCCGCACTGACCCAAGCCACCGGTGGCCTCGACGACGGTCACAGGCAAGTTGTAGCCGTTGATGAGGCTGACGTCGTAAAAGTCCGGGGGACCGAGAGTGAATTCAATTAGTGTTGTGGTGGTGGCTGCTATGCCGTTGCACTGGATTTGCCCAGAGCCACAGCCACCGGTTGCGCAGGTTCCCCGACCTGAGACGCCGAAGGTGCAGCCGGTTCGTCCCCAGAATGTACCGGACCAGCCGGTTGGGGCATGTAAGGAGCGCGAGCTGCCTTTGGGGAGTTCGAATCCTGTTGTTTCCAGGTTTGGTTGCCCAGTAATTGCTGGCCAAATCGTATGTGAACAGTTGTTTACAAATGTAAAGTTAACCCCTCCAACAACACCTGCATTAATGGTTTGAATCAATCTTGTGAGTAGGAATAATGTATATATGAAGGAAGTTTCAGGAAAAACTATATAAATGGAGTACCAGTACCATGGGAAATACGAAGCAGAATGATGAAATGAATAGACGCGGAGGACGGACTCATGAAAGATTTTCTTATGATGTAACAATCAGAAATAGTAACGTTAAGTGAAAAATGTATGCTGCTTATTCAACTGGAGGAATGAATTAATGAAGAATGGTAAGAGGGGGACAGAGGAAGTCCTTGGAGCCATAGAAGAAGAATGATGGATTAAGTCGTGGTCGTCTCCTGTCTGTATGACCCATGCCAGCGTGCTTTAGAATGATGGAAAATTATTACAATTTATTTAAGAAGGATTTAAAAATAGATATAAGAAATCACTTTAGTCGGTAACTTTAAGAAAAAGTTCACTGCACCAAAAACCGAGTTCGTCTAAAGTATTTTAAAAAATAATGTATTATAAAAAGTGATCTAAAAGATTCTATGTATTTTTTCTTGTACCACCCCCTCCGCCAATATAGTCAATATTTCAATGTATTCACCCTAAAATGCCCTTACATATATTTCAAACACATTGAATAAATATATTCAATGATTTTAAATTCTAATTAAATATTGTATTAATAAATATATAAATATATAAATCCCAAAAATATTATACATCATTTTTATTGTAATTATAACATAAAGGGTTAATCAGGTTGGGGTGCATTACACTTTAGTACCCAATCTTTGAATTTTGACGAATCAGTACCCAACCTTTGTAATTTGGTCAATTTAAATACCTAAGTCAACATTTCGACCAAAATCTCCGGCCAAGGCTTTGTGCGTGTGTTACACGCGATTTATTAAGGGCAAATGAGTCATTTCATGTTTTTACTAATTAAGAAATTAAAAAACATAAATAAACAAAAAAAAAAAATGAAAATGGAAGAACCCTCTTAGATGAAGATGAAGATGGCCGAACCTTCTGCAAATTTGCACATCTGCAAACAAACCTCCGCCTCTCCGCCGCCCAAACCTCCGCCATCTCAACTCTCTATCTCCTTTTCCGCCGCCGCCGCCTCGTCCTCCTCCGCCGCGAAAAAGGACCGTTTTGCGCCGCTCGTCATCCAGGAGGTGAAACGCTGACGTTTCTTCGAGAATAAGCATAGGAGAAGAAGCGCAGAACGCGTGATGCTGCTAGGTGCAATCGTCGCAGGTTTTTATCCTTTTTCCCCGCGTATTTTTTCCCTAATTGTTTACGGAAACTGGAAATTTATTCTTCCACAAGAAATTCATAAAAATGAAAAAAAAAAAAAAAAAAAAAAAAAGCAAATGATAGCAAGAGGAAGGGAGAGAGAGTATCTCAGAAAGCAAATGACGGTGAGGAGGTTTGTGAAGTATCTCGGATCTATGGACGAGGAGGCGAGGAGGTTTATTAAATCGGCGATTAGGAATATGTACTCGCCGGATCTGAGATCTAGTTGGGGGATCCATGTGGTGTAGGAGGTTAAGCTTTTGGCGAGGAAGGAAGATCGAAGGGATTGGATTCCGCCATCGATGAGCTTGTGCAGCTGGATATGCAGAGGTATGGATCTAGATTTTTTTTTTTTTTTTAAGATCTGGTATTTATTGGTTGAAGCTATGATTCTTCTACAGATTTGCAAAAGGTCCGGGTTGGAATCCCACTGACGGGATAATCTAAGAGGCTTTGATGATTTTTGGGATCTATTTTTGTTTGCAGATTTGCAGAAGTCCGGCCATTTTCATCGGGGTTCTTCAATTTTCATTTTTTTTTTTTTTGTTTATTTATGTTTTTTAATTTCTTAATTAGTAAAAAAATGAAATGACTCATTTGTCCTTAATAAATCGCGTGTAACACACGCACAAAGCCTTAGCCGGAGATTTTGGCCGGAATGTTGACTTAGGTACTTAAATTGACCAAATTACAAAGGTTGGGTACTGATTCGTCAAAAATCAAAGGTTGGGTACCAAAGTGCAACGCACCCCAAAAGTTGAGGTGCAAAGAAAGATTAACCCTAGCATAAATATAATTATATGATATATTATTTAGATTAACCCTAACATAAATATAATTATATGATATATTATTATAGTATATTTTAATTTGATATTCTTTTAAATTATAATTTAATCTTATATTGATGAATAAAATATACACATAAACTCTTAAACATTATACATGATATTTAAAATATACATATAAAAAATCATTGTAATTACAATATAAATATAATTATATAATATTGTTAAAAATTATTTTCTAATTCAGCCTAAATAATATTAATGAATAAAATAAATCTTAAGTTATATTATTATATCTATTAAAAAGTTTTTTAAATATCTGATATGTATACATATATATTATAACAGAATATATATATAATTTAGAGATAATTAATAAAGAGGACCAAATATCCTAAAATTTATCTAAACTCCCCGGTTTAAAAATTTTATGTTATAGATCCTCAATATACATTTTATTTTTCCTAAACCCCTAATGCCCTGAAAAGTCTGTTTTGCCCCTGATTTTCCCTCAAAACACCTTGGTTTCCTTTGTTTTTTTTTTTAAAAAAATTCCCCCTGAAAATGGATTCCCAATTCCTTATCCAACAACCTTGTCAATTCGTTGGCAACTAGAGATAACGACGACCGCGATCACTACAGTGAACTATATCATGTAAAAATTGATATCACCCGTTGATCACTACAGTGATCATATCGCATAAAAGAGGTGCGTGAATTTTCTCTTTTTCTCTTCAGTGATCATATCGCATCCCCGGTTTCTTCTTTTTCTTTTTTCTTAATTTTTATGAATTTTCTTATTTTTAAATCTTTCCATATTATTTTTTTTCATTATTTATTTTTTTTAAAAAAAATTATTTATCAATGTAGTTGCCCTCTAAAGTTTGATAAAAATACAAAAACTTTTAAGAACGGCCCTACTCTCTCTACCAATTCAATGGTTCTTGATTTTAGTTGGGCTTTTTTTGTAATATTTTAATCTTTCCTTCACAAAAGCCATATATGCTCCATCAAGAATTAAGTATTTAAAATCCCACTATAACATGTTCGAATTATTTGGAGTGTCCAAAAAAATTCCACTGAAATTAGATTATACCTTGAAAATAAAAATAAATTGAGTATTTGAGTAAATCATTATACATTAATTTTTTTTTTTTTTTTGTCCGATATACATAAAGTTATTGGATATTCTTTTATACACAAAGTTATTGAGATACAATAATGAGAAATTATTACGAATACCCAACAGTTGAACACTCAAGAACACATTGAAGCTCATTAGTTGTTTTTCCATGCAAGAACCTTCTGCCAGGATGGCCTCGCCATGATATCCTCCCGCCATGCACTCACACGAGGCCTCGAATCGAACACGGCTTTGACACGTGTCCCCATTAAGTACATCATATTGGGAAGGTGATGGAGATCTGCTAGTGACAGCGTCACCACCCAAGTACTTGGATTGAGCCAATCGAGCTTCGTACACGTCGAGAACCTTAGCCAGCTCGGCTTCTTTCTTCTCGACAACAGCATCATCCGTGGGCAATCCCATCATCGCCTTAAAGCAGAGTTCCCAATTCAAAGTTGAGGCTACAGACTCAAATTGCTGAGCCTCCACCTCCATCCAAACGGATGCAATAGCCATCTTTTTCGGCTCGTGGGGTACTAGCGGGTTCCCCTTGTCGGCGTAGGTATGTGCAATGTACTGAGTGATTGCCCTTGATTCTGCATTACAGTTTACAAAGTTATTACGGTAGTGTTTGCAAGCTCTAAAAATAAATGATTTTCTGCTTTTGATTTAGAAATAGTTGAAAGAGAGTGTTATTGTTTTGCTGTTTCTGCTTGATAGCTTTCCTATATATAGCTTCAGATCGGATTTTGTACTTGTCGTGTGATTTACTCACCAATTGATTAGCTTCGGTTCAGTCAAACTCAATTTGGTCTAGAATTTCTCATTATGCAGGTATGATAAACTTGCAAATCTGGAAAAAAGCAAATAGCACTTACCAAAGAGCTTCAGTTCTCCATCTTCAAAGGCTGGGACTTGACCATATGGCTGCAACCATCAATGATCAATCAAAGCAATTGCATCACCATATTTGTAAGCTTTGAGAATTACCATTTAGAGTTTATACATATATATGTCTGTGTGTATGACTTACATTGAGGGAAAGATAAGGCTCCCTTTTGTGCTCTCCAGTCACCAAGTCAACCGGAACGACCTTGTAGTCGAGCCCCTTCTCGTGCAGGCAGACAATAACTCTCATTGTTGCAGTTGAGATCTTGCTACCATGGACCTTGATCGCCATTTTTGGATGAAGTGAAGTGAAGTGTCAAAGAAATAAACTTGTTGAAGAAGATGATATGGAATGGAGATGTTGAGCTGCTACTTATAGGTGATTCTCTGTTTTTTAATATGTTGGGAGTTGGGACTTAGTCCTCCGAATAGTGTAGCTTTTTATGCCCAAAAATTTGACCAAAGTAACTATTTTTTTTTTTTTTGAGAAGGGACCCCCGGAGGGCCGAATTAATTCATGTCCAACTCAACAAGGTTCACAACGTACAAAGGAATATCAGAACCACCAACGCAGGCCGAAGCCGCATTACGAGCTAAATTGTGGGCGATCATGTTCGCGCCACGTCTAATAAGAAAAAAAAGACAAGCAACAAAATTAGAGCATAAATGCTTAATCTCCTGAAAAATATTGCCTAACGGAGAAAGATCATCCTTCAAATTCTTCATCTGGTTACAGACTCGGGCGCAATCACCTTCCAGAATAATTTTGCGCCAACCGAAGTCCCTTGCTACACGGACTGCCGACCGAGCTGCAAGTGTTTCCGCCGTCAACGGATCTGAGGTATGGTTCTTTCTGTCTGTTTCCCATCCGATGCAAACACCCGCAGAGTCTCTCGCAACAACACCGATGCCGACTGCATTAATATCCTTGAAAGTAGCACCATCAAAATTTAATTTCACCCATCCTGGACTAGGCGCCTCCCATTTCTGAACTTCCCTATAGCGCTCTAGATTAACAGCAGCTTGGCTCACGTCTGGGAAAGGAGAAGGGTAAGAAAACGCCATCTCATCCATCTCATGGGGCTGCTTAATCACTCCATCCATTCTGCGAGTATTCCGGCATTTCCATAGTGACGTGGGCCAATCCGGAACCGAAACGTAACCACACGTGGGCCACTACCAGCCCGCCACATGGAGAAAAGGACCGGTCAAAGGTGCCACGCAAGCCTCCCAATCGGTCACCTCAACGGCGAATCCTTCAAGAAGGTAAGTGCTGACCATTCAACCGAGTCGACTCGACTACCCTCCGGAGGTGTATGTTGAAACACCCTCGACTATACCCAGGCAAGTCGGCGACTACCCGACTGTGTAAGAAGCTAGGTCGAATTGAGGTCGACCTATCCCAGGGCCCACTCCGCCGCTTTAAGCATTTAATGGGACCTGACAGACCGTACGGAGCAGTTGGCGCATTTAATGCACCTGCAGGATACACTGTACCGGTAATCATTACTTCAATAGGTATAAATACCCCCTCCATAAATGCCATTCACACACACAACCACCATATTAAAAGCGTACAAGTCACTCGATAAGCTCTCAGCCACTCGACACTGACTTGAGCGTCGGAGTGCCGACAAAGGGAACAACCCCTCCAGTCCTTTGTCGGTCCGAAGCTCACGTTTGTTGCTTCTCCCAGGTCAACTCCATTTCGAGCTCTACCACACCAACAAATTTCAAGTGGTCGAAGTCAACTATTATAGGACGCGTCATCAACCCGAAATCCGACTAGATCATTTTGGCGCCGTCTGTGGGAACCGTCGCAAGAAGTCGAAGAGTAATGGAGCTGCGCAGTCATCGCACCCTGGGAGGGGACGACCCCGGTACGGACGTCCAGAACAGGGCGGACGGACCGAGTCAAACCCAGGGACGACCTATAGTCGAGAATAGAGCCGCCCCTGTTCCCATGGTCTATGCGACCCCAGATTTGGACGCTTACCTCGAAAAATGTCAAGCCGAGGCAATAGTAGCAGCCGCTGAGGGCAGATCCCCGGTATTCCCGGAGAAACCTCGAGCTAGCCCAGCCATCCCACCACCAGGACAGTATTCGTATTACTGTGGACCCCCCGCGCATTACGGGTATCCGCCCCCTCCCCCGTGGGGATATCAGCCCGGACCAGTGGTATACCATCAAGATCCCTATGGCATGCCTCCACCGCCTGGTCAAAACCAGCGACAAGGGGCAGGTCAGGAGCCACAACAGACCGAGGTGTTACCTCCCGATCAAGAGGCCCAGTCGGCTCGGCGCCAAGGAAAGCGCCCAGTCGATCTAGAACCTCAAGGGGCAAGGTCAAGAACCAAGGGAAAGGAAGGAGAGCCAAGGACCGCCCGAGGATCGAGGGATGTGAGGGAATCGAGGAGCCCCTCTCACCGTGAGGAAGAGCAGCGACCAAAAAATTCCAGGGTGTTCGATCGCCTGGGGGCTAGGGCCTCTCCCGACGCCCCCCAGATTGTCGAACCGAGGACTCCCCGTTGGGCGGAAGGATTTGAGACACCGCTTGCCTCGGAGGGGAGATTCTCCCCAGCGGTCCCGACAAGGCAAAACTCCCTATGGGTCGAGGACGACGAGGAAATATCCTACAGCAATCGGTCACCTCCACCAAAAAGGAGGCCGACTCATCAATACCGGAGCTCCCGCGAAGTACGATCCCCCTTTTGTGAGGGGATTTTGGCAGCCATGGCTGCGGATAAGATGCTCACCAACCTCCCGACTTATAACGGGGTGTCCGACCCAGAGCGGCACGTTGATCGATTTGAAATTGAAATAAGTATGTTCGGCCATTCACCGGATGTCAGGGCCAAGATCTTTGCCACCACTCTCGTCGAGTCAGCCCAGGACTGGTTCTCAAGGCTGGCTCCGAGAAGCATTCGCTCCTACGATGAGCTGGTCGAGCGCTTCGTTGTCCACTTTTCCTCCGTGAAGGGCGACAAGCTGCCGGCCATCTATCTCTACAACATCGTACAGAGGGAGGACGAGACACTGAGAGACTTCTTCACTCGATTCTCTCGTGCAGCAGTACAAGTTCAATCCCCGAGCATGGATGTGGTGATACCGACGATCCACGCAGCATTGAGGGATAGAGAGTGCGCCCGGCACATTGTCCGGAAGAACCCAACATCGATATCAAAATTGCTTGATATCGCCTCCTCCTGGATGAGGGTGGAAGAGGTCGAAATGGCCCAAAAGGGGGCCTCGGGTCGGAAGCCGGAGGCCGTCCGGCCACCCAAAAGCGAACCCAGGAGAGACATAAAAAGCAGAGTCGACCTTCATCCCGGAAGCAGCTCTAAAAAGCATTACACGCCCCTGAACCGGTCGATCGAAGAAATTTATAACGTCTCCAACAAAAAGCTGTTCAAAAATCCCAAATCCATAAAGGAAACTCAGAAGACCAGGGACTCGGGGAAGTTCTGCCACTTCCACCGATAGTCGGGACATAACACTTCAGAATGCTTCGCTCTGCGGGATGAAATCGAGAGGCTAATCCGGGGGGGAGAACTCCAAGAGTTCATTAAGAAACTGGACGAGATGGCCCTGAGAGCCGACGACCGGAGTCCACCTCGACGTAGGGAGGCGAAGCCACCAACCGAGAGGGATGAACATAACCTCCCTTGCCTCGGTCGAATCGATATGATTGCGGGAGGGCCTGCCGGGGGCGACACGAAAACAGCATGAAAAAGGACCAGGAGAGAAGCCCAAAGAAGCTACTACGGGCCTCACGAGGTGATGGAGATCGGACCGAGTCAGAGCTGGGTAGATCAGGATGTTAACTTTAGCAATAAGGACCTAATCGGCATACCACCACGGGAAGGCGAAATGCCTAGTTGTCCGATGGTGGTTACGCTCGACGTGGCCAACTACGCTGTATCCAAAACCCTTGTTGATAATGGGAGCTCTGTAAACATTATTTATCTCTCGACTTTAAATCGTATGAATCTAGCTAAAAGTCTGAATCTAGAACCTCTCAAAGCTCCTTTGACAGGATTTGGAGGGTCCGAAGTATATCCTAAGGGTCGAGTCCGATTGATCACCTCCATGGGAACACTCCCTAAGAGGTCGACACTCGAACTGGAATATTTGGTCGTCGATCAGCCGTCGGCTTATAACATCATTTTAGGGAGGCCCGGTTTAATCGATTTTAGGGCAGTTATTTCGACTTATCATCAGCTGATTAAACTCCCCACCCCTAATGGGATAGGAGAATTGAGATGCGATGTGCCCATGGCATGGGCCTATTACTCAATCTTCATGGAAAAAGTTGAGCTGCCGGATCGCCGGGTCGTCCCAATTCTGGGCCTGCCCGACGGGGAAGAAGATGAGATTGAGGACCTGGAGGCCACCAGCGATGAGCATATCCGCAAATCGAAGAAAGCTAAAAAGAAGCAGAAGGTCCTGGACAATCGACTCGAGGCATCAACTCAGACGGTGGAAGTCGAGCTTCTTCCAGGGCAGAGAGAGAAGATCACTCATGTCGGGCTTCCCGAACCAGGTAAGGAGCACGAGCAGGTACTCCTGATCCAATTCCTCCAGGAGAACGCTGATATCTTTGCATGGAGTGCCAACGATTTGGTAGGCGTCGACCCCTCCGTGATTATGCATCACCTCAATGCCGACCCATCCTTCAAACCAATCAAACAGCGGTTGCGAACCCAAAGCATCAAAAGGAATGAAATAATTGAAGAAGAGGTGAAGAAGTTGTTGGACGCTGGATACATCACGCCCGCCACGTACGTCGATTGGCTTTGCAATGTGGTCCTAGTGGCCAAGTCAGGGGGAAAGTGGCGCATGTGTAACGACTTCACAGATCTGAACAAAGCCTGCCCAAAGGACCCCTATCCTCTCCCAAATATCGACCAGTTGGTTGACTCGACCGCAGGGTGCGAGCTAATGAGTATGATGGATGCCTTCCAAGGCTACTATCAAATCTTCATGGCACCCGAGAACGAGGATAAGACCGCCTTTATAGTGGTGAAGGGTGTTTATTGCTTCCGAGTGATGCCCTTCGGACTTAAAAATGCAGGGGCTACATATCAACGGCTGGTCAACCGCATCTTCGGGGAAGAGATCGGTAAAACCATGGAGGTGTATGTCGACGACATGATTGTAAGGTCGATAAGGTCGAGCGATCACCTCGGGGACCTGACGCGGGCATTCAAACTGCTCCGGCAGTACAACCTGAAGCTCAACCCAAATAAGTGCACCTTTGGGGTGTCCGGAGGGAAATTTCTTGGGTATATGGTTATCCAAAGAGGGATCGAGGCAAACCCCGAGAAGAGCAGTGCTATTCGCAATCTTTCCAGCCCGAAAACGATTCGAGAGGTACAATGCTTGGTTGGTCGAATTATTTCCCTTAACAGGTTCATTTCCAGGTCGGCCGAGAAGAACCTTCCATTTTTCAAAATCTTGAGGAACATCAAAGAATTCAAGTGGACCAAGGAATGTAAGCAAGCGTTTGAGGCGTTGAAAAGATACCTTGAGTCGCCCCCCACTCCTAGCAAAGCTGAAGCAAGGTGAAGTCCTATACCTCTATATGGCCATGTCGGCCGAGGTGATCAGCTCGGTCCTGGTCGCCATAAGGGAGAGAAAGCATATGCCGATCTACTATGTTAGCAAAATCCTGCACGGAGCGGAGACACGATATTTAGAAATCGAAAAATTCGCCCTCGCGCTCGTACACACGGCCCGAAAGCTAAAGCCGTATTTCCAAGCCCACCGGATTGTCGTGCTCACAGATCAGCCCCTCAAGCAGGTGTTGTCCAAACCGGACAGTTCGGGCCGGCTGGTTAAGTGGTCTGTCGAGTTGGGCCAGTATGACTTATCCTACCAACCAAGGTTAGCATACCAAGCCCAAGTCTTGGCCGACTTTTTGATCGAGAAACAACCCTTGACCTCGCCCAGGAGGAATGAGAATCATTGGACATTGACCGTCGATGGTTCATCGACCTCATCGGGCGGGGGTGCGGGAGTGTCTTTGAGAAGTACCGACGGAGATGAGATCGACTTCGCCATCTGTCTGAACTTCCCCGCTACAAACAACGAGGCCGAATATGAGGCACTTCTAGCGGGCATGAGAATCGCCAGGGAACACGACATCGATTACCTGACGGCTCTAACCGACTCACAGTTGGTTGCAAGCCAATACGCGGGCTCCTATGAAGCAAGGGAGGAGTCGATGACCAAATACTTGGAGAAAGTCAGGGAATGGGCCGCGAAATTCAAAAACTTCAGGCTCGAGCAGGTTCCTAGAGAAGAAAACGAGAGAGCCGATGTCCTCTCCAAGGTGGCTAATGGTCTCAGGGGAACAAGGGATAGGTCGATCACGTTCCTCACCAACACAGCTCGAGCAATCGAGGAAAAAGGAAAACCGGTTCTTAGCATCGACCCAGTCGAGCCGTGCTGGTTAGACGACCTGGTCCTACATCTAAGAGATCGATTCTTGCCCGAAAATAAAACGGAGAGGCGCCGATTGGTAGCCCGGGCGGCAAGCTACTCCCTCAGCCCGGAAGGCATGCTATTCAAGTGATCTGTCAAAGAGCCGCCCAAGAGGTGCCTGCGGCCCTCCCAAGCCAAGGAAGTTCTCGAGCAGGTGCACGCGGGAGGTCGAATACTCGCTAAGAAAGTATCTCGAAACCGAAACGTAACCACACGTGGGCCACTACCAGCCCGCCACGTGGAGAAAAGGACCGGTCAAAGGTGCCACGCAAGCCTCCCAATCGGTCACCTCAACGGCGAATCCTTCAAGAAGGTAAGTGCTGACCATTCAACCGAGTCGACTCGACTACCCTCCGGAGGTGTATGTTGAAACACCCTCGACTATACCCAGGCAAGTCGGCGACTACCCGACTGTGTAAGAAGCTAGGTCGAATTGAGGTCGACCTATCCCGGGGCCCACTCCGCCGCTTTAAGCATTTAATGGGACCTGACAGACCGTACGGAGCAGTTGGCGCATTTAATGCACCTGCAGGATACACTGTACCGGTAATCATTACTTCAATAGGTATAAATACCCCCTCCATAAATGCCATTCACACACACAACCACCATATTAAAAGCGTACAAGTCACTCGATAAGCTCTCAGCCACTCGACACTGACTTGAGCGTCGGAGTGCCGACAAAGGGAACAACCCCTCCAGTCCTTTGTCGGTCCGAAGCTCACGTTTGTTGCTTCTCCCAGGTCAACTCCATTTCGAGCTCTACCACACCAACAAATTTCAAGTGGTCGAAGTCAACTATTATAGGACGCGTCATCAACCCAAAATCCGACTCGATCACATAGGACCCACAACAGTGTCGCTGCCTTTGTCGCCTCTGTAGCCGGCAGCTTTTCCAAGATTATCGAAAGCCCATCGCGAAAATTGACGATCAAGGAACTCACAAAGGCCCACGGGATATTAGATAAAGCCCAGGCCTGTCGGGATGCTGGACAAAGCACCAGTGCATGGATCAAATCTTCATGCTGACCACAGTTAATACAAGCATCTTCAACTTCACAGTGGCGGCTAATGAGCTTTTCTGTCCTGGGGAGAATGTTATGACAAGCCCTCCACAGAATATTTCTTATCTTTGGGACTACATCTAGATTCCAAATCTGCCGCCATATTTTGTGTCCTGATTGACTCGACGAAGAACCCTCCTTCGCTATTCTCAAAGCCAAGTAATAAGCACTCCGGACCGAGAATCTGCCATCTCTGGTAAAGTGCCAAATCAATGAGTCCTCTCCTCTTAGTTCACTTAATTGAATCCCCAGAATAGACTGCGCATCAGCATCATTAAATGAATTCATGATCAGTTCCTCGTTCCACTTAATTAGTCCTGGTAACATCAAATCCGAAACCCATTCGGGAGCCAAACTAGCACCCGGTCTGAATCTCGGCCTAAAATCCGGCTCGCAAGGCAGCCATCGATCCCTCCAAACATGAATGTTCTCCCCGTTGCCTACCCTCCATCTTGTTCCAGCAGCTAAGATGTATCGGGCTTGGAAAAGACTCCTCCAAGCAAAGGACGGCGAATGACCCAAATTCGCATTCCAAAAATCTGAATTAGGAAAATAACGTGCCTTATAGATCCTGCTAAGTAGGCTTCCTGGATTCCGAATCACCCGCCAGAGCTGTTTCGCCAACATGGCTAAGTTAAAAAGTTTAATATTCCGAAAACCTAAGCCGCCCTCCAGCTTCCTCGAGTACAAGGACTGCCATTTAAGCCAATAAATTTTGCGATTATTGCCATTAAACCACCAGAACCGTCGTATAATAGCCTCAATTTCCTCAATAATGCTATCTAGGAGAAGAAAACAATTCATAGTAAACGTGGGTATCGATTGGAACACCGCCTTAATTAACACCTCTTTTCCTGCAGCCGAAAGAAACTTCTCCGAATATCCTTCACTACAACAAAATTTGGTTATTGGGACACAAGAAAGTATCCTTATATGGTACATATTGAGACACTTTTAGTTTTAGGGGCACTTAATATAAATGTCGCATATATTGGTGTCGCATAAAGTTTTGGAACACTTAAAATGCCTCAATAAGTTATTTTATTGGGATACTTATATTTGTCCTATTAGTGCATCTATAAGACACAAATAAATGTCCCTATAATTAAAGTTGGGACACTTATTTATGTCTTAAATTTATATTGTTTCTAATTATATATTTTATTATTTTAATAATATCTTTTAACAACATATCACTTTTTGTTATTTTTTCTTCCTACTTTCATAATATGCTAAGAAATTACATTTTAATTTTTTCAATTAAAACAACAAAATAATGGACATCCAATAAAAGGTGAATTCTTTAAAAAAGCACATCAAAACAAAACTAATTTTATATTACAAGGAGATTAATCTGCATACAAGAAAATTATTCTGACTCACTAATATTACAAACTTATTCTATCTCCCTAATATTACAAACTCAATTTCTATACTCTGAAGTCTAGTCTGGATTCTTGATAGGATCTAAGACAATTCACCATTATAATTTGTGCCTGCATTCACAAAATATACATTAATATCTTTTGTATAATAATAATTTTTATACAACGGAATTTTATACAAGAAGAATCAAGAAGAATTCAACTTACGTGGTGGCTATTAAGGAGCAGAACCTGTAAATTGAGTAATATCTTACTCCCATAAGAACGAACAATCATATATTACTCTCACAAGAACAAGCAATCAAATATTCAATATAATCAGTCCATATATAAACAGAAAAATAATTCAAAATTATTTCGTCATCTCCTGAAATCTTTCATCTATATATCATTACCAACACCTTTTCTAAAAGGCCAAAACAACTCTTAATTCTCTGCCTAAGATAGAGAAAATGAGAGAATATTAATAAATTAAAAATATAAGTACTAAAAAAGGTGATAGAACTAAAGTCAAGTTTCTTGGCTTTTGGATTATTCATAGAAGAATCAAACATAATAAATATAATATGCAGTAGTTTTTCATTGGAACTGAATATTCAGTTCCAAAATTAAGATTGAACCTACATATAATATATTAAAAAATTAAAGTTGGAACAAAGATATTGATGGAAAATTGAGAATAGAAATTAAGAAGAGATTACCTTGATACCTGAATAATTGCTT
Organism: Lantana camara; assembly: GCA_037501455.1. Classification (NCBI taxonomy): domain Eukaryota; kingdom Viridiplantae; phylum Streptophyta; class Magnoliopsida; order Lamiales; family Verbenaceae; genus Lantana; species Lantana camara. The sequence continues at coordinate 135,046,882 of CM074855.1, forward strand.
GGTAATGAGAAAATTGATCTACCGACCGGTATAGAAAAGAAGAAGAGAGAGAGAGAAGAGTGGATTGTAAATAAGATAGAATAAACGTAGAATAAAAATAATAAAAAAGAAAGAAATGGTGAGAAGTTGGAAAAAGATAAGTGGTGAGAGGTTGGATTCTTCAACTCCCACGATTAATTAAGTAGTTTTAATTATAAGTGTCTCTATTTCAATAATTATTAGGACACAATAAATAAGTATCTTAATATCACACTTTTGGGACATTAATAATAAGTATCTCAAATTAAGTGTCCTAATATTTATATTTTGTTGTAGTGCTTGTACCTTCCTTCTGATCCTCTCAACTAGATTAGAAAAGACCGTCTTTTTCGTGCGTCCAATGACCGAAGGTAAACCGAGGTATAAGTCCAAGTTCTCCACCCGTTGCACCCCCAACACCTCTGCTAGCTCCACTTGTGAATCCATACACACATTTTTACTGAAAACCATGGAGGATTTCTAACAGTTCATAATCTGCCCAGAAACTCGGCTGTATTTATCAAGAACAACCTTAACGCATTCGATTGATTTCCTATTGGCCACTCCACAGATCATCGTATCATCAGCAAACAAGAAATGCAAAACGGATGGTGCATTCTGACAAATTTTCACCCCTTTTAGATTTCCTAAGTTTTCCTGTTCCTGTAAGAGCATAGAAAGTACCTCTGCACATAGAAGAAAGAGATAAAGGGAAAGGGGGTCACCTTGGCGGATTCCCCTCTCCGGGGCCAGGATGCCAAAGTCACATCCATTAAGTAAAAAGGAGAACGAGACAGTAGTAACACAAGTTATTATGCGACTAATAAAGGTAGTGGGAAAGCCTAACCTGATCAAAATCTGTTCGAGAAACCCCCATTCAACTCGGTCGGGCTTTACTCATATCTAGCTTCAAATTAAAGAAGCCCTCCTTCCCTGTTATTTTTCTCTTTATGAAATGGTTAATCTCTAATGCAACCAGAATATTATCGGTAATCAATCTATTAGAGAGGAAAGCTGATTGGCTTTGAGAAATAATAGAATCAAGGTGGGGTTTCATGCGATTAGCAAGTGCTTTAGAGGCAATCTTGTACACTACATTACACAAACTAACGGGGCGGAATTGTGTTATTACTTCAGGGGTTTTGCATTTAGGGATGAGAACAACATGAGTGAAATTCAACTGTTTATCAAAATGACCATTATTCAAAAAATCAAGAGCACAAGTAATAACATCTCTAGCAATGATGTTCCAATAAGACTGAAAAAAGTATGGGGGAAGACCATCCGGGCCTGGGGATTTTAGGGGATACATATTTTTGAGAGCAAGAGTTACCTCCTCCAGTGTGAATGGAAGAAGCAGCTGGTGTTTTATTTCCTCATCCACTCTATTCGGGATGGCCCGAAGCACACTCTCCACCTCCGATGCATCACCCCTACCGGATGTAAACAAATCCCCAAAATAATTCACTATAATGTCTTTGAGTCCTTCCTCAGAGCTGCACAATTGTCCCTCACTGTTTCTAAGTGCTGCAATGTGATTAACTTGCTCTCTCCGTGAAGCCTTCAAATGGAAATATTTCGTATTACGGTCCCCATCTTTAAGCCAGTGTTCCTTGGCTCTTTGTTTCCACCTAATTTCCTCTTCTTTGATCATCTCATCCAATCTAACCTTAAGAGCCTCTTCCTCCCTGTTTAGATTCTTCCGTGCTCGGGCCTTGTCGTAAGGTAACAAGACGCCTTTCAATTTCCTCCATAGATTGCATCTTTGCCTTCTGGGTGGCTCTCCATCTCAAGAGACCCACCCTACAACGTTCGGTACCCCTCAAGATTTTATCAACCGGACTAGGTTCCAAACCACCGTTCCATTCCGCCTCGCCTCAATTATCCGTTTACAATCCTCAGACTTCACCCATATCGCCTCAAATCTGAAGGGCCATGGTTTACGGTGTTTTCTCTCTATAATACTAGCAAAATTGGTTTAAATAGGGGAATGATCCGAGCAAGAGGCATTGAGATGAGAAACTCGGCCTCTCGGAAACATAGTTCGCCAATTATCATTTGCCATTGACCTATCTAATCGAGCACGAATCGTATCAGGGCTTGCCCGATTCTTAACCCAAGTATATGGGTAACCCATGAAGCCCATGTCATGAAGCCCCGAGTCCGAAAGAGCATCACTAAACGCGTTAATTCTAGCAAAGGACCTCTCTAAACCACCTCTATTTTCGTGTCTGTGCAAAACATCATTCATATCACCACTGACCAGCCAAGGTCTACTAGATTGGCTACTCAGCCTGCGAAGCAAATCCCAAACTCGCCCTTTGCTCTGAACATCCAGAGCACCGTAAAAACCTGTGAATCTCCAAGACACTGCAGTAGAACCATCCTCAACAGTGACATCGATGTGATTAAGAGAATAACTTTGTAATATAACCGACACTTTCTTACGCCACAAAATAGCAAGACCGCCTCCTTTGCCTACCGAATCCACACTGATCCCATTCATATCCAAGGTTAGTTTCAAATTCTCGACTCTGGCTTTCTTGCATCTTGTTTAAAAAAGGAAGATGATTGAGGGGTTATGGGCCCGAATTAAAGCCCTCAGGTTATGAACTCGTCAAGGCCCCCCCAAGTCTTGGCAGTTCCAGCTTAGGCAACTCATTGTTTGCGGCGGGGTTGCCGGGCAACCTCCGCCGATAAGTTCGTGATGTCCGAGAGAGACACTTCTGAAGAGAGGGGTGTCAGTTGGTTATGAGTGGGGGATTGTATGGGGTTGGGGGTGATTTTGTTGGCTAATTTGGTAGTGTGTTTGCTCTTGAATTTTCGGAATTTGTGATTGGTGGAAGGGCTGTTTTCAGAAATGTTCAGAGTTAACGGGACATTTATCAACTGGAGTCCACTGATAAAAGAGAGGCAAGGTTAGATTCCTGGGACTGGAGGGAGTTCTTTGTGTATGTGTCTGTTAAGTTGCCGGACAAGATCAGGTTTGGTTCTGGAGTATTGTTGACGAGTTTTGGCTTCCGTTTGGTAGGGCTTTGGACTTCAGAATCAGGTCTAATATGGCTTTTGGGATTGTTCTTGGTGGGTAGTGTGGTCAGAGAGACAAGACTCTGATAAGTATTGGGGGGGTGGGGTAGTATAGTCAGGTTATGCTGGTTAGAAGCCTTGCTATGGGTGTTGTGGATCGAATAATTAGGACTACTAGCTTCAGGTAGTGGGGAATGTGGGAATGTTTTTGTACACATGAGGGAAGAGGATGTTGTCGGATGCGTGGAAGAGGGAGGGAAAACAGCTAAGTTCTTGGAAAGTGTAGGAGACTCCCATTGTTCTTCGTCCGAGGCAGTTACCAAGGGTTGTTTATCTTTTCTGGTGAATAGGGTACGGGTGCAGGTATTCGTGCTTCTATGGGGGAAATAGTTGGGGACATCAGACTCTTTAGAACGGGAAAATATGGGAGGTTGGATTTGTGGTTGAGAGCTACCATTCAAAAACAGCCTGTCAATTCTGTTGCTGGTGGCGGGAGGTTCTCGTAACCAAGGCCCGAAGGGAAAGTGTGGATCCGAATCAACAAAGTCATCCTCATATCTCAAGAGACAAAATTTATCGATATGGTCACAATTACCACATAAGTAGCAAAAATTTGCAAGCCTTTCATAGGTTCAGGGGTTCTCCCATCTTGATTCCCACCCTTATTCGTATTGAGGAATCATTGCTTTTGTTTTTCCTATCCATGTCCCACTGTCGAAAGATACCTACTCTGTTTCCTAAAATCTCTTCTAGTCCTTTAGTATGCCTTTCTGCTGGGATTCCCCTAACTCGGATGAAGAAATCAACAGTGTCCAGCTCAACCTACAGAGGGTTTTCATCAGCTGTCAAAGGCCGCATGATGATTAGATACTTCTCAAAATTCCATGGCGCACTCTCTTGCACCCTTTTTAAGTCTAATTGGTGGATAAATACGAACATGAAATGACCCGCACTTATCTTTGATATTTTTAGGGCTGTAAATGGATATCCGAAAATCCGATATCCTTCGCATCCGAATTAGTTTAAAGAGGATATTATCTGTATCCGTTCAAAGAGGATATTATCCGTATCCGATTACAGACATTCGAATTATAAACGGATAAGGATATGGTAATCACACATCCGATCCGTTTAACATCCGATCCGTTTATATATCCGTTAGACATATCCGTTATCCGTAATCCGTATCCGATAACATATATATCTATATATTTTTTATACCTTGATGAAACATATATTAATTTATACATTATATAATTATTTGAGGATTATAAAAAAAAAATAACAATAGACGTATATCATATTATTTGTAATAATAAACTCCATTAATTGTTGTAAACATATATTATAAATTATATATTATACTTATGAGTTAATGTGTATAGATTTAGTAGATTTATAGTTAGTTATATCAATATTTAATTGTGTTATGAAATTTCAATCTATTATTTTTTATTAAAAAATATATATAAAACAGATAAACGGATTCGAATTCGGATATCGGATAACTCACTAATCGGATATCCTCACGGATACGGATAATCCGATATTCGGATAATATCCGTCGATGTCGGATACGGATAGCATTTTCATTATCCGTCGGATAACGGATACGGATTCGGATAGCGGATATGCTAAACGGATTCGGATTCGGATACTGCACATCCGCTCCGTTTATTATCCGTTTACACCCCTAGATATTTTCATTCCTTTCACCGGGTTCATAGTTCTTATCATGGTGGATCGAAAGGATTCAAAGTGTATTGACCGACGAGAGAAAATCGTACCGATCAAAGATAGCGAGAAGTCCTGCTGTTTTGAGCCCCAGGAGTCCACCGGTATATCAAGACTAGTAGATTCCTTAATCGACAACGTAAGACCCCGTGTCAACCGTGCTAACTCCTGCTCGGGCGAATCTGTCTTCGGAGAAGAGTGTGATCCAGACTCCTCCATAGGTGCGAAGAGGGAGGTTACACACCAGTAGTTTTCCAGTACACCCTAGAGGCGATAATCTGAGGAAAGAAACGAAGCCAATCAGCAAAAAGAACAAGGCGAGAGAGGAGACAAACTAATGCTAAAAGCACAAAGAGTAAATAAGGCAGAGAGAAGCAGAGTGCTGCTACGGCCACAGCAGAATAGCAGCTCCGGCGAGGCTCTGACCAGTGATCTACGACGATAAAGCTAGAATTTCCGGTGGCGTGCTAGATAAGGTCTCTCATGCAAGAGGGGCAAATCTCCCAGGTGAGAGGGGTTAAGTTGGCGACCGCCTTTCTGGAGTCTGTAATTTACCAAAGTAACTAATTAGTTAGTTATCTTTCACAAAACCAAATGAAAATTTCATTTTTTCTAGTAGTAATTTAATTTCAAAAAATTCTTATATGGGTCGGGTCGTGACCTGCATACAAGGTTAATAATCATCCGGATTTTACCATTCTTTGTCTTAGAGTTTTTCTTCTTTTAACAAAATGTATCGAAATCTTAACCTTTGTATGTATGAATAGATTCCAAACCCGTAATCTTAACCTTTGTATGTATGAATAGATTCCAAAGCCGATGCATATGAGAATTACCCTTTTCTATTTTTTATTAATCCAGGATAATATAAAATAGGGCTAATTCCGGTCACTTAGGGGGGGGGGGGGGATTCTTTGGCCCCTCACCTTCCAATCAGTGCATTTTCTCCCTTCACCTTTACAAAACTGAACACTTTGCCCCTTTGACACTATTCCGACGGAATATTCCGTTCAAAATTAATTTTGACCGTCGATTTCTCCTCCGTCACGGCGACCCAAGAGTCAAGACCACTACCATCGTGTTCCTCTCTACATGACGGACAAAACTCAAACCCCATTTGACTCTATTGGCCATTGAAAGCGTCGAAATTCACCTACAAAGCTTCGCCGGTCATGTACCATCTTTGATTGGCGATTCCTCCTTTGTTAGTTGTCGGATTTTGATTTTGAAATAATTATTGTGTTCCTTGCGTCAAGAGCTTCGATTTGATTTATAATATCAACACATTGACATCTGATTTGTATGAATTTGCCATTAGAAATCACGCAAATTTTATTCATAAAGTCCGACGAAATAATCCTTGAATATTCTGTCGGAAAGGGGGTTAAGTGAACATTTTTCAAAGATGAGGGGGTAAGTATACCGATTGAAAGTATAGGGGATAAAGCACACACTCTCCCAAAGGTTGGAGGTGACTGGAATTATCCCTATAACATATTTGCATTGGTATTATTACATAAGTGCTGACGTCATTCAGATTTCTTGAGAAATGGTATTACCTAAGATTGAGAATTTTTTTATTAGAACGAGGTGTTGGTGGTTGGAGTGGGTGGTTTTACTACGTACAATGTTATATTTCTTTTTGAGCAATTATGTAATTAAAAATTAGAGATATTAGCATCGACGACTTTAGGGTAAGTTAATTGAATATGTGCCCATAGTATTATTTTTGTTTTTATTTTGTATAATAACTTTGGGAAAAGTCCTCCACCAAATCTTGGGCGAAATGTGAATTAACTATTACGAGTTTGAACATGTCAAACGAAAACTTTGACAATTTACTATATTTATTATTTTTAAAATTTAATAAAACTACGAATTAATTCTTTTTGTTTGAGAAACTAGTAGTTCGACATCATTAATCATAAATTGATAGTCACAAAAAAAAAAAAAAAGGAAATCATAAATTGATTCTTTTTGTTTAAGGGGTTAAAGTAACGTCTAATATTTTATGAGAAATTACATTTTTGGAAATATCCTTTATATGGAACAAGTGCAGCATTTTTTTGAAGTTTTATACTTTTACTTTGAGAATTTATATTAGAATATTTTAAAGAAAAAAGATATTTTTTAATTTAATTCGCCCCCTAAAGCGTCATAAAATTACAAAGACGTCAACATTGGTTGATCAAATGGTTAATGAGTTTATTCTTCAGGGCAATATTTCGGGTTCAAATCTCATTTGGGTGTACGTGAGTTTAAAAAAAATAATAAAAAATTACAAAGACATTTGAGAACGGGCCTAGTCTTTCTACCTATGATGCACGGATACGGACACAAATATGGCGACACGATTTTTTTTTTTTTTTTAATTTCTCACCTGAGTAGTGTCAAACACGATATGAAATAATAAAATAATATTTTTAAAATGTTCGTGCATCATTACTCTTTATTAATTCAATGGGTTCTTCTTTTTAGTTGAACTTTTTTGTTCTAATTTATTCTTTCCTTTACTAAAACCATAGAAGCTCTACCAAGAAACACGAAATACCTAATATCCCACTATAAGAGGTGAATTTTTATTTTTGGTACGTATTTCAAGGTAGAGTTTAATTTTAGTGTACTTTTTATATGTATTGTAAAAAAGGTGTATTCCGCTTTTGCCAAAAGCATCTTTTAACAGTATTTTTTTGTCTTTTTCTCTTTGTTTTTGATATTTTGAGTATTTTTCATTTAAGACCCAAATTTTGTGAATATTTTCAATTAGATCCATTAATTTCTCTTTCTTGTATTTTTTCTACAAACTTTTTATTTATATTATTTATTATCTTTTTTTTTTTTTTTTACGGCTATTTCAATATCTTTTTTATTTAATACGACTCTGTTTAAAATTCGTTCGTAATTTTTCTTATATATTTTTTCTTTTTGTAAAGTAGTTTCTAAAGTCTTTCCCATGTGTTTAATATTTTCAATATTCATTATTAAGAGTATGCTTTTTCATTATACGGATAATTAATCAAACATCCCTAGTATACCCCAATACTTTTCCTAAACCCCAAATTGGTTTTTTATATGTTTTAAGGACCAAATATTCATGAAAGTTTTCCTAAACCCCCTATTTCGCTTAAAAAGACTAAAATGCCCTTAATAAAATATGAAAAATTACCCCCAAGACCCCTTTTTTTCTTTCTTTTTTCTTTCTTTTCCTTTCTTCTTCCTTTTTTTTTTTTTTTTTCTGTTGAAGACGCAGGAACACTGCGGGCGGCGGCGGTGCCGTCTCCGACCACTTTCCGGAGACGAGACCTACGTGTTTTAACTCATTTCGATGACGCGACTTCATTGGTACCAACGACGTCTATTGAAAATGGCCGGAGAAGGCGCCGGGAGGTCCGCCGGAAACCTGCAAATTTCAATAGAAAATGGGTTTTCCGTCCAGCGATATTTTCCGACGAAAATGGTATGGATCTTGAAGTTCTCGACATGGTAAACATATTGCAAGGAACGGATTCGATTTTCGTCAAGCGGTTTGAGAGTTATCGTCATTTCTTTTTTAGATTTAAAATTTTTAGATTTGAAATTGGGCACAAATGACTTCGAATTTTGAAAAACTAACCGAAGATATGGAATAAAGACGAGGAATACATTCCCGATGAATTTTTTGGGATTTTTTTGTCTGGCGGCGGTCCGGTGGTGGCGGCGGCAGTGCTCCGGCGAAGCTAAGGGAGGAAGGAAATGATGAAGAAGATGAGGTGTGGAAGAAGCAAAAAAATGTGTGGAAAAAGTAAAAAAAAATGGGGATAAAATGGACTTTTTAGGTGATTAGGGGGTTTAGAAAAAATGTTTTGTATATTGGGGATTGTAAATGTATAAAATTCTAATTTGGGGGTTTTGAATAAGTATTAGAGATATTTGGTCCTTTTAAAAAATTGGCCCTTGATTTTATTATGTTGAAGAAAGTATATATATTTTCCTTATTTTATTTTTGTACCATCTTATCATCTCATTTTTTCTTGTAATATTTGTTTATCTATTATATTATAACGAGGTATATTTTGCATCGATCATATTATTTCTTTATTATGTCTTTTTATCCAATTAATGCCATCTTCCAATCGTAATAAAGTATTCTTAGAATTTATTATCTCTTTAATAAGATATTGTTCTTTTATTCTTAATTTTTCTAATATATTTTCATGCATATTCTTCTGAGATTGGTTATTAATGGTCTTTAACTTTTCTATTATTAATGGTCTTTAACTTTTCTGTGTTATATTTCATCGCTTTTCTTGCATTTATTCTTTGTTGTCTATTCATTTGTTTTTCATATAGATCTATTTTTAACCATTTATTTTCCTTTGATATATTTTCTCTACTAACTTTTTGTTTATTATTTTAAGTTGTTTATATTGTTCTTTCGATGTTTCTTCTAATCTATTATCTTCATCAAGAATCTTTAAAATTTTCATCATAAAATTCAAATTTGGAAATCTTGTTATTATAGCTTTTAACCTTAATCCTAACCTTTTTATATCTGCTTTTATTTTTCTAGAATTCATTTTATCTGTACGAATCTGATGACCCTTCTTGTTCGTAAACTTGTTCTATAGCAATTATTACTTTATTTATGAAATTTAATTTTTTATTAGTCTTTACGCAATCTTCATCACATTCTATTTGCTTTGTATTATGTTTTTCTGTATGATTTCTTCCTAGAATTCTCATTTTTGTTTTTAAGAATTGTTTTACAAATGTCTAAAATGCCTATTTGACGTATCTTTATCAAAACATTTACTAAAATTACATGCAAGGAGTAGTTCTCTACTAAAATCACCGTCTAAATTATCATCCATTTTTTATTTTATATAGATTTTATAATTTGAAAACAATTCATATAATCAATTATAACAACTGTTTTCATCAAATATTGATTTTAAACAAGAGTACTCTAAAATCTATTTCAAAATGATAATACACAAAATATTTTGAGCAAAGTTTATTACTTTTCTTTATCTCCTTCGTCTTCAATAAAGATCTATCGGATTCTTCTAAGGCTCGACTTCTTCTTCCTCGATCAGCTCAACATTGCAAAAGTCTTGACGGCCTCCTGCCTATATGGACATCAATGGAAAACTAGCTTCGATCTCTGACGAAAAAATCACTACGGCTTATAGAATGATAATCTATTTTGAAGGATAAGGGACTAAAGAAAAATAATAAGCTCAGAACAAAATAAAACTTGTATTTTATTTTAAAAAAAGAATTTTATTTCCCCTTTCTGGGTTTATTTTTCCATACTCAGTACAAAGAAAACACTCATATTACAACTCTGAATATTTTCAAGACTCTTTTTCTCACTCTAACTCTTGATTTTTCGATGCCTTCTTCTATTACAAACAAGGTTTATTTATAGAACGAAAAACCGCGTGAAACGATAAGATTCTTCAAGATAAGGAAATCCTATATTTTATTTGTATCCATAAGATCTATCTTTTTCTTCAACGGTTGAGATCTTGCCGACAGTTTTATAGTGGTTGCAGACGTTATTGCTTACGTCTCTCTATATCCTTGACAATTTATGTTGTCACATCCTGATGTCTGTATGGCACTCAATTAATTTGCACGCCTCTTGTCTTGTAGCTGTGGAGCAAATAACTCTATGGGTAGTAAGGACATTGTAGAATTCCTCTAGTAATCCAGATCTTGGATCATTGGCAGAACCTTTAGTAACCAATATCCAGTTACCAACTGCACAGATGGTTTGGAAACCTTTATTAAGAAGATTTTCAGAAATACTTTGTATTGCTTTTATTTCTAAAGCTCTTCTTGTAATGACCCATTCTGGGGAGTATACTGCAGCCTTGAAGCTTTTCCTTCCAACGTCTAAGCTGATGTTGTTGTATAAAAGATTTATTGAGACAATATGTAGTGCCTCATACCATGTATTTCCTTCCAATTGTGGAGAAATGGTGTAGAATTTTAAGACGCATTGTCTTCCTTTAGAAAATTGGGAAACTTTAGACTTGAATGTATCCTCAAATCCACTTATTTCCTTTTGTTGCTTGCTCAGGTATATCAAATCAAGAAAACCAAATTCAGCAAGTTTTTGAACTTGGTTAGGATCAACCCCATTGATTGCAGTCAACCTTGGGTAGATTGTATTTCCACTTGAGTAGAAAATTTCTTCACACTCTGGATAGTTATATGTCAAATCAAACATTCTTTTGTATTCTTTTTCATAAAAGTGTTTAGGTATATATTCAACTTTTATTTGCACTGTTTTGAAAGAACCAGCTTTCTGAAGAGGTTCTATCTTTATCGTTCTTGCAGAGGATGTCTTTTTTATTTCCTCGACTTTTATCTCTTTTTTCCTATTTTCTTCCTCAATCTTTATTGTAGGCATTTCTGGCTTTTTACTGTCTGAACTTTCTGACTTTTCTTTATTTTTCTCTAATTTATCAACTCTTTGGTATAGAATATCTATTGTTTCTGCATTTTGTATGATAGGATTGGATAAGACATTGGTTGGAAAATGGAATCAGAAAAGCAGCGGAAATTTAAAAGTTTTCCAACAAAAGGATCTTGGACTCGCAATCATGTATCCAAATTCGTAGAGATTAGAAACTTACTTTTCAATAATCTTTCTTGAAGTGTTTCAAGCCTCCCAAGAACGCTCTTCTCGCGGCTTGATCCCCTCTCCTTGGTAAAGCTCGAATCTTCAAACTTCTAACTTGAAGCTCTCTAGAGATAGTCCACCAACTTGACTACAATCTAACTAGTAAGGATGCTAGTTCTCTAGTTAGTGTTTAGGCTTAACCTAGGGTTTATTTATCTTGGAAAAAGGATGGTGTTCAACACATGAACCAAAAGAAATCAATCACTCTCTCCTTATGGGCTAAGGATTTTGGTCCCTCTCTCCTAATACTTGATCATCAAGTAATTTTGACTTTGACTTTGAATTCTAATTCAAATCAACTTTTAAGAGAGCTAAAAATATCCAAACTATTTTTGGATAATTTTATACTTTATTTATTAAATAAATAAATAACTTATTTATCTAATTAATTAATTCGTAATTAATTAACTAGATTATTTTTTCTCCAAAATAAGGCTTTCTTTTTAATTCAAAATTAAACCAAAGTCTATTAAATAATTAACACATTTAATTATTTAATATATATATATAATATATATATATACACACGTGTGAGATACGTGTCCCAAGGACACGTGCTCCTCACGTGACCCACACGTGTGGTTTCACACGTGTGGAACCCTGTTGGCCCGATTAACTCGTTTAATCATTTTCAAGCCTCAACTCATGTAACCAAGTTGTTGTGTGTGACCCTCTAGGTTCTCAATTCAATTAGCAGTAACCCTAATTAATTAATTCACTAATTAGTTAATCAGTTCACAGATTAAACGACCATAGTCTAGCAACAGGTGTTTAACCCCTAGCTGAATTGGAATGTTCGGATTCGACCGAACCTTTAAGTCATTGATTCATGTGAGATACAATCCTCCTACTTACTATCTTTCAACCAAGATATAGGGTAAGGGAATAATCAGAACACTAATAATTCGGTCTTAAAGCAAAGTGCATTTCTGTAACACCCCCGGAGCGAAGGGTGCCACATCCCCCGCACTAAGGCCCAACATGAGTAACGAAATGGAAGTTCGTACCCGGATCAAACCATAGCGAACGGGAGACACACAAAACTCACACCCTCGCTAGGCGGCCTAGACCCTCAAGACTGCGAGAATTAAAAAAAATCAGAGTAGCGGAAGCAATTCATAAGTTAACAAAATTCCCAAGATCACATATATACATATCAAAATGGGGGAGGGTCAAGAAATCCAAGCTAGATCATATACAAAATATACAAATGTACAATGCCATCACGGCCAAAATAGCATAAGTGTATCGAATACATAATCCAAAGTGCGTAAAGTAAGAAAAAGGAAAACCACTACGATGCATGAAGACCCAAGCTAAACCACAAGTAAACCCAAAAGACACTTGCCGCCTAGCTTGACTCGGAAGAACCTGCAAACTCAAAAGAAAGGAAAAAGGGGAAAACAACAACGAGGGTTAGTCCTAGCGACTAGTGAGGGGGCTAACTCACGCACCCGATATATATATATAGAGCAAAGCATTTAATCAAAACTGAAGGATCCTTGAACCGAGAGTGGTTTTTGCAAGCCAAATTAATTCCCGTGATATAGATATACATAGGTTAAAGAAAAGGAAAAAGGTCAAAAGCTAAACTTCAAATTTTAGGTGAATTAAGAGTCCGCTCTCGTTCCATAGATCATACAAAGCTAAACCAACTCGGCGAGTACGAGTCACACACATCCCAACTTCCACATACGAAGAACAAAGCAAAGCAAAACAAATCAGAATCCATCCCCAACACCGGTTGATAGAAGGGTTGATCGGCCCTAACTATCCACATACACAGACGAGACAAGGTTTAATTACTACCTTGAAACCTTCGACGGTTGCCTCCGCCGGCTCAAGAGAAACACCCTTCCTCAACCTCCCAAGGTTGGGTGAAACTCTCAAATGGAGGTGTTGATGGAAGAGCTCGGCGACCCCTCGGTCGTCCCGAGATTACCATACCACACTCCGGGGCCCAAACAGATCACGAAAGTCACACAAGCATATCTCAAAGCTTATCTTTCAAAGCCACATCTCGCTTACACACACACACACATACAAAACTAAACTTTTCAAACGAAAGCAAAATAGCTTATATACATATACAAAACGTTTTCAAACTCTTATAACAAATGGGGCAAAACCCGCAACATAAGTATCGTACACTTATTTACCATATATTATACGTATTCACATGCGAGGTTTCAAATCAAATAGGGTCGTAGGTCGAGTAACTAAAAGAACAAAAACCTCACCTTGTCTACGAACGTAGTGGAGACAAAAGTGCGAAAATCGGACACCTACGGAGCAAACTCGTCCTCTACAGGGAGATCCTCTGAACAAGACAAACAACAAGAAACATTCTTCGACTCAATATGAACCACATTGACGCTCGGCACATGTGTATGTATGTTTATGGTGCAAATGATATGAAATGAATTCACATTTAGATCATTTACGAGCATTCAATGCATATCCGAACATATATCATAAACGAGGACGTAAATCAAGTCACAAATTCATAACATAAGGCTTAACACAAAATTTAACAAGTTGGTCATGCATATACACCAAAACGAGGCAAGAAGGATCAACAAGAAGCAACGGAAAGAAAAGCAAAACCAAACAAAGACGAACGAAAAACTAAAGTTCCTAGGAGACACGCCCGTGCCCCCCTGGAAGGGAAAGCTGAGACACCCCCGTGTCTCAGTACAGAAAACGAACAACGAAACCTGGAGGTGACACGCCCGTGTCACCAAAAAAAGGCAAGCCGAGACACCCCCGTGTCTCGGTACAGAAAAGCGAAAACGAAAACAAAAGGTAACACGCTCGTGTCACCAACGAAGGGCAAACTGCGACACCCCCGTGTCACGGTGCAGAAACATGCAGACGACTCAACAAAAAACTCAGCAACCCAAATTAAAAACCCAACACTCATACACCAACTATCAAGCAAGGAAATGCAATAAATGCTAAGAAACAAGTCCTAGGAGCATACTATCAACATCAAATCTCAAGGAAACAAGAATGGAGCAAGAATCAATCAAATTCTCCCAACACTTACTATTCACATGCTTTCTATAACTCAACAATCAACCATGGAAATGAACTCAAAAGCACATAAAAAAGAGAAGAGGGAGAGTAGAAGACAACCATGAATTCACCTTTCAAATTGGAGAAGCTAGGGTGAAGATTTGAGCTCAAAACAAGAAAATGGACAAAGGGGGTTTCTTCTTCTTCCTTGCTTTGCTTGTGCTGATCGGTTCTAGGGAGAGAGGGAGGGGTTTGGCTCGGTTTAGCAGCAAAAAGGGGCAAGAGAGAGCTTAAGTCATGGATACAAAGTCAAGGTTAAGGTTGGGTTGAGTTAAGAGGGTCCCACAAAGCTAGGTTAGGTCAAAACATGTCTCTCAAGCACAAGGGGCTCGTTACGAGTGAAATTCGAAGGCCTTAACGAGCTTAGAAAAATGTTAGGCTTGTCCCATTAAACCCGAATCGTCGAAACGAGTTTAACGGAGGTGACGGAATTTGAATCCGAATTCCCGAGCTCAAGATACGCGTCCCGGAACCCAAGGTGCGCTAAATGCTCTTTAGCCTCCTTTAGGTCCCGTCTCCAAAACGAACCCAAAAAGGTAACCAAAACAAATACCAAAACGTAGAACGAGCATATAAACGAGTCCATAAAGCATATACTTAACACATATCACGAATTCATAAAAATCAGAATTAAATACGAATCTAAAACGAGCGAAATACAAAGTGAAGGAAAGTTAAACGTTCAAGTTAAACAAATACAAACCAAAGCAATTAAGTTCAAATAACTTCAAATAATCCACCTTAGAAAATAAATATCACATAATCACTTAAAGAAATAATTAAATAGCACACATAAGAGGTCACCTGAAAAGTCTGATCAGTCGGGATGTTACAATTTCATATCCATTTGATCTCAATCCAAGAAACCCTTTTCTTGATGTCTTGATCTACTGTCTTGGCCAAGGACTCCATATGGCATATGAATGACTTACACAATAAGAGATCACCTTGCAAATGCAAGTGTAGGTCCTTTCTTGATTCTCATTCACTTTCATGAATCACTTATGCAGCCCCAGTATAAGCCTCGAATCAGTTGTCTAAGGCGACACCCTTTAAAGCTTATACCTAAGACTACAGTGTTAACTCATAAAGTGACATGGAACCTCAAGTCTAAGGATCAATTAATCACATCAATGACTCGTGAGATATTTCCTAATCCGAAAGTTTCCATTTCCTGAAATAGAAACTTCCTTTCCCATTTAGGAATGTTCTCACACGGGACACCTCAGTGAACTTACTTATTGAAGTAAGCACCCTCATGTATCACGCACGTATCAACTATACACTTTGCACCTCCATGAAACAAGGTGGTCCTTCTTAAGGGCGTGATCCCACAAGCAAGCCTTAGAGGAGTCAGGTTGACACTCCCACTGTCGGTAGGACTCATCGGCTTGGAGTATTTTACTAATCATAACTCATGTGATATAGGGCTCGTTTCATGAACCATTTCACCTAAATGGTAGAGTCCTAAAGTCATCAGGATTAGGGGAGTTCTCATACATGCACAGATAAAGTAAACGCATACCAAACAAGAGCATATAAAGAAGTGTTGCCTCAATTCGTTATTTTATTCAAAGATTGTCTGTGATTACAATAAGGAAAAGCACAAAGCGGATATTCAATCGGCTTTCTAGGGCACTATTCCTAACAGAGATTGTCTTTTATGGAGTCTTCAAAGATTTGTACTGCTTCATTTATATCGAGAGAAATAACTCTCAATGTATCCACTTCAGCTTTTATTTCAGATAATTCTTGTATGTCCTCCATTCTGCAAAACAGAGATAATTTAAAATTTTATTAGTTTAGAAGTGATTTTTGGGAAATCACCACCCATCAGTGGATTTGCTATCGTCTTTACCATCTACCGTTTGAGATGGACTAGGTATATGTATACGCATATACTCGCCTTTAGTCAAGACCAAATTCAATATTTCGAGAAAGAAAATCTGATAACAAATTATCCATTCCTCTAGTATGTTTAATTTTAAAATTATAATGTGACAAGAAAACTTGCCAACGATGTAGTCTCCTATATTGGGGTTTATTTGGAAGTTTATTTTGAATTAAACTTTGAATTTGAGTATTATTCGTATGAACCTCAAAAGGTTTTTGTAGAAGGAAAAGAGAAAACTTTTCGATTCCTCGTATTATACCAAGTAGTTCTTTTTCATGTGTTGTATAATTTACTTCCGCTTGACTGAAAGTTCCACTGATATATCTACAAATTTCATTTAGATCGGTTTTTAAAATTGCAGACCAATATAGGTGAGAAGCATCAGTTTGGACAATAAGATTGTCTTTATCTTCAGGTAGTCTTAATTCTGGTAATGTTTTACATTCCTCTTTAAGTCTAACAACTATTTGTATGTCTAGAATTTCAACCTTTAGTATTATTTTTCCTAAGTAATTTTTGTATTTCATGTTTCTTCTTTGCTAATTTTGGAATAAATCCTTCAGCATAATTTAAGCATCCAAGAAACCTTTCTATTTGGTTTCTATTATCAAGTTTATCTGGAAATTCTAGGATTTTTCTGGAAATGTGAGGTTGCAATTTTATTCCTGCAGTACTTAATTTTAATCCTAAGAACTCTATTTCCTTTTTCTCTATCGTGGCTTTTCTCTCAGAGAGAGCAATTCCATTTTCTTTACAAATTGTTGCATATAATAAAAGATGTTTTCTATGATCTTCTTCTGTATCTGAAGAGATTAAGATATCATCTATATATACTATTATAAATTTATGGTATTTTTGAAAAGATATTATCCATTTTTCTTTGGTATATTGATGGTGCATTTTTTAGCCCAAAAGGCATCACAAGCCATTCGTAATGTCCTTGGGGAGCACTAAATGCAGTGTATTGAATACTGTCTTCTTCCATTTTTATTTGCCAAAAAGCTGAAGTGCAATCAAATTTAGAATAGAAAGACTTGTTTTTGACTAGGTTTATAATAACTTCTTTATTTGGTAAAGGATAACTATCATTTTTAGTAAAATAGTTTAACCTTTTATAATTTATTACCGTTCTAGCTTTATTCCTCTTTTTTTCTACTTCATTCATTACCATAAAAGCAGGACTAGAGAAAGGACCGAAACTTTTTTTGAATTAGTTTTTTATCAAGCAATTCTTCTATTTGTTTTTTAAACTCTTGTCTTTCTTCAATGGTGTATGACATAGGTTTTTCCTTTATAATTACATTTTCAGTTAATTCTATTTTAGCCTTAGGATGACTTTCTTTCCAAAAAGCTAATGGATGATTATTATAGCTTTCTTCTAATTTCTTTTTAATAGAATCTAAATTTATTCTTTTTATAGAAATGGTATTTATTTGTATAGGAATTTTCTCAAACACCTGTCGTCCACCACGCTCAGCTGGCTGAACTCTGAATGGTTTATTAACTCTTGGTATTTTAAGAAGATGTCCACATGATGTTTTTAGCGTTACCATGTATACATTCTGTGTATAAAATTGAAATTGTTCTAGGAAATCATTTCCTAGTAATATACCTGCTTCTAAAGAATTGTACTCATATACTTGTTTGATAAGAATAATCTTACTTCCAAGTATAATTTCTACATCTCTAACAACTTTATTAATAGCTTGGGATTGTCCTGTTATCCCTTTAATTCGTTTATTACTACCAGTTTTTCATTTTTTAATTAAGAATGTTTTAAAGATAGTTATTTCCGATCCAGTGTCTATTAAAACACAAGTTGTTATATTATCCTTAAAAAGTGTTAATTGTATAAAAACACTTAAGGGGAAAATAATTCCTTTCATATTTAGGACAAAATATTTCTTTATCTTGAATTTGGAGTGTAACACCATTTTTCTCTATTTTGTAATATTCACAATTATTGATAAATTCATTCCCTAGAATTATATCAAAGAATTCTCCACTCATATATGGCTCTAAACAACATTTTATCTTTAATTTTACACTTTGTATGGTAACTGGAACATATAGTTCTTGATTACAAGATGCCTTAAATCCTTCAAAAGTTGTATATTGGATTGGTTGACTTGTAACCATTCCTATTAGTCCCCTATTTTTTACTTGGGCAAAGTGATTAACACTAGCTCCTGTATCAATTAATATTTTGGGTCCAAAGATTCTATCAGTTCCATTAAAATATTCTCCTTCTATAACCATAGTATTTGTATATATTAGAGATCTATTAACAGTTATTTTGTTATCCATTTTCATTCTGGAACTCTCTCCCGTAAGTGAGTATTTTGAACTTCCTCCTGTTAACCTGTTTCCTTGGAAACTAAGTCTAGAGGGTATTATTCTTTTCTCCATTTCTGGTTTATTGTTAATTTCAATTTCATATGGTTCTATTTCTTGTATTTCTTCTAATAGAGGCAATCTAGCTGTAGCTATTTCTTTGCATTCTTCATCTATTTTTAAATATGGTTCATTTTGATAAGTTGTACCGTAATTACTATCGTTTAACACATACATTGCTCTATAGTAAAGTGTAAAAGCCTTACTGTCATCTTTTAAATCTATATCTTTTAGAAATTTATAATGTAAATTTAGTACTTCATCTATATTTTTGTCTTGTAAATTTATACTATATTTTGGAAACACATCAAATAGAAATTGTTTATAAAATAAATTTCCTTCAATCGTTCCCAAATGACTAGTTTTAGCATCTCTAAATCTTTGATCATGTAAGGACAGTACCAATGGACTATCTATACATTCTCAAAATAGATATTTCACTAGGACTTGTACTCTTCCCAAATATATATATTGCATTTTTGGTCTAAGCGATTTTTTCAGTTTATTTATAGTATTATTAGCTATTCCTCTTGTTATAAGACTTATCTTGACTTTTCCAGAGGTATTTTCAATACTTATAGCTTTTTCTACCTCATGATAGTCATAAAGATTTATCTTATTTCTTTTTACTAAATTCGCAAAACCAATAAATATATTATTCGTTGGATTTGCTGCATTTAGCTTTAAGTTTCTTATTTTATCTAGGGTTTCTTGGCTAAAAGTTATTCTTTTAGCATATCTTGTTGTATTCTTTTTTTCTATTATTTCTTCTTCATTATAATTCTGTAATTCAGAATCCATTTAATCAGATTCAGATTCTAATTCAGAATTTTCTGAAGAATTGTCTTCACTTATTTCTATATATATCTCATTTCCTATATTGTTTTCTATATCAGAGATTTCTTCGAGTTCATCTATGATTTCTATAAATTCGGCTTCTATTATTCTTACCTTTTTAGGTTTAAGGCATTTTGGTGATTTATGACCTTCTTCGCCACAATTCCAACATCTGCATTTTGTAGGTTTTTTATTATTTTTTTCATTTCTTTTGAAAAACTTTCTTTTAGTTTTTATATGTTTTCTTTCAAACTTCTTATATTTTTTGTATCTATTCCTTTTGAATTTTCGCTTTTTATAGGGTCTACTTCTTCTATTCTTTTCACAACCCCATTGTGTAGGCATATCTAATTTTGAACAATAAAGTCTAGAAATTTTTCTAGACTTTTTGTATAATTGTTGCTCATAGCAAAGTCGTCTTAAGTTCATTTATTAAAACTCTTATTCTTCCTCCTAAATTTTTAGGCGTATTTTCTTTTTTCTTTTCCCAAACTTTATTTATATGTGCATTCCAGGGATTTGGGAGTTTTGAATAAAACATATTAAGAAATATGTCTTGTGATTCTCCACTATAATATTGTTTATAAAAATAGTCACAGAATTCTTCTATATAATTTCGGAGAAATTTGATAGAGCATATTGAAAGATTTATAAGATTGTTTCTAGCTTCTTCTTTTTCTTTTAGTCTTTCTTGTTCAGTATTATGTATCCAAGATTTTCCTAAAAATTCATCTGATATATAGCCTACCATAACTTCTACTCCGTCTCTTATATCTTTGTCAAAACCCACTTCCATAGAGGTTCTCATTATCCCTTGAATATCAGAAGAAACACCTTCCCACCAGTTATGTATTATTCCATCAAAGGTAGATATTATATATTCTGTTCTTTTGGAAGCTGTAGCATATATTTTATCTTGATTTAGAAAGTAGACTATCATATCATTTTGCCACTTAATTAAAGCCTTTCTTTTATCTCTTTTGCAATCTAGATCTAGCTTGCTTCCATTTACATTTATTGGCTCTGAATAATTATCATTAAGTTTATACTTATTATTATAACTTTCAGGCCTTTTATCATTTTGTTTATTTTTCTTTGTATTAAAATAGGTAGGAAAACTTTTTGTTTCATTTGAACTCATAGATTCATCTGGATCTTCTATTGTTGATCCATCCTCTCTTTTGGTTCCTGAACTGCCAACTTTATTCATTTTCACTTCATATTCTACTAAATCGTCTAAATTTATTTTTTCAAAATCTTCTATTAATTCATTTAAGTGATTCATGATTCTACTTCGGATTGAGTTTGATTTTCTATTTGTTTATTTTCATTTTCTACATTAATTCCTTTAGTCTTTAGGCTTTCAAAAGCTTTTTTAGAACTCTCTTCTTGTTCTTTTAGCATTCTTGGAACTATTGTATTTAACATATAGTCATCAAAAGATCCTTTTTCATATGGCTTGGTTTTTTCTAAATTTATTACCTTTAGGGGAGTTTTTAATTCCTTTTCAATATCTTGTAATTTTTCTATTTTAGATCTTTTATCCTTTTCTTTTATTGTGGTCTCAAGTTGTTTCATACTAACTCTATTTAATTGGACTTCATTCTTTAATTCTCTTATAAAATCTTGAAAATTTAATATTTCTTCTTTTATTCTATTAACATATTCTATTATAGACTGAAGATTAATACCTATAGTTTCCATACCTTTCGTGCTTTTGTTCTATTTAACAAAGCTTTTATCTTTTCCTTTTTAAGTAGATTTTTTAACTTTTTAATTTCATTTTTATTTTTAATGCAAGACTCTTTGTCTTTGGAACATTTAATTTCTTCACTTAATTTATCTATTTTAGTTTCTAGTTCTAGGATCTTATTTATATTTTTTATCCAATTTTTCCAATAGCGATTCATATAGAAAGAAGGTTTGAATAATAGTTTCTTTTTGTTTTAAATTTCTTTATCTTCTTTTTATAATAATTACTTGGATTTAACTTGTTCATTTTAAGAAAATATTTTAACATATCATCATAAAAATTATATGAAATAGCTAACTCATGTCTGTTTAATATTCTCATTTTAGGGGGAAGGATATTGGCAGTCCGTATCATCATAGGATATATCTGTATATTTACCATCTATATCTAGATAATTTAATTCATTATCTATATCATTTAATCTTTTTTCTTCATCAAGTATTTGAAACAATATAATAATTCCTATTTCAAATAATTTATACATAGTAGTTATAATTATTTTTATTAAAGTTTTATATTTTTTTATCCCAAAAGACATCGTCTTGTAAGCTCTGATACCATCTAAAAAGGGGGTGTATTGACGTTTTGTCCATTACAATAAAAGTTTTGTCTATTATTAAAAAAAATTTACTATAAAAATTATTTTTAAATGAAAAGTATTGTGATGGAAAATATAATATTTTAAAAGTTATTGTATTGATTTGTAAAAAATATCAACTGTGTTATGAAAAATGTGATTCCGCTTATCCCATGTGCTGATCACACCAATCTTGTAATATATTTGGATAGTACACTATTCTTAAAATATAGGTTGAAAAGGACACCATTTATATAAATGTACCCACTATAACATGTTGGCATTAATTGGAGTATCGAAAAAGATTCCTCTAAAATTAGATTATACTTTGGAAAGAAATAAATTTAGTGTTTCAGAGTCATGTTATATATGATCGAGCCAAATCTTCGCTTGACCTCCGATCGGGAAATCAGACCACGATCACTCTATTTGTTGAGTGGGGAATCGCCGCTTGACTGCTCGAAATCTGCACAGGTCGTGACAAACATGAGCTTCGAGGCCAACTCGGGGAAGGTGGGGGTGTGACCCGGGTTGGCACTCCGACGCTCAAGTTAGATTCGACGACAGATGGCGTGAGATGATTAGTCCAACACAGCAGCGGGTACGAGCCACGTCATAAGCCCCCTGAAACGTCATCTGCTAGGGCTGGCGTGGTAGTGGCATTTCAACTCCCGACGGTGGGACCCGCTGTAATCATTGCAACGTTTCACCTTCTCGATTCCAGCCAAATTCACTCCTATAAATAGTTCCCTCTGTAATTTCATTTGTTATTTTTGCGAAAGAAAAACCGAAGAGAAGTTCCGAGCTGTTACAGGTCGATCAAGTGCTAATTGCGCATCGATTCTTTTGTCATTTGTTCCGAATGAAGCAATCTTCAGACCTTTCTCAAACATAAAAAGGTACCATTTGGATCCTTAGCTCGATTTTTATTCTTTTACGCGTTTCCTTTTTACTTTTCTCGATTGCTTCGAGGGAGAGGTCTATCACTTCCCTCTTCGAAGGCTTCCTCTCTCTCGATTTGTTCGTATCCGATCCAAGAGTAAAAACATGCTTCCATTGTAACTGTAGGATGTCAACAAATCGAGTGGAGACTGGGCCAAAGAGGATGGATGGGCGGCCGTAAGTGTGGGGTCGAGCTCTCGGTCCAGCTCGAGTTCAGACTCAACGGATTCTGGGGCCTCAATAGACACTAGGTCGACAAATCCCCAGGGAAGAAATGAAGATGTTGACGTGGTAGGGGTGTCCGACCCGCTACCTGAGGCGAAATTGGAAGAGGTTGACGTGCCTCGCCTTGCAGGAGAGGAGACATCGACCTCAGGTCGAGGGGAGGAGGAGGAGGAGGAAGAAGAAGAGAAAGAGGTGGAGAATATCGAGTCGGAGGGTCGGTTAGTGAAGGATCCTCGAGCGATAACCCCCAGCATATCGGATGAAAAGTTTGGGGAAGTTCAGCAATGGTTGTTTGGCGGTGCACCGGAGTTTGGGGGTTATCAAGTGATAAGGCCCAGGGTCGGGGATAGAATGACCAACCCGCCCAAGAATTGTATCGCGGTCAACTACTTGGCCGTTAGAAATGGGTTTAGGGTGCCCATTTCCGAGGAGCTACTCGAATTCTTCAATACTTTGAGGATCAGCCGACTACAATTGATGCCAAACTCGTACGCCATGGTGAATGGGCTGAGGGCCCTGTTAAAATGCTTGGGAATGAGGACCAACATCTATTGCCTCTCCGAGATCTTCCAGGCTGCCTTGACGACCGAGAGCTCGGCGCCGGGCTTGGGATACATCCAACTCCAGTCGAAGAGTAATTACCGGGTGATAAGGTCGCCAACCACCTCGAATGGTATGGGATGGAAACAAAGGTTTGTTTTCATTGAGTGCGAGAAGGGATGGCCCGGTCTGAAGTATCCGGGGTGGAGTTGGGTCCCTCGAGCGGATCTTCCGAGGGGACATCCGGGCTGGCCGAATACTTTGATGGCGGCCCTAAGGAATTTGGGAAGTGTGGAGTCGGAGGATATGATCGCTCCACAGATGTTGATCGAGCTAGGGCTCACACCAGGAGTCCAAAAATATTTCAACCCGGGTACATCGAGTTGATCCTTCGAAGCAAATGTGTTCATATGCTTGTTGTTTTTGCTGTGTTCTTTTTTTTTTTTTTTGGTCCAAGTGTGTGATCGATTGCTTCTCTTTTTGCATAACAATACATCATGTCGGCCGCACTCGCAGCCAGAAGAAAGGAGATGACCGAGCTGAAAAAGGCGACCGAGAAGAAGAAGCTACCACCGCCGACCCAGGCGGAGATTACTGCAGCCAACAACGCCACGGTCGAGGCGTTGACAAAGGTCCTCGCCATGAGGATAGCAGACGCCCCCGAGAAGCGGGGGAATGCTCCGGTGGGGGTCGATGACTCAGAAGCCCCCCAGTCCAAGAAACAAAAAACCCACCGCCACACCAAGTCTACTGTCGAGGCGGAGAAATTGCGAGGGAAGGGTCGGGAGAAAACCCCTGCGCTTCCCATGCCACCAGCACTTGGGCCCATCATCAAGGTCCAAGTCGGAGAGTTCTAGACCCTTCCTAACCAGGGTCGCGGGGCCATCATGCCTCGGAACGTAGCGAGCATCATGGCTAGGGTGCGAAGGCCACTTCAGGGGGCCCGACCCGCGACCGCCATCCCCTGGAAGCCGAGTGAGGAAGACATACGGCTCTTCTTCGATTACCCCACTCTCCAAGAGCCCCATTTTCCAAACGGCCTCTCGAGCCATAATGAGCAGGGCGAGCCCAGAAAGATCGGTACAGGCCCAAAAGATTACAATACACTCGGGGCCCTGTACAACTCGATCCAAACGGTGGTCGATCATAAGGAGAGGTGGGCGCTCGCGGATGATGAGGTCGAGGTGTCCTGGGTTCAGAAGTACTTCGCGGTAAGGTTACTTGTGAATTTCTTTCTGGTATTGGCTCGAATCCTGATGATCGATTTTTTGATTGCAGATGGGCCAAGACTTCTTCCAGGTGGCCCGATGGGGTTGGGTCCACCGACAAATGAGGACTAGGGCCGAGCAGCAGGTCGATCAGATGAGGCGCGAGCTGGAGGAGAAGGATAAAATGTTGGCTGAGGCTAACAAGGACAGGGAACAGCTCGATAAGAACCTCCTAGACGCCATCGAGAAACTATCCGAGACCGAGAAAAAGCTCAAAATTGCTGAGGACCGGGTCGCAAAGTCGATCGAGGAGGAGGCGTAGGCGAGGAGTAGGGACCTGATCGAGGGCGAGAGGAAGGGGCAGCCTTGGCCCTAAGCAGATGCGAGAGGGGCCTCGAGGAGTCTGTCTCCGACCTCCAGAGGCGAGGAGTGTACCGCTTTATGAACTCCAAAGCATACACTAAAGCTATCTCGATCGCGAGCTTTAAAGACATCGAGGAGGGCTTCAACTTGTGTATGGCCCAGGTACAAGCGGCCAAATACCTTCCAATAGACTACGATCAAGAGAAGGTCGGCTTGTACCAAGATAATCCGCGACCTTCCGACCCTGTTGACTGACCTCCCTCTCCCGAGATAAATTGGGAAGAAGATGAGTTTGGATTCGCGGTAAAGCTGGCTCGATCCAGAGCTGCCGACGAGCCAGACAATATCTCTCTGATGGAGCTCGACCTGGATGCTTCCTTCGACCCCAAGGATATGTGCCCGGAGTACTTTGGGGATGCTGCGATCGTGCCCATCGAGGAGGGGACCGGAGCTGGTCCGACCGAGAAGTGAATTAGGGAGAATGTGCCAGCCCTATCTCTGTTCTCGAAATTTTAGCCGAATGATGACGTATCTTTTTCGGGTCCCGACTGTTGGGGTCGGACTCTTGTAATCTTTAGGGACTCGAATGTTAGGGTGAGTCCCCTTAGTTCTTGACTCGGGATTCAGTGTAAATAGGTAGGAATCCGAGTGTCTGCTGCTCCTAGTGGGAAAATCCAAATTGTACAAGTGTGTGATTGAAGAAGTTGTAATCTACACACTTTGCTTTGAATTATGTAATTTCTTTTTTAAGTTAATGAATGATCACTTTTAAGTTTCCCTTGAATTCTTTGATAATTAGTTTTAAGTTAATCGATGCTTATGGTCGAGAAGATGTTGAGGCAGGTTGCTCTAATCTTTCGAGCGAGTAATACTTTAATACGAGCGACGTAAAATAACAAGTATCAGATCGAATAACATGCATATCGGAAAGTAAGGGAAACTTTATTTATTCATCGACCTGAAAGATAACATAATTTGTTTACAAATAATACTTTTTCAAGTTGTAGGCATTCCACGAGCGAGGTAAGGGCTTCCCATCGAGATCTCCAAGGTGATAGGCTTGATTCTTGCCAATTTCGACCACACGGTAGGGACCTTCCTAATTAGCATCAAGCTTGCCTACATGCTTGGTAACTTCGACCTTTTTAAGGACTAGATCTCCGACTTGAAAGTGAAGAGGTCGCAAGTTCTTATTGTATGCGTGAGCGGTTGTGCCTCGATATTGCTGCATCTTTATATTCCCCTTTTCTCTGGTTTCATCTATGGTGTTGATATCGAAAGCCCTTAATGCGCCGTTTCGTTCGCGTTGAAAATGAGCCACTCGAGGGGACTGATGAACAATCTCGGCGGGTATCATCGCTTCCGAGCTATATACCATGGCGAAGGGTGTTTGACCTGTTGGAATCCGAGGAGTGGTTCGATAGGCCCATAGGACACTTTCTAGTTCATCGATCCAATGTTCCTTCTTTGCCTCAAGTCGCGTGCATAAGTTCTGTATGATGGTGCAATTGGTGACTTCGACCTGTCCATTGGCCTGGGGATGTCCGACCGATGTGAACCTTTGACTGATCTTGAAATCCGAGCAGTAGGTCTTGAATCTGGAACTCCGAAATTGAGGTCCATTATCGCATACTATAACTCGAGGTACACCAAACCTCGTGATGATGTGCTTCCAAAGAAAGTCTTGCAGAGCGTGAAAGGTTATCTTCGCGAACACTAATGCTTCGACCCATTTAGAGAAGTAGTCGATGGCGATGATGATGAATTGCCTTTGGCAAGTCGCAATCGGGAATGGGCCGATGATGTCGATTCCCCATTGCTCGAATGGCCAGCATGATTCGATCGGGATCATCTCTGAAGGGTGCTGATGGGTTAAATTGGCGTGCTTCTGACAATGGTCGCACCTCTTCACAAATTCGAGCGCATCCTTGCGTAGTGTAGGCCAAAAGAATCCTGTTCGAGACACTTTCTGAGCAAGGGACCGCCCCCCGGCATGGTTCCCACATGATCCTTCATGGATTTCGGCCAGCACCTCTCGACCTTGAGACGGTCGGAGACATCTTTTTGTTGGGCCGAGGAATGAACGCTTGTACAAATGACCCTCCTGGTCAAGGGTGTAACTCAGGGCACACTGCTTGAGTCTTTTCGCCTCGAATGGATCTAGAGGCAGGGTACCGTCTCGTATATATGTGACTATATGATCGAGCCAACAGGGTTCGGCAGCATCAATTGAGTTGATTTTTGAGACCGGTGGGTCGATGGATCTGGCTGAAGATTGCATGAACGTTATGGTTCGATTTCGCGTGCCAAGCGATCCACTTGCAAACTTAGAGAGGGCGTCAGCTCGAAGGTTTTCTTCTCGAGGAACTTGGGAGAGCTTGAACTCTTCGAATTTTGACATGACCTTATTTGCCAAGGCGAGATACTTGACCATAGACTCCTCTCGAGCTTCATACTCACCACAGACCTGACCGGCGACCAGCTGAGAGTAGGTTATGACGGTGAGCTTCCTGATATTTTGCATTTTTGCAATTTTCATTCCTGCTAAAAGAGCTTCATACTCTCCCTCGTTGTTAGTTGCAGGATATTCAAGAGCGATGGCGTATTCGATCTGTTGTCCGTCCGTACTCGAGAGGGATACGCCGGCTCCCCAATTGAGGAGGTCAAAGAGCTATCGACCGATAGGGTCCATACGGTTGTGTCGTTACCGGGTGTTAAATGAGGGTCCTTTTCGACAAGGAAATCAGCTAGGATATGTGCCTGGTAAGCTACCCGGGGTCGGTAGGCCACTTCGAATTGTCCAAGTTCGATCGCCCACTTGGTGAGTCTGCTTGAAACTTCTGGTTTGTCCATGACGGTCTTTAAGGGTTGATCGGTTAGAACTACGATGGGATGTGCTTGAAAGTATGGTTGAAGCTTCCGTGAGGTGTGGACCACTGCGAGAGCAATTTTTCGATCTAGAGGTAGCGTACTTCAGGGCCATGAAGAATCTTGCTTACGTAGTACACAAGAAGATGTTTTCCATGTCGAACGGTGACAAGCACTGAGCTGATCGTTTCTCTTGACACGGCCAAGTATAAATATAACGTTTCCCCATCGACCGGCTTTGCAAGTAGAGGCGGGGAGGCCAGGTACTTCTTCAGATCTTCGAGGGCTTGGTCACACTCTGGAGTCCATTCGAAATCTTTGATGTTCCGTAAGATTTTGAAGAAGGGCAAGTTCTTCTCTGACGACCGTGATATGAATCGATTCAGCGAGATGATTCGGCCGACAAGGCGCTGAACATCGCGGATCGAATTAGGGGTCGGAAGCAACTGTATGGCTTGTATCTTGGCAAGGTTGGCTTCTGTAACGCCCCGATTTCCAGCTATTCAGGTACGCACGACACGTGTGGAATTTCGAGAGCTAGGATTTATTTTAATTCTTTCTTTTATTAATTTCTTACCTTTCATGAAAATTATATGAATTTTGTTTCATTGTGTTTACGTGAAAATATGTGAAATACGTGTCAACTTGAGAATTAGTTATAAATTGGATTTAATTCTTACTTGAATTAATTGCCGAACTTGTTTTAATTGCTTAAATGTCCTTAATTGGCATTTATTTAAATTAGTGGAGCAAATTGCATGAAAATACTCTTGGACCAAATTGATCATTTTCCAAACTTGTCATACTTAATTGCATGACTTATATCTTTGGAGGATTTAATTGCTAATACTACATTTCATCAAGAAATATCACGTTATATGCTTCTTCCATCTTCCATTCATTTTATTGCATCATAATCATCCCACATATTTCTCCTCCATGCTCTCGGTCCATTCCCAAGGAGAAGGAAAGTTGGGATTCATCCTTTCTAAGCTAGATTTCGGAGGAATTCTATGTGTTGAAGGTCCACATTCATTTCATCTCCATCCCTTTCTTTCTTGTTCTTTATTTAAGGTATACTTGGATTTATATGTGGTTTCTTGGAAACATGTGATGAAGTTAGGGTTCATGAATCCTTGGGATTAATGGTTTGATGGTTGTTAGAAGCATGAATACATGATTTTACCTTGAATTTATGCATGAATTCTTGAAGAAATTGGAATTATATGATAAGTTCATATATGAGTTGATGATGATGATTCTTCGAGATTCAAGCATGATATAAGTGTTTATACTAGTTTTATTGTTTCCTAAACATGTGTACATATTTCCTTTCTTGAATTATACCATATGGGATTGAATTATGAGAGTTTGTGGAGATTTGGTGTTGAATTCGTGCCTCCCCTGTTCCTGCTCTGCTCTGCTCTCTGTATCTTCTGCGTAACGGGAACGACCCTTCCCGTTCCCTTTGTATTTAGGGAACGGCCCTTCCCATATTTTGAATTGTGTGCATGGCGGCGAGGATGGGAACGACCGTTCCCACTTTGTCTCACAGACGGAAACGATCCTTCCCATCTTCGGGGCACAGTGTCGAGAGGCTGGGAACGACCTTTCCCATTTTGTACTAAAACCTGGAACGGCCGTTCCCAGGTCTCTGGAGAGGCAGAAATATTCTGCATAAAAGTGGAATTTTGGGATTTAATTCCAATGATTTATTTGACCCCAAATTGTTATTATATGGTTGATTACATGCCAAAACATGATATTTACATGCTACATTGTTCATTGCACGATATCCCGTTACATGAATAAGCCGTGTGTCCTATTTGGTACCATTATTAAGTCATTGTCTCACAAGTGCACAATGTCCCGTTTTCTTGTCCAGTTCTTCTCCAGGGCGGAGATTGTTGATCATGAGCACGTTCACGCATCCATGAGTCGTCGTGTCACCTCTCAGGTGAGGTTTAATTCTAGTTACATAGAATCTATACAACCCTTATGTGAACTTTCGGCCAAAAGGTATTTATATTTATAGTATTCCATAAACATACTCATGATTACAAACCATTCACTTTAAATGCAAGCAAGTCATGTTCATGAAAAGCAAGCAAGCAAGCCATGTTATTGTCATGAATCAAGCACGTTTGGCGAGTAAAGCATGTTCACGATTGGGCCCGATGGTAGTGGCTTGAGCCAACCGGGAAAGTAAGGGCTGACGGGTAACTCTCGCGCTATCCTCACCACATTGGGATGACCCTGAATCCGCTAGGAGATTAGTGGAGGAAGGAGTTCCGGGCTTAGGGATTTATGTACCCTCTGCTCAACATGTCGTGGATGGTGAAGGCTAGCTACCTTCCCATCATTGGAGGGAGAAGGAGACTGGGGATGGGTCCGGCACCATGGATTGTCCTCGAGTTATTGCATGATTTTCATTCCTTGATTGTATTGCCTGAATACACTATCGCACTAGTGCACTGTAACTGAGTTGCATGAAGACCTATTTACTAATAAAGCAAGCATGTATCATTCACACTTGGAGTCAGGTTGGAGACTGCCCTCACTCGCCGGGCCACGTATTAACTGCATGAACATGATCAAAGTATCTAATATTGAAAGTTGTAATCTCGGGCAAAGTGTATTATATTATGTTTTGAACTTATATTGCTTTTGATTATAAAACTTTACCCGAGGTTATAACTTGCATGTTATCTGCGCTAATATTTATTTATGCCCTTCACTCGGTCTTCACAGACTGACGCCTCCACCTTTCAGGTTATTGCAGGTGCACGCTAGGCGGGAATCGAGTCGAGTCCAGTCCATGTAATCGAGTCAAGCACGGTGCATATTCTTTATTGTTGCATTAGACTTAGTGTTATAATTATTTGTTATGTATTCGGAGATGATAATGTATTGATATGTGAACTAGTATACGAGCTATTTGACGAATGATCAATGTTATAGAATGTTTTAATAGTTAGGTTTGATAGTGAATAGATTATGCTTCCACTTTATTCTATTGCATGTATGAGTTAGTCCCGCCTAGCTTGTCGTTTTATTTGCCTTATCACCCGTTCGCTGTAGGTTAGTTCATGTACGGATTACCCGTTTCGTATGTGGATCGACCTATAGTGCGGGGGTGTGGTATCTCCACGTGTAGGGGTGCTACAGCTTCGATCCCTCTCTGGCTTACCATGTATCCGAGGAACTTCCCACCGTCGACCCCGAAGGTGCACTTTGCGGGGTTGAGCTTCAAGTTGTATTTCCTGAGAAGGCTGAAGGCTCTTTTTAGGTGGTCGAGATGATCGACGGCTCTCTCGCTCTTGACAAGCATGTCATCGACGTATACCTGGACGTATATATATTTTTTTGATGCTATACTTGAATAAATTAATATATCTTTCATTTAGTGAAAAAGATCCCCGTCTCGAACATTCCCTTGCCAAAACCTTCTGCTGCCCGGCCATTATGTTCTTAGACCAGGTTATAACATTGGGCCTGGAATCAAAATGGGCCTAAGTCTTCGAACCAAACAGGCTGTTGACAATCGGGATGTGATTCAAATAAGCCAAGGTGAATCATCTCCTCTCAATTACTTAGACCGTAAAAATCCTTGTTTCTGTTTGTATAAATGTGTGTAAAAAAAAATGTAATCCGTATAAAAATGTAATGTGTGTAAAGTGTAAACTTGCATAAAAATGTGTTGGCGTGTGTAAAAACGTGTTAGTACATGTAAATATGTGTTTGTGTTCGTAAATTTGTGCTAGTGTGTATAAAAATGAGTTATTGTATATAAAAGTGTAATAATGTGTATAAAAATGTGTTGGTATGTGTAAATGTGTGTGAGTATGTGTAAACGTGTGTCAGACGATGTAGATGTAATTTATTTTTATGAAAATGGTATAATAGTTAAAAACGTGTAAACGTTAGGATTCAAAAACTTAGGCATAATTTTTTCTTTCTTTTTTTTAGTTTATGAGAGTATCCCCACCCAATTGAGTGATGGACTAATCTTTCGAGATATTGAAAAAGTTTTTTACGGAACCTCTCCGAATGTAGTTTTTATATTTGTAAGATTTGAACCTAAAATCTTACTTAAGTAAACTTAAATCTTTTTTCCCGTTGATCTAAAGTAATTATTCAAGGAAAGTGTAGAACAACACAAAGAGTTCACCATTAATCACTCAAGCCTACTCAATCTTGATCCAAGAACTCCTAACACTTAAAACACACACAACAAGAAGAACCACTTCTCAAACAAACAAAATACAGTACAAGCAAGACTCGGTTAAAGCTTGTTTAATCTAAAGTCTAGAAACAACCATCTGCCACCCGGGTCGGGCCATGATGCCTTTAGCCCATGCGTTAACTTGCGGGCGGGCCTCGAGCAAGGCCTTAACCTTAGTCTTCAATAGATTGTTAACAGTCGGGACATGATGAAGATCAGCCAATGAGTACTCTTCTCCTCCCAAATACTTGGAAGTAGACAACCTTGTTTCGTAGACATCAAGTACTGAGGCTAGCTAATTGAACTTGCAATTGGTCAACAGCTTCTTCATCGGTTGTCATTCCCTTAATGGGCTTGATCAATATCTCCAAGTTGGGGTTTTTTTCCGACAACATCAAATCTTTGGGATTCAACTTCCATCCATAGGCCTATTATTTCCATTTTCTTGGGATCATGGACTAGTAAAGGAGTTCCCTTACCTGCATATGTGTATGCAATGTATTCGGTTATGGCCCTTGATTCTGAATTTCAAAAGATCGAAACAATGACAAAAACAAAAAAGGTACATGGAGTGACATTTATGTCTAAACTCGAAAATGTTAATTCCACAAGAATTAAAGGATTTTAATGAAAAGGGAATTTACCAAAGAGCTTCAAGTCACCATGTTCAAACCCTGGAACCTGACCAAATGGCTGCAAGAAACGCATCAAAACAACAACATATGTCAAACAAAAGAAACTCAAAAGAACCAAATTAAGGTTGTATGAATTGGTTGAAGCTGCTTACGTTGATTGAAATGAAGGGTTCCTTCTTCTGTTCGCCTTTTGACAAGTCGACAAAAACGAGTTCATATTCGAGGCCCTTCTCAGCTAAGCAGAGAAGAACTCTCTGTGTTGCCGAGGAGAAAAAAGTTTGGCCATGGACCTTGATTAATGCCATAACTTAATCAAAAGATGGATGGATATGCATGAAAGATTAGTTTTTGCCAAGGTATTTATTAGTGAAGAGTGCTTAACTATTCCTAGGGGTGTAAACGGATATTAAACGGATCGGATGTATGATTAGCATATCCTTATCCGTTTATGATTCGGACGGATACGGATAATATCCTTTTAAATCGAATTCGGATAATATCCTTTTTATACGGACAGAAGGCGGATTCGGACGGATTCGGATTTTAATCGAATTTTCAACTATTCAAAATTTGACATAAATTATTTAACTATATAACATCGAATTTTTAATCAGATTACCAACTATTCATTTATAGATAAATTAGTTCATAATTATATAACTTTGAATATATATATTTTGGACAAATAGAGAAATAATAAGTATATCTATATATATTATTTTTATTTTTTAGTGAATGTATAAATATTGTGAAATTATAAATTTTATCATATAATTAATTTAAAATATAATACTTTTATTAATAACCTAATATATGTTAATTATATTATCTCTATATAAATGTTGAAGTGAACATATGATTACTAATAAATCTAAGGTTTTTCTTTAATAAATGCACTAAAAAATCTACTTAATACTAATAATCTATCATACAAACACAGTTGTGTGTATATATTTTAATATAACATATTATTTATCAGATACGGATTACGGATAAATCAGATAACGGGTATATCTAACGGATAATGAAACGGATCGGATGTTAAACGGATCGGATGTCTTATTACCATATCCTTATCCGTTTATAATTCGGATGTCTATAATCGGATTCGGATAATATCCTCTTGAAACGGATCCGGATAATATCCTCTATAAACTAATTCGGATGCGGACGGATATCGGATTTACGGATATCCATTTACGACCCTAACACTACCAAAAAAAACAGGATTAGTGACCGCCAAATCGGTCACTAATCCCATAAAAATCGGTCACTGATTTCAATCAGTGACCGATCAGTGACCGATCACGATCGGTTGGTAAAAACCTCGCAACTAATTATTCAGTGACCGATATATATCAGTCACTAAATTATTGACCGATATATCGGTCACTAATATAAAAAATAACGGTCACTAACCAAATTATCTTCCTTTGTTAAGTCGGTCATAAATCGGTCACTAATTCAGTGACATCACAAAAATCGGTCACTAATTTTCTTCAATTCAGGATGGATTTATTTTGTGACCGATTATATCGGTCACTAATTAATTTAGCAGATTTTTAATTTTGATATTCAATTAAAATTGTATTTTTTTTTTAACTCCTATATTATTTTAATGAATCATTTAAAAACCTATTTCAAATAAACAAAAGTAATAATACCAAACAAAATACTTTAACACCCCAAACATAATATCATAGCCATATTACAAATTATCCAATTAAAAGTAGGAAGTTTCTCAAACCATTAATAACAAGTCAAATAAATTTTCATCAAGTTTTGATCACCATTGTTTCATGTAAACTCCGAAAGACTTCGACTTGTTGAATGCTTGGCCCAAATTAGCTGCTTCTAAAGTATTCAATCTCTCTGAGCACTTGGCCAAAGTCGCCGATAAAGGTTCTTCTCGTTGTCTTGCCTCGTCAACCAATTTTTTTGCCTCCTCGGCGATCTTTTTTGCTTCCTCCATGATTTTTGCTTCCCTAATTGCATCCAACTCTTTCTTTTGCTAACTTTTCTTCAATCACCTTCATCTGTTCTTCATCCAACTTCGACTACTAGACATATTACTGCATAGATTATTAAAGACAAAATCGGTAAAACTTATGTACAATCCAGTGACAAAACCAAATCATGCAAAGCCCAATCAAACAAGAAATGCTTGAAAATACAAAATATACCTTCTTACAAATCCACTAATATCTTCAAGAAGTAATTCTTTGGATTGTTCTCTTGTTCTCGGATACACTATATCACGTACATACAACCACCAAGATGGTCAACCTATGCAAAAAGCTAATTATTCAAAACAATATAATAATATTTGTACTATCTTCACAAAGAAAGACTTTAATAATGAAAAGAATTAATGAATTCTATATTCGATATATTTAGGAATATAAATCAAATATATATTGTATATAGCTAAATAATATATCTAATATATATCTAAAAATGTATATTCCAGCGAAATTACAGTAGCTAAATATGTATAGCTAATATATATCTAATATGTATAGTTGTTAAATATCTAATATATATATATGAATATGTACACCTAATAAATATTTAATATATTGATTTAGCTCTAATATCGAAACAACTAAAATGATTATGTTCTGCATATAGTTGCAGCCTGGGCTAAGAATGAATTGGCCCGGCCCGTGTAGCAGAAGGTTTTGGCAAGTACGCGAATATGATCGCCCAATTAAGGAAAATTCTTACATGCATCGGATGTTGGTACAGCAAATGATGAGGATTGGATTGCGTCAACAGTGGAATATGGTTTGACTCTGATTGTTTGATGTTCGACGTTAGTATGGAATGGAGAATGTTGTGTTTTATAATAATTTAAGAGTTGATTTGGATGAAATAATGTGGTCGATGAATCGAAGTTTTTCCCCCCGGTAAGATTTGAGCTCTACTGCATCCCTTCTCGAGGGGACTGGATTCTTATCTTTGTTCTACTTCAAATCATTCTAGGAATGATCTGTTTTTAAATTCTAATTTTAGAGCAATCTTAATTTTTCAATACTCCAAATAATTGTAACATGTTATAGTGGGGATTTTAGGTATTTCTTGTTTCTTGATGGAGCATCATCTATAGCTTTTGTAATGGAAAGAATAAATAGAACAAAAAATCCCAACTTCACTTATGGTTTCATAAAGGGTATTTCACAACTTGTCAAAATATTCAAGAAAATTGAACCTCATTGGCTTTCACACTTGCACTAGAATCTTTTTATATTAAATGTGTTAGTAAAATATAAGTCGATTATGGGAATAGTTACACTACCAGAAAACAGGCTTTTTCCAACCGATTTTCAGTGACCGATTTATCGGTCACTGATTAGTGACCGATTAGTGACCGATCAGTGACCGATGTCACATATATATAATAATCAGTGACCGATTAGTGACTGCATAACTTTCAATAACAAATCAGTTACTAATCGGTCATTGATCGGTCACTGATTCTATGACCGATTATTATTGGTCACTGATCGGTCACTAATTTTATGACCCAAAATTTAATCAGTCATTGATCGGTCACTGATTCTGTGACCGATTTTTATCGGTCACTGATCGGTCACTAATGGTTTGAATATGGTATAAAGCGGTCACTGATTTTGGGACCGATATTTTATCGGTCACTAATCGGTCACTAATTTTGTGATCTAAACCCTAATCGGTCACTGATACTGTGATAGATGAATATCAGTCACAGATCGGTCACAGATTGTTTAATTTTGTTATACTTCGATCATTAATCAGTCACTGATGTTGTGACTAAAAATTATATCGATCACTAATCACATTTTCAAGAATTTTTAATTATTTTTGAAAAAAAAAACACAAAATATAAATAAATCAATTTTGAATTTATTATTGCTTTTATCTTTTAATGCTAGAGATTTTTTTTTTTGAAAATATCTAAAACACAAATAATATATACATTAAACTACTTAATGTAATTATTTTCGTTCTTTGAACAAAGTATAAATTTGATCATTAACTATTTAATCAAATTTTTATCAAATGTTGACTTTTCATTCTTTGAACAAAGTTAAATTTGATCATTAACTATTTAAATATGTTTTGAAATATTAATTGAATCAAAATGATCCATTTGAGAATTGATTCGAAGTTCATAATTTAGAAGAATGTTGGAATCAATTCGTGAATCAGATCAAGTATCAACTTTATTAAATTATTCGTTGAATCCAAATGATCCACTAAGAATTGATTTGAACTTTATAATTTATAAGAATGCTAGAATCGATTCGTGAATTAGATCAAGTTTCAAAATTTTATTAAATTTAATTTCAAACTCGACTTATCTTTGTTAGGCTAATTTAAAAAACTATATTTTGAATTATTCATCAAATCAAATCAAGTTTCAACTTAATTAAATATAATTTAAAACTTGACTTAACTTTGTTAGATTAATTTTAAAAAATATATTTCGAAGTATTCTTTGAATCAAAATGAGCCACAGGATAATTTGGACCCCAAAAAAGAAATGATCTACATGATAATTGATTCGAAATTCATACTTTGGAATAATGTTACAATCGATTCGTGAATTATATAAGTTTCAACTTCATTAAATTAAATTTAAAACTCAAATTAACTTTGTTCGATAGTTAATTAAAATAATATGCTTCATAGTATTCATTGAATCAAAATGATCAACCTGGAAATTAATTCGAAATTCATACATTGTAAGAATGTTCGAATTGATTTGTATGAATCAAATCAAGTTTCAAAATTGTATTAAATTTAATTTGAATCTCGACTTAACTTTGTTAGGTTAATATTTAAAAAAATATGTTTCGAAGTATTCATTATATTAAAGTGATCCACCTGATAATTTATTCGAAGTTCATACTTTGAAAGAATGTTAGATCGATTTATGAATCAAATCAATTTTCAACTTAGTAAGAAAATCAAATAACATTTAAACAACTTATTAACTAATTTTTTTATGAAACTAAATATATAAAATTTAATACTTTTATCTATTAATGTAATTTTTCTAATATATATATATATGTATGTTAAATACTATTTGTTACTTTAACATTTTAATAGTAATTATATTTTCATTCTCAGCCTAAAATTATGTCGCCCAGTCCCGCTTTCATTTTTTTCATTCTAAAATTGTCCCGCTTCATTCCGTTTTCACCAATTTCTAAAATGGTAAATGTTTGCTAAATTGTTAACAAAATTTGAACATTTAAGTAACTTGTAAGAAAAGAAGCAACCGGTGAACAAATCAAGAAGTAACTTGTTCATTTAGTTTTCTGAAAATGTTTGTGTCTTGCAAAGCTTGTGTGGGAGATTAAGAGAATGCTTGATAAATTGATCCAGGAATAGAGAGGAAGAGGCAGGGTATACAAACGCAAAGAGGCAGAGCAAATGGGGTATGATCCGAAAGCTCACCCCTAGTTGAATAACAGAAACTATAAATAATATTTGATGGAATATATTTGATTTTTAAAGATATACAGCTGTAATAATATCACAGAAGCTAAATAATATTACAAATTAATCATTGGGCCTGGAATCAAAATAAGCCTTAATCATTATATATATATATATATATATCCGTCCCGATGGTCAATTACTACAGTGATCACATCGCATAAAAGGGGTGCGGGAACCGTAAACATATGATAATTTCTTCAAACCGAGCCGCTCAAGTTGGATGAATCTAGTCTTATAACCGGCAGATTATCAGTATGATGGGTTCTTGCTAAGCTTTCTTAGATTATCACATGGTTTTTTATGCCGTTTCCATGCAGACAAGATACTCATAAAAAATAAATTACCCTACAAGTCCACTCTACTTCATGTTGATACAAAATCACCTTGTATTACGTAAATCTTAATCGTCCAAACCCGTTCTCTAATCTAAATAAAAAGTTCTCAATACCTGAAGGATACAATGACCATCAACAATATTGTAGGAAATTGATGGATATGCAGAGAAAAATGTCTGAAAGATTTGCAAAAGACACACTAGATAAAACTAAGGGGAAATTACATCTAGGTACCCTGTATTTAGACCTAATTACAATTTAGTCCTCGCATTTTCGTTTATTACATATTAGTCCCTAAAAATATTGTTTCAGTTACAAATCAGTCCCTCTTTAGGGGTTAAAAGGTAATTGAAATAGTATTTTTAGGGACTAATATGTAATAAACGAAAATGCGAGGACTAAATTGTAATTAAGTCTAAATACAGGGTACCTAGATGTAATTTCCCCTAAAACTAAACTATACATCAGTTATGTATTCTAACAGATATCTTCAGCTGAAGTTTCTGTCTCTCCGTATTCCGACAATGATGGAGAAATTTCTCGCCCCGAGAGATTATTAGGACAGAACAGGGTTGGCTTCGGAGGAATTTCAATAGATTGAATACTTCCTTCTAACATTTCGACAACCTTAGACATTGCTGGCCTATTAGATGGAGTTGTTTGAATGCACCAAAATCCTACTAAAAGCATTTTCCTCGCCTTCTCTTCTTCTTTCTCTTCAACCATTACATCATCTTCTCCCTGTGTGGCGTTTGCTACTATTTGCTGGTAGATTTTGTCCGGAAAATAATTCTGGCTCGAATTGGTTGTCCCGGCTTCCTCCATATTTCTAGCTCCAGCCATTTCCAGAATCATCATTCCATAGCTATACACATCGGATTTATGAGAAACTCCTCCAAAATTCCTGGAGAATACTTCAGGAGAAATATAGCCGATGGTGCCTCTTGCCCCGAGCATTGACAATATACTTTGCTTCTTCTTGCACAACTTAGCAAGGCCAAAATCAGATATTTTCGGGCACATGTCTTCATCCAGAAGAATGTTCTGAGGCTTGATGTCGAAATGCACAATCCTAGTGTTGCAGCCCATATGCAGATATTCTAGACCTTTAGCAACTCCAACCGCAATCTTGTACAGTTCTTCCAAATCCAGGAGACAATCTGCACTACTACTGCTTATGAACTTGTCCAATGATTTGTTGGGCATGTATTCGTATATTAAAGCTCTCTTGGTTTTATCGAGGCAAAATCCAAAGAGTTTGACAATATTGACATGGGATGTTCTACTAATGCTGGCAACTTCATTCATGAATTCTTCTCCAGATCCATTGCTCTCATCTGTGTTAGCCAAAACCTTGACAGCAACGAGGCAGCCGTTTGGTAGCGTTC
This sequence comes from Lantana camara, assembly GCA_037501455.1. Taxonomy (NCBI): domain Eukaryota; kingdom Viridiplantae; phylum Streptophyta; class Magnoliopsida; order Lamiales; family Verbenaceae; genus Lantana; species Lantana camara. The sequence goes on from CM074855.1 coordinate 135,087,089, forward strand.
CTTTGTAGACACTACCGTAGCCTCCTTGACCAAGCTTATCATTGAAGGATTTCGTCATTTTTTTGATTTCGGAATATTTGTATCTCCTTGGGGCCAGAGATTCTTGTTGGAGTATGAATTTTTCCACAATGCGGTTGCGTTCTTCTTCAGATTTGGATTTTGAACGTCGGGATTTGACTATTATAATCACTAAAGCAGTTATAAGAGTTATACCAAGTAACAGTCCTGGAAACAGAATTAAGAGAGGTTACATGTCCAGCAACAACATAAAACAAATTAAAATCGAACAAAGTTGAATGCCTTACCTCCAATTATCCCAAGATAAGATGGCCATGAAATGCTCCTTTTTTTTCTTTTGACCCCAAATGATCCTGGATGGAAGGAACAATAGTTAACTTTTTCAAGCATTGAAGTCACAGATTATAGATATAAATTATTCAACAGAGATATATAGGATATTCCGCTCTACATTTTGAAATAGCTTACGAGGAGTTTCAGCCGAGGGGGCAGGAGCTGGAACTTCTGGCTCTTCTACGGTGCTTGGGCTATGGACCAAGCTGGAGGACATGAGTGTGGAGCAGAAGGTGCAAACATAATCAGCCGCGGTGCAGTTGAATGCTCTCGCTGGATAGTCGGGGTGATAAATTACAGCATTTGGGCACGCGCTCTTGAACACCTGCAAGTACGATGACTCTCCGCATTCCTTTCGGTCCCTGTACATCTTGCACGGGCTGCGGCACATGCCAAAACGTGCGCCCGGAGTTTTGATTCGCAAATCGGCAGGACACCTCTGGTTGAGGTCCTCCACACAACCCGCGGATCCGCACTGACCCTTGCCACCGGTGGCCTCGATGGTCACAGGCAAGTTGTAGCCTTTGGTGAGTCTGACATAGTACATGTCCGGGGGACCGAGATCGAAATTAATTAGTGTTACGGCGTCAAGTGGCATGTCGTAGCACTGGATTTCCCCAGAGCCACAGTCACCGGTTGCGCAGATTCCCTGGCCTGAGACGTTAAATTCGCATTCGGTTCGTCCCCAGACCCTACCGGACCATTCGGCTGGGGCCTGTAAGGAGCGCGAGCTGCCTTTGCGCAGCTCGAATCCTGTTGTTTCCAGGTTTGGTTGCCCATTAATTGCTGGCCAAATCGTATGTGAACAGTTGTTTACAAATGTAAAGTTAACCCCTCCAACAACTCCTGCATTAATGGTTTGAATCAATCTTGTAATATATATATGAAGGAAGTTTCAGGAAAAACTATATAAATAGAGTACCAGTACCATGGAAAATACGAAGCAGAATGATGAAATAAATAGCCGCGGGGGACGGACTCATGAAAGAATTTTCTTATGATGTACCAATCAGAAATAGTAATGTTAAGTGAAAAATGTATGCTGCTTATTCAACTGGAGAGGAAGGAATTAATGAAGAATGGTAAGAGGGGACAGAGGAAGTCCTTGGAGCCATAGATGATGATGGGAAGAAGAATGATGGATTAAGTCGTGGTCGTCTCCTGTCTCTATGACCCTTGCTTGCTTGCTTTAGAAGGATGGAAAATGATCACACCTTGTTAAGGAACGATTTCAAAATAGATAAAAGAAATCACTTTAGTTGGTAACTTTAAGAAAAAGTTCATCCAAAATATTTTAAAAAATCTTGTATTATAAAAAGTGATGCCCCCTAAAAGATTCTATGTAATTTTTCTTTTACACACCATCTCCTACGCCAATGTAGTCAATATTTAAAAGGATTCACGCTCAAATGTCCTTATATATATTTCAAACACATTGAATGAGTACGCTCAATACTTTTAAATTTTACTTAAATATTATATTAATAAATAAAGAAATATCTAAATTCCTAAATTTTATAAGTCATTATTATTGTAATTATAATATAAATATAATTATATGTTATATGATTGTAGTATATTTCAATTTGATATTTTTTTAAATTCTAATTAAATTTTATATTGATAAATAAAATATAGACATAAACTCCTAAACATTATACATGATATTCAGAGTATACATATTAAAAATTATTGTAATTACAATATAAATATAATTATATAATATTGATAAAAATTATTTTTTAATTCAGCCTAAATATTATAGTAATGAATAGAATAAATTTTAAGTTATATTATTATATCTATTAAAAAGTATTTTAAATATCTTATATGTATACATATATATTATAACAGAATATATATATATATATATATATATAATTTATGGGCAATTAATAAAAAGGACCAAATATCTCTAAAATTTATCTAAACTCAGTTTGAAAATTTTATGTTTTAGATCTCAATATACGTTTTATTTTTCCTGAACCCCTAAGACCCTAAAAAACCTGTTTTGCCCCTGATTTTCCCTCAAAACACCTTGGTTTCCCTTTTATTTTTATTTTTATTTCCCCCCCCCCCCCCCCCCCCCCCCCCCCCGAAATGGATTCTCAATTCCTTCTCCAACAACCTTGTCAATTCGTCGACAACCAGAGATAACGCCGACCACACTACAATGAACTATATCGTGTAAAAATTGATATCCACCGTTGATTACTACAGTGGTCATATCGTGTAAAAGAGGTGCGTGAACCGTTTATACATGATAATTTCTTCAAACCGAGCAATTCAAGTTGGATGAATTTAGTCTTATAAGTTATAACTGACAGATTATCGGTATGATGGGTTCTTGTTAGCTCTTTTAGATTATCACAAGTTTTTTTATGCCATTTCCAAGCAGACAAGATACTCATAAAAAAATAATAAATTACACTTCAAGTCCACTCTACTTCATGTTGCAACAAATCACCTTGTTTTACATAAATCTTAATCGCTCGAATCCGTTCTTTAATATAAATAATAGTTCTCAATACTAGAAGGATACAATGACCGTAAGCAATACGTTGTTCAACGATATTGTTGGAAATTGAAGGATATGCAGAGAAAAAAGAGTAAAAAGAGAATACCTATTCTGTAATGGTATATTCTGGATGATTCGAAAGATACAATTTAAGTAAAACTAAATATCAAATAAAATAAAACTAAATATTAGTTATGTATTCTAACAGATATCTTCAGCTGAAGTTTCTGTCTCTTTGTATTCGGACAATGATGGAGAAATTTCTCGTTCTGAGAGAGATTATTAGGACAGATTAAGGTTGGCTTTGGAGGAATTTCAATAGATTGAATACTTCCTTCCAACATTTCAACAACCTTATACATTGCTGGCCTATTAGATGGAGTTGTCTGAATGCACCAAAATCCTACTAAAAGCATTTTCCTTGCCATCTCTTCTTCTTTCTCTTCAACCATTACATCATCTTCTCTCGGTGGTGTGGCGTTTGCTACTACTTGCTCGTAGATTTTGTCCGGAAAATAATTCTCGCTCGAATTGGTTGTCCCAGCTTCCTCCATATTTCTGGCTCCAGCCATTTCCAGAATCATCATTCCATAGCTATACACATCAGATTTATGGGAAACTCCTCCAAAATTCCTGGAGAATACTTCGGGAGCAATGTAGCCAATGGTGCCTCTTGCCCAGAGTATTGACAATATACTCTGCTTCTTCTTGCACAATTTAGCAAACCCGAAATCAGATATTTTCGGGCACATGTCTTCATCCAGAAGAATGTTCTAAGGCTTGATGTCGAAATGCACAATCCTAGTGTTGCAGATATTCCAGACCTTTAGCAACTCCAACTGCAATCTTGTACAGTTTTTCCAAATCCAGGAGACAATCTGCACTACTACTGCTTATGACATTGTCCAATGATTTGTTGGGCATGTATTCGTATATTAAAGTTTCTTGGTTTTATCGAGGCAAAGTCCGAAGAGATTGACAATATTGACATGGGATGTTCTACTAATGCTGGCAACTTCATTCATGAATTCTTCTCCGGATCCATTGCTATCATCTATGTTAACCAAAACCTTGACAACAAAGAGGCAGCCGTTTGGTAGCGTTCCTTTATAGAAACCACCATAGCCTCCTTGACCGAGCTTATCATTGAAGGATTTCGTCATTTTTTTTGATTTCAGAATATCTGTATCTCTTTGGAGCCAGAGATTCTTGTTGGAGTATAAAATTTTCTACAATGCAATTGCGGCGTTCTTCTTCAGATTTGGATTTTGAACATCGAGATTTGACTATTTTAATTGCTAAAGCAGTTATAAGAGTTATACCAAGTAACGGAAACAAGAGTTAAGGAGACATGTCCAGCAACAACCCAAACGAAAAAGGGATAATTACATACAGGTCCTGAGATTAGGCCCAATTACAAGCCGATCTCTATTCTTTTAAATATTAGACTGTAGTCCCTATATTTCTTATTTTATGTGAGGTCCATAACAAATTTTGTAAAAGTACACTTATGTCCCTGAAGGTTTTGTGAGTGTTACCTATAATGTATGACAAAAAATGCAAAATCGTCCCTAAAAGTATACAAAAATTAACAAATTAACAATGCCTAGGGACTACAGTTTAATATTCAAAGGAATAGGGACCGATTTGTAATTGGGCCTAACCTCAGGGACCCATATATAATTATCCCAAAAGAAAAGGGCAATAAAATAAACTAAAGTTGAATGCCTAATGCCTTACCTCCAATTATCCCAAGATAAGATGGCTATGAAATGCTCCATTTTTTTGTTTTGAAACCAAATGATCCTGGATGGAAGGAACAATAGTTACTTTTTCAAGCATTGAATTCACACATTATATATAACTTATTCAACATAGATATATAGGATATTCTGCTCTACATTTTGAAATAGCTTACCAGGAGTTTCAACCGAGAGCGTAGGAGCTGGAACTTCTGGCTCTTCTACGGTGCTTGGGCTAGGGGCCGAGCTGAAGGACAGTGTGGAGCAGAAGGTGCAAACATATTCAGCCACAATGCAGCTCATCGCGCTCGTTCCATTGTCGAGGAAATAAGTATAAGCATACGGGCACGCACTCTTGAACACCTGCGAGTACGAAATCAGTTTGCATTACTTGTACGTTGAAGTGTTGGACACCTCACAAACGCTGCTGCACGCGCTGACACATTTGATTCGCAGTTGGGCAGGACACCTCAGGTTGAGGTCCTCCACACAACCTGCGGATCCGCACTGACCCGAGCCACCGGTGGCCTCGACGGTCACAGGCAAGTTGTAGCCGTTGACATGACATGGTAAATGTCCGGGGCACTGAGAGCGAATTTAATTAGTGTTGTGGCGGTGGCTGTTGTGCCATTGCACTGGATTTTCCTAGAGCCACAATCACAGGTTGCGCAGGTTTCCCGGCCTGAGACGCCAAAGGTGCAGTCGGTTAGTCCCCAGAATGTACCGGCCAAGCCGGGTGGGGCATGTAAAGAGCACGAGCTGCCTTTGTGGAGCTCGAATCCTGTGGTTTCCAGGTTGGTTGCCCATTAATTGCTGGCCAAATCGTATGTGAACAGTTGTTTACAAATGTAAAGTTAACCCCTCCAACAACACCTGCATTAATGGTTTGAGTCAATCTTGTGAGTAGGAGTAATGTATATATGAAGGAAGTTTCAGGAAAAACTATATAAATGGAGTACTAGTACCATGGAGAATACCAAGCAGAATGACGAAATAAATAGCCGCGGGGGACAGACTCATGAAAGATTTTTCTTATGATGTACCAATCAAAAACAATAATGTTAACTGAAAAATGTATGTTGCTTATTCAACTGGAGAGATGAATCAATGAAGAATGGTAAGAGGGGACAGAGGATGTCCTTGGAGCCATACATGATGGGAAGAAGGGGAAGACGGGCCCTTGTACTGGCTGACCTATCCGGATTCGAGTGATACAATAACTGCACCTCAACCTGAACAGAGCAAAGAAGACCTTAGTACCACCACCACACCAACGGCCGATGATCCTCCTCTGAATGATGTCCAAACCGAGGTAACAGAAGCTCTGAACTCCTCCCTCTTTGATATTCATAATAATTTTGATACCACAAATGTTGTTGATACTGTTTCTAAGAATGTAACAGTGAGTCACAGGTATCCCTTGCCACGGCGAAGCAACAGAGGGGTCCCTCCACACAGATACTCTCCAGAGTATGTTTCTTGATCAACTAAATATCCCATAGGAAACATGATCAGGGGGAGCATATCCGGAGCTGCTAAAGCTTTCTTTGGGAACCTTTGTAAAGAAGTTATCCCCGAAAACAATGTAGGAAGCCAGACAGAGTAGAGAATGGGAAGAAGCTATGGAAGTTGAGATGAGTGCTCTGATAAAAAATAAGACTTGGGAAAAGTGTCGACTACCTAAAGGGAAGAAGCCGGTTGGGTGCAGATGGATATTCACTGTAAAAACATAAAGCTGATGGATCTTGTAGCACCCGCACGGTGGGTCACCACATCCCCCGCACCAAAGTCCGATCCACATACGAAATGGAGAGTCCGTACATGAACTAAACAGTGGCGAACGGGAGACTGACAGACTCGCACCTAAGCTAGACGGGACTTAGACCCTAAACAACAGAACCAAACAGACAATAAAAATACGGAAGCGAAACAAGCCATGCCACAAACAAACATACGTAAACAGGTAACATGTTCAACTAGCATAAATACCTAATCCCGAATATCATACAATAATCATAAATCCATCGGGTTCAACTAAACCGAGAAAACCTGTCCTAACCTGTCCCAAAATATACATATCACTTCATATTTAAATTCCAAATAACATATCCAAACATATCTTATACATAAGCCGAATGAAAGAAATGCGAATGCAAGACAACCTACTAACAAAAGACTCGAAAGCAAACTGCAAAGGACTGACACACTCCGCCTAGCACGAACTCCAAGCAAAACCTGCAATCTAAACAAAAGAGGGGAGGGGTTAGTCTTAACTCGACTGAGTGAGGGGTTAACACACTCACACTATATATATAAGAGCAAAGCACGTACAAACTCATAATATTCATGAACGCAGGGATAGTTTTTGCATACTAAATCATTTCCCGGTGATATATATACATATAGGGCTTACTTAGCAAAAACAAACAAACCAAACTTACTTACCGAGCAAACTTAGCAAAGCTTATTAATTCTTAACATAAACAGATCTTAGCTTATCTTGTAAAACTCACTTTTAACTTAACTTGGAATCTATCCCCGTTTCATGAACCTTAATAAAACATACATATCATATAGAACTCGGCGGGAACGAGCTCCGACTCCCCCAATCTCCTCAGAACATAACATAACAGAATCAAAACAGAAAACTTACATACACATCATATCATATCATATCATCCTCAACTCTTGTGATGGAAGGGTGTATACGCCCAAACCATCCATTCAAATGAGGGGAGCGCCTTGCGAGCACTCAAACCCTCAGGATTCCTTCCCTCACCAAACCTCCCGGTGAGTTCAGAGGTGATCCTCTTCCGACATATGGAGACTATGCACAGGCTTTACCTCGACGGCCCTATACCGTCCCGAGGGCTCCTTACCCATAGCTCCAGGGCCCAACATATACAAACTCAAACTCAAACTCATATCCCGCTACAACAGAGACAGACAGACAAACATAACTTATACATATATACATATACCACTTTCCGTTTCAATCAAACTCGGTCCTTGCCAAACTTGGCTCATGAGCAGCATATGGCTAGAAGCATAGCTTCACGTGGCAAAACATAACAAATCATATCACCGAGGCATACATAGGGCGGTACATTGCTTAACATACTTGGAAACTCAAGACATATTCAACAAATACATATTTCACATTTATTTACATATTTATAGGGCTTAGTAAACCGCATGCAATCAAAATCGGGCATATTGCATTAAGGTGTAACTATATCCTAACCTCACCTGACACCGAAGAGGCCGAAGACACAACAAATGATCCACCCCGGAATCAACACGACTAACAAAACACCACCCCGGGTGTACCTGACCAAACTGAATACAAAACAAGACTTAGACATGTGAATGAACCATATAGACGCACGGCGTATGCTTATGATTGGCATGAAGTCATGGATCACGTATACATGCATAAATCAATCAGGCACTAACAATAAATCACGTTACATGCACATACTAAAGCATATAATGTAAATTCACATCAAAACATGCAATTAAATCGAAGTAATAAAGCTTAGAATGCAAAACAAAGTCATAACATAACATAACAAACACAAAACAAACGCAAACCTACCACAGAAGCTGGGAATGGCCTCGCCCAAGGCGGGAAGGACCGTTCCCACACACGCACCCAAGTTCTAGAGAACGGGAACGACCGTTCCGAGAACCAGCACAAAGTGGGAACGGTCGTTCCCAGATTCCCGAACTCTTCCCGAGCGTCTGTAAAGAAACGCCCAAACGCACCCCGGGAACGGCCGTTCCGATCCCAAGCACAACCTAGGAAGGGCCGTTCCAAGTCTCAGAGCTGACTCAGCCAACCCTGGAAAGGGTCGTTCCCACCATAAGGCAAAACGGGAACGGCTGTTCTGACCTGGAACAGCTGAAAAGAAGCAGAAGCTCCAAAAATAGCGACCGGGAAGCCAACCACCACACCCACACAGCCACAAACCACAACCAAATCATGCAAAATTAACACAATAAAGCATACTTGACACGTATATCACATATTTGCACATAAGAGCTCTCGAAACGAGCTTAATCAAGCCAAACTCCCAATCCGGCACTATTCATCATCTTCCCCAACAAAGCACGTAGGCATATATCCGAGGCACGAAAGAGACATTAAATTAAAGCACGTAACGAAAGGGTCACAAATCTTACCTTTAGGTCGTTGATCGGACGATTGGATCTTGCAAACCCGAGCTCAAGGCTTCTTGGCTAAAAAGGGAAAAATATCTTCTCTTCTCTCTTCCTTGTGTGTTGATCGATCAATGAGGGAGAGAGAGGAAAGGCTGGCCCTTTTTAGGGCTGGTTAAACGGGTCGGTTAAACGGGTAGGGTCAAACGGTATTCGATCCAAACGAATCGGATTTAAAACGGCAGGGCTATCAAATGGCTTTAGAAATTAAATGGTTAATCCATTAAATTCGAATCATCGAAACGAACTCAATGGTAGGGCCGGAATTCGAATTCGAATTCCCAAGCTCAAATAGCCAAGAAGGCCCATACGTCCTAATCACAATTAGGTCCCTAAATTGCAAATATTGGACAATTGAGTCCAAGTACAATTTAATTAAATTCTAAAGCGCACGTAATTAAAATAAATCTCACATTGACACGTAAGCATGCTAAATCACATAATTCACAAAATTAATGAATTAAACTCTCTAGTGACGCCGTACCTGGAATGCCGAAGAGACGGGGCGTCACAGATCTGTTGAGAGATATAAAACTCGGTTAGTAGCAAAGAGGTACACTCAGATGTACGGTGTTGATTATTTGGAAACCTTCTCTCTTGTGGCGAAGCTAGACATAGTTTGAGTGCTACTTTCAGTTGTTGCTAATAAGGATTGACCTCTTCATCAGTCTGATGTGAAGAACACCTTCCTGTATGGTGACTTGTCAGAGCAAGTGTATGTGGAACCCCCTCCAAGGTTTACAGGGGAATTTGGGAAAGATAAAATTTGTAAACTCCGAAAGGCGTTGTATGGATTAAAACAATCACCTTGGGCATGGTTTGATAGGTTCACATTGGTGATGCAACTCTATGGATAGAGTTTGAAATGAAAGACCTTGGAGGATTGAAGTATTTCCAAGGGATTGAAATTCTACGGTCAAAAAGAGGCATCTCCATTTCACAGAAAAAGTATGTCCTCGATTTGTTAGCAGAAACTGGCATATCAGATTGCAAACTAGTTGAGACTTCGATACAGGTGAATCACAAACTGAAACTAGGAGAAAGTGGGAAACCAACTGAGAAAGAACAGTAGCAACGTCTGATTGGTAAACTCATCTATTTGTCTCATACGAAACCTGATATTGCTTATGCTGTGGGGATTGTAAGCCAATTCATGCATCAAACACAGAGAGAACATATGGAAGCAGTGATATGAATGATCTGATATCTGAAAGGGACTAGTGGAACAGGAAACATGTTTGACAGATATGGTCATCTTGACATTGAAGCCTATACTGATGCAGATTGGGTGGGAAACCCAAATGACAGAAGATCCATTTCTGGATACTTTACACTTGTTGGAGGGAATGTGTAACTTGGTGAAGCAAAAAGCAGAGGGTCGTGGCTTTATTGTAGCACCCACATGTAGGGACCACATCCCCACACTAGAATCCAAACCCGAATACGAAATGGAAAGTCCATACCCGAGTCCAGATCATAGCGAACGGGAGACCAACGCACTCACTAGGCTAGGCGGAGGTAAAACACAACCAGAGTATGCGGAAGCGATTAAATAAAACCAAAGCAAGTAGTAGATGCAAAACATAGATACATATAGATACCAACACGTAATTATATCATATTTACTTATAGGTACCAACATTCACAACATATACAATGGCCATCCCGGCCTCACCAAAATAAAGTCCCAAACCTCCAAGTCATCAGTCATACATATACAAAATAATCAAGTGTATATAAGTAGATGCATCTAACAAGACCTAGACCGATAAGTGCAAAGGGAAGACACACTTCTCCGCCTAGCTCAAGCCCCAAAACCTGCAACTAAAAGAATAAACGAGGGGTCAATCAACTGACTGAGGGGGGGAGGGGGGGCTAATGGACACCTATACACTATATATATAAAGCAAAGCACTAAACAAGAGGTGGACTTATGAACCGGGATAGGTTTTACAAACCAAACTTTCAAAACAAACATATATACTTGAAAACCATTTACATCGACTCTATTCCAATTCATAATTTCCATAACATAACATAATATATGCTCGGCGAGAACGAGCTTCCAAACTTTACTCCTCATATTAAATAAAATATAAATAAAAAAACATCCAATCACTTCACCAGTGATGGAGGAGCCACCGGCGGCCCTAACCATCCATAAAATTAACAAACTGACGCGGGGTAGCTAACCCACAATGTGTCCTCCCCGGTTCTTACACCGGAGGCATCAAAATACCACGCCTTCCCTAGCTCCAGGGGCCGCACGTGATATCTTGGGTTGAAACTATGCACAAGCCGAGCCCCGACGGCCCGAAATCGTCCCAGGGATTCCTTACCCATAGCTCCTTGGATCCGCATTCACATAACATTCACGTACCAATTTTTTATGGCAAAACTCGCTAAACTTGAACATAAATTACTTTTCCAAAGTAGCTTACATATGCCTACATATTAACTTTCCAAAAATCAAACTCTTTCACAAGATCATAAACATATCATATTCAACACTTATTTAACTATATATATAATATACAGTCACATGCGCGGCTCGAAAATGTCACATAAGGCTTTAGGTCTTTAACTATACAAAAATCCTAAACCTCACCTTATGCGTAGAAAAGAAAGGAGTGGGAGTGATCAAGCTATGCCTTGGGCTCGTCCCCGGTAACACCGTCTGAAAAGAAAACACGAGAACCCAAGACTTAGACACTATATGAACCAAATTAAGACGCTCTGCCAATGCGTGATTCATGAATGAATGTCAAATATTATGAAATGTATCATATAATTTACATATCATGGCATATAACAATTATTTACAATTTATCATACAATAAAAATCAAGTAATAGCATCAAACATGCAAAAGATTGGCAATAAAAGTCATACAAAAGTATAATTAAGAAAAAGGAAAGCAGTAGCAGCTCCCAGGTCTCGAGAAGGATGGGAACAGCTCTTTCACTGTAGGGAACGACCGTTCCCATTTTCGTTTAAAAGTTTCTGGAGTGTGGGAACGGCCGTTCCGGCCCTTAGTTAAAAATGGGAAGAGTCGTTCCCAACTACCCGATTGCTCCCTGCGCGTCTGTAAAGATTTGGCCATTTTGGCCCTTGGGAACGGCCCTTCCCATTCCCAGTACAAACTGAGAACGATCGTTCCCATTTTCGGCAAAATACATTAAAAAGGCCCGGAAGGGCCGTTCCAGTTTAAAGCTGGGACGGAAACGGCCGTTCCGGCCTAGTTCGAAAAGCAGAGCAGAGCAGATCAGTTCCATTACAGCAGCAGGGGAAGCTCCATTTTTGGCCAAAAATGGCCAAAACCAATACCAAGAAGCTGCAACAACTTACCATAATTTGCAAACAATTAATATAAATCACTTAGGACAAGTTAGCACTCATAAAACTCGAAAATAACAAGACTAACGATCAATGAATGCAAATTCAAGCTCAAACACATGAACACATTGTATGCTCAATTAATACTTGATCTTTTGCAATAAATACAATATATATAACATGTAGAGTGCATTTATGAAGTCAAAATTCAAATATAACAAGTATAGCCAACATATTCATCAAATCAACCAAACCCTTACTATTCACGTAGGGGATCAAAGGCATACAATTACAACCCCAAAATTCAGAATTAAACCATGAAAATGAAGAGCTCGACAAGGAGTTTCCGAAACATACTCAAGCTCGAGAAAAGATGGAGAATCGAGGAAGAACGTGGCTCTTGAAGTTGGAGGATCAAACTTGGGGCTTTGGCTTCTCTTAGCTTGTTGCTTCTGTGTTGTTACGTGAGTGAGGGAAGGAAAAAAATGGTTCAGCCTTTAAGGGCTGAACCGGTTCGGTTCACTGGTTCGGTTCAAGTTGGTTCGGTTCAAAAGGTAAGGGTTCAAGCAAGCCAAAATTGAATTATTTCATATAATTCAGGTAAGAATTCAATTCACATAAAATCATATACGGTTAAATTAAGCGCAAATAATAGTAAATCACATAATTACCTGTACCGACTGTAAAACGGGGTGTCACATTTATCTAGTGCAGAAGCAGAGTTCAGTGGCAAAGCGAAAGGGGTGGCTGAGATCATTTGGCTAAGGAAGCTAATGACTGAGATTAGCTTGGCTCCTTAGGACATAGTCCTCTAAAGTGTGATAACAGGGCTGCTATCAGCATCTCGAAAAATCTCGTTCAGCGTGATAGGACAAAACATGTGCAAGTAGATCGACATTTCATTAAGGAGAAACTGGAAAATGACACTATCATGATTTCGTTTGTCAGGCCAGAAGATTAGCTGGCGGATATACTGACCGAAGCAGTCAATGGTTAGATATTTCAGACGGCGTTAAGCAAGTTAAGGATTGGCGACTCAATCACTTAACTTGAGGGGGAGTGTTGGGTATTAACTATATAAGGAACGGTTGACTATATCCCTAATTGGTAGAGATAGAGTCGGATTTGTAGGGATTTGCTCCTTTTACAATTTGTTATATATATAGGACCCTTGTACTCTTTTTAATACGAATATTATACGATTTACAATGAATACAATGAAAATCTTCTCCAAATACCATGTTCTAACACCTAAGCACCAAAAAATACACATATAGAAAACCGTATCCATCAGATTGTCAGGATTCAGTGCTTAGAAGAATCTTAAGGAGAAAGAGCTAGAAGAATTCTTTAAGAAAGAGTACTTGAAGTTATTAATGGTCATCTGGCAATTGAATTTTCTGGGTTATATTAGTTCTGAATCGGTAAAAACAAATACATACACTTTGCTTCTTGTCTCCCTCGATCAAACACCAAGTAGAGGAAGAAGAGAGTTTATCATTTTTCAAGTTAATTTTCTAGGGAAATTGCATACTTTGAAGCTCAATAATCATCACAACTCCATATTTTTCCTTTTCCTTACATATCAAGGTATAGATGAGATATTTGGTTGAATTCTTGAATTATGAATTTGAAGCTAGGGTTTTTATTTTGGGTGGATAATTTGGTTAATTGATGTTGGAAGCATGATTTTAGCCTTCTAGCTTTATATTGATGCATATATCATGAAGTTTATGAACTTGGGTGATGAACTCATATATGGGTTTGGAATTGATGATTCTTGATGATCAATGATTGATATAAGTGTTTATGTTGGTTTTTATTGCATATTAAGTACCCAAGTATGTTTATTGCATATAAGAGTTAGCCGCCCTGAATCAAACGTTCAACCTCATCCCTCAGGGCAAACCACTCGGAGGTGTTATGACTGGTCTATAGATGGAAGTGGCAGCACTTCCCAAAATCTCTTATCTTCTGCGTTTCCTTGATCGACTTCAGATTCTTGAATAGCTTCTTGTTTGAGACGTTGTAGATCTCTTCGATAGTCCTGTTAAGGACGGTGTAGTGCTTCTTCATTCCACTCCCGGACCCCTGATCAACACGAGTCTTGATATCTAGCTTAGACTCGGTTCTCAGAGGTTGATATGTTTTAACTTGCTTCCCTGGGTCATTTCTCTGGGCCATCTTGACTTCCTCGACCCACAACCAGTCTCTCACAATCTCGAGTAACTTGGAAATCTAGTCGGGGTTTTCCCGGATGATATGTTGGCCACACTTCTTATCTCGGAGAGCCGTGTGGAGGGTTGGAATTAGCATGTCCATGCTCGGAGCTTGGACCTAGAGTGTTGCTCGGGAGAATCGAGTAAAGAAATCCCTCAGGATTTCATTTTCCCTCTGAACTATGTTGTAAAGCTAGGTCGAGGGTAACTTGTCGCCTTTTACGGATGAAAAGTGAGCCACGAATTGGTTAACTAGATCATCATACGACCTGATACATCGACGGGCTAGCCTTGAGAACCAGTCTTGGGCTGTCCCAACCAGTGTCGTGGCGAAGATCTTGGCTCAAATATCGGAGGAGTATCCGAAAATACTGATCTCGATTTCGAATCGTTTGACATGTCTCTCTGGAACAATCATTCCTCCATTAGTCGGGAGATTAGTAGGCATCTTGTCCTCAGCCATCGCATCGATGATTTCCTCACAAAACGGGGACTTCGCCTCTTGGGCACTCCTGTATTTGTGAGCAGGTGCTCGGGCATCTTCATACCTCTGCCTAGGTTGTTGGTCTCGATCACGCCTCCTTCAGGAAGGTTTATAGCAAAATTCATCTTTCCCATCTTGGATGTCATATACAGATGGTGCTTCAAGTGCTGCTCTGGGTGGTGGTCACTCGAGGAGAGCTCGATCCTGGAGTGGAGCCGGCCTCTCCCTCAGCGGAAGCTTATTTCTCAAGTCATACTTCCCTACATCAAACCCTCGATTAGACTTAACGGGGGCATCGGGATCGACCCTAGCCCCTAACAGATCGAATACAACAAGATTTTTGTGTTCTTTGCCTTTTCCGGGGGGGGGGGGCACACCTCAAAATTCACTAGTGGTCCCGCGACATGGAGCGCCCCTGTGTCATCCCTCCTTTCCTGTCGAGTGGCTTCATCTTCCCTGGGCCTTTCTTCGCTGACAACCCTTTTTCCCATGTCCTGATGTCGACCCAACAACCACCTGTTCCTGGGGCAAAAAAACTTCAGTGGCCTGCGGCCCTCGACCAGCTCCTTGGTATTTCACTGGGCCAGGCAGAGGAGGGGGATAGTCATAATACTGGGACTAAAATAACCCGGAGGTGGTGGAGGTGGAGGGGCATACCCCCAGTGAGGCGGGGGGGCATACCCGTAATGGACCAGAGGTCCATAGTAGTGAGAGTAATAACCCTGCATGGGGATGGGCGTCGACCAGGGCTACCCAAGGCTTTTCAGGAAAGACTGGAGCCCTTCTCTTTGCGGCAGCTACGACAACCTTAGCTTAGCAATGCTCGAGGTAGGTGTCCAGGTCGGGTCCCGAGTAAACCTCGGGAGGTGCCCCTCCTTAGTTATCCCCGGCTCTTTTAGGAACCGTACTCTGCCCCTCGGTTGCTGGGGCGCCATGATCTTCCGCCCATCTGGGCCAAACACTCTCTCACTTCTAACTCTCAATCTTCCAAGGCTTTTGTTCGAGAGATTCCAATAGACGGCACCAAAATGATCGAGTCGATTTCTTGGTGCCTTGTAGCTCGAAGATGGATCGACCGACCACTTGAATTTGTAATGTTGGGAAAGGTCCTCGAGGTTGTATCGAGCTGCGAGAATGAAAGCAAAGTGAGGTAAAGGCACTTGGGACTAGGGATGTAAACGAGCCGAGCTTTGCCCTTTTTTCTTGGCTCGAGCTCGGCTCGACCAAGCTTTTGAGCGGCTCGGCTCGCGAGCCATGAAAAACATATTTTTTTATTTAAAAAATAATTATTTTTAATATTTATATATAAAAATAAGTATATATATATATAATATTATATATGATATAAGTATTTTTATATATAAAAATTAATATTTATTTATTTTTAATTAAAAATAGTGGCTCACGAGCCAAAAACAAAGGAGCTTGGGTTCGAGCTCGGTTCGGCTCGGCTCGAGAAAGCTCACGAACCGGCTCGCTTGTTTACATCCCTACTTGGGACAGATGGAGTTGGACCCAATGTTGGCACTTCGACGCTCAAATCAAATATCGATCTAGTTGAGAGAGAGTCGAGTAGACTTGAGTGCAATAAATGAGCTTTTTCAAATGACATTTATGAATTATGAGGGTGTATTTATACCTTGGCGGTTAATGATGGCACATAGTACGATTTGGCAGGCACATTTAATGCCTCTCAAGTACGGTTTGGCAAGCGCATTTAATGCAGGTGGCGGCTTGGAGGGCCCCATGGTATAACCCATGTCGATGGTCGAGTTGAAACACCGAGCTGGGACGTCGATTCGATCACCTCCGATGCTGGTCGAGGGCTATCCGACTTAACCCATGGAGCAGGCCATGAGTTGGTTCCAAGCATCCTCGAGGCGAATCAAGTTGACCATCTCTGCCCGGTCACATGCTGACTCACCTGCCATGCTTATTCATCTGACACGTGGCGTGCGGGTATTGGTCCAAGTGGCACGCCGGATTTGACCCACATCAATATCTGTTAAAAAGTAATTCCAGGTCCCTAAGATTTGCCCTAATTACACAACGGTCCATGTAACTTTGGATTTTACATGATAGTCCCTAAAGTTAGATTCCGTTAGAAGTCCACAACGGCCGTTAGGGTTCCGTTAAAATTAATTACAAATAGGTCCCTCAAGTTTGACAAATCTAACAAAACGATCCCTTAGTTTCAGGAATTTTACAATACAGTCTTTGTCGTATTCTACGGAACCCTAACGGGCGTTGTGGACTTCTAACGGAATCAAACTTAGGGACTATCATGTAAAATCCAAAGTACGTGGATCGCTGCGTAATTAGAGCAAA
The DNA here is from genome assembly GCA_037501455.1 of Lantana camara. Classification (NCBI taxonomy): domain Eukaryota; kingdom Viridiplantae; phylum Streptophyta; class Magnoliopsida; order Lamiales; family Verbenaceae; genus Lantana; species Lantana camara. Next base: position 135,104,287 of record CM074855.1, read on the forward strand.
CCTTAGGGACCTGTATGTAATTCTCCCTAAAAAGTATTTTAAATATCTGATATGTGTGTGTGTGTATATATATATATGGAGTATACATAATTTAGGGTCAATTAATAAAGAGGACCAAATATCTCTAAAATTTATCGTAAACTCTCAAGTTTGAAAATTTATGTTTTAGATCCTCAATATAAATTTTATTTTTCCTAAACCCCTAAGATCCTGAAAAGTTTATTTTGCCCCTGATTTTCTCTCAAAATACCTTGGTTTTCTTTTTTATTATTTTTTTTAAATTTCCCCCCTAAAAATGGATTCCCAATTCCTTCTCCAACAACCTTGTCAATTCGTTGGCAACCAAGATAACAACGACCACGATCACTACAATGACTATATCGTGTAAAAAATGATATCCACCGTGGATCACTACAGTGATCATATCGCGTAAAAGGGGTGCGTGACCAGTTATACGTGATAATTTTTTCAAACCGAACTGCTCAAGTTGGATGAATCTAGTCTTATAACTGATAGATTATCGGTATGATGGGCTCTTGTTTGATTTTTTAGATTAGGGATAATTACGACCAAACCCCCTGAGGTATGGAAAAAATACGGATTCCTCCCTGAGGTTAGAGAAATTACGAACACCCTCTTCAGATTTACACTCTCTCACAAATTGCCCCAACCTTTAATAAAGGTATTAAATTTTGATGACGCCAGCAATATTATTTTTAAAAATTCCAATCCTACCCTTAGGGGGTAAATTGTAATAATACTAAAAATATGATGATATATTTGCAGTATTAGTTATTTGTATATTTTAATTAAAAATTTTATAATTTAATATAATATTTATATTTTATCTATAAATATAAATTCAAATAGATACTTCATGCATATTTATACCTTATGTTTATGTTTTAGTTTTATGTATATTTTGCATAAGTTTATTTAAACTTATTTGTTTGAAAATAATAATAAAATTTTCCTCTATGATAGAAAACTATAAAAACACACAAATATCAATCAATGCATTAATAATTTACATAAATATTTAAAGTTAACAAATAGGACCAAATTACATCCAGGTCCCCTGAGATTCGCTATAATTATAATTTAGTCCCTGCTTTTTTGTTTATTACAAAAATACCCCTATGAACACTGTTCCCAGAGACTTTATTGTAAAAAACGAAAAAATGTATGCCTAACTTTTCCACTATTCCGCCAGGGACCTCAACTCAAACAGTATTTGTAGGGATTTTTTGTAATAAATGAAAAAGTAGGGATTAAATTATAATTATGGCAAATCTCAGGGGACCTGGATATAATTTGCCCTAACAAATATTTCAAATGTTAGTGATCCCTAATGCATCTACCTTACATATAAAGAATAACATCTCAATATAAATATGCATATCTAATATGAAAATAATAAAAACTAGAATTTATAAACTCTAAATATGAAATTAGTTCATCATAAAAATATTAAAATATTATTAGGTAGCATTCTTTTGGGGAAAGAAAAAGTATTATATAGTTACAAAATTGAAGTATTTACATCAAACCCTCAAAAAATTTCAGTATTTGCATTAATCCCATTGTCTTTGAATTTTTCTTACAAATACCCCCTTGAGTTTCAGTATATGAAGGGTAAAATTGTAAAATCGAGGATTCTGTTAAATTTAACTGAGAAAATAACGAATTAGGAGGGAATTAGTAATTTTTTAAACCTTAAAGGGAAATATATTATTTTATCATATCACTGGGGCTGCTCGTAATTATCCCTTTAAATTATCACAAGTTTTTTTATGCCATTTCCAAGCAGACAAGAATGCAAGATACTCATAAAAAAATAAATTACACTTCAGGTCCACTCTATTTCATGTTGATACAAATCACCTTGTTTTACATAAATCTTAATCGTCCGAATTCGTTCTTTAATACAAATACATAGTTCTCAATATAAGAAGGATACAATGGCCATCAGCAATACGTCGTCCAACGCAGGGGCGGATCCAGGATTTTTCATCAGCAGGGACTGAAAATTATTGGGTCTCAATATATTAAAAAAATAATAATAACTTGACACTACAATTCATAGATTATAATTGTTTTCGACGATTCGTATTCCCTTCAATTTGCTTCCATCATTTTTTCTCGAACTAAAGTCTTCACGTACAGATACTATTATCGTCCCTTATTTAAAAAAAAAAAAAACTAAAATTTATTTCGGGATTATAATATCCACTATCGAGAGTGTAGTAATTAATCATTTTGATAAATTATAGGTAAGTTAAAATATATACAATTAAATAAAAAAACCATTAAGTCTTTTATATTCGAATTCATAACATTTTATTAAAATAATATGTATTGAAAATTAGAGTTTTTTGTGATATTAATTTGAAAGAATTAGATTTTGATTAGAATTACCGATATTTTTATCTCTCTAATATTATATGATACATTATCTATATAATAAGACACGTTACACTAATTTTTCCTTGCATAAAAACACAATACAATTGATTTTTTTATAAAGTGATCGGCGCATCATAACAAAGTTTTCACACTTTTAATTATTTTCATATTCGAAACTTGAATTATATCTAATAAAATATATACATATAACATTTATTATATATAATAGCTAGAAAATTTTATACTTTTAAAACATTAATTTATTTTTAATAATATATATATATATTAAAAATTAAATTTGGGCCTTAACTGGCTCCGCCCCTGGTCCAACCATATTGTTGGAAATTGATGGATATACAGATAAAAAAAAAAAAAGAGTAAATACGAAGAATAAAATTATTCTGTAATAGAATATTCTCGATGATTCAGATAAAAAAAAGAGTAAGTACGAAGAGTAAAAAAGAGTAAATTGATGGATATACAGATAAAAAAAAGAGTAAAAGAAAATAATTATTCTGTAATGGAATATTCTCGATAATTTTGATAGGTATCGAATCCGTCAAAATAAATAAAATTTCAGTTTACGATAAATACGAAGTATAGTGTAAATTGGTCGAATTATAGAGATTTGGTGATATTAATTCGATTAAAGTCACATGAAAATTCACAAGAATTAACAAGTAAAAGTAGGGGGGTTTGGAGTTTTAACTAAATTAATTAAATTAAACTAATGAAGCAATTAATTAAAATTATCAACTAAAAGAACACGATTAAGCACATGTTGAAGGAGAGGAGTCAATCAACGAGGAGAACCATAATAATTCCAAATTGTTTAAGTAGGTTAGCTATAGCAGATAGAGACACTCGACTCTGTCTAGTTTTCACTTAATTTATCGAATATCCTAGAGACACTCAACGATTATTTTTCCTAATCAGTTTCACAATTCTAGAGACACTCGAAAGGATTTAATACCAATAACATTAAAATCTCTGAAAATAGTAACCCGAATTAATCAAGTTACGACAGGTGTAAGATTTAAATTCGATTATTAATTCCCTTAACGAATTCAAATTCCCTAGCTATATATTATGAAATTAGCTACGCATGCTTAACATTTCCAAAAACTCAAAATAATTCAAAAATATCTAAATAAAACTAAAAAAATTGATAATCGTTCCAAGCTGCTATCCCCAAGCTCCAAGTTCTCGTCTGCTGCGTACATCCAAGTGTGAAATAATCTGCCCAAAGTCTCAATAAGTAGTACGCCTCAATTCAGCCATCCAAGAGTATCCAAATCCAAAGTGGACTCCGTTTCTTGCGTTAAAACTTATTGCCCAAGTCTGACTTCAAATTGGACTAGCTCCAATTAATTCCAAATCTTCAATTCGGTCCAAAAGGTATTCAGGCCTGCTACCAGTAGGGCTGTCAATGGATCGGATTTTAATCCGAATCCGATCTGAATCCGATCCGAATTTTGATATATTCGATCGATAAAAAAGTTTGATCGATCATATCCGATTATAAATATCCGTTATTCGAAATAAATGGAGCGAATATGGAATTACACAATCCGATCCGTTAAAGATCCGAATCCGATTTATAAACTATTTATTAAATTAATTATTTTATATGAAGAAATACATATGTAATATATATGTGTGTGACTGTGTGAGATTGTGTGCGCGTCTTCCCATTAATATGAAGATTAATAATATATATATCTTATATTTTTTGAAAATTAAAATAAAAAGTGTAAATCTGCCCCATTAATTATCAATGCATATCAAGGCGCCCTGGTCCCATTTCAAAAGCAACTCTCACAGCCGCACTCCAAACTTTTCCCATCTGGTCATCTACATTGCCTTTCCCCATGTTCTCCACGTTCATCTCCTCCGCTGCACCATCTCCGCCGTCCAACATCATTCCTGACCACCGCCGATTCCGAGCACTACATCGCTGCCAACAACCCGACCGTTAGCCACCGCCAAGTTTTCCACTACCACCGCCGCTAAACACCACCAAACGCCGCAGCCACCATCGCCGTCGACAGTCGAGCAACCTCTGCAACAGATCTGAGTTCCCCGGACATGGATTGTCATAGATATTTCTCTCGTTCGTTCTGCTGGATCTGCTCTTAAATTTTTTTTCTCAGATCAGGAAGGGGCATTTTCCTTTTTCTTTCTCGGATCGGATTTTTTCACCTGATAATCCGATCCACTATTAGTCGAATTTGGTTGGGATGAATCCGGATCCTATAGGATCCGGATTCGGATTCGGTTTTTGTATCTAACAATCGGATTCGGATTCGGAAATCTCGAATCCGATCCGAAACCGACCCGTTGACAGCCCTAGCTACCAGCATAATAAATCAAACTTCTCCAAATTGGGCTCCTTGCAGCAACACTCACGACTCAAAGCGGCCCACACACAAAAGCTTGGTCTAGGCTCCATAAAAATTCTCCTTATTTTCAGTCCAAAAACTCTCATAAATGAGAGAATGGCCCAGCTGTACCAAAACATAAAAAACACATCACAGCAACAATTTATATCAAATAAGGGGTAGTTATTAAAGAGGACCAATTATGATCAAAAGTTTTCCTAAACCCCCCTACTTTGAAAAATATATGTTTTAGGTTACCAATATACAAATTATTTTTCCTAAACCCCCCGTAGCCCTGAAAAGTCTATTTTGTCCCTTTTTTTCCTTTTCTTTTTTTTCCTTTTTTTTTTCCCAACCTCGCTGAATAGATTCATTCTCAATTTGCTTTGGGCAAGCCTGCAACCACATTCCCATTCGTCGGTTGCAGGATAAAGAAGGTGGCGGCAACGGCGACAAAGACAGTCGGACATCGATAAACGGTGGCAACAAGAATCGATTTAGTCATCGTGCCCTATTTCATGTGCTGCTCTAAGGTATTCTCCGCGTATGAATGTTAATTGAATGTATTCTTGACGTTATTTGAATGTTAATTATGTCAATTAGACAGTATATTTCACTGAAAATTTGTATTGAATCAAATTGCTGATCCTCTAGAAACTGAGAGTTCAAATTGGTACTTTGAAGATGGCATTGGCCAGTGATAAAGATCAATCAGGAAAATCCTACGAAGTTGTTGGTTTAACGGCGAAATTATGGTATTTTCAATTGGGAGGAGTGCGTCAGTGGAGGAGATTCACACGCAACTTGGTGAAGAGTGGTCAGACTTCAACTCTACTGCTTACGTGATACAATCCCTCGCACCCCATAAAAAAGGTTTGTGGGTTAGATTGCGACGCGACGGGCAGATTCCGACTATGATCCAACTTCATGAACTTGTTAAATTCAACATTGTTGAGATGAGAGCGATTCGGCCTCCTGCCTATTTAGGTGGGAAGCAGACATCGAAGAGCAGGTATGAGATTTTAAATTTATTATATGAGAAGGTATTAACATTATATTAATTTTGGTCAGTAATCTCATTCGGTGTCAGGAAAAGAAGATATACCCCCTATGACTATGGTTCATGTTTGGCTACTATTCGTTCTGAAGTTGAGGATTGACCGGATCCACTGCCTTTTCTGGAGTTGAGGATTGATTTGATTTTATTCAATTTTTCTTAATACATATTTTATTTGTGGTTGTAATCGTATACACTCCCTTTTAGGATTATTTCTGTTTATTTCTTTGAAACTACGTTAATAAATTGCTTGATGTCGTTTTCTCAATTTTTTGAAAGCAGACTTCGTTGAGTTGTGGGTTAAATATGCGTAATGGAAACCAGAGTTTGTTGAGTGATGCGTGAAATATAAGTAATTAAATCCAGAGTTTGTAGAGTGATGAGTGAAATATGAGTAATGGAAACCAGAGTTTGTAGAGTGATGCGTGAAACTTGCGTAATTAAATTTAAATCCAGAGTTTGTAGAGTGATGAGTGAAATATGCGTAATGGAAACCAGAGTTTGTTGAGTGATGCGTGAAACATGCGTAATTAAATCCAGAGTTTGTTGAGTGATGCGTGAAACATGCGTAATTAAATCCAGAGTTTGTAGAGTGATGAGTAAAATATACGTAATGGAAACCAGAGTTTGTAGAGTGATGGTTGAAACATGCGTAATGGAAACCAGAGTTCGTTGAGTGATGCGTGAAACATGCGTAATGGAAACCAGAGTTTGTTGAGTGATGCGTGAAATATGCGTAATTAAATCCAGAGTTTGTAGAGTGATGCGTGAAACATGCGTAATTAAATTTAAATCCAGAGTTTGTAGAGTGATGAGTGAAATATGCGTAATGGAAACCAGAGTTTGTTGAGTGATGCGTGAAACATGCGTAATTAAATCCAGAGTTTGTTGAGTGATGCGTAAAACATGCGTACTTAAATCCAGAGTTTGTAGAGTGATGAGTGAAATATGCATAATGGAAACCAGAGTTTGTAGAGTGATGGTTGAAACATGCGTAATGGAAACCAGAGTTTGTTGAGTGATACGTGAAACATGCGTAATTAAATAAAGAGTTTGTAGAGTGATGAGTGAAATATGCGTAATGGAAACCAGAGTTTGTTGAGTGATGCATGAAACATACGTAATGGAAACCAGAGTTTGTTGAGTGATGCATGAAATATGCGTAATGGAATCCAGAGTTTGTTGAGTGATGCGTGAAACATGCGTAATTAAATCCAGAGTTTGTTGAGTGATGCGTGAAACATGCGTAATTAAATCGAGAGCTTGTTGAGTGATGCATGAAATATGCGTAACTAAATCTAGAGTTTGTAGAGTGATGAGTGAAATATGCGTAATGAAAACCAGAGTATGTAGAGTGATGGGTGAAACATGCGTAATGGAAACCAGAGTTTGTTGAGTGGTGCGTGAAACATGCGTAATTAAATCCAAAGTTTATTGAGTGATGCGTGAAACATGAGTAATGGAAGCCAGAGTTTGTTGAGTGATGCGTGAAACATGCATAATTAAATCCAGAGTTTGTAGAGTGATGCGTGAAACATGCGTAATTAAATAAAGAGTTTGTAGAGTGATGAGTGAAATATGCGTAATGGAAACCAGAGTTTGTTGAGTGATGCGCGAAACATGCGTAATGGAAACCAAAGTTTGTAGAGTGATGAGTGAAATATGTGTGAAACATATTAGACTTCAATGTTAGGCTTGAATAATATTACATACTAAACATATTAGACTTCAATGTCAGACTTGAACAATATTACATGAACATGTATGACTTCAATGTTAGACTTGAATAATAATGTATGACTTCAATGTTAGACTTGAATAATATTACATGAACATGTATGACTTCATTGTTAGACTTATATTATAGGGAGAATTACATACGGGTCCCTCAGGTATGGCCTAATTACACAGCGGTAACTTTGGATTTTACATGACAGTCCCTAAGGTTTGATTCCGTTAGAAGTCCATAACCGCCGTTAAAATTTTGACTTGATCTTCCGAAAATACCCCTGAATATTTTATTATTATATTTGAAATTACCAAAATACCCTCAAGGACTGTATTGTAAAAATCCAGAAACTAAGGGATCATTTTGTAATATGTAAAAAACCTTAGGGACCAATTTGTAATTAGTTTTGTATTTGTAATATAGCCGTTTATAGCCATTGGAATTGAGTTCTATATATATCTTCAGCATTCCATTCGACCATTACAGACCCCAGAAAGCATGGCAAGCTCACGGCACTCCACAAACACATATTATACAAGTTTGAAATACAAGAGAGAGAGATGTAGGGAAGGAAATTGCGGCCGATGGACTACAATTAAGGTGGTCGAGAAGGATAATGGTAATCGTGGAAAGCTCTTCTGTAGCTGCGATATACATGGGTTCTCACACTGGTGCGTTCCTATGGAGGTCCAACCCTTCAATGATGAAGATGAAGCAACTAGTGTGGATCGTGGGGCCAATCTTGTGGTAGTGGAAAGACCGGATTCACAGCTTCTTCAAAAGCTTGTAATACTGAATATGTCCCTCTTAGGTATGTTTTTGTTTTTCCACCTCTGCAAGATGATATTGTAATCCAACTACATGAACATCATTTGAATAACAACATTTCTTGTCTTCAAACATTCTTAATTGTTAGCATACATATCTCCCTACACATAATTTAATTGAGCATATATAGCCCCAAAACAAAACATATCAATCATTCACAAATGTTAGCCAAAAAATAAAAGACAGTGATGATTGAGATAATGTATCTTGATGAGAACACAAAACCAAATAACAGCCTTCTTCCTAGACACCAAAGCTGCGTTTAAGATGCATTTTTTCGAAGTCCAGCTTCTTCTTGCTCTTAGAAGTTGTTTCCATGGATGTTCCCTTCGAATTGGCATCAACAATTGAGGCCGGTTCTCTCTGTTTTCCCCTGGAGCATGCTGTGGGCTGGGTGTAGGATTTCATGCCTAAATCTTTGTTCAACTTGTAAAGAATCTCATCAACCTTCTTAACTGGAATAGGCTGGGACATGGCCATCTTCCCTTTACCCTTCACTTGTCCCACTAATGGTTGACTGGCAATTGTTCCTTGTGATGGAACAGGATCTTTGAGCTTCAAACCTTTGGGAGAGGGTTTGTTCTTAGCATATCTTTTCTGCACAGTCATCTTCTTCCTTTTTACAGTGTTTTTGGGAACCACAACTGCACACAGAACCTGAAAATTAATATAGAGCCATGTTTATCACAACATTAACTCAGCAGCAAACTGAAAATAAATATGGTGTCATATTAATTACAACAACTACATCTCAGCAACAAGAAGAAATTTTCTTACCCAACTTTTTATCACCTCGTTAAAAAAGATACAAACTGTAGACTAACATGTTGATAAATTGGTCATAATTTAAGATCAATACATTAGATAAACCAAATTTTACCTGCTGCCTCCTTTGATAGCTGAATGCATCCTCTCCTGTTCCTTGTCAACACCCCTGGGACTTCATTATCAACATGGAGAACCCCATCTTCACCACACTCTGTCTCAGCAACATCCCTTTGCAACTGTACACTTGTTGGGTTGGTGGTCTGTGTGACTTCCACTTGTGGTTCCAATTGATCAAGGGTTGCATACATAGCATCCAGGTCTGCTTCATTACAATCATCTGTGTTCAGATCAGGTACAGCCTCTGTAGTTGTTTGGTTTGCCATACATGAACTTTGTGGCTGATCAATAATATGCTACAAAACAATATACAAAATTGTTATTACTTACAAACATTGACAAACCATTTATGACTGAAATACAATGGAATTAAATACAAGTAAGCTGCCTGACCCCTTGAAGGACAAGTTCTCCTATTATGACCAATCTGCTGACACAACTTGCATCTTACAACAGTTGATCTGCGTAGATACTCACTTTCTCCTGGCTCTTTTCTCCTGTTTTTTCTGGGCCTTCCTGGTAGTCTCCTCTTTTGGGGTGGTTTGAGATCTCTTGGCATTACATCTGGCATCTCTCCCCAGAATGATTCATCAGGCACAGGTGAGATCATATGCTTGTAGCAGTTCTCATATGTTGCCTTTGAGAATATTGCATCTGTGTAATCCTCCAATCTCTCTCTCCTGTGGGCAACACATACATGTACATGCATGCAAGGGATGCCGGATATGTCCCATTCTCTACATTGACAACTTTTAGCTACCATATCAACCACATAGTGAGTTGGCCCATCTCGAATCTTATACTTATCATCACCATCCATTAAAATAGAGCACTTTTTAGTATCAGTTCTTATGTTATTCAGTTTTTTAACCACTGAGGGCACTATCTGATTCTTCCATTTCAAGGCTTTTATTCTTCTTTGGTTAAGCCTGCTCATAAGTTTTGCCCTAAGACCATCTACTAAAGCAAGAATAGGTTTACCTCTAATCTTACCCACCCAGTGGTTGAAGGACTCCGAGATGTTGGTGCAATGGTCATTCTTCACAGCAGGATCAAAAGCATGTCTTGACCACTGTGAGGCTGGAATGGCAGATAAATATGCATGTGCTCTGGGGTTTATCTCTTTGATCTTGTTCATTGCAAAGTTGAAACCCCTACTGTTGTATGTCCTTGCAGCTTCCCAGAAGTACCTCTTCAGTGCAAATCCTGGAAATTTCATCCTAAAGTTAGCATAAACATGCCTTGAACACCTTTTGTTGTTTGCTTGGGGTACAATGTCATTTATTGTCTCAGTTAAGCCCTACAAGAACAAGAATATGAGAAGTTAGGGATACATTTGGACATCAAAATATTAAATACAACACTTTAAAGGAGAACAAACCTTCTGCCTGTCAGACATGAAGGTCCATGGAATGTTTTCATCAAAACCACCTAACATTCTACTAAGATTTTCAAAGAAAAAGGTCCAACTAGCTTTATTCGCAGTTTCAACCACTGCATAGGCTACTGGATACAGTCCATTATTCCCATCCAGAGCAATTGCAACCAACAAACCCCCCCCCCCCCCAAACTCTTATTTGAGGTGACATCCATCAAACCCAATGAAGGGTGCACATCCAGAGTAAAATCCTTTTGTAGTAGCAGACAAACCAATTAACATCCTTTGGAAAGTAGGGATTAAACTATGACTCCCTTCATCAAGAATTTTAGACTGTAAAGTAACAGTTGTACCCTCATTATATTGTTGTAAGACCCTAGCATAATATGGCAACCTTCTATATGATTCACTGTGACTCCCTTCAATTTCTTCTAATGCTTTCAGTTTGGCTCTGTAAACTTGCATGTAGTTGGGTTTAATGTTGTATTTCTCCAATTCAGCTTGAATCTACTTAGGAGTTATGTCAGGGGTTTTCCTCAGCCATTTCACCAACTTTCCAGCTATCCACTCAATAGTAGCCTCTTTTGTACAGTCACCTCTTAAACAAGTATGGAGCATGTTGTATTTATTTATCTGAAAAGTTTTCCCATCCATCATCACTGAAGCATGTAATCTCTACTGACAGCCATAACTCTCACACTCTACAGTAAACCTTTGTAAATCATTCTTTACCCTTACAATATTAAAACCTTCTTGAATCATAAACTCTGTCATTGTTCTCCTCAAATGCTCAACATCAGAGAAATATCTTCCCACCCACAACTGAACCTTACCACTTCCATGATCTACATTCTCAGGTTAACAATTGTATGTACTCTTAAGGGGGTCATCATCAAACTCTTGATCAGAAAAATTTACAGCCTCACAGTGGTCATCAGATTCATAATTTGACATTTCATCTGATTCATTAGTAGCATCAAAGTCAATACTGTCAAGATTTTCTACATCTATCTCAGGCGCACAAAGACTATCAACACTACTGTTGTCTTCATCATTAGAATGAATAAGCTTTCCTTTTTTTCTTTTTTTTTTTTTGTCTTAACAGAACCTTTTTTCCTTTTTTTAGAATTTCCTGCACACTTTTTTCCCTTCCTCGAACTACCTTCATCTGTTCCACAATTAGGCACATTACCAACAACACTATTAATGTTCAAATCACCATGTAAATTCTGAACTTCGACCCTATTTTCAATTGATTCAGCATTAACCGTTTGGATGTTCGCATTCAAATCATTCACAGATGACATGACAAAAACATCAAATACATTTTCAGTGGCATTCCTTTCAAACATCAGCAGAACATCTTCATCATCATAAACAACCATTTTAGAGGTATAGACCGGTGTATAGAAGCAACTATAGTAAAATGATCACCATCTAATTTCAACAAGTCCTTAATGTCAGCATGAAAATCAAACAAGCTGTACTTATCTGGATCAATATTGTATAGACTTGCAATAGTGTCCTTGAAATATACAACCAATGTAAAAGTTTTTTCCACCATTGTACCTGCTTTGTAAAACACAGTATATTAGTTGGTAAAAATTTCAAAAACAAAAAAATAAAAAAACAAAAATTTGCCTTAAAATCTTTGAAATCCCTGAACCCTAGGCGAAAAAAAATGAGGGTTTTTACAGACGGAAGGTAGAACCCAAATTATCTGACAAAAAACTTGAGTAATACATCTGATAGGGTTTTAAATAGCCAAAAATCGGAAAAATACTGCCTAAATCAGAATATTATAGTTTTTTTCTCAAAAAACCTGCGCAGAACCCACAATAGCGTCCTTAAACACACAAAAAATTAATTTCCAACGTCAAATCCCAGACTTGTATATGAAATACTTTACAAAAAAAAATTGATGGAAAACAAGGGTCTTGGATGTTGTTCAAAACTCACCAATGGCGCTAGGAGCTCGAAATAGAAGATGTCACTGCCGAAACAAGGTCCCCGTAGCAAGAAAATCAAGCAAACCTATCACTGAAGAAGCTCAGCGTGAACGGCCATGGCAGATTCTTGGTAAGTTCGTAGGGTTTTCTTCATTTCTAGAGAGAGAGAGAGTACTAGGAATGTGAAGCATTTTTCGGATGGTGCTTACCCGCGCAATGCACAAAACATTGCAATTGAGGGTGATATTGTAATTTCAAATACACGGTTGTATTACAAATACAAAACTAATTACAAATAGGCCCCTAAGCGCGGAACTCCTTCCTCCACTAATCTCCTAGCAGATTCAGGGGTCATCCCAATGCGGTGAGGATAGCGTTCGAGTTACCCGTCAGCCCATGCTTTCCCGGTTGGCTCAAACTACTACCCTCGGGCCCAACGCGAACATGCTTTACTTGCCAAGTACGATCAATCAATCAATCACGATACATGGCTTGCTTTTCATGAACACGGCTTGCTTGTAATTGTTACACGTTTAGAAATCGCTATAAATAAATATATATACCTTTTGGCTTGAAATTCCACATATTGGTTATACGGGTTTTATATAACTAGCAATTAAACCTCACCTTTACCGACAAAATACGAGTAGGATATGGCCTACGGGGCTTGCTCCTCGTCCCGGTGAAGCTGGTCTGTGCAAGATAGACGTGTACACGTGAGACATAACTCAAAATGGACCAAATAGGACGAACGGCGAAAATGCAACGAGATGACGTGCCATACACAATGTGGCATGCAAATATCATGTTTTGACATGTAATCAATCATATAATAGCAATTTGGGATCAAATAAATGTTTGGGTTAAAATCCCAAAAATCCAATTTTATGCAGTAGCTTTTGTTCTGTCAGCCAGGTGGGAACGGCCGTTCCGGTCCTCAGTGTAAACTGGGAAGGGCCATTCCCCTAGCCCCAAGAAAACGCCCCTGTGCTTTTATTTTTAAAAGGACGACTTATGCTGGGAACGGCCCTTTCGGCTCACAGGCCAAAAATGGGAACGACCGTTCCCATGCGCGCGCCAGCTTTAAGTTCAAAGGAGTGGGAACGGCCGTTCCCATAATGAACTGGGGACGGGAAGGGCGGTTCCCGTTCCTCTGTAAACACAGAAACAGAGCAGAACAGGGGATGGCTCTCGGGAACAAAACACACACCTCAAAACATCATTAAATTCACATTTACATGCAAGAAATCTGGTAATTCATATGCATACATGTTCAATGTAACGCCCCAGCTTTCGGCAATTCAGGTATGAACGACACGTGTGCGGTTGAGAGTTGTAATTTAATTATTAATTGATCATTTAATTCATTTTTCTAGCATGACATAATTTTATAAAAATTATATTCTTAACATTTTATTGAAAATTCATATCATATCATATTTTTCGGAATTATTGAACGTGATTGCAATGTGAAATATTTTCTCAAACGTGATTTATTTCTTTTATGTCCTTAATTGATCATTTTCATGCATATGGGATTTAATTGAATTGGACCATATTGATCTCTTAAAATGGGATTGGGACTTAATTGCAAAACTTAATAAGGGAAGGGATTTAATAGCAAAATGGCCATCTTTTTCTCCTTCTTGATCAGCATTCACGTACCTTGCTTCTTTCTTCATACCAAAAATATCATCTTACTTCATTTGCTTTCCTTGCTCTACCGTGACCAAACCCTTGTGAAGGAGAGGGAGTTTTCATCTTGCAATCCTCAATAATTGTGGGATTTGGGATCATACAAGCTTCATCATCATCATTTTATCATCTTTTCTTCCACTTCTTTCTCTTGAGGTAAATATGGTGATTGGATGATTATATTGAAAATATGGCATTGATAGGGCTTTGTGTTAGCTAGAGTATTTTGTGTATTGAGTGTTGGAATTATGTATGTGAACTTTAAGCTCAAGTTTGATGCATATAACTTGTGATTTATGGACTTGTAGCATGAATGAGTGTGGGGGTTTCAAATGATGAATTATTGATGATCTAGCATGGGATTAAGTGTTTTTATGAATTGTTATTGATCAAAATACATGCTAGCATATTTATTGTATCCAATAATTGCATTGGAAGTTGGTTTGCATCCATTTATGTGGTTGTTTGAGGGATTGCCATGGCTGCTCTGTTTTCTGCTCTGCATTCTTTTGCTCACGTATTCTGGGAACGGCCATTCCCAGCCCAGTTCAAAACTGGAACGGCCGTTCCCATGATGCTGAGACTCAGGCCAGCGAGACTGGGAACGGCCGTTCCCACTTTGGCCTGCGAGCCGGAACGGCCCTTCCCAGCCAAAACGCATTTTCTTTTTTAAAACGCTGGCGCGCGTTTTCTGAGCCATGGGAACGGCCCTTCCCATTTTCAAGGGAAGGCCGGAACGGCCGTTCCCACGGCGAATGTAGTGCAAAAGCTACTGCATAAAATTAAAAATTTAGCACCCTCCTCCAATCATTTCTTTGATCCCTAATTGACATTATATGAATGATTACATGTTGAAACGCAATATTTTCAAGGTGCATTGTATTTTTCTCGTCGTCTCGTTGCATTTCCGCCGTTCATCCTATTTGGTACATTTTGAGTCGTGTTTCACGGACAATTGTCTTTCTTGCACAGACCAGCTTCCTGGTGACGAGGAGCAGGCCCCGTGAGCTGTTTCCTTGGATTATTTTTGGGTCGACAGGTGAGGTTTAATTTTAGATACATAGGACCCGTACAACCCTATGTGATATTTTAAGCCAAAACCTATATTTATACTTATAGTTTTCAAATGAGATTGGTTTTCAAATGTTTTATCGAAGTATTGAAGGAATTGATTGATTGATTGATTGTTTTGGCGAGTATTGTATTGCACTGTGGGCCCGAGGGTAGTGACTCGAGCCAACCGGGAAAGCCTGGGCTGACGGGTAACTCGAGAGCTATCCTCACCAAATTGGGATGACCCCTGAACCCTCTAGGAGATTAGAGGAGGAAGGAGTTCCGGGCTTAGGGATTCATGTACCCTCTGCCCAGATTGATTGGATGGTGGGGCCTTGCAATCCCACCATCACCCGGAGGAAGAAGGCGTTATTGAAACTGCTAATTGTGCACATTAATGAACTGCTTGATCACCTAATCACTTAATAATTGATTGATTGATTGTACACAGTCGGTGTAAGGTTGGAGAATTGCCCCACTCTCCGGGCCACTATTGATTGAATTGAATTGGTTGAATTGAAATTGAAATAGTTGTAATCTCGGGCGATAGTATCTCTTTTAACCTATTAGATTGTATTGTTTTTCCAAAATTATTACCCGAGGTTATAGCTTGCATGTATGTGCGCTTATATTTATTTATACCCCTCGCTCAGTCCGTGTTGGACTGACACCTCAACTTTTCAGTGTTTTGCAGGGCGTGCTAGGCGGGAATTTAGAGTCATGTAGTCTTTAAATTTGGGTCTAGCACACTTCATTCCCACATTTTGTATGTATAGTTATTTGGGATATTTTGTATTGCCTTGATATATTACCGGGAGATGATCATGTATTGACAGTGTAAATGATGGTACATATAAGTAAATAAATAAATATGGTACCTATACGTATCTATTGAATGTTATTGCTTCCGCTTTTAAATACTCTGACTTGATTGTTGGTTGGTTTTAAATTGAGGGTACCCGCCTAGCCTTGAGTCATTTTATTGTCTCCCGTTCGCTGTAGCTTTGATTCATGTATGGATTGTCCATTTCATATGTGGATTGGAGCTAGAGTGCGGGGGATGTGGTGCCTAGCGTTCCGGGTGCTACATCCTACGGTGGTATCAGAGCTCGGTTGCAAAACCGGGTCTCTAGGGCCGTGTCTTGTGAGTCTAGGTCGCACGGCATAGGAACTAATTGTCAATTTGAGAGTCTTGCATCGTTATTTAATACTTGGACCTACTTGACTTATGTGAATTTGGGGTGATTTGTTAAATTTCTGCACTTATGTGCAATTTGTGAATTATTTGCACACATTGGCATTGACTAATCGAACACGCATAATAGTGACTTGATTTCAGGATGGCTCGCGATAGACATCACCGTGATCGTTCTCCTAGACATCGACATCATCGACATCATCGTAGGGAGAGATCACCACCTCCTCCTCCACCTCCACCTCCTCAGGCTCAGCCACAGGACTTTATGAATGCAGTGGTGGGTCTTATTGATCAGAGAGTCCGGGATCATGTTCCTCCAGCACCACCAGTTCCAGCACCACAGCCAGGGGCACAGATTTCAGCTGTCTTTAGGGAGTTCCAGAACCAGCATCCTCCCAAGTTTTACAAAGAAAATGATATTCAGGCTGAGCAGTGGCTGAAAGAAATTGAGAGGATATGGGAGCTTATCCCGTGTGAGTCCAGGGAGAAGGCCCGTTGTACCATTTCTTTGATTCAGGGTGAGGCCTATTCCTGGTGGGAGAGTGCCCGGATAGTGTTAGAGGCAGCAGGTGAGGAAGTTAATTGGGAAGTGTTTGTCAGAGAATTCAGAAATAAGTTCATTCCTCCATCTTCTCGCACTAGAAGATTGAAGGAATTTACAGAGCTCAAGCAGGGAAGCCGGTCAGTTTCAGAGTATATCGCTGAGTATGAGAGATTGTCCCGCTATGCTCCTAATATAGCGAGTGATGATTTCCATAAGGCGATGCAGTTTGTACAGGGCCTTAGACCGGATATTCAGGCAGCGATTGAGGCGGTCAACACGAGCACGTGGGCAAAGGCTACCAAGAAGGCTCTATTGGTTGAGGATTCTGTGAATGCGAGGCGGTCTTCTTATCGTTCAGGTTCAGGTTCGGGCTCAGGTTCAGGATCGGGATTCAAAGGTTCTGGATCAGGTTTCAGAGGTGCCGGATCAGGGTTTAAGGGTTCTGGCTCGGGTTCTGCTTCAGGCAAGAGGCCGATGGTTTACTCTTCTCCACCACTAGCTCCACAGGGCCCAGGGAAGAAGCCCCGACCAGCAGGACCAGTGATTAGAGCTCCAGTTGCTCCAGCTTTGCCACCACCACCTGAGAGACCTTATTGTACCTTCTGTGGACAGAGGACACACATCTATGATAACTGCAGGAGGCGTTTGGGTTTATGTCTACTTTGTGGGAGCGATGAGCATTTGGTAGATGGTTGTCCGGATCGCAAGATACCACCACCGGGAGCACCGAGACCACTGATTAGGGCTCGGGCTTATGCTTTGGACGGAGAGCAGCCGGATGCCGATGTGGATCCAGCCGCGGTAGTTGAAGGTACCATTTGCATACATGGCACGAACATTCATACGTTGTTTGATCCGGGAGCTACTCACTCCTTTCTTTCGAGTGCTATATCTGTTTCTTTGCCTTTGCCTGTTTCTCGTTCTTCTGCATGTTATGTGGTTAGTACTCCTTTTGGTGGTAGTATAGAATCTGATCGGGTGTTCAGAGAGGTTCCGGTGAGCATCGAGGGTCGAGTTTTCTTGTCAGATTTCATTGAGTTGCCGATGACTTGCTATGGATCTATTCTGGGCATGGATTGGTTGTACAGACATTCTGCCACAGTTGATTGTAGAGCGAAGAAGGTTCAGTTGGGATCAGATTTGGTAGTGGGTTGGAGTTCCAAGACTGTACCGCTACTTTCTTTTTCTGAAGCTCATAAGTTGGTTCGAGAGGGAGCCACGGGTTTCATTGCTTATATTCTCAATAAACCCAAGGATCAGAGTAAACTGGAAGAGACGGAAGTAGTGAAGGATTTTCCCGAGGTCTTTCCTGAGGAATTGGATTCTTTACCTCCAGAACGGGAAATTGAGTTTGTGATCGACTTGTACCCTAACGCAGAGCCGTACTCCAAGACTCCGTATCGTATGGCTCCGGCCGAGTTGAAAGAGTTGAAGACTCAACTTGATGCGTTGTTGGAGATTGGGTATATCAGACCGAGTTCTTCTCCTTGGGGTGCATCGGTTTTGTTTGTAAAGAAGAAGGACGGGACCTTGAGAATGTGCATAGATTATAGAGAGCTGAATCGGATGACGATCAAGAACAAGTATCCTCTTCCACACATCGAGGAGTTGTTTGACATACTTCAGGGTTCGAAAGTCTACTCGAAATTGGATTTGAGACAAGGTTACTACCAGCTGCGTATCCGAGCAGGGGATATTCCTAAGACAGGATTTAACACTCGGTATGGGCATTATGAGTTTGTTGTGATGCCGTTTGGATTGACTAATGCCCCAGCAGCCTTTATGGATATGATGCACAGGATCTTCAGGCCTTTTCTGGATAAGTTCGTGGTCATTTTTATTGATGATATCCTGGTTTTCTCGAAGTCTGCCGAGGAGCATGCAAGACACCTTCAGTTGGTATTGAGGACTTTGAAGGAGCATCAGTTGTTTGCCAAGTTCAGCAAGTGTGAGTTCTGGATTGACAGGGTGTCATTCTTGGGTCACGTGATTTCAGGCAACGGTTTGGAAGTCGATCCTTCCAAGATTGAGTCAGTGTTGAAGTGGGAGAAACCTAGGAATGCCTCTGAGATTAGGAGTTTCTTGGGTTTGGCAGGTTATTACCGGAGGTTTGTGAAGGATTTCTCCAAGTTAGCAGCTCCTTTAACTCGGTTGACGAAGAAGAATGTGAAATTTGATTGGAATGAAGATTGTGAGAAGAGTTTCACTTTCTTGAAGGAAAAGTTAGTGTCTGCTCCAGTGTTAGCCCTTCCGGAAGGTTCTGAAGGATATGCTGTTTATACGGATGCTTCTAAGGAAGGCTTGGGATGTGTGTTGACTCAGAAGGGTAAAGTGATTGCCTATGCATCACGGAAGTTGAAAGAGCATGAAAAGAATTATCCGACGCATGATCTTGAGCTTGCTGCTGTAGTCTTTGCACTTGGAAAGTGGAGACATTATTTGTATGGAGTGTCTTTCGAGATTTTCACCGACCACAAAAGCCTCCAGTACTTATTCACTCAGAAGGAATTGAATATGAGGCAACGGCGTTGGATGGAAAGGTTGGAAGATTATGATTGCACGATCAAGTACCATCCCGGCAAAGCCAACGTGGTCGCCGATGCACTTAGTAGGAAAGCTAGTGTGTCGAGCTTGGAAGTGGGTGAAAGCAGTGGAATCGAGCCAATTGTTTTAAAGGCTCGAGTTTCTAATATTTCGGTCCAACCAGAGTTGAAACACAGGTTGTTTGAGGCTCAGAGTACAGATTTGGAAGTTCAGAGATTGGTAGCCAAGGCAAGAGCTGATCCAGAGTGTCCATTCGGGTTCGATGAAACCGGTCTTCTTCGTTTCAAGAACCGAGTGGTTGTACCCGAAGAGTTGAAACGGGTATTGCTCGAGGAAGCTCACAGATCGGCTTATTCTATCCACCCCGGAGGAAACAAGATGTATAAGGATTTAAGGCAATATTATTGGTGGCGTGGATTGAAGAAAGATGTGGCCGAGTTTGTGAAGCATTGTCTCACTTGTCAGAAGGTGAAAGCCGAGCATCAGAAACCGAGAGGTCTACTTCAGCCATTACCTATTCCTGAGTGGAAGTGGGAACAGGTAACGATGGATTTCGTGTCCGGATTACCTAAGGTGAAAGGTGGATTTGATGGGATTTGGGTGATAGTGGACCGTTTGACGAAGTCTGCACATTTTCTGCCAGTTCGGATGTCGTATAAGATTCGCAAGCTAGCCGAGCTTTATAACCGGGAGATTGTTAGACTTCACGGGATTCCGATCAGTATCGTTTCAGACAGAGATCCACGGTTTACTTCGAGGTTGTGGCGTGAATTGCAAGAGATTTTGGGTACGAAGCTTCAGTTTAGTACAGCTTTTCATCCTCAGACGGATGGTCAGTCCGAGAGATTAATAAGGTATCTCGAGGATTTGCTTCGAGCTTGTTCTTTGGATTTTCAGTCTTCCTGGCATGATCAGCTACCTTTGATTGAGTTTGCTTACAACAACAGTTTTCAGGCTTCGATTGGAATGGCACCGTATGAGCTACTTTATGGACGGAAGTGTCGTTCTCCGTTGTTCTTCGACTTGGAAGAGTGGAAATGGACTAAGCAGGAAGGTGTTAAGAAAGGTGAGAAATTGGAGAAACCTTCCAAGGCAGTTGAAGCTATGATTGAGAAAGTCCAATTAATAAAACAACGGATGAAATCAGCTCAAGACAGACAGAAGAGCTACGCCGATCGTCGCAGAAGGGATCTCGAGTTTGAGGTTGGAGACAGGGTATTCTTGAAGGCGTCTCCACGTAAAGGATTTGCTCGGATTGGGAAAGGAGGTAAACTTAAACCTCGTTATTTAGGTCCTTATGAGATTTTGGAAAGAATTGGAGAAGTTGCTTACAGATTGGACCTACCACCGAGCCTCACGGGGATTCATAACGTATTTCACGTGTCTCAGCTGAGGAAATACTACCCCGATGAAACCGAGATCATTCCTGTTGAAGAAGTGGAATTGGAACCGAGTCTTACCTTTGTTCAGAAACCGGTTAAGATATTGGATAAGAAGTTTCAGGAATTAAGAAACCGGAGGATTCCCATGGTTAAGGTTCTTTGGAGAAGTGATAAGACCGAAGAAGCCACGTGGGAGAGCGAAGACAAAATGAGACGGTTCCATCCAGAGTTGTTCCCTTCCGATCAGTGAATCTGGGGACCAGATTCTTATAAGGAGGGAGGATTGTAACGCCCCAGCTTTCGGCAATTCAGGTATGAACGACACGTGTGCGGTTGAGAGTTGTAATTTAATTATTAATTGATCATTTAATTCATTTTTCTAGCATGACATAATTTTATAAAAATTATATTCTTAACATTTTATTGAAAATTCATATCATATCATATTTTTCGGAATTATTGAACGTGATTGCAATGTGAAATATTTTCTCAAACGTGATTTATTTCTTTTATGTCCTTAATTGATCATTTTCATGCATATGGGATTTAATTGAATTGGACCATATTGATCTCTTAAAATGGGATTGGGACTTAATTGCAAAACTTAATAAGGGAAGGGATTTAATAGCAAAATGGCCATCTTTTTCTCCTTCTTGATCAGCATTCACGTACCTTGCTTCTTTCTTCATACCAAAAATATCATCTTGCTTCATTTGCTTTCCTTGCTCTACCGTGACCAAACCCTTGTGAAGGAGAGGGAGTTTTCATCTTGCAATCCTCAATAATTGTGGGATTTGGGATCATACAAGCTTCATCATCATCATTTCATCATCTTTTCTTCCACTTCTTTCTCTTGAGGTAAATATGGTGATTGGATGATTATATTGAAAATATGGCATTGATAGGGCTTTGTGTTAGCTAGAGTATTTTGTGTATTGAGTGTTGGAATTATGTATGTGAACTTTAAGCTCAAGTTTGATGCATATAACTTGTGATTTATGGACTTGTAGCATGAATGAGTGTGGGGGTTTCAAATGATGAATTATTGATGATCTAGCATGGGATTAAGTGTTTTTATGAATTGTTAATGATCAAAATACATGCTAGCATATTTATTGTATCCAATAATTACATTGGAAGTTGGTTTGCATCCATTTTTGTGGTTGTTTGAGGGATTGCCATGGCTGCTCTGTTTTCTGCTCTGCATTCTTTTGCTCACGTATTCTGGGAACGGCCATTCCCAGCCCAGTTCAAAACTGGAACGGCCGTTCCCATGATGCTGAGACTCAGGCCAGCGAGACTGGGAACGGCCGTTCCCACTTTGGCCTGCGAGCCGGAACGGCCCTTCCCAGCCAAAACGCATTTTCTTTTTTAAAACGCTGGCGCGCGTTTTCTGAGCCATGGGAACGGCCCTTCCCATTTTCAAGGGAAGGCCGGAACGGCCGTTCCCACGGCGAATGTAGTGCAAAAGCTACTGCATAAAATTAAAAATTTAGCACCCTCCTCCAATCATTTCTTTGATCCCTAATTGACATTATATGAATGATTACATGTTGAAACGCAATATTTTCAAGGTGCATTGTATTTTTCTCGTCGTCTCGTTGCATTTCCGCCGTTCGTCCTATTTGGTACATTTTGAGTCGTGTTTCACGGACAATTGTCTTTCTTGCACAGACCAGCTTCCTGGTGACGAGGAGCAGGCCCCGTGAGCTGTTTCCTTGGATTATTTTTGGGTCGACAGGTGAGGTTTAATTTTAGATACATAGGACCCGTACAACCCTATGTGATATTTTAAGCCAAAACCTATATTTATACTTATAGTTTTCAAATGAGATTGGTTTTCAAATGTTTTATCGAAGTATTGAAGGAATTGATTGATTGATTGATTGTTTTGGCGAGTATTGTATTGCACTGTGGGCCCGAGGGTAGTGACTCGAGCCAACCGGGAAAGCCTGGGCTGACGGGTAACTCGAGAGCTATCCTCACCAAATTGGGATGACCCCTGAACCCTCTAGGAGATTAGAGGAGGAAGGAGTTCCGGGCTTAGGGATTCATGTACCCTCTGCCCAGATTGATTGGATGGTGGGGCCTTGCAATCCCACCATCACCCGGAGGAAGAAGGCGTTATTGAAACTGCTAATTGTGCACATTAATGAACTGCTTGATCACCTAATCACTTAATAATTGATTGATTGATTGTACACAGTCGGTGTAAGGTTGGAGAATTGCCCCACTCGCCGGGCCACTATTGATTGAATTGAATTGGTTGAATTGAAATTGAAATAGTTGTAATCTCGGGCGATAGTATCTCTTTTAACCTATTAGATTGTATTGTTTTTCCAAAATTATTACCCGAGGTTATAGCTTGCATGTATGTGCGCTTATATTTATTTATACCCCTCGCTCAGTCCGTGTTGGACTGACACCTCAACTTTTCAGTGTTTTGCAGGGCGTGCTAGGCGGGAATTTAGAGTCATGTAGTCTTTAAATTTGGGTCTAGCACACTTCATTCCCACATTTTGTATGTATAGTTATTTGGGATATTTTGTATTGCCTTGATATATTACCGGGAGATGATCATGTATTGACAGTGTAAATGATGGTACATATAAGTAAATAAATAAATATGGTACCTATACGTATCTATTGAATGTTATTGCTTCCGCTTTTAAATACTCTGACTTGATTGTTGGTTGGTTTTAAATTGAGGGTACCCGCCTAGTCTTGAGTCATTTTATTGTCTCCCGTTCGCTGTAGCTTTAATTCATGTATGGATTGTCCATTTCATATGTGGATTGGAGCTAGAGTGCGGGGGATGTGGTGCCTAGCGTTCCGGGTGCTACATTCAATATATAATAAAATGCAATTGAAACACTTAAATCACTCAAGAACATCAAGAATTCCCACTTTCATGTTCACAAACCAACCATCACATAAGCTTAATTCCTTCAAGAATTTATGCCTCTAATCCTGATATAATCATATATTCTTGCATCAAATAGCATCTAATCCATGTATCACATAGAATCCTTAACCCTAGCTTTCACATAAATGATCAAGAACCAAGAATTTATGCATGAACCCACCTTTAAAGAAAAGAAATGGATGAAGAAGATGAAGATGGAAATTTGAGCTTAAAAGCTTGGAATTTCTTGAGCAAACTTGATGGTGATGATAAAATCTCTTCTTTCCTTCTCTTCTTGAAAAACCGAGCAAGCAAGGAGCAATTATGTTGGGGTGAATTTTGATGATAATGATCAAGGAAGCTTATTACGTGAATCACCATCCTTGATTTTGATGAAATGAGCAATTTGCCATTTAGTCCCTCAAGAGTTTAAATCATGCAATTAAGGATGAAAAGCTTGAGAATTGATCAATTAAGTCCAAGGAAATAAAGATGCAATTTGGTCCTTGATTTATAAAGGAAAATAATTTAAGGACATGTTGACAATTAAATCATATTCGGTAATTATTTCACGCAATAAATATTTCGAGTCATGACATAAATTCTCAATTTAATATGAATTCATAAAATTTCATGGAAGTATGATATAATATAATTTATAAAATTATAATAAACATAAGAATGTAATTGATGAAATTCGGGGCGTTACACCTCACGTGGGAAATTCAAGAAAAAATCTGTGTCGCCGTATCCGTGTCGTGTCTTGTCCATGTCGCCGTGTTCGTACCTGTGCATCATAGTTGAGTACTAAACCTTTAATTAATTTAGTATAACGTCTAACCACTAAATTGGAGCACTTGATAGGATATAGTTAAATAGTTAAAGACTTATTTACATCTGGCCCCCACATTAGTTTTTAAATAACAAAATACCCCAACATTTAGATATATTAACATTGGACATCCAAATGAATTTTAAAATTACAAACGACCCCTCTCCATTAAAATATTTATTTAAAAACTTGATATCTAGATGTAAAAACTCATTTTTTGGGATTTTCTGTGTTTTTAAAAACTCACTTTTGGGGATTTTTTTTGTTTTAAAAACTCATTTAGCCACTACAAAAAAAATGAGCTTTAAATGCACTTTAGAGTGTAGTAAGATAAACATCCTTACTATACATAATCTCTTATTACATTTTCTACAAGTGTAGGCACGATTGATGACACTTTAAAATGAAGCAACATGTATAATTGTACCTACATTCTAATGTGTAGTAACAAAAGAAATCTTACTACACTTTTAAATGTATTTACAATTAAAATTTTAATTTAAAATTTTAAAATATTTAACTCTTCCTACAAATAAATGTGTAGTAAGAAATTGATATATTAAAAAAATTATTACTATTTATAAATTTTTGCATCCAAATTTTGTGATAAAATAGGTTGCAAATGTAGCACCCGAAGCGCAAGGTACCACATCCCCCGTACTATAGCTCAGTCCACATATGAAACGGACAATCCATACATGAACTAAGCTATAGTGAACGGGAGACAAGAAAACAAATGACTAACTAGGTAGGCGGGACTAACCCCAAACCAATTACCACAATACATAAGAAATAAAACGGAAGCATGTTATATTATCGAGCATTTATCAAGTAAACCATATCCTAATCTTACATATCAATACATTATCATCTCCCAAAATATATAACATGTTATAAAACCGTAGATAACAATACATATGCATAATGGAAATGGACACGTGCTAAACCCGAAATGAAAGACTTGACTCGACACCAATCCCACCTAGCACACAACCTGCAAAAATCTGAAAAGTCAGGTGTCAGTCTACAAAAGACTGAGTGAAGGGCATAATATATATATATAAGTACAGATAACATGCAAGCCATAACCTCGGGTAAGCTTTTATAACTGAAAGCAACATAGGTTCAAGAATAACGTAGAACTCGCCCAAGATTACAACTATCAGATTAAACACTTTAATCATTTTCAATCAATCAATCAGTGGCCCGGCGAGTGAGGGCAATTCTCCAACCTTTACTCCGACAGTGTACAATCAAGATACTTTTCAATTAATTAAGTGGTCATGCAAGCAGTTATAGTGCACAAGTAGCAGTTTCAGTGACTCCTTCTTCCTCCAATGATGGTGGGTTTGCAAAGCCCGAACCATCCACGGTAACACGGTGTAAGTTGGGAACATGACTCCCACGCACGGGACTCCTTCCTCGACCAAACCTCCTGGTGGATTCAGGGTTCATCCCCACGGTATGAGAGCAGTGCAGAGTTACCTGTCAACCCTTGCTTTCTTGGTTGGCTCATACACTAACTCTCGGGCCCACAGTGCACGATACATGAATACTCGCCAAAACAAGACCAATTCAATCACGGTAACACGATACACGGTTCGCTTTCAAATCATTGGAGGGTTTTTGGAAAGATTATAGATATATATATACATTTGGCCGAAAGTTCACGTAAGGGTTATACGGTTCTAGGTAGCTAGCAATTAAACCTCACCTGTACCGACAAAATAAAGTGAAAGACACGGCCTAAGAAGCCCGTTCCTCGTCGCTGGGGTGCTGGTCTGTGCAATAAAGACAAGTATACGTGAGACACGACTCATATGAAACAATTAGGACGAACGGCGTAGTCATGAACAATATAACGTGCATTGACAATTATGGAATTATATGATCATATTCATGCATAAAATGAGCATATAATAACACGTATCGATCAATTAAGGGCTTAGAAACCGATTCGGAAAAGTTAATTTTATGCAGAAAATCCCCTGGAGCATGGGAACAGCCGTTCTGGGTTTGAACTGGAAATGGGAAGGGCCGTTCCCGGCTCCCCGAAATAATCCCTCGCATCTGCAAAGATTTTGGACATTTTGGTGATGGGAACGGCCGTTCCAGCCACAGGACAAACTGGGAAGGGCTTCCCATTCTTGCGCGCCAGCTGTCAGGGGTTGGGAACGGCCGTTCGCAGAATGAACTGGGACGGGAAGGGCCGTTCCCGTCATGCAGAAGGTGCAGAACAGAGCAGAACAGGGGAAAATGCTCGAAACACAAACGATACCCAACAAACATCATAATTTCAACCTCTAAATGCAAGAATTCTGGAAATTAATATGTATATACAAGCTTAAAGTACAATAAAAACACATAACTCATGCTTTGATCCTTAAGATTCTCACTTTGAAACCCATACAAGAACTAATCATATAACTTCACAAATCTCATAATATATGCAAGGAATTCAAGTTCAAAGGCTACAATCATGCTTCCAATACCAAATAATCAAGTTTACACATAACCCTAGCTTTCATTCAAAATTCAAGAATTCTAATAAAATCCCAACTCTACCTTGAAATGAAAGGAAGAAGAAAAGAGATGACGTTGTGATGATGATGAGCTTCAAAGTATGCAATTAATCCGGAAATTTTGGTTCAAAGTGATGAAATCCCTCCTTTCTTCTTGCTTGGGGTTGATCGAGATAAGGGAGAGAGAGGAATGATCAAGTGTGTGTATGTTTATATGCAATAAAATGAAATAGGCTAGATATTATATGATGCTTCCACTTAATTAGATGACTAGACACAATTTGCAATTTAATCCCTCCAATTCATAAGTCATGCAATTAGGTTCACACTCATGGAGAATGATCTTTTAGTCCCATGCAAAGTTAATGCAATTAGATCCTCAATTTAAGAAAGATGATCACTTAATTAAGGACAATTAAGCAATTAGACAATTAAGTCATGTTTGGCAATTATTTCACGTATAACATAAATACGAATCATGCAATAATTCTCAAGTTATGATAATTTCATCTAACACTTAGGAAATATAATTCAGAAAATGTCACGTAAGGTTATTAGAAAAACTAGGGTGTTACAGCAAAGCATAATTAATTTTAGAGCAAAATGCATTTTTGGTCCCATACTAATGGGTCATTATCACTTTTGGTCTTATGTTTTTTAAAAGTGGCTTTTTTGGTCCCGTAGTAATTCTTTTTTATCAATTTGAGGACTTCCATCAAATAATTGACGGAAGTCACTGTTCATCCGTTAAATTTAAATCACTGTTCATCCATTGACAGAAGTCACTGTTCATCATTTTGATGGATGAACAGTGACTTCCGTCAATTGTTGGACGGAAGTCTTAAATTGGCCAAAAAAATTACTATGGGACCAAAAAAACCACTTTTGAAAAACATGGGACCAAAACTGATAATAGCTTATTAGTATGGGACCAAAAATGCATTTTGCTCTTAATTTTATATTTCATTTTTATTTACAATAGAATTTTATCGTAAAAAATAAAATTTTGATCGTTGCAAAACAATATCAATTTTGCAATTAAATCTTTTCAATTTTATTATCCAACATTTAATATTTTAATTTCACATTTTAAAACAAAATATTGCAAATTCAGCTAAAAAAATATTGCTATGATTTTCTAAAATTGTCAATTCCAAAACCTATATTACCAATAAAATTAAAATATCAAACAAACATTTCAATTACAAATATTCTGTAAATAAAACAATAATATATATGATACAACAATTCAAAAAAGAATAAATATGACATTGTACTAAATTAATCCTATAAAATAATCAACCATTTCTACTCGTTTCCATTTCGCCATCAGCTATTTCTGAGTCTCCGTCCTGTTTCAAAGAACATTCCATTTGGATGAGTCAGAAATATAACAACAAAGTGCCATCAACGATTGCGTTCTTCTCGAGATTTGGATTTTGAACGTCGGGATTTGACTATTTTAATCGTTAAAGCAGTTATAAGAGTTATCCCAAGCATCCTACGTTGCACGGATACGGACAAGGCGACACGGACACGATACGACACGGATACGATGACACGGATTTTTTTTGTGAATTTTCCACGTGAGAAGTGTCCGACACGAGTGTCCGACACCACACAACACGGCAAACTGATATTTTTAGAAGTGTCGGTGCATTAGAGCAAGCAACAGACCTGGAAACAGAGGTAGAGAGGTTACATGTCCAGCAACAACAAAAACAAACTAAAGTTGAACAAAATTGAATGCCTTACCTCCAATTATCCCAAGATAAGATGGCCATGAAATGCTCCTTTTTTTTGTTTTGACACCAAATGATCCTGGATGGAAGGAACAATACTTAACTTTTTCAATCATTGAAGTGGCACATTATATATAACTTATTCAACAGATATATATATAGGATATTCAGATCTACATTTTGAAAATCTTACCAGGAGTTTCAACCGAGGGGGCAGGAGCTGCTGGAACAATCTTGGGGGGAACTTCTGGCTCTTCTACCGTGCTTGGGCTAGGGGCTGAGATGGAGGCCAGCGTGGAGCAGAAGGTGCAAACATAATCAGCCTCGGCGCAGCTCATCAAGGCGCTATTGTCCGAAGCATAACTAAAAGCATTGGGACAGGCACTCTTGAAAATCCGCGAGTACGGAGTTGGTCCGCATGGACCTGAGCCCTTGCAACAGTCGGTTGAAGTGTTGAACACCTCGCATGGGTTGTGGCACGCACCATCACCTTTGATTTGCAGTTCGGGAGGACAGCTCTGGTTGAGGTCCTCCACACAGCCGGCGGATCCGCACTGACCCGAGCCACCTGTGGCCTCGACCGTCACAGGCAAGTTGTAGCCATCAACGAGGCTGACATCGTATAAGTCCTGGGAACGGGATCCCGAACCGAGAGCGAACTCAATTAGCGTTGTGGCAGTGGCTGCCGAGTCGTTGCACTGGATTTGACCGGAGCCGCAGTCACCGGTTGCGCAGGTTCCCCTGCCTGAGACGCCGAAGTTGCAGCCGGTTCTTCCCCAGAATGTACCGGACCAACCGGCTGGTGCCTGTAAGGATCGCGAGGTGCCTTTGGGGAGCTCGAATCTGTGGCTTCCAGGTCTTCATTTCTCCCTTTAATTGCTGGCCAAATGGTGTGTGAACAGTTGTTTACAAATGTAAAGTTAGCCCCTCCAACTCCTACATTAATGGTTTGAATCAATCTTGTAATTAGGAGTAATATATATATGAAGGAAAGTTTAAGGAAAAACTATATAAATGTAGTACCAATACGTACCATGGAGAATGCAGAGCAGAATGATGAAATAAACAGCGGGGGACGGACTCATGAAAGATTTCCTTATGATGCACCAATCAGAAAGAAATTAAATTTATGGGTAATATATATCAATTATTAAGTGAAGAATGTATGCTGCAATTCTATGAATTCTATTCAACCGGAGGAATGAATAATGAAGAATGGTACAGGGAATAGAGGAAGTTGTTGGAGCCATAAATGATGGGAAGGGGAAGAAAAATGATGGACTAAGTCGTGGTCGTCTCCGGTCTGTACTCTGTAGTATGACCCGTGCCAGCTATAAGATATAGTCATATAGATAAAAGAAATTACTTTGTAACTTAAACAATAAACGTATAAAATGCGTTAGAAGATGATAGACTCTAATTAATTCTCTCTATATATATTCAAATCTCTAACATTCTAAAGTTGTGTAAAAATATAGGTGTGACAAGTATAAAACTTACTGTATGCATAGTATATATGAAAATTGTGATATACGCCATATCTTACGCACCAAAATTGATTGTTAACTACTATAACATAATAACATGATTCCTTTTTTTTTTTTTTTGGTTTATAACGCATTTATATGAATCGAGTCGGATTGGATCACTAAGGTGTAAAACTCTTTATATCAATAGTAGGTTACGTTATCAGATGTTCGAACACTAAACTTTTAATTAACTTAGTATAGTGACTGACCACTGAATTACATCACTTGATAGTATATAGGTAAATAGTTAAAAATTATTAATTTTTATCTATGAATTATGAAAATTATATTTTGAAATATTAACATATAAAATAAAAGTTTAAAATCGTGTATATGAGGTATTATGTTAACAAAATGCTTTGTGGGATGGAAAAGTAATGTATCATGTCATTTCATGTTATGTCTCAAGAATAATTTAATAATTTTACTCGAAATAGAAAAGTTAACTAAAATTATAAAAATTAGTTGGGGAATTAATATGATGAGTTTTTGAGATGGAGAACTAAATAAAATTTGGGTCACATGTGGGCAGATTTCCCACATTTCCCCTTAAAACATAGAGATATTAGCATTAAGTTCAACGACTTTAGGGTAACTTAATTAAATAATAGTATGGGCCCACAGCATCATGCATGTTCTTATTTTGTATAATATTCTTCGGTAAAAGTCTTCCATCAAATCTTGGGGGCAAATGTGAATTAAGATTTGAACATGTCAAACGAAGACTTTGATATTTTTTTATTTTGGACGAATATATTTATTATTCTCGAAATGACGTAAAATTACAAAGTTAATTCTTTTTGTTTGAGAGTTAAAATGTAGTATGACATAAAAAGTATAAGCTCTATTATTTACGATAAATGATATTTTTGGTTTTGGAAATATCCTTTTCATAGAATGGAATTATAAGTGAAGTATTTTTTGAAGTTTATACTTTTATTTTCAGAATTTATATTATAATATTTTAAAGAAAAAATATATTTTTTTAATGTAATTCGCCCTATTAAGCGTCATAAAATTACAAAGACATTTGAGAACGGCCCTACTCTTTCTACAAGTTCAATGGTTCTTGTAGGGTTTTTTAGTTCTATTTTAATCTTTCCTTTATGAAAGTCATAGATGCTCTATCAAGAAATACCAAATACCTAATATCCCACTATAACATGTTAGAATTATTTGGAGTGTCGAAAAAGATTCCTCTAAAATTAGATTATACTTTCTAAAGAAATAAATTTAGTATTTCAGGGTCATGTTCGATTTATATATGATAAACTTTAATAAATTAATATATTTAAGGGTGAGTTTTATCTACTATCCTACTAGAAGGACAACGCAGTCCATCTAAAATGGGACCAAAACCTTGTGCTACACGGGCCGAGCCCATGTATTCTTAGACTAGGCGTAAATGTGTGTTAGAGTATGTAGATGTAATTTTATTTTTATGAAAATGGTATAATAGTTAAAAAAGTATTAAAATTGAATAATTGAGCCTAACTCATTGAGAAACCATTTACATTTTTTTTTTAACATACGCACATTGAAGTGGGATTCGAATTTGAGACATTACTCTGGAAAATGAATCCCTTAATCACTTGGACCAACCTGTTGGCCATTAACAATCCATTAATGTCCCAAAAGACTTTGGCATAATAATTAATAACAACAAGTAATTCTATACAATCTATGCGTGTGCAAAGAAAAATTATTATTATTTAAATATATTAAATTAAATTATTTATCTTAATATAAATTTAATAATTGTGTATTAATAGGAAATAGTTAAAATATAAACTCAAAAAATAAAAAAATAAAAAAATGAGAATAAAAGTGGGGTGAGAGAAAAGTAAACGTTCCGCTATGATAGAGAAAAATAAATAAATTAAATAAAAAAACATTAGAGATTAAATCCAAGAGATCACCTTTGCCTCTAGCGCTTATTGATTAGCGCACATTCAACTCCTTCCAAAGTCATAAAATTTACTTATTCAAGGAAAATGTAGAACAAAAACATAAAAGAGTTCAACATTAATCACTCAAGCCTACTCAATCTTAATCTAAGAACTCCCAACACTTACAACACACACACACACCAACAAGAACCACTTCTCGACGAAACAAAATATAATATAAGTACGATTCGATTAAAGCTCGATTAATCTAAAGTCCAGAAGCAACCTTCTGCCACGCGGGTCGGGCCATGATGCCTTTAGCCCATGCATTAACATGCGGGCGGGCCTCGAACAAGGCCTTAACCATAGTCTTCAACAGATTGTTAACAATTGGGACATGATGAAGATCAGCCAATGAGTACTCTTCCCCTCCCAAATACTTGGAAGTAGACAACCTTGTTTCGTAGACATCAAGCACCGAGGCTAGTTGAACTTGCAACTGTTCAACAGCTTCTTCATCAGTTGTCAGTCCCTTAAGGGGCTTGATCAATATCTCGAAGTTGAGTTTTTTTCCGACAAAATCAAATCTTTGGGATTCAACTTCCATCCATAGGCCTATTACTGCCATTTTCTTGGGATCATGGACTAGTAGAGGGGTTCCTTTACAGGCATATGTGTGTGCAATGTATTCGGTTATGGCCCTTGATTCTGAATTTCAAAAGATTGAAACAAGGAGGAAAAAAAAAAAAAAAAAAAGGTTAATTACTGGAGTGACATTTATGTCTAAACTCGAAAATGGTAATTCCACAAGAATTGCAGGACTATAATGAAAAGGGAGTTTACCAAAGAGCTTTAAGTCGCCATCTTCAAACCCCGGCACCTGACCAAATGGCTACAAGAAAGGCCAGAAAACAAGATATGTCAAACAAAAGAAACTCAAAACTAGAGAAGTTAAGGTTGTATGAATTGGATGAAGCTGCTTACGTTGATTGAAATGAAGGGTTCCTTCTTCTGTTCGCCTTTTGACAAGTCGACAAAAACGACTTCATATTCGAGGCCCTTCTCAGCTAAGCAGAGAAGAACTCTCTGTGTTGCAGAGGAGAAAAAAGTGTGGCCATGGACCTTGATTGCCATAACTTAATCAAAAATTTTAAGGAAAAGATGGATGGATATGCATGAAAGATAAGTTTTTGCCAAGGTATTTATTAGTGAAGAGTTCTTAACTATTCCCATAATCGACTTATATTTTACTAACACATTTAATATAAAAATAGTACAATTATAAGCAGTAATTTGGTTTTGACATTATTAGCAAATTAGATTACATTACAACTATAAAAATGAGATCTTGCACCCTCCTACATTTTGCAATCATAAGAAACATGTACCTTGTACACCTCATAATATAGTAAAGAATTTCACAATGCATTAGCTTGGATAATGTCAGTATCCACACCCCAACAAGAACCTTGACAAATTGATAATGCGTGCGTTTTCAGGTTTAATTTATACATGCACTGAATGTTCCTTTCTTCTCAATTCAATTCAGAAATATTAAGAATGACTAATTCTGTCTCTGCAAAACTTACATGTACCGTTACAGGAGCCGACGCCTCAACTTGAAAATGGTTGGCCTTCTATCAAACAAGATTCGAAGGTAATAATCGGATTACAGAGAAATTGGGGAAGAAGGGCCTAGTATGAATGAAATAAATAGCAAAAGATTTCGGACAAAATTCCCTACCTCAAAGCCGTATTTGATGCCGTGACGCCGGCGAGGACACCCAATTTCCAAATGGATGTGAATTTTTATAGTTACTCCTCCATCAGGGCTTAGGATCGAGGAGGTGGTCGGTGGTATCAGAGAAGAAACTTGAGTTGATATCAACAATTAGAGAAAAAGATTTTTGTGAGGTTAGGGCAGGGAAGGAAAGAGTTCTGTCCTTTTGTCTAACTGTGGGAGATAACGGCAATCAAATCTCTTAAATCCAGAAATCGTTATGTGTAAACAGTGTTAAGTTTGCTGCGCTATCAAAATGTCCTTACTTATAGAGAGAAGATAATTAATTACTCATAAGAAAAATAAAAGATAATTAATTGTCTGTGAGAAAAATCTGACGGAGACCTACGAGATAAGCAGAACCCATATATATATATATATATATGAGTATATATAATTTATGGGCAATTAATAAAGATGCCTAAATATCTCTATAATTTATCTTAAACTCCCCGGTTTGAAAATTTTATGTTTTAGATTCTCAATATACATTTTATTTTTCCTAAACCCTAAGGCACTGAAAAGTTTGTTTTGCCCCTGATTTTCCTTCAAAACACCTTGGCTTCCTTTTTTATTTTTTTATTTTTCCCCCTGGAAATGGATTCCCAATTCCTTCTCCAACAACCTTGTCAATTTGTTGGCAATCAGAGATAACGACAACCACGATCACTACAGTGGACTATATCGTGTAAAAAATTATATCCACCGTTGATCACTACAGTGATCATATCGCGAAAAAGGGGTGTGTGAACCGTTTATACTTTATACATGATAATTTCTTCAAACCGAGCCGCTCAAGTTGGATGAATCTAGTCTTATAACTGACAGATTATCGGT
Organism: Lantana camara; assembly: GCA_037501455.1. NCBI lineage: Eukaryota > Viridiplantae > Streptophyta > Magnoliopsida > Lamiales > Verbenaceae > Lantana > Lantana camara. The sequence goes on from CM074855.1 coordinate 135,139,352, forward strand.
ATGATGGATTCTTGTTTGCTTTTTTAGATCATCACAAGGCTTTTTATGCCATTTCCAAGCAGACAAGATGCTCATAAAAAAATAAATTACACTTCAAGTCCACTCTACTTCATGTTGATACAAATCACCATATTTTACATGAATCTTAATTAATCGTCCGAATCCGTTCTTTAATACAAATACATAGTTCTCAATACCAGAAGGATAAAATGACCATCAGCATACGTTGTTCAACGATATTGTTGGAGATTGATGGATATATATGGAGTAAAAGAAAATAACTATTCTGTAACGGAGATTCAAAAGATACAAATTAGATAAAACTAAATATCAAATAAAATAAAACTACATATTAGTTATGTATTCTAACACATATCTTCAGCTGAAGTTTCTGTCTCTTCGTATTCGGACAATGATGGAGAAATTTCTCGTCTTGAGAGATTATTAGGACAGAACAGGGTTGGCTTCGGAGGAATTTCAATAGATTGAATACTTCCTTCCAACATTTCGACAACCTTAGATATTGCTGGCCTATTAGATGGAGTTGTCTGAATGCACCAAAATCCTACTAAAAGCATTTTACTCGCCTTCTCTTCTTCTTCTTTCTCGTCAACCCTTACATCATCTTCTCTCGGTGTGGCGTTTCCTACTACTTGCTCGTAGATTTTGTCCGGAAAATAATTCTCGCTCGAATTAGTTGTCCCGGCTTCCTCCATATTTCTAGCTCCAGCCATTTCTAGAATCATCATTCCATAGCTATACACATCAGATTTATGGGAAACTCCTCCAAAGTTCCTGGAGAATACTTCGGGAGCAATATAGCCGATGGTGCCTCTTGCCCCGAGCATTGACAATATACTCTGCTTCTTCTTGCACAATTTAGCAAGCCCAAAATCAGATATTTTCGGGCACATGTCTTCATCCAGAAGAATGTTCTGAGGCTTGATGTCGAAATGCACAATCCTAGTGTTGCAGCCTGTATGCAGATATTCTAGACCTTTAGCAACTCCAACTGCAATCTTGTACAGTTGTTCCAAATCCAGGAGACAATCTGCACTACTACTGCTTATGAACTTGTCCAATGATTTGTTGGGCATGTATTCGTATATTAAAGCTCTCTTGGTTTTATCGAGGCAAAATCCTAAGAGATTGACAATATTGACATGGGATGTTCTACTAATGCTGGCAACTTCATTCATGAATTCTTCTCCATTGCTATCATCTGTGTTAACTAAAACCTTGACAGCAACGAGGCAGCCGTCTGGTAGCGTTCCTTTGTAGACACTACCATAGCCTCCTTGACCAAGCTTTCACTGAAGGATTTCGTCATTTTTTTTATTTCAGAATATTTGTATCTCTTTGGAGCCAGAGATTCATGTTGGAGTATAAATTTTTCTACAATGCGATTGCGTTCTTGTTCAGATTTGGATTTTGAACGTCTGGATTTAACTATTTTAATCGCTAAAGCAGTTATAAGAGTTATCCCAAGCAACAGTCCTGGAAACAGAGTTAGAGAGGTTACATGTCCAGCAACAACAAAAACAAACTAAATCCTGGACACCGGGTTAGAGAGGTTACATGTCCAGCGACAACAAAAACATGCAAACTAAAGTTGAACAAAGTTGAATGCCTTACCTCCAATTATCTCAAGATAAAATGGCCATTTTTTTGTAATTTTGACACCAAATGATCCTGGAAGGAACAATAGTTAACTTTTTCAAATATTGAAGTGACACTCTGATGATAAATAATGTACTTGGCCTTATTCACTCTCAAAATCTAGCGGTTGAGAGGAGGGTTACCAAACCATTATATATTGAACATTATTTATAACTTATTCAACATTTTGAATAGCTTACCTGGAGTTTCAGCCGAGGGGGCAGGAGCTGGAACTTCCATGCTCGAGGTAGGGTTCGAGCCGGTTCGTCCCTATGGGGAGCTCGAATTCTGTTGTTTCCAGGTCTGCACTTCTCCCTTTAATTGCTGGCCAAATGGTTTGTGAACAGTTGTTTACAAATGTAAGGTTAGCCCCTCTAACTCCTGCATTAATGGTTTGAATTAATAATCCACAAAATTAGGAGTAATATATATATATATATATATATATATATGAAAGAGGTTTCAAAAAAAAACTATATAAATGAAGTAATTTACCATGGAATTAAGATGCGGAGCAGAATGATGAAATAAATAGCGGGGAAGGACTCATGAAAGATTTTGTTATGATGGATGTACCAATCAGAATGATGACGACTGCATGCTGCAATTCTAGCGGGGATAGAGGAAGACCTTGGAGTCATAGATGATGGGAAGGGGAAGGAGAATGATGAATGGAGAGGATTAAGTCGGTCGTCGTCTCTTGTCTGTAGTATGACTCGTCCCAGCTATAAGATATAGATATAAGAAATTACTTTGTAACTTTCAGAAGATATAATCGCTAAACGTATATATATATGTTAGAAGATGATAAACTCTAATCAATTCTCCATATATTCAGGCAGCAGGGACTAATCACCGTAATTGACGTGGGTGTCCTGTTTTAGACAAAAAAAATTTTGAACATTGTAAAGTTGTGTAAATATAGGTTTGACAAGTATAAAAATTACTGCATGCATAGTATATATGAAAATTGTGATATATGCCAAAATTATATCTTACGCAAAATTTATTGTTGAAAAAATTATTATTTTCATCCCATTACGTAACTCCTTTTTAATTTTGATCCTAACAGTTATTATGTTTTCAATTTGGGTTCCATAAAATCACTTTTTTTTAAAATTTGGTCTCATTGACCAATTTCCCTAAAAAGCAAATGGTTGACCGTTAAAAATGTTACTTTATATCCTTTTTTTTTTTTTTTAAATTACTTTTTACGCTATTAAAAAATTACTTTTGACTATTAAAGCATATTATATATATGTATATACGTGTTATAATATATAATACATATATATTATAGAGAAAATTATCATTTTCGTCCTATAATTATAGATGATGAGGCTAAAATACGCTCGAGCCACGTAAGTGCCACGTGGCCCAATATCTGCCTCACAAACGTGGCTCTTCAAGAACACCCTGGACCATCCCTCATGCTGCGACATTCCCCTCGAGGAAATGGCTATCTCCAACTTCTTAAGGGACCTTGGTTCTACCGAGCGAAGGAACTGGACTCCAAGTACGAGCGTCACAATCCACCCTCAAGTTGCTTCCAAATTGATGCTCGGGGAGATCCCCTGGCTTCATAAGGAGTAAGGCCCCTCTTCATAACCATGCTTCCGGCCCCGAGCGTCCCCTTGGACCAAGCGAGCCTATAAAAGCCCTTATCCAAATCCGAGCGTACCTAGCCCTCGGTAACAACCTCAAAAGACTCTCTGACGCATAGTACATGCCCGCGCACCTGCCACTGTTGCCGCCACCAACCTTTTCACAGGATTTTGCAGGAGATCCTTCTCAGAGACTCCTCATTACGCAGCGTGTCTAGGGCAACATCGATGCAGGACCACATGGTGGCAATTACCAAAAGGGCCTTGATTCTCAACTATAAATAGGCGGATCTAGGGGTGTTCCGGTTTAACTTTTTCAAAACTTCGGTTTTTCGGTTAAGTGGGACGGTTAAACTGAACCAAATCGAAAATCGAGGTTTTTCGGTTTATGGCCCCCAACCGAAACCGAACTTGTAGTTTTTTTTTTTAATTTATTATATGTAAAAAATGTGTTTTGTGTATGAAAACGTTTTCTTTAGGAATAGACATTTCCCCAATATCTCAGCCAAAAGTTCATAACTCATCTGTTTTCATATTTCCCCAAATCAGCAGATCCCCAAATTTGCAGAAAGAGAACCCTAGTTCCCAATTCGACATTCTCCAGACGAAGCCAAATAGGAAATAGCCAATTGTCACGCCACGCCGGCGACGCTTGGTCCCCTCTCTTCTCTGACAGACACAACTCAACTCGTCGGGCCCCTCTCTTCTTCTCTTCTCCGACGCCACTCCGCCCATCAGCCAAGGTGTTTTTCCATGAGTTTAATGTGCAAACTTGTCGGTTTTCATGGTTGATAATTGTAATAGACAATTAGACATCATTGTTTGGTATTTGGACATGTGGTTGTCATGGTTGATGGTTGTTTGCAGAATGTTTGGTGTCTATTTGGTTTTAATTCTGTTTGAAAGCTCTCCAGATTTTTCTTTATTTTACCTTCTTTTTTTTATTATTTGAGTTTCGGTTTTCAACCGAAAACCGAACCGAAAATATTCCATTAAAACCGAACCGAACCGAAGGTGATTTGGTTCGATTTCGATTTAGGTTTTTTGAAAATCAAAAGTTCGGTTAACCGAACCAAAATTTCGGTTCGGCCCAAAAACCGAACCATGAACACCCCCTAGGCGGATCCCATACATACTCTGTAAGCAAGCTTCCTTCACAAAAGCTCTGTTTTTACATACTCATCTTCTTCAGCTAAGTTCTGACTTGAGCGTCGGATAGCCAAACTAGGTATCACTACCCATTCCCCCAGCTTAGCCTTCTGACATTGTTGTGTTTGTTCCTAGCAGGTTGAGCCCACCATTCCTAGGGACCTCCGCCTAAATCATTCAAACCAGTTTCCCCACATAAACAAATTCTAAAGTATTGGAGTTTTCCCACCTTGGATTAAAATCCATCATTTTTGGCGCAGTCTATAGGAAATCGTTCTTCTTTCCTCCTTACTAGTTGAGAAACAAACATCTTCTTTCAGTATGGTGACGATAAGATCAGGAGCGATTGGAGGGGGAGGTGAACCTCCCCGTGATGGCGACAGGATCCCGCCAGCCATAGAGGTCACATGCGTTTTGCCTACAACCGGAGGAGGCCCAACGTTGGATGGACCTGTTGGGCCAGGGCTTGAGACCAACCAGCGGCCGCTCACGACTGGAGGGGCAGGGGGATCCGGCCTGAATCTTCCTCTGAATCAGCCTTCCGCCCCCGCCGCCAACATGGGCAGTTATCCCATGGCGGTGCCGCCAGGTTACATATTTGCTCAGCCCAACCTAATGCCCTCCATCCACCCTTATCATGCGGGGCAGATGTAGCACCCACACGTAGGGCCACATCCCCCGCACCATAATCCGAACCCGAATACGAAATGGAATGTCCGTACCCGAATCCGAATCATAGCGAACGGGAGACCAAACACACACTCTAGGCTAGGCGGAGCTAGACAACACAGAATCAGAGTATGCGGAAGCGAATAAATAAAAGCCACAAGCAAAACATCACAGATATATATATAGGTACCAACACACACCTATCCATATAATAATTACATATAAGTACCAACACATCCTATACAAAAGCCATCCCGGCTCGAACAAAATAGTGTATAAGTATATACAAATCATAACTATACAACTACAAAATAATAAAGTGCAGGTATGTAAATGCACCTAACGAAACCTAGACCGACAAGTGTATAAAGCAGACACACTTCTCCGCCTAGCTCACGCTCCCCAAAACCTGCAACTAAAAGAGTAAACGAGGAGTCAGTCAACTGACTGAGTGAGGGGGGTTAACGCACACCCACACCCTACCTATATATAGAGCAGAGCACAAAGCAAATGGCGAAACTATGAACCGGAATAGGTTTTACAAACTAAAACTTTTCCAAAACAAATACATATACTTTAAAACATTTCATAAACACTATCCCGATTCATACTTCTCAAACATACATAACAAAACATAATGCTCGGCGAGAACGAGCTTCCAACCTTTACTCCTCAGAACAAACAAAACGGAAATCATACACTCTCCTCTACACCAATGATGGAAGAGCCACCGGTGGCCCTAACCATCCAGACATATACAGACTCACGAGGGGTAGCGAGCCCACATCGTGCCCTCCCCGGTTTTTACGCCGAAGGCATCGAAATATCACACCTTCCCAAACTCCCAGGGGTCGCGTGTGATATATCGGATGGAGACTACATACAGGCCGAACCTCGACGGCCCGAACCGTCCCGAGGGTTCCTTACCCGTAGCTCCTTGGATCCACACATACAAATCATATCATATCAAATGCCAAATCTTTCATGGCAATCTCGCTAACAGAATTGTAAAGCCTTTTCCAAAACATAGCTTACATAAGCTTATTTAATATCTTTTCCAAAACAAAGTTGTTCACAAGATCATAAACGTATTCTAATCAACACGTACATATCTATATATATAATATATAGTCACATGCACGGCCGGAAAACATCACATAAGGCTTTAGGTCGCTTAGCTAATAAAATTCCTAAACCTCACCTTGTGCGTAACAAAAAGCGAGCAGACGTGAACAACCTACGCCTCGGGCTCGTCAACTGGAACCTCCTCTGAAAAGAAAACACGAAAGCCCAAGACTTAGACTCTATATGAACCAAAGAAGACGCTCGGCGAAATGCATGATTCATGTTCATAGATAAAATGTCACAAAATTCACAAATCATAGCATAACATAAGTATTTACAATTTATTATGCAAAACAATCAAATTATAACAATTAATATGCAAAAGAAAAGCATTTAAAATCATACAAATGCATAATTAAAGCAAAGAGAAAAAGTGGCAAAATCCACCCCCATGGATTTTTCCAAAGGGCAAAATCCACCCTAGCGGATTTTTCCAGAGCTACTGCCTCAAATCCACCCTAGCGGATTTTTCCAAAGGGGAAAATCCACCCTCGCGGATTTGACCCAGTAGGAGGGGTTCCGGCCATGGGAACGGCCGTTCCCGTTCCCAGTACAAACTGGGAACGGTCGTTCCCACTCTCGGCAACAGTAATTTGGCCTGGGAACGGTCGTTCCCAGTTTAAAACTGGGCGGGAACGGCCGTTCCGGCCTGGTTCGAGATGCTGGAACAGAAAATTTTTACAGAAAACAGGGGAAGCTCGTTTTTGAGCCAAAAATGGCCAAAATCCAACCCTATAAATTGCCACAACTTCTCAAAATGCACAAACAATACATATAAATCATGCTTGACATATAAACACTCAAATATCTCAAGAAAACGGAATTAAAAGTCATGATCAAAGGATTGCAACTTTCAAGCTAAAATTATGATCATTCATAAATGCTCAATCAACCATGGATTAAATACCATAAATGCAACATATACAACATATACAACTCATATATGAAGCTAGGAATCAAACACATCAAGCAAAGAGCAAGTATCCAAGTTTTTCATTAAACCCTTACTATTCACGTAGGGAAGCAAAGGCATGCAAAACTCACTCCAAACTCAGAAATTAAACCATAGAAACGACGAGCACGACGAGGGGATTCCGAAACCTACCTAAGTTCGAGAAAAGATGAAGAAACGAGAGAGATATAGGCTTGGGAAGTTGGATGATCAACTTGAGGGTTTTGGCTCTAGCTCAAGAGTTGCTGCTGTTGTTTCACGTAAGAAAGGAGAAAGGAAGAATGGTTCAGCCTTTAAGGGCTGGACCGGTTCGGTTCACGGGTTCGGTTCAAGGTTCCCGGTTCAAGTTGGTTCGGTTCAACAAATACAGGTTCAAATAAGGCCAACTCAAATAAAACGAATAAATCACATGCAACATGCATTCAAATAAATTCATATAAATTCATATAAGTTCAAATAATTCATATAAGTCGTAAACAATTAATCCAAAACGCAAATATTGATAAATCACATAATTTACCTGTACCAACTGTGAGTCGGGGTGTTACAGCAGATGTAGCTCTTGGTGGTGGTCCCCAAAGAGATTGAGGGGGGTGGAAATACCCCCCATGACGCATAGGCAGTTGCAAGCCATCTACACGCAGTGTGAAGTACAAGCTGCGCAGAATGCTTGGAAGAACTTCACTGCAACCTACTTTCCTGTGGGACAAGCTGCTCAGATTGCTCCTCCCATGGGTGGGCGGCAAACACAACCGTTCATGGCCGCTCAAGCCGTTTTGCAGGCTCGACCGTCACCACCACCAAATACAGGAAAAGCCCCAAGAGCATCCTCAAGCAGACAAGGGCAAAGAACCTGTAGATAGGATAGATGTGGACGAGGAAATCTATTCACGAGCCTCAGGAGGAGGCAGCAAAGCAAATGATGTTAACCACGACCCACTCGCGGTTGTGCAAAACCGGCTGTAGGGTCTACAAGATATGGTGGAGCAGCTCTCTCGAGCGCGGTCTCAAGCCCCCCATGCCGGGGGCGAGAGAGCCAAGGCCAGAGATGCCCGCCGCCCAGTCAACAAGAATTACGCTCCACGTCACCAAGAGCAGGAGGAGAATTACGAAAACTATGACAACGAGAGAGGACACCACCATCCTCCTACGAGGGGTTCCCCCCTCGTTGAGGAAGCCTCGATGGCCCAAGCTGGCATGGGTAAAGTCCTCACCTCCATCAATCGCTACGACGGAACCACTGATCCTATAGAACATTTAGACCATTTTCTGCATTTAATGCATCTCTACGAGCATTCCAGTCATTACTGGACCAAGGTGTTTGTCACCTCACTTATAGGGATGGCTCAGGAATGGTACAAATGGTTGTCACCCCACTTGATTAGGGGATATGAAGACCTTACCAATGCTTTTCTGAATCACTACAACTCGCTCAAAGCCCCGGTCACCACTCCTACGGTATTGTACAACTTGGTCCAAGGCAAACATGAATCCCTCCGATCCTTCTTCACTCGATTCAACAAGGAGGTGCTTTTGGTCGAACGACCCTCAATGGATTTCTTAGTCTATGTGCTCTTCAAGGCCATCAACCATAAGCACTATGTGAGCAATGAATTTTCTGAAGCCATTGTCAAGAAAAGGCCAAAGTCACTCACGGCCATAAGGAAAATTGCTGAACCGTTTTTTGCGTTCGAAGACATGTATAAATCCAATGCGCTGAGATCATCCAACCAGTACAAGGGGGATCGAGGGTGAGAGGACACTCACAGGGAACGCCGCAAGTCATCGCCTCTCCCTCGCAGACACGAGCGTAGCCCCCTCAACCGGCCTATCTCCGAGGTCTATTCCCTCTCTGACAAGAAATTCTTCAGAAGGCCCCAGAAAATGAAGAAAATAGAGTCCCAAAGGCGATCGGGAAAGTATTGCGCCTTTACAAACAAAAGCAGCACGACACTGATGAGTGTCGCCAATTGGAGAACGAGATACAGAGACTCATTGCTGAGGGCCATTTGAAGGAATTTATCAAAATCTTGGAAAGATACGATGAGCGCTGCAACGAACGGGCCATGATCAGGAGAAAGAGTCTCTCCCGCTTGAGAAGTCCCCACGGGCGACAGCCGAAAGCAGTACGAAGGGCAAGTAAAAAACAGCTGAAAAGGAAAATGCCCCATTTGTATTTATTCACATGATCGTAGGGGACTCTTCAGGGAGAGATTCCAACGCGTCTCGCCGCTGCTATGTTCGTAGCTATGACCAGTGGCCCTCGGCCCCAAAACAAGTTTACGCCATCAAAGGGCTTGAAAGAGAATGAAGTGATAGGGTTTAGCGATAAGGAGTTAGGGCATATTGTAACACCCCATGGGGTCAGTGAAACCTCTGACTGCCCTATGGTGGTTAGTCTTGATGTACATAATCACATTGTAAAGAGGGTCCTTGTCGATAGTGGAAGTTCTGTGAATGTTTTCCCCTACTCGACCTTCCAAAAAATGAATATTACCAACATTCCCCTCGAGCCTCTCAGAACAGCCCTCATTGGCTTTGGAGGCTCAGAAATGGTCCCTCGCGGACAAATTCGTTTGGCCACATCTTTTGGTTACGCTCCCCAGCGGAAGACTCTGATGGTTACCTACGCGGTTGTGGAGATTGAGATCCCTTACAACATCATAATCGGGCGTTCAGCCCTCGTGGATTTCAAAGTGATCATCTCCACTTACCATCAGAAAATCAAATTCCCCACCATCGAGGGAACTGGCGAGATCCTGTGCAATGTCAAGGAAGCGTGGGAATGTTATATGTTGTCCCTACGAAACTTAAAGCAAAGAAAGCTTTCCAGATTAGATCTACCAAGAAGGTTGTGGACTTCCCCAATTTAGATGAGGATGGTCCCCTCAGGAAAAAAGAAAAACTCTACAAGAAGAAAAACAAGAAGAGAGGCCCGAGCAAAAAAGACCAACCGAGGGCGGCCCCCGGGGGGCAGTTGAAGCATCTTCCTCGAAAAAGGACATGAGCAAAGGCATAATTGAGGGCGGGGATAGCCACCTCACAGAAAAAAAAAGAGCACTTGAAATCCCCGCCCCGAGGTACGAATCGAGCCCCCGAAAAAGTTCATGGCAATTGAACTAGAGCCAGGCAACAAAGATAAAACTACACAAATCGGCTCCAACCTCTCAGGACCCTCACAGATCATGATGATCGAATTCCTTAGGGAAAATATTGACGTCTTTTCCTGGAAGACGTAGATCTTACGGGGATTGATCCCAGCATTATTGTACACAGGCTCATCGTGGACCCCGCTTTCAAACCTGTCAAACAAAAAAAGAGGGACGCCAATGGCTTTCGCCGAAAGATTATTGAGGAGGAAGTGAACAAGCTCCTTGAGGCTCAGTACATCGAGCCTATCTTGTACTCGGAATGGATATGTAACGTCGTTCTTTTGCCAAAAAACTCCAACAAGTGGCGAATGTGTAACGATTTTACGGATCTCAACAACGCATGCCCCAAAGATCCGTACCGCTTGCCCCAAATTAATCAATTAGTGGATTCAACAGCCGGTTGTGAACTAATGAGCATGATGGATGCCTTCCAAGGGTATTATCAAATCTTTATGGCTCGCGAGGATCACCCAAAAACTTCCTTTGTAGTGCATATGGGCGTATAATGCTTTTTAGTCATGACATTTGGGTTGAAGAATGTGGGGGCTACGTATCAGCGCCTCGTTAACAATATGTTCGAGTGCGAGATTGGAAATTCCATGGAAGTGTATGTGGATGACATGATTGTCAAGAGCGAGCGTGAGCATTCCCATTTGGAGGATCTAAGACGAACCTTTGATATACTGGTATGGCATGATGTTGAATCCCTCCAAGTGTACCTTTGGGGTCCGTGGAGGAAAGTTTTTGGGATATCTGGTCAGCCAACGAGGATTGAGGTCAATCCTGAGAAGATCAAAGCCATAATGGAAATCTCTTTCCCTCGGAATGCCAGGGAATTACAGGTCTTGGTAGGGAAGATAATCTCTCTTAACAGATTCATAGCACGCTCGGCAGATAGAAACTTGCCCTTTTTCAAGATTTTGCATAATGCCAGGAATTTTGCTTGGACCGAAGAATGCGAGAGAGCGCTACAAGATATGAAAGCCTACTTCTCATGCTCACCACTGCTAACAAAACCAATAAAGAATGAGAATCTCTTCCTTTACCTCTCGGTTTCCCCAGAAGCAATGAGCGCGGTCCTTGTGGCTGTACACGAGCGGAAGCACCTGTCAGTCTACTATTGGAGCAAAACTCTTCAAGGAGTGGAAAAGAAATATTTGGAGATCGAGAAGTTTGCATTCGCCCTCGTAATTGTGTCACGAAGGTTGAGGCCATATTTCCAAGCCCATTCTGTCACGGTGCTCACAGACCAACCCTTGTGGCAAGTCCTGTCCAAACCTGATGTCTCAAGAAGATTAATCAAATGGGCGATCAAGTTGAGCCAGTTTGACATCAGTTACGAGCCAAGGAAGACAATACAAGCTCAAGTGTTGTTGATCTGCTAGTTGAGCGTTTTGGGACTAGAGTCTTTACCCATGGAGAATCAGGGTTTATGGCTCTTGCACACAGATGCCTCCTCGACCTCTCAGGGGTGAGGAGCAGGGGTGTCCCTTAGAGATCCCCACGGAGTTGAGTTAGATTTCGCTATCAGATTAGATTTCCAAATTACCAATAATGAGGCGGAATCTGAAGCTCTCATCCAAGGACTAAGGATCGCCCTCCAAAATGGAGCTTCTTGGGTCACTGCCTATGTTGATTCACAACTGATCGCAAGCCAGATTAGGGAAACATATGAGGCTCGAGAAGCCACCATGGTGCAATAATTGGGAAAAGCTAAAGAAATCATTGGCAAACTCAACAAGTTTCATATGTTACAGGTTTCAAGGGTAAAAAACGAGCGTGCGGACGCTCTATCCAAGTTTACCTCTGCCCTCGAAGGGCCATGTGACCGCTCCGTTACTCTTCTCATAACAGAAGAGCCCTTGATAAAGGAAAGGGAATCGCCTCGAGAAGTAGCCATGATTGAACCGAGCCCTACTGGCTTGGCGATATCATAAGATTTCTTAGAGACGGTATTTGCCTTACAGGCAAGTTGGAAGCAAGAAAATCAGGAATAAGGCCCCTCGGTTCTCCTTGGACCAGGAAGGAAGGCTCTTCAAGCGGTCATACCAAGGCCCACCATTGAAGTGTTTAAGGCCCTCACAAGCCAAAGAAGTCCTAGAGCATATTCACAATGGAAGCTGTGGAAACCATTCTGGGGGGCACATCCTCACCAAGAAGATTTTGAGAAGTGGCTTCTATTAGCCCACAATTTTGCAAAATGCAATCACATTCTCCAAGAAATGCCCAAAATGCCAGTTCCACTCCAACATTCCACAGCTACCTGCGGCTCAAATGATTCCCATAGATGTTGTCTGGCCTTTTGATCAGTGGGGCATTGATATCGTAGGACCCCTGCTAATGGCTGTAGGGCAGAAGAAGTTTGTCATTCTAGCAGTGGATTACTTCACTAAATGGGCGGAGGCAGAAGTAGTTACCAAAATCACTTTCTGTGTTGTCAGGGACTTCATATGGAAAAATATCATTTACAGATATGGGATTCCGAGGGTGTTGATTTCTGACAATGGATCCCAATTTATCACGACAGATACCCGAGAGTGGTTCTCGGAATTGGGTATTGAACAATGATTCACTTCTGTGGGGCACCCCCAAGCCAACGGCCAAGCCGAACTGACCAATAGAATCATCTTACAGCATTTAAAAGCTATGCTTGAGAGCAAGAAAGGTGAATGTGCTGAAGAGCTGCAATGAGCCTTATGGGCTTATCGTACGACACCCCGAGCGGCCACGGGTGAGACTCCTTATTCCCTCGTATATGATTCGGAAGCTATGACTCCCGCGGAGCTGGCCCAGGAATCCGCACGAGTGGCTTACTTCGAGCCCCGCTCAAACTAAGAAAATAGGGCTCTCGAATTAGGTCTCTTGGAAGAAAGCAGGGATAACGCTTGGACGTGTATCCATAAGTACAAAGCCTCTGTGGCACGACAATACAACAAGCGTATTAAAGAGAGAACTTTCCAACTGGGGGACCTAGTTCTGAAGAAAGTGGAAGTGTCAAAGCACGTGGGTAAACTAGATCCAAATTGGGAAGGGCCATTCAAAATCACCCAAGTAAGGGCCAACAATACCTACAAACTTGAGATACTTCAGGGCGAGCGTCTCGCCCGACCCTGGAAGGCATGCAACCTTTCTTGAACACATTTTGTAAAATCCCCATTAGGGGCCCCATGCAATCCTTTATCAAGGAAAGAAAGCAAAGGAATTCACGTCTTTTAGACAAGAAAGTATTGTGTAAGGTGTGTTATCAACAAATTCCTTAGGAAAATTTCCACACAAGGAATTTATCAAGTTACCAGGGCACCCTCGGAAACTGTGTCCCTCGTGTTCTTTATTAACAAATTCCTTAGGAAATTTTCCACACAAGGAATTTATCAGGTTACCAGGGCACCCTCAGAAACTGGGTCCCTCACGTTCTTTATTAACAAATTCCTTAGGAAATTTTCCACACAAGGAATTTATCAAGTTACCAGGGCACCCTCGGAAATTGTGTCCCTCGCGTTCTATATTAACAAATTCCTTAGGAGATTTTCCACACAAGGAATTTATCAAGCAACCAGGGCACCCTCGAAATGGGTCCCTCGTGTTTCTTTGTTGACAAAATCCTTAGGAAAATTTTCATGCAAGAAATTTACTAAGTAACCAAGGCACCCTCCAAAATGGGTCCCTCACGCTTCTTCCATTAACAAAGCCCTACAAGAAATTTTCCAAGTAACTAGGATGTCCTCGATAGGGGACCCTGCACGTTCTTATGTACAAATTTTTTAAGGAATTCTTTTAAAGTTCCCTTATATTAAGAGCATAAAATGGATGAGTAAAACAGGGAAGCAAAGGAGCATTCATGACTAAACTGAAGGTCCATTTCATTAAACAAAAAGAGAGGGAACTCCCTCTCCCAGTACAAACTAAAAAGCATTGTAGCCCATGAAAAACACAAAAAAACGTAAAGGTAGAGAAAACAAAGTTGCAATAAAAGATAACAAATTTTTCACATGAAAGAAGCATATTATGGTTGGGCATCCTGAGCCTGGCCACCTTCGAGATCCACCACCTCAGTCGTTGGTTTGGGCGCTTGGGTGTTTGGCATTTGAGCGTTGGGGTTTGAGTCACCCTGAGGTGTAACGGTCTTGACCGCTGGAGCGGGAGTGTCCTCGTTAGCCTGAGTCTGAACTGTGGCAGCAGCTGGGCCCTCGGGGATAGATATAACATCATTAACCCCCTTGTTAGTTCCTTCTATTATGGGCACCTCGTTGGACTCGTGGGCCTCCATAAATTCTTCTTGCAGTCGAGCTACTAGATCGTTATATTCTGGCTCTGTCAAGTTGACTACAGGGTTGCCCACAGTTGCCTCTGGGGGATTCAAGTCTTCATCATACTGCAGCCCCAAGTGCCAATACCCCGAGCCACAGGCTTTGCCAGACCCAACGAAATCAACTGAGCGACCACCAAGTTAAAGGCCTTGTGAGCCTCATCGTAACAATGCAGATTAGCAGCAAAGTTGAAGGGTTTGGAGTGGCAAAACTTGAGTAAAGCCTCTCTGTTAGCCTCCGAAAATACGCTCGGGATGCAGCCTCTGGAATTCTTCTTCATAGGTCTTCTTGGTGGCCTCAGTGTATTATTTCTTGGCGGCATTAAGCTACTTATTACACTCGTCCAGGTCCTTGGCCAGGTTCTCATTGATCTCCTTGTACCTGGTCACCTCCGCCCGAGCCTTCTTGCGAGACTCCTCCCTCTTTGCTAGCTCTTTCTTGACCCTGTCGTGCTCAGCCTCGAGGGATTCAAGCTTAGCCCTCAACACGTCATTCTCCTCTTGGAGTTGAGCAGGGTTGGCAGTGCGAACCATTTTCTTATATTTTGCTTTGCGCTCTAAAAACGCCAACGAGCGCTGCTGCAAGTTCTTGACCCTCGGAAGTACTTTCTGCAAAATAATCCAACAACACTTAAGTAAATCTTGAGATGAAAATGAGGAACCAAGAGTCTGGAAACATTTTATAAGACGATGTAACACTTACAGCTATGAAGGCGTGATAAAGGTCTTCAACGACCTAGTTCGTGCTTTGGCCAAACAGCTTCTTGTGGTCGCCTGTAAATTGCAACCTGTGGAAGATTCCATGGACTACATTCCACGTCGAGGGGCAGTCCAGTAAGAGAGTGGGGCCTGCGGAGGGGGATCATTGGTAGGAGGTGTCCCCATTGCACTCGAAATCCCAGATATGGTCCCCTCGGAAGAGGGGGTCTTGCCTTTCCCAGCACGCCGATTGCCACCCCTTTCCCCTTTCCGGTCATAGGGACGGAATTTGGGAATCTTTTTCCTCTTTCTCGATGGAGGGGTTTGGTCATCTTGCAGATCTCTGATAATAACGCCCGAACGCTGCCCGCGAGCTTCATTTGGACCAAGTTGGAGTGGTCGGTCCCCGTTTCTTGGAGTAACATTGTCCTCTCGCCAAGGGACAATTCTTGTGTCAGGGCTGGCCCCTCGGCCTTCCCCTCACCCCCTTGCAGGGACGCTTGAGTTCTCTCCCCCTCGACCGCCTCCGCGGTCATCTCCTAGGCCAGCGCCTGTATAGCCTGTCCTTGGTTGGTTTTGTTGCTGAGGTTGTTGTTGTTATTGTTGTTGTTGTTGTTGCTGTTGGGCTGGCCTCCGATCGGCCAGAAGCGCTGTCACGTCACGCATGCCCCCTGTTCCTACCATCAGTATACTTGGGCCTATCAAAAACTAAAAAGAAGAAAAAGAAATGAGGGTCAGCCTTCATGGATCAAGGTTTACAAGGGATAAAGTTAGTGGTCCTATCTAAAAGTTAGTTTCCTAGAATCTAACCATCTCTGTCCAAGTTCCGAGCGGGTGGGTTAGCAATCAAGTCAGGGTCATTCATGAACCCGCAAAGGAATAATATTTCTTCATCATCCATCAGTTCTTTGGCTTTGATGAGCCAGCGCACGTTCCTCATAGCGAGGTCCAATTCCTGAGAAATAGGGGATCAAGACGGGATCTTACAAGAGGCTCCTTCCCATGACTAACCCACTCTCGGGGAACGCCAAAATATTCACCCTCGGGGGTCCTCACAAAAAGAATTTTTCCTTCCACTCCACCCCATAGGACGTCGAGGTCGAGTCTATCAATTTCAAATTGGATTTAGCTTCAACATAATAGAAACCCGCCTTTGGGGATGAGCGCGCCTGGAAGAGGCTGTTGAAGTTGTTGATGGAGGGCTCATTTCCTGTACATTTCATCAGGATCACAAAGACATTGATAAGGGCTATGCCATTTGGGATAATCTGGGAAGAGCTTAGGTTCAAGCAGTTGAGGATGCTCGCCACGGAATAGAAATTGGAAATCTCAACCCTCCTACCTCTACTGCATTGTTATATACTGCCATTTCTCCGGGAGAGGGGTTATTAGCTCTCTCGTATGCTTCGGGTATCCGGTATTTGAATCGCTCATCCCAGTACCTGGGGGTCCTTATTGTAACCAAATCCCTCGTGGATATGGTGCTCTTGATTTCATCCGGAGTTCTCTCCGTGGCCTGCATACCAGAACCCTCACCCTCTGCAGACTTCTTGGATTTCTTAAACTTTCTCCTACGCTTGGTGGGAGGTTCCTCCTAGGGGCCAGCCGTTTCTTCTTGAACCGAACCCGGAATGGCCACCGTTACAGTATAGCGATGGGGGTGGGTGGCACTCTCCTTCAGAGGCAAAGTCACCCCTTGTCGCTCCATTTCCATAACCAACTCAATTTCTTCAAAAATATGGTCAACCCTACCAGGGTTTCTTTTCCCCATAGCCGACACGGCGGCATCCAAGTCTTCGTCTCTGGCATCACCGAACATTTCCTCCATCGTTTGATGGTGGGGGGGTGGGATTAGGGGAAGGAGAACTAGAAAAAGCTATCTCGTCGATTTCCCTCACAGTTTCTTCTATAACTCTCTTAGACATTGGAGATTAAAGGAGATGTTGAGGGAATAACAGGGAAGATGAAGAATGAGAGATTGCCTACTGATCTAGGGTTAGTGAATGAGAAAATTAAAAATGATCTAAAAGAATTACCTAAAAAGTTCTTGAGAAGCCTGAGGTTGCTTGAGGATGCATGGAAGGGTGCGAGAATGTCTCTGTCAATGCTTAAATGCAAGGAAGAAGAGATTGCGTAAAGGAGAAATGGATATGCATCTTCCTATTTATAGGAGAAGGAATTGGTGGGATTTGGGTACTTAATTCAAAAGTTGCAATCATTTCCACCTTGGTAACTGCCCACTTTGGGGAACCGTCACACACGTCTCGAGAACCACGTGTCGTTTCCTGAAAAGGCGCACCCACGCGACCCATCAGAATTTAATGTTTGACGTTTTGAGCGGTCAAGATGAAAGGACCTCATTCAATGCTTTCCCAGAATTGGACTCCCGAGCACAGAGTTTACCAGCCAAGGATGGACCCTCGAGATTTAAAAGCTGGAATTCTACAATCCACATTACTATGGACTACAAAATTGGGGGACAAAATGATGAGGCTAAAATACGCTCAAGCCACGCAAGTGCCACGTGGCCCAATATCCACCTCACAAATGTGGCTCTTCAAGAACACCCTGGACCATCCCTCGTGCTGGGACATTCCCCTCGAGGAAATGGCTGCCTCCAACTTCTTAAGGGACCTTGGTTCTACCGAGTGAAGGAACTGGACTCCAAGTACGAGCGTCACAATCCACCCTCAAGTTGCTTCCAAAATGACGCTCGGGGAGATCCCCTGACTTCACAAAGAGTAAGGTCCCTCTTCATAACCATACTTCAGGCCCGGCGTCCCCTTGGACCAAGCGAGCCTATAAAAGCCCTTATCCAAACCCGAGTGTGCCTAGCCCTCGGTAACAACCTCAAAAGGCTCTTTGACGCATAGTACATGCCCGCGCACCTGCCACTGTTGCCTCCACCAACCTTTTCACAGGCTTTTGCAGAAGATCCTTCTCAAAGACTCCTCATTACGCTGCGTGTCTAGGGCAACATCGATGCAGGACCACATGGTGGCAATTACCAAAAGACCCTTGACCCTCAACTATAAATAGGCGGATCCCATACATACTCTGTAAGCAAGCTTCCTTCACGAAATCTTTGTTTTTACATACTCATCTTCTTCAGTTAAATTCTGACTTGAGCGTCGGAGAGCCAAACTGGGTATCACCACCCATTCCCCCAGCTTGGCCTTCTGACCTTGTTGTGTTTGTTCCTAGCAGGTTGAGCCCATCATTCCGGCGGCCTCCGCCTGAATTATTCAAACCAGTTTCCCCACATAAACAAATTTTAAAGTGTTGGAGTTTTGCCACCTTGGATTAAAACCCATCAATAGAGAAGAAGACATTTTTGTCTTTTTATTTTTTGTGGGTGGGCTAAATTTTTTTATTTTATTTTATTTTATATTGTATTTTTTGGAATATATATATAAATGTATATATAGAAATTAAAGAATTTTAGTAATGTTTATGAATTAATAAATTTTGCTTATATATATATATATATATATATATATAAATTTTGCTTATATTTAATTTTGCTAATTAAATATAGAATTTTTTTTTTTTATTATTATTTACTCACACACATCCATGTGGGATTCGAACCCTGAACTTTGCCTGAAGAATGAACCCATTAACCACTTGGACCAACCCTCGTTGGCATAGAATTTAAATAGTTAAGGTTGAAAATATAAAATGTAAATAGTTTGGGTAGGTTTGTAAATATAAATAAAATGGGGGGAAAAGTAATATTTTTAATGGTCAAACGTTTATTTTGGATGGAAATTGGTCAATGGGACCTAATTTAAGGAAAAAAATGACTTTATGAAACCTAAAGTGAGAATATGACAATTGTTGAGACCAAAATTGAAAAGGGTTATATCATGAGACGAAAATAATAATTTTCTCTTTATTGTTAATTACTATAACATAATAAAATGATTTTTCTTTTTTTTTTCTATAGGCTATTAATATGATTCGAGATGGGTCGGACTACTAAGGTGTAAAATTTTTTCTACCAATAGTAGTTGCGTTATCAGATGTTCGAACACTAGACCTTATCATAGCGCCTAATTACCAAATTACATTACTCGCCTAATCACTAAATTATACTACTTGGCTGTATATAGTTAAATAATTAAAATAAATTATTCACATGATGTTGGAAATTCGTTTTTAATATTATACATGCTTGGGAGACAAAGATTCATCACATTTATAGAGAAATAAATAAGAAGACCGATATGCTAGCTAAGATGGGTCACTATATTGGCGTTGATTATGTTGTCTGGGACTCACCTCCGGAGGAACCCCTTGATTATTTTTTGTTTTGTTTTTTGTTTCGGCCCCGGTTTGGTCGCCACATGATTCATTCCCCTAGGTAGATGTTGGCATCTCTCGATCCATGTGTCAGAGCAAGAAATCCTCTTATCCAAAACAGTGCAATATTAGATAGTTTCTGATACAAGGTACGATTGTGGGGATCATCGAGTCGTTGTTAGTATTAAATGTACCGAAATAGTACCTAGAATGCATTCAATGTTCCTTGGTCGCCGTTTCCAACCACCACCAACTGATGCAAATATAACACTTGAAAAAGTTTATACTCAGAGCGTTTTTAATTTCTTAATTGGCTAACCATCAACAATGAATTGTTTAGAGTTTTTTTAATGGCTATATTACCATGTCTCAACTTTACTTTGATAGTTAGTCATTGCCCTCGTATAGACCATTTCTTTGGCCCTTGCACTTAGTACTTATGTCTATAATCCGGAGAAGACAACCACACCCAATAATCAATCTCAACATGCCTTCTGCAAAACATCAGAAAATGATCAAAACTCAACATATTAATGAGTATTCCAAAAGCAGCATTATACACATCTAAATTTCAATAATCAGAACTCCAAACTTTCCAAAAAAGTACCAAAAAATGAGCTGAAATACAAAAGCGGAGCAACATTGCAAACCCAACACCATGAATCAAACAAGCCCAGAAGTAATTAAAGGAGGATTTGAAACTCAATTCAAACTACCCAAAAAGAAAAAAAAAACGATAAAAAAGTTACTTCAAGAACCAACAAATCAAAATGCTTATTTTTTCAAAAATGCCTAGCGCGTGACGCCGCGGGGCTTGCGGGCGTTCTCGGCCCATTTGGTTTCGCGATTTTTCGTATTTTGTTCAATCCAATCCCGATTTGATTTTTCTGGAAAAATTTGTTTTATTAAAATTATTATTATTTTTGAAATAATTTTAAAATTGGGAGTTTTAGGAATTAAAACAGATTTAAGTTTCGGGAAAAGTCATACTTTTTATTTTTGGAAATAATAAAGAGATAAAATTATTAATTTTCAGAAATTTATTGGAATTTTATTGGTTTAATATTTCTTGGATTATTGGAAAAGGCTCATGAACAAGAATTGCATTTAAGTCGTGTTTTAAGCTATTAGAGCTTAAAGCGAGAATTTTAATTTATTGGTAAATTTAAATTCTTGCAATTTATACATGTTAAGTGACCATGGGTTTCTAGTCTTGTTTGTATTTATGTACATAGATGTTTTAAATTGGGTTGGAGCCCCATAGTTGTGTTTTTCAATTGGGGTCGGTGCTACACTTATATGTGTATTGTTATATGTTTATTATGTGACTTTCCATATTACTGTTTTATTAAGGCCGAGGTATGCCCCGTGTATTTGTCTATGGCCAATATGAAGATTGAGCCATATTACTTTATGTAAAGAGAGTAGATTATAGGAAAGTGAGTTTTTCTATTTTACTTTGGAGATTTGCACCCATGGAGTAAGATGGATCCACACAACAAGTAACATAGAGGACATAAAGTGAAGACCCATCAAATTGTTATAGAGAGTTTTTATTATTGTAATAGATAGGGCATCGTTTTAATTCCAATTCCCTTATGTGATTTAAACTGTTTTATGAGGCATGAATGTTAGAACTTGTGATTGTGGAGTAGCTCCCACATATCACGCATAAGATAGGTAGAAACCATGATCATCATATGTTAGTATCATGCTAGGACATGTTATCTACTATGTGCTTGTCTTAAATGCATTTAAGTTGTACTTGCATTGATCAAGACTAATTAAATTGGATAACATATATGTTGGTGAGGTCGAACCAGACAACTCTCCGGTTAAATCGAAATTCCCTTAAAAATATTAATCTAATTTTGAAAATAGGTTTTCAATTCGAGGTGCAAACTTTGAATTAAATTCCTAGCATTCCATCAATGGGATTTAAGTTTAATAGGGGAAGATAGTTGTCGTCCATGAGTCGTGGGGTGGCTATGCGAAACCTATTAGTTCTTAGTTTCCTAATTGATCATTTTAATGATCAATATTTCGGGCTTAATTTTGGGGAGGTCGATGTTCGCGAGTCGTGGGTCGTTCAGACTAAGTTTTGATCGTGATCTTATGATTGATGGGTCTAGCTTAACACTTACCAGCTAGAATCTCTAATGTACCGATACTTCTTAAAATATCATTTTATCGTGTCATGTTGTGTCGGACACTTGTGTCGAATATCATATCTCACACTTTTTACTTGAAAAGTTCAAAAAAAATTTTGTATCGTTATATTCGTATCATGTCGTGTCCGTATCTTTATTTTCGTGTCCATGCATCATAGGTTAGAATTTGTTAAAGTATGATTTCAAGAAATTACTTTGTAACTTAAACGTATAATATGTCTAATCGATTCTCTTTATATTCAAATCTGGACATTCTAAAGTCGTGTAAATATAGGTGTGACAAGTATAGAAATTAGTGCATGCATAGTATATATGAAAATTGTGATATACGCCATAATTATACATTACGCTTCAAAATTTATTGTTAATTACTAAAAAATAATAACATGATTTTTTTTCTTAGAGTTCATTTATATGAGTCGAATTTGGTCTGACCGCTAAAGTGTAAATTTTTTTCTATTAATAGTAATTACATTATCAAATGTTTGAACACTAAAACTTAATTAATTTAGTATAATGCCTAACCACTAAATTACAATACTTGATAGTATATAGTTTAAATAGTTAAAACAAATTATTCACATAATGATGGAAATTCATTTTTGATGTTATACATGCCTTTTGTAATTCACATGATTTTATAAGGTGATTCTGGGCTGTTACACGTGACGTGACCTGACCCCATCCCATCACATGGCACGTTTTCCTAGATTAATAGTTGGCACCACTCGAGCCATATGTCGGAGCAGAAAATTCCCCTAACTTGAAATAGTGCAATATTAGGCAGGTTAGGAATCTCCTTGAACTAGGCTACGGCCCTCGACCTCCAACCCCTTAAAGAAGGTTGAGGTCGACTACCATTGGATATTAGATTCAATCGCCTTTGTTCTTGACACAAAATATGGCTATGAGGATCATTAAGCCATCAAGCCATCGTTGGTATTGAATGTGTTATTAGAATAGTATCTAGATTGCATTAAATGCGCCTCGACCATTGTGTCCAACCACCTCCATCCGTTATAACGGCTATATTTTTATCCAAATATGACAGTTGAAATTTTTTACTAAAATATCACACTTAACCTCCCATATTATTGTAATTAATTACAGTTAACCCCTAGGAACATCATAAGAATAAAAAGATTGACCAAAGTTAATGGAGGATATCTTCGAACTTTCATTAAAATTATTTTTGTTGATGCCAGCGATTTTTTAAACGAACATGAGAAATATTTATATTTTTTAAAAAGATTGACCAAAGTAATTATATTTTTAAATAATATTTATAATATTATATAAATATATATAAGTCTACTCAGAGAATGTATTATTATCCTAGACCAACTCCTCAAGATATTATTCTTGAAGAGCAAGAATATACTTTTAATAATTCTTATAGTGGCAAAAATATCTATGAATGGAATATAGATGGTTTTGCTGAAAGACATATCTATAATGCGGTACATAGAATGCTTATGTACAGTACTATTTGTAAAAGCAATGGTAATAGAGATAAAGATATTGCCAAGATGATTATTACAGGATTTACTGGTCAATTAAAAGGCTGGTGGGATAATTATCTTTCTGATGCTAATAAAGAAAATATTTTAAATACTATAAAAATTGAAAATGGTGTTAATAATCAAGATGTTGTTTATACTTTGATTGTTAATATAATTGAGCATTTTACTGGAAGATTTTCTGAGAATACTAATAATATCATAACTTTACTTCAAAATCTGGGATGTCGAACTCTTACATCATTCAGATGGTATAAGGATACTTTCCTTAGTAGAGTTATGGAACTTCCTGAGTCGAATAGTACTCATTAGAAGTCCAAATTTATTGATGGTTTACCTTATCTTTTCGCAGAAAGGGTTAGAAAACCCCTTAGAAAAGGAGATGTTAATATCAACTATGATATTTATAATTATGGTAAGCTTATAGGAACTTGCCAGACTGAAGGAATAGCTTTATGTAATGAGATAAAGCTTAGTCAACAAATTAAGAAGCACAATCTTAATGAAAGAAAGCAATTGACAATTTTGTGATCAGTTTGGGATTTCAAATCCTATTCTTAATAAAGAAAAAGGTCATAATAAAAGGAAAAAATTTCATAACAAATCTCCAGAATTTTCCAAAAGCAAACACAGAAAAAGAAGGGAAAAAAGAGAGATGAGAAAAGAAAAAAGGAAGGCTAATAGTCCTCCTATTATTTGCCGCAAATGTGGGAAAATTGGTCATTAAGCTAATCAATGTTGGACCAAGAAAAAAATTCAAAGTTTAGAGGTTGATGATAATATTAAAAATACTCTTTGCAAAATATTTTTAAATTCAGATTCTGAAACTGAAAAATCATCACATTCAGATGGTTTAGAAGTTTTAGAAAATGAAGACTATTCTTCTGAATCAGAAGAATGTGAACCATGTAAAAATGGTTTAACCTGTTAGAAACAAATAGATTCTTCTGATACAGAAGAAGGAAATATTTATCAAATTATTTCCCAATTTCAGGAAACAAATGTTATTACTAATGACAATATTTTGGAAGTTTTGAAAATTATTCAAGATCTGATTATAAACTTCCTAAAGCTTATATTTACAAAAATAAGGTTTGCATTCCTAACAGTTTCTTATTCGTAAAAAATATTACCAACCAAGTGATACTTGGGACTCCATTTTTAAAGAAAATATTTCCTATAAAAAATATTGATGAAAAAGGTTTTATTGGGACCTTTCAAGGAAAAGAAATATCTTTTCAATTTATTATTGAACCTTTTACTAGAGTTTTGAATCAAATACAGGATTCTTTAATTGAAAGAAAAGAAAAATAAATTAATTTTCTTAAACAAGAAATTGATTTGAATAATATAGATAATGTTTTGAAAACATTAAATTGCAAGAAAAGATTAAATTGCTTTATAATCAGTTTTCTTTACAAATTTGTAATGACCATCCAAATGCTTTTTGGAACAGAAAGAAACGTATAGTTTCTCTTCCTTATGAGGAAGACTTTGATGAAAGGAAAATTCCTACAAAAGTTAGGCTATGCCAAATGAATAGAGAGTATTTAGATCTCTGTAAAAAGGAGATTGAATCTCTTCAATCTAAAGGATTAATTAGACCTTCTAAGTCTCCTTGGTCATGGACAACTTTTTATGTTAATAAACAAGCTGAACAAGAGAGAGGAGTTCCCAGGTTAGTTATTAATTATAAACCTTTAAATATTGTTTTAAAATGGATTAGATATCCAATTCCTAATAAAAAGGATTTATTGGATAGACTTTATGATGCTTTAATATTTTCTAAATTCGATTTAAAATCGGGTTATTGGCAAATTCAAATTAATAAAAAGGATATTTATAAAACTGCTTTTAATGTCCCTTTTGGACAATATGAGTGGAAAGTTATGCCATTCGGGTTAAAGAATGCCCCTTCAGAATTTCAAAATATTATGAATGATATTTTTAATCCTTATAGTGATTTTATAATTGTTTATATTGATGATATTTTAGTATTTTCAAAAAATATTGAAAGTCATTTTAAACATCTTGATATAATCAAGAAAATTGTTATTCAAAATGGTTTGGTTATATCTAAGGCCAAAATGCTCCTTTTCCAAACTAAGATTAGATTTTTGGGTCATAATATTGAAAAAGGAAAAATAATTCCTATTAACAGAAGCATAGAGTTTGCTTCAAAATTTCCTAATCAAATAACTGATAAAACCCAACTCCAAAGATTTCTTGGTAGTTTAAATTATATTTCTCCTTATTATAAAAATTTAGCTGAGGATACAGCTATTCTTTACGATAGATTAAAGAAAAATCCAAAACCTTGGACAGAGGGTCATACTCAAGCTATTAAAAATATCAAGGGTAGAGTTATAAATCTACCTTGTTTAATGCTTGCTAATCGCAATTGGGATAAAATTATAGAAACAGATGCTTCAGATATTGGCTTTGGAGGAATTCTTAAGCAGAAATCTCCTCATAACCAACAAGAATATCTTGTTAGATTCCATTCTGGGAAATGGAAAGATAGTCAGAAGAATTATGCTACTATAGCTAAAGAAATTTTAGCTATTCTTAAATATGTTTTAAAGTTTCAAGATGATTTATATAATCAAAAATTTGTTATCAAGACAGATTGTCAAGCTGCTAAATATATGTTTAATAAAAATTTTGATCATCAAGTTTCTAAGCAAATGTTTCCTAGACGGCAGGCTCAATTAGCCCTTTTGATTTTGAAATTGTCTATAAAAAATGAACTGACAATAGTCTTCCTGACTTTCTAACACGTGAATATTTACAGGATGTGTAAAGTTAGAGGAATTCTGGAATTACCTCCCCACAGATTTTATAAATCTATCAATTGGGATAAAGCCATGAAAATTCACAATTACGTGAAGAAAATAATATTCCTTTCTCATGAGCATGATAGGAATATTATTTATTGGGAGGATAAGATTAATCATGAGATCCTTAATCCAAGGAATAATACCGATTATATTGAAAGGAAAAGCCAGTATGAGAATGCTCGCTTCCATATCAATAGTAGTATGGAATTTAAGGAAAGAATTCTTAATGACATTAATTATTATATCATTTGATTTTGCAGATATGGATTCTTCTTCGGAGAGAGATATTTATATAAATAAATCTATAAATATTTGGAATAGGGATGAATTCAAATATGATTTCGATCCCCCTTTAATCGGTCCTTATGATGTCAGGACTAATATTAAAACTCCTGGCCTTGAAACTGTTTGGCGTCATAAATTAATGATTCCAAAGCTCATAGCTTTACAAAGTTATTTAGAAGCTCAAATTGAGCAGACTAAGTCTTTATGTTTTTATCTTAATAAAGATCATGGCCTCGATCATTATATTGAAGAGGATGAAAAATAACTTATAGCTGTAAAAAATAATTGAAAAAGCTAATAGCTTAAATTTATTGATATTTCAAGATGCGACCTCAAGGAGGTAGAAATTCTTCTAATAGAGGAAGAGGTGGAAGAACTATTGCTCAATTTGGCAATCAGAAGCTAATAGCTGAAAATATTGCGAATATATCATCATCATCCTCGAGTAATACACCAAAGGATGATCCTCTATACAAGGAATTTTGGGAATATAAAGCTAAGAAGGAGAGTAATACTCAAAATGCTCCATCCTATGCTAATATAGTAGGGGATGAAGAAATTGAATCAGTTGATTTACTATATGAGCAGAATTCTCATAAAGAGTTAATACTACTCTTAGAAGACAAAGATTTGAGATGGAAAGATAATATCTGCCATCTCATGCAGAGGTATTTGGATACTGCATCCTTTACTGCTGGTTCATATAAACAGCGAACTCATTTTGAGAATATACTCAAAGTGACAGGATCCTGCGAATTTGATCACTTTTATGCAGGGAGACAGACTAAAGTTTATAGCTTTAGTAAAGTTATTATCAAGAAAATAATATCTGCTGAAGAATGGGGAATAAGTACCCTTAGAGAAAGAGAATATAGTCTCCAGAATTCCCAAGTAAAAATAAAGTTTAATTATTGGGATTATGTTGAAGCCTTTAATAAAGCTTTTCTTTATCAAAATGATCTTCATAAGCATTCATAGTTTTTTAAAATATGTCCAAATGTTTATAACAAGGACATTCCAAATTAGTTATACCAATGGTGGTTTAGTTTTGGTCCTACAACAAAAATTTTGCAAAGCACTTTTCAGGAATTATATTCCCAATGGGAAGATATTTCTCCAAAAATTATTGAAGCACAAAATAATGGAAGATGGATAGAAAAAATGCCTTCTTTACATTTTTTCCACAGAATTTGGTATTCCCTGGATTTGGAAATGGGAACCAGAGTTAGGAGAAACTCAACAAAAGATACCATGTATCTTTAGGACTTTTTGTACAAAGTTCTGGAGAAAAATGATGCAAATTAACAAGGAAGGAAGCATTGAAGGACAAGAGACTATTGATAATATAAAAAACAAGATTCATGAATATATAATTCTGGAAGAACAGAATTGTAACGCCCCGATTTTCAGACAGTCAGGTACGCTCGACGCGTGTGAGTTTCGAGCGTTAGGATCTTATTTTATTATTTTCGTTTATTCAACTTATACGTGTTATCTTAATTTTATGAATTGTATTTCAAAATGTTTGCGTGAAAATGTGGAAAACGTGTTAACTTGGGAATTATTTGGTGAAGTGAATTTAATTGCTACGTGGAATAATTATTAAACGTGATTTAATTGCTTGATTGCCCTAATTGATCACTTACTTAAATTAAAGGACCAAATTGCATGAAAACTTTTTGGACCTAATTGATCATTTCCAAACCTTTGGTACTTGATTGCATAACTTATAGAACTTGGAGGATTTAATCACAAATATTACATTTTTCCCCAAAATATATCGGTATATGCATCTCTTCTACATTCTTCATTTCATTTTCATCCAATTTCATCACCATGTTGCTTGCTCTTCACCGAACCTAACCATGAAGAAGGGAAGGGGAGATTTCATTGATTCCATCCAAGTTTTTCAAGAAAATTTCATGTTTTGGAGCTCATTCATCTATTTCCATCATCTTCTTCCAATTATTTTCACTTCAAGGTATATGTGGTAAAATATGTGATCTCTTGACAATAATTCTTGAAGCTAGGGTTATGGTTATTTTTCATTCCATGGGATTATATGATATATAGATGATGATGATGTTGGGTTGATTTTATGCATTTATCACTGAAATCATGAAGATTGGAGCTTGATTGCTTGTGGTAGGATTATAGACTTGATTGATGAATTTGGCATGATCAAGCATGAAATAAGTGTTGATATTGAATATTATTGTACCTAAAGCATGCATATATGTTCTTTTCCATGAATTATAATGTTAGAAGTTAGATTATGATGAGTATGATGAACTTTGATTGTGGTTCGTGTATGCTCTGTTCTTCTCCCCTGTTTTCTGTATCTTCTGCATAACGGGAACGGCCCTTCCCGTTCCCTTTGTATTTGGGGAACGGCCGTTCCCATATTTTGAATGGTGTGTCTGGCGGCGAGGATGGGAACGACCGTTCCCACTTTGTCTCACTGATGGGAACAACTGTTCCCATCTTCGGGGAGCAACTTCGGGAGCGGGGAATGGCCCTTCCCATTTTGTACTAAAACCTGGAACGGTCGTTCCCAGGCCTCTGGAGGTGCAGAAACTTTTTGCATAAAAATGGAATTTTGAATCCTAATTCCAATGGTTTGTTTAACCCCAAATTGTTATTATATGAATGATTATATGCCAAAACATGATATTTACATGCTACATTGTTCGTTGCGTGATGTCTCGTTACTTGATCAAACCGTGCGTCTTATATGGATGATATTCTTGAATTGGGGTCCCATGCACGTACATTGTCCCGTTTCTTGTCCAGTTATTCTCCAGGGCGGAGATTGTCAAGCATGAGCATGTTCACGCATCCATGAGTCGTCGTGTCGCCTATCAGGTGAGGTTTAATTGTTAGTTATATAGAACCCGTATATCCCTTATGTGATATTTCGGCCAAAAGGTATTTATATCTATAAATTTCATGAAATCACTTATCATTTCAAGTCATGATCATGAAACGCAAGCAAGCCATGTTTCGTGCATGTTTTAGGCGAGTAGCATGACCGTTCACGTTGGGCCCGAGGGTAGTGGCTAGAGCCAACCGGGAAAGCAAGGGATGACGGGTAACTCTGGCGCTATCCTCACCACATTGGGATGACCCCTGAATCCGCTAGGAGATTAGTGGAGGAAGGAGTTCCGGGCTTAGGGATTCATGTACCCTCTGCTCAACACGTCGTGGATGGTGAAGGCTAGCTACCTTCCCATCATTGGAGGGAGAAGGAGACTGGGGACGGGTCCGGCACCACGGATTGTCCTCGGGTTATTGCATGATTTCCATTCCATGAATGTGTTACATGATTACACTATCGCACGATTGCACGGTAAATTGAATTGCATGATCACCTATTAATTAACAATCAAGCAAGCATGTTTCATGTTCATTTGGAGTAAGGTTGGAGACCGCCCTCACTCGCCAGGGCCATGTTTTAATTGCATGAAAATGAACAAGTGTTTAATACTGATAGTTGTATTCTCGGGCGAAGCTATATTATTATTGAACTTATATATTATCTTTTATAAATCTTTATCCGAGAATATAACTTGCATGTTATATGCGCTAATATGTATTTACACCCCTCACTCGGTCTTCACAGACTGACGCCTCCATCTTTCAGGCTATTGCAGGTGCACGCTAGGCGGGAAGTGAGTCGAGTCCAGTCCTTGTAATCGAGTCAAGCACAGTGCATTTTATTTACTTGTCTATTTATTATTCCAAGGAAGTATATTTAATGTTAATTGTTAGGTATTTTAGAAGATGATAATGTATTGATATGTAAAGTTAGAATATATTTTATTTGGTGAATGAGAAATGTCATGACATGATAAATAGAAATATTTGATAGTGATTAGTTTCTGCTTCCGTGTTATTATGTCGCATGTGTAAGTCAATCCCGCTTAGCTTGTTGTTATTGCATTGTCACCCGTTCGCTGTAGGTTAGTTCATGTACGGATTGCCCATTTCGTATGTGGATTGGCCTATAGTGCGGGGGTGTGGCACCGCCACGTGTAAGGGGTGCTACAAGAATAAATCTCCGAGTCCATTTGAATATATTTCAAAGAAATTATATTTCCAAAATAGACTCGGAGATTTATTCTGTTCTTCCAGAATTATATATTCATGAATCTTGTTTTTGATATTATCAATAGTCTCTTGTCGTTCAATGCTTCCTTCCTTGTTAATTTGCATCATTTTTCTCCAGAACTTTGTATAAAAAGTCCTAAAGATACATGGTATCTTTTGTTGAGTTTCTCCTAACTCTGGTTCCCATTTCCAAATCCAAGGAATACCAAATTCTGTGAAAAAATGTAAAGAAGGCATTCCTTCTATCCATCTTCCATTATTTTGTGCTTCAATAATTTTTGGAGAAATATCTACCCATTGGGAATATAATTCCTGAAAAGTGCTTTGCAAAATTTTTGTTGTAGGACCAAAACTAAGCCACCATTGGTATAACTAATTTGGAATGTCCTTGTTATAAACATTCGGACATATTTTAAAAAACCATGAATGCTTATGAAGCTCATTTTGATAAAAAAAAAAAGCTTTATTAAAGGATTCAACATAATCCCAATAATTAAACTTTATTTTTACTTGGGAATTCTGGAGACTATATTCTCTTTCTCTAAGGGTACTTATTCCCCATTCTTCAGCAGATATTATTTGCTTAATAATAACTTTACTAAAGCTATAAACTTTAGTCTGTCTCCCTGCATAAAAGTGATCAAATTCGCAGGATCCTGTCACTTTGAGTATATTCTCAAAATGAGTTCGCTGTTTATATGAACCAGCAGTAAAGGATGCAGTATCCAAATACCTCTGCATGAGATGGCAGATATTATCTTTCCATCTCAAATCTTTGTCTTCTAAGAGTAGTATTAACTCTTTATGAGAATTCTGCTCATATAGTAAATCAACTGATTCAATTTCTTCATCCCCTACTATATTAGCATAGGATGGAGCATTTTGAGTATTACTCTCCTGCTTAGCTTTATATTCCAAAAATTCCTTGTATAAAGGATCATCCTTTGGTGTATTACTCGAGGATGTTGATGATATATTCGCAATATTTTCTGCTCTTAGCTTCTGATTGCCAAATTGAGCAATAGTTCTCCACCTCTTCCTTTATTAGAAGATTTCTACCTCCTTGAGGTCGCATCCTGAAATATCAATAAATTTAAGCTATTAGTGATGGGGTCTGAATATGGGGTATAGAGTCCAATCACTTCAGAATTTGTTTAAAGGTGCGGAAACCAATGGTGATCACCGGAAAAGAGGGTAGGTTCAACCTTCTAGGACAAACACCAAATAAACAGAAGTCAGATGGCCAAGCTAGGGGAACTGGGGGTGATTCCCAGTTTGGCTCTCCGACACTCAAGTCAGATGATGATCCGAAAGAGAGTATATGCGAAATGTGAAGTTGCAGTAATGGAGATTGCTTACAGTGAAGGAGATGAACTAGCTTATTTATAGTTGAGGGTCAGGGACCCTTTGGTCATTTGCACCGTGTGGTCCTGACCAAGTGTGGCCCTAACATGTGGCGCTATGAGAGATACCTAGGAGGAATCTTCTGCAAAAGCTGGTGAAAGTTAGTGTTGGCAACAGTGGTAGGTGTGCGGGCATGTACGGGGTGTCAGAGAGCTGTTTCGGAGGTTGGTAACGAGGGCTAGGAGCATGCTCGTGTCAACCGTGAGCCTTGGAGGCCAGTGAGTCCGCTATGGGATGAAGGCCAAAGTTCGTGTCATGAGGGGGGAATGGGAGCCTCCCTGAAGGATAATAGCGCTTGTAAAGGGCTTCTGTGGTAATCTGGGGCTTTTATCCCGTTGTATGAGGATCGCTCGTTGAAGAGCGGCTATGGTGGTTACGCGTCACGTAACAGAGGAGACACGCATTGATCAGGGATGGTAGCGCTCGTGACGCTTGTGGATTTTGCCCCCCGAATTCTGTAGTCCTTAGGATAGGGACTGTAGAATTCAAATATCTCAGTTCCTTACGAGGGTAACACACGCTAATAGCGTGTTGAGCACCTTTGCTCCTGACCATGCATTAAATGCGGTTATATCAGGCGACTGCTCGAAACACTTTTGCATTAAATGCTGATGTGCGTGTAGGCGCGTGGCTTTGGGAATACACATGATGGTTCACTAAAGTGAACGGTTTCCTAGGTGGGAAATGATTGCCTTTTGAATTACTTGCCAGAAACGTACCAACTCCCACCCCTATAAATAAGGGATTCTGCATCCATATCGTCCTTTACACGAACAAATCTTCAGAGCACACATTTGCAGAAACCTCTTTGCAAAACCAATTTCAGAGCATTCACAACTTTCTTCCAAGTTTTTCCAGAAAACTCAAGGTAACCTTCTGGCGAAATCTTTTAACTTTGCTAACCTTAGAACAGATTAGGATTTAGTTTTCAATACACTTTCCTTATTTCCCAAAGTCCCTGAATTTTGCATCTCCTTCGGATTCTTAAAAGAAAGCCCTTCCACTTCTCAAAAATCCTTCTCAAACCATGTCTGGAGATCATGTGGAAGAATTTGCCCGGGGGGTTGAGGAGATGGCAAGTCAGAATTCATCTCCAAGGGATGAAGAATTGCACGTTGCTGTATCGGCTATGGAGGAAAGGAACCCAGGTAGGGTAGAGCATATATTTGAAGAGATGGACATGGTGATAGAAGCGGAGAGGCAAGGAGAGGTATTACCGCTGACAGAATGTGCGACCCATCCTCATCGTCATGCCGTGACCGTGACCGTGGCCGTCGTGACCCCGGTCCCCGAATTCAAGAAAGAAGCAGGGCCCTCAGAAAGAGCCCATGCCAAGGGCAAAAGGAAGAAGTCCCAGAGGCCCAAAAAATCTAAGAAGACCAAAGGGTTTCAAACGAGGGTGAGGGCTCAGGCATGCAAGCGACCAAGCGTACCCCTGACGAGACTCCCAGCACAATTACTTTGGGACCAATATATTAGGACGAGCGCTTCACCTGGCGGATCCCTGCTGATCACAAGCGCGCCAACCGTCCATCCCCCGGTGAAGTGGCTATTTACAAAGATGCAATCAGCTCTGGGGGATTGAGGTTTCCTATCTCGGTCCCGGTGGCCAATATTTTGAATAACTTGAACCTGTGTCCCTCGCAGATCGTGCCCAACGGACTCGCCCTTATAACCTGCTTTGTGATCCCCATGAAGTGTACTGGATACGAGCCCTCAATGGAAAATTTCAATGCCCTACTTCATGTCGTTAGCTCCCCGTGCTCATCCCCCAAGGCGGGTTTCTTCTACTACGTCCAAGCAAAGGTCCATCTAAAATTGATCAACTCTCCTTCCTCCACTTACGGCCCAGATTGGAAGGAGAAGTTTATCTTTGTCAAAGCCCCAGCGGATGATGATTTTGGGGTGTCACGAGAGTGGATCTCGCATAGGAAAGGCTCCCTTGTGAAGAATCGCTTAGGCCCCACTTTTCCTGATAATTGGGCTAAGGATTTGGTCGGAACGTTGAAGGACGAGGGCCAGTTGATTCAGGCCAAAGAGTTGATAGATGATGATGAACTTATGTTCCTTTGTGGGCTCTCCAATAATCCTCACTATCTCAGAAACCCTCCCGCTCGGGATTTGGAGAGAGACGGTTAGATTTTAGGGCACTAACTTGTAGATAGGGATGCTAACTGTTTACTTGTATTTGTAACTTGTAGTTTGTGAAGTTTGTTCAAGGGTTTCTGACCCTTGTTGTTTTTTCTTGCCCCAGGAGTAAACATCATCATGGCTGGAGGAATCCGGCATGCTGCCTGATTCGCCAATGCCAACAGGCGTCAAACCAACCAAGGAGATCAACAGAACCTACCACCCAGAGGCGCAGGTCACGGTAACGATCGTGGTGGCAGACAAGCTGCAGGCTCGAGCGTCAATCAGGGTCGTGGCAATAACCAAGCACCCAACCCTGATACAAGGGTGATTCCAAGGGCCCCGGTCACTTCTCAAATGAGTGGAGCCATTATTCCAGTTCCGGTTCCGTCGCCAAGGCCTCAGACGAGCGTCAATATTAGAGAAACTCAAGGAGAAGGCACCTCAGCCTCTAGAAAGAGGAAAAGGATGCCGGATTCCTTTTTTAAAACCGGCAAGGGTAAACAGGTTGTGGAGGGGCCCAAGGGCGATGGAGACACTTCCTCCTCAGAAGAGGAGCATTTGTGGGATTTTGATCGTCGAGGGGATAGGAGCTATAAGGGTTCGACGGATGGAGGCGCTGTGTTATTGAGTTACGGAACGGTCGCGCAAACCATCAGCGAAGGCTTATATGAGAGGGTCCAATTCACAGCGGACCATAGGGCCTTGTACTCCGAGTCCGTGGAGAAGGTGACCAGTGACATGGTACATGCCCTAATTTCTGTAAGTCCCCCTACTCCTTGTAAATTTTTTTTTCCGAAGATGTTATTCTTCAAGTTTTTATTAACACTCCTGCCCTTTCGAGCACGTGCAGCAAGTGCTTTCGAGGGAAAAAAACATCCAAATGCGTGCCACGGTTTATGCTGACCGAAAAGCTAAATACAAGAAGATGGCACGCTCGAACGATCCCGCCCAGATTCAGGAGGAATTAGATGTGGTGAAGGCTAAATTCCTATCTCTTGACACGGAGCATAAGAAGATGGAGGCAGAAATGAAGAAGTTACAGGAGGACTTCACGAACGCTGAGACCGCTCGGAGGAGTTGGCGCACACAATACAATAATCTCAATGAGAGCCATCAAAAGCTTACAGACGACCGTAACGCATGGAGGACGAGGGCTACCGAGGCGGAGAAGAAGTATGCGGATACCCTGAATCAACTTCCTCATCGCATTGAGCAATCAATCAAGGAGGCACTCATCAAGTTCTGCCATTTAAAGGCGTTCAACTTTGCGGCCTCTTTGCACTGTCTTGACGAGGCTCAAAAGGCCTTCAATTTGGCGATCGAGTAGGGCATTCACAAGGGTGTAACAGACCCATCCACTCGTGGGATGCCGGGCATGGGGCTCATGTTCAATGAGCGCTGCGTTGAGGAGAATGACGACCGCGAAGATCCTGAGTCAAACATCTCTGAGCCGGAGTACAATTTTTTGGTCACGCTCATCCAGGACGAATACATGGCTGCTCACCCTCCGGAGGAAGCCTCTCAGGCGGAACAAAATGAGGGGACCAACAATGCCAGCGCCATTCCAGCAAACCTTCCAACAAACGAGCCCCTGGCGTCAGCTGGCAACGCTCAAGATCCAACAAACTAAGATGCTCCCGCTGGGGGCGATGAGCCTATAGTCCCACCAACGCAAGGAAATAACGAGCCTGCACCACCGCCAGCTGCCCAGAACCAAGTTGAACACGCCCCTCAAGCACAAGAGCCGGCGCCCCCGTGCATGGTCCTGTGGCCCAAAATATCCTTGTGGTCTTGGATGAAGATGTTGCTCCTGCTGCTTGATGATTCCCTTCTTTTGCTCATGCTGAAATTTCTCTTTCTTCCCATTTAATATTTAAATTTTGTAGGAATTCTAAGGGCCCACGTGCCCTTATTTTGTAGCTTAATGAAAGTTTAATGAATGAAGATTTTCCCTTTAACAATAGTGTCTCCTTCTATTCCTTGTGTTATTTGATTACAAAATTTTACTCTACGCAGGTTGTAACAAAATCTCATGATGCTAAGATTTTGGGTAACATGCTTGGTAAAATATGCACTGTTTTAGCTAAGTCTTGAGTAATCACGAGGGTCTTACTGGGAGGCTGCCCTAGTTCAAGACTTGTGAAAATTTTACTCTAAAACTTGGAAAATTTTACTAAGTCTTGAGTAATCACGAGGGTCTTACTGGGAGGCTACCCTCGTTGAAGACTTGTGAAAATTTTGCTTTAAAACTTGGAAAATTTTACTAAGTCTTGAGTAATCACGAGGGTCTTATTGGGAGGCTGCCTTCGTTCAAGACTTGTGAAAATTTTGCTTTAAAACTTGGAAAATTTTACTAAGTCTTGGGTAATCACGAGGGTCTTACTGGGAGGCAGCCCTCGTTCAAGACTTGTGAAAATTTTGCTTTATTTCTTGCAAAATACCATTGCGTAGCGAGTTCTGTTTTCGAGCGCTAGGTGCCCATAGTATAGGCTACCCAGGCCTATTAGGATGCTCGTGCGTACGGGGTGGACTTTGGGCGTATCCTTAGAGATGCTGGATAAGCACGCTCGTGGAGTTATGTCGATTCCTAAATCACGAGGAAATTCATACCCCTTGGGTTTAAGATCTCAAGAGAGAATTCTTAGTAGCCTGCATACTCAGATGAAATGAATGAGAGGAGCAATTTTCATTATAAATTTCTTGAGAAATAACATATGCTTCATGCTTTACAAAATAAACTCAAACATAGAACCGCCTGAGGTTGCATGCGTTCCAAGGGCGTAGGAGACGCTCGCCCTGAAGTGATTCGAGCGTGTATGTGTTTTTTGCCCGTATTTGTATAACTTTGAACGGACCTTCCTAGTTGGGATCTACCTTGCCCACATGCCTTGAGACTTCCACTTTCTTGAGGACCAAGTCCCCCAATTGAAAAGTTCTTTCCTTTACCCTTTTGTTATACTATCGAGCGACAGAGGCTTTGTATTGATGGATGAGTGCCCATGC
The DNA here is from genome assembly GCA_037501455.1 of Lantana camara. Classification (NCBI taxonomy): domain Eukaryota; kingdom Viridiplantae; phylum Streptophyta; class Magnoliopsida; order Lamiales; family Verbenaceae; genus Lantana; species Lantana camara. The sequence continues at coordinate 135,176,438 of CM074855.1, forward strand.
CTTATCACTCTTTCCATCTATGAGATCTAATTCAAGTGCCCTACTCTCCTCGTTGGCTTTATGTTCAAAGTATGCTTCCCAAGCGGATTCTTGTGCAATCTCCGCAGGTATCATTGCTTCTGACCCATATACGAGCGCGAAAGGTGTCTCGCCAGTAGCCGCTCGTGGAGTAGTGCGATAAGCCCATAGTGCCCCTTGTAATTCCTCTGCCCATTCACTCTTTTTGCGTTCTAGCATGGTTTTTAGATGCTGCAAAATGACCCTGTTGGTGACTTTCGCTTGTCCATTGGCTTGGGGATGACCCACGAAAGTAACACGTTGCTCAATCCCCAACTCTGAACACCATTCTCGGGTGTCAGCTACTATGAACTGGGACCCATTGTCTGAAATGAGCACCATTGGTATGCCATATATGTAGATAATGTTTTTCCAAATGAAGTCCCACACGACTCTGAAAGTAATCTTTGTTACGGCTTCAGCCTCGACCCATTTGGTAAAATAATCAACAACTAAGATGACAAACTTCTTCTGTCCGACCACAATGGGCAAGGGACCCACAATGTCGATCCCTCATTGGTCAAAGGGCCATGAGACATCTATAGGGACCATCTGAGCGGCTGGCAGTTGAGGGAGGTTAGAGTGAAATTGACACTTAGGGCATTTCCTGGAGAACTCTATGGCGTCTTGGAGAACTGTGGGCCAATAAAACCCACTCCTCAGGAACTTTTTTGCGAGGATACGCCCCCCTGAATGGTTTCCACAACTTCCATTGTGAATAAGCTCGAGCGTTTCTTTAGCTTGCGAGGGCCTTAGACATCTCATCGGGGGTCCTTGAAAAGACTTCTTGAATAATCTCCTCTCAGAGTCTAAAGAAAACCGAGGGGCCTTGTTTCTGACTTTTCGGGCCTCCACCTTGTCAGTGGGACAAACGCCATCCCTAAAAAATCTTATAATATCATCAAGCCAGCACGGCTCGTGCGGATCAATCATGGCCACCGTCCTCTTGGTGCCCTGCTCTTTTATCAGAGGCTCTTCAGTTCTAAGAAACGTAACGAAGCGCTCCCTGATACCTTCCAAGGCCGAGGTAAATTTTGATAGAGCATCAGCGCGCTCGTTTTCTGCCCGTGGGACCTGGAGTAGATGGAATTCTTTGAACTTCCCAATAATTTCCTTGGCTTTGTTCAAATACTGCACCATGGTGGTTTCTCGAGCCTCATAAGTCCCTTCAATCTGGCTCGCAATTAATCGTGAATCTACATAGGCGGTAATTCTGGATGCTCTGTTTTGAAAAGCAATTTTCAATCCTTGAACAAGGGTTTCATATTCTGCCTCGTTATTGGTGACCTGGAAATCCAACCTGATTGCAAAGTCTAACTCAATTCTGTTAGGGTCTCTAAGGGTTACCCCTGCTCCTCCCCCTTGAGAGGTTGAGGAACCATCCGTGTGCAGGACCCATAGACCATCGTTCTTTAGAACAGCAGGTTCTAAACCGAAGCGTTCAACCAGCAGATACGATACAACCTACGCTTGTATAGCAGTTCTGGGCTCGAAACTTAAGTCAAACTGGCTCAACTCAATGGCCCATTTTATCAATCTTCCCGACACATCTGGTTTGGACAACACTTACTTCAGAGGCTGATCAGTGAGGACAGTTGTTGAGTGTGCTTGGAAGTAAGGTCTCAACCTTCGTGATGCATTAATGAGGGCGAATGCGAATTTCTCAATTTCCAAATACTTCCTTTCGGCCCCTTGTAATGTTTTGCTAAAATAATAAACAGGCAAGTGCTTACGTTCCCGTACAGCTACCAGTACTGCGCTCGTTGCCTCGGTTGAAATGGAGAGGTACATAAACAACCTTTCGCCCTCAATTGGCTTCGTCAGGAGTGGAGCGCTCGAAAGGTAAGCCTTCATGTCTTGTAACGCCTTCTCACACTCCCCAGTCCAAGCAAAATTTTGAGCATTGCGCAGAATTTTGAAGAAAGGGAGGTTTCTGTCCGCCGAGCGCGAGATAAACCTGTTTAAAGAAATGATTTTCCCTACCAGCACCTGTACTTCCCGGAGATTACGAGTGGATGGGATGTCTAAAATAGCCTAGATTTTTTCCGGATTAGCCTCAATTCCCCTCTGGCTGACCATGTAGCCCAAGAACTTTCCTCCTCGCACTCCAAAAGTACATTTTGAAGGATTCAATTTCATCCCATATTGGCGCAAAATGGCAAAAGTGCGCTTGAGATCTTCTAGGTGCGAGCCTTGACACTCGCTTTTAACAATCATATCATCGACGTATACTTCCATGGATCCCCCAATTTCTTTTTCAAACATTTTGTTGACAACGCGCTGATAAGTGGCTCCAGCGTTCTTGAGCCCAAAAGGCATGACCAAGAAGCAATATACACCTAAGTGGACGACAAATGAGGTTTTGGGACGGTCTTCTGGGGCCATAAAGATTTGATAGTACCCTTGAAAAGCATCCATCATACTCATGAGTTCACAGCCCGCAGTTGAGTCCACCAGCTGGTCTATGCGGGGTAATGGGTAAGGATCTTTAGGGCAAGCCTCGTTAAGATCCGTGAAGTCATTGCACATGCGCCACTTATTTGTGCTCTTGGGCACCAGTACCACGTTACATAACCATTCTAGATACAGTATGGGCTCGATATACTGAGCTTCAAGAAGCTTGTTAACTTCTTCCTCAATAACTTTTCTTCGAAAACCATGTACATCTCGCTTCTTCTGCTTTATTAGCTTAAACGAGGGGTCCACATTGAGCCTGTGGACCATGACTCTTGGGTCAATCCCAGTAAGGTCAGATGCTTTCCATGCAAAAACGTCAATATTTTCTCTGAGGAAGTCAATTATCATGATCTGCGAGGGTCCAGAGAGGTTAGACCCAATCTGGGTAGTTTTATCCTTGTTCCTTGGTTCTAGCTCAATAGTAAGGAATTTTTCTAAGGGCTCGATCCTCATTTCTGGACGGGGGAGCTCAAGCGCCCTTTTCTTTCCTGTTAAGCGTCCATCATTAAGAGGCTCGCCCCGATCGCGCTCATCCCTTTCAGAGGAGGACTCTTCCATTGTCCCTGGCGGAGCATTTTCGAGGGATCTATCGGCGTTGGGATCCTTCTTTTTGTTCTTCTTTCTGTTCATTTTGGCCCTCTTACACGCGGGACCGTTCTCGTCCAAATTGGGAAAATCGACGGATTTCTTGGTGGACCCAATTTGAAATGATTTCTCTGTTTTAGGCTTTCTGAGGGATAGCATGTAGCATTCCCAGGCTTCTCGTACGTTGCACAAAACTTCTCCGACGCCCTCGGGGGTGGGGAACTTGATTTTGTGGTGGTAAGTGGAGATAATCGCTTTGAAATCTACAAGAGCCGGTCGCCCGATTATGATGTTATATGGGATATCAATTTCCTCCACTGCGTAGGTGACCATGAGCATTTTGCGCTGTGGGGCTCGGCCAAATGATGTGGCCAAGCGAATTTGCCCTCGTGGGACAACCTCAGAACCCCCAAAGCCAATGAGAGCTGTTTTGAGTGGTTCGAGCGGGATGTTGGTAACATTCATTTTTTGGAATGTGGTGTAGGGAAAAACGTTAACAGAGCTTCCACTATCTACTAACACCCTCTGTACAATGTGATTGTGGACATCTAAGCTAACCACCATGGGGCAGTCAGAGGTTTCACTAACCCCATGGGGTGTTGCAATATGTTCTAAATCCTTATCTGTAAATCCTATCACATCATGTTCCTTTGAGCGGCCGTCCCTGGATTCTCAGATGGCATAGACTGACTTGGGTTCTGAGGGGCGTTGATCATAACTCCGGACGAACCATCATCGTGAAGAGTTGGAGTCTCCCCCTGAGGATCGCCCTGCTATCATGTTGATAACCGCGAAGGGGATGTTTTCTTGCTCTGGAGTCTTTCCTTTGTTGCGATGGTTGCTCTCAGGAGGGCCTCTCCCTCACGGGCTCCATGAACGCGATGGGCTCCTCCTCCTTTCCCTTCTCCGCTCATTGCAGCGCTCATCATAACGCTCCAACATCTTAACGAACTCCTTCAAGTGGCCCCCAGCGATGAGCCTTTGAATTTCAACCTCCAGTTGGCGGCATTCATCCGTATCGTGCCCCCTTTGCTTATGGAAAGCACAGTACTTGTTCGAGCGCCTTAATGCCTCCGTCTCCTTCATCTTCGTGGGCCTTTTGAAGAGTTTCTTGTCAGACAAGGCGTAAACTTCCGAGATAGGCCTGTTAAGAGGGACACGCTCTAGTCTCCGTGGGGGAGGGGGTGACTTACGGCGCTCTCTGTGAGGAGGCTCCTCTCGCCCTCATTTGCTTTTAGAGGGTCCAAAATGCCTTGTAGCATTGGACCCGTACATATCTTCGAGCGCGAAGTAGGGCTCGGCTATCTCCTTCATTGCCATGAGAGATGTGGGGCGTTTCTTCACAATTGAATCAGCAAACTTCTTACTCACATATTGCTTATGATTGCAAGCCTTGAAAAGGACGTGTATCAGGAAATCCATGGACGGTCTCTCTACTAGCAGCACCTCCTTGTTGAAACGAGCGAAGAATGACCGAAGGGATTCATGCTCGCCCTGAATCAGGTTATACAGTGCAGTGGGTACGGTGAAAAGAGCCTTCAAGGAATTAAAGTGGTTCAGGAAGGTGTTTGTGAGCTCACCGTAGGAGTGGATCGAGCCTGGCGGCAGACGCTTGTACCACTCTTGGGCCATTCCCACGAGGGAGGTAACAAACACTTTGGCCCAGTAATGGCTAGAGTGCTCGTACAAGTGCATCAGATGCAAAAAATGGTCCAGATGCTCTGCGGGATTGGTGGTCCCGTCGTAGCGGTTGACTGATGTCGGGACCTTGCCCATGCCAGCTTGGGCTACCAAGACTTCTTCCACAAGGGGAGACCCTTTTTCGAGCGGATGGTGGTTGTAACATCCGAAATTTTCTTCCCGTTCCACATGGCGGGGAACATGCTGTTGGCGGACGTTGCGTCTAGCATCTTTGGCTTTTTCACGCTCGTCCCCAGCGTGGGGGACTTGGGATCGCACTCCTGAGAGCAGTCCCATCATATCCTGCAATTCCTGCAGCTGGTCTTGCACAGCCGCAAGGAGGTTAGGATCTTCTCTTCTTACTTGGCTCCCACGGTGGGAGGCTTGTGGCCCTTGTTTTGATGCCCGAGAGTGGACCTCTTCATCGACATCAATCCTTTCGATGGGCTGCCTTTGTCCGCTTGGGGACGCTCGACTCCCCTTGGGTTGGGAACTTCTTTATCTTTCGCGGGTGGAGGCGGTGGCTGAGCCCTCAACACGGCCTGAGCCCGCAGGAGGGGATGCCCCTGTATTCCCCCCAAGGGCGAAGCTATAGGGGCGGTTTGCCCAGGAGAAAAGTACAGGGAATGGATTTTTTCCCATGCATTCTGGGTTGCTTGAATCTCGCACTTGGTGTATAAGACTCGCAGTTGCTGAGGAGTCAAGGGCGGCAACTCCACCCCTTCAATCTCCCTAGGAACTACTACTAGGAGCTGGATCTGGCCGGCGTGGTAAGGTTGAACCGGCGGCATCATGATGGTGGGCGTAAGCGTATATCCCGGAGGCGGCATCATATAGTGTTGCCCTCTGGGACTCTCATGAGAGTGAACCCACCGATTCTGGGAGGGTTGTGGAAGTGAGGGGAGTTGAGAACCTCCCGCGGAGCTAGAAGCGGGCGGTGCTGGTGACGGAATCATTGATTCTGTAAGCGGAGGCACACCTCCGGTGGGTGGTGCTCCACCAGTGACTGCAGATGGGATGGTGGCGATATTGACATCATGGGGAGGAGATGATCCTCCTCCAACAACTCCAGATCTTGTAGCTACCATGGTTAGGAAGGTGTTGGGTGTTTGTTTCTCGACTAGCGAAAACGGAAAAGATGAGCTGAGAACAGCTTTCCTACAGAGGGCGCAAAAAATGATGGGGTCTGAATGTGGGGTACAGAGTCCAATCACTTTAGAATTTGTTTAAAGGTGGGGAAACCAATGGTGATCGCCGAAAAAAAGGGTAGGTTCAACCTGCTAGGACAAACACCAAAGAAACAGAGGTCAGACGGCCAAGCTGGGGGAACTGGGGGTGATTCCCAGTTTGGCTCTCCGACGCTCAAGTCAGATGATGATCCGAAAAAGAGTATATGCGAAATGTGAAGTTGCAGTAATGGAGATTGCTTACAGTGAAGGAGATGAACTAGCTTATTTATAGTTGAGGGTCAGGGACCCTTTGGTCATTTGCACCGTGTGGTCCTGACCAAGTGTGGCCCTAACACGTGGCGCTATGAGAGAAACCTAGGAGGAATCTTCTGCAAAAGCTGGTGAAAGTTAGTGTTGGCAACAGTGGTAGGTGTGCGGGCATGTACAGGGTGTCAGAGAGCCGTTTCGGAGGTTGGTAACGAGGGCTAGGAGCACGCTCGTGTCAACCGTGAGCCTTGGAGGCCAGTAAGTCCGCTACGGGATGAAGGCCAAAGTTCGTGTCATGAGGGGGAATGGGAGCCTCCCTGAAGGATAAGAGCGCTTGTAAAGGGCTTCTGGGATAATCTGGGGCTTTTATCCCGTTGTATGAGGAGCGCTCGTTGAAGAGCAGCCATGGTGGTTACGCGTCGCGTAACAGAGGAGACACGCATTGATTAGGAATGGTAGCGCTCGTGACGCTTGTGGATTTTAGGGGGCGCTTGTTGATAAATACCTTAGTCTTGAGGAAGCCACGTGTTACGTTCTCTTGCTACCACGTGTCCAAATGTGGACGAGCGTATTTTGGCTCTATCAATTAGCTTTTTCAATTTATTTTTTACAGCTATAAGTTGTTTTTCATCATCTTCAATATAATGATCGAGGCCATGATCTTTATTAAGATAAAAACATAAAGACTTAGTCTGCTCAATTTGAGCTTCTAAATAACTTTGTAAAGCTATGAGCTTTGGAATCATTAATTTATGACGCCAAACAGTTTCAAGGCCAGGAGTTTTAATATTAGTCCTGACATCATTAAAGGGGGATCGAAATCATATTTGAATTCATCCCAATTCCAAATATTTATAGATTTATTTCTATAAATATCTCTCTCCGAGGAAGAATTCATATCTGCAAAATCAAATGATATAATAATTAATTTCATTAAGAATTCTTTCCTTAAATTCCATACTACTATTGATATGGAAAGCGAGCACTCTCATACTGGCTTTTCCTTTCAATATAATCGATATTATTCCTTGGATTAAGGATCTCATGATTAATCTTATCCTCCCGATAAATAATATTCCTATCATGCTCATGAGAAAGGAATATTATTTTCTTCACGTAATTGTGAATTTTCATGGCTTTATCCCAATTGATAGATTTATAAAATATGTGGGGAGGTAATTCCAGAATTCCTCTAGCTTTACACATCCTGTAAATATTCACGTGTTAGAAAATCAGGAAGACTATTGTCAGTTCCTTTTTTATAAACAAAATTCAAAATCAAAAGGGGCTAATTGAGCCTGCCATCTAGGAAACATTTGCTTCGAAACTTGATGATAAAAATTTTTATTAAACATATATTTAGTAGCTTGACAATCTGTCTTAATAACAAATTTTTGATTATATAAATCATCTTGAAACTTTAAAACACATTTAAGAATAGCTAAAATTTCTTTAGCTATAGTAGCATAATTCTTCTAACTATCTTTCCATTTCCCAGAATGGAATCTAACAAGATATTCTTGTTGGTTATGAGGAGATTTCTGCTTAAGAATTCCTCCAAAGCCAATACCTGAAGCATCTATTTCTATAATTTATCCCAATTGGGATTAGCAAGCATTAAACAAGGTAGATTTATAACTCTACTCTTGCTTTTTTTAATAGCTTGAGTATGACCCTCTGTCTAAGGTTTTGGATTTTTCTTTAATCTATCGTAAAGAATAGCTGTATCCTCAGCTAAATTTTTATAATAAGGAGAAATATAATTTAAACTACCAAGAAATCTTTGGAGTTGGGTTTTATCAGTTATTTGATTAGGAAATTTTGAAGCAAACTCTATGCTTCTATTAATAGGAATTATTTTTCCTTTTTCAATATTATGACCGAAAAATCTAATCTTAGTTTGGAAAAGGAGCATTTTGGGCTTAGATATAATCAAACCATTTTGAATAACAATTTTCTTGAATATATCAAGATGTTTAAAATGACTTTCAATATTTTTTAAAAATACTAAAATATCATCAATATAAACAATTCTAAAATCACTATAAGGATTAAAAATATCATTCATAATATTTTGAAATTCTGAAGGGGCATTCTTTAACCCGAATGGCATAACTTTTCACTCATATTGTCCAAAAGGAACATTAAAAGCAGTTTTATAAATATCCTTTTTATTAATTTGAATTTGCCAATAACCCGATTTTAAATCGAATTTAGAAAATATTAAAGCATCATAAAGTCTATCCAATAAATCCTTTCTATTAGGAATTGGATATCTAATCCATTTTAAAACAATATTTAAAGGTTTATAATTAATAACTAACCTGGGAACTCCTCTGTCTTGTTCAGCTTGTTTATTAACATAAAAAGTTGTATTAACATAAAAAGCTGTGCATGACCAAGGAGACTTAGATGGTCTAATTAATCCTTTAGATTGAAGAGATTCAATCTCCTTTTTATAGAGATCTAAATACTCTCTGTTCACATGGCCTAGCTTTTGTAGGAATTTTCCTTTCATCAAAGTCTTCCTCATAAGGAAGAGAAACTATATGTTTCTTTCTGTTCCAAAAAGCATTTGGATGGTTCGACATCTCAGATTTTGGACTTCCAATGAGTACTATTCGACTCAGGAAGTTCCATAACTCTACTAAGGAAAGTATCCTTATACCATCTGAATGATGTAAGAGTTCGACATCTCAGATTTTGAAGTAAAGTTCTGATATTATCACTATTCTCAGAAAATCCTCCACTAAAATGCTCAATTATATTAACAATCAAAGTATAAACAACATCTTGATTATTAACACCATTTTCAATTTTTAGTATTTAAAATATTTTCTTTATTAGCATCAAAAAGATAATTATCCCACCAGCCTTTTAATTGACCAGTAAATCCTGCAATATCTTTATCTCTATTGCCATTGCTTTTACAAATAGTACTGTACATAAGCATTCTATGCACCGCATTATAGATATGTCTTTCTGCAAAACCATCTATATTTCATTCATAGATATTTTTGCCACTATAAGAATTATTAAAAGTATATTCTTGCTCTTCAAGAATAATATCTTGAGGAGTTGGTCTAAGATAATAATACATTCTCTGAGTAGGCTTATCAGCATACTTAGATAATTTATTAATTTCCTCTTTCATAGTATTGCGATAATTTTCATTCTCGGACATACTATCTTCAAACTCTTTATTAAGAGTACTAATTCTCAATCCCTTGAATTTTTCATCAAGAATTTTTTCTAATTCAGAAATAGATTTTAATTTAAAATCTTTGATTTCAGGAGGTGGTTGAACACTAGGAATAATTCCACTAGATTCTCCGTGATTTTTTTCATTTTTATTCTGGATTTTGAAATGATCCAGATCAGAAATAATCTTTTCCACCCTTTTACATAAAGAAGAAATATTTTCTCCTAATACAATTAAATACATATTCGTAAAATTATGTTGTTGAACCATATTATTCATATGATGTAAAGTGATTGGTAAGGTATTGTTTTCAAATAATTTTTGAAAAGCAGTATAATATCTGGTCTCATTACCTTTTTCTATTGAAAAAGAATAAGGAGGGGGAAATTTTGTTTTCAATATTTCCCCACTATGAGTAAGTTTATACTCTCTTTCAATAACAGAGATATGATTTTCAACATATTTGGTTATAAACCAAGGAACAAAAGATATTTTTAAATTTTTTTCAGAAAGATTTTTATAAAATTCTTCTTGACATATTTTTCTATCTTCTTTAGAAAAGTTTTCAGAAAGCCATTTTTTAAATGGTTCCCATTTAGGAAGATTAAAATCATTCTGAATTTGTTTTCTTGCCGGAGAACCCGGACTAAAATCTATTTTGGGTTTAAAATCCATTACAAAGAAAAATTCATTTCAGAAGCAGTTATATCTACATCTTTGACATTATAAATGCCTTTCACAATATTATCAGGTTGAATTTTTAATTCTTCAACCTTTTCAAAATTAGATTCTTCTAAAGATTCTGTTTCTCTTATTTGAGAAGTAGAAGCTCTTGAAGGAGATTCAGAGTAGTAAATAGGAGAAATATGATGGTGTGATTTAGATCTTGTATAAGATCTACCACTTCCTCCTATATAATTTCTGGAGGGTTCAAAACTTATTTGAACATTTCCTTCAGAAGTTTGAAGAATACTAGTAGGATTATAACTAGTATTTGGTTGAGCAGGAACAGCTTGCTCAATAATCTATAGGAAAGTTATTTCATCCCATTTAATAGATCTTCTAGTAGTAATCTCAGATCTACTAAAATTACTTTCTATTAAAATAGTCTCATCAGATGGTTTATCAACCATCTTATATCTAGGATTTAAAGTTTGAAGGGGTTTGTAACAAATTCTATAACAAACGCATATGACTTCATATCCAGGGGCATAATTATACCCATGAGTCCACTGGCGGAGCCAGTTAAGGCCAAGGCCCCCCCCTTCCGCCACCCCACCCCATCCCATCCCACTCACCCCTCAAATTTAATTTAATATATATATATTATTGAAAATAAATTAATTAATATTTTTAAAAGTATACAATTTATTAGCTATTACATATAATAAATGTTATATTTACATAGTATATTAGATATAATTCGTGAAAATTTTGTTATGACCGGTCACTTTATGAAAAAATCAATTGTATTGTATTTTTATGTAAAGAAAAATTAGTGTAATGTACCTTATTATATAGATAATGTATCATATAATATTAGAGAGATAAAAATATCATATCACTGATGGTGCAGGAATCTGAGTTTCCTAATGCAACAACACTTTAGAATTTGTATGAAAAGGGAAAGACCATCACAGGCGTGAGAGCCTCAGGATCTGGGTTTCCTTTTGAGCGTGGGTTCTTCCAGCTAGGATAACACCAAGAATGCAAGCTACTAAGGTAGTGTTACTGTGGTGAATGAAAAGCTTGAGAAGATCAGTGGAAAATGCCCAGAACAATGTGTATGGTTTTTGTGCGAATGATCACTTGGGGGAGAATGCATGGGTTCTCTCCTATTTATATGTTAGGGATTGGGGTAAATGGGTAAATTGACCGTGTGGTCCCAAACCTTGTGTTGCCCTAACACGCGTCAGCCTTTGGTGGGATGAGAATGACATTCCCGAAAAGGAGACGGCGTGTCAGGTGCACTGTGCACAGTACTTTTGTGTCAGAGGTTGTTGACGAGGGTAACGCGGGGGATGGGCCTAAGATTCTTTCTGTCGAGGTTCGAATCCAACGAAACGGGGCATGGACATGCCCGAGCGTTGGTTACGCTCGAAGAATGCGTGGGTGGCCTCCTCGGGATATATGACCCTTGAGCGTCGGAATCCCGAGCGTATTGGTGGGTCCCCCATGTGGATGCTTCTCGGAGAAGGGTAACCCTGAGGGCCGCTATGCGAGCGTCAAACTCGTTGGTTCTGGCCCTTGGCCTGAATTGTCATCCGTCGATTGACGGATTATATTAGCTGGTAATCGAGCGGCTGGGAGGGCCCATGAGCCCACCAAGGCGAGTGTCTGGGCTTTAGTCAGCGGTGTGCTGCCACGTGGACGGCTCTGACTCGAGAATGATTTTTAGGCCTCATCAATCACGTTGGTAATTCTAATCAAAACCCAACTCTATCAAATTAATATCGCAAAAAACTCTAATTTTCAATACATATTATTTTAATAAAATGTAGTGAATTTGAATGTTAATTTCGAATATAAAAGACTTAATAGTTTTTTTTTTATTTAACTGTTTATATTTTAACTTACCTAGCTATAATTTACCAAAAGGATTAATTACTACACTCTCGATAGTAGATATTATAATCCAGAAATATATATATATATATATATATATATATATATATATATATATATATTTTATTTTATTTTATTTTTAAATAAAAACCATATTAGTATCTATACGTGAAGACTTTAGTTTTGAAAAAAAATGGTGGGAGCAAATTGAAAGGAATACGAATAATCGAAAACAATTATAATATATGAATTGTAGTGTCAAGTTATTATTATTTTTTTAATATATTGAGACCTGAGAATTTTCAGCCTCGACTAATAAAAATTCCTGGATCCACCCCAGCATGAGTCTTTATATTAACATCGGATAAAGATAATTGTAGATTAGGATAAACATTAAAATTAACTGGACCATATGCCAAGCTAGATTGTATTTGTATAATACCTATCAAGGATTGTTTCCATAATATATAATTATTACATAATTATATAATCATACAAATTAAACTGATAATCGAACGGATCCAACCAATAGATTATAGACCCAATAACCAATAAGGTTTGCCGATTATGTGTCCAATCCAGATTTGAAAACATAGGTTATGATTAGGGCTGTCAATGGGTCGGATTTTAATCCGAATCCGATCCGAATCCGATCCGAATTTTAGCATATTCGTCCGATAAAAATATCCGATGGATCATATCCGATTATAAATATTCGATATCCGAAATAAATGGAGCGAATATGGATTTACGAAATCCGATCCGTTAAGAATCCGAATCCGATATTATATATAATATTTAATTAAAAAAATTATTTACTAGTACATAATATTAAGTAAAATGATTAAAATTAAAATTTTCACATATTTATCACTTTAAACAATAATAAATTTTAAATTTTTTTCTCTAAAAATATATATTTTCTTTTATTAATAAGTTTAAATCAACCTATTTAAAATAAATATAGATAAAATTATCAAATAATTCATTAAATAATAATTATTTATTAAATGTTATGTAATTATATTTATTTTTTATATCAAATTTGTAATCTTAAAAAATAAATTTTATTGTTAATCGGATCGGATCTTTTATCGGATCGGATCCGATCCGATTATGTATGGATTCAAAAACAATACATTCGAATCCTATAGGATTCGGATTCGGATCCGGTTATCGGATACTCTTATCGGATTAGAATCCGGAATCTCTTGATCCGGTCCGAATCCGATCCGTTGACAGCCCTAGTTATGATAGTAGAAGAGATTCGTGTGGATAAATCCAGCCCGAGATATTTCGGGGATCAAAAATATCTGCTCGATGAGGCCACGCTGGCGCCCCATTTGGAATCACATACTGCACTTTTTCCACCCCCAATATTACTTATTTATATCCACCGCCTTTCCTTTCTCCCTTTTCCCTATTTACCCCTTTTTCTCATAGATTTCTCTCAACAATTATCACATGATTTGATTGATTTTGATTTCTTCAGTATTAATTCATGGGTGAAGAAGCGAAAATCGATGATGGCGTCGCCGAGTGGGAGGCGGGTCTTCCATCACTCGACGATCTGACGCCGCTGTCTCAGTCCTTAATCCCGGCGGAGCTGGCGTCGGCCTTCAAAATCTCGCCGGAGCCGGTGCGGACCTCTCTGGACGTCAACCGCGCCTCACAGACCACACTCTCCTCCCTCCGCTGCGGCGGCTCCTCCGCCACCGCCTCCAATTTCAAGCCATTCGGTGGTCACGTGGATGATCACGTGATGGCCGAGACGGATCCCGACGACGGATCCGACCCGAAGAAGAGTCGGAGGATGGAGGTCGGTGATGATCCGGGTATGGATAACTGTATGGACGAGCAGTCAACGGGGGCGGCGAAGACGCTTAAGAGGCCGCGGCTTGTGTGGACTCCGCAGCTGCACAAGCGTTTCGTGGATGTGGTGGCACATTTGGGGCTGAAGAACGCGGTGCCGAAGACGATTATGCAGCTGATGAATGTGGAGGGATTGACTCGAGAAAACGTTGCGAGCCATCTGCAGAAGTATAGACTGTATGTTAAGAGGATGCAGGGTTTGTCCAACGAGGGTCCGTCTCCATCGGATCATCTGTTTGCTTCCACACCAGTGCCGCCACAGAGCTTTAATGAGTCATCTACTGGTGGTGGGCCGAGTCATGGGAATGGGATTGCCAATGGAAGCCACAGTAGCGTTGGTAATGGAAATAGTGGGAACAATCATGTTGGGATGCCAATTCCAATGCCGTATCCTTCGCCCCCGCAGATTATGCCGATGCAGATGATGGGAATGGCCTCGCATGGACATGGGTTTCAAGGGTACGAAGCTTCTCACGCTCATCCTAACCATCATTATCAGCAGCAGTATAATACTATGGTGCCGCAACAAAGAGATTGGTCTGGGAACAAGTATAATGGTTATCCACATCATGTGGCTCACAATAATAATAAATGTTAGTAGAAGCATTGTTGGAAATGGAATTAAGGTGAGATAGTTCGTTATGCAGAAATCTTTTGGTTATTGCTATTTCTGAATTGATAATTTCTCCGTGTGTTGCTCTGCTTTTGCTGATTTTCTATTGGTATACAGGGTCTGGTGGATTCCCTGCATTGGGAATGTGACATGTGAACCTCAGCTAGGAATTATATGTTAGCATGTTTTTAATTATTCTTTAAATAGTGATTAATGCCAATCCGAATTGATGTCTTTTTATCTTTTGAAATTGTAGGTTAATTATGAGAATTGAACTGTGACGTTTATACAGTTTTAGTTTGGTTTAGTATAAGAGTGAAACAATACTTCGGAATGGTCTAATGGAAACATTGAATCATAAAAGAGAGAAATGGTAAAGATTGTTTTTTTATGAGAACAAAGGAATAGAGATAACTTACACGAATTTTCATCGTATGTATTTAGTTGGGCTAGAGGCAGTGAAATTTCATGCGGCATTATACCCTGTATAGCTCCAATAATTGTATTTTATCTGCATGTAAGTGTTATGCATTGTTAGTTCCAGTACTATGAATTGGCTAGTTCGTGTTCTTGCGGTTGCACCTTTGAGCTGTTTCAGGAATCTGTCTTATATGTAGTTGAAAATTCAGCTACCTTGTTTCCTTGGGGTTGTTTAATGTTATAATATCATGTTACTTTATAAAACTTACACAGTATATTGCATCAGCGTTTAATATAGCTCCCCTGAAATATACCTTTCTTGGATTGCAGTGGTTTTAGTGATCTGTTGGTGCTCGTCTCACTTATAGGGTGAGAGTATTATTAAGTCTACACATCTTTCTGCATCTAATTATAAGTACATATTGGATCTAGATCACTTGGATAAAGACTAAACTTCTCTGTCTTAGTATTTTCTCGTTTCTATTCTGTATTGTTTGGCAATGTGTTTCTTTGATTTGATTGCCTTTGGGAATAGCACGGTTTAACTGCACTTCAGTTGTGCAGTTTGTTTTAAGTCATATTGCATTCAGGGTGTTCTAAGATGATCTGGTTTGTGCAATGGATTATAGGTTGCTACCGGTAGCAGCGAGAGAAAGAAGGGTGGTGGATTTCAAGTCGGGGAAAAAAAAAAAAAAAAGAAAGAAAGAAGTTGATGGCACCATTCGTGAAAGTTAAAGTACTTGTGATGCAAATGAGCTTACTGGTAAACTCAGTTCGATTTCTTTTATTTATTTTATGTAGACAGTTCAAATGTGCTGGTTCACTAGGCTCCATCACTTTTAAAGCTTTCGAAATTGATTTCATTGGTGGGGTATGTGCTTTCTTCAATTGTAGTTTTCTTGTCATATTTGTATTTGGCTAATTATATAGAATTGTATTCTGGCTATCTTGTAAGTTTATAAAAGAGACAATTTGGCAAGAAACAATCAAATTAGTTTTATAGTTCCAATGGAACTCTCAATTCTCATACTTGTTGACAATCAGAATTGGGTTAATCAATATTATTATCAATTGTTAAGTAAAGTTTTTGGAGTTGAAAAAAGAATAGGACACTGCTTGTCAATTTAGTTGGAGCTTTCGTGGCAATTTCAGCTGAACAAGTTTTTCTCTCAGTGGATTTGTTTCGAGTTTACTAGATTCCAAAATCTTTTGACGCATAGTATATGCCCTTTTCCTTTATCCACACCCAGCAAAAGTAAAATTAACATTGTTTCGAGGAAAAAGTATCAAGAGCAAGCACACGTGTTTTCCTTGTAAAACTCATTGGTCTACTTGCTTTGAGTTTCTTGTGTGCATGTGTGTGAAGAAATACTGCTTCCGATGCTTTGAGTGTCTTGTACAGAGTGTGTGTGAAGAAATACTGCTTCGGATGAGTTGAATACTTTTAATTTCTATAGCCTGATTTCTGTTTTGTGCATATGTGCATGCATTTGTGAAAGAATGATGCTTCTTTTGATTCTCTTCTACTTGTTTGAGTGTTGGGATATAACAGGCAACCATTTTGACATAGAGCAGTGAACCACCAACTTGCAAGAAGCACTACACTACAAATTACTGAAATGTTATTCTTTTCATGCCATATTTGTGATGCCTTTTCGGTAATGGAGAATGATGAAGGGCATTCAAATACTTGTTTCATGTTTTGACCTATATTTTGTTACCATTTTTGTTACGTCAAATATAACGTGTGATGTTCGGTTTAAGATGGGGCGATGCCAATATATTCCTTCCATCTCGATCTTAATTCAGGGTGGTGACTGGTGTGTATATCATTTGTTCCTTTCAGAATGTCTCCTGCACCTGCACCGAGAACGTAATAGTTGGCTTTGTACTATCATATTGTGATATTTGGTTCTTGAATGCAATCATAAACGTCTTAGCTGACCTGCGAAAGCATAAGGTCCCGGTTAGTTTCACTTTCTTGTCAATTTGCTGGTCTTTAAAATTTCAAAAAACTTCTTTATTTCAGTGAGTTTTTTTATTTTTAGGCAAAAATGCATTTGTGTGTCAACTTTCATGCCAACTTTATGCTAATTTAAATTGGTATTGCAGTTGACATAATTGCCGTTAGAGGACATAATTTTTTCATAAATTTTTGTACCATATTTTTCGTTTACTTTGCATCAGGAGTAGCTTGTACTATCTGCAAAATCAACCTACTAGTATAGTGATGGTTGCTTCAGTCTGGGTTTCTGACTGACAAAAAAATAAGTATATTTATAGTAACAAGACTATGATTCGCCTTTTGTATTTATGTTTTGGTCTGAAAATATATTCGCATTTAGTCCTATTATTCTATTTTATGATAATTAATATATTAGAATTGTCTGGAGCATGGGAAGATACCTCTAAAATCAAAATTATATAAACATATTGGATGAGTGATTTAAAGTAGAACAACGATAAGATTCATCATCGATCACATTATTTCATCCAAATCAACTCAACAAACCATTATAAAACATAACATTCCCCCGTTCCGGACGAACATCAAACGACCACAATTAAACCACATATTTTATTTCACGGTTGACACGATTCAAGCCTCATTATTCCGCGTACCAACCCCCGATGCATGTAAGAGTTTTCCTTAAATGGCCCGATCATATTTTAGTACTTGCCAAAATCTTCTGCCACGCGGGCCGGGCCAAGATATCCTTAGCCCAAGCTGTAACATGGGGCCTTGCATCAAAAAGGGCCTTAATCTTGGTACCAAACAGGTTATTAACAATGGGGATATGATTCAAATCAGCCAAGGTGAATTCATTTCCTCCCAAATACTTGGACTGTGACAAACGGGCTTCGTAGATGTCCAGAATCTGGGCTAGTTTCGCCTGCAACTCGTCCACTGCACCATCGTCTGTTGTCATCCCTAGGATTGGCTTAATCACGATCTCGTACGATAGTTTCGATCCATTAGCATCGAACGCATGAGATTCAACCTCAGACCACACTGAGACAATGGCCAATTTCTTGGGATCTTTGGGCAAAAGTGGGGCACCATTGTCGGCGTAGGCGTTTGCGATGTAGTGAGTAATTGCTCTTGATTCTGAAATTTTGCAAAGCGTGAATAAATTGATCAATTTCTTTAAAAATAAACTAGATCGAGGAGGTGATCATGTAAAAGGTAGGTTTATAAGTTGTTATTTAAACATTTTCTCATATATATATTATCAAGTCGGTCACTATAGACTATTACAATAGTTATATTGGTTAAAAAAGGACATCAATTGATGACTACAACAACATTGAGCGACTTGAGAGGGAAAGATAGAGTCACGTAGCGGATGAATTATGGGTCTGATGAGTTTTGTTTGTAGAGTTATTGAAAAATAGCTGTTTGGTTTCTACCGAAATCGAAACCTTTTAGAAATATTAACCGAAAAGCGAACCAAACTCAGTTAATTTGGTATCCTTACCTTTGTTTCCGTTAGTTCAGTTTTCTTAAACACTTTGATTTTTCTTTGCTCTTTTAAATTTTCACGAGATTCTTGCCCATTTCCATGTAGACAAGATACTCAAAACCAAATTATAAACAATAAATCACACTTAAACGAAAGAAATTCAATTTCTTATAGAAATCAAGAACTAAAGTGAGTAGGGAAAAATCTTACCAAAGAGTTTCAAGTCTCCATCTTCAAGGGCCGGTACTTGACCAAACGGCTGCATTCACAACAATCCATAATCACAAAAACTATCAATAAATACCGACAAGGGTCGGTTTAAGTAGTTAAAAGGACTCTTTTTTGAACCCATAATCACAAAAACTGTCAATAAATCAACTCAACAGGGTTGGTTTAAGGAGTTAAAAGATTTTTTTTTTTCAAGAGTAATGAACAGGATTCGAATCCCTTATCCCTTGACGTGAATGTTTAAACATATATATAAAAAAACCAGAAACATACAAAAAGAAAAGAACAAACATATAATTAACCACACATAATCACAAAACCATAACACAAACACACGCACTAAATTGCTCAGAAAACACTTACACAGATCTGCAATAAACAATATCATCAACAAAACAAAGCTCAAAAGAGTAAACAAGAATGGACCAATTTGTAATTAATAAAACAAACTCACATTGAGTGAAATGAAAGGCTGTTTCTTGTGCTGGCCAGTAGCCAAATCAACAAGCACAAACTCATAATGAAGCTCTTTCTCTTGTAAGCAAGCAAGAACTCTTCGTACTGCTGGAGAAAGAGGGTGCCCGTGAACCTTGATCGACATTACTCTAAATTCTTTTTATCAAAATTAATTATTATTATTATTATGATTTGCAGAGATTGGAATAGAACTATGTACGAGTATCAATATATATACATACAATATACACACATTCATTTAATATCTTTAATTTTTTTTTTTTTTTTTTTTGCCTTGGCTCCATAATATCTATATTCTAGAATGATCTACTTTGATATGTAAGGACCGTAAATCGTGGATTAATGTGGGAGAAAATGTGGCTGGAAAGTTGCAGTATTTAATTCCGGATCTAGAGCTTAATGATATGAAATAATAATTTTATTGATTTTTTTTCCCCCTAATTTTATAGGGTTCTTCGTAATTTCTAAATTATAAACACTAGAAAAGATTATTATAGGTCGGTTCATTTGATTAAATTAATGCTAGCTACGCGATAGGTGACTTGCACGGTTGCACCTACCATATAATTTATATAAATTTTGTAAGAATCGATTAATTACTTGATAAATATAATCATAATCATTAAGTACAAAGGAGCGTGCAAACAATTTATGCCTTTTTATTTTGGATCAAATTATTATGTCTTTTCCCAAGCATCTCAAACCCGAATTATGCAACTTAATAGTGATTTTTATTTTGATTTATAAGTTGAGAAAATTCTAATCTAAACTTAATCGGTCAAATCCTGACCAATCAAATAACAAGTATAATATATTTATTATTTAATTTGATTACTTTTTTTAATATTTTCACCAATCACATGATAAGTATAAAATAATCTTTTTCTCGTATCGATTTGACCAAATTAAATTATCGCTGTAGGCAGGGTAGGCCAACAACCGGCCAATATATAGCTAAATAATGAGTGTAATAAATGCTACGTGAATTAAAAAGTGGCATTTAAATTATGAATTGAGCCAAACAGTGGTAGTTAGGACTTAGGAATACAATTTTAAAAATAATTCAATATTACAAAGACCAACCATTCAAATGTGGACAAGACTGGTAGTTGGGTGTTCCAGGTCAACTCTTCCTTTGGGGTTGAGGAAGCATGTATCATACTCTCATAAGTCATCCAATTCAGTGGAAAATGCAGCAATTATAATTAAAGATTTATACATAATTGGGATGTCATCATTTTCTTGATTGTCAAGCAGTAAGTGGGAAGATCTCTAATAAAAAGGGTAAATTGTAATTTGAAAGCTTTCTTTGTGACAGAGGACCCGTAACTAGGGGTGTGCATTCGGTACTTACCGAATCGACCGAACCGAAATTTCGGTACGCTGAAAAGGCGTACTGAATACCGAACCGAAATTATCGGTTCGGTACGGTTTTTACCGAAATAATTTCGGTATGGTTCGGTAATTAACCGAATTACCGAAATTCTTTTATAAAAAAAATAGTAAAGCCTAAAAATATTACATTAAACAAGCCACAACATCCAAAGACATTTTTGGGTTTTTTTCATTTTTGGGTGTTGAATCTTGAAAAACAAAATGAAGACTAAATGGCCAAATGGAAATGGGTGCTGAGTGCAGACATATAAAAACATATAAAAAGTGTTAGAATAAAATGAAAAAACATATAAAAATTGTTAGAATAAAATATAAAAAAATATATAAAAAGGGTAAAATAATAATAAAATAAATAAATATTTATATCTTCTCACTCCTATAATGACAAAAAAAAAAACATATAAAAAATGTTAAAAGTAAAATGAAAAACTATAGTCTTCAGGAGTTCAAAAAATATAATATAATAAAAATATTATAAAAATAATAATTAAATTTAAAGTTCGGTATTTTGGTCGGTTCGGTATACCGCATGCAATTACCGATACCGAACCGAATACCGAATTTTTGGAATGACACGTACCGAATACCGAACTGAATTTTCGATTCGGTTTTCGGTACATACCGAAATTTCGGTATCGGTCGATTTGGTCGGTATTACCGAACTGTGCACACCCCTACCCGTAACATGTCGCATCTCCTTGGGTGTAAGTGTAATTTTAAAAAATTATAGACCAGGAAATCCAAATCAAGTGTAAAGTAGTAGGGAGAAGAGTTTGACCAAGACTTTGCATAATAGTTAGTACACATTCAACTCCTTCCAAAATCATGAAATTTATTTATTTTATTCAAGGAAAATGTGGAACAACAACACAAGAGTTCACCACCAATCACTCAACCTAATAGAGAATCTTGATCCGATGAACTCCCAACACTAAAAACACACACAACAACGAGAAAACACTTCTCGACGAACAAGAATACAATACGAGCACGATTGGATTCAAGCTCATTAATTAAACTTAAGATCCGGAAAGAACCTTCTGCCACGCGGGGCGGGCCACGATATTGTTAGCCCAGGCGTTAACATGCGGGCGGGCCTCGAACAACGCCTTAACCTTAGTCTTCAATAGATTGTTGACAATTGGGACATGATGAAGATCAGCCAATGAGTACTCTTCTCCTCCCAAATACTTGGAGCTAGACAACCTTGTTTCATAGACATCAAGAACTGAGCCTAGTTGAGCTTGCAACTGTTCAACAGCTTGTTCATCAGTTGTCATTCCCTTAATGGGCTTGATCAATATCTCGAAGCTGAGTTTTTGGCCAGCAGCATCAAATCTCTGGGATTCAATTTCCAACCATAGGCCAATTATTGCCATTTTCTTGGGATCATGGACTAGTAGAGATTTTCCCTTGCCGGCATATGCGTATGCAATGTATCTAGTTATGGCCCTTGATTCTGAATTCCAAAAATTCAAACAAGAGGTAAAAAGTCAACGGGGTGACATTTATTGTCTAAACTTGAAATCAGGTATAGATTTTAGGGATGAAGCCAGATTTTCGATGGGAAGAGTTGAGATCAAAATCTTTATCGAAAATGAGTTGACTTCAATTGTGTGTGTGTGTGCGCGCGCGGGTGGTGTGGGGTTGCGACTGCCCCGACATCCTCCCATAGATCCGTCTATTAAGCACTTACGGGCTGGTGGAGGCGACCGCCCCTAAAGTAGTACGAAAGCTATAATATTTGTTCATAAATATGTAACTTATATCAAACTTAACATCTTGGTGCTACCCTACTATTCAAATCATTAGATCTATACCCAAACTACAATTATATCCAATAATGGTCAAATCAATTTCACAAGAATTAAAGGACATTAATGAAAAGGGCCTTTACCAAAGAGCTTCAAGTCACCATCTTCAAACCCCGGAACCTGACCAAATGGCTGCAAGAAACACAACAAAACAACACATGTCAAACAAAAGCAACTCAAAACTAGAAAAATTAAGGTTGTATGAATTCAATGATGCTGCTTACGTTGATTGAAATCAAGGGCTCCTGCTTCTGTTCACCTTTTGCCAAATCTACCAAAACAAATTCATATTCAATGCCCTTCTCATTCAAGGTGAGAAGAACTCTCTGTGCTGCGGGGGAGAAAGGGTGGCCGTAGACCTTGATCGCCATATCTCAAGCAAAATATGGATGGTGGTGATTAGTTTGGAAGAAGAATTGGTATGAAAGATAAGTTTTTGCCGAGTTATTTATAATAGTGGAGGGTTCTTAAGTATTCCCGTAATCAAGATATATTATACTAACAAGTGTAATATTATAAAAAGTCATAATCATGTGCAAGTGTGAAGGCCGATGGGGTTCCATTTTCTTGCATTCTTGACAAGTTGTGATGTTCCAGAATTGTTTAATTGTGAGCACTAATGACAATCAGATCTGAACGCGGATAAGAAGTTTCTTGGATGATGCCTACTTTCGAATACGATGAGTGGGGTCACAATCATGACTCAAGACTTGGTCGTGGAGAAAGGGAAGAACAAGTCTTTGTACGTAATTTAACTGTAGTTTCATACTGATCCTGCATTGTTTATGCATTTCCAAGGACATAAAGAGAACATTCCAGAAATTAATACTTTGTTGTACTTGTATCTAGCCCTTAATTACGTAAATTATACTTTTGGATAATAGTCAAGTTACAGCCAAAGGTCCAATTGATTGATATTGTTATTGTATATCCAATTATCATATAAATTGATATCATCGAGTAATATAATTTAACGGTTTAATACTATACTAATTTAACTAGATGTCTCGTGTTCAAGTTCGTGAAAATACAACTAACAAAGATAAGAAGAGCTTACAGCTAACCCGGTTCGATCTATTGAAATGGATTAAGGGGGGGAAAAATCATAAATTGATGATATTTTGATGAGTAAGTGTGGGCATAATTTGAGAATTATGTATGTAGAAGAAAATTTTAAACATATGCAGATGTAAGTTAGTCATAAAACTCAGATTTTCCAGAGAGTAAGGTAGTGAGGAGAAAAGTTTGACCAAGACTTTTGCATAATAATATCATATATTCAAAGATTCAACTCCTTCAAAAATTATAAAATTTATTTATTTTATTCAGGAAAATGAGGAACAACAACACAAAGAGTTCACCATTAATCACTCATCAACCTAATCAAGAGTCTCGATCAGATGAACTCCCAACACTTAAAACACACACACAACAAAGAGAACCACTTCAAAATACAATATAAATGCGATTCAATCAGAACTTGCCTAAACTAGTGACCAGAAATAACCTTCTGCCAGGCGGGCCGGGCCACTATACCATTAACCCACGCGTTAACGTGCGGGCGGGCCTCGAACAAGGCCTTAACCTTAGTCTTCAACAAATTGTTGACAATTGGCAGATGATGAAGATCAGCCAATGAGAACTCATCTCCTCCCAAATACTTGGAGCTAGACAGCCTTGTTTCGTAGACATCAAGAAGTGATGCTAGTTGAACTTGCAACTGTTCAACAGCAGCTTCATCAGTTGTCATTCCCTTAATGGGCTTGACCACTATCTCAAAGTTGAGTTTCCCGCCAAGAAGATCAAATCTTTGGGATTCAACTTCCAACCATTGGTCAATAATTGCCAATTTCTTGGGATCATGGACTAGTAGAGATGTTCCCTTGCCGGCATATGCGTATGCAACGTATCTGGTTATGGCCCTTGACTCTGAATTCCAAAAGATTCAAACAACTTATTAGTTATTAGGAAAGAATTGTGATATTTGTTGATGAGAATTAAAGGATTATAGTTAAAGAACTTTACCATAGAGCTTCAAGTCGCCATCTTCAAACCCCGGTACCTGACCAAAGGGCTACAAGAAAGGCCAGAAAACAAGACATGTCAAACAAAAGAAACTCAAAACTAGACAAGTTAAGGTTGTAAATGAATCGGATGAAGCTGCTTACGTTGATTGAAATGAAGGGTTCCTTCTTCTGTTCGCCTTTCATCAAATCTACCAAAACTAATTCATATTCGAGGCCCTTCTCATTCAAGCAGACAAAAACTCTCTGAGCTGCAGTGGAGAAAGGGTGGCCATGGACCTTGATCGCCATAACTCAAGCAAAAGATGGATGCTATTGCTGGTGATTAGTTTGGAAGAAGAATGGGTATGAAAGATATAAGTTCTTGCCAAGTTATTTATAATAGTGAAGGGTTCTTAACTATTTACATAATCTAGTTTTATTAATATAAAAAGTTTTAATTATGTGCGAATGTTAAGGCTAGTGGGGTTCAATTTTGTTGCATCTTTTGACAAGTTGTGGCGTATGGAATTGTTTAGTTCAGAGCACTAATGGTAGCCAGATTTGACCGGAGATAAAAAGAAGTTTCACGGATGGTGCTCAATTTTGACTACCATGAATAGGGTCACAATCTTCGCTCAGGAGTTGGTAGTATAAATCTAGTGTATTTAACTATAATTTTACATAACTGATCCCACAATTTTTCATGCCTTCAGTCAAAGTCTCAAAGAGAACATACCAGAAATACTTTTTCTAATCGGCAAAGTCTTACCAGCCTTAATTACGTAAACTATTGTTTTGACTTGAGAGTTACAGAATGGACATAATGTCTCCAGATGAAAGATTTAAACATGTGCAGACGTAAACTATCATAATATTCTAATTTTTTTATGAGAATACATGTAGAATGATGATAGGTGTGATTTTCTACCATCCCAGAATAGTCTACATTGGCTCATCAGCCATAAACACAAAGCAATAAGAAGCAAAATTCAGTACTAATACTGACGCGACGTATCATTTGCGATCAAACACAATTTGTACAAGTAGTTCCTTATTTTTTTTCCCTTTTTTTTTTTTTTTTTTTTGATTTTTTACACAGTTTAAAAGTCTTTAATAGATTTAAGCAGTTATAAACTTTCGATTACATTTACACTTGATATTTACAACATCGTAAGCCCACGTCAAAATATCACCTAAAAAGGACACTTAACAGTTATTCACACGGCCATTTTAAAAAGCTTCATCCGGTTTGAGAAAATTGTGGTACTCCAATTGTTGCATCTCACCAACAGTCGCCGTGTCAAACTTGCACCGGTAGAAACTGCACATAATTCCAATTAATACAAGTTCGCCATTTTTCTATAAATGAGCTGAAAATAAATCGAACAAGATGGATTGTGCGAACTAACCTTCCATCCAAGCCAAGAATTACCACGGTGTTTTTCTGTTGACCAAAAGCAACGATGTATTGGGATCCTTCAGGCAAACGAAACTGGGCAACTGACCATTCTGAGCTGAAATACTTTGGCAGCACTCCTGCAAAGGTAAAATTCTATGTAAAACTTGATCTATGATGGGTAAATGATAATAGAGTGGGGCTTGGGAACCAACCATTGCAATTGTTATTAGTCCATAAAGGAAAATAAGAAGTCTGCAATACATAATTCAACACAACAAGAGAGAACTCTGACAAATATTATACCTCCCGTGAAAAACACTGACAAATTGGAACCCACAGCGAGAAATAACTCCAACAAATATCATACCTTTGATGAAAGACAGTGAAGAACTTGAACCCGTACTGGAAGGATTAGGATCGGGACTACTCGACCTCTCACTGCCAATATTTCCAGAATTGACCTTAAGGGTAAAAACATGAACAGTGCCCTTATCACTTGAGACTGCTAGCCACTGAGCTGTGGGGGAGAATGCCAGGCTATATATTTCTGCCCTATCAGCACCCCTCCGTACCTGCATCAGGAATGCAATTTGAGCACAAAACTCAGCCAAAAGAAAGCCACAAAGACATGAGCAAAAAAATCAGAATATAAACTTCCTCCAAACTATAAGTCATATATTTTGAAAAACTAGCCCATGCAATCAGAGGCACGAGTAATAACAAAAACCTATTGATTCCTTAAGTAACATCCCAATAAACTCGCACTATAGATGCCTCAAAGTGATGGCTGTTCATGAAGGATAACATTCTCATTTTAACAGTATAATAACTACTAGGGCAGGTCACCACGAAATAAATCCAAGTTTAGCCCCAAACACAGACAGATCATAGATGCCGATAATGAAAGGATATGAATCAATCGGCAGATATACTCATAAGTGAACTTTTGTCAACTTGAGACACAACAGCTCTAGAATCACAAACTCTATCCTCATACTTTACACAGTACTAATTGTCACCTATTCATCCTCTCTCCTAGCACTTCCTCATTTTAGTTACTCAAGCAGCAATGGCTTCCTTCCACAATCACATAGCAAAGCCTATATGCGAGGTATCGAAAATCAATTATACCACGACAGATGAATCAAATAGCCTCCAAACGGGTATGAACTAATAAAAGCTCATCACGATTAGCTAGTGTTTCAAGAAGGCTTTCCTCAGAACCCAAGCTTGCTTTCAAACAGTTTGCTAAGATAATAGTTTCATAACAATAATATGCAATTTGCCATGTTATTCATATCTAGCTGTATGTCATAAGTGGAAGGTGGTCGCAAAATTTACCATCTTATACATATACTTAGAATTTGCAAATTGTGGATGTTTCTGTTTTTTTTTTCCCCCCTCCGTGTGTGTGTGTGTGTGTTTGTATGCGCGTTGGGGGTGGATGGGTGGGTTGGGTTTGGGGGCCAGATGAATCCCTTCAAGTTGCCTCTGCCAGTGATTTGAACGATAGCTCAAAGAACCTGATTGGAGCCTTCACACTTGTTTTTCATGCTAGCTTAAAATCTTGGATTAAGAAACACCCCTAAGGTACATTGTCATTCGGGCATAGAACACCCATATGGAATATAATTCTAAACAAATACCAAATAAATCCAATTCTAATTGCTAAAATTAAATAGCAATTATTTACCTCCTGTAGCAAACTCCCATCATGTGTATTATATATCCGCACCAGTGTCCCCTTACTGCTCGCAGTAGCCAAGAGATTCCCATCCTGAGAGAGCGAAAAGCAAGCGATTCTGGAATCATGGGCCATAATGTATCTGGTCCTCTTGGATGCATAATGTTCCACCCTAACCTGCCCCTTCTGCAAACCTGGACACACCAACACAAACGAACCCGCAACTTGAGACACAGCGCATAGGCCCTTAGGGTTAGCAATGGTCTCAATCTGATGCAACAGCTTCAAATCCGCGAAATTATACACAAAAATCTTCTGCTCAAGAACAACAATAATCCTATCCCTTCTTAATCGAACACCACGCACTTCAGACCTAAAGGATAGCTCCCCAATGCACCGACTCTGATGATCGTCCCAAATCATGACCTTATTCAACGGATACTGCGGGGACTCGCCGCCCCCAACCAAAGCCAGGATGTTGCATCGGAAAAGCATCTCCACAGCACCGACTCCGCCGCAGTTCACATCGAAATCGCGGCGGAAGATCTCGCGGAACGGATCACAGTTGTAGATGCGGAACCCACGGTCGGTGCCGGTGGCAAAACATCCATAATCTTGATTAAACGAGACGTGAAGCAGCTTGATTGGGCTAGGGTTTCGGTTTGGGCTCGCCCCCGCAATAGGGCTGTGGACGGCAGAATTATCGTCGGCAACCGTGGAAGAATCGTCGCCGCCGCCGCCGCCGTCGTTGTCGGGAACGGTGTCGTATGGGGCGGCGTCATCCGGTGGCGGGTCGGGCTGAATCCGCTGCTGCTGCTGTTCGAGGTAGGGCTGAAGCATGGGGGAGATGAAATTGGGGTTGGAATTAGGGTTTGGATGGGAGGAGAAGCTGGAGATGGTTGCCATGGAAGGGACTCCGATGGAATTACGAAGAAACTTGGAGGAGAGGATTGGATTTGGAGTGAAACTGGAAAGATCTAAATGATGATGAAGAAATGAGAGAGGGAAGGGTAAGGCGGATTGACGATTATAGCCCCATGGAAAAAGGGAGATTGAGGGACAAAATGGCTAATTAGGGGTTAATGTGGTGCGTTGATTTGAGAACACGTAACTTATTAGGATATCGACGATCTGGTGAGGTTGGGCTTCGCCCACACGCAATCATAATCCGATCTTCCAACGATATTAGAATCGAATTAGAATCTATAATGCACGACTATAGATATAATGATACAACTTTTGTTTAGAACTTTTTATGAGAAGTGTCTAACAAAATAAAAAGATTTTAAAAATATTCGGAACTTTATTAAAAGTTAAAAGTGAGCATTTAGGTATTTTGAGTAGGGATTATTCTCATACATTCAAACGCAAATAGTTTATATAGAAGTACTCGATTCAATAGTGCAATTAGAAATAGCCAAAGCTTAGTTCAAATGTAGATATTGAGGAGAAGATGGACATGCACACATTACGAACGAAATCATAATTTTGGAATGCGAGAAGCAAGATTATTAGACAGGAAAGTATTCTAGTCTCGGCGAAATATCAAAAATAATAATAACAATAATAATGTATTGACAAATAACTCAAAAGATTCCAAATATCACAACAATTTAGGAGGGACGGCCACCCCCGGCTAGCTTCTGTAGTTCCATCCCAACTATCAATATAGTATACGGTGGTTGGCACACACTCAATGTGTGGTTTAATATTTAATTTGAATGAATTCTCATATTGTCAAATTGTCGACCGCTTTTTCTCTCTCTAGGGGAGTCTGGAGTCTCTCTACTATGAGAGTGTGACTTTTTTTTTTTTGGTTCTGTTTCTCTGTTTCTCCCCTTTCGTTTTCTCAGCTGGTTCTTTGTTCTTCTGGTGGTCTCTCCCCTTTTGTTTTCTCAGGGTGGGTCAGGAGAGTCCGGCGTTTTGAATCCCTGTTGGCGTCACGGACCTGAGCACAGAATGGAGGACGAGTTAGATTGGATGAGTGGAGCCCTGAATCTTTCGGTTGAGAAAGAGGAAGGGCTGCTTGTTCCGAGTGAGACCTGGAAAGGTAAAAAACAGACAGAATTTCACTTGGTGGGAAGAGTGTTTACCAGACGCTCTGTGAACTTTGAGGCCCTTAGAGCTACAATTACTAAGGTGATTAATCCGGTTAAAGGAATGTCTATGACGAGACTTTCGGACGGTAGGTTTCTCATGGCGTTCAATCATATTTTGGATAGACAGAGGGCACTTTCTGGGAGCCCATGGCACTTTGACAAATACTTGTTGGTTTTGAGTCTGCTTGAAGAGGAAGACGATCCCATGAAGATTAACCTGGACTACTGTGAATTTTATGTTCATATTCGTGGGTTACCTTTCACCAAAATGACAGAAGACATGGCCAAATTGGTGGGAGATAAGATTGGAATCTTTAGGGAGTTGGATTCAGACAGAGGAAACAAGCACAAAGGAGATAGCATGAGAGTGCGAATCAACATTGATATCACAAAACCTCTCAAAAGATGTTTGAAGATCAAGAATGAGAGAGGGGAAGAATTGTTGCTGACGTTCACGTATGAGAAGCTACCCAACTTCTGCTTCCTCTGTGGAATTTGCGATCATATCGCAAAGTTCTGCGAAAAACAGTTTGAAGAGGGATTCCAAGACCCGAACCCAAATTTCCCATATGGTTTATGGCTTAAGGAAGAACCATCCAGCTACCGTCGATCCCAGGCTATGAGTTTTCGTCAGCAGCCCATGTTCTCCACCGTTCACCGTTCAGAAACTCATAAAAATCCGGCCGGCGCCGGAAAAGCAGAAATAATCCCTCCAAAACAAAATCTTCATCCCGCCAAATCTTCGGCCGTACAACAGCATATCCCCCCAAATCTTACCAACCCATCTACTCAAGCCACCAACGTATCACATCAGCCAACCATTCCTGTTTACAGAACCACAGAGCCGATTTGTCAGAAGTTGACTGAACCAGGTAACCTACCTCTGCCCCATAAATCACTTTTATATGCCTCAACCTCCAATTCTATGTCCTTGCAAACACGTTATACTCCACCACCCATTGCCCATCGGATTATAAAGGACTTTGAGGCCCAACAAAAGAAAGCCCAATCACTAAACCTCTCCTCGGGCCCAATTCTTTTAGAATCTACTGATTTACAAAACGGATCTATTATTAAAAAGGAACCCAAGGGCCCAACCCAAAATCACACTCAGAATTTAAATCATCCTATTCTACTTGAAAAGCCACATTTTAAGGCCCAACCCTTAGCCCACTCAAAATTAGCCCCAATGCCTCACAAAGATTCTTATACTCCCCCTCCCTTGAGAAGAACACGTTGCTTTTCCAGAAACAGCCAGAAATTCCCCTCTGCCAATATCTCATCCAACACTCTCACTGCTCCACAAACTGATGGAAAACGCAAAGTGCAATCATCCTTTGATGATGACGAGTATGTTTCTACCCTGAATGACTCTGTTCAACCTCGAGCTAAAGTTTCTCGTTTTTCCTCTTCTGGTGACATCACCAACTGTCCGGCGGAGGCTGCTGTGCAGCCCCGCCATGGTCAATGAGTCTCCTCTGTTGGAATTGCCAGGGCTTGGGGGGGCCCTGGACAATTCAATGCCTGGAGAAGTTAATTCAGGCCCACCACCCCTCAATCGTCTTCCTTTCGGAGACGAAATGCAACAAAAGGAAGTTGGAAGTTGTTAAACATAAGTTAGATTGGTTTGGTATCTGTGTGGAAGCGCGAGGTAGAAGCGGTGGTCTCGCTCTTCTTTGGGAGAAATCTGTTGATGTTAATTTAATTAAATTCTCCCAGCATCATATTGACGTTATTGTGAAAGGTTTTGGTGTGGACGATTGTTGGCGTTTCTCAGGTTTCTATGGTTCGCCCATAGGAGGAGTACGACTTGGAAATTATTGGAGAATCTGTCTGAAGTTTCACGGAGGCCTTGGCTCTGTGCCGGAGACTTCAACGAGATTCTCTCTTCTGATGAGAAGCAAGGCGGGGGTCCCCGACCACCGTCCCAGATGATGGCTTTTCGTAGTGCTATTACCTCTGCCGGTCTTAATGATTTAGGCTTTACGGGACCTCCTTTCACTTGGTCCGACCGTAGACCGGCCCCTTCAACTATTTTCTGTCGTCTGGACAGAGCTTTGGCTAATGAAGATTTAAATCTTCTCTTCCCGTATATTAAAGTGGAGCATCTCACTGCCTCAGTTTCGGATCATCGACCGCTTCTCATTTCTTTGGTCCCACCCATCATGGAGCTGCCCCAGGGTGGCAGGCCGTTCCGTTTTGAGGCTTCCTGGAGTCAACTCAGAGACTGTGAGCAGGTTATTTTTGAAGGGTGGAAATTCAATGGCTGCTCGAATGGTTGGGTTGGTCTTTCTAACTCGATTTCGGACTGTCAAAGTAAATTAATTGGTTGGAATAACGCGTCATTTTCTAACCCTCAGAGACTTATTGATGAGCTGTCTAATGAACTCGCCAAGATCAGGGAGGGAGTTGTATCCATTAGGAGTGTAGAGAAGGAAAGGGAGATATTGTGTAAGCTTGAGGAGATA
Source organism: Lantana camara (assembly GCA_037501455.1). NCBI lineage: Eukaryota > Viridiplantae > Streptophyta > Magnoliopsida > Lamiales > Verbenaceae > Lantana > Lantana camara. The sequence goes on from CM074855.1 coordinate 135,208,359, forward strand.
CATAGGATGAATGAAACTTACTGGAAACAGAGAAGTAAAGATCATTGGCTTCGGGAGGGCGATAAGAATTCAGCTTTCTTCCACCGCAAAGCGTCTGCTCGACGTAAGACTAACACTATCAGAGGCCTTCGGAATAATGTGGGAACCTGGTGCACTGAACCAGAACTTATACAGAGAATTATTTCAAATTATTTCACTGAGCTCTTCAAGACGGATAATCCCTCCAGGGAGGAAATTGACACGGCTCTGGGATCTTTGTTGCCTAAGGTAGATGATGTGATGTACAATGACCTCTCACGACCTTTCACGTGTGATGAGGTCACTCGGGCACTCGCTGACATGAAACCTCTTAAGTCCCCAGGGCCCGATGGCTTGCCCCCTTTCTTTTTCCAAAAGTACTGGCATATTGTTGGCGATTCAGTTGTCTCTTGTGTGTTGACTTTTCTCAATGATCAGTGTTTTCTTAATTGTATTAACTATACCCTTATTACTCTTATTCCCAAGTGTCAAAAACCTGAGCTCATCACCCAATTCCGCTCCATCAGTCTATGCAACGTGATCTACAAGATCGCCTCGAAGACTATTGCGAACAGGCTTAAACCTCACATGTGCAAACTTATTTCCCCTTCGCAATCTGCTTTTGTCCCAGGTCGTCTCATTACAGATAATGTTTTGGTTGCCTTTGAGATCAATCATTTTATTAAGAAGAAATCTGCCGGGAAAGAGGGTGTCTTGGCCTTGAAACTTGATTTAAGTAAAGCTTATGATAGAGTGGAGTGGCCTTTGTTGGAGCGTGTGATGATTCGTTTGGGTTTTCCGCCTTCCTTGGTTCGTTTAATCATGAAATGTGTGACTTCAGTGTCTTATTCGTTTGTGCTTAACGGTCTTCAGTTTGGGCATATTGTTCCGGAAAGAGGAATTCGACAGGGGGATCCTCTTTCCCCTTATTTGTTCCTCATGTGCGCTGAGATTTTTAGTTGCTTCATACAGGAAGAAGAAAGTCGGGGCTTCTTGAAAGGGGTGGCTGTTTGTAGGGGTGCACCTCGGGTCTCGCATTTACTTTTTGCCGATGACACTTTGGTTTGTTGTCAAGCCTCCCCTGAGGCGGTTATGAGCATTAATAGAGTTCTTTCCCGGTTTTCTGCTATTTCTGGCCAGGTGGTTAATAAAGATAAATCCTCTGTTGTTTTTAGTGGCAATGTTCTTCCTTCCCTTAGGGCTGATCTTGCGAGGGATTTGGGAGTTAACCAGGTTGCTCACCATGATCTGTATCTTGGTCTTCCTTCTGTGGTGGGTAAATCGAAGTGTGCGGTTTTTGCGAAGATTAGAGATAAAATCTGGAGCAAGATTCAGGGTTTCGCTGAGAAACTTCTTTCTATGGTTGGTAAAGAGATTCTTATCAAATCAGTTCTTCTTGCAATTCCGTCTTATGCTATGGGCTGCTTTCGCCTACCTGATTCTTTTTTGAGGAGTATGGAGTCTTTGATTGCCAAGTTTCTTTGGAACAACAGGGACCAGAATAAGATCCATTGGGTGGCCTGGGAAAAGCTCTGTAGAAGTAAGGACTCGGGGGGCCTTGGTCTTCGTCAGCTCAGTTGCTTTAATCGTGCTATGTTAGCTAAGCAAGCTTGGAGGATTATCAAATTCCCGGATTCTCTCTTGGCCCGTATTCTTAAAGCTCGCTACTTTCCTCATTCGGATTTCTTTGGGGCCTCTTTGGGTCACCGCCCGTCTTTCACTTGGCGTAGTATCTTTGGGGCTCGGGATCTAGTTACTGCTGGTTCTAGGTGGAGGATTGGAGATGGGGCTCTTGTGGATATTTCCAAAGATAGATGGATTCCTAATCGCTCAAACTTCAAACCTATTATCATCAACCCGCTCCCCGCTCACATTTCTAAAGTCTCTCATTTTCTCCAGCCCGGAGGAGGGGCTTGGGATTCTCAACTTCTGTACCGTTTTCTTTCTTCCTCGGACGCGGCAGCTGCTGCCGCGATTCCTCTCAGCTCTTCGCCTTGGCCGGACACTCTGGTTTGGAACGCCACTAAAAATGGTTTGTTTTCTGTTAAGTCTGCTTACTCTCTCGATTTGGTACGTTTGCAGTTGGCCCGAGCCTCAGGCTCTGTCAGCCTTCCCAGTCCCCCTTGGTCGTTTTTGGGGAGGGTTAGTATTGCCCCTAAAGTGCGCTTTTTTGCTTGGCGTGTTTGTAATTCGGCCATACCCACTGCGTCTGTGCTCCGATCAAGACACTGCGCACCTGATCTTACCTGCCCTTGGTGCGGTTCGCTAGATGAGACCATTGACCATGCCCTGCTCTTTTGTTCTTTCTCTCGTCAAGTCTGGGCCTGCACTCATATCCGCTGGTCCTCCATCTCTTGCTGGAAAGGGGACCCTTGCTCTTGGATCCTGGACACTTTGCGTAAGCTTTCTGCGGCTGATGCTTGTAAATTTCTTTCTACGATCTGGGCTATTTGGTGGTCTCGTAATAAGAGATTGATGGAAGGTTTGATGGTTAGCCCTTTGGATCTTGTTTTATTTGTGGCTTTTTTTGTTCAGTCTTTCGGTGATGCAAATTCTCCCACTCCCTCGGTTGGCCCCCGTACTGTTTTGCCCGTCCACTGGACGCCTCCGATGCCTGGTTTTGTTAAGATTAATGTTGATGGGGCCATTTTTGCGAACCGTTGCGAAGGGGGTTTTGGAGTTGTTGCCCGTAATGAGTTGGGTCGTTGCTTAGCCTGGAAGTGTGGAATACGAGCAGGGATCCTGGACTCTAACTTTGCGGAAGCCTGGGCTACTTTGGAAGGATTGCGTTTAGCTTTGGAGAATGGCTGGGATGATATCATTGTTGAAGGAGATTGCTTGGAGCTGATTTCGAGATTTAGGAGCTCCGAAGTTGACGACTCGGACCTTGGTAATTTGGTTTATGATGTTAGACGTGTGGGCCTTTCTTTTGCTTCTTGTTCCTTTTGCTATGTGCGCCGGGAGAGCAATCGCGTTGCCCATTCTCTTGCTAGGCTTGCTGGGTCAGCCTGTCCGAGTTCTTGTGTCTTACCGACTAGTGTGTCCCGTTTGATTCAGTCGGATATTGAGGATGTTTGAGCCCTCGGGGCGGTCTTTGTTTCAAAAAAAAATATATATATATTTAATTTGAATGAGCAGGTTGGTCCTTTTTAAATCGGAGAATTTCCGAAAACTCCCCAATGAAAACTCAAATTCCTCTTTGCTCCCCACTTTAAAAAATATTTTTCTGAACTCCCCAGATAAAAATCAAACTTCTTTTTTACTCCCCATTTTTTTGACATGTTGCATAAAAACTCAAGAATCGCGTATACAAATTCCCAAATCACGTAACTAAATCCCTAAATGACCCAAATACATCATTTAGGGATTTAGTTACATGATTTGGGGATTTGGGTACGCGATTCTTGAGTTTTTATACAACAATGGGGAGTTAAAGGGAATTTGACCTGTCATCTGGGGAGCAAACGGGAACTTTTTTGAAAGTGGGGAGTTAAAAGGGAATTTTTTCAACTTATGGGTAATATTTAAAGAAAACCCCTTTTTAAATTGTATTGCAACTTGCATATTATTTTATGTCCTCAACATTCTTACCTAAATTTAAATAGATGCTGAGAAATTTTATATGCATTACAAGCATGATTGTTTGCACGTTTCAGTTCATGGATTTCACATAATTTTAGAACACGGACTTAAAATGGAGGGTTCAGGCATCCAGTAAGATATGAGGAAACAGAACGATCAGCAATACCTTATTTGCTCTCAGGGCTGGACATGAGAAAAATATGAGCATAATAGGATCATTTCATCTTTCCCATTCACTTGCACCTCCTTCCTGCACCGGAAAACAGTGCTGTGTTTGAGCAGTTAAAAGATCAAATGTATATGGCAGTACAGAGACGGAAGGTAGAATGAGACATGAAAACATGCTGCCGTAGATACAAAACAGCCTGCAGTCTTGATGACTACATTACTGGACTTGTGTAAGATGGATAATATGATTTTCAGTTCCAAAAATATCGTCTAAGGATTAAGCATAGGAATTGCTAAAGGAACCTGTCTAGACTCTAAAGTCTAAACTACGTTTAGGTCAGTTTAGAATTGGAAAAAGCATGTTATGTGACTCATAGTCTCATACCACGGGGGGTGTATGCGGATGAGGCTTCCAACTTCAAGCTCAACATCATTACAAACTCTTGGGTTGAAGATGATCGTCAAAGTCTTTGATGCTCCTTTTATTTTCACGTGCACGTTGTTGTCCCAATATGTGTTCTGGAAAGGCAACAAACAAGAAGGGATACTTTCTGAGATTATAAATGATTATATCGCAATCAAAATGAGGGAGACACAAAATATGTTTGATAGTTAAAGAATAACAGGGAGTGCACATGATGAGCCACATGAGCGTGCAAGGACATAGTTTATAAAAGGACTCCAGCAAATGCAACTACATGTTGAATCTAGAGGATGACTGACATAGTTTACTAAAGGACTTCCAGCAAATGCAAGTATGCAACTACATGTTGAATCTAGAGGATGACTGTCATTCTTCAATACAGTACAATACTTGGGTAGTACTAGTATACAAACCTTCCCATCATCAACAAAAATGCAGGAACAAACAATCAGCTTTGCTTCGAAGGACCTCGTCAAAATTCTCACAGGGATGCTCGTTTTTTCATCTACAAAACAAATCAAAACTAAGAAAAGTAACATGTGCAAACTAGGAGTTTTCAGTTTTTCCTTTTTACCCTTGAAACCAGTCACGACACCTATATTCTTTAAGTAATCCATATCTCTATCTTTCTCACTCTGCATTACTTGCTGCAACTTCCCATACAATCCATCACTGCATAATATACCAAGTGTATGAAAATATTGCTGGCATGAGTTGCATTCCACATGCTATGACATTACAAGAAGTACTTCTACACCCACCATGACGGTCTAGGTAAATCCAAGTAGGGTCCCTGATCGGCTACAGATGCCGTTCCAAAGGTTTCATGAAATTGATCAGCCATAGTCCTCATAGGAATAACCGCCCTTGGAGGAGGAATCTCCTGAAGCAACCAGTTCAGTACTCGAACAAATGATTCACATGCATCAAAACTATCATGAGAACTATGAATGACCATAAATCTGGGAAATACCTCGTCATCACTGCAAATGGGAGATCCACTATCCAAAGCCTCAGATAGGTCATGCTCGTCCAGATTTCTGTTACCCAATCGACATATCTCTCTCTTTAAAACTGTTTGGGCTTTTCCTTTTTTTATCTCCTGTAATTTTGTATCATTAAAAATAAAAGCAAAACTAGGAAAAGGTAATAAAGAAAGTGTTGATAGAGAATAATCCAACCAGTTCTGAACTTGCTTGGAGAAGATCCCTCCTCCCGTCAAAGCAGTCCAGAAACTCAACCACTGAATACTCTTTTAAGTCATGCTTGCTGGTCTGTTCAAATGGAACTAAGTGGTTTCCTGGCTGTCCGTACTCTTTTTCATGAAAAATCAGCTGAGACTCATATTCCCTGTCTTCCTGAGTTGCACCACCAATTTCATCTGGCACTGGGATATCGTTGGAGGATTTCTTTGCATTCTCATCGCTAATGACTGAAGATAGGTCTTCCTTGTACGAATTGAAACGGAACAAAAATTTGGGCTTGCCTTTTGTCTTGCTGCCTCCTGCAACTTTGATTATTAGGTAACGGCAAATATCAGCAGAACCCACAACTCTCCATCAGGAAAAATCCATCTCAGAGTAGATATGATATTCAAATAATGAGGTTATGAGAAAATAATAGAAAAGAATATATATCTCTAACACGAGTGTTCTTGCTAGGCCACAAAGTTACACTGTTTTGAGGAGTGATGGGCATACATAGAAGAAATAGTGTAATTTCATTCCTGGTTCATTTGTTAAATATGCATGCCTAGTACCTCTAGAGGATTTGTTTTCTTTCAGAAGGAACCCATGGGATGAGGAACAGCTAGAATTTTCATTTATCCGAACTAATGCCTCCACTTCTCGACCTGCTTCAAACCATGTGCTACCCACATTTTGTCTCGAGCTTTTTGAAGGAGGAGGATCCTGAATGAAATTACATACAATATTGAGAATACAGTTAGTTATCACAAAAACATGACAGTATTTGGTGTTATATAAGTCATTTCTTTACAACAAAGCAGCAACAGATTTTTATTGTACCAAGTCATCTTACCTCATCATCAGAAATAATCTCTTCATCAGAATGCAAGATTGAAGCCATTGTTGGAAAGTAGATTATTCCTTCATTGGGGTGGGCATCGGTAGCAGGGGGAAGTCTCGCATTGTGGCTGGAATAATCCCCATCAGTGAAGAGAGGATTTTCAACTTCATCATCAATAGGATATTCTCCTTTCCTCTGCCAGCAACAAGATTTTGAGATAGAAACCATATGAGCTAAACTTCATATACATATAAATGCCATATTGTTCATTATAGCCTCATCATTTCACTTCAAACTGTGACCACAAGCATGAAATTTTAAATTTAAATATAAAAGGCTTCCATGTTTCCGGGCAGTAAATGTCTGCTCTTTTTATTACCTTCTTTCTTAGCATAATATACTTTCCATTTCAAATTTCAATATAACTTTTCAGTACATGAGTTCCAAATAAATGAGATAGATTCAAAGTAACAGTTCTCAGAGTTTGAGTTCAATACCTCATGAGATGAGATGGACTCCTTTTCAGTTGAATGAAGCTCATACGAATCTGCAAACATGCACAATCAGGACTAAAACTATCCAACGACTCCCTGGACACATATTCAGAATATCACATAAAACTACCTCTAAGAATCTCAAGCTGGGACAGAACTTGCAGTCCCCCCTGTCAAAATATATATTCAATATTTCACCAAGGAGAAAGTTACATTAAACCTCACTGCTGGGTTACATATTTAATTAACGGAATAAACATCAGATAAAATATTGTTTTATTGTTGTTTAACACCTTAATAATAATCTGATGCTTCTTTAACCATTACTTCCACCAATAAAAGCTTAAATGGTTCAAAACTGAGTACACATTTGCACATTATGTGCCTGGTTCGACAGACCATTTACCTTGTGATCCCCAGCACCGCCCAAGGAAATTGTATTTCCAAGGTACTCACCTTCCAAACCTTCCTCATCTTCTGCTAGATCATCACCAGGAAGAAGAGATATATATATATAGAGAGAGAGAGAGAGACAATGAAATATGAAGTTAAAATATAGCAGAATCAAATCCTATGCAATGTTACTTAATCTACAAATTTGATATAGCATAACCTAATAATCCTAACCCTGAAACCACCAGGCTTTGGCTCCCTAAATTTACACTGCAAAATTAAAATTTAATCATCATAATCTTAAAATGTATCAACAATCCAACACGGTTCCAACTTAACCATCAAAATTTACAGCAAATATCAGCATAGGCACACTAACAAATTAAAACCTAATCACCACAATCTAGAGAGTCAGAGACGCTGAAGCAGATCCGAAGCTTCTCCAATCATTACAGCTTCACATCAAAATAAAACATTCCACTTACCAGATATGCTCTGATCAGAATCTTCGTTTTGTTGTCCATTACTTCCGAACTACGAATTGGTAACAAACTTTAATTGCAGCTGAAAGAAAACAAACAAATGCAGTGCAGAATATTAAGCTACATAACAATAGATGAAATTGTGAGAGCACTACGTACTGCGATGGCGTTTCTCCTCCACATTTCTGAGGAAATTGGTGAATGGAGATTCAGATAATCAAATTTCCCGCCCTAAATTTGAAGGCCTTCGTCAAGAAAACCTATATATAGCACAGGGACTTCCAATGAAGCTAGCCGCAATGGAAGATTAGCGACTACAGTTGACATTTGACAATGGAAACTGCTGTAAAATTTGAACTGGACGAGGCATATATATGTTGGGCCTAAAGTCCAGCAGAAATAAATACATGATACATCATGAAAATTCGGCCCAAAACGTTTAGCAAGTTTTTCTTCAAGAAATTATCATGAAAAATGTTTTTAAATTAATTTCTTTAAAAAGGAAATGACGAATAGGTTTATGAATTCAATTTTAATTGATATTAAATACCCTAACAAATATTTATGAACAATCAAAAGAAAAATTAAGTGAGATACGATGCGATAGATTATATGTAAATCACTACGTGATAAATATTCGATATGATATTCAACATCTATATAATGCAAAATGCAGGGACGACTTTAAGAGTCCAAAATATATATGTGTGTGTTCACTCATACCTACCCACATAAAGTCTCCCCTGATAATATGGTATAATACAATTAAATAATATTTCTAAAATTATAAATTGTAACATTATTGTACAATTCTTTCTAGTATTAAATTGCGAGAATTGTGATTAAAAAAGCATCAGAAGAGAGATCTATCTTCATTTCGCCTTTCGTGAAGAAAAAAATGTCTAAAGAAATCGTTCAAGGAGCGTAAATATAATTAATAGATATAAAAGCCTAAGAGGGGAAGTTCACGGCACATAATATTGAAAAAGTGTCTCAAACGAACAAGAATGTAACCAATAAAGATTGTTAATAATAGAATGAGATACTTTCATCTTCTAACAATTGGTTGGCCTATTAAGCATAAGTGCACCAACCCTAGTTTGAAATCTTGGAGCACTACCAATTGACCCACGCCACTTCTTGCAATGTTCAATGTTTCACCCAAAATGGTAGAACCCTAATACTTTAGAGGGAGTGGTAGATTAATCAAGATCTATGATGCACGGATACAGACACGGCGACACGGACACGACACGACACGGATTTTTTCTTGAATTTCCCACGTAAGGAGTGTCGGACACGACACGATACTGCAAAATGATATTTTTAGGAGTGTCCGTGCATCATAGATCAAGATATAGACAAGTTAATTGGCAAAGTTAGGAATTATGGTTCCTATGTATTTCACATTAGCTAGTATCCAAAACCTAAGAAAGTTGAAATATGAATGGGGAAATAGCAAATTTTGGACTCTAACTCGACCAATTTAATAATTTTGTTACATTTTATTTTCTGACAATAAAATGGGACTATATCTTAAAAATCAAGTAATTTAATCCACATTTTGACCAGAAAACCGATTTTGCCCGTTGGAATTTACATATGGTGGATTCCTTAGTTCGCCAACGTGTAAAACCAGGCCGGGCAAAATCGGATTCCGATCAAAAAATGCATTAAATTGTATGATTTTTAGCATACGATCCTATTTTGTCGCCGAAAAATAAAACATACCATAATCGGTCGAATTAGTATACAAAATTTACAATTTTGTCAATATGAACTAAATTATGTACCATTTTACATTTTGTTAGTTAATAACATTTGACATTCAACGTCAAAATATATCGTACGACATGAAACTAGCTAACACAAACTAACAAATCAAAGCCACGATCTTCCTCAAACAAAAGCTCGACACCTCTATCCGGTGTATTGAAATAAATGGTCCCTGAGTCAAAACTAAACATGTGAGGGTCTATAAATATGAGTCTACTAGTTTCCATTCTTTAGTTGTCCATGTACACTTTAATTCATCCCTTCTTATTTGCGTCCCCAAAATAAGTCTCGTTTTCTTGCATTAAACACCAAAAGAATTCTTCAAAAAGAATAATTAGCAAATTTGAATAAAAAGACATTAATTTGATGAGCAATATTATGGCTATTGACACTATACATGAAGAATCCAGCACAAGCGAAATTGCAATAAACAGTATTCATGAAGAAACACCTCAAGAACATCGTCAAGGAAGCAAACTACCCTCTTCCAAGAGGCCGCAGAGGCGCCATGGTTCATCGGAAATCGAATCCGGTCACCGCCACCACCACCATCATGGCCACTCCAAGGTTCGCTTTCCCACCGACTCTTGTTACTATTATACATTTGTAGTTAAAATTTGAGCCAAATACATACATAAATTATATTTATTTTGTATTGCATGAGAATTTATTTAATTTCATTCTTATAATAAAACATAAACTATTTTAATTAATTCAATTTAATTCAGGATGGAAACTTAGGTGTGATCTTGCAACTAGCATTCCAAAGCATTGGGGTTGTGTATGGAGACATTGGAACATCACCCTTGTACGTGTATTCAAGCACCTTCAACGATGGAATCAAGCACAACGACGATATTCTTGGAGTTTTATCACTAATTTTCTACACCCTCACTCTCATACCCTTGATCAAGTACGTCTTCATCGTCCTACGTGCAACGGACAACGGTGATGGTACGATTTTCGCGCGAATTTCTAACTCGATTATTATATATATTTTTTGATCATTTCGTTATCGAAGAATACATTCTCAGGTGGAACGTTCGCGCTGTACTCCCTCATATGTCGACATGCGAAAGTGAGTTTGATTCCGGATCAGGGATCGGACGAAGATCGAGAATCATCGACTTTTGAAGTCGAGCTTCCAAAGAATCCCAAACGAAGAGCGTCCAAACTCGAATCGTGGCTAGAGAAGAGTAATGTCGCCAAATTTTCTATGTTGGTAGCCACGATGCTTGGAACTTCAATGGTGATCGGAGATGGTGTGCTTACTCCTTGCATCTCAGGTTGATTGATCATCTCTATATATAGTCTTGGAGCTTAGTTTTAAGGTTTATTAATTTGCAAATTTGTGGTACAAACTTACGTGAATATGCTATAAGTTTATAAATATTTGTATGGGCAGTGTTATCGGCCGTGGGTGGAATCAAGCAGGCCACATCCACAATGACAGAAGGTACGCCTATTAAATATTGATAGTTTTGTTTATTTGTTTTTTTTTTTTCCCTTGTTATTTTGAAAGTTTTTTTATTTTTAATATTTTGGGTTCTGTTTCCTAAATTAATTTAATTTAATATGAAAAATAATATCTCGGGTGAATAATATTTACTAGAATTTAATGAAATTAAGAAATTGCAGTGTAACTTTTTATGTTTACAATAATTGTGTAAAGTTTCTATATCCTCGAAAATACTCATTTTGATACCATAAGTGAGGGAATTTTCGAAAATTCTGTATATTTATTAATAACAAATATCATGAATTATAATGTAATTTCTCACATAAATCTGCAATTTCAGCTGATGACATAATTGATAGGGAATTGATTCGCCCCCTTTTTTTTTGGGTTAGAACATAATGTAATTCTTTTATTCTATAGATTAGTTTATATTATATCTATATTATTAAAGTGTTTCTTTCCTATGATTAATCCTTTTCATATTAATTTCTGGATTTGCAACAGACAGGATTGTATGGGTATCAATAGTCATTTTAGTGTTTCTCTTCATGATTCAAAGATTTGGAACCGATAAGGTAGGGTATAGCTTTGCTCCCATAATATTCGTTTGGTTCTGCTTCATCGCGGGAACTGGCATCTTCAACTTCATCAAGTACGATCCTTATGTTCTCAAGGCTTTAAACCCTCAATACATAGTGAATTATTTCACAAGAAACAAGGAGAAGGCTTGGATTTCCCTCGGCGGCGTTGTTCTTTGCACGACAGGTGTAAAACACGGCTCTGTCCAAGCACTTCGATCCGTACATATGGTTAGTACGTCGCGAACCTAGTTAACACAACATTTATCGTATTGTTTCTTGCAGGAGCTGAGGCATTGTTCGCGGATGTTGGACACTTCAGTGTGAGGTCGATACAGGTAAGTATGTGCGCCTTGACGTATCCAGCGCTCGTGTTAGCATATGTAGGACAAGCTTCTTTTCTCCGCAAAAATGTGCACTTAGCTCAGGATGCCTTCTACAAGTCTATTCCAGGTTTCTTAAATTATGAATATCCCCTTGAAGCCGATTACGGAAGAAATCTTATAGTCAAGAAATTATAAAAAATACCCTGATCATATGCAGGACCTATGTTTTGGCCAATGTTTGTGGTGGCTGTATTGGCATCAATAATAGCAAGTCAGGCAATGATTTCAGGGACTTTCTCCATTATTCAACAATCACTTTCTCTAGGCTGTTTCCCTCGGGTTAAAGTAGTTCACACATCAACCAAATACCAAGGGCAAGTTTACATTCCTGAAATCAACTTCCTTCTTATGTTGGCTTCTCTTGCAGTGACTCTGGGGTTCAGGACAACGGAAAGAATTGGCAATGCTTATGGTAATTAACTAATCTATTTCTCATTCTTCAAAAAAGTTGTCTGGTTTTATAATTTAAAACGATAATTCTTACCCGAACCTGGTTCTGCCAAACTAGTATAACAAGTTGAGAAAGTGTTTTATACCGGTTATGTCATCGGTACCCATCGAATCGGATTTAGATTAGAATTTTGCGAACTTTCTTTTTTCAATTAATGAATCTTGGAAAAGATTGATTTGTGGGCTTAGTTGTTAAAATTTTGCAACAGGGATTGCGGTGGTCTTCGTGATGACACTCACATCAGCATTTCTTGTCTTGATAATGATCCTGATTTGGGAAACTCATATACTCATCGTAATCTCTTACATTCTTGTTATTGTCACGGTCGAGCTAGTTTATCTGAGTTCAGTTCTATACAAATTTGGACAAGGGGGCTATCTCCCCCTCGGATTCGCCTCGTTCCTAATGGCAGTAATGTACATTTGGCACCACGTACATAGAAAAACGTGCAACTTCGAGTTAAACAACAAGATTTCACCGGAAAGTATTAAGGATATCATGGCGGCCACCGCCCCACAACGGTTGTCGGGCCTTGCAATCTTCTACTCCAAGCTAGTCCGAGGAATCCCACCTATTTTCCGACATTACGCGACGAACATCCCAGCGCTCCACTCAGTTTTTATTTTTGTCTCGATCGAGTCATTGCCGGTTAGGAAGGTACCGGTACGAGGCAGGTTCCTCGTCTGCAGAGTTGAACCTAGGAACCTCCGAGTGTTTAGATGCATCGTGCGTTATGGATACACTGATGCACGCGACGAGCACGAGCCCTTCGAAGATTTACTGGTTGAGAAAGTTAGGGAGTTCATCGAAGAGGAGTACCGAGACGAATCGAGTGAGGATGATCGATTTTGTGGCGATGATGGTGGGGATGGAAATGGCGAAGAGAGAAAGAATATGGCGAGGATGGAGATGGAGGATTTGGACAGGGCACAGCGGTGTGGGGTGGTGCACTTGGTGGGAGAACATGAGGTGGCGGCGGAGAGGGGGGCCAACATTGGCAAAAGGATTGTGATAAATTATGTCTATAGTTTCTTGAAGAGGAACTTTAGGCAAAGCAATGAGGTGTTTAACATTCCTAGCAAGAGGATGCTCAAAGTGGGGATGATTTATGAAATTTAAAAATATTTATTTAAATAGATATTTTATAGTGTAGTAATTTTTTTAATTTAGTTAATTTGTGGAAACTAATTAAACAACTCTCTCGATCTAATTGCTCCATTCACGATGATCAATATTTGAACCCTTAAAATTACTAAACAAATTAATATTTTATCCTTCTAGACTAACATTGTATTAAACCGACTTTTGGTATTACAACGTATATACGAATATAGTAGAGCTATGTCTGCAAGATTTTCTCGAAATATTGTTCCTAACTAGACACCAAATTAACTAAAATAGTAACAACTAATTAATCTTACCTCGAAACAAAATTCCCAGACTCTTGTGTGCCTTTATCTTACCAATTTATAATAATGCATGCCTATAATGGTATCTCGTCTTTTGTGTCATCATCTTCAATGGTCAATTTGTCATGTACATTCATTCCAATATTCCATCACAAAGATTGAGGCCGATTTGAACTTTAATTTGTAGAAGCCCCAGGAAGTGTATATAATCCGTTAATTCTGCCTTTGGATATCCATCCAATTACTTCGTTATCTTGAGATTCCCATTGATTCAACTGCTTTACTAATTCAATATTTTAAGATCAAGTTTTTAAAAATGCAAACCACCACCAATAACAGAAATTTTACATGTTGGTAGACCGGTTCAAGGCGATTGCAAAACAATCATGACTTAAAAACGGGAATAATTGACTTGTGCTTGATCCGAACGGAACAATTTAATTTGACTGAGTTATAATTTGTTATTTGATATATATTGATAGGACCTAGCTAGTTTGTAATTAGGGTTCCGACAAACCCAAAGTTTTTGGAGCAAACAAATTGTGGTCCCTAGTATCTAGGGTTTCAAACTAGCTAGTTAGTAAGAATACCGTAAATATATTCAAATTTTGGCCATTAGCGATCAAACAAATTTGCTTAATCTTTCACCACCTAGGAAATCAAAACCTACGTACACTTTTGTATCTAATCCAAGTGACTATTTATATTATATATATAATTGAACTAATAAAGATTGTTATAATGTTACTTATAAAATAATTAAAGGCAAATTAAACATCGGCCACGTTGACCAATCAAATGATATTATTGATTCCATTTCTGAATCTTGTGATATTTTTTCTAGAATAGGACAGTAATCATAGACGAATCTCGTAAATGTGAATTTTCTGCAATGACTATTCACTAAATTAGCAAAAATCGAGTTGAATTATATATATACACTAGCACGATTTACTAAAGATAATTTTAGAATCCTAAAAATATTTTGATCAAGAACTCGTAAAAGAGTTCATATATATATATATATATATATATATATATATATAATTATGATGACCAAGCTGAAATAATTTCTCAATTTCACGCTAATCTTTCTCTAACTATTTGGATCCAATAGAAACAATGATATCTTGCTAGGAGATGAGATTAGAAACAAAAAATTACACCAATTAAATTAACATATAGTTATAGTAAACAACCCAGAATTAGGGACGGAGCCTATCCGACTGTCGGAAATAGGATAAGTGATTTCCGACCAGTTTCCGACAGATACGTCCCTTGAATTATGACAATTCTTTTAGTGGAAAAACAAAAGTTAATCAAAATTTTTAAAGAAAAAGAAGAACAACAGAAGGAAAAGAAACTAAAAGCTATAGTAAATTAAACTCACATTAACCAAATTGTTTAATTTCTCCAACTTTTGTTAGAACCAAGCCCTAGATTCTTCTCTTCTCCATCAGAGTAAACCCAAACGGCGCCGTAGAAGCCCCTACCCCCCTCGTCACTGCACCCACCCCGTCTCCACCGTCGACCGTATCTTGATCCCTCTCCCCACCACCACCACCACCACCGCTTCCGCCTCCGCCTACCTTGTTCTGATTGGCCCTTTCCCCCTCCACCTCCCTATACCTAATCAAATACCTCTTCAAAGCCTCACAAAAATCATCAAACCCCAAACTGCCCAGGGCCCAGCAAATATCGTCTCCGTTAACCGTCTTCCTCTTCTCCCGGCGGCATTTCTCCGACGCCTCACCAGTGACAAAGCTTATGAACTCGGAGACGCACTCCTGCATGGTTTCCTTAGCTTCTTTCGAGATCTTGGCGTTATCGGGCAGGACCCGTTTCATGATCCGACCCACATTCGCTATCGGGAGGAGACGGTCCTGCAGCTGCAGGTGATCGTCGGCCGTGGCGGAGGAGGAGGAGGACGGCGGAGCTGCACCGTAAGTAGGGTAGCCGAGCACCCCTTGATGATGATGGTCGTGGGATTTGTGGGAAGAATTGGTGTTGTTAGGGCTTATGTTGTCAACCATGGTTTCTATAAAGAGAAAGAAAGGGAGTAATTTGTGTTTGTTTGACCCTCTTAAACACAGACACGTTGCAGGGGTTTACCTTTGTGTGCCCTCGCAGAGTACCTTTATATAGAGGCGTATATTGGAAATTTAATTTTAATTTTATATTATCACTTTGGTTTGTCAATTAAATCAGCTTAATTTTACAGCGAGTCTATAGTATTTGTTCTATAATTGATTGTATTTTAGAAAGATAAGGCCTTGTTATAAGATCAATTCAATATTTAAATTAATTTTATCAAAATTATATTTTTTTGGTTATATATATAATATTGACATGAGCAAAATCTGTGATGCAGTTGAAAGATTGATCCTCTAATTTCGAAATTCTTGACATTTCGTCCATATTGATTATCGTTTTTTATTATTTTGTATTGATCAGTTTCGTAGTTTTGGGAATATTGGTCGCGTTTTGACCGAAATTTAAAACATAAATTGTTAATATAAGAAAGGTGAGAAGTAACGAAAGTGGAAAATTACAGGACTAATCTTGCAGTTTTACGATGAATTTAGTTAGTATTTTCGAATATGTATGTGAGCAAACATGCAGGTACTCAGGTTTTGAAATGTTTTTGTGGGGAAACATTATTAATGTTGTAAATTAGAGTGCGGATTTGTCTAACATTAATGAACGATCGTCAATCAATAATTTTAGAACTAAATTGTACCATAAATTAATTTGTTTGGGCTTTAATTTGTCCAATAATTTTACCTTTTTTTTTTGTTAAATTACAATTTCAGTCCAAATGTGTCGATTATCTTGGCATGACTTCTACCACTAGATCATATTAATGTCCCAACAACAATGGGTAATTTTCTTGTTAATACTTCAACAGGACTTTTATCATTACAATATTATAAAATTAGAACTTACTTAAGTCGTGTCCTCGGTGGTGTAATTAAAATTCAACAAGAAAATTAGTCACTGCAATCGAATATAGGTAAAAATACGGGGACATCTCAAAATTATATATATCAGAAAGCCATCTCTAATTTAATTAAAAAATTATGTCTATGATCGAGATGCTATGAGGCATAGTGGCAGGCAAATATAAATGGATAGTACCAAGTTAGGTCACTTTCCTTGTGTACTAATCAAATGTTAACCAATTTTTTTTATAGGAAAAACCCTAATTTAATCACTTAATTATTAAAGAGAAAATGATTAATTTTCTACTTATATTCAGTTATAGTACTACGTTTATGGTCCCCTCCTCTTCAATTAATTTACTATTTATGCCTTAAATAGTAATTTAATTAATTACAGGTAGCATTATACCTGCATTTTAAGCGTATTATTGGCTGCCTGTCGCAGAGTGCAAGCTACCAAACAAACCCTAATTAAAAAAGAACCTAAATTTTGAGGATTTTAATACAAACCCCTAATGTTGGATTACCTATAAATCTAGATCTTCATATGTTATAATAATAGATATATATCCACCTTAGATATATTTAGATATGTTTATATGTATATACGCCCAAAATATATTCCATGGACTTTGGATTTATTATTGCTTGCATAAATAAATTAGGATTGAGCCATTGACTGATCAAGAACGCAGGAGATAAGGACACATATAATCTGAAGCTATATATGATGTACAGATACGGACACGGTGATAGGGATTTTTTCTTGAATTTCTCATGTGAGATATAGGATACAGTATTCGACACAATACGACACGATAAAATGATATTTTTAAAAGTGATTATCCATCATAGATCTTGTGCAACTTGATTCAGTCAGATTAGATATTTCGAGGGCATTTTATACCTATGGCATAATTCATATATATATTTTAAGAAAACTACTTAATCTGGTGGCAAGTATACTATGAAAAATATATATGATATATTGTGTTTAGATCGATTCAGGTCTGGACTATAAATTTTCTGAATTTAAATTCATTAAACCAGCAAGATATATAGAAGTCTTGACTCTTGAGCAATTTTTTGTGGTTATATATTATTTATATTCCAAAGTTCTATTAATTTATTTGTCTTTTGAAAACTATATAATTTCAAATCATCATACTTTAATTTCTAGTGATAATTTATATTTAGCCTTCAAGATAAGGAAGGCACAAGGATAATTATATGAGATGAATAGTGGAATATTTTTGTAAATTAGGTATGTTATTATTGGTACAACTTATTTAATTTATATATGTTGCAAGTCACAATCTCCGTGATGCGTCATGCATGGTAAATATAATATAATCATTTAATTAAGATTAGTCAACATATGGTGACAATGACGACATACATAGAGTTTTCTTATTCTTACCAATTAAATGGGACATTTGGGAAAAATATTATTATTCAATGTTTTTAATTGTTGGTTTTGGTATTATATACTGTACGGACATTTTTAAAAAATATTAATATATCGTATCACGTCGTGTTGAATATCATATCAAATATCTATTAAATAATAAATTTAAGAAAAAAATTATATTATTGTTTATATTCGTGTCATCAGATTCATATCATGTAGTATTTGTATTATATGTAGTGCACGCGCCCGACATTATGGGGCTGAGGGATTAGGGCATCTTTGTAAGTTTAATTATAAAAAAGAAATTGTTTTCAACAGCAGTATACCTTAATTACCTATACATTTACTTTTTCAAATACTTTTTTCTTGTGTCATCCATTGTCACGGAATTATACCTCCAAACATATAACATTTATGCTTCAAAGAATCATCTTCCCACATATATATATATATACTTAATTTAATTATTACCATGACAAATAATTTAAAAAAAAGAAAAGAAAAAAGTAACACGAACTAAGCTGAATCAATAATTAAAAATAAATGTAATTAGAGTCAGCTTTTAAAGCCAATGGCTTGAAATTTCTTTAAATTAAATCTAGTACAATTATTATTTTGGGTAAAGCAATGGGTACGTAGCTCTTTTTTGCAAGAATATATCCCATAGTTTTGTTTGCTTTAATTAATAATATATAGTAATTTCCACTAACGACATACATATTATTTAATTATTAGGATTTAACCAGTAATCTAATTCCAACCAGAACAGATTTCACTGTGGAAGAACATGGAATGTGGTCCAAAAAAAAAAAAATTTAGATTAATTAATTATAATATAAATAATACCAAACTTTCGCTCTTATCAAGTATGGAAAAAAGCATTATTAGGACCACAAACTAAAGTAGGGATCCGGTTCAAGTCTATATGTAACTTTATTTTAAAATTCCAAGTGAAAAAATAAATTAATATTATTTTGATAATTATTTTGTTTCGAGTCTCCATCTTCAAGATTACGGCCACTTTTTAAGGTAATACTTGATCGTTATTTTTATGAGGAAGTTTATGAATAGATATATATAAACACTCTTTTCATTAGGCTCTGTTAGACACGTAAATGCTTTTCTCATTACAAATTTTACATGAGTATGGATAATTCATCAAACTAGTTATTAATATAGAATAATATTAGAGTTAAGTTAGAATAACTAGAAGTTTCAAGTATATATGAGTTTATGGGAATGTAGATACTATTAGTAGGGAGAGTTTTACACTAAGAATAGAACAAAAAATAATATTGGAGGTACACCATTCAAGCTTCTAAACAGATATCATTGAGGACACTATAACTTTTTCGAAAATAATCTATATTAAATAATAGGGAGTCATTTGCAACAATTAAAAAGTATGCATGGAACCCATGCCATTAATCGTGAAACGGCTTCGATATTATATATTAAAATCTCAACGATAAATAGTCTACACCCTAGCAAAACCTAAAGAAGGGTGGTTGTAATCTACGTTCAATAGTGAATCACAAGAATTGAAAATATAACTTTTAAAATCAAAGATGATTCTAACATATATATAAACCTATCGAATACATAAAATTTATACTGTCTATCAATCAGAACATCCATGGTTGATCAAAACAACACTAATATATTACTCTTTTAGTTCATATATTACTCCTTTTAGCTATGTACTAGTACTTGGATTTTGAATAAAACGATTAATATTTATGATGCACGGAAACAAACACTTTGACACAGATTTTTTTTCTAAAATTTTTCAGGTTTAAAAGTATCGGACACGATTCAACATGATAAAATAATATTTTTTAAAATATCCATATACATCATAAATTAATATTGATGCGGGGAGTCTGTGAAAGGGTTTGTTTCAAGATTTAGACGATGTCACTGTGTCATTCTCATCTCAGCATTTTGTAGTCATCATTTGTAGACATCAAATAGCACCAACAAGAGTTAATTTGTAAACGTAATTATAATTGTTCTTAGTTCTTACCTACCTAGATGAGGTAGCCAAGATCGGAACTGATGGGAATTAATTTCGAATATTTTAAAAAGATAAAACATAAGAATATTCTGCCTCAACCAGTGTGTTTACATCTAAGACGTAATATTACGTTGAGTGGATGCAGGCATTCAATTCTTGATTAGGACTGCCAAATATACTTTATGGGTGATAATAATTGATTATGTGATGAATATTTTACTTTTTCTTGTTAATTCGGATTCATGGTGTATAAATATAAACCATTGGCCCAAAGGAAAGATTTTAATAATTGTATGAGCCCAATTAGAAGTGTTAGTGGTCCACTCTAGGTCTCTCTTTTAGGCCCATTGGGCCGTAAATTTCATTCTTTTTCAAACATGAGTAGGGCTGTTAACGGGTCGGATACAGACCGAATCAGGAAAATCTAGACCCAAATCTGACAAGCAAAGTTGATAACTGGATTCAAATTTGTCAATATTGAATTCGGATAATAACGGATTGAATCAGACCTGATAAAAGATGCGACTCATTTGATGGGCTTCTTCATAGAGCCCATAATCCATATAACCCTTTTTCTTTTACTTTTCCTTTTCCTTCTTGTGTTTGAAAACTAAACAAAACTATTTCAAGTATATTGGGCCCATAAACCAAGATCAGTCCAAGAGCTCAATATTAGGATTATACTTAACGCACATTTACTATTAGGACTACACTAAGCTCAAGATTAACGACATAATAAGCCTAATAGTAAAGATCTTACTTAGTAACAATAATATATAGGGTTAATTACACCTACTCAAATTAGATGGAGTAATCACGATTCACCATCATTTTTAGATTAAATTATTAACACAATTCTGATGAGACCTAAAATCACGCTCGAATCAGAGCCGTCCACGTGTCAGCACATCGCTGGCTAAGGCCAAGACGCTCGCATTGATGGGCTCGTGAGCCTTCCCAGCCCACTCATTTGCCAGCTAATATAAACCGTCAAGCCTCGGACGACAATTCAGGTAAAGGGCCAGAACCGACGAGTTTGACGCTCGCATCTCGGCCCTCAGGGTTACCCTTCTCAGGGAAGCACCCACATGGGGGGCCCCATTAATGACGCACGGGATTTTGGCGCTCAAGGGTCATCTATCATGGGGAGCCCATCTGTGGATTGTTCGAGCGTCACCAACGCTCGGGAGTGACCCTACTTCTCATGCGACGGATCCTAGCCTTCACAAGCGGGTTTTGGTCCATCATCCCGCGCGACCCTCGCCAACAACCTCTGACACAGAGGTAGTGCGCACCATTGTACCTGACATGCCGCCTCCTTTGCAGAAACGTCACTCTCACACCCTCACAGGCTGCCACGTGTTAGGGCAACACAGGTTTGGGACCACACGGTCAATTTACCTATTTACCCTCGCCCCTAACATATAAATAAGGGGAGAACACATGCATTCTGCCCCAAGTCATCTTCTTCACTAAATACCACACAACCGAACTGGGCATCATCTTTCCTCTGCATCTTCATCTTCTCAAAAGTCTCATATACTCCACCATTTTCTGCACCTTTGCTGCACGATTTCTTGGTGTTATCCTAGCTGGAAGAACCCACGCTCATTGGAAACCCAGTTCCTGAGGCTCCTACGCCTGTGATGGTCTTCCCTCCTACATACGAATTCTAAAGTGATTGGTGTCTAAATCCTTCACAAGTTTCTGCACCATCATTTTTGGCGCCGTCTGTGGGAAATCCATCATCACCGTCTTCATCATCATCTTTTTCTTCCCTAAAAGCTAGTTGAAAAGTGACACCAGCGACTCTCAGCATGGTGACGGCGACAAGGTCAGGAGCGGTAGGAAGTAAAGGTGCTCGTTCCCCTGTCAATGAAGAGAATACAGGGAACGACGCCGCCGCTGTCGGTACGCCGCCTCCACTCACCGGAAATACTGAGGTCGCCGCTGCAACTCTCCCCCCCAGAGGAAACGAAGCAGGAGGATCTGGCTCGAATCCTCCTCCCCCAACCTTCACCCAAAACGTTCAAACCTCTCATCACGGCATGTACTCCATGGCCATGCCCCCACCGGGATACGTCCATATGCAACCGGGAATGATGCCCGGAATGGTGCCCATGGTCCAGCCATATCCAGTGGGTACACTAAATCTCCCATTGTCACTACCAAGAGAAATACAAGGGGTGGAAATGCCCCAGGTAACAACCCAGCAGCTCCAGGCTCTTTACGCACAGTGTGAAGGGCAGGCGGTACAGAACGCCTGGGAGCACTTCACTGCCGCCTATTTCCCCTCTTTGGCAGGAGCTCGAGCGGCTCCGCCCTTGGGCGGGCTCCCTGCACATCCCTTGACGATGGCCCAAAATGCGTTAAGGGCCCAGCAACCTCACCCTCCCCCGCTTCAAGAAAATGAGGCCGCTCCGAGGGTCCAGCAAGGGCAGCAGCCAGCGGGAAACGAGAGAGCCCCTCAAAATGAAGGGGCTGGAAACAACGACGAGGTCCAGTCGAGGGCCACAGAGAGGGCAAACCGCAGAAATGTCGGTGACCCTCAGCTTGCAGCAGTACAAGACCAAATTCGAGGGCTCCAGAACGTGGTGGAGCAGCTCTCTCGAGCACGGTCTCACGCACTACAAGAAAACAGTCAATTTCCGACGAACTTTTCCGACGAACTTTTTTCGTCTGTATATTTCCGACGAACCCCAGACGAACTTTCGACGAAATTTGCAAATTTTGAATTCCCCCCTAAGCTACAAAATTTTCGACGAAATTTCGGCGAAATTCAGACGAACCTAAATTTCAGACGAACTATGCGATGAACTTTTCGTCTGAAAATTAAAATAACTATTTTAAATTAATACTCAGACGAATTTTCGTCTGAAATTCGTCCCAAAATTTATAAAAATAAAATTTATTTTATATTTTACATTTCCGACCAACTTGAGACGACGTTTTTCGTCTGAAACATAAAGAAATAAATTAGTTTAAATTAGCGGCGAATCTCCGACCAAGTATTCGCCTGAAATATATTTTTTTTCAAAATATTTTTGGGATTCTCCGAGGAACGGTCGTCCGAAATGCATCGGAAATTAGCGGCGACTGAGATGATTTTTTATTCAGACGATATATTTGTCTGAAATTCGTCTCAAAATTTTAACTATGTAGCCCTAATTTCGTCCTCACAATTCAGCGTCTCTTCTTCCTTTTCTCAGCCGTCTCACTCTTCTTCTCCAAAAGAGAAATACACCGAACCCTCTACCCCTCTCTTCACAAACTGCGAGCCAGAATTAAAAACCTCGACATTCAGCTCTTCGAACTCCAACATCTTCGGATCTGAAACAATAAGCTTGTGGACGGGCGTCGGTGGCTTGAGGTGTTCGGACGACGGTGAAAGGTCCTTTGAAGGCTTTGTCAAGGTTTGTTCATATTGCTGAGGTTGTGTGTTTTGCTTTTCCTATGGTATTCTTTGATTTTTACATATTTGCTACTACTTTTTATGTTATTTTTTGCTTGGTTCATATTTTTTATGTTAATTAATCATGTTATTACTACTGCTGCTTCTGGATTTCAAGTGTAATCTTGATTTTACTGGTGATTTGGGTTAATTTAGCGTGGGTTGTTGTATCTCTGGGTTTTGAAATCTATGTTTGTATCTCTGTTTTCAATGTTAATTAATCGTGTTTGTATCATGATGTTGCTTATTGTGAAAACAGAAATGAAAGTGATGCATAAATCAAATAATAATTCTCATATTTATACTGGCATAAGCTTTCTCTTCATGTTCTTCCTTGAAAAAGATTTGAGTTAAAAGGTCTCCCTTGTATTTCGCTGGACTATTAGTTTGATCCTTGAATCTTCATTTTTATAATCTCGTATTGTTAAAGAAAACTTTGAGCTGAATATTGAGTTAAAAGGTGTCTGCATTGTGGATTTGCTGGGAATGGGTGCGCCCGTTTAGTGTGTTTTAGGTGTTGTCGAATCTTAGCTGCAAGTTTGCTGAACTTTGTTTTTGAATTTCGGTTTTTTTGTTTCCCATTATAGCTGGCATTCTATCAATTTTGGTGTTTATAATCTTGAACTGTGTGTGATTTGCAATAGAAATTTTTGATGTGAAATTTAGCAAACTAGTGAAAAAGAATAATCTACGGATTCAGTAATTGTTTTTGGATTTGGGTCTGGGTTTAGACTTTAGAACAGAAGGTTGCTATTTTATGAATTTTCATTGTTAGGTTATTCAAGTTGTAGTGTCCAAGATTGATTTTAGGAGTGATAATTACTGATATAAAAAATTGAAATAGAAGTTCCGGTGTTGATCTTTACAGACACTCTCTTTTTGAGTCATTGCACCTTCGCAAAATAGATCTTGATGATGTTAGGGTCAAGAATAAGGATTTATACATGTCTGGTATGTGTGTGAAAAATTACTATCATACCTTGGTAGTAGTATGTGTATGTTTAAACTCTCTTGGTATCTAAACCCCTAGAAATATATCTTGTCTGAACTACTGTACTTTCTATTAATTTATTCCTTAAACATCTCACAATGAGCTTTGCTCCACCATAGAACACACTCTACACCAAGGATTAGCTCCTTAAAAACTTAGCATGAGTTATAGAGATTTTAACTGCTAAGATAAGATAGAGTTTAGTAAAACTAGTAAAACTTTAGAGTAGTACAACGATAGAGTTTTTTAAAATGAATGCAAAAAACTTGGGAATTTACAACTTACAATTACAGGAGGGAATTTCAAAATTTATAAAAGCACCAAGAACATGTGCAAGTTAGATTATTAATCACTGTTTGATTATTAGTTAGACAATTATGTAATCTTGCTAAGTTTGTTCATACTTCTTAGTTCGAGAATTGAAAATGTATTTAGATACAAATAAATGAAGACATTTCGGTTAACATGTATGACGACGTGATGATTAAATATTTGTGGAGTTGACTACTTAATTTCCATTTTTGAGTTTAGCTTCATTTTTTCTTGAGATGGCGGTGCCGGTGCGGTTTTCATTTCATTTGTTTGATTATAATCTGGACATTGTTGAGTAATGAAATTGTTACCTCTTCCTTTTCCTAAATGCTTCATCTGAATGCAGAACTATTTGCCTAGATAATATAGTCAGTCCTTGAAAATCCAAGAGAGATTTAGGGCCTAAATAGACTGAAAATCCAATAATTTGTAGACTTCTAAGTTATTTTGGATTGAATTATCTTTTATAGCTAAGATGACGTAGAGGTTGTCAATATAAAACTAAAAATTGCATTTAGATCGTCATGATTTGCAAATGAATTACAAATAATCCTCAGCTCAAGTTTTCTAGACTATTAGCCTCTAAAAGGAAAATGTTTTTTTATTTGTTTACCATCTTCCATGATTGATTATGTTGTCTCCATCGATCTATGAGAGCTAATTTGCTGTTCTTTTAACTTTTGTGATTTGGATTGACAATCTTTAGTAATTAGCAAAAAGTTAGGAGTAAATAAAGGCTCCTTCTCCATCACGATTAGTGGCTCCTTCTCCACAGCCTTCATGGTCTCCTTCTCCATTCAACAAATAAAAGCATTTTTTAATTATTGTCCAATATAATTCACCAAAAGCTAATTTATAAAATTGTTTGTGCAACGGAGGTCTATTTAGCTTTTAAGAAATGATTATGATATGTAATAGGCATTTTATATGATTAGAGTAGCGTACTTGCAGAATGAGAATAAACTGACTGTTTTTTGGTCATGTATGATTTGTTCTCCATATGAATTTAATTTTCTTGTTTGTTTTTAAAGAGGAAGTGGCAGAGCTGCCTAAGCAAGTGGTTGGAAAAGCTTCCAAAGATATGCTGATTTCAAATAATTTACCACCGGTCACCAGCTTGTCCAGTCAAGGAACCTCAGTGTCATCTACTAAACCAAAATACAGGTAATTGGGCCTGAGTGATAATTGCATATTTTATCCCATTTGTGATGTTTTGTGCAAATTCTGTTATCCCTATTATTTCCATGCTCCCCGTAGTGAAACATAGAGCATACAGGATGTTTACATGTGTTTAGTTTATATTATAAGTTTTTGTTAGAGAATACTGATACATGAATCCAAACTTCAATGTTGAACTATTCTTTTGCTGGTCTTAATTCAAACCATCCCAAAAATTAAAATATTGTTTCTAGTGTTGGGGCAACCTTTATGAGATTATTTAGTTGGAAGATAGGCTCACATAATTCCAAACATGTTTGGCAGAAATACTAGATTTAGACTCAGACATTACCATTTCCAGTTTCCACTTTCCACCACCAAATCCATACCTTATTCGGTGCATATTTATCATTTATACAGAATTACAGTGTCCTCCCCTATAATTACGCGTAATTACACATATCTCCCTCGTAATCAATATACACACAACTCCCATGTAACTTATGTCCATCTAACAATCACCCTTGTGTAGTTCTATTGGTGAAGTACCAATAACTTTGTTTAAATATAAAACTTTCCTATTCTGGTTTTCAATGTACACTTGTGTTACTTGTGAACTTTACAAAATTACACACACCTCCTGATCCGGCCTAAAAATGGTTCAGCTGAGTTGGAGGTCTAGCTGGCACTCTCGGGTCAATCAGTCAAGAATTTGTAAGGTGGGCTCTTTAATCGATCTGAAAACACTTGAGACAAACGTGAGCTCAAAGGCCAAATTGGGGACTTGGGGTTGGACCCAAGTTTGGCACTCCGACGCTCAAGTCAGTGGGAGATTCTTAGAGAGAGAAATAAATGCTAGAGAAGCGAAATAAATGCTCTTGAATGCTTACCAACTACTGTTCAAGACTTGGTATTTATAGTCAGGAGCAATTAACACAGTAGTGCATGTACCGCAGCTATGTATTAAATGCTCTGCAGTTGATCGGGTCGTTTGTCGGGCGCCTGAGCGGGTGCCTTGGGGTCGGGTGTACTTTGTTTCCCTTTTGGGTGTAGACATGTACCGGGGGCATTAAATGCACTGTAGCGCGTCTGGCCGTGGTGAATAGGGGAGTAACACGTGTCCCGACAAAGATACTTTATGGCATCTTATCGCCAGGTGACGCAGGATCCCGATCCGAGAGATCGAGGTCAGGCGGGTCGTAATGGAGTATGTTGGCAATGGGGAACCCGTAAATGGGGTCGAGTTCGACCCCAC
The DNA here is from genome assembly GCA_037501455.1 of Lantana camara. NCBI lineage: Eukaryota > Viridiplantae > Streptophyta > Magnoliopsida > Lamiales > Verbenaceae > Lantana > Lantana camara. The sequence continues at coordinate 135,235,544 of CM074855.1, forward strand.
CCCTTGTGCGGGATAAGGACGTTTCATACGTGGCTCCCATGCGGGAACAAGGATGGACGGTCCGTTGCGGATTATGGGATCGGATCGATCCACTGAGGTGCAACGGATCGGATCGATCCACACCCGGGATAGGGATCGGATCGATCCCATGAGGAGCATGGGATCGGATCGATCCATTGAGGTGCAAAAGATCGAATCGATCCGCTCTCGGATGGGGACCAGATCGATCCCTTGAGGAGCAAAGGATCAAATCGATCCGCTCTCGGAGGGGACCGGATCGATCCGTTGGGCAGCATGGGATCGTATCAATCCCTTGAGGGGCGTGGGATCGGATCGATCCCTCGAGGTGCAAGGGATCGGATCGACCCGCTCTCGGGCCAGGGATCGGATCGATCCATTGAGTCTAGGTAGGGATTGATCCCATTTGGTGGTAGGGATCGAACTTCATCCGTCAAGGCGGACCGGATCGGGTTCGATTCGTTGATCCTTTCACGCGGGGACCTTGGTCCGCTTGAGGTGGCGAGATGTCCAAGTGGCTTCCTCTGGGGCGTGCCACGTGGCTCGACCATTTTATGCCATATCAGAGGCCCCCCAAATTACCAGCGTGAATTTTCGCGTGGGTAATTTTCATAGCTCTGGCGGTAATCTTCGCGTCCCGATTCGTTAAGTCTGGTTCGTTACCTCTTTAATGGGTCCGCCCTTTAATCGATTCGGTCTTTGAGGCAAATAATGACAGCTCAATTTCGCGCTTCGAGGGAAGGCGATGCGGTCTCCCGTGTACGGTGAACGCATCGTTTTACGCTTCGAGAAAAGCATTGCGGTCCTCTAGGTGTGACAGCGGTCTCGTTTCGCGTATCGAGGGGAGAGGTGGCTCGGTCTTCTAGGTGCATTGATGGCCAAGGTGCGTACTTCGAGGGGTCACTTTTCCCCTCCTATAAATAAGTGGGCACCCCCCTTCTCATTTCACACCTTCTTGCTCAACAAAATCGATCCGTTCCTTCCTTCATTCACTTCGGTTTCGAGCAGCAAACATTCGTTCCTAAGGCGAAAGGAGAAAGGTAATTTTGTCGATTCTCCGATCCCTTTTATTTCTTCTAAGTGAGAGAAAAATGTCGAGAGGGCCGTATATGTGTGTGGTCTCTGATGAGAGCGAGGTGGAGGAGCCGTTCACCCCATCCGCGGGTTGCTCCGGTTCCGCGGGCGGCGTCCCCCCGTTGCCCAACATGGATTTCGGGTCATTCTTTGATTCTTCCGACGAGGTGCGGGTTCAGGAATTCCGGGCAAGCCGTGGCCGGGCTTCGACCTCGAGACCCCGACACCGGATCGAGGAAGCAGAGGAAGGCGAGGAAGAGGAAGAGGAAGAGGGGCCGGAGGAGGGTACTTCCGGCCGTCCCCGGGGGCGATCCGGGCATGTCTACCGAACTCTGTCCGACGTTGCCAAGAGAACATCGACGTTGCCGGACAAAGAGTTTCGGGAAGTTCGCAATTGGTGCAGCGGGATGCCCGAGGGGGTTATGGCGCGGTTACCTTTAGAAGGGGAGACGGTAGGGGCTCCGCGATCCAAACATGCTTTCGGCCTGTACCATGCGACAATGAAGTACGGATTCCGATTTCCGACCCACCCGTTGGTGTCAACTTTTCTCGACCGGGTGAATCTGTGTCCAGCTCAGCTTGTGCCGAACTCCTACGCTTTGATGTATAGTGCGATCATCATTATAAAGTGTTTGGGGTTCGAGCCCCGATTTGAGGATTTTGGAGAGTTTTTCCTGCTTGTCAACTCTCCCAAGTCTGGGGTCGGTTACTATTACCTCCAGGCCAGATCGGGTCGGAAACTTGTTGATATCCCGGTCACCTCTCATGGGCTTGGTTGGAAGGAAAGATTTTTCTTCATCGATTGCTCCATGCCTCTTCCCTTCCGTTCGACCTGGACCACCACGGAACCGAAAAAGCTCCCGACAAGGAAAAGCGCTTGGCTTCACAAGAAGCGGGTTTTCGAGCTCCTGACGAGCCTGGGCCCACTCGATCCTGATTACTTGACGAGGACGGGGCACTTGGTCGAGGCGGGTTTGGTCCCGGGGACGAGGTTGCGGAATTTCCACTTCGGTGAGCCTCCGCCTCAGGCCGGACCCGCCCGATCGGGTTACGTGCCAAACGATCCGTCACGGGGTCGAGTTCGATCCGCCATATCGGATCGATATTGATCCGGTTGGGGTCGGGATCGAATTTGTGGCCGGATCGAATGGATCCGTTTGAACCGGATCGTGTTTGAACTCTTGCTTTTATATATACTTACATTCGGCGCCCTTCTTTTTCAAGGTACTAATCGATCCCTTTCTGCAGGTCTGCATATCTTAGCCATGAGTCGCGCGGAAAGGGTGAGGAGGACGATGAAGCTGAAAAAGGGCGAGTCGATCCCGCAGGATGAACGGGAAAGGATTGACCACGCTATAGCTGCGATCCACGGAGCTCTGCCGGAAGCTCAAGCCACGGCCCAACAACCCCGTCGAAGGGTCCCCCCGAACCCTCAACCCATGGAAGATGTCCAAGAGCCGGGGCAGGCCTCGGATGCGGTCGAGCCCGATCCTGAGGACCCCGATCAAGTAATAAATTTGGACCATTTAGATCTTTATTTCGACTTCGACGAAAATCTTTATGACCTGACTCTTCCCCAGGAGGAACAACTGGAGTCTAACAGGCGCCTGAGAAAAAGGAAGAAGAAAGTGACTGTGGAAGAGGTGCCGATCGAAATCGAGGGGGATTCCAGCGGGTCGGATATTGAGAGTAAGTTGCTGAACTTTAAACAGACTCCACCACCTCAATGGCCTAGTGAACTTGAGAGAGTCCGGGAGGATGGATCGATTCAGAACCTTGGCGTCGGGCACCCCGATATCAGCTTGTTGTCCTCACTTTTCAACACCGGTTGTGTGGTCGACGAACAGCGCGTAATTCATAAGGAGCCGGTCGATCACCAGAGGTATAGGATCAGCAAGGCTATTTTCGGCGTAAGTGCTTCTCCCTCTTATCTGTTTCTTTCCCCCTCCTTGTGTTCGTCTCGATCCCGTGTATTCGGCTCAAGTTGATCCTCTGCATCGGGTCGATATCGATCCGATACCGCGTCGGATCAAGTTGATCCTCTGCATCGGATCGTTTATTCTTACGTATTCTTGCTTTGCTGAGCCATGACAATTCTCGTCTCTATGAACAGGATATCCTCCCAGCCGCCATCAGCTTGTCCCAGAAGGCGGAGGTTTATCAAGAAGAGGTGGCCAAGTACAAGGAGAAGTACAGGGCTGCCAAGGCCATGCTGAGGTCAGCCAAGGCGGAGAAGGTAGCTGAGCTACAAGAACGGCTGGACGAGCTGATGAGCCTTAGGGAGGAAGAGGCCCAAACGCGGGCCGCGGAGTTGCAGAACGCCCTCGATCGGATGGCGGATTTGGAGAAAGTCCTACAGGCTCGTGAAACCGAACTGAATGAGATCCGGGCCGAAACCAAGGAGAAGGTCCAACAAGCGAAGGCCGAGGGGGAGGCGGTGTCCCGAGCGGCCGTGTTGGCTGAAGGACAGGCTAAGATCGACGCCCTGATTGAGTATTTCCGGAAGGCTAAGGGCCCGATCGAGCAGTACGCGGTTCGCGAGTTTATGGAGGGTCCAGCCTTCGACGAGGCGAACACCGTCATGGCCGCGATCGACATGGAGGCTGGCTTTAAGATTGCGCGCAATCAGCTCAAGGCTCAGGGCCTGATTCCGGTGTCCTTCGACGAGTCTTCCATCGGCCTAGACAAACCCGATCCGTATCCCGACCCGTTGGAGGAGGACGGCGAACCTCCTGTGGACATCGATTGGCGTCACCACAAGTACGGGTTTGCCATTGACATGGCCTACGCCAAGAGGGATAAGAGGGATCCCGTCTACGAGCTTCCTCCTCCGGTCGATATTGAGAGCTTCCTACCGTCGACCCGACGCAGTCGAAAAAAGTCCTCGGGCCGTACGGGCGCCTCGGGTTCATCTCCTTCTTAGCCTTGATAGTTTCATGTATTTTTATTTTTAAAGACCATTTTCATTTGACCCAGCGGCCGGGGATGTCGTCGCGTGAACATTTTGATGCTTTGTTCTCACGCTTTATTTTCCATTACAATATTCTTCGGATTTCATGTATGGTGCGATGGGTCGTGTCCGATCCCCAGGTGTTTTGGGGATGGAGTTTGATCCCGAATTTCGCGTGAGGGATCGAATTCGATCCGGTTCGGTCTAGGGGATCGAGATCGATCCCTACTTGCGTGGGGTCTGAGTTCGATCCTCATATGTTTGAGGGATCGATTTTGATCCCTCTTCGTTTGGTGGGGTCGGTCTCGATCCTTCAATGGATCGATTCCGATCCGATTGGTCATGAAAGGATCAATTTCGATCCCCACTTGTGCAGGGTTTCGAGTTTGGGTTCCTCCGTCCTAAGTATTTTTCATCGTTAGTCCCGTTCGCGTCGGGTCGTTGAACGACCTCGTTGGACTTGGGGATTTGTAAGTACGACAAAATAACCAAATAAATACATGATAGCATGATCGTGGATCGAATGCCAAATAAATACAAATTATATAAAAACGACTGTTAACTTTCATCGAAAGGATCGGACTCGATCCGTGGATGGGATCGGGACCGGGCTTTGAACGTGCTCCGGTTCGATCAACTATACAAGATAGGTGTTTTTATACATAAAACTTCTTCAGGTTGTGCGCGTTCCAGGGTCTTGGTAGGGGCACTCCGGCCATATCTTCGAGCTGATACGCCATGTTCTTGCCTACTTTTGTAACCCGGTAGGGACCTTCCCAATTGGGTTCGAGTTTTCCCACATGCTGGAGGACCTCTACCTTCTTCAACACTAGATCTCCGATCTGGAATGTACGGGGTCTGACGTGTTTGTTGTATGATCGGGTCGCGGCCGCCTTGTATTGTTTAATCTTCTGGTATGCGCGTTCGCGCTTTTCCTCAATCAGGTCCAAGTCAGCGGACCGATTTTCGTTATTCCTATCGAGCTGGTATTGACTGACGCGGGCCGTTTCGTGTAGTAATTCCGATGGGATCACTGCCTCCGACCCGTATACCAGGGAGTAGGGGGTTTGGCCCGTCGCCGTTCTGGGGGTCGTTCGATAGGCCCAGAGGACCCCGTCGAGTTCGTCCGCCCACGCCCCCAGCTTGGCATCGAGACGGGTCTTCAAATTTTGAATGATGATCCGGTTGGTGACTTCGGCTTGGCCGTTCGTTTGAGGGTGGCCGACGGTGGTGAACCTGAGGTCGATTCCGATATCCCGACAGTAGCTTTTGGTGTTCTCGCTTCGGAACTGGGGCCCATTGTCACAGATGAGAACCCTCGGGACTCCAAAGCGGCAGATTATACTCTTCCAGAGGAAATTTCTTATCACCGCGTCAGTTATCTTTGGGACCGCTTCGGCTTCGACCCATTTTGAGAAGTACTCGACGGCTACTATGGCGAAGCGTTTTTGCCGAGGGGCCAGGGGGAAAGGACCAATAATATCGATCCCCCATTGATCGAAGGGCCATGAGACATCGATCGCGATCATGGTTGCGGGATGCGTGTGTATGAGGTTGCCGTGTTTTTGGCACTTGGGGCATTTCATTGAGTGCAGCTTCGCGTCTTGGATTAGGGTCGGCTAGAAATACCCGCTTCTTAAGATTTTTTTAGCTAGGGCTCGACCCCCTGAGTGGTTCCCGCAGTTCCCTTCGTGGACTTCTTCTAACACATCTTTGGCCTGACTTGGGCGGAGGCACCTTAGCGGTGGACCTGTGAATGATTTCTTGAACAATCTCCCTTCGTGGTCCAGTAGGTACAGCAGCGAGCGGTATTTCATCCGCCTCGCCTCTAACCGGCTTTGAGGTAGTGTCCCGTCCTTTAGGTAGGAGACCAAACTATCCATCCAACATGGCTCCTCCGGGTCGATCGCCGCGATATCGATCCGATCCGGGTCGATGACCCGGCCGGGTGAGACGTGAAATGAGATGGTCCCATCCCGGGTGCCCTGAAGGCCGTTCGCGAGTTTGGACAATGCGTCCGCTCGGGTGTTTTCTTCGCGGGGGACTTGTTCGATCCGAAATTCTTTGAATTTTGAGGCTAACTCTTTAACCATCTTGAGATAATCCGCCATCGATTCTTCCCTTGCTTCATACGTGTCGTTGACCTGACCCGCGACAAGCTGGGAGTCGGTCACGACGGCCAATCGGTCGACCCGATGTTCTGCAGCGAACTTTAGTCCTGCGATGAGTGCCTCGTATTCTGCTTCATTATTGGTGGCCTTAAAGTCTAGGCGGACGGCAAAATCGAACTGTGTACCATCCGAACTGATTAGTGATATCCCCACCCCTCCCCCCTTGGAGGTCGATGAGCCGTCAACGTACATTGTCCAACTCAAGGGATCGGGGGCGTTCTTTGGGGGCTTCGTGTTCTTTTCGACTAAAAAGTCAGCCAGAACCTGAGCTTGTTGGGCGAGGCGAGGTTGGAAAGTGATGTCATGCTCGCTTAGCTCCACCGCCCATTTCATCATTCGACCCGAGACATCGGGTTTGGACAAGACTTGTCTAAGGGGTTGGTCGGTTAGCACCACAATCGGGTGCGCCTGGAAATAGGGTCGTAATTTTCGAGCCGCGTGTGTCAACGCGAAGACAAACTTTTCGATCTCAAGGTAGTTTCGCTCTGCCTCGTGTAAGATTTTACTCAGATAATAGATGGGCATGTGTTTTCGATCCCTAATTGCGACGAGGACCGAACTAAAGGTTTCGTTGGAAAGGGAGAGATAGAGGTACAAGGTCTCCCCTTCGTTGGGCTTGGCCAACAACGGTGAAGATGCCAGGTACTCTTTAAGTTGCTCAAAGGCTCTATCACACTCCTCATTCCATTCGAACTTTTTTAGGTTTCGTAATATTTTGAAGAAGGGCAGGTTCCATTCGGATGATCGGGATATGAACCGATTTAGGGAAATGATCCGGCCGACCAAAGATTGGACTTGGCTTATGCAGTCGGGTCGAGGTATGACCTGGATTGCCTTGATTTTGGCCGGGTTGGCTTCGATCCCCCGCTGGCTAACCATATAGCCGAGGAATTTTCCCCCTTCGACCCCAAAGGTGCATTTGTCCGGGTTAAGCTTCATACCGTACCCCCTGAGGATTTCAAACACTCGACCCAGGTGGCCTAGATGATCACAAGCCTGTTTGCTCTTTACGATCATATCATCCACGTAGACTTCCATCGTCTTCCCGATCTCTTCCTTAAACATCTTGTTCACCAACCTCTGGTAGGTTGCCCCAGCATTTTTGAGGCCGAACGGCATTACTTTAAAACAGTAAATGCCCTTGATTGTTATAAACGCGGTGTGGGGTCGATCTTCGGGCGCCATGGAGATCTGATAGTATCCCTGAAAGGCGTCCATCATGCTCAGCATTTCACAACCAGCTGTCGAGTTGACGAGCTGATCGATCCGAGGGAGCGGGTATGGGTCTTTTGGACATGCCTTGTTTAGATCCGTAAAATCGTTGCACATCCTCCACTTGCCACCCGTCTTTTGTACCAAGACTACGTTACACAACCAATCGACGTATTGGGCTGGGGTCACGTAGCCCGCATCGAGCAATTTATTCACTTCGGCCTCGATGATCTCGTTCCGCTCTTTGCTTTGAGTCCTCAGCTTCTGTTTGATGGGTCTGTGAGTGGGATCGAGACCAAGGCGATGGCAGATCACCTTCGGGTCGATCCCCACAAGATCCTTCGCAGTCCATGCGAACACGTCTGCATTCTCTTGGAGGAACTAGATCATCATCATCTCGTGTTGGGGGTTCATGTTGGCCCCGATCTTCGTCGATTTGTTGCTGTCGTTCGGGTCGAGGGGTATGTGTTTCAAAGAATCAGAAGGCTCGATCCGACCTACTGCTTTCCTCTTTTGGGCTACGCGTGATCCTTCGGCGTCTACCTTGGGCGCAGCGAGGTCGAGATCCGAGCTCGTGTAAGTCTGGAGATCAAGGCATTCGCCCACGTCTTTCTCCTTGTCTTTCGGTTCTTTAAGGGTGATCGCATAACATGCCCAGCTGTCCGGGACGTCACACTCCACTTCCCCGACCCCGTTAGGGGTTGGCATTTTCAACTTCTGGTGGAAGGTGGAGATTATGGCTCTGAATTGAATGAGGCCGGGTCGGCCAAAAATCAAGTTGTAAGCGAGGGGCATGTTTACCACAACGTACTCGACCTCTTGGGTAACTCGCTGAGGCGATGTTCCCATCGAAGTGAGCAGTTTGATGCGCCCAAGCGGGACAACCTGGGATCCGCCGAAGCCGGATAGAGGCGTTCGGATCGGATCTAATTTCAAGTTATGCAGTTTCATTTTTACAAGAGTAGAGTAAAGGATAATGTTCGTGCTACTTCCATTTTCAACAAGGCATTTGGTTACATTGTAGTTAGCCACTCCCAAGGTCACCACCATCGGACAACTAGGCGTTTCACCCTCCCGATGTGGGCCGGAGTGGCTGTCATTTTCGCTAAAGCTAACCTCTTGCCTCTCCCACTCTTTGCTTTGCTCGATCTGGAGGACTTCCTCGCGCGGACCGTTGTATTCTCGAGCCGCCCTCCGGACGTTCTTCTTTCTGGCAGCGTTGGAATCACCGCCCTCGTGCCCCCCGGCGATCATGTAGATAGTGCCGTTAGTCGGGGGGTTGTCCTCAGTCCTTTCGAGGGGCTGCTTTCCGGACCTTCTGGACGGGGATCGGGATCGAGATCGATCCCGAGGCTGATCTTGGCTCCGACCGGCCTTCTCAGAATAGTGATCGATCTTGCGAACAAAGTCCTTCAGGTGCCCTCCTCGGATGAGCCTTTCGATCTCGTCGCGGAGAGCGTTGCACTCCTCGGTGGTATGACCCCATTGCTGATGGTATCCGCAATACTTCCCTGATTTCTGGGCTTTGGGGCCTTCCCGGATGGTTTTGGGTTTATTCAGAAGCTTTTTGTCCATGACTGTGAAGATTTGTTGGACGGTTGTATTGAGGGGGACGTAGTTCCTCCGATCGATTTGGGCCGGCGGATCGACCCTGCCCTTCGATTTTTTGGGCTCGAACCCCTTTCGGGTCGAGGTTGGCATTGACCCGTAGTGATGACTTTCTGGAGCGGGCGAAGGAGCGGGCCCATGAGCTAACGCCATTTTCTCAACCCGCATGAAACCATGGGCGAGGTCTTGGATTTCAGTCAAGTTTTTGGGTCCGGCCCTGACTATCTCATCCGCCCACAGGCGATTGCGTAGCGCTCGATGGACGACCGGAAGCAGGGTGTCCATCGTCGGGTCCTCGACCCGAACCACTTCCCTTGAGAATCGGGTGAAGAAGTCTCGAAGGGATTCCCCCTTTTCCTGTCGGAGGTTGTTGAGGTAAGAAGGAGGCAGTTTTTCCCCTGCCATGGAGGAGAAGTGAGCAAGGAACCGATCGGTAAAGTGATTGTAGGTTCGAATGCATCGTGGCGGCAGGCGGATGAACCAGTCCTGCGCCGGGCCTGTTAGAGTGGTAACAAATATCTTGGCCCAAATCTGTTGCGGGTGGGCATGAAGCAACATTCTATTCTCGAAAGAAGTGACATGTTTTTTGGGATCGGTCGTCCCGTTATACAGAGGCAACCCCGAGGGGATCCGATCTCCGTCGCAGGTTGTACGGAGAATATCTTCAGAAAATGGGGAGGCTTCCTCCCTATCGGATCGATAGTGGAGGGGTCGGCGGCTCAACCCCGCGCGCAGATCGACCTGCCTCTGGGAGACCACTGATCCTTGGTCCCCCAGGCGGTCTTGCACTCGTCTGCGTGGCGGATCGATACATCGATCCGGGTCGTTCTCCTTACGGGCGGCAGCGATTCTAGCCGCCTGATCGCGGGCGGATCGAGTGGGTATCCGGGCCCGTAAATCATCGTATTCTTCATGGTCGTCATCGACCGCTCGTTTGCCGCGATTCGCGCGGCTAGGATGTTCCGAGTCCCCATGACCCTCCGACGGGACCTGTTTGCCTTCTCCTGCGGGCGGCGGGGGAGGTGCATATCCTTGGACCGGTACCTGGCCTGCGCCCGTCTGGGGGGGAAGGCCCCAGATGACTTGAACGGGTCCGCCGTTGAGTGGCTGGAGGTAATAGGGGACAGCAGACCCGTACGTCTGTGCCGTGGGTCCCAGTCCACTGGCTATCACTGGGCTGGGAATAGTAGCAGGGCTCGCCCTTGGCAGCTCAGGGCGTCTCGGTTCCCGGCCCTCTACTTGGGCCTGTTCGATCTCAACCCTCCATTGATCGAGGAAGGCGTCGAGGTCGGCCTGCGTAATGGCGACCCTCGGCACGGCCTCGGGTTGAGGCATGATCACACTGGCGCTGGGGCCAGCGATCCCGACGGCGGGGGGAGCAGTGGGGAGATGACCAAGCGGCGCGTTGGTGTCGTGCCTGCCTTTGGTGACCTCCTCCAAGTCCTCCTCCTGTCGGGTCTTCCTTGTGTTCACCATGATTGCAAGAAGAAAGAAAGTGTTTCACTCAAGATCGAGGTAGAGAGAAGTATAGTGTTTCCCACAGACGGCGCCAAACTGATCCGGCCTAAAAATGGTTCAGCTGAGTTGGAGGTCTAGCTGGCACTCTCGGGTCAATCAGTCAAGAATTTGTAAGGTGGGCTCTTTAATCGATCTGAAAACACTTGAGACAAACGTGAGCTCAAAGGCCAAATTGGGGACTTGGGGTTGGACCCAAGTTTGGAACTCCGACGCTCAAGTCAGTGGGAGATTCTTAGAGAGAGAAATAAATGCTAGAGAAGCGAAATAAATGCTCTTGAATGCTTACCAACTACTGTTCAAGACTTGGTATTTATAGTCAGGAGCAATTAACACAGTAGTGCGTGTACCGCAGCTATGTATTAAATGCTCTGCAGTTGATCGGGTCGTTTGTCGGGCGCCTGAGCGGGTGCCTTGGGGTCGGGTGTACTTTGTTTCCCTTTTGGGCGTAGACATGTACCGGGGGCATTAAATGCACTGTAGCGCGTCTGGCCGTGGTGAATAGGGGAGTAACACGTGTCCCGACAAAGATGCTTTATGGCATCTTGTCGCCAGGTGACGCAGATCCCGATCCGAGAGATCGAGGTCAGGCGGGTCGTAATGGAGTATGTTGGCAATGGGGAACCCGTAAATGGGGTCGAGTTCGACCCCACCCCTTGTGCGGGATAAGGACGTTTCATACGTGGCTCCCATGCGGGAACAAGGATGGACGGTCCGTTGCGGATTATGGGATCGGATCGATCCACTGAGGTGCAACGGATCGGATCGATCCGCACCCGAGATAGGGATCGGATCGATCCATTGAGGTGCAAAAGATCGAATCGATCCGCTCTCGGCCGGATCGATCCCTTGAGGAGCAAAGGATCGAATCGATCCGCTCTCGGAGGGGACCGGATCGATCCGTTGGGCAGCATGGGATCGTATCGATCCCTTGAGGGGCGTGGGATCAGATCGATCCCTCGAGGTGCAAGGGATCGGATCGACCCGCTCTCGGGCCAGGGATCGGATCGATCCATTGAGTCTAGGTAGGGATTGATCCCATTTGGTGGTAGGGATCGAACTTCATCCGTCAAGGCGGACCGGATCGGGTTCGATTCGTTGATCCTTTCACGCGGGGACCTTGGTCCGCTTGAGGTGGCGAGATGTCCAAGTGGCTTCCTCTGGGGCGTGCCACGTGGGTTGGCCATTTTATGCCATATCACCTCCCATGTAACTTAATATGTCATCACTCGAGGAATCCTCGGAAATTCTCCCATCAGCATGAATTTGAGTCGTACTTACCTTTCATCACTCAAGGAAGATTGTTTTCATCACTCACTGAAACGAAATGATCGAGGAGCAAGCTGAGCTGCGACGACAACAGGAACAGGTTGCACAGCAGCAGGGAGAGATTTTATCTGCAATAAAACATATGGCAACTATGTTTGAACAACAGATTAATGCAAACTCCAATGTACGAGGCCAATCAAATGACCAAGCAGGTTAGTGAGAATGATGAACTAGGTTGTTTTGGATTTGATTCTTGTTATAAATGGTGAATGATGAATGATGAATTACAATGATGAGTTATGTTTGAATTATGTTGTTTTTAGTTTGATTCTTGAATTTGAAGATTCTTGCATGAGCATTTGGAAATTCTGAACTTTATATGTTTAGTTAGTTTATGGCCTAGAGCGTTTGTTGAGTTTGTTTAAATTCTTAAATTCAAGAAGGAATTGGTGCTTATTTGACTGATTTCTGTTGTATTTTTTATGTTCTGTCAGATCGATGAACAAGCAAGTGAAAAGGAATTTAGAAGAAGCAAGTGAAAAGGAACAAGACTACTATGACGTGTTTGTTTTGTGTTTTGGAAAAAAGGTTATCAGATTGAAACTTGTTCCACTCCTTTTATTATTTAGAAACTCTCAAGTCGTTAGAATTTGTCAATTTTCATGTACGAATTTATCTACGTAGGATTTGGAATTATAATGTTGTTGGATGTTCTTGTATGAATTTATTGTTGAAGGATTGTAGTTATAATGTTGTCAAATTTATCTATATTATTAAATTTCAAATCATCGTTTTTATATGGATACAATTGACAAAAAATGTTATTAAAAACATGTTAAAAATAAAAATTTAGAAAATATATTATAAAAAGAAAATAAATTTGCGACGAAAGAGTTCGTCTGGATTTATAATAAAAATAGTAAAATTCTGAAAGTTCGTCTGAAAGTTCGTCTGAAAAATAATAATAAAATAATAAAATTCTGAAAGTTCGTCTGAAAATTCGTCTGAAGTTCGTCTGAAAAATAATAATTAAAATAAAATTCTAAAAAGTTCGTCTGAAAGTTCGTCTGAAGTTCGTCTGAAAAATAATATTAAAAAATAAAATTCTAACAAGTTCGTCTGAAAGTTCGTCTGAATGTTCGTCTGAAAAAATTGGATCGTCGGAAAGTTCGTCGGAAAATTCATCGGAATAATATTGGACCGAAATTTTGGGTTGGTACGTTTCGTCGGAAATTCGTCGGACCGTTGGCCGGGAAGTTCGTCGGTTGTTCGTCGGAAAAATAGTTCGTCGGAACTCTATAGATCTCGGACGACATAATTGTTCGTCGGAATTTGGCCGGAAATTTCGCCGGAATATATGTTCGTCGGAAATTTGGTCTGAAAGTTCGTCTGAAATATGTTCAGACGAGTGTTTTTCGGGCGACTTGAAGTTGGTCGGAATTTCGCCGGAAGTTCGTCGGAAATTGAATTTTCCAGACGAACTCGTCTGAAATTTCGTCTGAAAAGTTCGTCTGGAAATGGCTGTTTTTTGGTAGTGACGCCTCCCGCGATGGGGGCGAGAGGTCCAAGGCCAGAGACGCTCGCCGACCACGTAGCCCCATTTCCCGGCGCAGGAGGGAAGCCAGCTACGAGGATCCCGACGACCGGGATTATAGGATCATGACTGGCGACTCGCCCCTCATTGAGGAGGTACTGATGACTCGCGCAGGAAAGGGCAAAATCCCCTCGTCTGTCAATAGGTACGATGGAACCACTGATCCAGCCGAGCACCTGGATCACTTTGTACATTTGATGCATTTATATGATCACCCCAACAACTATTGGGCCAAAGTGTTCGTCACTTCCCTCACTGGAATGGCTCAAGACTGGTACAAAAAACTCCCCCCACGCTCGATTCGGGGGTATTATGACTTAACAGATGCCTTCGTCAGCCACTTCAACTCCTTAAAAGCACCGGCCCCAGCCGCAACAGCTCTGTACAGCTTGGTCCAGGGGCCGAATGAGACCCTTCGGTCTTTCATGGGAAGGTTCAACAAGGAGATCTTGTTAGTGGAGAAGCCCTCGATGGATTTCTTGAGGCATGTTCTTTTCGGAGCTATAAACATGAAGCACTACGTCAGCAAAGAATTTATGGAAGAAATGGCCAAGAAAAAGCCCCGCTCGTTGATGGAAATAAGGGACATCGCTGACTCATTTTTCACCCTCGAAGATATGTACCTTGCGAGGGACCAAAAAATGGTGAACGCCCCTCGCACCAACAGATCCTTTGAGGACAGAGGAGATTCAACCAGAGGCCGCCGCCGCAGCCCTATCCCTGCTCGCCGGAACTCTCCCCCTCGGAAATTCGAGCGAGTCCCTCTCAACCGCCCTATAGCTGAAGTGTATGCTATGGCGGACAAAAAGCTGTTCAAAAGGCCGTCGAAGCTAAGGGAAACCGAGGCCCAGAAGCGCTCAGGAAAATATTGCGCTTTCCACAAGCAGAAAGGGCATGATACCAACGAGTGTCGCCAACTCGAGAGTGAGATTCAGAGGCTTATTGCCGGAGGGCACCTCAAGGAGTTCGTGAAAGTGCTAGAAAGATACGACGAACACTGTGCTGAACGTGCGCGTATTAGAGGGAGAAGTCGTTCGCGCTCACGCAGCCCCCGTCACCGTCACACCGAGCCCAGTGACCGTGGGAAAGGGAAGGCATCGGACGTGGAAAACCAGCCCTTCGCGGTTATTCACATGATTGCCGGTGGACCCTCGGGGGGTGATTCCAACGCTTCCGGACGTCGCTACACTCGGAGTTATGACCAAAGATCTTCTCAGCCCCGCCCGGTGCTCTCTGTTGATAAGTCGTCATGCTCGGAGAAAGATAAGAGCGTAGGTTTTACAAAGAAAGACTTAGAGCACATTGTAACACCCCATGGGGTCGGTGAAACCTCTGACTGCCCCGTGGTGGTTAGCTTAGACGTTCACAATCATGTTGTAAAGAGGGTCTTGATTGATAGTGGAAGCTCCGTAAATGTTTTGCCTTACTCCACGTTCCAGAAGATGAACATCACAAACATCCCGCTCGAACCTCTTAGAACAGCCCTTGTCGGCTTTGGGGGTTCCGAAATCGTCCCTCGCGGACAAATTCGCTTGGCCACCTCTTTCGGTCGCGCCCCACAGCGAAAGACTTTAAATGTTCTTTATGTGGTGGTCGAAGTGGACCTACCATACAACATCATCATTGGGCGCCCAACCCTCGTCGACTTCAAAGCGGTAATTTCCACCTATCATCAAAAAGTCAAGTTTCCCACTCCCGAGGGAACTGGAGAAGTATTGTGCAATGTAAAGGAAGCTTGGGAATGCTACGTACTTTCCCTTCGAAGCCACAAGCCCAAACAACCTACCCAGGCGGGCTCCACCAAAAAGTCCGTTGACTTCCCCAAGCTGGATGAAGATGGCCCCGAGCGCAAGAGGGCCAAGCTCTATAAGAAGAAGAATAAGAAGAAAGCCACGGACAAACCCGAGGGTGCTGGAAACTCACCCCTTGGAGAGGTTGGGGCTTCCTCCTCGGAGGACGAGGACCCTACACCCTCGGGAGGTACCAACGAGAGGGTCACAGGAAAGAAACGGGCGCTCGAACTGCCGAGGCCTGAGATAAGAGTGGAACCTACAGAAAACTTCCTGACCATCGAATTGGAGCCGGGGAATCCAGATAAGACCACGCAAATAGGTTCCAGCCTCGACGGTCCCTCTCAGATTATGATGATTGAGTTCTTGCGGGAAAATATTGATGTCTTTGCTTGGAACGCTTCCGACCTCACCGGCATAGATCCGAGCATTATTGTCCACCGGCTGAACGTGGATCCAGCCTTCAAACCTATAAAGCAGAAAAAGAGGGATGTCCTCGGATTCCGAAAGCAGGTCATAGAAGAAGAAGTCAATAAACTGCTTGACGCTCAGTACATAGAAGAAATTTTATATCCCGAATGGCTTTGCAATGTGGTGCTCGTTCCGAAGAGCGCCAACAAGTGGCGTATGTGCAACGACTTCACGGACCTTAACAAGGCGTGTCCCAAAGATCCGTACCCTCTGCCTAGAATCGATCAGTTGGTAGATTCAACCGCCGGATGTGAACTTATGAGCATGATGGATGCTTTCCAAGGATATTATCAGATATTTATGGCTCTTGAGGATCGTCCCAAAACTGCGTTCGTAGTCCATATGGGTGTCTATTGCTTCAAGGTCATGCCCTTTGAGCTCAAAAATGCCGGAGCGACATATCAGCGCCTCGTCAACAGAATGTTCGAGTGTGAGATCGGAAAGTCCATGGAAGTATATGTGGATGACATGATCGTCAAAAGCGAACGCCAACATTCTCATCTAGGAGACCTCAAACGAGCGTTCAATATCCTGCGGCGTTATGGTATGAAACTGAACCCTTCCAAATGTACATTTGGCGTACGAGGAGGTAAATTTTTGGGATATATGGTCAGCCAACGAGGCATAGGGGCAAATCCAGAGAAGATCAAAGCGATCCTGGACATACCCTCCCCTCACAATCTGAGAGAGGTCCAGGTGCTTGTGGGTAAAATCATTTCACTAAATAGGTTCATCTCCCGCTCAGCGGATCGGAATCTGCCCTTCTTTAAAATTTTGCGTAACGCTCGTAACTTTACTTAGAGCGCGGACTGCGAAAAGGCCCTGCAGGACATGAAGCAGTATCTTTCGAGCGCGCCTCTGTTGACCAAACCTAACCCGGGGGAGACTTTGTTTATCTATTTGTCAGTTTCCTTGGAGGCCACGAGCGCTGTCCTAGTGGCCATTCGCTAGCGTAAGCATATGCCGGTGTATTATTTAAGCAAGACTCTACAAGGAGCGGAGAAAAGATATATGGAGATAGAGAAGTTTGCATTCGCGCTCGTAAATGCCTCTCGGAGGCTAAGACCATATTTTCAAGCGCATTCCATCGTGGTTCTTACAGATCAGCCCCTCAGATAAGTGCTTGCGAAGCCAGACGTTTCAGGGAGGTTAATTAAATGGTCAATTGAACTTAGTCAGTTCGACATCGCTTTTGAGCCCCGCACGGCGATACAGGCTCAGGCCGTGGCTGACCTATTGGTAGAATGTTACAACTTAGATACCGTGCCCTCAACAGAGGATGGTTTATGGCTGTTGCACACCGATGGCTCCTCGACCTCCCAAGGGGGGGGAGCCGGGGTGACCCTCAGAGACCCTCTCGGAGCTGAAGTTGACTATGCGATGAAGCTGGCATTCCAAGTCACCAACAACGAAGCTGAGTATGAGGCCCTCATCCAGGGGCTCAGGATTGCACTCCGAAATGGCGCCACTCGGGTCACTGCATATGTTGATTCGTAGTTGATCGCGAGTCAGATTGATGGTTCTTATGAGGCTCGAGAAGCCACTATGGTGCAGTATCTGGCGAGCGCTAAGGAGGTGATAGCCAAGTTCAAGGAATTCCACCTTTTACAAATCCCGAGGGCAGAAAACGAACATGCTGACGCTCTTTCGAAATTTGCGTCCACCCTGGACGGCCACTGCGAACGCGCTGTTACATTTCTGAGAACAGAGGAGCCGCTGATAAGTAAAGGCGAACCTTCGAAAGAAGTGCACATGATTGACCCCTCCGAGCCTTGTTGGCTTGACGAAATTGTCAGATTCCTCCAGGATGGAACCAGCCCGAGCGACAAAGTTGAGGCTCGGAAGATCAAGAGCAAGGCCCCTCGTTTCTCATTGGATGCCGAGGGTCGATTATTCAAGCGATCCTTCCTGGGCCCACCGCTGAGATGTTTGAGACCCTCGCAGGCTAAAGAAGTTTTAGAGCATGTGCACAGTGGAAGTTGTGGGAACCACTCAGGCGGGCGAATCTTGGCAAAGAAAATCTTAAGGAGTGGGTTCTATTGGCCCTCGGTATTGCAAGATGCCATTAGATATTCCAAGAAATGTCCCAAGTTCCAGTTTCATTCCAACACTCCTCAGTTGCCGGCAGCTCAAATGATTCCTATTGATGTTTCATGGCCTTTTGATCAGTGGGGCATTGATATCGTGGGACCTCTCCCAATGGCGGTCGGGCAGAAGAAGTTCGTAATACTTGCTGTGGATTATTTCACTAAGTGGGCTGAGGCAGAAGCGGTCGCTAAGATAACGTTCAAGGTTGTGAGGGATTTCATTTGGAAAAATATCATCTGCAGATACGGCATCCCGAGGGTGCTCATCTCAGATAACGGTTCCCAGTTTATCGCTGCTGACACACGGGATTGGTGCTATGAACTAGGGATCGAACAACGATTCACTTCCGTGGGTCATCCTCAAGCTAATGGTCAAGCTGAAGTGACCAACCGAACCATACTCCAGCATCTGAAAACGATGCTCGAGAGTAAGAAGGGAGAATGGGCTGAAGAACTTCAGGGAGCTCTGTGGGCGTACCGTACTACTCCGCGAGCGGCAACGGGGGAAACCCCTTATTCCCTCGTGTACGGCTCCGAGGCTATAATACCTGCGGAAATTGCTCAAGAATCCACACGCGTTGCCTATTTCGAGCCTACTGCCAACGAATCCAATCGAGCGTTCGAGTTAGATTTGTTGGACGAAAGAAGGAATGTTGCGTGGGCACGTATCCACAAATACAAAGCGACCGTAGCCCGCCAATACAACAAACGTGTTAGAGAAAGGACTTTCCAACTGGGGGACGTGGTCCTCAAAAAAGTTGAAGTTTCCAAACATGTAGGTAAGTTGGACCCTAATTGGGAAGGCCCCTTCAAAGTCATCCAGGTACGAGCAAACAATACCTACCTATTGGAAACTTTGCAAGGCGAGCGGCTCCCTAGGCCATGGAATGCATGTAACCTTAGAAGGTTCTACGTATAAACATCATCTTCTTTGTAAATTGCCCGTCTGCGGCATTGAGTGCTTCCCTTCGACGGAAAGCGTGTTGTAATCATTTCCAAAAATGCATCCATATAACAGTAAGTATTTAATTCTTTGCTCTTATTATTTGCTTGCTTTCTTATTTGATCTAATGATTCGAGCGACGAGAGGCCTACTCCGTGTCGAGCATCCTCCACGTCGAACGGCCTACACGACACATCAATCGTCCCAAAGCTACACTGTCCAGGTGTTGATAATCATCCACCCGGAACAATTTGAACGATTGGAAAGAGCAAATCCTAAAAATGAGCGTGTCGAACAGCGGGGAGCACAATGCTTAACTTACGCCAGCTGAGTGCTCGCCATTCCAGCTCGTGCTCGTAAGAACCCTAATGACCCTCAACTTATTGAGTAAAAACACACTCATAAAATAATGGATTTTAACTCAATCCCTTCATGTGCTCCTCGAAATAACGTTAACCCCACGGTTACGCTCGCTTTGGTCCCATACTTAGCAAATCCTACTGATGATTTCTAAAGTATCTACAACCTAATGGAGCGTTCAAGACGATGGTGCACATTATGGGGCCAATACTTAGGCGGATCCCCAAAGATTTCCTAAGTTCAAATTCGAGCCCCATTACAAAAACGGCCAGGGAAATATCCTCGCGTTCATGTCTACGCCCCTCAAATTGCCAGGTGCTGCCAAGCTTTAAACTGATGACGCATTGCAATGAACGCCAGGGCACCTCATAAAGAAAACACCCTCGCGCACAAACAACACTCATCGCAAGCGTTCATACAGGGAAAAACGACGAGCGCAATGGAATAACATCATTCACCATTCAAGAAGTATAAGAGAAAGCACCCGAACATCCAAGCGATAAAAGAGGAGTTCCAGTATATGAAAAGGAGCATAAAGGGATCCAAAATGTTCAGAAAGTGACTGAAGGATTAAGTACAAACAATAATTGTTTATAAATATGACAAGGAATTTAAACCGACAAGGAAAGGGATCAACATAAGTAGCTTCACTGGGCTGGAGCATCGGGCTCAGGAGGAGCGGTTGCGAGGGGAACCGGGGCCAGCACGTTGGCATCAGAAGTTTGGGCCTCACCATGTTCCTCGGCGTCTGCGGTGTCCATGACGGTGCCCTCGTCTTCTATTTGGATGGGCTCTGGGGCTACAGTGTTGGCTGCAATGAACTCCCTTTGGAGCGTTTCCACCAACTCCTGGTACTCGGGCTCCGCCAGATTCTCAGTAGGATCATCAGGGACCATGGGCTCGCAGTTTTCGTCCAAGTCCATGCGCAACCGTGCATCAGTGCGAGCGCTATCCGGAGCCAAGCCTAGTCTGACCATTTGCCCAATGGCTTTGTGGAAGAAACGCCGAGCGTTGTCAAAGCATTGCATGTTGGCCGCAAAAACAAAGGCTTTGGAACGCACGAACTTCATCACCGCGTCCCAGGACACCCTCGCTTCCAAGCCCTGTACTTTGCCTCGCAAGTCAGCAAGGGCCTTGTTGGCTGCCTCGTTCTGGCGAGTGCTCTCCGCCAGCTGCTCACCCAGCTCCCCATTTTGTACCTTCAACTGGTCCCGCTCATCCTTCAATTTCCTGTGACGCTCATTTAGGACCAGAAAGGCGTCATCGGACTTCTTCAGGTTTTCCTTCAGCTGAACGTTCTCAAGGTTGGCAGAATTCAGTTGAGCGCTGACATTGTTGTAATCCTCCTGCAATTGGCCCGGGTCCGTGATGCGCAGCAACTTCTTGTACTTGGCCTTATGCTCAGAATAGGCTTGCGCTCGCCCTTGCAAATTTTTCAGCCTCGGGATTACCTCCTGGGAAGCCGTTAACGAGGGTCACTGTCAGAACATAGAAGGAAGAAGGGGGGAATTTTATAAAGAGAAGTAGAGACCTACCGTCAGAAGGGCATGGCAGGCATCGTCAGCAACACGAGCGGCATCATGCTCCTTCAGTTTGCCATGGTCGGCGGAGAACTGGAGTTTTCCGACAATGTCGGAGACCATGTTGACAGAAAAGGCGCTCTTTTTCAACAGGACAGGACCGTCCTTCCTTTGGCGCTTGTACCGAGCGTCACCCCGGCAGCCAATTCTCCAGAAATCTTCATCCTCGGAGGAGGATGTGTCGCTACCCTCACCGCGGTGGCCTACAACCACCTCCTTCCCTTTACCGGAGATTGGGATAGAGTCCGGCATCCTCTTCCTTTTGCCTTGGCGCTCAGCCCTAATCCCTTCTTGGATGCGGACTAACTCCCCGGATCGGTTGTGGGAAGTGCTGGAGCTAAGTGCTATAGGCCCCTCGGGAGCAACTGGAGTAGGGGTAACCTCCCGAGCGCCATCCACGGTGAGATCCTCGACAGGACCAACAACTGGAACCTCGTTTCCAGCACCTCTGCCTCCATCGCCTCGCCCTTGCCTTCGCCGAATTCCTCTTCCCCTCGGCGCAGTTGGGGGTCGCTCTTGCTACTGCTGTTGTTGTTGCTGAGGGTTAGCACCAGCTCCCTGAGCACCCAACATGCGGGAAAGGGCTTCAGCATTCATGCCTTGGGATAATATTTGGATGCCTGCAAGTAAAGAGGAACGAGCGTCAGAAGATTGATTGCTTGGATCGTATATACAAGAATACAACAATCACTGTAAGTTAGAGGACTATTCTAAAGGTTAGAGCTGTTAGTTCCTAGAATCTAACCGTCGAGGGCCATGATGTCAGCTGGAGGGTTGAGTATCATGTCTGGGGGGCAAGATAAACCATAACGGAACAACACTCCCTCATTCTTCATCAGGGTCTCAGCCTTAATCCATTTTTTCTCAGCCCTCATCTCGAAGGCTAACCCCTGTGCCCAATCCTCAAAGGCTTTATTCTTCGTTCTTTCCCTAATCAGAGAACCCTTACCATGTATCAACCACCCGCGGTGAACCCTGAAAATTCCTCCTGGAGCCCCCACGAAAAAGTACTTCTCCTTCCAATGCTCGCCATAGGAAGTAGATGGGGAATCTATCATCTTAAAGCCTGATTTAGCTTGAGCGTAATAGAATCCATCAGTAGGGGATGAGCGAGTCGAGCGGGCCACCTGTATCAAGCTATCAAAGTTAATGATCGAGGGCTCGCGACCTAGAGCAACCATCATAATCACGAAGGTATTAATCAGGGCTATGCCGTTCGGCAGAATTTGTGAAGGGCAAAGCCTCAAGTGATGGTAGATGTTGGCAACGACGGGCGGAATTGGGAACCTCAAGCCCCCGGCAAGGACCGCATCCCAGTAGACCGTCATCATCCCAGGCGGCGGTTGGTTGGCTCTTTCCCCCTCCTCTGGAAGTCGCATGGGAAATACTACCTCATCCCAATAAGCATTCGCCCTCAACTCTTCCAAATCGTCGAGCGTCAGAATGCTTGCAATCTCATCCAGAGATCTGTCAGTCTGATGACGATTATCCTGCCTCACTCGAGTGGCAGGCTCCCTTCCTCTCCTCTGACGCCTTCTGGAAGGTTCAGCCTCAAATGGACGCCCGGATGGCCCCGCTTCACCCTCGGGAGCCATCATAGCCACTGTGATCCTGTGATCTTGGGGTCTCACAGCGCTGTTCAAAACTGGGAATACTCTCTCCCCCTGTCTCTGCATCTCCATCACGTTGTGCATCTCCTCAAAGAGGTCGTTCATCCCTCCGGGAGCACTCTCGTTCATCCCTTTAACGGCGGCGTCCACCTCTTCTTCCCCGGCGTTAGCCGGAGCCTGGGCCACCGAGATCGCCATGGGAATTCCTTCATCTGGGTGCGCCCTAACTAGGGGAACAGCTATGGGGACATCGCCATGAGGGGAAGAGCTCCCCACCGACATCTCCTCAATCTCCAGTACATAATCATCAACTTGGTTTCCGGCCATGTTCAGTTTTCAACTTTTGGAAACGGGATTTCTGGCAGAGAACTCAAGGAGAGAAAAGAAATTTCTGAAGCAAATGCAATGGCAGGAACTGGCTCTTCACTCAAGGGTTTCACTCACTCAACCTAAATCTAAAAGTTAGTATCAGAATATCAAGATTCGTGGAGCTTTACCTAAAGTTGGAAGAATGGAAGCTTGACGGAGTCTGTAAAAATTACAGAAAATTCTTTGATTGCTTAAAGGCTGGAAGATATCTGAGTGCGTGAAAGAGGTTCCAAAGCTCTATAGGACCCTATTTAAAGGGGATAATTTACATGATTTAGGGCTGGGAATTCAAAATGCAATCATTTCCCGCCTAGGGAATCCCCCCACTTTTGGTAACCGCCTCACGTCTCCCGGAGTGCACGCGTCCACGTTCCCACTCAGCATTAAATGCGGACTTGACAACATTCAATGTGGTGTCAGTTTGTGTCCGTTACGGAAGGCCAGCGGTCACATCTCTAAGTAAAGGCCTGACCCTCGGACATTCAAAATTCAAGGCTCTTTCTTTATAAATTCTACAGTACGCTCGAAGCGATACTACAGAATTTGGGGGGCAAAATGATGAGACCTAAAATCACGCTCGAATCAGAGCCTTCCACGTGTCAGCACATCGCTGGCTAAGGCCAAGACGCTCGCATTGATGGGCTCGTGAGCCTTCCCAGTCCACTCATTTGCCAGCTAATATAAACCGTCAAGCCTCGGACGACAATTCAGGTAAAGGGCCAGAACCGACGAGTTTGACGCTCGCATCTCGGCCCTCAGGGTTACCCTTCTCAGGGAAGCACCCACATGGGGGGCCCCATTAATGACGCTCGGGATTTTGGCGCTCAAGGGTCATCTATCATGGGGAGCCCATCTGTGGATTGTTCGAGCGTCACCAACGCTCGGGAGTGACCCTACTTCTCATGCGACGGATCCTAGCCTTCACAAGCGGGTTTTGGTCCATCATCCCGCGCGACCCTCGCCAACAACCTCTGACACAAAGGTAGTGCGCACCATTGTACCTGACATGCCGCCTCCTTTGCAGAAACGTCACTCTCACACCCTCACAGGCTGCCACGTGTTAGGGCAACACAGGTTTGGGACCACACGGTCAATTTACCCATTTACCCTCGCCCCTAACATATAAATAAGGGGAGAACACATGCATTCTGCTCCAAGTCATCTTCTTCACTAAATACCACACAACCGAACTGGGCATCATCTTTCCTCTGCATCTTCATCTTCTCAAAAGTCTCATATACTCCACCATTTTCTGCACCTTTGCTGCACGATTTCTTGGTGTTATCCTAGCTGGAAGAACCCACGCTCATTGGAAACCCAGTTCCTGAGGCTCCTACGCCTGTGATGGTCTTCCCTCCTACATACAAATTCTAAAGTGATTGGTGTCTAAATCCTTCACAAGTTTCTGCACCATCAAATTCTTCAAGAAATAAATAATTATACTTAGTTTTTTTATGTCAATATTACTCTTGGGGTTAACTGTTATTAATTATACTAATATGAGGATTAAATATAATATTTTTAATAAAGTTTTCAAACTGTTATTTTTGGACAAATATAAATGTTCCAAAGGTTGTATTTCTCTTTCAGCTATAATTTATTAATATAAATTAAATAATTATATTATATTATTAATATTAAGATAAAAAGTAAAAATTAATTAATTATGATTAACGATCAATTAAAAATATAATTAAGTAATTTAAAATTAGAAGTTAAATTATTTTTTATATAAATATAAATTAATCACTAATAATTATTAAATAATAATTAATTATAAATTGAAATTAAAAGCTTCTGATTTGCAATATATATACTAAAATTTTCAGGTAAATATAGAAAAAAAAAAAATTCCTCTTACAAATACATAATTAGTAAAACTTTCAATATTGAACCATTTAGTTAGATTTATCCAAAAATAACAATTGAAAAAATTTATTAAAAATATTATACTTAACCCCATATTAGTATAGTTAATTACAATTAACCTCAAAGGTAATAATAGAATAAAAAAATTGACCGAAGTCAATGGAGGCTATTTTTTTAATATAATTTTTGTTAGCGTCAACAATTTTCAAATAAAAATGAAAATTAAGTAATTACTTATTTTTTTAATGGTGGTATTTATAATTTAATCTAAAATAATAATAAATTATAATTATTTTGTCTAATTTGGAGCTAGGTGTAATTAACCTTAATATATATAAAACTTTTATTATTTTCCGCAGCCAAAAGGGGAAACAACACTGTTATCCTTGTAATAAATAATGTAATCAAATTCTAATTCAATAATTCCGATCCCAAAATCGATACATAGACCCCACCTCTTCTTAAAGGCCGGTGATGATAAGATAGCTGCTGAGAAATCCTCTACATCAACACTGCCTCAATCTTCCCTTAATTTCGTGCTTTACGGCATTGTACATTTCAACAATGGGACCAAATAGTAGACTAAAAGGGCAGCAATTGACTTGAATGTACAACACCTTAAAGCCAGTATAACGGAGTTGCCCTTGCAGAGAATTGTTCCAAGGGGGGACAATATATTGACTAATGATTTGAAGCTATTTGCTTTTGCTGTTAAATGTTGTCTAAAATATTGTCACCTTTTGCTAATCATCTTTACTCAAGTCAAAAGGTCCAAGATTGTCCAATGGAAAGCTACAACACCAAACCCCATGTCACGAGTTCGGAAATTCGTTGGACACGAAAGCAAGTTTTTAAATTTAATAAGTATAACTTGAAATTGAACTAAAATTATCGTCAAAGATGAATATTTATTTGTTATATTTGAACTTTTTAACTTATATATTGAAATAGTTTTCAATTTTTTTTTATATGAGACAATATTGTTACAAATATCACCTTATCAATTGCTTAAGATAAAACGGTCACAAATTTGACTGGGGGTCCTGGCCCCGGTGGCATGCACCTGGAAACCCCCATCCCAACTTGATATTCTTAAAGTGGAAACCCTTTTTTCATTGATCGGGGGAAGTGAAAATGGTAAAACAGCTAGAACAATTATGAAGCTCCATAAAGATGGTTACCTTTTGCTTGATTCTATTGGATTTTGCTATAATTTGATGTGGGTTAATCATGAGAAAAGTTTTAGTTAGCCCCCACTTTCCCTAATGATGCATCAATCTTTGTTATCACGGGGATTTAGTGTAGTTAAGAATCAAGTTTCTTGGTTTTAAGAGGTACAAACCCTAGCTTCTATCTAGATTGAGTCGAAATTTTATTTAAGGTAGGGAGCGATTGCGATCTAAACATAGATATAAAATTTGATAAAGATTTTACGAGAATAACGAAACTCCGTGATTTATTTGACTATTTTCGATAAAAGAAAGGTTGATTTATAATTACAACAACCTCCCTCGAGAATAAATGAGTGTAAATCTTGCATTAATTTTATCATAACACACAAATTATAATCTATTGTATTAAATGGATAATTTCATTTTGAGCATCGGACAAAAGTAAATTCTAAGAATGGGAAAACTTGGGGGGACTCAACTTGCATGCACCACTATATATTCAATCCCAAAATTTGTATTCTAAGTCCTAACATTATTAGTTTTTGGAAAGTTAGTCTTCCTATGTCCAATTTAATATTCTCTGTAGAGTTTCCTGTCTATGTGAGCTCTAGATGTTGCCATCACATTCAAAACAAATAATTAACGAACTATTTATTTTTTAATCAAGATTGGGGTACCTTTCGACGACTACAGTCACTGATTTCTTACTGAATTATAGGTAGCTCAAAAGAGTCAGACAAATAATAAAAAGAAAATTTAAAGTTAATGGCTTCATAGCCAAAATCGGGTCATATATATGAATTTTAAAATTACAAATGACCCCCTCTCCGTCAGGATTTTTGATAATTCCGTTAAAATTTTAAATTTAAATAAGTTTTTAAATAACAAAACACCCCCATAAATGAGTTTTTACATCTAAACCTTAAATGAATACAATATTTTTAAATGAATTTTTTAATGGAGAGGGGGTCGTTTATAATTTTAAAATTTATTTGAGATCTAAATGTAAGTAAATCTGCAGGTATATATAAAGTTCTAATATTCTAAAACAAGCATGCGAAATATACCATTGGTATCAAATTGACCAAGTTCTTGCCCATGGCATGTCGTCTAAATTAACAATGTTAATAGCTCTGTCACCTGTCAATTATAAATAATTTTTGTTGATAATATTGTCAAAATCAAGGAAATATAATTAATCCCTAAGTCGGGGGTCATTTTCGTGGGGTTGCAATTATAAAATATCGTACGTGAAAGGAAATTCGTAGAAATATAGTGCTTCAATCTGACTTATTTAGTTGGTATTATTAGACATATTGAAAGTCTGGTTTAACATGAAGATAAATACAAAAGAAGGGATCTTTGTTAACGTCAAATTACAGCTATATATATATATATACAATTAATTAGCATTAATATTTATTAATATGAAATATTCCAATAATAATATTCAATAATTTAAATTTGTTGGATTATGCCTGTCATTACATATGTATATATATATTGCAGCCACATTAATCCTATCGAATTTGGTCGATGAATCCCACGTAGAATTCTTGTTTTTACCAATGATGCTCTTAGCATACTTATATTTGTATTATTCTTCCAACTTATAATTAATAAAATTTTTTTCTATGTTGTTAGAATTTAGTGCATGTTTTTGACATTGATCTTACTTATGTCTTCTTGTTGTTTATGAAGTTCAATTAATTAGCCGGACCCTTTGTTTGTAATCTAGTGTGTGTGTGAAAATGGAAAGATATCAGTAAGTTACGATTAGCTGAATCTCCCTTTTGATCAATTCTATGTTTCATCTCATATATCATTTGTTTAAACACGCAAATCAAGTGTATTTGGCAGACGTTTGAGTTAATGAGAAAGAAACAATTAGGATATATCCTATAAAAACCCTGTCAAAAATCATCTGAAATTTTCGACTCAATGGCTCATTATTATTTTCATTTTTGTTTATCTGTTTTGTTCTATTTCTCATATTAATTTGAGTACTATGAAACGAAATTGAAAAAATTGAGCTGAAATGATCATTTGGTTCTAAAAATAACAAAAGATTTTGTCCCTAATAAATCTTATGTGTTGATTATATTATAGTATCTCCGGTGTTGGTAAAAATATTTAATTTTTTATTGAAAGAAACAATATATATATATATATATATATATATATATATATATACCAACTTATTTGGTTTTATCAATCGCTTAAAATCAAATATGAACAACAATAGCTCCAACCCGACTGTCTTCTAATCCAAACATGCGGGCATGCCACTAATAGACATGTATAAAGTTGCAAGAAATAAAACTTATTTTGGCAAAAAGAATTAAATCTCATATATATAATATCATCTACGACATACGTATACATATACAAACGCTATTAGATATAGATATCCATAACAAATATTCGAAGCAACACGATAAAACAAAATAATATATTTTGAAATGTTTGTGTTTGGAACGTGGGATGGATAATATATTATTATTATTAGCAAAACTTCAATATCACCAACCGGATCAAAATCCCCCACTTTGTCCATATTCATCCCCTCAATTTTCCAATAAAATTTGAAATTAAAAAAAAGAAAGAAAGAAAGAAAGAAATCTTTTTGATGTAAGTGCATAGCAGAAAAAATTGTTACTTCAGTAGAACAACAGTAGCAGAAAAGAGGTAATGTTTTCCAACATACCTGGCAAAGTGCATGTGCATGTGCATGTTTCTTTTACCCTTTTTTTACCCTTGTTTTTGTCCTTTTATCATATTTAATTTTTGTACAACACGTCGTTATACTAGTTTAGTTGGATATTTTGTATTTGAATCAACTATTATTAATATAAAAAATTTTACACTTTAGTGATCCAACCGTCTCGTCTAAAGCCAAAAATTAGAAATGTTTAAGTTTTGTATATGATATTAATAATTAGAATTATTTAAGTAAACAAAACAAGGGGCACTTCTCCATCATATGTCTCATCACCACCACTATATATATAAAGCATATAAGCCAAAGAATTATTAAAGACCAAAATTAAACTACACATATACCATCAGCTGCTCTCTCTTCAACCCAGAAATAGAGGAGAATTGTCTTCCTCAGCCTAAACCAAACACCCCACAAAGAAACAACTCAACTTTTTCCAAATTACAATTACCCCCCTTTTTCTGTAAACACTTGCATATATTTATCAAAATTAATGTCAAATATTACAGGTGATGAAGGTAGCTTCTCTTCTGGTGAAGTTCAACAGAACCAAGAAAAGCAGAAATTACTGCAGAATAAGTCGAATCCGAGCTCGACGACGAACAGTAATGGCTCCACCTCGCAGCAGCAGCAACAACCCCCCGCGAAGAAGAAAAGAAACTTACCAGGAACTCCAGGTAATAATCTTTACTTAACTTTCTTAATTTTAATTAATTAGCATCTTATAAATTAATCTTTTACTTTATTTCATCTCTAAAATAGTTAATTTCTTGAAAAATGCACAAGATATCTGAATTTTGATCAGTTTTGTTGATTTATATGTGATCCTCATGAATCTAACTATACATAGACACAGTACACATACTCAGTTTTCATTAACTGATAAATAATTAATATTCAGTTGTATTTTTAATTATATAGGGTCCAATAATTGCTTTCAAGATCCCAATAATTGCTTTCCCCTCACTGTTATTGATTGCTTACTTTCCCATCCCTTTTTGTGCATATCTAACTGTTCTATCACAACACTTAATCTCCCAAAATCTATTATTTTTTTTCAAAAAATTCTTCATATCATATATTCTTACTTCATCAATGCATGAAACCAAGAATCAATCTTTTTTTCTTGAAATTAATTTGATTCTACTTTCTTGCAAAATGATGAAGATCCCACAGCAGAAGTAGTGGCCCTATCACCAACAACCCTAATGGCCACAAACAGATTCGTGTGCGAAATCTGCAACAAAGGGTTTCAGAGGGACCAGAACCTTCAGCTGCATAGGAGAGGCCACAATCTGCCGTGGAAGTTGCGGCAGAGGACGACGACGGAGGTGCGAAAGCGCGTTTATATCTGTCCGGAGCCGAGCTGCGTGCACCACAACGCGAACCGCGCTCTGGGAGACCTGACGGGGATCAAGAAGCACTACAGCAGGAAGCATGGGGAGAAGAAGTGGAAATGCGACAAGTGCTCGAAGAAGTATGCCGTGCAGTCGGACTGGAAGGCGCATCAGAAGACGTGCGGGACGAGGGAGTATAAGTGCGATTGTGGAACCATCTTTTCCAGGTGAGTTTTGTGTTGTGTTTGATCTGATTGTTTGCTTTTCTTGTTTTTGTTACATGTATTGAGTTCTTTAAATCAGCTGTGGAGCAATTCGAGGTATTTATTGTTTAGTGAGGAAGGACTTGTTAATTTAAAATTTAATACATTTGTATGGATATATTCGAGGTATCTATTGTTTAGTGAGGAAGGACTAGTTACTGTAGTTGAGGTAATTTTAAATTTAATGTGTGGATATACACTACTTATATAAATTATGGGAGACTAATGTTTCTACCGACCCCTTTTTCACTAGCTTTATCCCTATCAAAAAGTATTCAAATAATTGAAGAAGATATGTTCTCTTAGTGTTTTTTTTTCTTGTATCTTTGATATGGTGAACTATCGAAATGCATGGTGAGGATAGCTAACTTTCACATAAATAAATTCTCGTGTTACACAAATTTTGAACCACTTAACAAGTATACATACAAATGTATTAATCCTAACTATTTATTAGCATTTTTAGCTTAATATATGATTAATTCTGATCCTAATTTATTTACAGGAGAGACAGCTTCATCACTCACAGGGCGTTTTGTGATGCACTGGCTGAAGAGAACAGCAAAGTGAATCAAAACCTAATGGGCCCATTGGGCATCCAGGCCCAAATGCCCGATCTCATGTCAACGATGCCAATTTCCACCAACACCTCGATGGGACTATCTGAATTCAACAACCCGCTCAAATCCCTCCCCCACGAGCTCGTCCCGATCCCCTTCAAGCCCATGAACATGGCTGCCGCCACCGGCATGTTTTCGACGAATTCCGGCAACCTATTCGGAAGCCCAAGAAACATGCCTTCATCATCATCTGGGCTTCAGTTAAGCTCAAATTCAAGCCCATCAGGGTATAACTATAGCCAAGATAACAAAAACTTGGGCCCATTAACTGGGCCGGCTCATATGTCTGCCACGGCCCTTTTGCAGAAAGCGGCCCAAATGGGTGCTACCGCAAGTAACTCTATCAACTCCCCCATGATGCAGAAAAGCTTCGTCGCCGGAATGGTGGGCCCGGATCAAGTTCCTGGGCCCAGGCCCAATGTGTTCGAAAACTTTCAGGCCCAAAATGAACCTTTGGCATTCGTCGGAACTCATCATCAGATGATGCAGAAGAGCCCACAGGAGGTGGCAGCGCAGCTCTTTGACGGTGGTGGGAATGGTGGCTCCGCCATGAGCGACATGGTGATGTACGGCGGGATGCTGATGGGTGGAGAGCAGAACCCTGGATTCTTGAAAAATGTGCAGGAGGAGAGTGATCAGAGCTCAGGATTCGGCCATGGAAGTTCTAACAATAATGTTAATATGGCGAGAAACGGGACGAGGTTGGGCAATGACATGACGACTGTCGATTTCCTGGGGGTGGGAGGATCTCGGCCGCAGAATTTGCACCACCATGATGGGATGGAGGCAGTGGATCACCAACAGAGGATGCAGGTGATGCAGAGTAGTAACCCTTTCCATCATGGAGATTCTGATGTGGAGAAGCCATTGTACAACTCGTTTTGAGGGAAGAGGATGTTCTTGTCATCGTGCATGGAAATGTCAACGTCGAAAGAGAGGGATTTTGAGAATTTTTTCCATGCAATGTTGATTGTTGATCAGGGTTTAATGAACTTTTGACAATTGCAAATAACCATCATTCCTATATTTCGTCTTTCTTTCTCTTCTGCTTCGATCCATATACATATACATGAGCACCTGTCCGACATGACATAATACAACAAAATAATATGTTTCAAATGTATGTGAATCAAAGCTTGTCATGTTCTTATAATAAAACAAAACATGGGGAATCGGAACAACACTGCGCGATCAAACATTTGCAATATTTGCAGCTTAGAAGGGGAAAGGAGACAATGTTACAAGAGAAGGTCTACAAAAAGACCAGCAAATTATCAGAGAAACATCTCTTCTTATGTTGTAATGTCATTTCTACCTCGTATATGACCTGCATCGGGGTATTTATAGCGAAGTGAGTAAGTATGTGTTAGTGGGCCCTTCGTTTTGTCTCCAGCAACTCAGGCATCGGGCGCCCAAGACGTAGTTGAATCGAGACGTGCATGATATTAGGCACAACCTCCAAAATCTTCTTTTCAGCCTCTTCTGCAACCTTTGCAGCCTCCCTGGTTTTGCATCATCATCATATAAAGGTTTTGAGTAATTTCCAAAAAGAGAAGGGGGAAAATTAAGCGAGACGGGGAAGATTCTAATTGTGCTCATCTATAGAGAGAAGTTTTCACCTGATTACTGTGTCGGGGGGCATGGAGACCTCAATTTCAAGAAAATATTGCCCTTGCAATGAGTGTCGAGTGATGCGCTGGACTTCCATTTTCTGGAAAACAATTCAGAAAATGACAAGGGGTTTTTCGAAAATAGACCAAAAGGCCAGGGGGTGTAGTAGTAATTAACCTAACAGAAATAAGTGATTTAGAAACAGGGTGATACCTCCGAGAAATTGGAGGATAAAAGCTTGGAAACAGTGTCTTCGACATCTGTTTGATTCTCCAACGAGAGAGTGCCCCCCTGATGGTTTGATCTTTTAGAGTTGCTTTCGTGGTCCATAACACCTCCCGAAATATGTGAAATTCCAGGCTCTACAAACGAAACAGAATTGAACGTTTCATATTAAGAGAAGAATTTTCCCCTAATCTGCACAATTTTAACTGATTAATTACCTATGTGAATGAAGACTTCTGAAACTTCGGGATGGGACTGCTGAAGCTGATGACGAACATTTTCCCCAATATCATGCGCAGCACTAACACTAGAAAATGGATCCACCTACAGCGATGAAGAACACGAAATTTTTTTGAACATTCTTGAAGTACAAATCTATCATTAACTCAAGAAAGCATAGGAAAACCAACGTACCTCAACGTCTACATCAAGATACATATATGACCCTGCTCGCCTTCCTCTAAGGCGACTATACCCCTACAGATTCATACACTCATAAAGACATTGTTAACCTTTAAGATACCGAATCAGAGGGATATATGTGCGTGTATTGAGAGAGCAGTATATAACTTAAAGGGATAATTAAATTGACATATCCTGAGGTTTAGCATAATTACACAAAGTTCCCCTGAGGTCTGAAAATTTACAAAAACTTCCCTTATTTAAAAAATTTACATTACATCTGCAGCCATTCACTTTGATAATTTCATCTCTATTTTTTATGAACACCCTATTTTGCTCTTGGCACTTACTGATCAACATTTTACTTTAAATTGATGACAATAATAGTATGTGTTAAGCCAAATCTTAAGAGTTTGCAAGGGGAAATATTGTAATTTCGCAAACCACATGGGAAGTTTTTGTAATTAGGAAAAACTTCAGTGTATGTCATTGTATATTTGTATTTATCTTTGAATTGAACAAGAGAGGAATTTGAGACTGACTCACCTTCACTCCCTCAACACCCAATATTGTGTGTTTATAAGGTTTCATGTGTTGCGATGGAATAGCAGCGTCCACCAATTCCAATATACTAGATTAACATATATGTCAAGAAGGAGTCAGACAATGTAAATATTCTTTACTTGTGGTGAAACAGCAACAATTCTCAAAAACTACAAGAACATACCTCTGATAACCACTTTCAAGTCCGGCTTTGAAAATCATTCCAGAAACGAGAAGCCCAGCAAGAGGATCAAGGAATCTAACCCCGAGAATAGATCCACCTAATTTGCAAGTTAAGAGTGAAAATCATGACTAATGAGAAAAAGATCAATCGAAAGGGTAATCATAATGAACATAATCCAACGATCAACATAGTTAATTAGAAATATTTGCAAAGAATTATGCCAAAACAGCATGAAATGGAAAAAATACCCTAAGGTTTGTCATAATTACACATATTTCCATGGCTGAGAAATTAAAAATACTTTCCCAGTCAAAGAATTCATTTTACATTTGGATCCATCCATTTTGATGATTTCATCTCTAAGGTTTTTAAAAATACCCCATTTTTCCCTTGGCACTTACTGATCAATATTTGACTTAAATTTCATTGACTTTTTTTTTTGGTAAGCAAATTTCATGTCTATGATAGCATGTGTTTTAACACCAAATCCTAGATTATGCCAGAGGAGGCTTTTGTAATTAGGCTAACCCTCAGGCATGTCAATGTAATTATCTCAGGCAAAATTTTTATGTGACACTTGTCGACAATGAAGTTGATTGAAAAGACAAATATTTACCAACCCCAATGAGAGCAACCACCGATGAAATAGCATCGGCCCGATGATGCCAAGCATTGGCTTTCATGAGCCCGCTTCCAGTCTTTTCGCCCACCCTCTTTGTCATCCAGTACAGCCTTGTACAGATAATATGTAAAATAAGCCAAAATCCAAATAAGAGTACATAATCAAAAAAAAAAAAAGGAAAAGGAATGACTATTTTACCCTTCTTTGACACCTATAGATACTATGGCCATATTCAATGCAAGAATCGGGTGGTCCATGTCTATTCCATGGTGATGTCCACCATGATGGTGGCTGTGTGCATGGTTATTAACCGACTGATTAACAATCTCAGGAGCAGCAGACAATACATCCTGCATAGGGAAAATATAGTGATGAAAGTACGAATATACATATATATATGGACAAAGTGAAGTTCTTTCATATATATCCTCCACATAAATGTATGCAATGGATAAAATAAAGTTCTTTCATGCATTATAATACAGAAACATACTGTTATAACATCTAAAGCATGCCAGGCAATGCCTCCAGCAGTCACCAAAAGCACACTAGAAATTCCAAGAGCTCCCAATGTCTCAAACTTGCCATGCCCTAAAAATGAAGGGTAAAGTTAATGCCGAGAGAACCATCATTGCTATAAAGATAGAATTCATCTAACTGTCTCTTGGTTATAAAATATCATAATAATGATTCTGATGAAAGGTCAAAGTACCAGAAAACCCGTAAATTTCATGATTTCTATACACAAAAGGTGGATACCGGAACTCCCTTGAAACTATAAACATCATTAACATAAGTTGCTCTACCCTGCAGATGTCTTCATCCTCATTTTGATCAATGCCAAAACGATAACTAAGATAGCATATACCGATTTAAGAGAATGGCATAATTGTACGGAGTTTTTAAAAAAAAAAACTAATCAAAGATCATCAAAAAAATGTCAACTTTAAGCTAAAAACATATCGAATGAACCGAGTAGTGCGTAGATACAGATCAAAGGTGACCATATGGATGTTCTTTATCCTTGGGCGCCTTCGCAGCTTTAAAAGACAACAATGCAACCCCACTCAATACCTAAATCATCACCAACAAGCAAAACATTAACTAAAGAAAAGTGGAAAACCAACAGCGGAAAAAGCAACAAATTATCTGAAAAGCATACCACATCCGAAATCGAATGCGCCGCATCAGCAATTATTGCAGTGCTGCCGGAGAGATAACCCGTAACGGCTTTTCCGGCGGCCAATCCGATATCCGCCGCCAAACCCAGACGGAAAATCTTCTCCCCCTCTTTCCCAGACTGAGAATCCTGGTCGCCGTGGTGGTGGTGGGAGTGGCCCATATGCCACCGCCTGTAAATCTTGAAATTCGGGTTTTCAGAATCGGAAGTCGACTGATCATGGAGCTTGTGATTCAAGGCAGGGGTAGAAATTTTACGAATATTGGAACAAGATGATGAAGATGATCGGATTCTTGATATGCAGGTTTTGTGAATTGGGTTCAGATTGATCAAGAATCTAAACCCCATTTTTGTTGAGAAATTTTGCTGAAATCTAGTCGTTGAACAGAGGATTTGAGCTGGGAGCCTGGGACGAGAGAGATGTGGGAGGAAATAAAAAACTTACATATAAAATAGCCCAAAATAATAATAATAAAAAACGTTTTATTATTATTATTATTTTTTGATGCTAAAAAGCGTTTTATTTAAGCAAATATAAAATATATATGTTTCGCTAATTCTATTACTTAGGAAAAAAATATTCGTCTCCAAAGGGGAATATATAACTTTGTCACATGATATTTTTAACTTTAGGTGTGAGTCGTGAGACCAAAATTTCCAATTTGATGATGG
This sequence comes from Lantana camara, assembly GCA_037501455.1. Classification (NCBI taxonomy): domain Eukaryota; kingdom Viridiplantae; phylum Streptophyta; class Magnoliopsida; order Lamiales; family Verbenaceae; genus Lantana; species Lantana camara. The sequence continues at coordinate 135,271,584 of CM074855.1, forward strand.
GAAATTTGAGCATATATTACCTTTCGTTAAGAGATATTTGATATGTGATATTAAAATTTATCTGACTCATAGTATCGAACTATCAGTATCATTATAACTTTTTAACGGACCTTTTTGGAACCATCGGCACTGCCTAAACTTTTTTAGAGGATAGAAATATAGTTCTAAATAAACAAGAATGTAAAATCTTGTCAAAATTAGAATGGGAACACCGAAAATGAAATTCACTATTCTCCATAACAGAAAATGTTTCAACATGTCACAAAGCCTAATAAAAGGGCGTTTGTATTCCATAAGTAAATCATTATGGATGATGAAAGTGTAATTTTTTAAATTAAAAAAGGCTGTATGTAAATACTCCTAACCGTAGGGGGTCTAAGTGTAATTTACAGTAAAATTGATTGAAAATCCGTACAGATCCCTTTCATCATCTTGAAGAGGATTTTACACATCTTCCATGCCATTTTTTTTTTTTCTATTGCCAACATTAATGAATCAATTGCCATTTATGCAGAATTTAAAGGTTCTTGTTTGTGTACAAGATGTAGATTATCTGCTTATGTTCCCACAGGAAAAACTAACCATCAAACCAAACTCAGGATTGTGCCTGCGAACCACCACCAAGTGCAGAAACCAACTAAGAATCAAGAATGTCCTCTGTATACATTTCCAGACAAATGTCCAAATACATTTCATCATCAATAAAAAAATACTCCAATCTACATCTCACGCAAGGCCACATCCCACGTGTCGGGGGAGCGTTGCAAAATTGATCACCGCTATCTTCTCTGGTCTCTCCACCGTTGATTTCCTGTACCTCCCATCCGATGGTCATGATAAGCAGACGGGCACACCCCGTTCTGCTGCACCACCCTATCTTCATTATAAGCTTGCCTTAAATTCACATTAGGCCCGTTATAATATTGGCCTGGTAAATACTCGTGATGCCTAGAAGGACTATTATCCGGGCTCCAAGATTCATATTCGGGCCTACCTCTGTGGGCATTTTGACCCACCCAGGTACCCGCGCCGTCTCCGTAAGCATTATAGTTATTCACTGTTACATTATTTTGATATTGATGATTAAATTCCTGCATATGGGGGGAAGGCGTTGGCTTCAAATGGTGGGCTGTGTTACCGGTTTCGGGCCAAATCGTCGGGAGCCGGTTATGATTAACAATAGTGTTGGCGTTTATCATCATTTCTGTGGTTACGTATTGCACATTGGAAGAATAAGGTTGGTGGTGCATTTGTGGGTTTGCGGGTGCCTGCCATTGTTGCAGAGTAGGCTGCACCATGTGTTGGCCGGTGACCGAAGGCTGACCGGCCAAAATTGTGGTGGCCGGAATCTGAGACTGCAGTAAAGCGTTGGCCGGAGACGCCATTCCTTGGTGGCTGACGGCATGAAAAGCGGCTGAGGGTGGCTGATATGTGGTGCCGTTTGCCGCCATATTCTGCCGTGAAAATGGGTTTCTTGAAAAGTCGGGCTTTTGTCCATTCTGCATAAAAAGAATGAGATTTTCTGTTATCAGGCAGATTTTACCAGTCCAATGAGAAAAGGCGAAGACAAAGCATTAGCAATGCGAAATAATGAATTGTCCATGTCCAAGACACTGTTCCTAATTCATCCAAAATTTCCTTATGGGAACTCAGTTTTTTTCTTCTTTTTGTTTTTCTTTGGGGGGGGTTTTGTAATTTTTTATTGGTGTTTTTCCTGTTCAATTATTTTATATTGTACTTTGGATTGAGGCAGAGTCTGTCCGTGTTCATCCCAGTTGGGCGTAAAAAATGAAAAAGAAGAAAGGATTAAAGTAAAATGAGGATCAATATCAATCAATCAAGAGAGAATGGCCAAAATTGCTTTTTTCTTTATTCCCTTTCTTCTATTTTTTAACTCTTACAACGCTCTTAATCTTCAAGTAATCGGTTGTTCAGTTAGCATACTACTAACTGGACATATAAAAATTTACCAATTTTGGGAATATCCTGGAATTTTTTACCAATTTTGAGAATTACTAGTACACGCAATGTGCTAAAATTACGCACCGGAACAGGGTCGCTCGAAGGTGTTGGAGACGGTAGTGAAACCTCGACATTCTTACCATCAACATTTCCAGCCAAATTAGCCAACGAACCGACCCCATTTGCCTTAATCATATCAAGCAGCTTCACAGTCCCCTCACTGGACAAATCACCAGCTTTTCCAGATGTCAGTGCAAAAACCAAATCTGGATTCTTCAACAGAGCTGCCAACAGTTCAAGATCCGGTTCAGGCATTGAGTCAGACGATGTAGACGGAATGTCTAGGCTGCCATTAGCAGATTCTATAGTTTCAGCATCAGGCAACTGCTCAATAGGGATTTCGGGTGTTAATGTATCATCGTAGTCCATTTCCCGGTCCCAAGGTTCCCTTGGGTTAGATGGGATTTCTTGTATTGACCTGTAAACGGTTTCTCTCTCACGCCTAATCCTGTTTTTCTGAACCTCAACTTCTTTACTACTGGAACCGTCACCGACGCTCCATGTTTCGTCGACTCTCATTTCTGCATAAGACGAACAAATCAGGTGGAGAACTATGTTTTTGTAGAATACTAGGTATTTTTTCTTTTTTTCCATCTTTGCAACCCCAAAATCACATCAAAAACACTAAAATACAACATAACACTGGAATATCATTTGTTTTAGTTACACAACAAAATTCGATAGAGCACCCTACTCAAATTCTTATGCCATAAGTACATAACATCAACTAAATAGACGGTTACAAACAATGGATTTGCACAGAAAAAATCAATTATCACATCCAACAACTTCACAAACTAATCACGAGAAAGGACAAAATTTTGTTCACTTCCAATCATTATTTAACCAAGTGTAAGATCGATCACTAATCAAATAAAGAAGTCCAACAGAAAAGATAGAAAATATCATCATACTACTCATTCATGTGTTCATAAAGAAGATCCAAAAGTAGATGGAAATTAATATCGCAAATCTTAGTATATTAATATTATGAATTCATCAACATTGCTTCACTTTATACCTGTCAATATATAGCATTTAATTTCAGAGGAACAGCAAGTAGGAAGCTGTCTAATATTTAGAAAGAAAAAGGGAAAGCCGTAACCAAGAGCGACATCAAGGTAATATTATCCTCTCAGAAGTTCACAAACAGCGGTTATCAAAATTTCAAGTTTCAGCTTTGTAAAACCTTCTTTCAAAAGAGCCCAACCGTAGATAGTCAACTTGATTGCAGTACCATCAGAGAAATCATAATTTGGAACAAGCAAAACACTAAAAGGGCGATAAAAACAAGAAAAATGTACCTGACGGTGTTCGCCATGCAATTTGGATTCTCTTTAACTTCTTCCATGGAGGCTCCTCGACATTCAGAGAAGCTTCAATTTTGGAGGGAGCAGTATCAAGTTTCTTCTGTTCCTCAGGTTCAGTCACTTCAGTCTGAAGAAGAGATTTAGAAACCGGCGGCACAACACTAGCATGCAAAGAGGTACATCTGTTCTGACTTTCTGGTTTTACTTTTTCATCAGGACATGTTGTCTTAGCATATTTACTCTGCATAAACTGAGCACGCATTTTTGCTTTCTGAATATCATCAGCAGAAAGTGGCCGGCTTTGAGTTGCAGGTGTTGATCGTGCAACCTGAGGGCTTCTCGTAGCCGATCTTTGACTTGGATGCTCCACCAACTGAACTTTCCGGCGCTCCCGAGCATCTATAACTTGTTAAGGTGTACTATTTCTAAAACCAAGACAGGTGGAAAAAGAGGATCTACTGCCGTGAATAAAAAAACGAATCAACAATTCTATAAGATTAGATATCCAAGTTATTGATGCAGGTCACTAAGGTGTTACTCTTGCAAGTAATTCCAGCCTCAGAGCATCACAAAGAAGATAGGCTGCTTGGTTTGCTTTTTCACACCTAAATTTTCTGAGAATCCATTATGTTATTTACTGGTCCAGCTTACCTCAAGATTTTGTCTTCATGTCATTAAATTTTCATATAAAAGTTGAAATTACTGTAATTTGCATGATTAAAGGCTTCAGAATTAATTCACCAGCTCGTTGCCAGGTTGAGATTTCCATCACATTTGGTGGGTATTAGCGTGATATACAGAAAAACTCATATTCACTGGCCATACAAACATTCGTTACTGCAGATTGTAACAACCTACGAATTGAGGTTAGTTTAGCCTAAACTGGCCAAACATTAAATGTATTTATTACCAATCGATATCAATATCACAAGTCACAATAAATCTACCAGTTTGTTCAGCCAATCAATGTTATGAACCTTTGAACTCGGATTTGTAATGGGCACCACAGCAAATAACCATGAGAACTTCAACTACTTTGAAAAACCCTTACATCAGTGGAAAAGATCAACTATCACGATTGCAACTAATTTCTGATTAACAGAAAGGTGTCCTTTCACCATTAAAAATAGTACATGTGCGTGACAAGGCTAAGAAAACAGAAGTCCAAAACATAACCCTATTAGAACGCTTGCTTAATATCCAAAACCAAAACTAACCTATACAGCCAGCTTTTGGAAATCTGATGAGATTATTGAGGAAAAAGAAACTCCAGGACTAGCAACCTGATGTTGGGTTAGACGAACATGAGATACCACAAGCTAACACGTGCTTTGAGCACTAGAAGCAACAAATTGGAGGTCACCTCGCCATTCACAGGCCCGTTGATTAGAATCTCCAATTGTTCAATTCAAGTATTAATATTTCTTTTCCTAGAGTGCAGAAACGTTATTTATTGTTGTGGTAGCACCTAAATGTTTGCCAAACTCAGGAAATCTAACTCACATGTGGTAGACTATAGGCTCATAAGTCAATGTTTGAGAGGTACTCATAATAACTTATTACTTTATTTTAGCTTAACAGTTTGTTTAATTTTCTTTCAGTAGCAATTTACCGAACATTTAGCACTGACCCTTCGATGCACTTGGAGAATATTTACTAGTTTGGCATGGAAAATCGGACGTCTCATCAGTCATTAAAATTTTGGTTTCACAAAAGGATAGCAAATGCAAGAAAAGAAATCCTCATCAGCTTAAAACTTCATTTACTAATGTTGAGGCTTGAGAAAAGCTCGGTTTATAGTAATCATGGGGAGCAAAAGGTAAGTGGTGTAGCTTAGCGGTTCAGCGCTATGCTAGCTTAACCAGAGGTCTCATGCTCGAGTCCTCAAGTCCTTGGGAACACAGCTACCATTGGTAAGGAAGCTTTACACCTAAGTGGTCTAACCCAGCTCGAATCCAAATAGATGGATGTAGAACAAAAAAATAAGATATGGTTCTTTGATCATTCATAACAAATACTAGGATACGGGATGACAGAACACCTCGCCTTTTATTAGAGTCCTCTCCTGATGCTGTAAGCATTTTTAGAGGCTGGGCAGTGTCCAATTTCCTGTGAACGAAGCCTTGGTTTAGAATGCATAGAAGTATAACAAACTGCACACGATTTGATGGATGTAGAAAGATGAAAGTCGAATACCTGTGGTTATCAGGATTGTCGCACAAGAATTTTGAAGCTTCTTCCTGAAGTTTTAAAAATGAGGTTAGCACTCATAGAAACATGCTTTCGAGCATTACTTCTATAAAACTCAACAACACTTACATGGTTGTTATCTTTTAAATCCCATGATTCAACCATAACTTCATTAATGCTGCATATTTAAAGGCATTGACTTTAGACAAAGCAAAATATACTTTATACATATATGTGATGAAAATTGAAATGTAGGCTTGCCTCTGCTTCAACAGCATCTCGTCCTGTAAGTCACTTTCGGATTTCGATCCATTGCTTTTCTTCGATGATAGGTTCTTTCCAAACATTTCGCTCCATTTAGATAATAGGATTCTTGCCCTGTGTGAGATATCTGATCTTCAAATCAGAAAAATGAGCCAACTAGCAAAGGAGCTTCAGGCAATCTAAGTTTAGGATGGTAAACACAACGAAAGGCAAATAATAGAACTGCTATAAGTTAGCATTAGAAAAAAATCCGCATCAATTTCATTATCAACAATAAAACTGCATTAGATAATCTGAGATTATTGTACAGGTTTTGGAAGAAAAATGTAATACTAGGAGTTGTTACTGTTTTATAGTCTCGGTCTATAGAAGAACTTACGAGACAAGTACGAATTAAGTGTTCTATTCAGCCTTCCCACACAAAAGCAAAGATTCACATACTCATTAGTGATTTTGCATAAACAGAGGCAAACCCACCCATGAAGCAAATAGAAGCAAAAAAGAACACACCTGATGTCCTGTAAAACCGCAGCCTATTAACACTTTGCAAGATAGCAGACATATGCACAGGGAGCGCCTTGCGCATCGGCAAGTAATGAAGCACCTGAACGTGCCAAATTAGCATATAATCCATCGGACAGAAGCATTAAATTAATCAACAATATTCAGTTGGTACCTTAAGCACAACACGAAGATAACTTGTTTGCTCTTCGTTAGCTGCTTCACTTAACCAGGTTGCTAATATCATCAGTCCGCCTTGGGTTAGAAACCTGCATATACAAGAAAATATCACAAGAAATGGAATGCATTCTACATCATTAGACATGAATATATGAGAAAGTACCAATTTAGCACAGAAGGATTTTCCATTCGCAGAATCCATTGCAGCAATTTGACCTGTCCAGAGAATGATTCTTCTTTTCTCATAGAACTGAAAATATTTTGAACAAAATGTTGGTCTGACTCGTCCATGCCAGTGAAAACCTCATCTGCCTTGGAGCATGAAGGTCCTTCATCAATATTTGTTGGGGTAATTGCCTCTAAGGGAACTGGTTCCATCGGAACATTGGGATCTAATGTGGAGTTAATCTCATTATGTACTTCACCACCGCCAGAAGATTTATTAGCCTTCTCTCTGGACAATCTGACAAACTTCCGCACTCTTGAGCGCTGACCATTAAAAAAATCACGAACCTACAAACAACAAAAATAGAAAGATAAATTAGTTAATGCCTCAATTACACAGTATTTTTTCTGTTGCAACTCCCAGTAACAGGGGGTTTTAGGCAAGTAACACGGTATTCACAGAAAACACAGACAGCACAAGGGAACTGGAAAGAACCTGAGTTGCTGTAACTCCAAATTGAGCACTGATCTCCCGAGTTTCTCGCTTGCTAATTGCATCTTTGATGGAGAACACACAATGCATGTACTTTACAGCCTTGGGATTAAGCAAATCCCTGGGTCTCTTTCCTGTAAATCGGATAAATAAGAACCGAACAATGAAAAAAAAAATGCCGAGTTTTTGTGAATGCATGAACTGTTAGCCATAGCCATGAGAAGTTCTCAGAGTGACCGAAACGCACCATGAGAATGAATTCACCCAGTAGTTCTATATAATTACCCACATACATCAAATAAAACTAAATCCAATAATATGAAATCACAATATGAAAGCAAAAGTAGGCACAGAGACACAGAAGACTCACCAATTCTAATTGACAACGCTCCGGCAGCCTGCATTATTTCGAAAAAGTAATCAGAATCATCATTTAACAAGCGGTATGCAAAAAACCCAATCGAAGGTAGAGACAAATCAAACTAGAGACCATCTCTTGAGAAAGGGGATTGACGCCGCTTAGTTTGCATTGTATGGCGACTATCTGTTGGAGCTTCTCAAGCTGATCCTGGAAGAGATCCTTCTGCGCATCCAACAAGTCCCGATACGTCGTCGTTGGCGGCGCCAGTTCCATCAGCTGAGTTTCCCTCGAAAGCTCCATCTCTCAGTTCCAATTTCCGGATCGAAAAAACACGAGCATTTCAGAAAAACAGATGGCAATAGAATCTCACAGCAAACAAAGAATTATGATTTCAGAATCTCAATTGTGCTAGGGTTTAGGGTAATTGGAAGAACAGATGAAAGGGAATTGGAGAAAAGGGATGAGAATTTGAAATTAGGGTTCTGAAATTACAAATTTGGGTGAATGCTGTTGTACTTATGGCAGCGAGGTTCAGTATTAGAAGCTGTAGCGACGTAGAGGACACGCGCTTTCTTTCTTTACTGTTAAATAATATAAATACTACTAAATTATTTAATACTAGTAATAATTAAATAATAAATGATAACATTAACTAGTAAATTCATTTTTTCACCAAATATATTTAATCTTTACAAAAATAAAAAATAAAAAATTGTTAATTAAATATATTTAAGTGTTTCGATTCTTTTTTTTTTTGAATAAAAAGTGTTTAGATTCTAAGTTGTTATTGTTTTCCTACTTTGAAGTAATTAATTGCACTTATGAGATAAATAAATGTTCTATTTATTGTAGTTTTTTTTAGTCAAATTATGTTTATTGTAATTGATATCAATAATGCGTTTAGTTTGAGAGGCATAGCAGGAATAAATTAATATTTGAGACATTTTGTGTAAAACAAAAATGGTTCTAACTATTTTTAGACTTTTATACCACGTTGTCCATTGATGTTCGTATACTTTTAAAATATCATATTATCATATCTGAACGAATTGAATATTCATATCGGACATGATGTAATACAATTGTCACATAATAAATTACATCATATAGAGCGACTCTATCGGATACTACACCTTACATAGTTACAAAATTTTCACTTATAGTTTGATAATAAATTAAAATATCCACCACGCATTTAGATTATGTTACAAATTGGTACGTTTTCTTTATTAAAATTTTAGTATGCAGTATTGAAACATATTAAATTTATTATATGGAATTGATGATACATGATTTTTTTTCAAATGAGTCATTATAAAAACTACTAATCTCACTAAAACTTTTCAAAATAACCCCTTCTTAAATAATTGAGACTGAGAATTTTAATTAAAATTAATATTTAATTAATGTTACAATCGAAAGGGTATAAACTTCACACTACTAATAATAAAGTTGGGTATAAAACTATACGTTAAAATCTTAAAAAAAAAACCGTTTCAATCCCTAATAAAACCTAATAAAGGAGCGTTCGTATTATACGTGCAAGTCATAAAGGTGAAAAGTGTAACTTTTTAAAACCATGATTCTAAATGTGTACGTCTAACTATAGGATTCTAAATGTAATTTATCCTGTATATAACAAATTCGATTAAATTATGGAATTTTTTTTTTTTAAAAGATGTTTTTATGCAAATACACAAACATAAAATTGGTAAATATCCAATCAAAATCTAATAAATAACATCCTAATTAATTAGAGAAATAATTTAATAATTAATTAAAGAAATGTGGAATTATGACCTCAAATTCAACTAATATTAGTACATAATTCCGTTAGTCGTTACATCATAGATGAATGCTCCTATTTAGCTGGCCATTTTAGCGGGTTTTCCCCTCTTTGGAATTCATTTTCTCTCTTCAAAATTATTCCACACTCGTACACTATAAATACCAGAACTAGCAAAATTTGTTGCCCTCAGCTCACTCTTCCACATGTTCTCTTTCTCCTTGAGCTACGAGGATTTTTGCACGTATTTTGTGTATGTTTTGGAATTACTGTTCATGTTTATTTGTTCTATGATAGTGTGTTTGAATTTTGATCGTTGGCGATGATCGGCAGCTGGCTGATCACATTAGGGATTCGTGGGAAAACTGCATTTTAGTTTTAACTTAATGTTGTTGTTTGGAGGAGGGAAAAAGTGGAGTTTTGTGATTTGTTTGTTGTTTTTGGTTGGGCATTGTGGATTTAGAGCTGAGGATGTTATTGGTTGTTTGAGAGTGAAGAATTGTGGGTGGGGAGTTGTGGAGAAGCTGAAATTGATGTTGTGCTTATTGATTTTGAGTATTATTATTATTATTATTTATTTATTTATTTATTTTTGATTGGGTTGAATTGGATTATGAATTTGGTTGCAATTGGTTGAAATAAGCTTTGATTGATGTAATGTAAAGATGTTCGTCCATTGATAGGGTGGAAACATGCATTTGTTACTGTGATTAAGTGATGATTTTTAAAATATGGTGTTGTAGAAAGTAGAAGAAAATTGAGCGAAGATGACGATGCCTCAAATGAAAACGGTTGAGTTCGACGAAGGATGGAATTTCATGGAATCGGGCATCACAAAGGTGAAGAGTATTTTAGAAGGGACTCCAGAGTCACAGTTCACCTCCGAAGAGTATATGATGCTTTACACGTATCCTGTTTGAGTTATTTTTTCAAGTACCTATAACATTATAGAGAAATAAATGAAATGCAGCAGTGGTTTAGTAATGTCAATTGCTCGACTCAGGTTACATCTATGATGCATAAGTAAACTAGAGTAATTTTGTTTTTCAGACTTAATAATTTACCTTGACACGAAACACAGCACGATATATAACATGTGCACACAGAAGCCACCTCATGATTACTCTGAGCAGCTATATGACAAATACAAGGAATTTCTTGATAATTACATCAACTCAGTGGTATGTATTTTAGTTGATTAAGCCATTAGTATGTTATTTTTGTTCGGTTTGGCATATATTATATCTTGAAAGCAGCTTTAGTTTTTATTCATGAGAGATAATTCATGACTCATGAGGGATAATTCTATTAATTTTCTACCAAAATTTGGAATTGTGTTCAGGTCTTGCCACTTTTGAGAGAAAGACATGATGAATTCATGCTGAAGGAGCTTGTAAATAGATGGAAAAATCATAAACTCATGGTCAGATGGCTTATACGTTTCTTTCACTATATTGATCGATATTTTATATCTAGAAAGTCGGTTCCTCCACTGAAAGAAGTTGGCCTACTTTGCTTTCGAGATCTGGTTGGTTTTATATTTCTAACTTCTTTTTATTCACTTAGTGATTTATTATCTTTTGAACTGCTAATTCACTCCTCAATTTTGGATGATAGGCTTATCAAGAGTTCGCTTGCCAGACCAAAGATGTTGTTATTACTTTGGTAAGTCTCGTTTCGATTGTTGATGTGCATTATAATTTGATTTGTTTGTTTTACTTTTTGAATATCTATGACTATAACCTTGTTCTTATGGCAGATTAACAAAGAACGTGCTGGAGAGCAGATTGACAGGGCCTTGCTGAAAAATGTTTCAGATATATATGTTGAAATGGGAAATGGGAAAATGGATTATTACGAGAAGGACTTTGAAAGTTTCATTCTTACTGATACAGCTGCTTACTATTCTAAGAAAGGTTCTGAGTGGATTGCAGAATCCTGTCCTGAATATATGTTGAAGGTACATATAATATGAAACTTCCCCCCTTACAGTGAGAACTTTTCTTTGTAGTTGGGTACTTAACACCTGTTTGATGACATAAACAACAGGCAGAGGAGGCATTGAACAAGGAAAAAGATCGTGTTTTACATTACTTACATTCAAGCAGTGAGACAAAGCTTTTGGAGGTCAGTATGTTCTTATATCATCGAATATCTTTTTCAAATTTTGACTTAGTATCTTTATTACTTTAAAGAAAATTAAGTCCTCTACATGTAAAATTCCTCATGTTTTCTCATTGTTGTCCGCAGCAAGTACAAACCGAACTGTTGGTGAATTATACTAGCCAATTGTTGGAGAAGGAAGACTCAGGATGTTGTGCTTTGCTCAAAAATGATAAAGTATGAATACGTTGTTTGGTTTTTTAAATATTTTCAATAAAACCTACCTCTTTATACTACTCCAATTGCTTTATTCATTGGTTTTCAGGTAGATGACATTTCCAGAATGTTTAGGCTCTTTGAAAAAATTACTACTGGACTGGACTACGTTGCTGACAAGTTCAAGCAGGTTTGTTGTATTTCAAGAGTTATGAGATTTCCGGTGGTTTCAAGTTTTCATTTCATGTGCTATTAATGCTCATGTTGGGTTCTTGGTTCAGCATGTCACTTCTGAAGGTATGTTAGCGATCCAACAGGCTGAAGATTCTTCTAATGACAAGGTAAGTAATTTACATATCATTCTCGTGAGAGTTTATTTTAGGGATAATTACATTGGCATACCTTGAGATTTGACCTAATTACAAAAACCTTCACTAAGTTTTGGCGTAATGCATGGTATTGTTTCCATAAATTTATATTTCAAATGTTGATCAGTAAGTATCAAGGGCAAAATAGGATACTCCTTAAAAATGAAGATGATAATCAGACTTCATCGATTCAGATGCAAATCTTTGATAGGAATATTTTTGTAATTTCTCAAATCCCAGAGGATGTTTCTGTAATTTGGTTAAACCTCAGTGTATATCAGTGTAATTATCCCTTTATTTTATATTATTTTGCTTTAACACTTTTGTTTTTGGTTGTCCTACAGACAGAGAAAGGTGGTGAGCAGGTAAATGGTTTTACATGCGATATTTAATACTTGCATAATTCAGTATGTTTGTATGGTTTAGTTTATGTTTAACCTATGTTTATCTTTTTGCAGTCACTTGTGCCTAAACTCCTACAACTTCAAGACAAGTATCTTTCTTACGTGACTGATTCTTTCTGCAATAATCCTCTGTTTCACAAGGTATTGTGTTGGAAGATTTATAAATTCGGAATAATTTGAAGGGTTTCCGATATAATTACTGTTGAATTTGGATTTGAATAATGTAGGCTCTGAAGGATGCTTTTGAATCCTTTTGTAACAAGACAGTTGGTAGCACAACGAATGCTGAGAATTTCGCTTCATATTGTGATCATGTTCTCAGGAAGGGTGGGAGTGAAAACAATGAAGAAGCCATTGAGGAAATTCTGGATAAGGTAACGTATTTTCTCATTAAGAAAAGTATAATAAAACTAATTAATTAATTAATAACTAGCAGTTTCTCTCCCCAATACCGAGGTTGATTGAAAGTTGAATTTGAGTTTTTTTTAGGTGGTCAAGCTCCTTGCCTATATCAGTGATAAGGATATATTTGCTGAATTCTATAGGTAATACCTTATCTTAGTTACTTTTATTTACATCTCTCTTATGTTGTTTGGTGTGTTTGTGTATAGTGACGATATTGATTGACAATTATGTCCATTGTTATAGGAAGAAGCTATCTCGTCGTTTGTTGTTTGATAAAAGCGTTAACGACGACCACGAGAGAATTATTTTGTCAAAGCTGAAACAACAGTGCGGTGGTCAATTCACTTCAAAGATGGAGGGAATGGTGAGTTTTAAGCTTCTTAAATTTACTTATTTTGCTATGGTGAATCTTAATTAAAAAAACAAACTCAGCTGCAAGAATTTTCTTGCTTTAGGTTACTGATCTTACACTGTCAAAGGAAAACCAAAACCAGTTCCAAGAATATTTGAACAATAACAATACTAATCATGGCGTGGATTTTACTGTCACTGTCCTTACAACTGGATTTTGGCCAAGTTATAAATCTTCAGATCTCACACTTCCAGCTGAAATGGTGAGATTTTCTTACCTTTGTTTGGTCAAATATTTAGAAATTTTATTTTGTTATTTATTTATCAATATGAAAAAAAATACTCATATCTCATTTAATAAATTCTACCAAAATTAAAATTTCGGCTCCACTCCTATTCCTGTGGTTTTTAAGATATATGAGTGAGTCCAACCTTACTGAGCACTCCTGTTTTTCAGGTGAAATGTGTTGAGGTTTTTAAGACGTTCTACGATGCCAAAACAAGACACAGGAAACTCACATGGATTTTTTCTTTAGGAACCTGCACTATCAATGGCAAGTTTGAGCCAAAAGCCATTGAGCTTGTCTTAGGAACGTATCAGGTTGATTATTTGTGAAATTACCCCATCCATAAAACAATGATGAACAAATAAAGGTCGAATCTTTAACAAATTCCATTTTTTTCATTATTATTTCAAAACATTCAACCAGGCTGCCGTTCTGCTGCTATTCAACACTGCAGACAAGTTGAGTTATTCAGAAATCAAGACTCAGTTGAATTTGGGCGACGATGATATAGTTAGATTGCTTAATTCCCTTTCATGTGCAAAGTACAAGATCATAAACAAGGAGCCGAATAATAAAACTGTGTCTTCAAGTGATACTTTCGAGTTCAATCCCCAGTTCACAGACAAAATGAGGAGAATCAGGGTTTGCATACTCATCCCACAACGAGTTCATTTCTGACAAAAAAAGTTAATTACTCATTACTTTCTTCTTTTCTTTCTGACAGATACCTTTACCCCCCGTGGACGACAGAAAGAAGATAGTGGAGGATGTCGACAAGGATAGGCGTTACGCCATTGATGCCGCCATCGTGCGCATAATGAAAGGCCGCAAGGTCTTGGGCCACCAACAACTAGTTATGGAGTGTGTTGAACAATTGAGCAAAATGTTCAAGGTATGTAGTTTTCTTGCACATAAACTGCACCTTGTCATATAAACTCAGTACTGGAAATGAATTTAGTTGTTATACTATCTTTGGCAGCCTGATTTTAAGGCCATTAAAAAGAGGATTGAAGATCTGATCACAAGAGACTACTTGGAAAGAGACAAGGAGAACCCCAATGTATTCAAGTACTTGGCTTAGTACTTGAAAAGATAATTATTTTTTTCTCATTTTTTTTCTTGAGAAGCTGCTATATAGTGTTATAGCCCATAGGTTACATAAAGGTATAAAGTGGGATAACATTGTTTGTTTGTTGTTCACCAATTATATAGATTCTTGATTTCATACACTTTTTTGTGTAAAACTTATGAGTCATCAAGGGCACGGCTCGGCTTGATTGGATTCAGGTTGGTTGTTATAAACAATGCACGATGGTCATGATTAAATCATAAAGTTGTAGCGCCACTTGGGGGTGATGGTAAGGATTTTGAACTTTTCTTGGGACTTTTCTATCGCTGTATCATGTGATTGATGAAATATATATTAATATTTTTTCAAGGAAAAAAATCCTTTTTTAGTCCCATTAGATTAGGAGTGGGAAAAAGTTAGTCCCATCAAATTCATAAATTCAAATTTCATCCCTTAAGATTGAAAAGTGGACAAATTATATCCATCTATTAAAAACTACATGGAAATCCATGTGATGATTATATATTTGTTAGTCAATATTATTTATGTTATTTGACTTACATTTTTTGTTGAAACTTTTCACACTTATGGACTAAAAAAAATTTCCCAAAAATCTCTAACATAAATCTCCCCCAAAATCTTTTAGTTTTTAAAATGATCGAAAAGTCTCCCCAAACCCAAAATTTTAGAATACTTTTTCTCTCTCACATAATGATGCTAGGGATATACACCAATGAAATAGTTGAAGAAATTTGATAAAATCATCGATTTGTGAAGAATTAAATGAAACGCTTAAGGTATTGACTGAAATATTGAGTGAGATATGGATAGAGACATGGCATAGGGTTTATAGTCTGTGAAGCAAACTTTTAACGTATTATTTGTTAGGAATAGTGCCCTAAAAGGCCGATTCGACGTAATCTACTTTCGGACTTTCCTTTTATCACAGACAATCTTTGAATAATATACGACTGATTATTATCATAGGTAAACATTTCTTTATATGCAATACATGTTTTTATGTGTTTCCACTATGTGCGCATGTATTAGAACTCCCCTAATCCATAAGGCTGTTAGAGACTTTGTCATTAGGTGAATAGCACATGAAACAAGCCCTAACTCAATGCTGGATTAAAAACCACTCCAAGTTGATGAGTCCAACAAACAGTGGGAGTGTTAATTTGGCTCGATCGAGACTTGCTCGTGGGATTGTGTCCTTAAGAAGGAGCATCCTGTTTCATGGGGTGTACAGTGCATAAGTTGATGCGTATGCAATACATGAGGGTGCTCATTGTTACAACGGGTACACTGAGTGTCGCGCGTGAGAAGATTCCTAAATGGGAAAGGAAGTTTCCACTTCACGAAAAGGAAACTTCCAGATTAGGAAATATCTCACAGGTCAATGGCGTGAGTAAAGTGATCCTTTGACTTGAGATTCCATTGATGCTTTGTAGGCTAACTCTGTAGTCTTAGGTATAAGCTTTAAAGGATGTCTCATGAGACAACTGATTCAAGGCTTATGCTAGGGTTGCACAAGTGGCACATGGAAGCATATGAGAATCAACAAAGGACCTATACTTGCTTTAATGTAAGATCTCTTATTGCATAAGTCGTTCATATGCCATCCTAAACCCTCAGCCGAGGTAGTGGATCAAGACATCAAGAAAAGGGTTTCTTGGATTGAGATCAAATGGATATGAAACGAACTTAGCTTTATGATTGAGATTAGTAGGGCTCTCATTATTCACATGCCCTAGATCTTGATCGAGAGATAGGATGGTAGGAGGATCATACCTCACAGTTGTCATTGACCGAAAGGTTCTTTCGAATATATATTCATTGTTCGGGTAGGGGTCACACACCTGTTGCTAGACTATGGTCGTGTGATCTTGTTAGGAATAGTGCCCTTAAAGCAGCTTTTGGCTTTACTATTTCCTTGTAATATCACAAACAGTCTTTGAATAATAAACGAGATGATTTTGTTCATAGACATTCACTTCTTTATGTGCTTATTTATGTCTGTTTGGGTTGACTGTGTTTTTGCATGTATTGAACTCCTCTTATCCGATGAGGCCATTAAGAACTTTGTTGTTATGGGAACGACACATGAAACAAGTTCTTAACTCCATAGGCGAGGATTAGAAACTTCTCCAAGTCGAGAGTCCGACAGATAGTGGGAGTATCGACCTTGACTCTGTTGAGACTTGCCTATGTGATTATGTCCTTTTGAAGGATCACTCAGTTTCATGGAGTGATAAGTGCATACGATGATGCGTTCGTAATACATGAGGGTGATTGTTACTAGAACTTCATCACGGAGATGTCCCGCGTGAGAATATTCCTAAATGGGAAATTAAGTGTCCTAGAAATTTCCAGATTAGGAAATATCTCACAGGTCAATAACGTGATTCATTAATCCTTAGACTTGAGATTCTGTAATGTCTCATATGAGCTAACTCTGTAATCTTTGATATAGGCTCAAAAGGGTGTCGCCATATAGACACCTGAACCACGGCCTATGTTGGGATTACACAAGTGACATATGTAGAATTAGTAGAGTCAATAAAGGACCTACACTTGTTGCAAGAACAAGAATGATCTCTTACTGATTGAGTTGTTCGTAGTCCATTAAACTTAAAACCTTGGCAAAGGTGGATAAAAGATCAAGACATCAAGAAAATGGGATTTTCTTGGATTAAGGTATAAATGGATATGAAACGAACTTAACTTTAAAGATCAAGAATATTTAGGCTCTAAGAATATTCCCATGCCTTAGTTCTTGATTGAGAGATGGAGTTGTAGAAGGATCGTATTTCACTGTATGTTATTGACTGAAAGGTTCTTCGATTCATTTCATTGTTCGGCTAGGGGTCACACATTCATTGCTAGATTACGATAGTGTGATCTGTGAAGTGATTAATTAATTAGTGAATTAATTAATTAATCTCACTGCTAATCGAATAATGAACATATAGGGTCACACACAAATGACAGGACACGAGGGTTATCGTAGGATGTTAATATGATTAACGAAGGATCAAAATGTTGATCGAAGAGGGCGAGACGAGTCACGCCCCGCCACGTGTCACGCTTGGAACGTGACTGCCACGTGAACACGTGTCATGTACACGTGGCCTGCACGTGTAATGTGCATGTGTTGTAACGTGGTTTTGGCGTGTAATTTTATTACACGCGAATTCTTTTCTATAATTAATTAATTAATTTAAGTCTTTTAATTAATTTTGAATTAATTATTAAGATTTTATTTCTCAAGCTTAACCCAATAAATAATTAATTGAGAATTAATTAATTTATTGAATCTTGACTTTTAGCTTTAGGAAAGTTGAAAAGTCTAACTTCCTATGGTAGGAGAGAGAAAATTATTCTTGCTAGACTTGGAGAATAAGTTAGGAACTTATTTTCTCCAATCAAATAAATAATTAAATTAGTTAATTAGTGAGCAAGAAAAGAAGTCCACTAGGTTTAGGAAAACCCTAGGGAGTTCGGACCCCTCTTGTATAAATACAAGGGTGGGACTTCTCTTATTCTTTAGACCAACACTCACGAAATGTTAAGTTTTTGAGAAAAATAAAAGAAAAGTTTTCAAAGCAAAATCCTAGCCATTAACACAAGTTATAGAACTAGCATTCTCACTTGCTTGATCGTGTTCTAGGACTGGTGTGGATACGCTTTAGAGGATCGCTGCTTTGGGATCTATCGAGAACCGTTCGAGGGACATTCCGCTTGAAGGGTGTTCAGTAGGCGGTACTGACATCACTAGAAAGCTTCAATCTACGTAAGCTTCTAAACTCCCTAAGATACGATACGAGATTTGCAAGTCCATGATCAATCTTTTGGAAAAATTTTAAATTTCCGCTGCGTTTCTGCTCTAGTTTTCCAACAGATCTATGAACTAATAAAGCGTATTAGTCTCACTGCTAACTGAAAATGAACCTAGGGGGTCACACACAAATGCCAGATTCAAAGGGTATTGAAGGAAAGATCAAATAGTTGATCGAAACGAGACCACACGTGTAATGTACACGTATGGCACGTGAGTTCGAGTTGGGCGTATGGTCCAATTTCTCAATTGGACCATATGTTAATTAATTGGAGAATTAATTATGAAGCCCAAGTATAATTAATTAAGAGAATTAATTATAAATCCCTAAATATAATTAATTATAAAGCCAAAGAATTAATTTTAGCTCGTTAGAATTAATTAGAGAATTAATTCTAAGGCCCTTCATGGAATTGATTAGAGAATTAATTCTAAGTATTTAATTATTTAGTTATTCTACTTTGATTAGAATAAATAAATATTAAATATCTTCTATTTATTATTCTAGTAAATATTAATTTTAATATGATTAGAATAAATATTATTGGAATAAGATATTTAATTATTATTAGAATAATTAAATATTCCTAACTTGATTAGGAGCTCTTTTCTAGAAGGAATATATATCTTATTTTGAATAAGATTCCTATTACTTGTAGAGAAAGAAAATAGAAGTAAAGTCAAAGTTGGAATCCGATTCCAACTAGAACTAAAGGGGCTCAAACCCTAGCCTATATATAGGCAATGGGGCGTGAGTTTTTGACCTTACGCGTGACATGGGGATCACGCCCAAACTACGGCTTCATGATGGGAGAATTCTCTTGCTCTCTTTCTTCTCGTTTTGTTTCTTTCTTTACACATGTCGTAGTACCAACATGCTCACTCACATGATTTGAATCTAGGACTGGTGTGGATTATTACTCTCGAGGAGACCTATCGTGGAATCTATTAGAAAAAATCTTTCGAGGGACGAGGGTTGCCATTACCGCATGAAGGACGTTTGAGGGCTGCTAAAAACGTGTCAAGAAAGCAAAGATTCTTGTAAGTTCTTGAATCCCTAGGAATAGAAATAGAAATTGCAAGTCCGATCTTGCTTTTTGGGAAAATTTTTAAATTCCACTGTGCTTTCTGATCGTGTTTTCCCCAACATTATTTGTACCACTAAGACAAATAAGAGCATGATGCAATGCAGTCCAGAGATTTATCTCCAATTCAATCATAAAGAGTAAGGAATACTTCTGGCATACTAAAAAAATGATAGAAAAAACTATGATGTCCAGATAAATGACCAAGGCATTAACAAAAAACAAGACAGTACAAAATTAACTGTAATTAAAATTAGAATGATCATTTTGATATTCTGGATTAGATTTTGTCTGTTAAATCAGTGACAGAAAACTTGATGGTTTTGAATTTTCAATTGGTACTATTAAGGTTATGGTCAACTTTATATATATCAGTTTTTGTCAATGAAATGCGTATATTTAAGTTATATTTGTTGAATAATATTTTTTTTGTTTATTTTATTTATTAGCATCATACTGTTATTAACACATGTTGTATCATCTTATTTATTATTAAATTTAATTATTATATTAAAAAAATGTAATTAAGCCTAATCTTATCGGTAAGTTAAATTATGTTGTGTAGATTGTGCAAAAAATGTGTGATATTTATAGGATATAAAGTGGTATATTCTCCTAACAAAATCACCCAAAAAACTACAGTTTTTTCTATAAAATTGAACTCTAACAGCACAAAAGATTCAATTTTACAAAAGTTAATGGAAGGATGTAATTTGTCCACTTTTTCAATTTTATGGGATGAATTTTGGATTTATGAACTTTATGGAACTAACTTTTTGTTAGGAATTGTGCTCTTAAAGCTGACTTGTAATGTCCGCTTATTCTATTTCCTCGTAAAACGCAGACAATCTTTGAATAATGACAAGTGAAATAATTTGATCAAAGGAAATCACTTCTTTATGTGTGCTCTTGTATGTTTTGGGTGTTTACTTTATGTGCGCATGTATTAGAACTCCCAGGTCTATAAAGCATTTAGAGTTTTGTCTTTATGGAATAATGACACATGAAACAAACCTTAATCTAAACTAGAGTAAAAATTACTCCAAGTCGATGAGTCCAACAAATAGTGGGAGTATTAACTAGACTCGATTGAGACTTGCTCATGGGATTACATCCTTAAGAAGGAATCATCCTGTTTCATGGGATGACAAAGTGCATGGTGAATGCGTACGCAATACACGAGGGTGCTCATTAATAGAATGAATACAATGAGGTGCCCCGCGTGAAAACATTCCTAAATAGGAAAGGAAGTTTCCATTTCTAGAAATAGAAACTTCCAGATTAGGAAACATCACACAAGTCGATGGCGTGTTCAATTAATCCTTAGACTTGAGATTCCATAGTTGTCTTATGTGAGTTAACTATGCAATCTTAGATATCACTACAAGAAAACAACTGAAAACCGACGGGGAAAAAATCAAAGAAATTCCAACGGAATTCCCACGGCTAAGAAAATTTGCATTCCAACGGAAAAGTAGTTGGAATTTCATCGGGAAATTGGGCGGAAGTTTTAAAAGAATTGCGCCAAAAATTCCAACGAAATTCTATTGGTGTTCCATTGGAATTCCGTCTAAAATTTTGGCGCAATTCTAAAAAAAATTGCGCCAAAAAAACCAACGGAATATTTCCGTTGAAATTGAAATGAAATAAAAATTCCAATGGAAAACCGACGGGAAAATCCCATCTTTTTTTTTTTCTTATTCTTCATAAAAAAAACCAACGGAATTTTTCCGTTGTCTTTTTTTTGGAATTGCAATGAAATAAAATTTTCTTTTATTCTTCATAAAAACAAAAACCAACGGAATTTTTCCGTAAGGGAGTTACCATTCTTTCTTGGAGACCCGAGTTCGAATCCCTGCGTGCGCAATTATCGTGAGAATTAATTCTCGCATTCGCTAGCTCAAGCTCGGCCCGTGGCTCGTCCGAGGTGTTGGTGTGGCTCGTTTTCGGGGTGTTTCGGGTCTCACAAATGAAATTTTTATTTTTTTTAATATTTTTATTTTTATTCTTTTTTCCGACGGAATACCAACGGAAAATTCTGTTGGAATTCCGTCGGTTAACTTAAAAATTAAATCATTTTTGTTCCGTTGGAAAAAAATTCCGATGAAAAATCGACGGAAATTGTCCGTTGGTTGTCCGCTGGAAATTATTTTGTTGTCCGTTGGAATATGTTTCCAACGGAAAACCAACGGAACGGACCCGTCGGTACCCAATTCTGACGATGGTTTTTCCCACGGACACCATCCCGTTGGTTTTCCGTCGAAAATCTTTTCTCCAACGGAAAACCTGAAAATTCCGTCAGTCTTTTCCGTCGGTTTTCGGCAGTTTTTTTGTAGTGTATAGGTTTAAAAGGGTGTCGCTCGAGACGTTCGAATTAAGACTTATGTCGGGATTGCAAAAGTGACACGTGAAGGCATATGAGAATGAACAAAGGACCTACACTTTCCTAGAGCGAGAAGATCTCTTATTGCATAAGTTGTTCGTATTCCATATGATAGTCCTTGGCCATGACAGTTAGATCGAGATCAAGAAAAGAGTTTTTTGGATCGAGATCAAATGGATACGAAATGAACTTAGTTTTAAGATTAATATTGTAAGGGTTCTATTTATTCCCGTGCCCTAAATATTAATCGAGAGATAGAATTAGTAGGAGGATCGTATTTCACGAGTTGTCATTGACTGAAAGGTTCTTTCGAGTAATTCATTATTCGGCTAGAGGTCACACACCTGTTGCTAAACTATGGTTGTGTCATCGGTGAGATAATTAATTAATAAGTGTATTAATTAATTAGGTTCACTGTTAATCGAATAATGAACCTAGAAGGTCATACACAAAAGCTCGGTCACTAGGGTATAGGCTCGATCGATTAATTGAATTGATCGAACCGGCTAATTGTAGCCGGATGGGGCCACACGTGCATGGCACTTGTGGAGTAGTATCACACGTGTGGCATGTGTCACACATGTGTTAGTGTTTTAATTAATTATATGGTATAATTAATTCTGGGTTTTGATTAATTAGGAATTAATTATAAAGTCCAATTTGGAATAAAAAAGTCCAATAAATAATAAACTATGAATTAATTATTAATTAGAAAATTACATTATTTATTTATGAAATAAATATGAAATCATCTAACTTTATTTATTCAATAAACAAACAAAGGAAATTATCATCTTTATTTGAGAAATAAAGAAAAATATTATCTTACATTTTTTGATAAATAAGTGTGTAGATAATATTTGATGAGGCATAAAATCACGCTCGTATCAGAACCGTCCACGTGTCACCGTCAACCGAATTAAGGGCTGGACATTCGCCCTGGTGGGCTCGTGGTTCAACCCGGCCCACACCCTTGCCGGCTAGTACAGGCCCATGAGCCTCGGCCCTCTGTTCAGAATACAAGGATCGAGTTGACAGACCCGACGCTCATCTTCCGTCCCTCAAGGTCCTCTTTTTCAGAGAGATACCTGCACGAGGCTCAAATCTCGTGATGCTCGGGGTTTGACGCTCAAGGCCAATCTTCCGTGGAGGACCCATCCGTAGGCCTTTCGAGCGTCACCAACGCTCGCCTATGATTCTCTCCTTTGCGAGGGTTCTGAACGGTAGCAAGACGAACCTTAAGCCTTCCTCGCGCGCGACCCTCGCCAACAACCTCTGACACTGAAGCGGTGCACACCTTGTACCTGACACGCCGCCTGCTTTTCAGAGATGTCACTCTCATGCCCTCACAGGCCGCCATGTGTTAGGGCAACACAGGTTTGGGACCACTCGGTCAGTTTGCCCAATTTACCCTCACCCCTAACATATAAATAGGGGAGAACACTTGCATTCTCCCCCAAGTCATCTTCTTCACAAAACACCACACTACTGAACTGGGCACCATTTTCCTCTGCATCTTCATCTTCTCCAAAGCTTCATATATTTCACCCCTTTCCTGCACCCTTGTTGCACGATTTTCCTTGATGTTATCCTAGCTGGAAGAACCCATACTCATTGGAAACCCAGTTCCTGAGGCTCAACGCCTGTGATGGTCTTCCCTTCTACAAACAAATTTTAGAGTGATTAGTGTTTAAATCCTTTACAAGTTTCTGCACTATCAATATTAAGACTTATTTATTTAGAAAATATATAAGTCAGATAATGGGCGAGGGCGAGGGCAAGGGATCCAGGGCCAGAGATGCTCGCTGTCCATACAGCCAAATTTCCCACCACCGGAAAGAAGCGGACTATGAGGAGTACGATCCTGAAGATAGGGATTACAGAATTTTGACGGGCGATTCCCCCCTCATTGACGAGGTTCTGATGACTTGTGCGGGGAAGGGAAAAATACCCACGTCCATCAACATTTATGATGGAACATCTGGATCACTTTGTGCACCTGATGCATTTATACTATCATCCGAGCAACTATTGGGCCAAAGTATTTGTCACTTCCCTCGTGGGAATGGCTCAGGATTGGTATAAGAAGCTTCCTCCACGCTCAATCCGAGGGTATGCTGATCTGACAAATGCCTTCATAAGCCACTTCAACTCCCTGAAGGCACCAGCCCCGGCCGCGACAGCTCTCTACAGCTTAGTCCAGGGGCCAAATGAGACACTCAAGTCCTTCATGGGAAGGTTTAACAAGGAAATCCTACTGGTGGAGAAACCCTTGATGGATTTCTTGAGGCACGTACTTTTTGTAGCAATCAACATGAAGCACTATGTGAGCAAAGAATTCATGGAGGAGGTGGCCAAGAAAAAGCCACGCTCGTTGATGTGATCAGGGATATCGCTGACTCTTTCTTCACCCTCGAGGATATGTATATCGCGAGGGATCAGAAAATGGCGAATGCCCCCTGCCCCCGCAAAGCCCCCGAGGACAGAGGAGATTCTACCGGGGGTCACCGCCGCAGCCCTATCCCCGTTCGTCGTAATTCTTCGCCTCCGCATAAGTTCGAGGGGATCCCCCTCAACCGCCCAATTGCGGAAGTGTATTCCATGGCAGATAAGAAACTCTTCAAGAGACCGCCGAAGTTGAGGGAGACTGAGGCTCAAAAGTGCTCAGGAAAGTACTGTGCTTTCCGTAAGCAGAAGGGGCATGATACCAACGAATTCCGCCAACTCGAGAGCGAGATCCAGAGGCTTATCGTTGGGGGGCACCTCAAGGAGTTTGTGAAGGTGTTAGAGAGGTATGATGAGCATTGCGCTGAGCGAGCGCGTGTTAGAGGAAGAAGCCGATTGCGCTCACGGAGTCCCCGCCACCATCACACCGAAACAAGCGACCGCGGCAAGGGAAAAGCTGCAGATGTGGAGAATTAGCCCTTTGTGGTCATTCACATGATCGCCGGAGGACCGTCGGGGGGCGATTCTAATACTGCCCGGCGCCGCCACCTTCGGAGTTATGACCAGAGATCGTCCCTGCCCAAGCCTATGCTTTCCGTTGACAGCTCTTCACGCTCGAGAGAGAACGATACTGTAGGGTTCACAGAGAAAGACATGGAACACATTATAATACCCCATGGGATTGGTGAAACCTCTGACTGTCCCATGATGGTTAGTTTAGACGTTCATAACCACGTTGTAAAGAGGGTCTTAATTGATAGTGGAAGCTCTGTGAACGTTCTCCCTTACTCAACGTTTCAAAAAATAAATATAACAAATATTCCGCTCGAACCCCTAAGAACCTCCCTCGTTGGATTTGGGGGTTCCGAGATTGTCCCTCGTGGACAGATTCGCTTGGCCACCTCTTTTGGTCACGCCCCGCAGCGAAAAACTTTGAGCGTCCTTTATACAGTAGCTGAAGTGGACCTCCCCTACAACATCATCATTGGACGCCCGGCCCTTGTGGACTTCAAAGCAATAATCTCCACTTATCACCAGAAAGTCAAATTCCCCACTCCCGAGGGCACAGGCGAGGTTCTGTGCAATGTTAAAGAGGCTTGGGAATGCTACGTCCTCTCCCTTCGAAGCCACAAGCCCAAACAAACCATCAAGGCAGGATCCACAAAAAGAAGAAGGCCCCGAACGTAAAAGGGCCAAACTTTACAAAAAGAAGAACAAAAAGAAGACCCCCGGGGAGGCCCAGCGCACGGAGGATGGGCCACCCGGGGCCGTCGAAGGATCTTCCTCTGAGAACGAGGGTGACGGGCCCTCGGGTGTGGAAAGCGACAGGCTTACTGGAAAAAAAACGAGCGTGCGAGGCTCCACGGCTTGAAGTTCGCATTGAGCCCGTCGAAAAGTTCTTGACCATCAAGATGGAACCGGGGAATCCAGATAAAACCACCCAGATTGGCTCAAATCTCGATGGTCCCTCACAAATTATGATGATTGATTTTCTCCGAGAGAACCTCGATGTCTTCGCTTGGAAGGCCTCTGATCTCTCTGGAATAGATCCGAGTGTTATAGTTCACAGGCTCAACGTGGACCCGACCTTCAAGCCAGTCAAACAGAAGAAGAGAAACGTCCACGGTTTCAGGAAGCAAGTCATTGAAGAAGAAGTTGGTAAACTCCTTGATGCTCAATACATTGAGGAGATTTTGTACCCGGAATGGGTCTGTAACGTGGTGCTCGTTCCCAAGAGCGCCAACAAATGGCGCATGTGTAATGATTTCACAGATCTCAACAAAGCGTTCCCCAAAGACCCATACCCCCTACCGAGGATTGATCAACTGGTGGATTCAACAGCAAGGTGTGAGCTCATGAGTATGATGGACGCCTTCCAGGGATATTATCAGATCTTCATGGCACCCGAGGATCGCCCCAAAACCTCGTTCGTGGACATGTAGGCGTTTACTGGTTCAAAGTCATGCCGTTCGGACTTAAAAATTCGGGTGCAACTTATCAACGCCTAGTCAACAGGATGTTCGAGCGCGAAATAGGAAAGTCCATAGAGGTGTATGTAGACGACATGATAGTCAAGAGCGAGCGCCAACACTCCCATCTGGAGGATCTCAAACAAGCATTCAACATCCT
This sequence comes from Lantana camara, assembly GCA_037501455.1. Lineage (NCBI taxonomy): Eukaryota > Viridiplantae > Streptophyta > Magnoliopsida > Lamiales > Verbenaceae > Lantana > Lantana camara. The sequence goes on from CM074855.1 coordinate 135,297,943, forward strand.
GCGTCACTATGGAATGAAATTAAACCCCTCCTAATGTACATTTGGCGTTCGGGGTGGCAAATTCTTGGGGTACATGGTCAGTCAGAGAAGAATAGAGGCCAATCCGGAAAAGATTAAAGCAATTCTTGATATTCCTTCCCCTCGAAACGTGAGGGAAGTCCAAGTGCTGGTGGGAAAGATCATTTCATTGAACAGGTTCATCTCCCGTTCGGCAGACAGAAACTTACCTTTCTTTAAAATTTTGCGCAACGCCCGCAACTTCGCCTGGAGCGAGGAATGTGAGAAAGCTTTACCGAACATGAAGCAATACCTTGCGAGCACACCACTGTTGACTAAGCCTAGCCCTGGAGAAAACCTATTCATTTACCTGTCGGTTTCCTCAGAGGCTACGAGCGTTGTCCTCGTGGCGGTCCGCGAGCGTAAACACATGCCGGTGTACTATTTAAGCAAAACATTACAGGGGGCGGAGAAGAGATATATGGGGATAGAGAAGTTTGCTTTTGCGCTCGTTAATGCATCTCGAAGGCTAAGGCCTTATTTTCAGGCTCATTCTATCACAGTGCTCACAAACCAACCCCTCAAGCAGGTGCTCGCAAAGCCGGACGTCTCAGAGAGGCTAATTAAATGGTCCATTGAACTCAGTCAATTTGATATCACCTTCGAGCCTCGCACGGCGATACAGGCTCAGGTAGTGGCAGACCTATTGGTGGAACGCTTCAATTTGGATATTGGGCCCTCGGTGGAAGAAGGGTTATGGCTTCTGCACGCAGATGGCTCCTCGACCTCACAAGGGGGGGGGGGGGGGGGGAAGCCGGGGTGACCCTCAGAGATCCTCACGGTGTGGAAGTTGATTACGCTATTAAGCTGGCATTCCAGGTCACCAACAACGAGGCTAAGTATGAAGCCCTAATCCAAGGGCTGAGGATAGCCCTCCAGAATGGTGTCGTTCGGGTCACTGCCTATGTTGACTCCCAGCTGATCGCAAGTCAAATTGATGGCACTTATGAGGCTCGAGAAGCCACTATGGTGCAGTACTTGGCGAGGGCTAAGGATGTGATCGCCAAGTTCAAAGAATTCCATTTGTTGCAGATCCCACGAGCGGAAAACGAGAGTGCAGACGCTCTTTCCAAGTTCGCATTGGCCCTGGAGGACTCTTGCGAGCGCTCAGTCACGTTCCTCAGAACAGAGAAACCGCTTATTGATCCCTCTGAACCTTGTTGGTTAGATGACATCATTAAGTTTATCAGGGATGGAACCTGCCCAAGCGATAAGGTAGAAGCTCGGAAGGTTAGGAGTAAGGCCCCTCGCTTTTCTCTTGACAGCGACGGACGGCTATTCAAACGATCTCAGCGAGCGTCTTCTGGGCTGCCTCATTCTGGCGTGTGCTCTCGGCCAACTGCTGCCCCAGCTCCCTATTCTGGATCCTCAATTGATCGCGCTCTTCTTTAAGCTTCTTGTTGCGATCGTCGAGGACCAGATATGCATCATCGGACCTCTTCAAATCCTCCTTTAACTTGTTGTTATCAAGATTAGCGGTCGTTAGCTCAGCGCGGATGGAATTATAATCCTCCTGCAGCTGGCCAGGGTCAGAGACGCGCAACAACTTCTTGTATTTGGCCTTATGCTCAGAATAGGCCTGCGCTCGGCCTTGCAAATTTTTCAGCCTCGGAATAACCTCCTGAAAATCCAGAAACGAGAGGTCACAATCGGAACTAAAATGGAAAGAGTCAGAACTTAACAAAAGGAGCTAAAGGCTTACCGTCAAAAGCGCATGGCATGCATCATCCGCGACCCGAGCGGCGTCGTGCTCATTTAGCTTGTCATGGTCGCCGGAGAATTGGAGTCTTCTGACAATATCAAAAACTAAGTTCACAGAGGACGCGCTCTTCTTTAGCAGAACAGGGCCATCCTAAGGAAATGATAAATTAATAATTAAAATCTAACTCTCAAACTCACACGTGTCGATCATACCTGAAATGCCGAAAGCTGGGGCGTTACAGGCCACCTCCTTCCCTTTCCCAGAAATGGGGATAGAGTCAGGCAACCTCTTTCTCTTCCCCTGGCGGTCGGCCCTCACTGCGTCATGAAAGCGGACTAACTCCCCTGAGCGGTTACGGGAGTTGCTGGAGCTGAGCGCAATCGGACCCTCGGGAGCAGCTGGGGGTGGAGTAACCTCCCAAGCGCCATCCAGAGTCAGGTCTTCTTTGGGGCCGACAACTGGAACTTCATCTCCGGCGCCCCTGCCACCATTTCCTCGCCCTGTTCTCCGGCAGATTCCTCTCCCTCTCGAGGGTTGGGTCTGCTGCTGCTGTTGTTGTTGAGGGTTAGCGCTCGGCCTCTGAGCTTGCATCATTCTAGCAACACTTTCGGCATTCATCCCTGTTGTTAGTATTTGGATATCTGCAAATGGAAAATACGAGCGTCAAAAGATGGCTATTTGGATGATAACTACAAAAGTATAACAAGCCAAACAAAGTCAGCGATGCTATCCTAAAGGTTAGAACAGTTAGTTCCTAGAATTTAACCGTCGAGGGCCATGATTTCAGCCGGAGGGTTGGGTATCATGCTTGGAGGACATGAGAGGCCATAGCGGAATAAGACTCCCTCATTCTTCATCAGCACCTCAGCTTGGATCCATTTTTTCTCATTCTTCATTGCAAGGGCCAACCCTTTTTCCCAATCCTTGAAAACTTTATTCTTGGTCCTTTCTTTAATCAGTTACCCCTCGCCGTGTATAAACCACCCTCGGTGAACCCTGAAAATTCCCCCAGAGCCCCTACGAAGAAGTACTTCTCCTTCCAATACTCGCCATATGAGGTGGAGGGAGAATCTATCATTTTAAAGCCAGATTTGGCCTGGGCGTAGTAGAACCCATCTGTGGGGGACGAGCGCGTTGAGCGGACCACTTGAATCAAACTATCAAAATTGTTAACAGAGGGTTCATAGCCTAGGGCCCTCATCAATATCACGAAGGTATTTATTAGAGCAATGCCATTCGGCAGGATCTGGGAAGGGCAGAGTCTAAGGTGATGGCAGATGGTGGCAACGGCGGACGGGATTGGAAACCTCAGGCCCCCGGCCAGGACCGTATCCCAGTAGACTGTCATCATCCCTGGCGGCGGTAGGTTTGCTCTCTCTCCCTCCACGGGAAGGCGCATGGGAAACACCGCTTCATCCCAATATGCCTTTGCCTTCAACTCTTCCAGATCTTCGAGCGTCAGGATGCTCTCAATCTCGTCCAGAGACCTATCAGTTTGGTGTGGGTTGTTTTGCCTCACTCGCGTAGCAGGCTCTTTGCCCTTTCTTTGGCGTTTTCTGGGAGGCTCATCCTCAACTCGACGCCCGGAAGGCCCTGTACCGCCCTCGGGAGCAGCAATTGCCACCGTGATCCTATGATCTTGAGGCCTTATAGCGCTATTGAGCACGGGGAACACCCTCTCCCCCTGTCTCTGCATCTCCATGACATTACCCATCTCTTCAAAAAGATCGTCTGCCCCTCCGGGAGCACGCTCGTTAATCCCTTGAACGGCGACGCCTACTTCTTCATCCTCAGCTTCAACTGGAGCCCTCGCCACTGGGATGGCGGTTGGAATCTCATCGCCTGGAGAGGTTCTGGCCATGGGAACCACCATAGGCACATTACCGTGAGGAGAAGAGCTCCCCACTGACATCTCATCTATTTCCCTCACGAAGGCTTCTGCGTTGTTGTCCGCCATATCTGGGGTTTTTGGTTCTTGAAATTGAAGTTTTTCCCAGAAGGTCCAGTGGAGGAGAAAGCTTCTGGAAGGGATTCAATGGCAGAAAAATAGTTCCTCACTTAGAAAGATCACCCGCACACAACCTAAATCTAAAGTTAGTACAAGAATATCAAGGTTTATGGAGTTTTTCCTAAAGATTGAAGGAGAACTCGCTGGAATACGTAAAAATTACAGAGAATTCTTGCTTTTTGGTTGCTTAGAAAGAGTTGAATGCGTGAAAGAGGTGCAAGGGCTGTACAAAGCCCTATTTATAGGGGGGATTTACATCGTTTAGGTCTGGAAAATTCAAAACGCAATCATTTCCCGCCTAGGAAATCCCCCCACTTTTGGTAACCTCCTCACGTCTCCCGGAGTACACGCGCCCATGTTCCCACTCCGCATTAAATGCGGACATGACCTCATTTAAAGCAATATCAGAATGTGCCCGTTACGGAAGGTAAACGGACACTCCTCTTGCAGCGGTTTGACCCTCGGATATTCAAAACGTTCAGGGCTTGCCTCTCTTAAAATTCTACAGTACGCTCCAGCGATACTACAGAATTTGGGGGGCAAAATGATGAGGCATAAAATCACGCTCGTATCAGAACCGTCCACGTGTCACTGTCAACCGAATTAAGGGCTGGACATTCGCCCTGGTGGGCTCGTGGGTCAACCCAGCCCACACCCTTGCTGGCTAGTACAGGCCCATGAGCCTCGGCCCTCTGTTCAGAATATAAGGATCGAGCTAACAGGCCCGACGCTCATCCTCCATCCCTCAAGGTCCCCCTTTTCAGAGAGATATCCGCACGAGGCTCAAATCTCGTGATGCTCGGGGTTTGACGCTCAAGGCCCATCTGCCGTGGAGGACCCATCCGTGCGCCTTTCGAGTGTCACCAACGCTCGCGTATGATTCTCTCCTTTGCGAGGGTTCCGAACGGTAGCAAGACGAACCTTAAGCCTTCCTCGCGCGCGACCCTCGCCAACAACCTCTGACACAGAAGCGGTGCACACCTTGTACCTGACACGCCGCCTGCTTTTCAGAGATGTCACTCTCATGCCCTCACAGGCCGCCACGTGTTAGGGCAACATAGGTTTGGGACCACGCGGTCAGTTTACCCAATTTACCCTCACCCCTAACATATAAATAGGGGAGAACACTTGCAGTCTCCCCCAAGTCATCTTCTTCACAAAACACCACACTACTGAACTGGGCATCATTTTCCTCTGCATCTTCATCTTCTCCAAAGCTTCATATATTTCACCCCTTTCTTGCACCCTTGTTGCACGATTTTCCTGGTGTTATCCTAGCTGGAAGAACCCATACTCATTGGAAACCCAGTTCCTGAGGCTCAACGCCTGTGATGGTCTTCCCTTCTACAAACAAATTCTAGAGTGATTAGTGTTTAAATCCTTTACAAGTTTCTGCACCATCAATATTAAGACTAATTTATTTAGAAAATATATAAGTCAGATAATGGGGTTGTTTACAAACTCTAAAAATAAGCACATATGACATAAGTGCCTATTTTCAGTCATTTTGGAGTTTTTGGAAAACCAACTTCTACTTAATTTAAGTAGAAATAAGCCATAATCCAAAAGCAACATAACTACATAAGACATGTTTTTGGATTCTGCTTATAGATTACACGATTGTTTGCATTTATTTAAAATTTTATTTTGACAATAATATCCTAAATTAAATATTCATATTCCTAATTAACCTTTTAAGTACAAATACAAATATAAGGTTTATACGTTCAGTATATCTTTTCCTTTTCTATTCCTTATATCTTTTCTTTTTTTTTTCTCAAATCAGAATTTCGTAATTTCAAAAAAAAATTATAGCTAAAAATTGACAGTTACGAGGTATATCTTTTCTCTATTCTTAAATTTTATAAATTTATAAATAAAGGTATATATAGAATAATTCTATATTTGATTGATTATAAATAATTTTATATAAGATTATAATAATTTTTATATTAATATAATACTTAAATCATATTATAATACTTACAAATGTTTCAAAGTATTTCGGAGTAAATTAGTAACTTCATAAAAATTAAATGTAATTATCAACTTTTCTCTGCAAACACTCAACTGATTATTTTTCTGCTTATCACTTCTTTTTTTTTCCCCCCCAAACACTCACTGCTTTTACTATTGCGATTTTTAATAACTTTCAGTTCTACTTTAGCTTCTGTTTATTGAGTAGAGTTTGCAAACACCCCCAATATCTAAGTTGTTATCATTGTTAGTATTTATTTATGAAATAAATACAAAGATAATAACATAAAATATTTATTTATGAAATAAATAATTATGAGATAATATCTTCAAGTTGTTTAGATAATTATTTTTAATTAATAATATGATTATTAATTAATTATAATGTATTATCTAATTAATTAATCAAGTGATTAAGAAAAGATAAGAATCTTTTCCTAATAGAAAAGGAATCGTAAATTTTTCTTAGTCAGATTAAATGAGAGAGACCTCTCTCATTCTCCTTAGACTGGCATTCAAGAAGTGCCAAATTCTCTCTATTCCGAAGATACAAAAAGTTAGTTCTTGAGAAAAGAACAAACCCAGCCTATACATAAAATACAGAACTAGCATTCTCCCTATTTTGATCGTGATCAAGACGGGTGTGGATACTTCTGAAGGGCTTCTACGTTGGAGTCTTGAAGAAAAAGGAAGAACTATCCAACTAAGTAGATTCATGCCGCTTGAAGGTTGTTCGATATAGGCTATCAAACATCTCAAAGAGTAATTAAACTTAACCGTAAGTTTCGAATCCTCTCTTATTTTGGAGTAGAAATTGCAAGTTCCCGATCCGTTGTTCGAAAAAATTTTAAATTTTCGCTGCTTTTTTCTTGTGTTTTTACCAACACTTTTTCCCGCTCCCTATCAAATGGGACTGAAAAAAGGATTTTTTTCCTTTTTTCAGTCTGTCTTTGATTATATATTTGATAACACTGGAAATTGGTTGCCTTTGAATGTATGAAATCGGTTTCGAATCTCTGACGAATCAATTAAATCGTGGGTTCTTTGACTTGCAAAATTAAAGAAACGTGAGAATACTAGGCGGGAGGTGTTTCCCGCGTAGGCACTCCGACGCTCAATCCAGTCGGATTGTCCATGATGGAAAAGCGATGAACGGAAAATTGGGCAGAATTTCGGTATGTAATTGTGCGTACCTGATTCTGATGAAAAAAATTGTATTTATACCTTAGGCCTGGGTTAGTGTCGCGTCCGAGCACACTTAGTGGGCGCGGATATTACGGACCACGTGCTTGGATCATGGAGTAATAGAGAAGTGCGAGTAACCTCTGCGCGCATAAGCGTTGAGCGTATTCCGCTTGGTTTTGAGCCGAACGGACTCTAAGCTGAGCTCTCTCGTCTAAGCGGATGGGCTGAGCGCTTTAGTCGTGCAGGGCGCATTAGATAAGTGGAATGCCTTCAGAAATCTACCTTAAGGCGAGCACTATGGTCGAGCGCCTTAGTCGAGCGGAGTGTAGGTTGAACGCTCTTGACCAGGCGGATGGGCCGAGCGCTCTTGGCCAAGCAGACAAGTCGAAGCTCTTGGCTGAGCGGATGGACCGAACACTCTTGTCCAAGGGGACAAGTCGAACGCTCTTGATCAAGCGGATGGACCGAACGTTTTGGCCGATCAAAGCGGTCGAACGCTCTTGGCCAAGTGGATGGCCCGAGCGACTTAGCTGATGGCCGAGCGAAGTGGTCGAATGCTTTTGGCCAAGCAGATGGGTCGAGCGACTTAGCTGATGGCCGAGCACTTTAGCCGAGCGAAACAGTCGAATGCTTTTGACCAAGCGGATAGGCCGAGTGGCTTAGCTGATGGTTGAGCGCTTTGGCCAAGCAAAGCGGTCGAACGCTTCAAGCCAAATTGATGGCCTAGCGCTTTGGCTGAGCAGGACTCACTCTAGGCCAAGGGGTGCCTTAGATAATTTTGTAATCCTTTCGAGTGACCCAAGCCAAGCAAGCGGGTTTAGACGCGGGTGGAATCCGAGCAACCGTATTATATCCGAGGAGTATGAAGTTTAAAGAAATACTTGGAAGTCATGGAGGTGTCTGAATAGGTTGTTTAGTTCTTAGTTTATTTTTAACACTATCAATATTCATATAGTGTTTACCCTCTTCTGTTCAAATATAAACGTTATTAGTAATGATAAAAATCATATAATAAAGGAATTTTCCTCGTTAAAATGAATTGTTTTTGTTTTTTTGGTAAAAGATTTAAAAAAAATTATAATAACATAAAATTCGAGAATCAAGCGAGAGTTCTCATATGTTTAAGAAGAATATAATTGTAAATGATTTTATATCTATACTATATTATTAAGCGTCAGGGCAGATGTGGTGTCTTGGACTCTTTCCTTTTCTGCCCCTGACTTTTTAATTTTTCCTTTTCTATTTATTTATTTACGTAACTCCTTTTGTAACCGTTTGGTTTATTTCTTTTCTTTTCTTTTCTTTTTTTATTTATTAATTTTTTTAATCTATTTTGTTCTCTTGCATTTTTTTCTTTCTTTATTATTTATTTATTTCTTTTATCACCTCAACAACATCTTTATTTTATTTATTTTCTCTCATCCTATTTTAATTTTTTAATGTAAAATTTTTATCTTTTTTTCTTTATATTTCATATTTTTTATTTATCATAATTTAATTATTGTATTAAAATTAATTATAAAATAAATATCAATAGAAAAATTAATTTTAATATATTTAAGTAATAGTATTATTTTTACTTGCTTGTGCAGTATTTACTTTTTTTTTTTTGACAACCAAATCCCTCACAGGGAAATATTATAACAAATCATGAGGAATAATAAAAAGAATACAAGAAGCAACAATAGAAAAATTAACGCAGGCCGAAGCCGCAATTCCAATAGATTTGTGAGCTATTATATTAGCATCACATTTAGTAAAAGAAAAGGACTCTTTGAAGATTGGTCCTCTCAAGTTGATCTCGATCTGATGCACCTGTAGTTCCACAGTCGCTTTTTCTCCGAATTGAGCACAAATAACTGGGCCTACAACAGATAACTCGGCCAGAAAATTTCCCGGATAAACACAGGAAAAGATAAAACAAAACTTCCATACGGAAGGGACGAAACTTCCATACGGAAGGGATAAAGCTTCCATACGGAAGAAACCAAAGAAAACAAACCAAAAAGAAAAAAAACAGTGATTGCAACTTAGCCGTCACCCTAATTAGCAGAGGCTCATATCTTCACATTCCCACATTTCTTCTTCTCCAGCGAAGCCACGGCCGTGCAGTTCCCACCCACGATGGCGTTGGTAAATCTGGGAAGCCAAAAAATTCTAGTCTTTGTCAGATCATTTTCATCTGCAGGTGTTTGTAGAAATGACTCAAGAGAACTCTTTCGCCATCTCCTACCTCATTAACTCATGTGGGTTGTCGTCAAAGGATGCCCTTTCTGCATCGAAAAAGGCCTGCATCAAATCCCCTGAAAAACCCGATGCAATTTTAGAGCTGCTCACAAATTGTCATATCTCCAGACTTGTTGTTAGACTGCCGTGGATTCTTGGAGCAAACCCGAAGGAAACCCTATCGCCGAAACTCGATTTCTTCTGCTCCATTGGCATTCCACCTCCCCCTTTGGCAGTGAGGTTGTCCATATATCCAGACATCTTACAGCGTAGTCTGGAAAACTATCACATGCCTTTCTATAATTTCTTGAAAAGCATGGTTCACTCTGATGAAAGAGTTGCGCGTGGGTGATTTTCTAAAAATGGTGTTATTTTCGAGGCCTATTTCAATTCTGGTGTACTTTTCAGAGGTATTGCAATTTTGGTGTGTTCCGCTTTTGGGAGAAGCGGAACGTAAAAAAAAATTATTTTTTTTAATAGTTTTAAGATGTCCCGCGGTTAGGAAGAGCGTATCAACTGTTTGCACGCCGTCAGCGACGTGTAAGCGTTGACGGAGCGTGGCTACAGATTAATAGTAATTCCGCCATCTAGGACAGCGGAATTGGGGTGATATTGGACCCGCATAATTCCCCGAGTTTTTGTGCAGAGATGGCGAGATTTTGGTGGGGGCCGCCCTTGTGAATATTTGTTAGTGTTAGGGTTTTTTTATTCCTTATGTACTGTTATTCCGCTATCCCGGAAGGCGGAATTAGAACAGCTGAATTTTACAGCAGCAAACCCTTGTTCTCCTTATTTGGCCCCTTTTCAACTTAAGTGAAATTACTGCTGTTAGGGTTAACGGATAGCACGGCGTTTCACGTTGTAGCTCAGATTTGGCGAGGCAGGTGGGGTTTGGCGGCGTTGAGTGGCTATTCGCCGGAAGTTGCTCGAAAAGGACCAGCATTTCAGTCGTTGTTGCGAAATTGGTGGGCGAAGACTGATCCCCTCCTACCGACTCCATACATTTGCATATTCAATCGCAGATTGAGGTAAAAATTTTCACATTTAGCTCTCCGCCCTGGATTGCAATCGTGAGTAGGGTTAAATTGTAGTATGCGTAATGTTTCTTTCGGAATAGGGAGGCTACTGCAAGTATGTGACATGCATGTAGATATAGTTTTTTTTGGAATTGGCCATTTTTGTATGTTTCTGCACTAAATTTACAACATTCGGAAAGTTGGTGTGGTTTAGTGGTCCTGGTTCTGTTCCCCAAATCCTTTCCACCCTAAAGTCCCTGCCGGACCCTTTTGGTTCTTCATTAAAATGTCCCTTTCATGGTCCCCCATGTCTGTAAATAAGAGGTTTGAAAGGCAGACCCAACAATTGTATATTAAAGCTTTTGGTTGTCATGGTCGGTTAGTGAGTGCTTAAGAGGCCCAGCAGTTGTTACACTTAATTGGTTTGGCTTAGGATTACAAATAAAGGCCCACCAGTTGGTTAAAACAAATGTTAGAGCAATAGAGTTCAACTATTAGGTAAGACTAGTGATTATGTTATTTAGGATTAGCATGACTAAGCAATTATCTTTTTGACCGTATAATACCACACTTGTAATGAATGATGAGAAAGCATTAAATATTTAATGAACCTATGGAAATGTTTTCAGGTAAGGAGGAGGGTTTATACATACATGTTATCAATTTATGTTAATAATTCTCTTACAATGAAAAATTGAGTGGTTTAAATTGAAAATAGGCATGGTACATGTGATAGTGGAATAGTAATTGTCCTGACTCTCAGCAATTATCTGGTTACAGACTAATTCACACCCACTGTCACCCTTGGAGAATGCTTTGATTGGTCTTTTTTATTTTTAATAAAATGAAATGACTGCTAATTAAATTTTCAGAACTATATAAGGTCCCTTTCACATGCTATGGAAATGTATTATGACAGAAAGTGCATCTTGTAATGGCTTAGAGCATTCAGTCACTAATTTGAACAGACAAGAAGTCTATTAGGAAATATGTAATCGTTCGTAAGGCATAGTATCCAAAATTTCTCATTGGTACCTTATTTTTTTCTTATTATTATTATTATATGTATATATATATATTTTTTTTTTTGTCTGGACATATGTTTTTACTGTATGGAGAATCTGCATTTGGATTATTGAAGTTGGCAGATTTGTTGAGAATCTGTAAGTTTGTATTGAGACTCTGCAATTGTTATTTATTCGGAAACATGATTTTTCTATTGAGAATCTGCATTTTGTGTATTTCAAATTAGACAGACCTCCCATTTGACTTAATTTAGAAAAGTTTGGCATATGAATACAATCTGAATTAGTGGAACATATGCAGTGACAAGTCTGATGTGCTTCAAATACTGATTTTAAGGTCAGGGAAAAAACCTGAGCAGATGCCATTGTCTGTTCCTTGTCTTTGTATCCTTGGAAGTGGAAACTGAAGTCAGTTTGCATGTTGTGTACTGCAAATTATACAGATTTCCCCACCTTCTGACAATAAAGAAATTGTTTTATGTAGTACTGCAATAGATTCTTTGAGCATGGTAATGAAAACTGATTTACATAACCTTATTATAACCTGTTATTATGAACAAGAAGGTCATTCCGACTAATGCGAATGAACATTCGGTTATTCTCTTCTCGTATCCGATTGAGAGCTACGGTTTTTTCTTCATTCGTGTTACGTGGCATCTGCACAGCTATTCGCCTTGGAGGAGCTACTCCATACTCTAACAAATTTTCAACGTAGCAACGCTGTTCTGAAATGCGTTCGCGCCATTCATCATCCATGGTGGCGATATAGCTAGGCGAGTACCTTTCGTTTGGATTTAAACTGTAAAACCAGTCCTCGTTGATTCTCCAAACACGACCCATAGCGCGAAAAATATCACCTGGTGAATAAAACCCCTTCGGTGCGACAAAATCAGCCATTTTTGAAACTTTAATTTTTTGTAATAGGATTTGAAATCCCTTATATAAAATACAAATGAGATTGAGTGTTGTATAAATAATATCGTAATTTAATGTTGGTGTCTACCAATGCATGGTAGTAGTTGAGGCATGTGAAGTTATTTTAAAACCAAACTCTTATTTTCAAACCTCCCATTCTGAACATTTCACGTGCGAGTATAGTAGATGAATATCGATAAACCTAACTGTCTGCCATTTATCTACAATATCGAGGTCCGTATGACGCGTGGCCCGGGCCACTCATGCATTCGCAAGAAATGACATGCAGATCTCAAATGAGATTGTGTGAAGGTAGCAAAGTCACCCCAAACAGTAGTACGCAGGTACAATAATGTAAAAAAGGTTGAAAAGGAGCTGTGGATATTAAAAACGAACCCTGAAGAAGACGCTATTGCAAACAGCGAAATCAATATGTTCCGCTAATAGGGAAAGCGTAATCACTGTTTAATTTAACTATTCCACCTTTGCATAATCACTGCCGCGTGGACCGGGCCAGGCATGCATTCGGATGAAATGACATGCAGAGCGCAAATGACATTGCGTGAAGGTAGCAAAGTCACCCCAAACAGTAGTACGGAGGTACAATAATGTAAAAACGATGAAAACAAGCTGCCGCTATTAATTCAGTCGCCGCAATTACTGAAGGAGACGTTGTTGCGACCAACGGAATCACTATGTTCCGCTAATAGGGAAAGCGTAATCACTGTTTATTTTAACTATTCCACCTTTGCGTAATGACTGTTTCATCTACATTTTCAACCCGGCATTGATGCCTCTGCCTAGTTTCAGGTACGTTCACTACTTCTGAAGTAGTAAATAATTCAATCAGGGACTGAATAAAGCTGGAAACCCTATCTCTGGTTTTCCTATTGTGAGTAATGTGCTTCAATTATACTTCTAATTATCTACAATAGGGTGCCAACTAATTGAGCTATATAAGATGCGTGCAACGGACCATTCATGCATTCATATGAATTCACATGCAGACCTCAATATCCTTCGCCTGAAATTAAAGCCTTACTGTTTAGATATTTAACTTGGCCTGTTCGTTCCCAAAAAATACAAAACATCCCCCAGTCGCCCCCATATGGATACTATAGGTTTTCTCGTCCATCACGGAGGTAGTGCTACAGAGTCCAACTACCAAATTCACTGCGATGTCGAACCAGTTGGTATAATAAGTTTACCGAGAAATGCTTCATATTCGGATTTACTAGATCACATTTACACTTATCTCCATATTCATCGTGATTTGTACAATGTCAAAATTTCCGCTTCTTGTCTAATTTCACGAGATCCTCCCATGGAGAAGCTTGTCCAAATTTCAAATGACAGTGAGTTAGGCTACTTTACTAACCCATCAAAGAGATTGGAGTGCGTCCCGATCTTCGTTCAAGCCGAATATGGAAACGAGATGTCCAATTACATGTCTATGCTATCCCAACAGGATGTCCCCGTCGTTACAACGATAACGCAAGCTTTAGATACAATGGGCATCAACGAGCGTGGAGAAACAGCTGCATCACAAGATATCAACTTGAATGTCCCTTACCAATCTCCGTTTGATTACGATGCTCAATACCATGTGGAGCAGGTGCCACCACACGAGATTTCTCCAGATCCAAATGCAACATCAACAAGCTACTTCACCGAATTTTGGTCAACAAATGACGGCGAGTTTGTTTTCCCTGGAGGATCACGAGCAACCGAGGTAAATTTGGCGGATCCAGTAGCCAATTCCTGCAGGGACCAAGAGTTGGTGAACTCCGAAGACGAAATGAACGACGACGAATCAGCAGATCCTTCTGACGCAGATGAGGATGGCGGGGTTCGTGATGAAGATAATTTCATACGTGGGATGCATAGCGGCCTGGCACAAACGTCGTCGGCCCATATTATTGATGACCCTGTCATCCCTAATTACAACGACATCAGTACGAGTCAGACTGTAATTGGTGGCAGCATCAGGAATGTCCATCCATATCTGTTAGATATGTTTCCGGAGGTTCCACCAAATTCTGTTGATGTCCCGCCCAACGTCGCGGGAATGGTGTATGATAGAAATACTGGAGTGTTAACAGTTGGGATGACGTTCAAAAATAAAGCACACGTCATTGCCGCGGTGAAGGATCACAGCATCAGATAGACCAAGAGGGAGTATACTATTTCTGAGAGCAGGCCAAAGACCTGGCATATTGCATGCATGGACGATACTTGCCCTTGGAAACTACGAGCTAGTTTGAAGCAAGGCAAAGGTTACTGGAAAATAACAAAGTTAACACCCACACATTATTGCATGCCGCTTCAGCAAACAAATGATCATGCTAATCTGTGTGCAGCATTTGTAGCAAGTTTGATCCTACCATTTGTTCGAACTGACTACGGTTACGAAGTCAGCAACGTCCAAACACAAGTACACAGTACTTATGGGATAAATATCTCGTACTCCAAAGCATGGCAGGGTCTTAAAAAAGCACGCGCTATCGAATTTGGTACATGGGATACTTCCGTTCAAAAGTTGCCCAGTTTCATGGAGGCAATTAAAAGATGGAATCCAGGTACAAATAATACAAGTTACACTAAATATATTTTTCAAAATTTTTAACGGCACACAACGTATCTAATGGTAAATTTAAATGCAGGTACCGTAGTTGAGTGGCTGCATAATCAAAGTTATCGGTCAACTGTACCAAACACTTACATGGTGCGACATGTTTTCTGGTCATTCAAACCATACATAGATGCATTCCCACACATGCGTCCGGTTATAAGTGTAGATGCGACTCATCTGTACACGAAGTTTCGTCATAAATTGTTAGTTGCAGTGGGCATTGACGGCAATCAAAATATTCTGCCACTTGCTTATGCCTTGGTGAACGATGAAACAGAGACAGCATGGCGTTTCTTCTTATTTCATCTAGCCAAACATTTTTCCCCGCCAAACAGACGAATCTGTCTTGTATCCGACAGGCACAGGGCTATTATATCTGCGGTATCACTAACGCCAGAATTCAATGAGCCGTTGGGTTGCCACCGATACTGCCTCAGACACATTTGCGCTAATTTTTTCAAAGCATGCCATGATCAAGGTTTGAAGGATCTGTGTTGGCAAGCAGGCAATGCGATGGACAAAACAACTTATGACCGAATCATGAAGCAGATTGCTATTCAAGATCAACTTGCCATCAAGTGGTTCGACAATCTGGAGCCAGAAATGTGGACGGTATCACATGACGACGGTATGCGGTGCGGTATGACAACAACTAACATTTCGGAATGCTTCAACGGGGTCCTCAAAAATGTCCGCCGTCTACCAATTATACCGATCGTTGAGTCTACACTGAACCGAAGTGCACAATATTTCGTGGACCGCCAAAAAAATAGGCTACAATCAAAAACAGTCGCCCACCACTGGACAGATTACGCATGGAAAATACTGGAAACAAATCTAAAAAATTGTGGTCTTCATACAGCCCGGTTGTTCGACCGTAGAGATTACAGAGCTGAGATTATTACTCAAAATGATGGGTCGCGGAGGCGTTCAGGAAAACATATAGTCTGCTTAACAGAGAACACATGTTCTTGTGGGTTTTGGCAACAGTGCGGAATCCCGTGTTCGCATGTCATGAAGGCGGCCAAGTCATTTCAAATTTCTATTTCTGATTACGTCGCCTGGTATTATCAGCTTGATCAATACTTGGCTACTTACGAAGGAGGTTTCTTTCCGATTTGGGATGAAGAATATTGGCCAGAGGCTTCATTTCATTTGATAAACACTAACGAGGAACGTCCAAAAAGAGGTGGGGTAGGAAGGGGAAATGCAGGTAGGGGCCGTACCACAAGATTTCCGATGGAAATGGATCGTTCTCAGACACGAGCGAGGTCAAGAGCGGCAGCAAGGCGAGGGGTACATTGAAACGTTTTTCTTTGATGTAGCCATGTTGTGTTGTAACCTTTTTAACACGAGTGCAAGAGCTTCTTTAGTATGCATTTGCGTGTACCATAATAATAAATAACAAATTTCCAGCTTCAATACGTTTAAGTAATTTTTCAATTACATATGTGATATTGTTTGTCAACCACTTTTACATAGTAATGCTTACTTCTATAATAGAAAATCTATGTACTTTTCCAAACTTATGCTATGATATTCAAATATACTATAACTGTAATTCAGAGGACACTTCATGATTAATATGTTCGCATTTCATTCCTTCCAATTTTTAATGTAATGTTTCACGAAATATTGTTACCTTTTTTTATTCATTCCACCAACGAAAATAATTACAAAAGATTATTTAATTTATTACACCATCGTAGATAGCAGAATCACTATTTATTTAATAAACATATTATATTTTATTATCCCGGGAACGCAGTGTGGATCATTGTCTCGAAAAATACAAAACATAAAAATAAAAAAAAAACAAGCTGAATCTGCTTACATAAAACCGAAGGAAAGGGGTGCAAAATTGACATGCACATGCAAGACACGAACAATTATTTTCATATAAAATTCAGCTGTTCTAATTCCGCCTTCCGGGATAGCGGAATAACTGTACATAAGGAATAAAAAAACCCTAACACGAACAAATATTCACAAGGGCGGCCCCCACCAAAATCTCGCCATCTCTGCGCAAAAACTCGGGGAATTATGCGGGTCCAATATCGCCCCAATTCCGCTGTCCGAGATGGAGGAATTACTATTAATCTGTAGCCACGCTCCGTCAACGCTTACACGTCGCTGACGGCGTGCAAACAGTTGATACGCTCTTCCTAACCGCGGGACATCTTAAAACTATTAAAAAAAATAATTTTTTTTTACGCTCCGCTTCTCCCAAAAGCGGAACACACCAAAATTGCAATACCTCTGAAAATTACATCATAATTGAAATAGGCCTCGAAAATAATACCATTTTTAGAAAATCACCGTTGCGCGTGTGTTCTTGCGTGCTCCACGAGCCTTTGCGTGTGGCTGGCCAAGGGACATTACTGCAAACATTGCCATTCTGAGAGGAGGAGGGTTACCCGAATCATATATTGTTTCGTTGCTCGCACATGCCCCGTCATTGTTGATTCTTTCAAGAAATTTTTTTGCTGAACATGTTGAACGGGCTGCTGAAATGGGATTCGACAGAAGAAAACCGCATTCGTTCAGGCCCTCCAGGTGTTTGTTGAAATGTCTGAATCCATTCTGAAGCATAAGATGGACGTTTATCGAAGGTGTGGCTGGTCGGAATCTGACATTAATACTGCTTTTTCAGTGTTCCCCATTTGAATGAAATATTCTGAAAGTAAAATCATGGCTGGTATGGAATTTCTTGTTAATAAGATGGGTCTTAAGCCTGCTGCTATTGCTCGAAACCCTGCGCTTATGGGTTATAGTCTTGAGAAAAGAATGAAGCCAAGGTATTTGGTTGCTAAAATGTTGGATGAAAAGGGGTTGAAGAAGATGACTGGTGCAGTCACTTTGTTGGGACCAGGTGAGGAGCTGTTCTTGAAAAGGTACATTGTTCCTTATCAGTGTGATATTCCTAAGTTATTGGGCATATATCAAGGGAAGGTTGAGTTATTAAGAGATTGAGAAGACTAGAATTTCAAACACATTGATGATGATAGTCGAGTGTTCTTACTTTGAAGAGCTACATTGTTGGTTATCAAGATCATATTCCCCAGTTATTGGAGGAGATGTAATCTGGATTTTAATCTGTATCTAGATCATATCTAGACCAAGTCTGATTGGATTGGAAATAAATGGAACATATATACAACTATGTAGCTTTTTTTTTTTCCTTTCAAATGAACTTCAATCAAGGACCAAACAAGAAAGTAGCCAAAAAAACAATTGATTCGTCCGATAATGAGAAAAGAAAGAAATAAACACTCTCTCTTAGCACTAACTAGGCTGAATCCAACCAGCATTGAGGATATATCTTGAACCATAAAAATGACTCGATGAATATCCACTCCTTGGAGAATGCCATTTGCCCGTATCTAAAGAGAAGGAAACAAATTCAGACCCATAAACCAATGGTAAATATGTTCTGTTCCTTAGTTCAGGGCTCATCATCGGTACTGAGAAGGAAGAAGATCGACTCAAATATAAACTGTAATTCCCCAAACTCGTCATGGTTTCCCAAGCCTTTCCAAGTTGATTGAACCTGCACACAACAACATTTTCTCCACCTCATTGTATACATACCGAAAGTAACTCACCACCACACTCTACCAAGAAATTTGGATAAAATGAGAGGCAAGGTTTCCGAGGGTTGTCTAGAACTTTCCAGCTAATCCTATTATTTTCTTTTATTTTGAGCTTTCCAATATTTCCATTGTGATCCAAGTAATAGAAAGACCCACGGAACAACACTGGGCTGGTGTGGGCTGCACTAAACCTCCCATTACTATGGAGTCCGTTTCGAGTCCAACTTTCCTCTCCAGGACGGATAGTGGACACAACAACTTTCCGTCTAAAGAAGAATGAAACGCTAACTACCATAAAACTAGCATCGCCACACTGCGCAAAAAAGAAATTCTCATTTCTACCTGCTTGATCTTTCTCCGGGTAACTTAGAATACTCTTTGTGAATGGATAGTAGAGATTAACAAGCTGGCCGTGAAAGGTTGTTAGCAGCCATCCGTGGTTGGAATAGACGATCAATGTTCCTTTATGAGACTCTGGACTTGTCGGCATGTAATAAATACTGTTTATCAACAACTTTTAACATTGGGCTTTCAACAGTAGCAGCTCCATGATTTAAGACGGGCACAAGTAGTGGAAAACCGTAGCTCTTCTCCGATGAAGATGATGTGGATAATGTCCTTCTCCAATTTGCTAAAGGGGCTATTGACTGACATCTCTTATTAACACATCGGAAGTTCATATAATCAAGTGGTGTACCAAGGTACTTTGTAATTTCTTCCAAGACATCGTTCTCTAATTCAAAATCCAGCATCTGTTTTTGTTCTCCTCCACTTTTACGAGCAATAACATCGCACATTGTTGAGGAAAGCCATGGTGTGAGCAGATTAGGACACGTCAACGACACCAAAACGCTATTGTCCTCTAAACTGTAACAATAAACACTCTTATCACCTTTAATTCTCGTAGTGAAATATATATGACTGGAGCCCGGTGCATTGCAAGAGAAACTGTACTTCTCGCCCAAGAAAAAAGCTCTGTCTTTGAGTATCTTCACCGGGAACCAACAAATACACGAAGTATCAGAATACCATCTCCAAACCTCAACCTGTAGAGTTTCGATAGATTTCATATCGCCCCACTTAAAACCTACCCTAAATAACTCCCCACAAGATTCCACCATATAAACATCAATAAAAGGGCCATTTGTATCTGAAATAAAACTCCCAGCATACCCCATGAAACTATACTGATAAGTGATAAGAAGATACTGTCCCAAACCCTAACGAAGAACATAGTAAAAACCCTCATACCACCACTTTCCCCCCTCCACAAAGTCATATTTTACCATCATGTATAACCGCACGACTAAGAAACGCAGAATTATAATCACATCTGCGCAGTGATAGTAGTTGCTCTCCGTATTTTATTATCCCCCATTGTTCATCCCCAACCCTGCACCACATCACGGATTGTACATTCGCCAGAAACAATAAGACCTTCAAACTACTTTTAGTATCAGAGGATGATGAGAACAAAGCGCAGCTATCAATCTTTTTATAATCAATGAATTGATCAAAACTAGGCAGAGGCATAACATTATCAAAAGTGGTTGAATGGCAGAGAGATAAAAGATTTGTGCTACAATCATACAGAACTAGCCATCCATAGGAAGAACAGAGAACCTTTTTGCCGTGAAGAGCCGGAGAGCCGTTACAACAGAATGTTTGGCTCTTGTAATCTCTGGTGAGCTGATACACAAGTTGAGCGCAAACCTTTGCAGGGGGCGGCGGCGGTGGTAATCTGTTTTCTTGGCAGCAAATTTTCATCCTGATTTCCCCTTCACAAGCCAAATAATTTAGTTGATTCAATTCTTAAAATCAACAAACCTTCGATTTATATAAGGATAAAGTTGGCTGATTTCACGAATCCGAGAATTGGTCGAGAATTATATACAGCTATGTAGCTTGATTCTTTAAAGATACGATTTTTTCTTTTTTTTTTTTTTCTCTCACTAATTTCAATTTTTTTTTTCTTTTAATATAACTTTTATCTTTTTCCGTTCATATATTTTTAGATTAATATGACATTTTGTTATGCTATTTATTTATCATAATTTAATAATTATATTTAAAATAATTATGGAATATATATTAATATGAAAATTAGTTTTAATATATTTAAAATAATATTAACATGGCCGGTTCTCGGCACGCCACGTGGCAAACGGATCACGAAACACATGGCAGAGCTTATTCTCACGTAGAGCATGAAACATCACCCGGTTCTTGGTGTACGACACATCAACACCTGTCGTGGTCGATTAGCTCATCCCTTGGAGAGCAATTAACTCGACCACTTCACATCGCCCAGTATATATGGTTGATCTGTCACCCAACTCGAGGCGTACAGATCACACCTCTCAGATGTATTAGGATTAGGGAAACTTGATCGTCGTGGCGCCTCGACCTCCCTTGGCTTAGTTGAGTGTCAAGCCCCACCTCATTACTCCTCGGCCCTCGCTCCCCCTTCAAGGGTCGGCCCTTCAGTGGAGACCAGAGCCCTTAGAGTACAAGCCCTAAAACTGTTATGTGACGGTCTTTATTGTCCCCCTAACAACCGTACGACCACATTCAATGCACCGTTACTATGTGGATAAGTGTTACGCACATGTCTCAATCCTATGAATATCTCTAGCATTTATAACATCTGGTAAGTAATTACTCTTCATTCGACTGATAGTACTTTCTTCTTATATTAAGCGAGTATCGGGTTTGAGTGTCGAAATGTAAAAACTGGGCAAAACCCCAATTCGCTCAGGTTGAACTTGAGCTCACATATGTTAGCTACAACTTGAAATTTTTACGTAATACAAATTATTCGAGCCCTCCGTCACCCCAGAATGAAGGGAGTGATCTCGTAGTTCTTGGTCTGTGAAGATGCGTTGTTAGGTGCTCCATTTTCTTTTCCCATTGATGCCGAACCTAAACCTGTGCTCGAGGGATAGCTGTCCATACACTGATAAGGGATGTATGGATTCTCGGGCGTCGTATAGCTAAAAATCCAATTTTAAGAAAGCGACATTCAAAGAATTTTTTTAAAAAATAGCATTCAAAGAAAAAAGACCAATTAATGGATTCCAAAAACCAATTTAAACATGGGAATCGCCGAAATATCTCTTTGGTTGAAAGAGTATGATTGAGATCGAGTATTCGTGATGGGATCGACTAATCATATCAGCAGAAACCAAACTCAAACATGATCAAATATTATTTTTTAAAGAGAAAATTACATTTTTGATCCCATAGGATATAAGTGGATTTTTTTATCGTCCCATAGTTTTTAAATAGTCCTACACGTTTTTATTTTTAACACTTTTGGTCCTAAAAGCCAAAATTTTCACTATTAGTCCCAAAAAGAGAAAAAAAAAAAAAAAGGATTATATATTTATTTACTAATATAATATTTAATTATTAAAAAGTGATTTTTTATTTTTTATTTATGTTTTAACATGATGGGTAATATTTAGAATTTGTATAATTTTTATGCATCACTATAATATTTAATTAGAATTAATAGGTGATTTTAATCATTTTTTTATTTAATTAGAATTTGAAAAAATCAAATTAAAACAAATTAAATAATATAACATATAATTATTTATTTAATTATTATGATATTTAATTAGAATTAAAGAGTGATTTTGAAAAATATCTTAATTTTTTATTTATTAAAATGATGTATAATAGCCTTTTTGTTTATTTTATCTATCAATATAATATTTAATTAGAATTAAAGGCGATTTTAACCATATATTTTTTAATTAGAGTTAAAAAAATCAAAATTAAACAAATTATAATTATATAACATATTGTTATATTTATCTTTATATTATATATACTATAATAATTTTTATATGTTTATTGGGAAAAAAAAAAGGTAATTTATGTGTAACATCTAATGAAAACTTAATAGATTTTGGGACTAATAGTGAAAATTTTAGCTTTTGGGACCAAAAATGTTAAAAATACAAACAAGTAGTACTATTTTAAAATTACGGGACAAAAAAAAAATCAACTTATATCCTATGGGACTAAAAATACAATTTTCTCTTTTTTAAATTACACAAACAACAAGCGTGCTAGAATTATTAATTTTATTATTTAGGGCTTGAATCTTAACTTGAGCAATAGTAGAAATTCCTTTGATCGACCGTTAAACTCAATCATATTAAAATCGCGTCGATATAAATTGCGACTTCTTCACATTTTTCACAGCACTTGTTCTCCTTTCCCACGAAAACGTCAGCCCTTCCCGGAGGCGGCGTTGGTGAATATCGACGGCGTTCCCTTGAGAGTTACTGCCAAATGTTCGCAATTGTCTGCAGAAGAAAATCGTGGGTTCGCCCCAAAGAGAGCATTTTGCTTCACCCACAATTCCTTGATCCCCAAATTGCAGTTTTTGTGAAGCTATTCTCCTCCAAGATACTACCATCACCAGGTGTTTGTAGAAATGACTCAGAGAAATCTTTCACTGCATCTTATCTCATCAACTCATGTGGATTGTCGTCTGAGGACGCTCTTTCTTTATCGGAGAAAGTGTGCATCAAATCCTATAAAAAACCCGATGCTGTGTTGGAGCTCTTCAGAAAGTATGGATTCACCAATGCTGATATCATCCGGCTTGTGAACAATTGGCCATCTGTTCTTAAAGCCAACCCGGAGAAAACCTTGTTGCCAAAGCTGGAATTTTTCTGTTCCGTTGGTATTCCTCTTCCTGGTTTAGTTGAAATACTATCCTTTAATCCGACAATCTTACAACGTAGTTTAAAGAACCGTATAATCCCTTCGTATAATACCTTAAAGGGTGTTGTTCAATCCGATAAAATAGTTGCCAAAGTGCTTTTGAAAGCTAAGAGAAGGTTCAATTCAATTCCCACCAGCATTGGGCTCTTGAGAAAACTAGGGCTGCCCGAATCTAGTATTGCTTGGTTGGTCACGCAGAAACCGCATTTGGTGTGTAGTAGTGAAAAAACGCTAGCTGCAAGCGTTGACCGGGCTGTCAAAATGGGATTTGACAAAGCCAAACCTGGGATCACTCTTGCCATTGAAGTGTTTACTAAGTTATCTGAATCAACTCTGAAGCGTAAGATGGAAGTTTATCGAATGTGTGGCTTGTCTGAATCTGATGTTGATACTGCATTTTCAAAGTTCCCCATTTGCATGCAATATTCCGAGAAGAAAATCGTGGATAATATGGACTTTCTTGTTAATAAGATGAGTGTTAAGCCTGCTGCTGTTGCTCAAAACCCATTCCTTCTTGGTTTTAGTCTTGAGAAACGGATGAAGCCGAGGTTTTTGATTGCTAGAATCTTGAATGCAAAGGGGTTGAAGAAAATGGTGACCGCAATCTCTTTGTTGACAATAACTGAGAAGATGTTCATGAAAAGGTACATTGTTGACTATCAGAATTACATTCCCCAGTTATTGGATCTGTATCGAGGAAAGCTAAGTCTCGAAGAAATGGGATTCACTCAAGATGTAATTGAGAAGATTCAGTCTGATTTCAAAGAGGACAATTTTCGTTGTAGACCATCTTCGGTGGGGTGCCGCCACCACTTCAGGAGGGCACCTATAGGCCGGATTCACAAACACCGCCAGGAGATAGTGGAACTGCAGCCCAACTGCCCTCCCCACCGTCTAACTTCCAGCCTTCCGCCACCTTAATACCCCCGCTTGGGTCATAGGCTCGCGCAACTGAACCCGGCAACCACCTGGTTGGTTGCGAAAAGTCTATTTAACAAGAACTCTTCATATTTATATGTATGATTTCAATTTTCTGTTTATTTTTCGAATTGAGTTGCGTAGATGTATTTTTTAAAAGATTTGATTGAACTTTTGCTATAGCTTATTATTATTGTCAATTAAAATTGTGTATTAAAGCTTAGTAAAGTGATTGTTCTAATATGTTTAAGAAAAAAAAGCTTAAACTGAAAACCAACACCTTTAATTTGGGTCATTTTTATTAAAATTTAAAGGGAAAAAAGATTTTTTTGTTATTCGAATTTTGTATCTTTTTATAATAAATATTGAATGAGGGTATGCAACGAAAATTTATCGGGATGATAAATTACAAAAAGGTCAAAAAGAAAAAAAAAACTTTTTCCCAAATTTAAAAGCAATAGTTCATAATACTCTTATATTTTCTTTTCCGAGCACGCTTACAAGCGGAGCATATCTTCACATTCCACGCTTCTTCTTCTTCTCCGGCGAAGCGACGGCAGTGCAGTTCCCACGGCGGCGTTAGTAAATCTTGGAACTAATTCGTTGAGCTTCCATGTCTGCCGTCTGCAGAAGAAGACTCTGGGCTGCT
The DNA here is from genome assembly GCA_037501455.1 of Lantana camara. Lineage (NCBI taxonomy): Eukaryota > Viridiplantae > Streptophyta > Magnoliopsida > Lamiales > Verbenaceae > Lantana > Lantana camara. The sequence goes on from CM074855.1 coordinate 135,322,589, forward strand.
GCTTCCCTTAAAAAGGGCATTTTTCTTTGCCCAAAAATTGAAGTCTTTGTCAGGTCATTCTCGTCGTCAGGTGTTTGTATAAATGACTCAGAGAACTCTTTCGTTGTCTCCTATCTCATTAACTCGTGTGGGTTGTCCTCAAAGGACGCCCTTTCTGCATCGAAAAATGTCCGCATCAAATCCCTCGAAAAAGCCGATGCAGCTGCTCAGAAAGTATGGATTCACAAATTTTCATATCTCCAGACTTGTTGCTAGACTGCCGTCGATTCTTGGAGCCAAGCCGAAGGAACCCTATTGCCAAAACTCGAATTCTTCTCCTCCATTGGCGTTCCACCTCCCGTTTTGGCAGTGAGGTTGTCCTTATATCCAGACATCTTACATCGTAGTCTGGAAAACTATCACATGCCTTTGTGTAATTTCTTGAAAAGCATCATTCGCTCTGATGAACGCGTGCTCCGGCGGCCTTTAGGACTGGCTGGCCAAGGGACATTACTGCAAACATTGCCATCTTGAGAGAAGGTGGGCTTCCCGAATCATCAATTGTTTCGTTGCTCTCATATAATCCGTCATTGTTCTTTGTTTCAAGAAAAAGGTTTGCTGAACATGTTGAGCGGGCTGCTGAAATGGGATTTGACCGAAGAAAAACCACATTCATTCAGGCCCTCCACGTGTTTGGTGCAATGTCTGAATCCAATCTGAAGCATAAGATGGAAGTTTATAGAAGGTGTGGCTGGTCCGAGTCTGATATTAATGCTGTGTTTTCAAAGTTCCCCATTTGTATGAATTATTCGGAGAGTAAAATCATGGCTAATATGGATTTTCTTGTTAATAAGTTGGGTCTTAAGCCTGCTGTTGTTGCTCAGAACCCTGCGCTTACAAGTTATAGTCTTGAGAAAAGAATGAAGCCAAGGTATTTGGTTGCTCAAATGTTGGATGAGAAGGGATTGAAGAAGATGCCTGGTGCAGTTTCTTTGTTGCAAACAGGTGAGAAGCTGTTCTTGGAAAGGTACATTGTTCCTTATCAGTGTGATATTCCTAAGTTATTGGATGTATTGACTATTGAGTGTGCTAGAAGTGGGATTGAGTCAAGAAGAGATTGAGAAGACTTGAATTTCAAACCCATTGATGATGATAGTTGAATGTTATTACTTCGAAGAGCTAAATTGTTGGTCATCAGGATCATATTCCTCAGTTACTGGACACATGTATCAGGGAATGTTGGAAGTTTGATTTATTCAAAGATGTAATCTTTGTACAAGTAACTTGTTTCCTCTGTACATGCATTTCAAGAAATGGGCAAACGGGGCGGATTTTAATCTGTATCCGAATCAAGTCTCATTCGACAAGAACAAATGGAACATATATACAGCTGCATGCGTAGCTTGATTCTTTAAAGATACGAATCAAATTTCAATATTCTTTTACTAAATTAATTATTGATTTTTTTTTTTTCGCGTGCTGTGAGACCCCATAATTTTAGGATAATATTAATTATAGTAGATATATACATAGTATTATTATAATACTCATCATCTTTATTAATTATTTTTTATTTTACCTTTTTATGATAATAAAATATATTAATAGATATGAATAATATTAACGTATATAGAGAGTTATTGGGAAGTAGGAGTCCCACTAAATTTGTGAAAGCAGACTTATCATATTATTTTATGGGGAGAAGAGATAAAGGGATTGACGACGACAACCATTAAGACTTAAGAGAGAGGAAGAGACGCCGAGAAGAAGAACAGAAAATATCGTCATTCGAAGAAATCGGTCAAACGCAACGAAAAAGAAACAAGGTTTGATGCTCAATCGAGGAAATTAAATTAGGTGTATTATGAGTAATTAACCGGATTAATACTACTTATCATACCCCCTCGATCCTAATTACCCTACGTGGCACGAAATTTACAAAAGGTTGGGAAATATATTTATTTTTTCTGGTGGGAAGGTTGGGAAATATTGAATGTTTGAATGCTTCATAATCATACAATCGGAGTCGGAGACTACCGCATTTTAAATATTTTTTTAATCATCTATTAGAGCCGGGTGTAGGAATTGGGACCCACACCCGGCTCATACAAGAATTTTCCCATTTTCCGTGAATTCAAGAAGCCCTGCATAATTCAAAAAGTTTTTATTTCATGAAATCAAGATTGCATGCCCAATCATTCAAATCTATTATTTGATGTTTTCTATGCCGACTCTTGGAAATTAGGGATTTCAGTTTATGTGTTATATTCATGAACAATTATGACTGAATTATGTTTCAACAATGATTTAAGAATTGTAATAGTTAGGTTCTTCTGTTGCATTATTTTAAACTGATTTAAATATTTTAGTTTGAATTTTAATCGTTTATGTCCTTGCGTCTTTCGCGGGTTTATGGGCACTGCTTTGTTGTGACCTGAAAAGGACAAATTACATAATGATAACTTATACCTTTTAAGTGAGGATATTACAAACACTTCAAAATTTTCAATTTGCTTCAATTAAAAAGTGAGAATATTACAATTACTTAAAGGGTTTCAAAATTTTCAATTTGCTTCATTTAAAAAGTGAGAATATTACGGCTTGAGATCTCCTGTTATTAAATCCCGCTTCATCTCCTGAATTTGGTTCAGCAGCCTATCTTGAAGGTTGGAGTCCAGTTTGAGCAAATTGGTTTAAGAGATTTCCAACTTCCTCTTGGATAATTTTGGCCCGAGCTCTTGTAATTGGACCACCATAACTTTGTTCCTTTTGTTTGCTATCTTCTTGAGCTGTAGATCGGTCCAGTTCTTTATTTGGGACAAGATATGGCCGCGGTTCATCATGATTCACATCAAAAGACTAATCATCTCCAAACCAAAAACAAAAGAAAAAGAAAGAAAGACTAATCATCTTATATAACATATTATAGTCTTGATAAGAACATTTTCTTATCATACTGACTAGAACTTTAATGACACGTGATTCTTGGTATTTAAAGTCTTTTCCTATGAAACACATTTCATATAAAAATACCATCACACGTCATTAATTATTAAATTTGTAAAATACTCATCACTTGCTTTAATTTCAGTTTTATTAATCCAAAATATTTACAATATAATTGGATTTTCAGGGCATTTATCCCAACAGAATCCATATGCATTTGGTAATCCCAAAAAAAAAAAAAAAAAAAGTTATAAACTTTGTTAGTAATCACACCTTAAATACGTTTTCCAAAAATTATACATTCATTTTCTAAACATCCCAAATTAAAAGTTCTACATCCATTTTCTAAACATCCCAAATTATTCTTCATCCTACATTCCATTTGTTTATGGACATCCCAAATTATTCTTCATCCTACATTCCATTTGTTTATGGGTAAGTTATTCATTCTATATTTTTATTCATCAAAATTTCCCTTTCTCCGTGTGTTTGTTTGTATTTCAAGTATCTCAGTTATTATATTTTTACATCATATTTATTATGTTTTTCTTATTTGATTTTTGACAACACTTTTGATATATTTTTAATGTCTTTTTTATATTTTATTTTTGGTTTACATTATATTTATATAAATATACTACTATTTTTATATATTACCCGTTCATTACGTTATTATGATTTTATACATATTTTTGAGTTTGCAGATCATATATAAATTTTCCGGGATTTTTTAATACCTACAAAATTTATTTCAACAATCACGTTAGAAAGTTTTAATTTCTTTATTTATATAATTTTTCACATTTATAATTTAATATCTTTTAAAATGATTAACATATGAATTTGTAGTATATGTGTTTTTGAGTTTTTTATTTGATTTTTATGAATGAATATATAAACACAACATTTAAATGTGTTTTTAAAGATAATCTTATATGTAATCTATACTATATATTAAGTTAGAGACCCTTAGAGTAACCCGTAACCGTTTTGGTCTCTTGGACTCTAAAAATATTTCCTTTTCTATTTATTTTTTCCACCACGCTCTGACGTGTTATTTTTTATATATTTCTTAACTCCTTTTTTTCCTCTCACCCTACTCCAATTATTTTCTATTATATTTTTTATTCTTTCACCATGTTTTTAAATTTTTATTTTATATTATTTTGTACTAATCTATTTTAAAATATTTTATTTATTTAATATAAATTTATAATTATATTAAAATAATTATAAAATAAATATTAACATGTAAACTTTAATTTTATATATATTTAAATAATAATAATATTTTTATTTATACAAACATAGGGTGTGCGAAAATTACTAGTTTTAATTAATTGTATAAGGCACGGGTTTGTAACTAGTACTCCTATATTTTCTTTTCCGACCACGCTTACAAGCGGAGCATATCTTCACATTCCCACGCTTCTTCTTCTTCTCCGGCGAAGCGACGGCAGTGCAGTTCCCACGGCGGCGTTAGTAAATCTTGGAACTAATTCGTTGAGCTTCCATGTCTGCCGTCTGCAGAAGAAGACTCTGGGCTGCTGCTTCCCTTAAAAAGGGCATTTTTCTTTGCCCAAAAATTGAAGTCTTTGTCAGGTCATTCTCGTCTTCAGGTGTTTGTATAAATGACTCAGAGAATTCTTTCGTTGTCTCCTATCTCATTAACTCATGTGGGTTGTCCTCAAAGGACGCCCTTTCTGCATCGAAAAATCTCCGCATCAAATCCCTCGAAAAAGCCGATGCAGTTTTAGAGCTGCTCAGAAAGTATGGATTCACAGATTCTCATATCTCCAGACTTGTTGCTAGACTGCCGTCGATTCTTGGAGCCAAGCCGAAGGAACCCTATTGCCAAAACTCGAATTCTTCTCCTCCATTGGCGTTCCACCTCCCGTTTTGGCAGTGAGGTTGTCCTTATATCCAGAAATCTTACATCGTAGTCTGGAAAACTATCACATGCCTTTGTGTAATTTCTTGAAAAGCATCATTCGCTCTGATGAACGAGTTGCGCGTGTGTTCTTGCGTGCTCCGGCGGCCTTTACGACTGGCTGGCCAAGGGACATTACTGCAAACATTGCCATCTTGAGAGAAGGTGGGCTTCCCGAATCATCAATTGTTTCGTTGCTCTCATATAATCCGTCATTGTTCTTTGTTTCAAGAAAAAGGTTTGCTGAACAAGTTGAGCGGGCTGCTGAAATGGGATTTGACAGAAGAAAAACCACATTCATTCAGGCCCTCCACGTGTTTGGTGCAATGTCTGAATCCAATCTGAAGCATAAGATGGAAGTTCAGAGAAGGTGTGGCTCGTCCGAATCTGATATTAATGCTGCGTTTTCAAAGTTCCATATCTGTATGAATTATTCGGAGAGTAAAATCATGGCTAATATGGATTTTCTTGTTAATAAGTTGGGCTGTTGTTGCTGAGAACCCTGCGCTTATATGTTACAGTCTTGAGAAAAGAATGAAGCCAAGGTATTTGGTTGCTAAAATGTCAGATGAGAAGGGGTTGAAGAAGATGCCTGGTGCAGTTTCTTTGTTGCAAACAGGTGAGAAGCTGTTCTTGGAAAGGTACATTGTTCCTTATCATTGTGAAATTCCTAAGTTATTGGACATATATCAAGGAAGGTTGAGTGTGCTTGAAATGGGATTGAGCCAAGAAGAGATTGAGAAGATTTGAATTTCAAACACATTGATGATGATAATTGAATGTTCTTAGTTTGAAGGGCTACATTGTTGGCTTTCAGGATCATATTCCTCAGTTATTGGAGATGTATCAGGGAATGTTGAAGTTTGATTCAGTCAAGATCTTTGTACTAGTAACTTGTTTCCTAGTTACATGCATTTCAAGAAATGGGTAAATCGTATCCGAACCGAGTCTGATTCGGAAAGAAACAATTGGAACATACATACAGCTGCGTAGCTTTTTTTTTTTTTTTGTTCAAACAGCTGCGTAGCTTGATTCTTTAAAGATATGAATCAAATTTCAATATTCTTTATTTCTTTTACTAAATTAATTATTGTAGGATTTATTTATTTTTGCGTGTGACCCCGTAATTTTAGTATAATATTAGTTATAGTAGATATATACATAGTATTATTATAATACTCATTTTTTATTAATTATTTGTCTATAATAATAAAAATAATATTAACCGTACGTCCCACTAAACTTGTGAAAACCCACTTATCATATTATTATATCGGGAGAAAAGAGAAAGGGATCGACGGCGTTAGAAAAGAAGGAAAAATGTAGAAAAAAGGAACGACCAATAAAAGAGAGGAAGAGATTAGGGACGAGGAGAAGAAGAAGAGCAAATAATATCTTCATTCGAAGAAATCAGTCAAACGCGTAAACGGGAAAAGAAATAAGGTTTGGTGCTCAGTTTTTTGTTACCGAATAAATTAAATTAGGTGTATTATTTATGAGTAATTAATCGAATTAATATTACTCATCATACTCCTCGAACTCGATCCCAATCACCCTGGCCCGAAATTCACAGAAGTTTGGGAAATATATTTATTGAATGTTTGAATCCTTCGTAATTATATAATCGGAGTTTACCGCATTTGCCGTGAATTCAAGAAGCCCTGCATAATACAAAAAGGTTTTATCTATATTGACTCTCAAGTAGATTAAGTATTTCAATTTATGTTCTTATCTCTTTTCATGAATAATTATGATCGAATTATATTTGATCAATGATTTAAAAAATATAATAATTAGGATTTGTCCGTTGCACTGTTTTAAGAATTTATTTAAGTATTTTACTTTGAATTTTTAAATTTTAATCGAAGAGCCAAATTTAGTGTGCTCGCTCCTCGGTATGCTTGAGTCTCGTGTTGCAACCCACCTAATAAGTTATACCTTTTAATTGAGAATATTACAAATACGTTTCAATTTGCTTCATTTAAAAAGTGAGAAAATTACAAATACTTCATTTCAAAATTTTGAATTTGCTTCATTTCAATAGTGTTTAACTGATTTTGTGAGTGAACCTCGTTATATCTAGTAAACTAGTCCCTTTTCATAATTAAATTAATTAAGTAGTAATCTTTTCTTGCTAATTATTATGTTTTTTTCTTTTCATTTAAAGAACTTTTTTTTTAGAATTACTTGGTATAAAGATTAAAATGGACGCGCAATCTTAACATTTTCACATCATTTGTTCTGCAGAAGAAGGCGGCGTTGGTGAATATTGAGGGTTGTCGCCAAATGTTTGCGATTATCTGCAGAAGAAGGCCGTGGGTTCCCCCCAAAGACACCATTTTTCTTGGCCCGCGATTTCTTGATCCCAAAAGTGCAGTCTTTGCGAAGTTATTCTCCTCCAAGATATCATCATCACCAGGTGTTTGTAGAAATGACTCACAGAAATCTTTCACTGCCTCTTATCTCGTCAAATCATGTGGGTTCTCGTCAGAGGATGCTCTCTCTTTATCGCAGAAAGTGCGCATCAAATCCTCTAGAAAACCCAATGCAGTGTTGAAGCTCTTTAGAAAGTATGGATTCACCAATGCTCATATCATCCGGCTTGTGAAAAAATGGCCTAGTGTTCTTAATCTCAGATCAGAGAAAACCTTGTTACCGAAGCTGGAATTCTTCAGTTCCATTGGTATTCCTCGTCCTGTTTTAGCTAAAATACTATCCTCTAATCCGGCAATCTTACATCGTAGTTTAGAGAACCGTATCATCCCTTGGTATAATACCTTAAAAGGTGTTGTTCAATCCGATGAAAGACTTTTTCGGGCGCTTTTGCAAGCTAGGGGGACTTCCAAAATTATCCTCTTGGGAGAAGAAGGATTGCCTGAATCTTCTATTGGGCAGCAATCGATGATTGGTACTAGTAAGGAGAAAATAGCTTCGAGCGCACATCAGGCTGCTGAAATGGGGATTGATAAAAACAAAAAAGTGTTCGCTCTTGCTGTCGAAGTGTTTCTTGACTTGCCTGAATCAACTCTGAAGCATAAGATGGAAGTTTATAGAAGGTGTGGCTGGTCCGAATCTGATATTAACTCTGTGTTTTCAAAGTTCCCCATTTGCATGAGATATTCTGATGACAAAATCATGGCTAATATGGACTTTCTTGTTAACAAGATGGGTTTCGATCCTGCTGCTGTTGCTCGATGGCCTGCAGTTATTGGCTATAGTCTTGAGAAAAGAATGAAGCCAAGGTATTTGGTTGCTAAAATGTTGGATGAAAAGGGGTTGAAGAAGATGCGTGGTAGATTTTCTTTGTTTCGACCAGTTGAGGAGGTATTCTTGAAAAGGTACATTGCTCCTTATCAGCGTGATATTCCTAACTTATTGGACATATATCAAGGGAAGGTTGAGTGTGCTTGAAATGGGATTGAGTCATTAAGAGATTCAGAAGACTTCGAATTTCAAACACATCAATGATGATAGTTGAATGTTATTACTTTGAAGTGCTAAATTGTTTGGTTATCAGGATCATATTCCTTATTCCTTAGTTATTGAAGAATGTTGAATTTTTGATTAAGTTGAGATGTAATCTTTGTTCTAATAACTTGTTTCCTCTTTGCATGCATTTCAAGAAGATGGGTACAACGGGCGGATTTTAATTCGTATCCGGACCGAGTCTGATTCGATGGGAAACATGTTAGAACATATATCTACAGTTGCGTAGCTTGATTCGTTATCTATACGTATCAAATTTCAATAATCTCTTTTACTAAATTAATTATTTAAGGGTTTCTTGCTTCCGCACCTTCTACGGATTGCATAATGACAACTTATACCGGTTTAAAATGAAAATATTACAAACTTTATGAGTGAGTGAACCATCATTTTATCTATCAACACACGCCCCATTTCATAATTAAATTAATCATGTCAAATGTAATAAGGCCAAATACATATCCGTAATTCTTAAGTAGTAAGTTTTCTTGCTAATTATCATTTTTCTCTCTATTCATTACTAAATAGTTTAAAGTTTTTTATTTTGAGAATTACTTAGTTTAAAGATTAAAATGGTTGGCATTTTCACAACACTTGTTCTCCTTCCCCACGAAAACGACGTCAGCCCTTCCCTGCGGCGGCGTTGGTGAATATTGACGGCATTCCGTTGAGGGTTGTCGCTAAATGTTTGCAATTATCTACAGAAGAAGGCCGTGGGTTTCCCACAAAGACAGCATTTTTCTCGGCCCACAATTTCTTGATCCCCAAAATGCTGTCTTTGTGAAGTTATTCTCCTCCAAGATATCATCATCACCAGGTGTTTGTAGAAATGACTCACAGAAATCTTTCACTGCCTCTTACCTCATCAACTCATGTGGGTTCTCGTCAGAGGATGCTCTTTCTTTATCTGAGAAAGTGCGCATTGAATCCTCTAAAAAATCCGATGCAGTGTTGGAGCTCTTTAGGAAGTATGGATTCACCAATGCTCATATCATCCGCCTTGTGAAAAAAAGGCCACTTATGCTTAAAGCCAAGCCGGAGAAAACCTTGCTGCCGAAGCTGGAATTCTTCTGTTCCATTGGTATTCCTCTTCCTGTTTCAGCTGAAATACTATCCTCTGATCCGTCAATCTTAGGTCGTAGTTTAAAGAACCGTATCATCCCTTCGTATAATATCTTGAAAGGTTTTGCTCGATCCGATGAAAGATTTGTTCAGACCCTTTCGCAAGCTACGAGGGTGTTCAAGTCTGTTCCTTCCAAACTTGCCCTCTTACGAGAAGAAGGATTACCTGAATCTTCTATTGCTTCGTTACTTTCGTGGCAACAATCGTTCATTTGTATTAGCAAAGAGAACATAGCTGCGTGCATACATCAGGCTGCTGAAATGGGGATTGATAAAAACAAAATAGTGTTCGTTCATGCCATGGAAGTCTTTGTTGAGTTATCTGCTTCAAGTCTGAAGCATAAGATGGATGTTTATAGAAGGTGGGGATGGTCGGAATTTGATATTAACATTGCGTTTTCAAAGTTCCCCTTTTGCATGAAATTGTCCGAGAAGAAAATCATGGCTAACATGGATTTTTTTGTTAATAAGATGGGTCTTAATCCAGCTGCAGTTGCTCATTGCCCTACACTTCTCGGTTATAGTCTTGAAAAAAGAATGAAGCCAAGATTTTTAATTGCGAGAATCTTGAATGCAAAGGGGTTGAAGAAAATGGGGAATGCATCCACTTTGTTGATACCAGCTGAGGAGGTGTTCATGAAGAGCTACGTTGTTCCTTATCAGAACGATGTTCCCAAGTTATTAGATCTGTATCGAGGAAACTTGAGTCTCGACGAAATGGGATTCCGTCAAGATGAACTTGACAAGATCATATTTGATGTCAAACTCGGATGAATGCAAATAGATCATAGTTGTATGATTCTTCTGCCTTTTGAGGTCATTCCCTTTGTATGAACTAATTGTCTTCTCTGTTTTAAAATGATGCCGTTGCTGTCTCTCAGAAGTGATGGTTCTTTCTTCATGGATATGTACTCTCTGAATCTTTGTTCTCTGAATCCTATTGTATTTTATCTAGATCACAATTTACATGTGATTGGTTGGATTGATTGAGCCGGGTTTAATTTAGATTTTTTTCCCCCCCATATTTGAATGTTAGAATATAATGAATTTGAGCATGTCATTGTTCCAAAGTCCAAACAATTGAAATTATTGTGTTCACATATATGAAAGAACTCTCCGTAATTATGTATGATTTCAGTTTTCTATTAATTTTTGTGAATTGAGTAGTTTAGATGTACAATTATAAAGGTTTAACTAAACCTTGTTAATGCTAAATTCAAATTAAAATTGTGTACGAACTACTAAGCTTAAAATTTTGGATGAAAATCAAATTAAAATTCGATTTGTTGACGGCCCAGTCGAGAAATTTTCATTTTCTTTTTCAACTGATGATGTCTCCTTGAGGGGGGAGAAATTGCAAATTTGGTATACCTACCCGACCAATTCAGCGTTTTTAGTATATTTTATTTTCCGACAATAAAATAGAACAAATTCAGCGTTTCTCGTATATTTTATTTTTCAGAGATAAAATAGGATTGTATCTTAAAAACCAAGCAATTCGATACAAATTTTAACTGTAAAATCGATTTTGTCAGTTGGATTTTATACGTGGTGAATTCCTTAATTCGCTACATGTAACATTGGTCGGGGTTCTGACGGACAAATCCTGGTTAAAAAGCGTATTAAATTACATGATTTTTAAGATACGATCCTATTTTATCGTCGAAAAGCAAAATATACTAAAAATACTAAATTGATCGAGTTGATATACCAAATTTACGATTTTTTGTTTTCAAAATAACAACACAACAAATCGCTAGTTTAGAAGTTTGAACTTGCATCTCTTTTTGCCTAAACCCTGCATGAAGGATCAATAATCATTAATCAGTAATTATGCATACTCCATGTTTGTGTCAAAAAAGAGTATTATGATTAAAATTTATTAAAATTAAAGATATTTATATTAATTAAATTAAATAAATATTAAAATATAATAAATAAATTTAATAATATCATATATATTTTTTAATAATATCATATTAGTAAAAGAAAAAATATAAAAATATAAAAAAACTATTAAAAAATAGGTTAATCTTTATTTGCACCCTAAACTTTGAGAAATTTTATACTTTAGTACCCAATTTTTAAATTTTGTTACACTTAAGTGCCCCAACCAATAAGAAAATGATATGTGTACCCAACCAATAAGAAAAAGTGACCCAGCTAACCAATAAAATTCAAAGATTGGGTATTAAAATATAAAATTTAAAGATCGAGTATTAAAGTACAAAATAACCCAAATATTAGGGTGGAAAAAAAAAATAACCCTAAAAAAAAATATTAACATGATGCGAAGAAAAAGGTCAGTAGAATAGATAAATAAATATTAAATTATTATTCGAGGGCAGAAAAGAAAGTGGTGAAGTTACCTGTGAATTGCAATGGCTATGGAGTATGATATCCAGAATGCCATTGAAATGAGCATCACTATCGAGGATAGTCTTTACGAACAGCAATTGTAATTCAAGAGGAACTTCAACATAGATGAAAAAATCCATCTTTAACGGCTCAAATTTGCCCCTTTTCATAAGTAACTGACCGCGTTCCTTTGAGGGTTGTCGCCAAATGTTTGCGATCGTCTGCAGAAGAAGACTGTGGGTTCCCCCCAAAGGGAGCAAATTTCTTGGCCCACAATTTCTTGATCCCCAAAGTTCAGTCTTTGCGAAGTTATTCTCCTCCGAGATATCATCATCACCAGGTGTTTGTGGAAATGACTCACAGAAATCTTTCACTGCCTCTTACCTCATCAACTCATGTGGGATCCCGTCAGAGGATGCTCGTTCTTTATCTGAGAAAATGCGCATCAAATCCTCTAAAAAACCTGATGCGGTGTTGGAGCTCTTTAGAAAGTATGGATTCACCAATGCTGATATCACCCGGCTTGTGAGCAAATGGCCACCTGTTCTTAATGTCAAACCGGAGAAAACCTTGTTCCCGAAGCTGGAGTTCTTCAGTTCCAATGGTATTCCTCCTCCTGTTTTAGTTGAAATACTATCCGCTAATCCGGCAATCTTACATCGTAGTTTAGAGAACCATATCATCCCTTGGTATAATACCTTAAAAGGCGTTGTTCAATCTCATGAAAGACTTGCTCAGGTGCTTTTGCTAGCTGTGAGGGCGTTCGATTCTATTCCTTCCAAAATTGCCCTCTTGCGAGAAGAAGGATTGCCTGAATCTTCTATTGGGCATTTAGTTTCGTGGAAACCATCTATGATATATACTAGTAAGGAGAAAATAGCTGCGTGCGTACATCGGGCAGCAGAAATGGGGATTGATAAAAACAAAATGGTGTTCGCTCATGCCATGGAAGTGTTTCTTGACTTATCTGAGTCAACTCTGAAGCATAAGATGGAAGTTTATACAAAGTGTGGTTGGTCCGAATCAGATATTAACTCTGCGTTTTCAAAGTTCCCCCTTTGCATGAAATTGTCCGAGAAGAAAATCATGGCTAACATGGATTTTCTTGTTCGTAAGATGGGTCTTAATCCTGTTGCTATTGCTCATCGGCCTTCGCTTCTCAGTTATAGTCTTGACAAAAGAATGAAGCCTAGATTTTTAATTGCGAGAATTTTGAATACAAAGGGGTTGAAGAAAATGGGGAGCGCAAACAGTTTGTTGGTCCCGGCGGAGGAGGTGTTCATGAAGTATTTCATTGTTCCTTATCTGAACGATGTTCCAGAGTTATTAGATCTGTATCTTGGAAACTTGAGTCTCGACGAGATGGGATTCAGTCGAGATGAACTTGACAGGATCATATTTGATGTCAAACACTATGAATGCAAATAGATCGATCATAGTTGTATGGTCTTCTGCTTTTTGAGGTCATTCCCTTTGCATGAGCTTGTCTTCAAGCGGACTGAAATGCTACCGGTGGATCTTGAGCTAAATTCAACAGAAATTCATGTCTTCTATGTAATTTGTTCAATTACTTCATGTTACGAAATCATAAGTAATTGTTTGGCATCTATAAATAGTAGAATACTAGTTCTCAGTGGTACATCACATTAAAATTACACTTACCACCCTTCGAATTTGCATGCCGTACAAGAAGAACCAATAGTTTGAGATTCCAATTACCCGTAAACCCTTTAACCCTGTGATTCAATATATGGATATAACTCTTTGCAACTAAGATAAGTCTTAGGAACTCTCCGTAATTGCATTTTTATTGTATGTCAAGTTATGAGTTCGAACTGAATCAGATCATTAGGATACAAAACTCTCTCTGCCGATAATAAACACAGAGACATATAAAATATGTAACAGCATAGGAATTGGTTGGCTAAAGCTTACCAAACATCAAGAACATACCTATACATTTCTGCACTACATATTATTATTGTTGTTGTTGTTGCGATTAAACATTTGATCCCTTATAACGAAGTAGAGTTCTGTTTAAAATTTCGAAGAGACAAAAAACACTAAGGTGAAGTATACTTACGAAGTAGGAATCAGTTACACCGTTCCTTATCAGTGTTATATTCCTAAATTATTGGACATTTATCAAGGAAGGTTGAGTCCTGAGTTGCTTAAATCGGATCGAGTCTAGAAGAGATTGAGAAGACTTGAATTTTAAACCCATTGATAATGATAGTTGAATGTTATAACTTTGCATGAATCTCTGTAACAAAACCTTATGACAATCTTGGATTTTGCCGATCAATTTAGATATGCAAGTTATTGCCAGAAAATTTTCTTTTCCTTTTCAACTTATAATGTCCTCTTAACCAAATACATTTTACAAGAAACTCGAAACCATCATCCTGCCAAATTTACATCGAAGCAGGTACGGAACTCTGCGTGAAAAACTGTCCCCACAACAAAGAGTGGATGCTAAGTTGCTAACTAAAAATTTCAAAAGTAACAATACAACAATAGTCTAGTTTAGAAGCTTGAAACGCATCTCTTGTTGCCTAGAAGCTGCATCAAGGATCAATAGTCATACAACTATTACCAAGAAGCGGATGTTGTACACTATCTCAGTAACAAAAGAGAGTGGTGAAATTACCTCTCGATTGCAGATGGCTTATGGAGCATCGATTTCCAGAATTCCATTGAAATGAGTATCAATATCAAGGTTTGACGTCACAAGTAGCAACCATAATTCAAGAGGAACTTCAAAATAGATGAAAAACTCTTATCTTCAACTGCTCAACTCCAAAACACCTTATGGATCACTTTCAACCCAATCATCAATGACCGCCGTATTATTTTCACTCCGTATGAACATGTTTCAGCAACTTATTCCACTGTCTAGATGAATACAAAAGGCAAAATTCAGTTGGGAGGCAGGGTAAGAAACCTGCAATCAAATTACAAGATGAAAGTGAGTGAGTGAGTGAGAGAGAGAGAGAGAGAGTTGAATATAGGGAAGAATATAATGGAAGGGGGAAATTAACCTGAGGAGAAGATTCCACGTTCTTATATTAAACTTGGATGGATATGGGCGGAATCACTTGCAACAGCCCTGTAATGGAACCATGGAGGCCAAATGTGCTGAATCCACCATCTCAAAATGACCAAAATGCCCTTGGATGAACTGCATGAATTTCTTGAATCATACACTTGATACGTAGCATGCGGGAGTCTTCACCAATATCATCAACCCAACTTTAAAATAAAAAGAAATGGAGGGGCCCTTATTTTTGTCTAAAACCAGCAGTAAAGAATACGAACAAGCCTTTGCAAACTCGAGTATAACTGTACACACATTTACAAGGGTGATATGTCCGATGGAACTCAGGATTGACCTCTTTTCAATCTTGTTCCTCCTAAATTAAATGGAAAGGAGAGAATGAACATTGGCAAATTACGTGCAACGAGGCATTTAACGATTGATGGCTTCTGTTGCAATTCGAACGAGGCGCAATAAACCCTCAACATCTTGGAAGTTGAAATCAAGTGCCTTTTTCAGTTGAGAAATACCCTCTTTATGAGAGGTTTCCCCAAGTCTTGAAGTAGCAGCTGTGAAAGCATTTCTCGATTTCCTTGATGCTTCCATGGCAAAGCTGACATCTTGCGCCTAAAAAAATTATCAACACTAGTCATTTAAAGTTTTTATACAAAATACATTTGGAGTTGTGTTTTTGGATCAAAGGATTTGGAGGATGTATTTCAAACTTCAGATTTGAGTGGATTTCAACCACCACAATGATTTTCAAAATGGGTTAAAATATGAATTGAGGAATTTGAAATCCATCATAATAGATTTGATATCCTTACCTCCAAATCCAACAACACAAACATAACCTTAGTTAACTATCTAATTATACTTACAAAGTGGAGAGCATGCAATAAACCAGAACGTTGCCGTGAAGTGATGATATGGCTACCAGAAACTTGAGGAGAGCCAACAACTTTGGGTAAGGCAGCCTTCTCCGTTGTTGCTTGGTGATTTAAGTTGTCAACATCAGAGGCAGAGGAGGAAGGAGACTCACCTAAATGGAAATAATAAATCAGAGAAACTGTAAGTAGGAATGGTGGAAGTTGATAATGACGCATGAAAACTAAATTAGCCTAGATAAGACATTTCTTAAAGCACCACAGACTGCCATCTGGTTGATCCACTATGTAACCGCTCAACTGGACATGCTTTTACTATTATCATTCAATACTACTGCAAATGAGCAATTTTCATAAAACTCATATCAAAAAGAGAATATTGTGTGTAAAATTTACCAGGGGGAACAATTTGAAGAGCCTTTTGCAATTCATTTCGGTCCCTGCTTGCACTAGCATGTGAAGAATAAACCACACGCAAGTAAGCCACCTCCACGCATTTATAGGCCAGAGCAGCAGCAGCCATGTCTTTTGATTTTTCATATTCATGGGCACAAAACCTATGAAAAAGCAATGAAGTGTTCAGACAAATAGAATGCTATCCCGGTACTTCATTGTCATTCAAGGATTAATTCCCTCACAAGCATGTGAAGTACATGCTTAGAACCAAGAAATGTAGAAATGGGAGATTAGTGCTTTTCAAAGATCGGCCATGAAGAAAATACACACACACGAAAACACACTTACTCGCAGAGTTTTGCTGTGCTCCTGTATATATGCATTGAGTGCATCAATTCATTATGTTTTGTGGCTTCGCTGCTTCCAGATTCCAACAATGAGGCTCCATGTAGAAACTTGAGACAAGCTTGGAAGTAAAACCCAATACTATCACTTGATCCAGAATTCTGCACAAACAAAAACCCATTATACGCGTTGCAAAACTACATTAAACTATGCATAGAATTACCGAAAGGCCCTTCTACCTTAAGGCGATCAGCTAGATGTTTGAGGTCCTTTGCCTCTTTTAAAGCATTATTAGCAGCATGACTTGAGGAATCCCTTCTAACAGGACTTGGAGCTTCAACATCTCTTACTCTATGAGTATTTGGAGTAGGATGCCTTAAAAGCTGACCGTTTGAACTTTCAGCTTTCTTTCTCTGGTTTGGTGCTTTTAGTGCATCTCCATTGTCAAATCCATTCTCTTTCTGAGATGAAACGGACTCATTCAGATTTCTTGCTAAGGGTGGAAGTGAGTGTGACTTCCCACTATCATGGATTTCTCCCTGGTTGCTTTTCTTGGGCAATTGCTCATTTTCATGCTCCTGTTGATGATTGTACTTTTTATCATGGCTTTTAATAGCATCTTCAAATTTCTTTTGATTTTGTCCTTTACTGCTCTCACTTGATGTTCCTCCAGCAATATCTTTCTTGGAAATAAAATTCTCACCATTACCAGGAGTGCTGGGTTTTTTCTCTTCAGACTTGTTTCTTCTACTCTTAGACCTCTCTTCATACATATTGTCATGATCCACGGAATCAGAAGACTTTATATTCACTTTATCTATTTCCGATCCAGAGGGACGACCCTTTTCTTTAGAATGTGAAGATTTCTTCCCACTACTCTGTGATTTTTGGTCTGTATTTGCTTTTTCTTGAACTTTGCTTTGCTCTGAAGAATGTCTAACTCTGGGATCATCCTCTTTTTTCACCATTCCTTTTCGGTCATTGTTTCCATCAAGATTCTTTGTAACTGATGCGACCTTATCAGCATTCGGAAATCTCAAAGGAGAAGAAGAAACTGATTCAACTGGAGAACCTTTAACTTCTTGGCCACTTGTTTTGTTTTTATGTGAACCAGATACTTTGGAAGAGCTTGAATTGGCGGCAACTGAAGGCTGTATAGGACCCATTTCACTTTTCATATAATCTTCTCTCTCATTATTGTGCTGGTCCTTTGTACTCCTGCTTTTTCTGTCTCCCCCTAAACTGGCTTTGCTTCCACTTGTGTCTTTTCCCCCAGATTTGGAAACTCGAGCTTTCTTTTCTTTGCGGTGGTCACTTTCACACATTTCTTCTTTTGCTTTCCTCTTCTTACCAGCCTCCTTGTCATCAACTTTTTCAGAACGAAGCAAACCATCATCTGAGACTATGTTCTTCTTCGCTTCACCTATCAAATCCTTTTGCTTGTTATATTTGCGCCCACGATCATTTCCTGATGTGTTATTTGAGGTGGAGGGGCGACCTGCTTTTGAGGAGGTCTCACCATTGTCAGATGCGCAATTGTCATCATTAAGTAGCAATTCCTCACTTTTCATTCGTTTGGAAGATCTAGACCCTTCCCTATCAGCCTCGCGCTTGCTCTTTATCTTTAAGCTCACACCTGACACATAATCCAAAGTCAAATGTTAGAAAATTTTGGACTAACGAAACTCTGTGTTCATTGGTAATTAATGAGATATACCTTTGTCAGAAGAGTTGACAGCTGATACTTTTTCTTTTTTATTATCATTGTACTTTTCAACTGCATCATTTGATTTCCGCAGAGATGCATCTAGCGAAGGAGAATAGTCTTCGCCGTTCAAATTACTTATTTTTCCAGAATTCAATAGGTGCTTCTTTTTTGGGTTTGAAGAATGAGTCGAACCATCTAATTCAGTTGAATTTGCTGCCTTTGTTGAACCATGTTTTTTCTTCCCACTGTTTGTTGCAGTTTGGACAGAAACACTTTGTTGCTCGGGACCAGGATACCTAGCATCAACTGAGGCTATTCCCACTGAATTTGCAACAGAATTGTTAATCTTGATAGGTTGACTCTCTGAAACAGGGGCAGCAACTGAAGCAGGGGCAGGGGCAGGGGCAGGATGGTAAAGAGCTCTTAAAGCATTAGTAGTCTGCTCCTCTGGAACGCTACAACGGTTCATTCCAGGCCTATTTGAATCAGACGACAGTAATTACATTAACTCATGCGGTAACATTAAAAAGGGAAAACATAAATAAAAAGTTGATAGAACTTACAACCAGGTGAGCATTCTACAAAGCCATTTATCAGGAAGACTCTTAGGATTAGTACCAAGTGGAAGAAGTCTCCATTTCTGGCACTTATCACACGAGACCCAATCTTCTTTGACCAGAGGAACAGATCCAATTGGAGCTTCAGAACCCGGCCCATTTCCAGGCAGAGGCAAATAAGAAGCAGGTCGAGGAGCAGGTAGGGGTTTTTCGGGGATTTTACTGTTACATTTCTCTTTATGATCTTCGCTTAAGCTTCTCTTTCCAACAAGCTGAGGATCTTTTACCCTTTCTGTGGATGTCATTTCCCCTGATATTGATTCATTATCGTCATCGTCAAATTCTACATCTCCAAAGAAGTCCTTATACCTATCCAATGGCTTTCCATTGTCCTTTTGGAGACTGCGGGAGTCATTTTTAGACACAATATTGTTATGCGTGAGAGAAATTTTCCCAGTTTTAGGTGTCAGGGAAGACTCAACAGCTAATTCATCTTTTGCTACTTTTTGTTTCCTCTTGCTGCTAGATGATTTGTCGTGAGCTGATTTCGAAGGTCCTTCCTCATTAACAGACCCCACTTTCCTAGGATCTAACACTTTCGAAGGATCATTGGGTTCTGAAGAAGTAAGAAATTTTCTTCCCTTAGAGACATTTGATTCAGACTGGTCCAAGGAATGAGATTTTTCTGCAATACTACTAACAAGGTTTCCTTTTTTAGATTCAGCAAACTTGCCTGATGAACTCAGCTTCTCACTCGACATATCAGCCCTGCCAATTTCTTGGGCATATTCACTATCTAAATGTTCCTTCTCAAAAAATGAAGAATTTGAGGGAACATGATCAGCAACATTATGTTCGGAACTCGATAGAAGCGGGAGTCTCAAAGCACTAGAGACGAGTTCTTCACACACCAAAGAGTCGATATCAGTTTCTTTTTCCTTCTTCAAGAGAGGAACAGGATTATCCTTATGGCTACTGTTTCTCTTATCTGTTAATTCAATTGAGAAAACATCATCTTTGTCAGAAGACTTCAATTTTTTCTGATCTGGGTCTTTCTGATTCCTCCTACTGGAAAGAGAACCATTCGGTAACATACCAGAACTTTCTAAGCTCGTCTTGTTGACGGGTCTAGTTTCCCACTTTCCCCTGAGCTTCTTTTTTTCAGTCAGATGAATCAAATCTTCTGACAGAGGGGATAAAAGTATTTCCTTAGGATAGGATGTCATAATCTGCACCATCACATCAGCAATGACAAGTTTAAAATTTTATTCAGAAGAAGAAGAAGGAATCGATGTTAAAGGATTCGGATCATAATTCACCTGAAGAATACTGGTGGGCGACTCCTCTGGCACATTGAGGAATTTACCATATTGCCCTCCACTAGTTGTGGGACTGTCATCTAATGAAGAAGAAGGGGAGACTTCAAGACCGAGCCCACTGTAGATTTCAGCATTCTTTTGTGTCGGCAAATTTTCAGACCCAACTCTGATTCGAACTTTCAGAGTTCTCTGATCAGACGAATTTGCAGGCTTCTTATTGCCTTCAGTTTTTAAGCTGGACTCTTCAGCATGTCTGGAAACTGATAGAGCTTTTCCTGGACCAGGACGAGACCTTGCTAATGGAGAAGCACTTGATAAAGCAGAAAGTGCATTTTGCCTTTGATCCTAAATTAGTTGAAGAGAAGGTGAAATTGCTTAAGCAACCTAAAAATCCATGTCAAACGATACACACTATTTCTTTTTTCTAAGAAAATATACTGATGTAAAGTATGCCGAACCTCTAAAAGTGTCTTTCTTGGTGAAGCATAGTTATGGCCCTCAGCTGGACTCTTTGTATGGGACCAGGATGGAGACCGTTGATAAGTAGGTAAAAATGAGCCATAGCCACCATATTTTGCCCCTGTATAAGTATTTAAGTACTTGATCAGTACTTCTTCACATTTTGAACCCACAGTTATGCAGTTTCCTATTTACATTTAGGCTTACCCAAATTCTCAGCAGAAACACCACCTTCAAAATCTTTCTGGAAATGCCCTAAAACATTTTGGAGCTTCTCCTCCTTCAAAAGAATACAAATTAGGTAATGTAAGAATAGAAAAAGGTCTATAATTGGCAACATGATCGAAGCACGAGTAACTAAGCTTCAATAATGAAAGAAACCAAATTGCATAATTGGACGTGAATTTTCTTCTCATCTTTAACAAAAAAACACTTCATATATCCTTTCATGTTTTAACTACAGTTGAATTGCATAGAACAAGCCCACAAGCTGGATGCAAGTTTTGAATTGTACACAAAGAACAAATATAGAAAGCTCAACTGCCTCATACAATAATAGCAACTAATAGTTAACAATAAAGAGCATTCATTCATGAACTTCCACAAAGTAACCAAGCTTAAATTGCAGCTCCAAAGCTGATCAAACCTAAAATAGAAACACACCTAGCTGATCAATCAAGAAGGTAAAGCTGCTTAACCACTCAAAACGAGGTCAAAATCAACGCTGCTGCATAATTTCAATTAACATTACAAGCTGAAGAACTGATTCATACTGCCAACCAAAATGAAGCTGATAAAATTCAAGATGCTTACAATGTAAGAGAGAGCAATATCAGGGTCAATGGTGGAATCTTCTTCCTCATCATGATAACTAAAAGCCTCTCCTTCTTCAAGCTCAGTCTCCGCCATCTCTAATCCAGAACCTAACCTCTTCCTCCCATCCCTACTACCCACATGTATCATCAATTTTATTTTTTTTCAAAATTAAAAAATAAAAATTACAAACACTAACAACAAAAACTTCGCTAAAAGGTAAGCTTTTTCTTCTCCCACCGTTTACTTTTCTTCCAAAATCTAAACGACCCCTTTCGCAAAATTGAAAACCCAGAAAAACCCACCCACGATTTCTCTCGATCAGATTTATACTTCGATTCCCTCACCTAACAAACGAAGAAAATAACAAAAAAGACTTAATTTCCCCCCCCTGCAGTGGGTATTTATGCCAATATACTCACAGGAAAAACATTCAAATAATCTGAAATTTCTTGCGTAATGTCGAGAGCTATCTCTGATTCACCTATCGTGGAAAACGGATCGTGTGTGCGATCTCCGGAGCTCAAAACGATGAGCAGAAAAAAGGAAACTAGAGAGAGAGAAGGAGGAGAGAGATAGAGACAGAAAATTGAAGAAAGAGAAAATACTCTGGTTTTTGGTTTACAGCAGCCGCGTTTGTTTCTTAGTTTTTTTTTCCCCTCTAATTATTATATTAATATTTTGTTGGTAAAAATAATTAGAATTTTGGAATATTCTGAATTTACATAAGAATTAAATTCTTTGATCTTATCAGAGAGATAACTGCTTATTTATTACAGTTTTAACAGCAGTGAATATTTCTGTTACTTTCAACCCAACGGCTTTTGTCTGTGTCTCGTGGGCCACGCGCGCACTTTGATCTCTTTGTTTTATTTTGGTAACTTAATTAATTAAGAAAAGGGTTTGATTAATTATTTTATTGCACACTTTTAAATATTCTTGTAGTATTTGTATAACCCTCGTATTACATCTTTATTGAATAGTTTTGATTGATTAAAAATAATTAAATCTTTATTGCCATGCCAAAAAGAAATTTTGGGTAGATAAAGACATATTTTTTATTGTTAATAAAAAATTCGAGCTCGAACATGATTGGTCTGAACCTAGCTAACTTTCATTAGAATAAATATGTTATATTTATTATTTAATTAATTATTTTTTCAGTTACCTCAATAATTTTTTTGTTACTGACCCAAAAAAAATAAAAAAAGTTAACTCAATAAAACGTCATATTTTCCCCTCTTACGTTTATTTGAATGAAATTAAAGTTGAGTTATAATTTTTCATTTTTAATAAATAACGACGGGACCATATATGATTTGGGATGCTGGTCTAATCCCTAGCTGCAAACTTATTAACTATATAACCTAATAATTTCACTATCAGATATTAAAAATTTTGATTGTTTGTAACTTTCTTAATTTTAGATTATTGTAAATTAATTTGGGAAAGATACGATGATACTAAATTTTCTTCACATCCAATGCATACTTACGACCACCTTTATGAGATTTTGTAAATATATTTCACTTTACATTTTATAATCCCATAAATAAATAGATTAATTATGAATTATTTTTGTTCTAAATAATAAAATAATTCCATTAAAACACAAAATCTTTTACAATTCAAAATGGGGCCCACTTATTGGTAGAGGTTAGGATAGAAAAGCCCTTGACAGAATTACAGTTGAATTGACTAAAATGCCCCCACCCCTATCTATCTGTGGTCATTGTGTTGACAACAATAAAGTGTAAGGACTCCAATCCAAAATTAAGTATTTTTGTCACGGTCAATGTTTCACCAATTATTTTGTACCATATATACATATTCCTTGAATTGCTAATTTATTTATTTATTTTTCAAGGACTTCCTATATATTCCACGTAGGTAGGTTTCTTTTTTTTTTTTTTTTGGGAAATTTTCTAACAATGTATTTTTCCAAAAGCATATAATCAATTTTCAATCATAAATTAAAATATCACATTTATGAAACATTGTCTACATGCTTAATATTCTTAATTTTATATATGATGGTGGGCTGACTTTTCTAAAAACTCCACAGCCACGTTGATCGGTTTCTGAAGAGACAAAAATGAAAAAACGGACATTGAAATTGTTGAAGAAAACTAGAGGTTTCCACATATTCTTGAATTTTTATTGGATTGGACCCAAGTAATTTCAAAAGGCATTAGAAACAAATATTGTCAGACAAGTTGTTGCTAAGCTCTACATAAAAATTTCGTGGTCCTTATCTCCAACCACATCGATTTTTACAATTTATTATTTTCAACTTCAATAATCCACCACAAAATCAAATGTAATTACGTTCAAATATCATATCAAATATTTATTACATAATAAATTTTTAAAAAATAATATTGTCATGTTGTACCCATACATCAAATCTAAATTGTTATTCTTTTTTTTGGCAAGAATCTAAATTGTTATCTAGTTTAATTATTTATGGTATATCAATATGGTTGGGTTGTCACGGGTTGACTTCTCTGGTCAAAGTATGGTTGGTGTCACAAATCACCAAACATTATTCTTCTTATCTGTATGTACACGTGTGTACACATCTAAAGTTTATATTTATTGAATTAATTGATTATGATACATGGTTAGAAGAAATTGAAGTTAATTAATAACTAATCAATAGTTAATCATTTATTTTAGTATCAATTAAATTGTGAGAACTCAAAATTTAATTCTTACTTTACTAGGATTTTACGTGCTCGGTCTTCCTACCTATGTGGAGACTTGTTTATGAATTATCACTACATTTGCTGTCGTTACATTAAAATTTTAAAAAAAGAAAAGAGCAAGAAATATTTTATTTTTATCAAATTAAGTACCTTGATGAATCTTTTACTCTCTTAAGAAAAAGTCCAAGGTCAAATGAATCTTTTTTAGATTATTCGTATAAATATCATTCAAGATTTCAAGTCTCTCAGCTAATTTTGACCATTTCTTACCTAGACTAGACATAAAACTTTTTCTATTAATAGTTGTATACTCAAATACTCGAATACGAGACTCATGATTGACTCAACATAGTTCATTTCGCCGGGCCTTGGAACTGATCTCGCAGCATCTCGTATTTCTTCAGCTCAGCCATTGATAGTGAAGGAGACAGATCTCTCAGGACCTTCAGGGGATAAAGACAACAATTTCAGGAGTGAGTTCTTCAGCAATAATCTTTCAGTTTAGATGCTTATTCATGGTTGTATTAGCTATATATGAGGACATATTTGAGAATCTTGGTGTCGTACCTCGATAAAATCCTCGTATTCAACGACAATGGAGTCGGGTTGATCAGACGAACCTGAATCTGAATCAGCATCTAATACCTAGAACGAAAATGATCAAAAACAAAAAACAGTTTTTTATAAAAAGGAAAGGGATAACTGAGTTATGCTGAGTTTTAACATAATTACATGACTTCCCCAAAGTTTGAGAAGTTACGAAAACTTCCCCTATTACATTATATTTGTATCGATGAATTTTTATGATATTATCCTAGTTTTATGAATACCTTACTTTTACTCTTAAATCTTACTGATTAATATTTTTATTTAAAATGTATGAATATAACACCATGCATAGCAAAACCTCGGGGATGCCCCGGGGGAGGGAGGCGAGAGTTTGTGTAATTAAGTTAAACCATAGGTTATGCTAGTGAATTATCACAAGAGGAAAAAAAAAAAAAAAAGGTAAGTATGCAATCAAAAAGCGATATATTGCTTTGGAGAAGGATTGAAATATTTCAAGGAAAAAAAAGGACTTACTTTGCACCGTGCAGCATGAAACCAAGCATCAGCACAGAGTGCATACATGTCGGCACCAGTAAAGTTTGGAGGGCATTTCAGTGCTATCTCATATAGTGACACATCTTCGTGCAGTTTAAACTTCCGAGTCAGAGCTTTAAGTACCCTATGAAAGAAAAGAGTTTTGCTAAATCAATGTCGGGAAGGTAATTTTACACACACTTTGGTACTATGGAAAGGAACATACCTCTCCCTGTAAGAAGCTTCAGAATTAACACCAACATAGAGTAGTTTGTCAAATCTGCCTGGCCTCAGAAGTGCTGCATCGATAAGATCTGGTCTGTTACTAGCTCCTATTATAAACAAGTCCTGTCGAATCCCACACCAGAAAAATAATAACGAAAGGAGGAAAAACTAAATAACAAGGCATGAAATCCCGAAACAAAAAACATCAGAGATTTGAATGAAAGAAGAAAATTATAAAAAATGAAGGCTATCAAGAATCATAACGAACCTGGGTAGAATCATTCAGGCCATCAATTTCTGCGAGCATCTAGACACAAGAAATCACATTAGATATAGTTATAACTGAAACTATATATACACACATATATACATATATATATTGTGCGTGAGATCTCTCTCTCTCTATATATATATATACATACAAGACAAATCAAATTCTCGATCCCTGATATTAGGTGAATTTAGAAATGAATCCCTCTATCTTGAGAAATTAAGGTATACTATACGAATTTTTACCTGGGACACGACTCTGTCCATGACACCACCAGAATCTCCAGAGGCCCCTCTGGCTGGGGCAAGGGAATCGAGTTCATCAAAAAATATAACGCATGGTCGTGCTGCTCTTGCCTAAAATAAAATTTGTTCCAATCAGAGAGGAGTTTCACAGTTGGAAATGTGTTCGGTTAACCTGTGATAGAAGAATAAGAAATCCTTTTACCTTCTGAAAAATGTCTCGTACATTTTTCTCTGACTCTCCTATGTACATGTTGATTAGTTCTGGCCCTTTTACACTCAAGAAATTCAAGGAGCACTCTGTAGCAACAGCTTTTGCCAGTAATGTCTGAGATTTACCATAAAATGGCCATGCTGTGTTAGTGGAGACTACTTTTAAGGACATACAACATAAAATGAGGGGAAAATAAAAAAAGCGAACAATCAATAATCACAGTGGATAAAAGTTGAAAGACTTATGCTTAAACTTACTTTTCCAGTCCCTGGTGGGCCATAAAGAAGAACCCCTGATCGTTTGCGCAGTCCAGATGAAAATAAATCCTTATGCAAGAGAGGAAGCTGCCCATGGAATGGAATGCCAACTGTTTTAGGGAGCAACGTAATATGAAGGTAAACACCATAATTTCTACTTTGACACTCTGTCAGCTTAAGATAGCAAGATAAATCTTCTATACTATTAATCTATACTCTTTGAGCTATTCACTTCAGAGAGGAAAGATCGAAATCCTTATTCTTAACAGAAAACCTTGCCCAACCAGCAACACATCAGAAAGCAGTGAAAAAGAAAAACTTTTACCTGAACGGTGTCAAGGATTGATTTTTTCACATCCTCAAGCCCACCAACATCTTCCCATTTAACATTAGGTACCTGTGGCAAGTAGGATATCAGTACACTAAAGGAAAGAGAATATCTAATGGAGTATTGCAAGTTATCTTTCAACCATTGTTTCCTTAACATAGTTTTCCAGAGGCTACCACATGGAATGAAACATCAATTTTGCATTAAGCCATAGTTAACTTTCACCTTGGGAGTACCGAGAGCTGATGCATTTCTTTTCTTTGATTGTTCCAATGCTTTCATTAAGTTCTCTTTACCAAGACCATGATGTGCATCACTTGTATTGCTACCATCCCCAATTGGATTGGACTGAAAAGAAACGTGCTTCGAGCTTGCAGACTCCAGTTTCTCCCCCTCAGACATTAAATTTGCACCGGCATCAGCAACTAGAGCACGTAGGTCTCTGGGCATGAAACCTGATGTCTGTCCAACTACATCCTTTACAAGATCCTCTGGAGAAGTCTGTAATGAGAAATAATTTGACCCATCAAAATCAAGAACCACTAAAAAGTTGCTTTGCATCATTACATCCTTAGGGAAGTGGAAATGTCAGCCAGATAGATGCATCATACACAATCACATGAATATCGTGATGGATATTCAGGAGCACTTTTCTTGCTATAATCATTAATTACATCACCATCAATCATAATAAGGAATGGTGGTGCAATTTGCAGCAGGGAAATATAATTATAAAATCAAGGGGAAAGAGAAGCTATACATTTGGAAGAAGCTCAGAAATATGTTGGAAAGATTGAGACAGCAACTGAGACCTTTGTTCTTCATTCAGATGTCCCATCTTGATTTCATGACTAAAACATCGTCTAATAGTAGGAGGAAGACCTTCAGAACTGTCTGCTGCTGCAACTAACAGTACTGGGTGCTGGTTCACCATTTCTGTAACTTTTAACTGCAGTCATGTAAGAACCCGTGACTTCCTATGAAAGGTTTCCATCCAATCCAGGAGTAATTCTAACAAGATCCGTCCGAACACACGACTGATTTTCAGAAACAAAGGGATTTTGTACAATTAATTGTGGAACAGAGTTTGACATAACCAACAAACAAACTTACAGAATCACCAATTGGGTTTTCTTCAAAATAGTCATATTCATCTTCGCTAATTGGCTCGGTGAATCGCCTAATGACAGATGCAACTTCTGAGTTAAGTCCAACTTGCTCTTGTGATGGTCCCTCTTGAGCAGCTAGGTTATGGAAGACCTCAAAATGACGGAGAAGAAGAATTGTTGGAGAATATCTAGACAATAGTAGCATATCAAATGTAAGAACTTTCTCAATGAAGTGCACAGAATAAAATCACACTTACAATCTGCAGGTGTGCCTTGCAGCAACCAATTACTGAAGGGTGATTGTTTAGGAAAAGAAATCACTATATTGAAGGAATATATTTCAAACTATATAAATTATCAGACAATGGATTTCCTAATACTAACAAGTTATCATAATAGTGCCAGAATACCTGCGAGCCATATTGAAGGCTTCAGCTAGGGCAATAGATGTTTTCTTCTCCGACGATGTCATAAAATTATGACAACTGTATTCCACCACATGCAAGCCCAATTGACGAGAAACATATCTTATCACAGTCCTCTTTCCACAGCCTGAGAATCACTTCGGAATTAGCAAATACAGAGATTTTTTCTTCTCAAGCTAGAACACATTTTTGTCTCTTTAGTAATTTGATGTTTTAAAAAGACAATGGCTGAAAAGTTTAGAACAGACCCGGCACACCATGCAACATGATAGCAACCCTGAATTTTGATGACAACATTGATGGGCATAAAGTTGGTGCAAGTATGGAGGCTAAAGCCAGCACCGCATCACTTTGTAAAGGTGAGAAACTTTTTGATCTTGGAATTAAAGGATCCGGTGGAACAGCTGATGGAACACCCCCTCCAAGAACAAGAGCAGTTTGACTGCGGTTGACTCTTAGAACAGGTTCCTCTGATGGTTCCATAGCTGAAACCTAAAACCAACACCGCTTAGATGTGTCATTCTGTGCAGAAATCCTCAACTTCAGGAGACAAATAAAGCACACACAGAATAAAACTTCAGACCTTAAAATATATAATTTCATCTTCACCATCTAGCTTCTTTTGGTTGCAGTTGATGCACAGCTCTGAGTTGCAGTTCCAATTTATGCGTATACTGAAAAGGTCGCCCCTGGTCAAATACCTATCGACAGAAAAGTAGTCACCCAATGCTAAATCTATCAATTCTTGGCGATCCTGTTTTTGAACTGATGAGCTAGTTTTAAGACGCTCGAGGGTTCCACACTCCGGGATTTTGACAAAAGAGGCCCTCAAGTGGGAGGCATACTTGGGCATCTCCACCCAAGGTTGAAGCCTTATATTAACACAAGAGAGCTCATTTTCTTTGCTGTTCATTTCTCCATCATTTTTCAATTCAAACAGAGATGATAATGTCTCTTTCCCTTGCTGCACGATAGATTTCAAACACGAAAGATGCAAATTCAGGTTAAATGCAAGAATAGGAGATAAATACACCACTTGAGGATCCAGAGTTGCAGATGGTTTTTGAGGATAAGCACATGATGGAAAAACCAACATCGTCTTTGGAGCATCCGAGGATACTAATCCATATTCAGAGCAGTCTTGATCCACACTAGGAGGGTCTAAGACCACTGCTTGTCCGATTCTACTCTCATTAGCATCCATATTCTTGATCAGAATCTACACATATAAAGTAGAAACAAAACTTATTACCATCTTCACCATATCCGAAGCTATAAATGCAAATCCCATCTGGAAAATATTCAACAAAACCAAAAATTCAAACCAAATGACACTCTTTACACACAAATTTCCAGCTAAACAGCGAAAAAAGCTAAATTCACAGCAAATAAACATCGCAAATTAACTCATAGCCAAACAGTACCAGCGACCCAGAAGTAATCGACAATCGTTTGAGCACAGACGTGGACAAGCCAACCAAAACAGAACCATCAGCCGAATCGACAGTTGCCCCCTTCGCAAACCTGAGAATTCCAGCCGTTAGCTGCAGCGGAGGTGCGGCAGGACTAGGGCCGGCAGTCTTGTCAATCCCATCAGTATCCTCAGAATTCTTGCGAGAATCAATCAAGGAATCGACGAGGGCTTTAGTGGAAGAAAGCACCAGCGGCTTCCTCTTCCTCCTCTCCACCATCACCACCACAATGCACAAAACCCTAAAACTTCGTCAATTCATCAGTGCCCAACACGAATTATTGGATAAAAATTGAGAAAGATGGAAGCTTTGCTGCCGTCGATAGATACAAATATATGTATGTGTGTATTGTTTCAGCTGAAGATTGAGCAACCCAATGCAGACTGCAAATATATGATTGAAAGTGGACACAACCATTTGT
Organism: Lantana camara; assembly: GCA_037501455.1. Taxonomy (NCBI): domain Eukaryota; kingdom Viridiplantae; phylum Streptophyta; class Magnoliopsida; order Lamiales; family Verbenaceae; genus Lantana; species Lantana camara. Next base: position 135,352,686 of record CM074855.1, read on the forward strand.
AACTTCCCGGGAAAAATTAGGGGAAAAAAGGCATATATATATATATATATATATATATTATTGATATTTTAAAATATTAAATAATTTTCTTGTTAAAACTCTAAAATTTCGGGGAATTCCCGAAAACTCCCCAAATGATAAGTCCAATTCCTTTTAGCTCCCCATTTTAAAAAATGATGTATTAAAACTCAAGAATCGCGTATCTAAAACCCCAAATGATGTATTTGAAATACAAGGAAAAAATCATGTATCTAAATCCCAGAATCATGTATCTAAATTAGGGATGTAAACGAGACGAGCCCGTTCGCGAGCCTAACGAACAGAATCAAAAAAGGCTCGGGCTCGAATTTGAGGAAATCGAACCCGAACCGAACTCGAACCCTTTCTTTCTAAAATTTGAGTTCACGAGCCGGTTCGCGAACCCATACATTTAATTACAAAAAAATATTTATCATATATATATTCTTATTTACGTAATATATTATATTATATATATATATATTTACTTTATAATATATATAACTAATATACATTGAAATAATAAATATTAAATACCTATTAACTAAAAATCAAACAATTAAGAGCTCGTTTACTTTTATATAATCTGATAGATAAAATTAATTAACTCTCAAAATCTGTCATTTACTTTTCAGGTTGGTTTTTCTGTCAAAATCTCTTCGGCCCGTAGGATAGAGAAGATTTTGTTGGTTTTCTCTCACATGGAAAAATGCCGTGTTTGAGAAATCATGAGTTTTATCGGTATTGGCAATTTACTTATTTACCCAAATCTTTGATTTATTTACAAATTTTTGCTATTATTATTTATTAAAAAAAAGAAATTATATTTTTCTTTATTTATGTTAATCCGTTTTCTTCTTTCACGTTCTTTTCTCTTTTTTTTTTTTTATCTATTTGTTTATATTATCACTTCAAAAATATATTTCTAACTTATCTTTTCTCTTATCTCATTTTAATTTTTCTTTCTTTAATATATAATTTTTATCTTTTTTTAAAGATAATGTTGTTTGGTATATTATCTTTTCATGCTATTTATTTATTATAATTTAATAAATATATTAAAAATAATTATAAAATATATAATAATATAAAAATTATTATAAATATATTTAAATCATAAAAAAAAATTAATTTGCACACGCAATGAGTGTGCCACAATTACTAGTCTCGATTATACCCACGACGCAGAGCCCTAGAATTCCCGCGAAACAGAGCTCAAAATTCATCAGAGCCTATTACTTTGAAGGATTTTCCAATTGCAAGAGTCTATTACTTTGAAGGAGATCCTCGATGGGATGCTCTAATTGGAATATTTGAGGGGATTTTTCAGGAAGAAGAACCCAATTTGTTTGAAATAATTGAGATTTCCAGTGACGACAACTGACGGGGATGCCGACATACCAATGATGAATAATGAAATAATTGAAATTGATAGAGGTGCAAACTTATTCTAGCTAAATAAGTTCGTTTTTTTTTTTTTTTCTTGGTCACAATAAGTTAGATTTTTAGTTTCATTTTATTATTGAATGTTAGTTTTTTTTTTAAAAAAAAATTCAACATATTAATAAAAGAATTACATTTTCTACTATGATTGTATTGCACTCAATTAATGTAATGTGATTCTAAATTTATTTAATAATAATTAATGATACTTTACTGCTCTGGAATTTAGAAGAAAGAAAAATGTATAATGTATATACCAATGATCGTTAAAAGAAGGAAAAATAATTTAAAAAATTTATATATTAAATAAGATTATTATATGGCTATTTTGGTAAAATTATTAGTTAAAGTATTATCTTCACATATAAAGTAAACGACTAATTCAAGAAAACATGATATTTATCTTTAAAGGTAAACAATAGATAATGTTCTGTTAATCCATTAAAAAAACCTCCATTATCTTATCTGCCCAAAACCTTTCTGGGAAAGTATACGACTTCTAAAGAATTAACGTAGAGTATTAACACACTAAATATTTCTTCCCATTTCAAATTCTCAGAAAACCCTAGGCACCCAAAAATTCTCAGCCGCCCCCTGCTAAACACCATTTCTTCATTCAAGATCTACGCACAAAGGACCATGGCGTTCACTGCTGAAGAACTGCACACAGCACACCACCACTTTGCAGAGTATTCCGCCGCCCAACACTCAAGAACAACAAACCACCACTCCGCCGCCTACATCGCCCTTTCTGCCGCCGCCATTGACCGGACGCGCCACCACCACTTTGTCTGCTTGTTGCGCTACCAACCAGGATCTTAGATTTGCCGCCCACAATTAACTCCGCCGACTACCCCCACACAAAACTCCACCTGCTCGCCGCAAACCACCGTACTCCACGTCGCACCTTTTCTCTCTCTTTCTGTATTTTTAATTTCTTAGATCCAGATCTCGCGAACCTTTAAATCGAACTCGAGACGAACCGAACACGAACCATGCTTCGAATCGAACACGAACCCATTTTTTGGAGGTTCGTCAGGCTCGAGTTCGAGTTCGGGTTCGTGAAAATAGGGACGAACTCGAACTCGAACCTTAGAAAAGGGGAAGGGTTCGGCTCGGCTCGGTTCGTTTATATCCCTTTCTAAATCCCAGAATTGCGTATCTAAATCCCAGAATCGCGTATCTAAAACCCCAAATGATGTATTTGAAAATGGGGAGCTAAAATGAAGTTTTCAAACCCATTGGGAGTGTAGACGGATTAATTTTCGTCGAATTGAAATGTGACACATGGGATTAAATATTAATTACCAAATTTAATTCATTCTATTTTTATATTTTTTGGATAAATACTAAGTCAAAATCCATAAAATATTTAAATAGTTGATTTAATTGATAATTTTAATATTTATGTTGTCATCAAATCAAATATTGACATGTGTCAAAATTGAGGTGTTCTGGCCAATCAAATCAAGCCTTACAGCTCAAATGGTGAAGACCAATCAAATGGCGACACGTGGCATATCTCCACAAGTGGACCAATCAAGTCAAGACATATGTTATTTATTTATTTTCTTTAATATAAATTCATATTAAAGTAATAAATAAATAAATAAGTTTGATATTATCCCTTTAATAAATGAATTAATTAATTAAGGGATAATTATCACAAACTCCACCCTACGCCTATAAATAGAGGCATTCTACAACACAATTCACACAACTTGAAGAAGCAAGAAGCAAGCCACAAAGCAGGGAGAAAGAAGCTCTCAAGTGTTCTTCAACATCCTTGGTGTTCTTCGGCATCTTCAACGGCGTTCTTCGTAGAAGTCAGCATCAACGGTGTTTGATCCGCCATCAAGGCATCGAAGTGGTGTTTCGGCGTTGCTCTCCTCAAAGATCGAAGCGAGATTCAAGCGTGTTCTTCGCGTTCTTCGTGGAAATCAACCAAATTGAAGCGTCTGATCCGCAACAAGGCGTCAAGTCCGCGAATCCGGCGTTTTCTTCAAATCAAATTCGAAGGTGTTCCAAGCGTGTTCTTCGGCGTTCTTCGAGAAAGTCAACAAACTGAGGCGTTCAATCCGCAATCAAAGCATCAAATCCAGATTTCGGCGTTGCTCCTCAACAAATTCAAATCAAACTCAAATCAACATCAAAGGTGTTCATCGGCGTATTCTTCGGTGTTCATCAAATCAAGGCGTTTAATTCGCGAACAAGTCTAAAGACCCGCAATTAACGTTTAAAGAAGCAAATCAAATTCAACGGAAGATCGAACCTCCGAAGTCAACAAAGGAGTTTCAAACCTTTCGAATTTCAGCAAATTCTTGTAGGAAGAATCAGAGGAAGAATTAGAGATTGTACCCGCAAAATCAAATAAATCAATAAAGTTCATTTGTGATTGTTTCTCGCGTTTAATTATTTAATTAACACGGAAATTACATTACAAATTTTGGCACGCCCAGTGGGACCATCTCTACCTCTCATCTCCTCCTACTCAACAAGCTTGAAGCACGAAATGGCCAACAACAATATCGTCGATCTCGAGGCTATCATCTCCAAACTTGTTGTCGAAAGCTTCGTCGTTGTGACAAGAAGTATGTCTAAGAAAGAGCAGACGTCTTCCGGGAAAGCTCGATCCCTCCAAAGCGATGGAAAGAACGTTCGACTTCTCAGCTACGAAAGTGAAGGCGAAGAAGACGACTCGGCCTCGTCCACCCCTCGTTCAAGTTCTTCAAGTTTTGCTCCGGCCATGACGACAAGTGCAACAACTATAGAAGAACAACTTACGAATCTGACAAAGGTCATCGAGGGACTCTCCAAGCATGTTGAAGAGCAAGACTCTCGCATTTCAAAGTTGATGGACAGAGTAGACGGTGACAATGCTAGCCAAGTGAAGGGGAAGCGTTCGAATGAGCAGGAAGAGTCTCAAACTCCAACAAAAGCTCAATCAAGTGGAACCGAGAAGACTTCAGCTAAAGAATTTCAAGTTTCATCGGACGGACTTATCCCGGTAGAGCAATTGAAAGAGTTCATCATGGGGACAATCAAAGACAAGATCGAGGGAGGCTCCAAATCGTCATTGATTTACTCCAAGCCCTACACCCAAAGAATCGATAGCTTGAAGATGCCGATTGGTTATCAACCTCCCAAATTCCAGCAGTTTGACGGCAAAGGCAATCCTAAGCAACACGTAGCTCACTTCATCGAGACGTGCAACAATGCCGGGACTTACGGGGATCACCTAGTCAAGCAATTCGTTCGATCACTAAAAGGAAATGCCTTCGACTGGTACACAGACTTAGAAGCGGACTCGATCGATAGTTGGGGACAACTCGAGCAAGAATTCCTCAATCGCTTCTACAGCACTCGTCGGACAGTTAGCATGATCGAACTCACAAACTCCCGACAATGGAAAGAAGAACCAGTTGTCGACTACATCAATCGGTGGAGAAACCTTAGTCTAAATTGCAAAGATCGGCTATCAGAGGCTTCAGCAATTGAAATGTGTATTCAAGGGATGCATTGGGGTCTCCGCTACATTCTCCAAGGAATTCAGCCCAAGTCTTTCGAAGAGCTTGCTACTCGGGCACATGATATGGAGTTGAGCATGATCGCTACTGGAGTCGAAGGACCGCCCGTCCAAGAGTTCCGCAGACCTAGGGAAAAGCAAGATTTCAGGAAAGGGGGCAAACCCTTCACCAAACCACAAGCCAAAGAATCCATGGCGGTAAATGCAATTCCTGTCAAATTTCGGGCTAAGACAAACGACAAGGCGGACGAAAGGAAGGAAGTCCCCCAAGAAAGAACATTTAGAAAATTATCCTTAGCAGAAATGCAAGCCAAGGAATACCCATTCAAAGATTCTGATGTCTCCGGAATTTTCGACGACCTGCTCAAAGCAAACCTCATCGAATTACCCGAAATGAAGAGGCCCAATGAAGCCGGAAAGACTGACGATCCAAAGTATTGCAAGTATCATCGTCTGCTCGGACACCCAATCCATGATTGCTTTATTTTCAAGGATAAAGTGATGCAGTTGGCACGACAAGGAAAGATCGCACTCGAAGATGTTAACGCGACGTCCAATGCTGTAACTTGCCTGCTGATAAGTGAAGAAGAGGTTCCCAGAGAAGCCCACTCTAAAGAAAATGAATGCATGGCAGCCATGACCTTTTCCGACGAAGATTTGCTACTCGGTTCAAAGCCGCACAACAGGCCACTGTTCGTGACAGGTTATACCCGCGAACAAAAGGTGAATAGAATGCTCGTCGATGGAGGCTCAGCAGTCAATATATTGCCTTTAAGAGTGATGAACGAGTTAGGAATCTTGAAGGAAGAACTAGCAAGCAGCCGTCTGATGATCCAAGGTTTCAATCAGGGAGGACAAAGAGCTCTCGGTATCATTCGACTAAAGCTGTTGATAGAAGATATGACGTCAAGCGCACTGTTTCATGTCATAGATGCCAAAACTTCATACAACATGCTTCTAGGGCGGCCTTGGCTACATGAAAACGGCATCGTCCCATCTACTTGGCATCAATGCTTCAAGTACTGCCGAGAGGGTGTGACGAAGAAGGTTCTTGGAGATAGCAAACCTTTCACCGAGGCGGAGGCCCACTTCGCCGATGCAAAGTACTACCGCGAGGAAGTGGAAGAAAGCAAAGGAAAAGAAGATTCTGATCCACGAGATGATTGTAAAGGTGAAAGAGCCTCAACTTCGATCGATCGCCAAGAAAATGGGGGATCATCACTTACAAAGTCCGAGGCACTAGAAGGGCTGACATTGCCCCTCACCAAACTAGATGTTGTGAAGCCTTCTTCTCCACCACTCAATGGATTCGTTCGTCCGACTCAAGGAAGTAAAATAGAGCATGGAGAAGCAACCAAGCTCCAAAATGCAAAGGAGTATGATCCTAAAGCATATAAACTTCTCGTCAAAGCCGGGTACAACCCACAAGAGAAGTCAAAGCTGGGAAAACTCATTCCAACGGCCAAGACAAAAGAAACAAAGTTGAGGTCGTCAAAAGAAGATGCTAATATCACCCCAAACTCGCGAGTAGGACTCGGATTTATCGCGCAAGGCCCCGTTCGAATCGCCATAAACAGAGCGACAAATAACTATATATCTGAAGAGCTTTCATCAACTGAAGACTCTTTTGATGAGAATGGAAGAAAAATTCGGCGAAAGTCAGTCTTCGATAGACTTAGTCCTCCCAAGAGAGCCAAAGCTAGTCATTGGTTGAGAAGACGAAAGGCACGACGCTTTCCAAAGCTTCAAAGTGCAGTTCCATCTCGTATGAAACGGTGCACTAATTTGATCGTCTCATGCGATAAAGTATTGAAAGCTAGGTGGGAGACGATCATCTTCACACATGACAAAACCAAAGACGAAGATAGAGAAAGTGTGTCGTCATCTTACCACATCACCTCGTCCGAAGGAGTTTCAGCTGAAGAGGATGCCGAAGACGCACCACCTGAGCTTGAAGAAGGAGTTAAGGCAACCGTGGACGATCTCAAAGAAGTCAACTTAGGCAACACCGACGATCCTCGCCCGACCTACATCAACGCCTTATTAACCGGCGACGAGGAGAAAGCCTATGTCGAACTTTTGCTTGAATTCAGAGATGTGTTTGCATGGTCCTATAAAGAAATGCCGGGGTTGAATCCGAAAGTTGCAGTACATCACCTCTCCGTGAAAAAGGGCGCTCGTCCCGTGAAACAAGCTCAGCGACGATTCCGACCGGACTTAATTCCCCTAATTGAAGCCGAGGTAAACAAGCTCATCGAAGTTGGGTTCATTCGAGAAGTGAAGTATCCCACATGGATCTCTAGCATTGTGCCGGTGAGGAAGAAAAATGGCCAGATTAGGGTGTGTGTCGACTTCAGAGACTTAAATATTGCTTGCCCGAAAGATGATTTTCCACTGCCTATAACCGAGCTCATGATCGATGCTACCGTGGGCCATGAAGCTCTGTCTTTCATGGACGGCTCATCGGGATACAATCAAATACGAATGGCACCTGAAGATGAAGAGTTAACAGCGTTTCGCACCCCTAAGGGGATATACTGCTACAAAGTGATGCCTTTCGGCTTGAAGAATGCAGGTGCCACGTATCAAAGGGCGATGCAGAAAATTTTTGATGATCTACTTCACAAGAACATCGAATGCTATGTGGACGACGTGGTGGTAAAGTCCAAGAAGCAAGAAGATCATCTACAAGACTTAAGAAAGATCTTCGAACGATTAAGAAGGTACCAACTCCGGATGAATCCGCTCAAGTGTGCTTTCGGAGTTTCGTCAGGGAAGTTCCTCGGGTTCATAGTCCGACATCGAGGTATTGAAATCGAACAAGCAAAGATAGACGCGATCTTGAAAATGCCGCCACCTCGAGATATCCATGACTTGAAGAGTTTGCAAGGAAAGTTGGCTTACATCCGAAGATTCATCTCGAACCTGGCCGGCCGGTGTCAACCATTCAGTCGGCTTATGAAGAAAGGTGTTCCCTTCGAATGGGATGAAGCGTGCCATAAAGCCTTCGATAGCATAAAGGCGTACTTGATGAGGCCACCTGTCTTGGTCGCACCTACTCCGGGACGACCATTGATTCTCTACATCGCAGCTCAAGAACGATCCGTTGGAGCCTTACTCGCCCAAGAAAACGATGCGGGAAAGGAAAGTTCTTTGTACTACTTAAGTAGAACAATGCTACCAAACGAGCTGAAGTATTCTCCGATCGAGAAGATGTGTTTGGCCTTGATCTTTGCAATTCAAAAGTTGAAGCACTATTTCCAAGCACATACCGTACATCTTGTCTCAAAGGCAAACCCTCTAAAATACGTCATGTCGAGGCCGGTGCTTTCGGACAGACTCGCAAGATGGTATCTCCAACTTCAGCAGTTCGAGATCGTTTACATGCCCCAAAAGGCGGTGAAAGGACAAGTTATGGCTGACTTCTTGGCGGACCACCCTATACCCGCCGAATGGGAATTGTCTGATGACTTACCGGACGAAGATGCATTACTAGTCGAAGTCACTCCCCCTTGGAAGATGTTCTTTGACGGAGCTTCACATAGAGAAGGAGCCGGTGCCGGAGTTGTATTCATCACGTCCGATGGGGAGGTTCTACCATATTCCTTCACCTTAACACAGAAATGTTCCAACAACGTCGCCGAATATCAAGCCCTCATACTCGGTTTGGAAGTGGCGGTCGACATAAAACAGTTGCATCTCAGAATATATGGAGACTCGAAGCTGGTAGTCAACCAATTGGAGGGCTCGTACGAAGTTAAAAAGCCTGAATTGATCCCCTATGTTAACTATGCTAAAATGCTGATGGGATGGCTCGGAGATGTGACGATTGAACACGTGCCTAGAAAAGAGAACAAGCAAGCAGATGCGTTGGCAAAACTTGCCTCCACATTGGCGATGCCGGAGAAGGAAACTCGAGTGTCGGTTTGCAAGAATTGGGTTATACCTCCAATCTTCGATGATGGAGACTTCGAAGAAGAAGAAGATCACGTTGTCGAAGTGTTCGAAGTCGAAAAGGAGGATTGGCGACAACCCCTTGTTGACTATCTCAAATATGAAAAGTTGCCCAACGATCCGCGACAGAGAGTTGATGTGCGACGACGCTCAGCTCGATTCATCTACTTTAAGGGTACACTCTACCGACGCTCGTTCGATGGAGTCTTCCTGAGGTGTTTGGGCGAAGACGAAGCAAACCAAGCCATGGAAGAAGCCCACTCCGGAGTCTGCGGTGCTCATCAGTCGGGCCCAAAGCTGCACTTTCGTATAAAAAGAATGGGATACTATTGGCCAACAATGGTGAAAGACTGCATAGAATACGCGCAACGATGTCAAGCTTGTCAGTTTCATGCTAACTTCATTCACCAACCGCCCGAGCCGTTACATCCGACGGTTGCCTCGTGGCCTTTCGATGCTTGGGGATTGGATGTGGTAGGTCCCATAACGAAGTCTTCTGCCGGTCATCTCTACATTTTGGCTGCAACTGATTATTTCTCCAAGTGGGCGGAAGCAGTTCCTCTGAAAGAAGTAAAGAAGGAGAACGTCGCCGACTTTATCCGAATAAACATCATCTTCCGCTATGGCGTGCCTCGTTACATTATCACTGATAACGGGAAACCATTTAGCAATAGCCTGATAGATAAACTCTGCCTGAAGTTCGGATTCAAGCAAAGGAAGTCTTCGATGTACAACGCCGCTGCCAACGGTCTTGCCGAAGCCTTCAACAAAACTCTATGCAGTTTGCTGAAGAAGGTGGTTTCCAAGTCTAAACGAGATTGGCACGAAAGGATTGGAGAAGCTTTGTGGGCTTATCGAACCACCTATAGAACACCTACCCAAGCGACCCCTTATGCGTTGGTGTATGGTGTCGAAGCCGTTGTTCCCCTTGAACAACAAATTCCATCGCTCAGGATAGCGATTCAAGAAGATCTAACCCAAGATGAAAATGCTCGCCTACGACTTGAAGAGTTGGAGGCGCTCGATGAGAAGAGGCTGGAGGCTCAACAAAGGCTCGAGTGCTATCAAGCTCGTCTCTCCAGGTCATTCAACAAAAAAGTGAGGACTCGTTCGTTCCAAGTTGGGGATTTGGTGCTTGCTGTGAGAAGGCCAATCATCACTACTCATCGAACGGGGAATAAATTCATCTCCAAATGGGATGGTCCCTATGTTGTGAAGGAAGTTTACACAAACGGCGCTTACAGGCTGATCGCCGAAGATGGTCTGAGAATTGGTCCCATAAACGGGAAGTTCTTGAAACGCTACTATGCATAAGTTGAAGATTGCTCCTTGACGTACGAGCCTAAACTGCATGTCACTCCTGACCCGCATGAGTATAAACTGTGTACGGTATCCACTAATGGTAAAGCAAGTGGCTGAATTGCTAAGTTACTCCACTGATGGTATTTCAAGTGGCTAAAACAGAAATTCCCCACTCTTGTTCAGGGTGGTTAAACTTTGAATACTCCTGGCCCGCACGAGTATAAACTGTGAACGGCGCCCCCCAAATCTTCTTAAAAGAAGTTTTCCCTTGAACTACGTTATGACTTGATCCTTTCACCGGGTACGTAGGCAGCTTAGAAATTAACTAAGTTCAGTCAAGATTATCCGTTAAATTATGTTTTTCTTGTTGAAAACTTTGTTCTTCAAGTTAAACAAATCAAGACAAGTGCAAAGAAGTTATGGACTACTGAAGCAAAAGAAAATGCATACGAGATTGGAATAAAGCAAATAAAGTCTTTATGATCTCAAAATTGATAAAGTTCATTAAACTAGACAATGAATCAAAGAAACAAAGAAAAGTAAAAGCATCCTAAACTATCAAAGGGAGGGGCTCAAATTCTTCAAGTCTTCCTTCGCCACCTTCAGAAGTGCTAGTGAATCTTCCACAGCTTTGAACGCCTTGAGGGCAATGTTGTCATCCAATTGAGGAGTCTTCTCAAGTGTCTCGATCTCTTGGCTAATAGTCTGAACTAGCGATTGAGCATTCTCGTAAAGGAGTTGATGCTGCCCCAGTGAAAGTGACAAATCTTCCTTTTGTTTCGTCAAACTGGCAAGTTTCTTCGTAACAGACTTCAACTTTTTCTCAGTTGCCTTAACTTGATTCGCTCCAGCTGTTTCCTCGACTTGGGCACTGGCGAGTCGATCCCTGGCTTCACTCAACTGCTGAGAAAGCCAATCTTTTGAAGTCTCTCCAGAAGTTGCAGACCTCGCCTCGTCATAAGCAGTTGCCTTGGCAAACAAAATCGCCAATGACTTCTTGACAGCAGAAACAAAAGGCTCGTCAAAACCCTTAACATCATTCAACGCCGATTGAACCTCGTCCTTGAGGGATGAAATGAAGTCAAGTGGAGTGCTCTCTATCTTCTCGAGGAGATTGCCCCACATCATCCTGACAAATTGCTGCTTTTGAGCGGCAATAAATGTGGATGCTTGGAAAACTGAGACTGCGGGATGCTGAGGCATTTGCTTTTCTTCGGATATCACAAGTGTTTTGGATTGTGCCTCTCCTTCAGAAATAAGACCTGTCTCCAAAAGAACCGGCCCGAGGATCGACCCTTGAGACTCCACATCATCAGCTCTAAGAGGTTCCTCTTCCAACTGCAAGTGAAACACGTTCAATGTTTAAAGAAGAATAGAAAAGCATTGAAGAACAATGAAAGAAGAAGGAGAAAACTACCTTTTCACCAGACTTGTCAGCTGAAATTTTATCACGCTTCTTTGGCCTCTTCCAATGGCGATCTGCAATGCCACTTTCACTCTTTGCCAAAGGGACGGGGGAAGTCTTTCTCTTTTCTCCTCCAATCGGATCAACTTTCTCGACTTGGATTGGGGCGACTTCCACATTGATCAATTTCATGATATTGTCATCAAAGAAGCTGCCGTGAGTTCTCGACCACCATTCCATATAGCTCTTGGCACACAACTTCTTAACAGCCGCAGTTGTTGGGGGAAAGACCACTTCATCCATAGAATTTGATAAAGTGCACACGCGCCAATGGTTGAGTCCTTTGTCTAGAGAAGCATCACGAAAATCATTCTTGAGAACTCCGGGTACCAGTTGATAAAACCCGAACTGACGAGCAAAACGGTGAGGACAGTATGGCTCAATGATGAAACGATCACCTCGCCTCAAAGGTAGGTAGCAAGATCGAATTGACATAAAGTAGTTGTGCTCCTCCTCCGAGCCTTCCCCATTGTCAGTATAACGAAAACTCTCGCGGAGCTTCATCGCATTGCAATTCCAAGCCACGAACTCCGCCTTGTGGATTTTCTTACGAGCCTCCCTCGCATCATAATCCTTTGCCCCTCTCTCACCAGAAAACCGCATCATTTCCGGACCACGGATGTCTTGATAAGCTTGGCGATGCGTCTTGAAGTAATGTGCTAGCCAACCATAGACGAAGTGAACGGGAAATGGAGCATGAACTTGAGTCGGTTGGGCGGATGCTGATATCTTGTTCAAACCACGATAAATGCTTGCCAAGACCGGAACAGCCAAATCGACCTTGAAGCCGCTTGCTATGACGCTCGCCATCTTGAAAGTACTTGGGCGTATGAAGCCGACGCTTTCTGTTGGAAGAACGAAGAGACAAAGCCAACAAGCTATGAATGCCGCCAAATAAGTATCTTCCCTTCTGTTCCCGGTGAGTCCGAATCTAGCAAACAACCTCTCTTCTGCGGCATTCCAAGCTTCATGAGGGCCGAAGTCACCAAGTGGGCGTTGGGTTGATTCGTCTTGGACATACTTCTTCGCCTTTTTACACCAAAAGCTCACCCAGGCCTCGATGGAAACTTGATCGCCATGAACATCCTGTCGCAGCAAGTGATAGGCGTGGAACAAGTACTGGCAGCTAGAGGGGGCATATCTCCTTCCGAATTCACCTTTCTCTGTGAGTTCCTTTGCATCGGGGACCACTTCGTCGTAGAGAAGACCCGTCATTGGGAGACCCGCCAAAGAGTATAAATCCCAGAGCGATATGGACAGTTCGCCGTTCGACGTCAGAAGAGTGTTGGTTGCAGGGCACCACGCTTCGCAGAACGCCTTCATGATCTCCAAGTTGCTGTTGTAGATGAACAAGGAAGCTCGCACCGAGCTGTATATTTGGGCTGACTGCAGTTTGTCTTTGCACCGGCTGAGTATGTCCTCGGTCCATTCCCAATATCCGGCAACATGGTGGAACTCGCCATTGAACCGAAGGTCGTCTCCCCACTCCACATTGCCTTCGATGATGCTTTGCCCTAGAGTCGGTAGATGAGCCGGTTCATTTGAGTGTTGATGATGGCCCGCTTCCAAAACCCACACGTGCAACGCTTGGCTCAACTTGATTCGGTATGACCACTCCTTGACGCGAAAAGGCACCGTCACCCTTCCCCGATCACCCGCATATGGTCCGGTGAGACAAGGATGAACCGCCAACTTCGTGCCCATCTCAAGCTCTTGCTTCTTGTCGTCAAGGATCACCAATTGTTTAACTCCGGAAGCTAAGGTGATATCTTTGAAGTGCACCATGATTACCTACAAATCAACAAACCCAAAGAAATATGAAGTCAAGCGAGTTGCCAAAATCATGTGTTCGGAAAAAAAAAAAAAAAAAAAAAAGGAAAGAATCAAAGTTACACAAAAAAAAAAAAACTTGAAACAAAGAAAGGAAATAATTTAGGCGTATTTTGGTATTAATCACAAACCAAACTCGACGAGATCGTGGAATTAATTCTGATTATCAACTACTCTTCGAATTAATGTCCCAAACTCTTCGAAACTGCAAAAGAACAGATCTTGAGGAAGTATTGTTTTGCCGGATTTTGCCGAAATTGTTGTTCTCGCAAACTGGTCGCCCAAATTAATCCCTCAAAGATGGAATTGTTGTCTGCTTCGTCTTGGATTAATGCTGCAAAGGTTGATACTCCAAGAAATTGATATGGATTGTCACGTAGCTCTCGATTTATTGCCTGCTACTTCTCAGATTAATGCCGCAAGGATGAGGTTAGAAGTTGTTGTGCTGCTTCTTGAATTGACGCCCGAAATTGATCGCCAACTGCTCCTCAAATTGATATCTCGAACTCCTCAACATTGCTCCACTTCGTGATTGCTTCTCTTCAAATTATATTGCTCTGATCAAGGTGTGAAGATTATGGGAGCAAGGGGTTTTATTTATAGGCTTGGGATTATGGGGTATCCTTGTCGGATTACAACTCCTAATCCTAATGGAAGTCTATTAAAGCACGAGAATCGCTATTCTTTGATTTCAAGAGTTGGTGTTTAAGTGGGAATTAATCTCTCTGAAATTTGGATGACATTGAATGAGAGATTGTCTGTCCAAATTAGAAGTTCATTCACGCATGGAAAAAATTTGGATTAGGGAGGTAATTATATTTATTTTAATTGAAAGTAATCATTGCTTTTGATTAAAAATAATAAATAATTACCTCAATTTATGAAGTGGTTGAGTTCTAATTTCGGTGATGTCATCGTTGCCATGCAAATGGAGCATCAAATTAATTGATTTCTTACAAATAAATATGATGTTGGGCCAATGGAGCATCAAATTAATTGATTGGGCCACGATTTCATTTAAAAAAAAAAAAAAAGAAAAACAAGTTGGGCCCTTCATTCTTTGGAATAAATGTGAAAGTTAAGTCCACAACTAAATTGGGTATGTGGATATTCGGCAGGGCCATACTCTTCTCCAAATGGATTGGTTATATGCTATCAAGTGGCTTATAATCTTGAGTCCAATTTCAAATAATGATCACGGCGTCCAAAGTCATTTTAAATTTGAAGGCTTTAAGTCAAATACTTCAAATTTCGCCAAGACGAACGCTTGGTACGTCTTTCGCCGAGCTTTGAAGTGGGGGCATTTGTAGACGGATTAATTTTCGTCGAATTGAAATGTGACACATGGGATTAAATATTAATTACCAAATTTAATTCATTCTATTTTTATATTTTTTGGATAAATACTAAGTCAAAATCCATAAAATATTTAAATAGTTGATTTAATTGATAATTTTAATATTTATGTTGTCATCAAATCAAATATTGACATGTGTCAAAATTGAGGTGTTCTGGCCAATCAAATCAAGCCTTACAGCTCAAATGGTGAAGACCAATCAAATGGCGACACGTGGCATATCTCCACAAGTGGACCAATCAAGTCAAGACATATGTTATTTATTTATTTTCTTTAATATAAATTCATATTAAAGTAATAAATAAATAAATAAGTTTGATATTATCCCTTTAATAAATGAATTAATTAATTAAGGGATAATTATCACAAACTCCACCCTACGCCTATAAATAGAGGCATTCTACAACACAATTCACACAACTTGAAGAAGCAAGAAGCAAGCCACAAAGCAGGGAGAAAGAAGCTCTCAAGTGTTCTTCAACATCCTTGGTGTTCTTCGGCATCTTCAACGGCGTTCTTCGTAGAAGTCAGCATCAACGGTGTTTGATCCGCCATCAAGGCATCGAAGTGGTGTTTCGGCGTTGCTCTCCTCAAAGATCGAAGCGAGATTCAAGCGTGTTCTTCGCATTCTTCGTGGAAATCAACCAAATTGAAGCGTCTGATCCGCAACAAGGCGTCAAGTCCGCGAATCCGGCGTTTTCTTCAAATCAAATTCGAAGGTGTTCCAAGCGTGTTCTTCGGCGTTCTTCGAGAAAGTCAACAAACTGAGGCGTTCAATCCGCAATCAAAGCATCAAATCCAGATTTCGGCGTTGCTCCTCAACAAATTCAAATCAAACTCAAATCAACATCAAAGGTGTTCATCGGCGTATTCTTCGGTGTTCATCAAATCAAGACGTTTAATTCGCGAACAAGTCTAAAGACCCGCAATTAACGTTTAAAGAAGCAAATCAAATTCAACGGAAGATCGAACCTCCGAAGTCAACAAAGGAGTTTCAAACCTTTCGAATTTCAGCAAATTCTTGTAGGAAGAATCAGAGGAAGAATTAGAGATTGTACCCGCAAAATCAAATAAATCAATAAAGTTCATTTGTGATTGTTTCTCGCGTTTAATTATTTAATTAACACGGAAATTACATTACAGGGAGTTTTCAAAAATTGCCTAAAATTTAGTATATTATCTTTTTCTTTTCTTTTTAAAGTTGGTCACAAATTAATATCGAACATTTCCGAAAGTGAAATAATGCTGATTATGAGATTTAAAGTTGTGTTATACCATACAACTCATGTCATTTCTACGCAAATTAATGATATTATCACGTATTTTATGTTTACAAGGTTCTTTAAATTTACTTTTAATATTTGCATAATTATACCAAATTCTTAACTTATGATCCTTAATGATGATATCATGATATTAGTAAAAGCGTAATTAGATAGATAAATTGTAAGTAATCTATTGGGCTCAGATATATAATCTAGATCCTTTAGCCCAAGTTCAGCATGTCCAAATTGATTGGGGCTTTTAATAATTTTGGCACCATTTTATTACTGTCATGCAGCTATTTTGCCAGAATTCCCAAATTGAAACACTTATTTAAATGTATCTCCACTAATTCAAATTTCAAACGAAACAGCATTCATTAAACTTAATACCCAATTTTAACTTGAGTTTAGCTTAGTTAAAGCTCAATCAAATCTGGGTGCGATCATACAGACACTAATATACCAGATTCCATAAGAATTTCGAAACTAGACATGTTTGGGCGAGCATAATACCGGAATGAGTGAAAAAAAAAAAAAAAAGAAGCTCAATCAAAAATTTAAAACTATACTTCCAAGCAACTCAATACACAAAATTAGTGGAAAATTGAAATCATACATAAACACGTCAATACAATAATTTTAATTGTTTGGAACAATGACGTTCATTGATTAAATGAATTTTCTTCTAACATTCAAATATAAAAAAAGTGAAAAACATTTAAGTCGGACCATAATTCCAATCAAATCATATTTATAATAATATTATATTTATTTTAATTATTTGGTATAATGGAAAGCCATGTAATCAAAATATCAAATACGCATCTTTTAGGAGGTCTTTTTTTATCAATATCTTATTTTGTATTCCAAAAATAGTCAAAGCTAATTTTGATAAATATAATTGGATCACTATCTTAATTAAATTAATTATTTTTACATTATTTCCCAATCTCTTGCGATAATAAATATGACGTGGTCTAACGTTGTGCAAAAAACAAAAGAGAAAAAAAGAAAGATGGTTCCATTTCCATATCCCACATCGGGGACATTGAAAACCTCGCCCTTCTTAAATACACTCTTCGCAAACAACCATGGTTGCCGGGTTCGGTTGCGCGAGCCTGTGACCCAAGCGGGGGCATTAAGGCGGCGGAAGGTTGATGTTAAGGCGGCCGCCGCCGTCTGTGCGGCGGGGCAGCTGCAGTTTCACCATCTGTTGGTTCCTTTGACGGGAGATCGTCTCCCGGCGGCGTTTGTGAATCCGGCCGACTGGTGCCCCTGAAGATGTCGGCCGGCGGAAGTGGTGGCGGCACCCCACCGGAAAATGGTCTAAAATAATTCGGCAGTCATCCGCCGGCGGATCATGGTTAGACCATATGTATAAGTTACACGTTGTTGTGCTGGCTTGTCAGAGCAGCAGCCGCTATTGGAACCACCACGATGGTGAAACTGTGCCCGCCGGCATGGCGGCGCCCGCCCCTTCCTTCAACCGAACTCCGACCTTTTGTGGTGGTGTCCGAACCTCGACTTTTTGGACCTCCGATGGTATGTCGTCGAACAACTAACCACCACGGTGAGCTCTTGCCCGGCCTTCTGTGCTAGCTGGTGGTGCCAGCTTTTTGGCGCTTCGATAGTATATCGTCGAACAACTAAGCACCACGGCGAGCCCTTGTGGCCTAGAACTTCCACAGTGAAAAAATTACAGCTATCCCACTCTTCCTTGATGGACACAAGTTAAAAAAGGTAACTTTAAACTTCAATAATACATAAAAAAACATATATATAGGCTCAATCAAAATAGATGGATACATTCTGAACAGCAGTACAGCAAAGAACAAAGATAAAGAAAGTGCATATCCAGGAAGAAGAACTACTTCTGAAAGACAGCAGCTGCATCATTGTTAAACTACCTTCAGAAGGCTGTCAATAATTCAACTATCAGCTCATGTTAGTAAATTGATTCTATCAAAGATGACTCACAAACTGTCCTGTTTGAAATCAAATTGAATCTTCATAATCAAAGGGAATCATCTCAAAACGCATAAGAATCATACAACTATGATCTATCTGCATCGTCGTGTTTGACATCAGTGATCTTGTCAAGTACATCTTGACTGAATCCCATTTCGTTGAGGCTCAGGTTTCCTCGATACAGATCTAATAACTTGGGAACATCCTTCTGATAAGGAACAATGTAGCGCTTCATGAACACCTCCTCAGCCGGAGGAAACAAACTGGATGCACTCAATATTTTCTTCAGCCCCTTAATATTCAAGATCCCAGCAACCATATATCTGGGCTTCATTCTTTTCTCAAGACTGTAACTAAGAAGCTTCGGCAGTCGAGCAACAACAGCCGGCCTAAGACCAATCTTATTAACAAGAAAATCCATGTTAGCCATCATTTTCTTCTCGGACAATTTCATGCATTGGGGGAACTTCGAAAATGCAGTGTTAATATCAGATTCGGACCAGCCACACCTTCCATAAACTTCCATCTTATGCTTCAGAGTTGGTTCAGACAAAGAACCAAACATTTCGACAGCATATGCGAGCCCTGATTTGCTTTTGTCAAATCCCATTTTGACAGCCCGATCCACGTATCCAGCTAGCTTTTCTTCACTTATACGTGCCAAACCCGGTTTCTTTGCAAACAACGTACCAATACTAGATTCGGGCAACCCTAGTTTTCTCAAGATCGCAATTTTGGTAGGAACTGAATGGAACTCCTTCTTAACTTGCATAAGCACATTGGCAATTTTATCGGATTGAACAACACCTTTTATGGTATTATACGAAGGGATGATACGGGTCTTTAAACTACGATGTAAGATTGTCGGATTACAGGATAGTATTTCAGCTAAAACAGGAAGAGGAATACCAACGGAGCAGAAAAATTCCAGCTTTGGCAACAAGGTTTTCTCCGGGTTGGCTTTAAGAACAGACGGCCAATTGTTCACAAGCCGGCTGATATCAGCATTGGTGAATCCATACTTTCTAAAGAGCTCCAAAACTGCATCCGGATTTTTAGAGGATTGAATGCGCACTTTCTCCGATAAAGAAAGAGCATCCTCTGACGAGAACCCACATGAGTTAATGAGGTAAGAGGCAGTGAAAGATTTCTCTGGGTCATTTCTACAAACACCTGGTGGTGATGATATCTTGGAGGAGAATAACTTCGCAAAGACTGCACTTTCGCGATCAAGAAATTGTAGGCCAAGAAAAATACTCTCTTTAGGGGGAACCCACCGCCTCCTTCTGCAGATAATTGCAAACATTTGGCGACAACCCTCAACGGAATGCCGTCAATATTCACCAATGCCGCCGCCGGAAAGGGCTGAGGTCGTTTTCGAGTGTGAAGGAGAACCAAGTGTTGTGAAAAATGTGAAGATGTCCCATTTACCCAATAGCGACTTTAGGAGTTTGAGTTAAATGGTCTATCAAACGAATTCCTAAAATGCTCAATTCAGATCCAATCTCTTTTTTTATTATAAATAAATGATAAATGATAATTAAATCTTTAAAGTAATTAGTAATGAAATGACACAAAGATAATAATTAGAAAAAAAAAAAAAATACTTCTTAAGAATTATGCACATATATTTGGCACTACTACACCAATACACTTAGATATTTCAAAATCTGTTATATTGTAATTTAATTTTTCTTTTTAAATTTCAATAGATACTTCTAATTAAATGGAAAAAAGATCCAGCAATTTAATGGACATTTGGTTTTTGGGCAATAGCCCCGAGATTCTATTGGATTTGAGGGGAAAATCCCTCGGGACCCCCCTGTGATTTTAAAAATTTTCATTTTACCCCCTGTAAGATAAAAATTGTTTAAGCAACTTATTGTGAAATTTTTTAAAGGGCACGGTTCCCCCTTAATACAGTACGTGATATTCACGTACAGATTTGTGAGAGTGGTATAAGTGATTTTTTAATTTAAAGAAAATGAATTGTCAAAATTACTCTTATAGTTATAATTGTCTTCTTTCTTCCTTTCTTCTTATCAGTTGGACGTCATTTTTGTGCAACTTGAAGCTTGGAGGAGAGGGTTTTGTCAGTGGGGTCTTCTTCCACCAATCGCCAGCCTGAAAATGCTCGGTTCATCGATTTAAGATACGGCAGCACACCTTACTGTAAATGCCCATCAAAGTGTGAGATTAAAGTTGTTGAATCTAAAGAAAAAGCTTCAAATGGCCACCTCTATTACTGTTACCCTAATAAGAATTCACAATGCAAGTTTTTTCGTTGGTGCACTCCGGTTAAAGCTACCCTCAGCTCCAGAGGATTCCCAATTGAAACTGATGCAAGGAATGAGGGTTTCGGCCAATCAAATGTTAAAGAACAAACTGAATGTGGAGACCTTGGTGATGTGGCTTTAAGAGTGTCAATGGTGGGTGGCTCAGTTTTCTTCACAATGATGGTGATGTTTTGGATGAAATTGTAATATTTGTAAGTTGTTATGGTCAAGGGGTGGTAGTGTAATATTTGGTAGTTTGTGTAATCTCATTTGTAACCATTATCCTTTTGAATCAATGAATGATTTTGTATTTTATCTACCAAATGCAGTGAGTGATGCAAAATTCTCATCCCATTTCATACCTAAAGAAATGATGCATTACACTTTGGGTAAACAAACTTATAGAGCATACAACCAATTATTAATGCAATGATCATATCACAGGGTAAAGAAAAGGAAAGAGTAATCCTGCAAAACTACATATTTCACCAAAAACTACACAAGCTTGAAGTTCACTTTCACCAAAAATACACATTTCACCAAAAATACACCAGTTGGTAGTGCTAATAATGTTTGTCATAACTACACATTTCACCAAAAACTACACAAGCTTGAATTTCACTTTCACCGAACATATCTACGCATTTCCAGTTGAAGATTGCCTTCCTGCATTTGTTGGTCTTGAAGACTGCCTTGAAGAGTGTCTTCTTGCATGTGTTGTGGAGCTTCTTTGGTCACCAGTTTCTGCAATAGACTGTGGTTGTGGTTCTCTCTGGAACAAAAATACAAACTTTAGTACATCTATCACAACTAAAACACAAACATTTCATGAATCATACCTTGTAAAACTTGGACTTGGGATGTGATGGGTTAGTGCAAGAGCCCCTATTATGTCCAGTAATTAAACACCTTTGACAAGTGTGTGTTAAGCCTTTTTTTGTAGAAACACTTACCTCATCTGCACCTTTCCTTCTAGCTTTAGTAGGTCTGCCCCTCTTCACACTTATATGTGGAGCTCTCAGTGGCTCTTGCCCCGGGACTCCATGTATCATATTTTCATAAACTTGTAAAGAAAGGTCCTTGGTGAAGAAAGGATCTACAAAGTTCTCCACATCCTCTCTTTTATCATTTATTGCAGCAAGTGCATGACAACAAGGATAACCACACAGTTGAAAGATCCCACAAGAGCAAATCCTTTTGTCAAGATCAACTATGTATACATTAAGCACATGATGTATCTCATATTCAGCTCCACCACAGTAAGTTGCAAAATAGTTTCTAACAAAACTTTTGTTGTAACTTGATATTTTTCATGCTATTTGGACAAATTGTTCCTTGATATCTATCCATCATCCTCTTCTTTTGCTGAATTTTAATCATAATCTTTGTTCTTATCCATTCAAACATAGAGATGATAGCCATGCTTTTGGCAACAAGTATGTAAGCATTGAAAGATTCAGACAGATTATTCACAACAACATCACACTTACAGAGTATTTCAAAGTGTGATCTTGTCCATTGCTGAGGTGGTATTTCCCTCATCCATTCAGCAGCAGTCTTTATCCTCTCATCAACCTTTGGATCAGCTTTCTCTATTCTCTTCATTACCCTCTCAAACTCCACGTTACTGGCTATTGAAGCTGCTTTGCAGATTAGTTCCTTCAATTCATTGGCTTTGAACTTTGTCTTAAAATTTTGGTAAAGATGCCTCACACAATATCTGTGATCTGATTGAGGAAACAATTCCTTGACAGCCTCCACCAACCCTTTCTGTCTATCACTCAAGAAAGTCCACATTCTTTGCATGCTAATGTTATCCAATAATTCTTGCAAAAACCAAGTCCAGTTCACCCTGTTCTTAACTGGTACCACTGCCATTGCAATTGGCCACATGTTATCATTTCCATCTCTGCCAATGACTACCAACAACTGACCACCATAAACAGTTTTTAAAAAACATCCATCAAGTTGGATGATTAACCTACAACCCATAAGGAAACCATTTTTCATAGTGGCTAAAGAGTAATACATTCTCTCAAACACTGGAGGGTCAGTACCTTCTTTTTTCCTTAGAAGGATCTTGCTTCCTGGATTTCTGTCTCTAACCGTTTCACACTAATCCCACAACAATTCATATTGCTTACTATCTACTCCATGAATCTTTTCCAGGACTGCTTTCTTGACCCTAGCCACCTTCCATTTGCTTGCATCAACATCCACATTTCTCTTGATTGTCTGTTTCAATGTCTCCACAGGTATTCCAGGATTCTCCCTCACCAACTTCTCAACTTTTCTAGCCAAATACTTTGTTTTTGCTAACTTGTTTGAGTAAGTCCTACAACAAACATGCTCACCCTTCAGAGTTTTAATTTGAAATGTTGAACTACCTTGAATGGGTGAGGCATGAATTCTCTAAGTGTATTTCTCATTCAAACATCTCGCTGTGATCCTTGCATTCTCATTTCTGATAAAATGTAAGTCAAAACCCTATCGCACACAGTAATCTCTTTGACATTCTCTATACCACTGTGCTGTTGAGAAGTGTTGTCCAACAAATGGCTTGAATAACTTCAAATATGTACCTTCTCTGAACCACAAGTTCTCATCTTTCTCTCCATCTGAATTAGTTGCATCAAGTTAGTGTGGACCATCATCTTCATTGCAATCAAGGCCGACTCTACACAGAGCCAAGTGGGGTCATTTGACCCCACTAACATTTTTGTCTCACCTATAATTTTATAATATTTAATGTGTAATATAGTGTCAATATATATAATTATAATATTTTGACCCCATATAAAATTAATAAAATTTGTGACCGACCCCTAATGTTTAATAAATAAATTTCGTCATTTTATCTAGATTAAATAAATTAATCCACAAATTAGTACTTTTTAATATTTTAGGGAGATTTTTCTACTAGTTTATATATATATATACTATTATATTAAGTATGAAATTCCTTTTGATCTTTTAGATTTCTTTTTTATGCATTTTATTTATTTATTTATTTTTCTTCACGAAATTCCTTCTGGTCATTTGGACTCTTTTTTATACATTAAATGTTTATTTATTTTTCTCACCGCATTCACAATGTTATTTATTTGTTAATTTCATTTTTTCTCATCTCACTTTTTTTTTTATATTCTTCTCGCTCATATTTTCCAATTTATATTTTAATTATTTTTTCTAATATTTATTTATTTATCATAAATTTAATAATTATATTAAAGATAATTATAAAATATATATTATAATGAATAATTTAATTTAAACATATAATTAATATAAAAGCCCGTTTAGTGATATTTAAAAAATAAATTTATTTGATCCCACTAATTAATATTTCTGGTGTCGCTCCTGATTGCAATCACTGTACCAACCTTCATTCTCTATAGTTGGACTTGATTGAGTTGTTTGAACAGGTGTAGCTTTGGCCAGCTTCTCTTTGTTCTTCATTTTCTTCAACTTAGCAATTAACTGTGCTTTTGTAGGATTCTTGTCAAGAAGAATGTTGTCATCATCTGAATCCTCTAAATCATAAAGCATTGCATCAGGAATATGCTCTTCACCATCACTCTCACTTGAGGGTTAAACTGTTTCTTCTTGGAAATCACTATCTGAACTGTCATCAAACTCAGACCTACTAGACTCACTAAACACATCTGGATCTCTGACATAATTGCAACCAACTGATCCTTTTCTTTTCCTAGTTGGTTGTGTCTTCTTGTTGTTCTTTCTAGTTGGTTGTGCCTTCACAGGACTCTTTTGTTTATTCACTTTCAATGTCTTCTAACTAAAGTCCCCTGTTTCATACTCCTCTTGAGTGTAATCTTTACCAGCGAGGCCAGTTTCAATGTTGTGATCTGTGAAATCATCATCACCTACCAGTGCTTCCCATAACTTATTCAACTCTGTTGTGGTCCTTTCCACAGGTGAATTATTGACACTGAAGTCTATACTATTGATTATTTTCTCCATGCTTTTGTCCTTGTCATTTTGCACAGTGGGCTGTGATTCCTTTTCAATCATGTCCCCTTGAGTGTTGAATGTAAACCGGTTGATATCTCTCACTTGAGTGTAGAATACCAGGGGTTTATCAGTGTCAATTACGCCCTATTCTTTGTAGCGATAGTGCACCAGCTTTCTTAATCCCTCCTCTAATGAGTTGCCTGTCATTTGCCAGTAGAAGTGAACTGAGATACGAGCACCACCCCCTTCTTCATACACATCATACAATTTAGTCAGGTTTAGCTCATTCAAATTAATACCAGACCTTTTAAACAATCATCCACCAACATAAGTCACAAATGGACTGTATTCGAACCTGCCCCAATCCACACGTATATCTCAACCATCTACAATTACAAAAAAAATGAAAAAAAATAAATAAAAAATAAAAAAAATCACGAGACACAGTGACTAAGTGTAAAAAAACAGGGACACAAGGACCACCCTCAAATTTTGAACCTGGACCACAAGCATAAGCTGATAAAAAATAAGAAAAGGACAAACCCATGTCTCATAGTAAAGAGACAACAAACATTAAAAACACCACGTCCTTTTAACATGTCTGTATGGACCAACATATTTCGGGAAAATGAAACCCACCATTGAACAACAATAATTATCTCAACTGAATAAGTCCAAAATTTCACTTTATCAGCTCAATAAACACAAAACTTTACAAGATTTACAGGAAATTTCAACAAAATTAAGCCACAAATTGAAGAACAAAAAACCCATTAACAAAATGCTAACACTTAGGGGAAAATAACACAAACCCATCAAAATCCTATATATACCGTGAACACGCAACCCTGAGTTTCTTGTGAGCTTCTTGTGTTGTTGATATTGTCGGAATCCAAAAGTTTTGCCAATGTTTCAAAATCTACCCAGAATCCATTGAACGAGAAGGGTTTGTGTTTGAGAGGGAAAATTCTAAAAATTTTAATTAATGTTTCAGCTTGTTCAAACGTTAATTAAAGGGAAATATATGAAAGGGTATATTTGTTTTTTTCATGCTACAATCATTTAAAAATTGACGAGGGAGGCAGTGGGCCTTTTTAAAAAAAACAAAAGGTGTTTTTTTGGGAATTTTTATCTTTACAGGGGCCGGGTATTTTGCCAATTTGCATTAACACAGGGGGGTAAATTGTTATTAACTCGTATTTGAGAATGAAATTTTCAATTAATTGATATGAGGGTCGACCATAGCTTTTAACTTTATATAGTAAATAATAGAAGAGAAATCATCGATCAAGTAATGAGAGAAATACCTTTTTAAAAGTTCTCTTTACTTAGGCAACTTGTAATTTTTGGAACTCTTGAGAATGAAGTTTGTAATATTTTCATCTAAATCGTAGAAATTGTTATTATGCAATCCACTGGAGGAACATATACAAGAAATACTAAGGTATTAGTTATAATTAAATTTTGATTTGTACCTTTAACGAATCAAAGCTACATGGTTGTGTATATGACCCATTTGTACTCGTAGAATCAAACTAGTTGTGTATATGGTCCATTTGTTTTCGACCAAGGAATGATATGGTTGAGTAAACTACGACCTAAGATTGTCAGATTATTGTTCCTCCATTACCTGCTAAACCTAAGGATTCTTTGTTAAACCTCTGCACGTTTGCACTCAGTGGCTCTCCAATTCCTTGTTTAATCGAAAACAAGCTTAACACATTTTTTCGATGTAATGAACTAGCGAATTGATTTTGAAATAATCCAAATAGATCCTCATAACTATGAATTAGGTTTGCGGATAACAAACCATCTCCTAGCAGGCCCCTTCAAGGTTGTGACGAGCACTTGACATTTTATGCGACATGACCACAAGTTAGAATTCATTTATGTGCTCCGTAGATCACCTGTGCTACCATAATCGGTCATATGGATAGGCCTGAAATTATATAGGAGGTCCTCGCCCTGGATTGCCACCGAAAAGGCACTTCCCTTTTTTTCTCTAATTGGTCCCCTTATATTCCACTTCATTTCTTCAATTGCTTTTTCCAAACCTTGCATTTGTTATTCTAGATTGCTCGCTTCCTTATTTATGTTCTTATTTTTTGACCCTCCGAGTGGCGAAGTGAGTTTATTCCTCATAATAGTCCTCCGCTGTGCCATGAATTCCCAAGTTCCACACCGTTATCCTTCGCCTCTGATCTTGAGGTATATATTCATCCTCTTACTCAAACGACTCCTCCGTGATTAATCCCACCAAGGTTCTCTATTGCTCCAATGTCATACTAGCGGGTAGAATTGTTGGTATTTCTCCTCCATGTCTTTGTTGATTTTGTTGTTGTATATATTCCTGCACATGGTTCGCCGAACGGGAACGGCAGCCCCCGTTCCGCTGTTCCGGTATGGAACATGTATTGACCTGGAACAGCGTTTTGATTGCATTATAACGCCGTTTCGATGCGTTATAACGGCGGAACGGGCTAAAACGACAATAGGAACGGGATCTTTTCCGGTTAAAAAGCTTCAGCCGCCGTTCTCCAGTGGGGTTTCTCCTTTTTCCGCCATTTTCGGTCTGCGAATTTTTTACGTTTTTTTATATATTTATGTACTAAATACTTATTACTGTCTAAAATATTATCTAAATAACTTCACCCAAAAAATTACTATCTAAATATAATTATATTTATATTTCTTACATGTTATTTATAATGTAATTATTATGTCATTAATTATACTGGGGATGACATAAGTGTTCAACTAGTAACTCTTCATCAAAATTTTGAGAACACGAGGTTTTTTGTATTAATATTTGTAATACAGAGTGTTTTTTTCTCATTTCACCTAACACAAGGGTGAAATAAATAAAAAACCCATTTTTTGGTGAACCTATTACCGAAGATTGTAAGAATGTAAAATATAAATATTACAACATAATTATTAACAGAGGAATTACAAGATTAAAACAACATATTATATATGTGTGTGAAAAAGTAGAATCTTGCACAAAGACTTCAAATGAAATTCTAAAAATAATAAAAAAACACATTCTGATGGGTCCGGGAATGGATGAATCCGAATCCGATCACTTTACAATTTATATTTGTGGAGGAAACCACCGGAGCTTCGCCGGAAATGGAATAGGGGGTTCAACCTGTTGGGACAAGCACAAGAAAAGTCAGAAGGCCAAGCTGGGGGAACTGGGGGTGATACCCAGTTTGGCTCTCCGACGCTCAAGTCAGTTCAGTGTATGAAGAGAAGTGTAAGTTCAGTCACAGTTGCAGTGATGAAGAAAGCTTACTTGTGTAGAAGATGACTTTGGCTATTTATAGTTGAGGGTCAAGGGCCCTTTGGTCATTTGCCTCAAGTGGTCCTGGCCGAATGTTGCCCTAACACGTGGCGCCATGAGAAAGAAACCTAGGAGGAATCTTCTGCAAAAGTGGCCGAAAGTTAGTGCTGGCAACAGTGGCAGGTGCGCGGGCATGTACGTTGTGTCAGAGAGCCATTTGGGCGGTTGGTAACGAGGGCTTGAGAGCGCGCTCGTGACAACCTTGAGTCTTGGAGGCCAAGATATCCACTGAGGGGAATGAGGGCTCCAGTTCAAATGACGAGCCAAAGGAGAGGCCTCTCTGAGGGAGTGTGACGCTCGAAGAGGGCTCCTTTGGCACGTGGACGTGCCAACCGTTCTGCTTGTTGGACGCTCGTGGGAGTGATAGCGCTCGTTGGGCTTAACTCCCTGAAATGGGATTGCGTTCGTCGGCTTGGCGCTCGTGCGCAGATGGATGCCGCCTTGGGGGAGACAGATGTCATCTTCTCGTGAAGCCACGTGTCTTTAAGTGGGACGATCGTATTTTGACCCCATCATTTTGCCCCCCAATTCTGTAGTCCTTAGTGATAAGGACTGTAGAATTTTGAAACGTTCTATCTTTTGCGTGCAGCGCTCGTGTAGGATTTGGCGTGCTGAGCAATTTTTCCTCTGATTGCGCTATAAATGCGGTCTTTTCAACTGACCGCTCGTAACACTCCGCATTAAATGCTGGTACTATTCTGAAGCCCTTGAAACGTCAGAGCATTAAATGCGGGTGCGCGTGGGGCGCGTGAGCATGGGGAAGCATGTGCCGATTCCATAAAGTGGGCGGTTTCCTAGGCGGGAAATGATTGCCATTTTGAATTTATTGCCTAAAACGACACCAACTCCCATCCCTATAAATAAGGGATTCTGAAATCTCCACACTCTTTACGCATTCAGAACTTTCAAGCACCCTTTGCAAAAAGAATTCTCTCGCATTCCAGTTCTCAGAGCACCTTCAACTTCTTCTCCAGTTTTCTCAAACACCTTCAAGGTAAATTTTCAGTGTGACTTTCTAACTTTGTTAACCATAGATCCGGACTTTAGGATTTCGTAATCCCTCAGATTTTCACCTTTCTGAACCTTAAACTCTCCTTCCAAGAAAAACTCCCAAATCTCCCGTTTCTGCCATGGCCGACCAACACGTCGAAGAATTTGCCCGTGAAATCCAAGAGATGGCCACGGAGAGTTCTTCTTCCCATGATTCCCCCAGAGATGAAGAGTTGGGGGCGGCGGTAATGGCTATGGAAGATAGAAATCCCGGCGGAGTGGATCCTCTCTTTGAGGAGATGGATCTGGTGATAGAGGCAGAACGGCACGGGGCTGTTCTCCCCATAACTCAAAGTGCCACACATCCCCACCGCCATAGAGTGACCGTGGCCGTTGCAAATCCGCTTCCAGTGGCGGAGGCCGTAACCGGGCCTTCAGAAAGGGCCCGTGACAAGGGCAAAAATAAGAAAACCCAGAAATCCAAAGGGCCCAACGAGGGGGAGGGCTCAGGTTATCAGGCTACCGAGCGCACGCTATGAAACTCCCAGCACTGTCACTGTGGGAGATGTAAAGACAATGATGACCCCCATTTACTGGGACGAGCGGTATACTTGGAGAATCCCCCAAAACCACGAGCGTGCAAATAATCCGCCTCCTGGGGAGATGGCAGTGTACGTGGACACCGTGCGCTCAGGAGGCCTGAGGTTCCCCATTTCGGTCTCCATGGCCCATTTGCTGAATGACCTGGGCTTGTGTCCATCCCAAATAGTGCCCAACGGCTTGGCCCTCCTGACCTGCTTCATAATCCTGATGAGAATCATGGGCTACGAGCCCTACTCGCGGAACTTCAACGCCCTTTTCCAGGTGGTCAGTTCCTCACGTTCTTCTCCCGAGGCGGGATTCTACTATGTTCAGGCGAAGGCTCACATGAAACTGATCAATTCGCCCTCGAGCACTTACGACCCCAATTGGAAGGAGAAATTTATTTTCGTTAAGGCCCCAACAGAAGAGGGCTTTGGGGTGGTCACCCATTGGAGCTCGTTTGCCAAGAGCCGGCTGCAACCCATACTCCCCAAAGATTGGGCCAAAAACCTGGCAGCCACTCTGAGGGACGAGGGCCATCTTATTCAAGCAAAGGATTGGATAGATGACGAGGAGCTCATGTTCCTGTGTGGCCTCACTGACAATCCCTATTTCCTTGACAACCCTCCGGCTCGTGACATAGAGAGAGATGGTTAGATTCTTAGGGCACTAACTTTAGATAGGAATGAATACTAACTGCTTTTCTTGTACTTGTAATTTGCACTTAACAATTCTTGTCCAAGGATTTATAACCCTCGTACTTTCATTTTTGCAGGAGCCGCTATCTTAGAAATGGCCGGTGGAATTAGACAAGCGGCTCGTTTCGCCAATGCTCAGAGGAATCAAGCCCCTCAGGGGGACCCACAACGCGATCAGCAGCGCCCTCGTAACCGTCGAGGAGACGCTCGCAGTGGCGCCAGCTCGAGCGCCAATCCTGAGGTGCAGCCCCCTCGAGGCCGAGGGGAACGTAGATTGGTCCCGAGGGAGACCAAGGGGCGATCAGAGAGAGCAGATGATGTTCAACCCCCCATTCCTGCAGAACCAACGAGGCCAGTAACCACTCTGGCGATTACTGAGGCTCCTCCGACCTCGAGCGCAAGTAGACCTTCCCGCAAGAGGAAGAGAATGCCCGATTCTGCCGCAATCAAGGGCAAAGGGAAGCAAGTTGTCGAGGGCCCAAGGGGCGAGGGGGACACTTCCTCTTCAGAGGAAGAACACATGTGGGAGTTCCCCCGTCGAGGGGACAGAGACTTTACTGGCGCCCCCGACGGCGGGCCGGTTTTGCTGAGGCCGGGCTCGGTCGCACTTAGCCTTACCCAGGATTTGTTCAGTAGGGCTCAATTCTCAGCAGACCATAGGCATCTCTACAGTGAGTCTGTAGAGAAGGTGACGTTCGATGCCGCCCACGCCCTAATTTCCGTAAGTCTCCATTCCTCGCATTCTTCTTTTCTGTAAATCACCATTTTTTGCTAACACTTTTCCCCTCGTTTACGCAGCAAGTTCTTCCCCGGCTCCGGAATGTGCAAATGCGAGCCTCCATATACGCCGACCGGAAGGCCAAGTACAAGAAGATGGCCCGCTCGAATGATCCGGCCCATATCCAATCGGAGCTAGATGCGAAAATCGCCAAGTACGAGTCCCTCAAGGGCTTGTTCGAAACAACGAAGGAGGAATTGGGGAAGCTGAAGGAGGATTTTGTAGCGGTTGATGGCGCTCGAATCCGTTTGGGCAACCAACTGGCACAGGCCAACGAGCGGTGCCAGAAGGCTGAGGCAGAGAGGGAGAGCTGGAGAACAAGGGCTCTGGAGGCCGAGCGCAAGTTTAATGATACTGTTAGCGAGTGGCCTCGGAGCTTAGAGCGCGCGACCAAGGAGGCGTTGATCAAGTTCTGTCATTCCAAAGCTTTCAACTTCGCGGCCTCGTTACACTGCTTGGACGAGGCTCAAAATGCCTTCAACCTGGCAGTGGATCAGGGCATCCACAAAGGTCTGACAGATCCGGCGATGAAGGGTGCTGAGGGTACGGGGCTCATGTTTAATGAGCGCTGTGAGGAGGCAGATGAGGATCCAAACGACCCCGCGGACAGCATAGCGGAAATGGAGTATGACTTCCTGGTGAAACTGATCCAGGATGAGTACACCGATGCCCACAGGGAAAGGGGTGCGGGTCCATCTGATGATCCCGAAGACGAGCCTCAAGCGCCTATCATAGAAGAAGCCCCAGTTCAAGCCGCTGAAAATGCCAACGCTCCACATGCCGGTGCAGATGAGCCCCACGATCCCCACGCTCAACAGCAAGAGCCTGAGGGCCCAGTTCAAGGCCCCGTGGCTCAAAACATCTTAGTGATCGTTGATGAGGATGTCGCCCCAGCCGCTTGAAGCTTTTCCCCCTTATCAATTTCCTGTATTTTTCAGATTTTCTGCTATTTCTTGTAATAGAATTTCATGGGCCTTTTGAGCCCTTTTGCTTTGTAATAATTCCCCTTTTTTAATGAATAAAGATTCCGTTTTCCATGCCTTTGTTCTTCATTTCCTTTATGAATCATATAACGAGACTGTGTAGTATACTCCTGTGAATGCTTTATTCCTTTGATGCAATGAAAATTTGTCTGAGTCTTGAGCGATCGTGAGGGTCTTATTGTGAGATTGCCCCCCCGCTCAAGACTTGTATAAATTTCTGCCTTTGTAAATTTATCTTGAAATTTGTCTAAGTCTTGAGCGGTCGTGAGGGTCTTACTGTGAGATTGCCCCTACGCTCAAGATTTGCATAAACTTTTCCTTTTGAAAATTTGTCTAAGTCTTGAGCGATCGTGAGGGTCTTACTGTGAGATTGCCCCTACGCTCAAGATTTGCATAAATTTTTCATTTGTAAATTTATCTTGAAAGTTTGTCTAAGTCTTGAACGATCGTGAGGGTCTTACTGTGAGATTGCCCCTACGCTCAAGACTTGTATAAACTTTTACTTTGGGGAGAGTTTGGCCAAGTCTTTAGTGCGTGCGAGGGTCTTACTGAGTGGTTGCCCTCGTTCAAGACTGGTGACATTCTTCCCGCCCTTGGGGGACTTTGCTAGGTCTTGAGTATTCGCGAGGGTCTTACTGAGTAGTTGCCCTCGTTCAAGACTTGTGCAATTCCTTTTTGATTCTGAGACCATCGTTCGAGCGCTTTGGCTCTTGTCGTTTTCTTGGTTCTGCAGGAAATCCCATTTTCGAGCGCAAGGCGTTTTAAGAAACGACCAAGGCCTACTAGGACTTTCTTCGCGATCCCCTTCCATCTTGCCTAATCGGTTGTGAGCGTAACCAGTTCTATCCTTATGAGGGCGTCCCCCCATGTGGAGTAGAGTGCTGGCCAGCGTAACCCATATGAAATAACAGCATACATATTGGAATGTGTTGCCAACCACGCTTGCGAAGACGAGGGACGTGGGACTTATCCATTCAAGCAACCAAAGAAACAGGAATGTTAATGAAATTAAAAAGATTATGTTACCTTTTACTTGTGATTGGAAGTACATAGAACCCGTCAAAGAGGGTTGTTACATCAGAGTTTGCAAAGAGCTTTTAAACATAAAACCGCCGGAGGTTACATGCATTCCAAGGGCGAGGCAAACGCTCACCTTGAAGTGTCTCCAGGGTGTAAGTGTTGTTAGCTCTGAGTTGTACGACTTTGAATGGGCCTTCCCAATTGGGGTCCAACTTGCCCACGTGCCTGGATACTTCCACTTTCTTCAAAACCAAGTCTCCCAGCTGAAAAGTCCTTTCCTTCACACGCTTGTTGTACTGTCGGGCCACAGAGGCTTTATAGTGGTGGATCTTAGCCCACGCTCGGTCTCTCCTTTCATCCAGCAAATCCAACTCCAAACTCCTATTGCCATCATTGAGCTGAGGCTCGAAATAGCCGACACGAGCGGATTCATTTACAATCTCCGCTGGTATCATTGCTTCTGACCCATAAACGAGCGCGTATGGCGTTTCTCCAGTGGCCGCTCGTGGGGTTGTGCGATAAGCCCAAAGCGCTCCTTGCAGCTCCTCAGCCCACTCATTCTTCTTGCTTTCAAGCATGGTTTTCAGATGCTGCAAGATGATTCTATTGGTGACTTCAGCTTGCCCATTGGATTGTGGATGTCCTACAGAGGTAAACCGCTGTTCTATACCCAACTCAGAACACCATTCTCGTGTGTCGGCCGCTATGAACTGGGATCCATTGTCAGATATGAGCACCCTCGGTATGCCGTACCTGCAAATGATGTTCTTCCAAATAAAGTCCCTTACAACCTTGAAAGTGATTTTTGCAACAGCTTCAGCCTCGGCCCACTTGGTGAAGTAGTCGACGGCTAAAATGACAAACTTCCTTTGTCCCGCAGCCATGGGTAAGGGGCCCACAATGTCTATTCCCCACTGGTCAAAAGGCCAAGAGACATCTATTGGGATCATTTGTGCGGCTGGCAATTGAGGGAGATTTGAATGAAATTGGCATTTGGGGCACTTCCTCGAAAATTCAATGGCATCCTGGAGAACCGTAGGCCAATAAAACCCGCTTCTTAGAATCTTTTTTGCCAAGATACGCCCTCCGGAATGATTCCCACAACTTCCATTGTGTATGAGCTCGAGCGTCTCCTTCGCTTGTGAGGGCCTTAGGCATCTCATTGGTGGTCCTTGAAATGATTTCTTGAACAATCTCCCCTCGGGATCCAGAGCGAAACGAGGGGCCTTATTTCTGACTTTCCTGGCTTCCACCTTGTCAGTGGGAGTAAGTCCATCCCTAAGGAAAATGATGATGTCGTCAAGCCAACAGGGCTCGTTTGGATCAATCATGGAGATCATCTTGGTGGGGATCCTTTCTTTGATCAAAGGTTCCTCAGTTCTAAGGAACGTAACAGAACACTCGGAAGTGCCTTCTAAAGCTGAAGCAAACTTGGAGAGAGCGTCCGTACGCTCGTTTTCTCCTCGCGGCACCTGAAGTAGATGAAATTCCTTGAACTTCCCAATGATTTCTTTGGCTTTCTTTAAGTACTGTATCATGGTGGTTTCCCGAGCCTCATAGGTTCCTTCAATCTGACTCGCTATTAATTGTGAATCCACATAAGCAGTGATTCTGGAGGCTCCATTCTGAAAAGCAATGTTCAACCCTTGCACGAGGGCTTCATATTCTGCTTCATTATTAGTGACGTGAAAATCCAGCTTGATCGCAAAGTCCAGTTCAATCCCATCGGGGTTTCTGAGGGCCACTCCTATTCCTCCCCCTTGAGAGGTTGAGGAACCATCTGTGTGCAGTATCCACAACCCCTCATTCTCCGCAACGGGGGGCTCGAAACCAAAACGCTCAACCAACAGATCCGCCATAACCTGAGCCTGTATCGCGGTCCTGGGCTCGAAGCATAAGTCAAACTGGCTCAATTCGATGGCCCACTTGATTAATCTGCCAGATACGTCCGGCTTGGACAACACTTGCTTCAAGGGTTGGTCGGTGAGAACCGTTATGGAGTGCGCTTGGAAGTAAGGCCTCAGCCTTCTTGAGGCGTTGATAAGAGCGAACGCAAATTTCTCAATCTCCAAGTACTTCTTTTCGGCTCCTTGCAATGTTTTGCTCAAATAATAAACGGGCAAGTGTTTCCGGTCCCGCACAGCGATTAGAACCGCGCTCGTGGCTTCAGGAGAAACGGAAAGATACATGAATAACCTTTCGCCTTCGACAGGCTTAGTCAGCAGTGGCGCGCTCGATAAGTAAGCCTTCATATCCTGCAACGCTTTTTCGCATTCTTCTGTCCAAGCAAAGTTACGTGCGTTCCTCAAAATTTTGAAAAAGGGAAGGTTCCTGTCCGCCGAGCGCGAAATAAACCTGTTTAATGAGATGATTTTGCCCACTAGGACCTGTACTTCCCGCAAATTTCGAGGGGAGGGAATTTCCAAGATGGCCTTGATCTTCTCCGGATTGGCCTCAATTCCCCTCTGACTGACCATGTATCCCAAGAACTTTCCTCCTTGTACTCCAAAGGTGCACTTCGAGGGGTTCAACTTCATTCCATACTGGCGCAAGATTGAAAAGGTGCGCTTGAGATCTTCCAAATGGGAATCCTGGCGCTCGCTTTTGACAATCATATCATCCACATAAACCTCCATGGACCTCCCAATTTCACTTTCAAACATCTTGTTGACGAGCCGCTGATATGTAGCCCCGGCGTTCTTAAGTCCAAAGGGCATGACTAGGAAGCAATATACCCCCAAATGGACAACGAATGAGGTTTTGGGGCGATCTTCTGGAGCCATAAAGATCTGGTAATATCCCTGGAAAGCATCCATCATGCTCATGAGCTCGCAACCGGCGGTCGAATCCACTAACTGATCAATCCGGGGCAGCGGGTATGGATCTTTAGGGCAGGCTTTGTTGAGATCCGTGAAATCATTGCACATGCGCCATTTATTTGCGCTCTTGGGCACCAAGACGACGTTGCACAACCACTCCGGATACAAGATGGGCTCGATATATTGAGCCTCCAAGAGTTTATTAACTTCCTCTTCAATGACTTTTTTCCGAAAACCATGTACATCCCGCTTTTTCTGCTTGATGGGTTTGAAAGAGGGATCTACATTAAGCCTATGGACAATGACGCTCGGGTCAATTCCTGTGAGATCAGAGGCTTTCCACGCAAATACATCCTTGTTCTCCCTTAGAAAATCAATCATCATGATCTGAGAAGGCCCTGAGAGATTCGAGCCTATCTGTGTAGTCTTATCTTTGTTTCCAGGCTCCAGCTCAATGGTAAGGAATTTTTCCGAGGGTTCGATCCTTACCTCAGGGCGAGGAAGTTCGAGCGCCCTCTTCTTTCCTGTTAAACGATCGCCAGATGCCGGTTCACCTTCTCCCGGCTCGTCTCCTTCTGAGGACGATCCTCCAACGGACCCTGGGGGAGCATTTTCGAGGGGATTATCCCCGTTGTCGCCCCTCTTTTTTTTGTTTTTCTTCTTGTTCAATTTTGCCCTTTTTCGTGCCGGGCTGTCCTCGTCCAAGTTGGGGAAATCTACTGACTTCTTAGTGGAGCCAACTTGGAAGGTTTTCTCCGCTTTAGGCTTTCTGAGGGACAGCATATAACATTCCCAAGCCTCTCGCACATTGCACAGTACTTCTCCCACGCCCTCGGAAGTTGGGAATTTAATCTTCTGGTGGTAGGTGGAGATGATGGCTTTGAAATCCACGAGGGCTGGGCGCCCAATTATGATGTTGTAAGGGATGTCAATCTCCACCACTGCGTACGTCACCAAGAGTGTTTTGCGCTGAGGGGCTCGGCCGAATGACGTAGCCAGGCGTATTTGCCCTCGTGGGACAACTTCCGAGCCTCCGAAGCCAATGAGGGCTGTTTTGAGAGGCTCGAGCGGGAGATCAACCTTCATTTTTAAGAATGTAGAGTAAGGCAAAACATTAACGGAGCTTCCACTATCTACCAATACCCTTTTTACAACATGGTTATGAACATCTAAACTAACCACCATGGGGCAATCTGAGGTTACACCCTCCCCATGGGGCGTTACAATATGTTCTAGATCCCTATCATCAAAGCCTATTACATCATTTTCTCTTGATCTTTGAGCGCTTGATCTCTGGATGGCGTAGATAGGCTTGGGCACTGATGGGCGTTGGTTGTAGCTCCGAACGTACCTCCGTCGGGAGGCGTTTGAATCCCCTCCTGACGAGCCTCCTGCAATCATATTTATGACTGCGAAGGGCTCGTTTTCTTGCTCAGGGGCTTTGCCTTTGTTGCCTCGGCGGCTGCTGCTTTCAGGGGGTCCCCTACCCCTTGGGCTCTTTGACCGGGAAGGACTCCTTCTTCTCCTTCCGGAGCGCTCGTTGCATTGTTCATCGTAGCGCTCGAGCACCCGGACGAACTCCTTCAGATGGCCCCCTGCAACGAGCCTTTGGATCTCAGCCTCCAACTGCCGGCACTCATCCGTGTCGTGCCCTCTCTGCTTGTGGAAGGCGCAGTATTTGTTCGAGCGCCTGAGTGAGTCTGTTTCTCTCATTTTGATGGGTCTTTTGAAGAGCTTTTTATCAGAGAGATTATAGACTTCTGAGTTTGGCCTTGTGAGCGGAATGCGCTCGAATCGACGAGGGGGTGGTGGCGACCTCCTACGCTCTTGAGGGCGCTCTTTCTTGACTGCCACATCCCTCCCCCGCTCGTGATGAGGTCGCTCGTTCCTGGCCGGGCTGTGATGTCGGGGACCATTCGTCCCGTACATATCTTCGAGCGCGAAGAACGGCTCGGCTATTTCTCTTAGGCCCATGAGAGTCCCAGGCCTTCTTTCCACGATGGCATCAGCAAATTTTTTGCTCACATATTGTTTGTGATCCACAGCCTGAAAGAGTACTGGGATCAAGAAGTCCATCGAGGGCCTTTCCACCTGCAAGATCTCCTTATTGAAGCGGGCGAAGAACGAGCGCAGTGATTCGCTCTTGCCTTGCACCACGTTGTAAAGGGCTGTGGGTGCGGTGACTGGTGCCTTCAAAGAGTTGAAGTGGTTGAGGAAGGCATCGGCCAGTTCTTCATACGAATGGATCGAGCGCGGCGGCAGGCGCTTATACCACTCTTGAGCCATCCCAACCAAGGAAGTGACAAACACTTTCGCCCAGTAATGGCTGGAATGCTCGTAAAGGTGCATGAGATGCACAAAATGATCCAAGTGCTCCGCTGGATCGGTTGTCCCGTCGTATCTGTTGATGGATGTGGGGACTTTGGCCATGCCGGCTTGGGCCATCAGAACTTCTTCCACGAGGGGTGAACCCCTCACCAATGGGTGGTATTCGTACGTGCCGAAGTTTTCCTCCGGCTCCTTTCGACGGGGGACCCTTGGTGGAGGGTCCTTGGTGCGGGTACTCCTGGCATCAACCCGTTCATCCCGACTATGGGAGATCTGAGTTGAGCGCCCTCGTGAGAGCTGTCCCACGATATCCTTGAGGCCCTGCAGCTGGTCTTGCACAGCCGCGAGGACGTCAGGATTTACTTCCACTTGCTTATCCTTGTGGGCTCGTGAGCCCCTCCTGGAGACATGAGAGTCTCCTTCATTTTCGTTCACTCGCTCCGTGGGCTCTTTGTTCCTGCCCACGGAGGCACGCTCGTTGCCCTCTTGTGGGGGCACGTCTCTTGCTGGTGGTGGTGGTGGTTGTGCCCTCAGGACAGCCTGGGCTTCTCTGAGGGGAAAGTTCTGTTGTCCGCCTAAAGGGGCCGCAACCTGAGTGGCCTGCCCAGAGGGGAAGTACATGGAGTGAAACCTTTCCCATGCCCCCTGAGCCGCCTGAACCTCACATTGGGCGTAGAGGGCTCTCAATTGTTGGGTGGTCAGTGGAGGCAACTCCACTCCTTCAATCTCCCTGGGGACCACCACTGGGAGCTGGAGTTGTCCGGCATGGTATGGCTGGACCGGTGGCATCATCATCGCCGGAGTAAGGGAGTATCCAGGCGGAGGCATCATGTAACCTTGCATTCCAAGGTTCATCTGGGGAAGGACCCAGGAATTCTGTGCAAGCGGCGGTGGAGCTGAGAGAGAAACTCCTCCCGCGGTGGTGGGAATGGGCATCGCCGGCGGTGCAGGTGGCGGCGCAGAAGATTCAGCGGGTGGAGTCACTCCTGCGACGGGAGGTGCCCCACCAGTGGCGACGGAAAGAGGCGGTGCTCCACCAGTAGCGGTGGAGGGAAGAACGATATTTGCATCCTGGGAGGCGTTTTCTCCTCCTCCCACAGCTCCGGATCTCGTCGCAACCATGGCTGTTGAAAGTGAAGATGTGCTTGTTTTTCTACCAGCAAAAAGAAAGGAAGTAGAAGGAAGATTGGTTTCCCACAGACGGCGCCAAAAATGATGGGTCCGGGAATGGATGAATCCGAATCCGATCACTTTACAATTTATATTTGTGGAGGAAACCACCGGAGCTTCGCCGAAAATGGAATAGGGGGTTCAACCTGTTGGGACAAGCACAAGAAAAGTCAGAAGGCCAAGCTGGGGGAACTGGGGGTGATACCCAGTTTGGCTCTCCGACGCTCAAGTCAGTTCAGTGTATGAAGAGAAGTGTAAGTTCAGTCACAGTTGCAGTGATGAAGAAAGCTTACTTGTGTAGAAGATGACTTTGGCTATTTATAGTTGAGGGTCAAGGGCCCTTTGGTCATTTGCCTCAAGTGGTCCTGGCCGAATGTTGCCCTAACACGTGGCGCCATGAGAAAGAAACCTAGGAGGAATCTTCTGCAAAAGTGGCCGAAAGTTAGTGCTGGCAACAGTGGCAGGTGCGCGGGCATGTACGTTGTGTCAGAGAGCCATTTGGGCGGTTGGTAACGAGGGCTTGAGAGCGCGCTCGTGACAACCTTAAGTCTTGGAGGCCAAGATATCCACTGAGGGGAATGAGGGCTCCAGTTCAAATGACGAGCCAAAGGAGAGGCCACTCTGAGGGAGTGTGACGCTCGAAGAGGGCTCCTTTGGCACGTGGACGTGCCAACCGTTCTGCTTGTTGGACGCTCGTGGGAGTGATAGCGCTCGTTGGGCTTAACTCCCTGAAATGGGATTGCGTTCGTCGGTGTAGCACCCGAAACGTCAGGCACCACATCCCCCGCACTATAGCCCCAATCCACCTATGAAACGGACAATCCATACGTGAATCAAAGCTACAGCGAACGGGAGACAATAAAATGACTCAAGGCTAGGCGGGTACCCTCAATTTAAAACCAACCAATCAATCAAATCAGAGTATTTAAAACGCGGAAGCAACAACATTCAATAGATACGTATAGGTACCATATTTATTTATTTACTAATAGGTACCAACTTTTACACTATCAATACAATGTCATCCGTCAACAAAATAGATAATAGGGCGATACAAAATATCCCAAACATCTATACAATCAAAATGTGGGAAAGAAGTGTGCTAGACCCAAATTTAAAGACCAAATGACTCTAAATCCCCGCCTAGCACGCCCTGCAAAACACTGAAAAGTTGAGGTGTCAGTCCAACACGGACTGAGCGAGGGGTATACATAAATATAAGCGCACATACATGCAAGCTATAACCTCGGGTAATAATTTAGGAGAGCAATACAATTTAATAGTTAAAATAGATACTATCGCCCGAGATTACAACTATTCCAATTTCAATTCAATCAATTTCAATTCAATCAATAGTGGCCCGGCGAGTGGGGCAATTCTCCAACCTTACACCGACTGTGTACAATCAATCAATCAATCAATTATTAGGTGATTAGGTGATCAAGCAATTTCATTAAGGTGCACAATTAGCAGTTTCAATAACGCCTTCTTCCTCCGGGTGATGGTGGGATTGCAAGGCCCCACCATCCAATCAATCTGGGCAGAGGGTACATGAATCCCTAAGCCCGGAACTCCTTTCCCACCCTAATCTCCTAGGGGGTTCAGGGGTCATCCCAATTTGGTGAGGATAGCTATCGAGTTACCCGTCAGCCCATGCTTTCCCGGTTGGCTCGAATCACTACCCTCGGGCCCACAGTGCAATACAATACTCGCCCAATCAATCAATCAATCAATCAATTCTTTTCAATATTCGATAAAACATTTGAAAACCAATCTCATTTGAAAACTATAAGTATAATTATAGGTTTTTGGCTTAAAATATCACATAGGGTTGTACGGGTCCTATGTATCTAAAATTAAACCTCACCTGCCGACCCAAAATAATCCAAGGAGACAGCTCACGGGGCCTGCTCCTCGTCACCAGGAAGCTGGTCTGTGCAAGAAAGACAATTGTCCGTGAAACACGACTCAAAATGTACCAAATAGGACGAACGGCAAAATGTGACGAAGCGACGAGAAAAATGCAATGTACCATGAAAATATTTGGTTTCAACATGTAATCAATCATATAAAAGCAATTAGGGGTCAAAGAAGCCGTCCGAACGAGGCGCGGAAATTTTAAATTTATGCAGTGAATTTCGCACTCTTTCTGGACTATGGGAACGGCCGTTCCGGCCTTCCCTTGAAAATGGGAATGGCCGTTCCCATGGCTCAGAAAACGCGCGCCAGCGCTTTTCAAAATATAAAACGCATTCGGCTGGGAAGGGCCGTTCCGGCTCACAGGCCAAAGTGGGAACGGCCGTTCCCAGTCTCGCTGGCCTGAGTCTCAGCATCATGGGAACGGCCGTTCCAGTTTTGAACTGGAGCTGGGAATGGCCGTTCCCAGAATACGTGAGCAAAATATGCAGAGCAGAAAACAGAGCAACCATGGCAATTCCCCCAAACAACCACAAAAATGGATGCAAACCATGTTCCAATGCAAATATTAGACACCATAAATATGCTAGCATGTATAATGATCAACAATAACTCATAAAAACATATGATCCCAAGTTAGATCATCAATATTCACTCATTTGAAACCCATTCACTCCAACATGCTTCAAGTCCATAAACCACAAGATATATGCATCAAACAAGAACTTAATGACCACAATCAATTTTCCAACAACCAATACACACTTCATTCAATGCACAACAAAGCCCTAGATAACCTATAATTTCAATAAAATCATTCATTCACCATATTTACCTCAAGAGAAAGAAATGGAAGAAGAGATGATGAAAGGATGTTGATGATGCTCCAAATATCACAAATCCCACACAAATTGATGCTCAAGTGATGAAATCTCCCAACTCCAATCAAGGGTTTTTGGTTCGGTTGAAATGGGAAGCAAATGGAGCAAAGATGATATTGTGTATGAAGGAAGAAGCAAATGGTACGTGATATGCTCCCAAGAAGAGAAAAGAATTGGCCAATTTTGCAATTAAATCCCTTGAAAAGATAAGTTAAGCAATTGAGTCCAAATCCCCTTTTAAAATAATCAATTAGGTCCAATTCAATTAGATCCCATATGCATGAAAATGATCAATTAAGGACATAAAGGAAATAAATCACGTTCGAGAAAATATTTCACATTGCAATCACATTCGATAATTTTGAAAAATATGATATGATATGAATTTTCAATAAAATAACAAGAATATAATTTTATAAAATTATGTTATGCTATGGAAAATTAGAGAAATGAACAATTAAAAATTAAATTACACTCTCAAACGCACACGTGTCGTTCATACCTGAATTGCCGAAAGCTGGGGCGTTACAATCCTCCCTCCTTATAAGAATCTGGTCTCCAGATTCACTGATCGGAAGGGAACAACTCTGGATGGAACCGTCTCATCTTGTCTTCGGTCTCCCACGTGGCTTCTTCGGTCTTATCACTTCTCCAAAGCACCTTAACCATGGGAATCCTCCGGTTTCTTAATTCCTGAAACTTCTTATCCAAAATCTTAACCGGTTTCTGAACAAAGGTAAGACTCGGTTCCAATTCCACTTCTTCAACAGGAATGATCTCGGTTTCATCGGGGTAGTATTTCCTCAGCTGAGACACGTGAAATACGTTATGAATCCCCGTGAGGCTCGGTGGTAGGTCCAATCTGTAAGCAACTTCTCCAATTCTTTCCAAAATCTCATAAGGACCTAAATAACGAGGTTTAAGTTTACCTCCTTTCCCAATCCGAGCAAATCCTTTACGTGGAGACGCCTTCAAGAATACCCGGTCTCCAACCTCAAACTCGAGATCCCTTCTGCGACGATCGGCGTAGCTCTTCTGTCTGTCCTGAGCTGATTTCATCCGTTGTTTTATTAATTGGACTTTCTCAATCATAGCTTCAACTGCCTTGGAAGGTTTTTCCAATTTCTCACCTTTCTTAACACCTTCCTGCTTAGTCCATTTCCACTCTTCCAAATCAAAGAACAACGGAGAACGACACTTCCGTCCATAAAGTAGCTCATACGGTGCCATTCCAATCGAAGCCTGAAAACTGTTGTTGTACGCGAACTCAATCAAAGGTAGCTGATCATGCCAAGAAGACTGAAAATCCAAAGAACAAGCTCGAAGCAAATCCTCGAGATACCTTATTAATCTCTCGGACTGACCATCCGTCTGAGGATGAAAAGCTGTACTAAACTGGAGCTTCGTACCCAAAACCTCTTGCAATTCACGCCACAACCTCGAAGTGAACCGTGGATCTCTGTCTGAAACGATACTGACCGGAATCCCGTGAAGTCTAACAATCTCCCGGTTATAAAGCTCGGCTAGCTTGCGAATCTTATACGACATCCGAACCGGCAGAAAATGTGCAGACTTCGTCAAACGGTCCACAATCACCCAAATCCCATCGAATCCACCTTTCACCTTAGGTAATCCGGACACGAAATCCATCGTCACCTGTTCCCACTTCCACTCAGGAATAGGTAACGGCTGAAGAAGACCTCCCGGTTTCTGATGCTCGGCTTTCACCTTCTGACAAGTGAGACAATGCTTCACAAACTCGGCCACATCTTTCTTCAATCCACGCCACCAATAATATTGCCTTAAGTCCTTATACATCTTGTTTCCTCCGGGGTGGATAGAATAAGCCGATCTGTGAGCTTCCTCGAGCAACACCCGTTTCAACTCTTCGGGTACAACCACTCGGTTCTTGAAACGAAGAAGACCGGTTTCATCGAACCCGAATGGACACTCTGGATCAGCTCTTGCTTTAGCTACCAATCTCTGAACCTCCATATCTGTACTCTGAGCCTCAAACAACCTGTGCTTCAACTCTGGCTGGACCGAAATATTATAAACTCGAGCCTTCAAGACAATTGGCTCGATTCCACTGCTTTCACCCACTTCCAAGCTCGACACACTAGCCTTCCTACTAAGTGCATCGGCGACCACGTTGGCTTTGCCGGGATGGTACTTGATCGTGCAATCATAATCTTCCAACCTTTCCATCCAACGCCGTTGCCTCATATTCAATTCCTTCTGAGTGAATAAATACTGAAGGCTTTTGTGGTCGGTGAAAATCTCGAAAGACACTCCATACAAATAATGTCTCCACTTTCCAAGTGCAAAGACTACAGCAGCAAGCTCAAGATCATGTGTTGGATAATTCTTCTCATGCTCTTTCAACTTTCGGGATGCATAAGCAATCACTTTACCCTTCTGAGTCAACACACATCCCAAACCTTCCTTAGAAGCATCCGTATAAACAGCATATCCTTCAGAACCTTCCGGAAGGGCTAACACTGGAGCAGACACTAACTTCTCCTTCAAGAAAGTGAAACTCT
Organism: Lantana camara; assembly: GCA_037501455.1. Classification (NCBI taxonomy): domain Eukaryota; kingdom Viridiplantae; phylum Streptophyta; class Magnoliopsida; order Lamiales; family Verbenaceae; genus Lantana; species Lantana camara. The sequence continues at coordinate 135,397,117 of CM074855.1, forward strand.
TCTCACAGTCTTCATTCCAATCAAATTTCACATTCTTCTTCGTCAACCGGGTTAAAGGAGCTGCTAACTTGGAGAAATCCTTCACAAACCTCCGGTAATAACCTGCCAAACCCAAGAAACTCCTAATCTCAGAGGCATTCTTAGGTTTCTCCCACTTCAACACTGACTCAATCTTGGAAGGATCGACTTCCAAACCGTTGCCCGAAATCACGTGACCCAAGAATGACACCCTGTCAATCCAGAACTCACACTTGCTGAATTTGGCAAACAACTGATGCTCCTTCAAAGTCCTCAATACCAACTGAAGGTGTCTTGCATGCTCCTCGGCAGACTTCGAGAAAACCAGGATATCATCAATAAAGATGACCACGAACTTATCCAGAAAAGGCCTGAAGATCCTGTGCATCATATCCATAAAAGCTGCTGGGGCATTAGTCAACCCAAACGGCATCACAACGAACTCATAATGCCCATACCGAGTGTTAAATCCTGTCTTAGGAATATCCCCTGATCGGATACGCAGCTGGTAGTACCCTTGTCTCAAATCCAATTTCGAGTAGACTTTCGAACCCTGAAGTATGTCAAACAACTCCTCGATGTACGGAAGAGGATACTTGTTCTTGATCGTCATCCGGTTCAACTCCCTATAATCTATGCACATTCTCAAGGTCCCGTCCTTCTTCTTTACAAACAAAACCGGTGCACCCCAAGGAGAAGAACTCGGTCTGATATACCCAATCTCCAACAACGCATCAAGTTGAGTCTTCAACTCTTTCAACTCGGCTGGAGCCATACGATACGGAGTCTTGGAGTACGGCTCTGCGTTAGGGTACAAGTCGATCACAAACTCAATTTCCCGTTCTGGAGGTAAAGAATCCAATTCCTCAGGAAAGACCTCGGGAAACTCCTTCACTACTTCTGTCTCTTCCAGCTTACTCTGATCCTTAGGTTTGTTAAGGATATAAGCAATGAAACCCGTGGCTCCCTCTCGAACCAACTTGTGAGCTTCAGAAAAAGAAAGTAGCGGTACGGTCTTGGAACTCCAACCTACTACCAAATCTGATCCCAACTGAACCTTCTTCGCTCTACAATCCACTGTGGCAGAATGTCTGTACAACCAATCCATGCCCAGAATAGATCCATAGCAAGTCATCGGCAGCTCAATGAAGTCTGACAAGAAAACCCGACCCTCGATGCTCACCGGAACCTCTCTGAACACCCGATCAGATTCTATACTACCACCAAAAGGAGTGCTAACCACATAACATGCAGAAGAATGAGAAACAGGCAAAGGCAAAGAAACAGATATAGCACTCGAAAGAAAGGAGTGAGTAGCTCCTGGATCAAACAACGTATGAATGTTCGTGCCATGTATGCAAATGGTACCTTCAACTACCGCGGCTGGATCAACATCAGCATCCGGCTGTTCTCCGTCCAAAGCATAAGCCCGAGCCCTAATCAGTGGTCTCGGTGCTCCCGGTGGTGGTATCCTGCGATCCGGACAGCCATCTACCAAATGCTCATCGCTCCCACAAAGTAAGCATAGACCCAAACGCCTCCTGCAATTATCATAGACATGTGTCCTCTGTCCACAGAAGGTACAGTAAGGTATCTCAGGTGGTGGTGGCAAAGCTGGAGCAACTGGAGCAGCTGGAGCTCTCATCACTGGTCCTGCTGGTCGGGGCTTCTTCCCTGGGCCCTGTGGAGCTGGTGGTGGAGAAGAATATACCATCGGCCTCTTGCCTGAAGCAGAACCCGAGCCAGAACCCTTATACCCTGATCCGCCACCTCTGAACCCTGATCCAGAACCTCTGAATCCCGATCCTGAACCTGAACCTGAACCTGAGCCTGGACGGTAAGAAGACCGCCTCGCATTCACTGAATCCTCAACCAATAGAGCCTTCTTGGTAGCCTTTGCCCACGTGCTCGTGTTGACCGCCTCAATCGCTGCCTGAATATCCGGTCTAAGGCCCTGCACAAACTGCATCGCCTTATGGAAATCATCACTCGCTATATTAGGAGCATAGCGGGACAATCTCTCATACTCGGCGATATACTCTGAAACTGACCGGCTTCCCTGCTTGAGTTCTGTAAATTCCTTCAATCTTCTAGTGCGAGAAGATGGAGGAATGAACTTGTTCTGAAACTCTCTAACAAACACTTCCCAATTCACTTCCTCGCCTGCAGCCTCTAACACTATTCGGGCACTCTCCCACCAAGAGTAGGCCTCACCCTGAATCAAAGAAATAGTACAACGGGCCTTCTCCCTGGACTCACACGGGATGAGCTCCCAAACCCTCTCGATCTCACTGAGCCACTGCTCGGCCTGAATATCGTTACCCTTATAAAACTTGGGAGGATGCTGGAGGAACATGATCCCGGACTCTCTGGTCAATAAGACCCACCACTGCATTCATAAAATCCTGTGGCTGAGCCTGAGGAGGTGGAGGAGGAGGTGGTGATCTCTCCCTGCGATGATGTCGATGATGTCGAGGTCTAGGGGATCGATCACGGTGATGTCTATCGCGAGCCATCCTGAAATCAAGTCACTATTATGCATGTTCGATTAGTCAATGCCAATGTGTGCAAATAATTCAAAATTGCACATAAGTTTAGAATTCCAACAATTCACAAATTTCAAGTAGGTCAGGTAGGTTCAAGTACCAAATAACAATGCAAGACTCTCAAATTGACAAATAGTTCCTATGCCGTGCGACCTAGACTCACAGGACACGACACTAGAGACCCGGTTTTGCAACCGGGCTCTGATACCACCGTAGGATGTAGCACCCGAAACGTCAGGCACCACATCCCCCGCACTATAGCCCCAATCCACCTATGAAACGGACAATCCATACGTGAATCAAAGCTACAGCGAACGGGAGACAATAAAATGACTCAAGGCTAGGCGGGTACCCTCAATTTAAAACCAACCAATCAATCAAATCAGAGTATTTAAAACGCGGAAGCAACAACATTCAATAGATACGTATAGGTACCATATTTATTTATTTACTAATAGGTACCAACTTTTACACTATCAATACAATGTCATCCGTCAACAAAATAGATAATAGGGCGATACAAAATATCCCAAACATCTATACAATCAAAATGTGGGAAAGAAGTGTGCTAGACCCAAATTTAAAGACCAAATGACTCTAAATCCCCGCCTAGCACGCCCTGCAAAACACTGAAAAGTTGAGGTGTCAGTCCAACACGGACTGAGCGAGGGGTATACATAAATATAAGCGCACATACATGCAAGCTATAACCTCGGGTAATAATTTAGGAGAGCAATACAATTTAATAGTTAAAATAGATACTATCGCCCGAGATTACAACTATTCCAATTTCAATTCAATCAATTTCAATTCAATCAATAGTGGCCCGGCGAGTGGGGCAATTCTCCAACCTTACACCGACTGTGTACAATCAATCAATCAATCAATTATTAGGTGATTAGGTGATCAAGCAATTTCATTAAGGTGCACAATTAGCAGTTTCAATAACGCCTTCTTCCTCCGGGTGATGGTGGGATTGCAAGGCCCCACCATCCAATCAATCTGGGCAGAGGGTACATGAATCCCTAAGCCCGGAACTCCTTTCCCACCCTAATCTCCTAGGGGGTTCAGGGGTCATCCCAATTTGGTGAGGATAGCTATCGAGTTACCCGTCAGCCCATGCTTTCCCGGTTGGCTCGAATCACTACCCTCGGGCCCACAGTGCAATACAATACTCGCCCAATCAATCAATCAATTCTTTTCAATATTCGATAAAACATTTGAAAACCAATCTCATTTGAAAACTATAAGTATAATTATAGGTTTTTGGCTTAAAATATCACATAGGGTTGTACGGGTCCTATGTATCTAAAATTAAACCTCACCTGCCGACCCAAAATAATCCAAGGAGACAGCTCACGGGGCCTGCTCCTCGTCACCAGGAAGCTGGTCTGTGCAAGAAAGACAATTGTCCGTGAAACACGACTCAAAATGTACCAAATAGGACGAACGGCAAAATGTGACGAAGCGACGAGAAAAATGCAATGTACCATGAAAATATTTGGTTTCAACATGTAATCAATCATATAAAAGCAATTAGGGGTCAAAGAAGCCGTCCGAACGAGGCGCGGAAATTTTAAATTTATGCAGTGAATTTCGCACTCTTTCTGGACTATGGGAACGGCCGTTCCGGCCTTCCCTTGAAAATGGGAATGGCCGTTCCCATGGCTCAGAAAACGCGCGCCAGCGCTTTTCAAAATATAAAACGCATTCGGCTGGGAAGGGCCGTTCCGGCTCACAGGCCAAAGTGGGAACGGCCGTTCCCAGTCTCGCTGGCCTGAGTCTCAGCATCATGGGAACGGCCGTTCCAGTTTTGAACTGGAGCTGGGAATGGCCGTTCCCAGAATACGTGAGCAAAATATGCAGAGCAGAAAACAGAGCAACCATGGCAATTCCCCCAAACAACCACAAAAATGGATGCAAACCATGTTCCAATGCAAATATTAGACACCATAAATATGCTAGCATGTATAATGATCAACAATAACTCATAAAAACATATGATCCCAAGTTAGATCATCAATATTCACTCATTTGAAACCCATTCACTCCAACATGCTTCAAGTCCATAAACCACAAGATATATGCATCAAACAAGAACTTAATGACCACAATCAATTTTCCAACAACCAATACACACTTCATTCAATGCACAACAAAGCCCTAGATAACCTATAATTTCAATAAAATCATTCATTCACCATATTTACCTCAAGAGAAAGAAATGGAAGAAGAGATGATGAAAGGATGTTGATGATGCTCCAAATATCACAAATCCCACACAAATTGATGCTCAAGTGATGAAATCTCCCAACTCCAATCAAGGGTTTTTGGTTCGGTTGAAATGGGAAGCAAATGGAGCAAAGATGATATTGTGTATGAAGGAAGAAGCAAATGGTACGTGATATGCTCCCAAGAAGAGAAAAGAATTGGCCAATTTTGCAATTAAATCCCTTGAAAAGATAAGTTAAGCAATTGAGTCCAAATCCCCTTTTAAAATAATCAATTAGGTCCAATTCAATTAGATCCCATATGCATGAAAATGATCAATTAAGGACATAAAGGAAATAAATCACGTTCGAGAAAATATTTCACATTGCAATCACATTCGATAATTTTGAAAAATATGATATGATATGAATTTTCAATAAAATAACAAGAATATAATTTTATAAAATTATGTTATGCTATGGAAAATTAGAGAAATGAACAATTAAAAATTAAATTACACTCTCAAACGCACACGTGTCGTTCATACCTGAATTGCCGAAAGCTGGGGCGTTACAGTCGGCTTGGCGCTCGTGCGCAGATGGATGCCGCCTTGGGGGAGACAGATGTCATCTTCTCGTGAAGCCACGTGTCTTTAAGTGGGACGATCGTATTTTGACCCCATCACATTCAAGATTTGAAAATGGAGACAGAAATTGTGAAATGATAAAAGGTAGCGACTCTAATTGTTATTCGGGATTAAAAATATAATGCAATGACAAATATAAATATAATACTAACTAATGTTAACATAAGTTGACAAATTAATAAGTCTTAAACATTTTTTTTGTGATTTTACACATTTTTTAAGAAGTGGTTGCGATTTTGCCGCGACCGTTCCTCGTCATTGCAATGGAAGTACTGGAACGGTGGCCTCCGTTCCATTTCCCCGCGACCGCGATGGTGAACCATGTTCCTGCACCCTCCGGCACGTTGTAGATATTCAGGGGTTACATAGTCATCTTTAACTCCTGAACGCGACTACTTTTCTTATTGTTTGCTCTGTTTTATTTGTGTTCTCTTTTTCTTCATCCTTTATCTCTTATTTATAGATGTGATTTAGGGTTTGTTCCAATACTATCCTAATATTTGCAGTCTCTAAATTTAATCTTATTTTAGTAGTTATTATTTGTTGGACACTTTTAGAAAACTCTCATCCAATTCATACCTTTGTCCGTTAACATTTTTTGATTCCGAACATTCTCCTCATTGAGCTTAGAGAGGGGGCCTTTAGACATGTTCGCTTTCCTACAAGCGAAAAGAAGTGACTGTACCGAATATCTTATTCATGCGAACCGACATAGGAATCTTAGGAAATATTTACTTTCTTGGTTTATTATCTAGTTGGATTTAGGAAATGTTTACTTTCTTGGTTTATTATCTAGTTGGATTTAGGATAGTTGGATTTAATATGACCGTGTTAAAATTTTGTTAAATACATACCAAATTTAATTTGTTTATTACAATAGATTATCTTGGTTAATTAAAAACTTCTTTTTGGAATTGTTAATTAGCATAGTGCATTCTTATATTTTCTTGAGCTTTATCAATAACATAAGGCCTTACAATATTTAAGTAAACATAGAAATAATTGTGTTAAATAACTAATACATACATTTCTAATAAAGTAAATTATCTCTTAGCCTTTAGCTATGTTCCCACATGCAATCAGATATACATGTTTTAGAAGGTCTTTCCTTATCAATATCTTAGTTTGTATTCCACAAATAGTCGAAGCTAATTTTGATAAACATTTTTTTTTTTCACTATCTTAAATTAATTACTTTTACATCATTTCCAAATCTCTTTCCATAATAAATATGACACCTAACGTTGTGGAAAAAACAAAAGAAAGAAGAAAAAAAAAAAGTGGTTCGAAACCAACGAGCTTGCCGGGTTCGGTTGCGTGAGCCTGTGACCCAAGCGGCGGAAGGTTGATGTTAAGACGGTCGCCGCCGCACATGGCGGCCGGGGCACCATCTGTTGGTTCCTTTGAGGGCTATCGTTGTGCCGCGGCCTCTCCCAGAGGCGTTAGTGTGTGGTCTAAAAATATTCGGCATTATTCGCCGGCGGATCATGGTTATGGTTAGACCATGAGTGCCGACTTTTTGGCCCGTCCAACGGCTAACCACCACAGCGAGCCTTGCCCTTTCACAGTGAAAAAATTACAGCTATCCCCTCTCGTACTTGATGGGATACAAGTTATTTGAAACTGTAAGGGATTTTGGAAAATCCTTTTACTCTCACTGGAGGCATGGATTTCAATTCTAAGTCTATTTTGTTAGTTTTGAAAAAGTAACTTTAAACTTCTATAATAAATATAAAACATATATAACCTCAATCAAAATAGATAGATACATTTCGAACAGCGCTATAGCAGATAACAAAGATTCAGAAAGTGCATATCCACGAAGAAGAAGAACTACTTCTGAAAGACAGCAACTGCATATCATTGTTAAACTACCTTCAAAAGTCTATCAATAATTCAACTAACAGCTCATGTTAGTAAATTGATTCCATCAAAGATGACTCACAAACTCTCCTGTTTCAAATCAAATTGAATCTTCTTAATCGAAGGGAATGATCTCAAAATGCAGAAGAATCATACAACTATGATCTATCTGCATCGTCATGTTTGACATCAAATGTGATCTTGTAAAGTACATCTTGACTGAATCCCATTTCGTTGAGGCTCAACTTTCCTTGATACAGATCTAACAACTCGGGAACATCCTTCTGATAAGGAACAATGTAGCTCTTCATGAACACCTCCTCAGTTAGTATCAGCAAACTGGTTGCGCTAACCATTTTCTTCAACCCCTTTGTATTCAAGATTCTGACAATTAAAAATCTAGCAAAGACTGCACTTTGGGGATCAAGAAATTGTAGGCCAAGAAAAATACTCTCTTTGGGGGAACCCACCGCCTTTTTCTGCAGATAATTGCAAACATTTGGCGACAACCCTCAACGGGACGCCGTCAATATTCACCAACGCCGCCGCCGGAAAGGGCTAAGGTCGTTTTCGAGTGTGAAGGAGAACCAAGTGCCGTGAAAAATGTGAAGATGTCGCATTCAGCTTCAGCCAAACTTCTTTTTTATTATAAATAAAAGAATGATAATTAAATCTTTAAAATAAATAGTAATGAAAAGACAAAAAACATAATAATTAGCAACAACAACAAAAAAGAAAATTACTTCTTAAGAATTATGCATATATACAATGTTTTCAAAAGCGGACCGGAGGTCAAAGCGGCAGCCTTACTGGTCACCGGTCGGACCGGTTCGACCGGTTCAACCACCGGTCGAACCGGTATGACGTCATAAATAAAAATATTATTTTTAATAATATATATATATTATTAATATGCTAAAATTAAAAATATAATATATAATATAGTTCAATATTAGAATAAAAGCGTCATATTCAAGTGTTTAACGTCTAATTTGAGGCATGTGATTTTAAATTTGGGATTTGGAAATTGTAAGTGTGCAAAAAACGTTTTCTAAGACTCAAAAAAGGTTAAAGGACGTGAGAATTTTAAATTTACAAAAAAAAAAAAAAAAAAAAAAAAAAAAAAACTGAAAATTGAGTAAACCAGCGGTCCGGTCCGGTTCACAGGACCAAAACCGTCGGTTAACCGGCCGGTTTTTCCGATCCTGTGCCGGTCCGGTCCACACTGGTTTAGGGGGGTAGTTCGGACCGGACCAGCCACCGGTCACCGGTCGAACCGGTCGAACCGGCCGGTCCGGTCCGCTTTTGAAAACATTGCATATATATTTGGCCCTACTACACTAATACACTTGATTTGCTTATTTTTATTACAAATGGGATGTGTTTAATGCCGTGTTTTCAAAAGCGGACCGGAGGTCAACTCGGTACCCTACAGGTCAACATTCAACCAGTGATCGAACCGGTATGACGTCATAAATATTTAATTATTATTTTATTAATAAAATATATAATATTATAAATATATAAAAAATAAATTTATAGTTTTCAATATTTAAAACACAAAATCATAGTTCCTAACATAATATTTTAAAAAATAGAATTGAACAATTACCATAAAAAATAATATCTATTATAATAATTAACCTTTATTTTTAAGCTCTACCCTAAAAAAGCCCCAAAGCCCCAAAGCCCAAATACAAGTTATATTGGAAAGTTGGAAACTTGAAATTTTCAATTCATCCTCGGCCGCACTCACTTCGTCTTCCTCTTTCCTTTCTCATACAAAATTTTTTTTCACAGTTTTGACAACTAAAATGTTAAATAATATCAATTATCCGTGCGCGCTCTCTCTCTGTGAGAAAAGATGCGGAAGAAGCATGAAACTTCAAAAGGGAAGAAAAGAAAGTAATCACTAAATCGTTGCTAAAGTGTGAACTTATTTCATGAATCGGCAGTCCGGTCCAGTTTCGAAGGCCGAAACCACCGGTTAATCGCCCGATTTATCGGTTCCAACCTGGTCCAATTCCTAATGGTTTGATAGGGTGATTCGGACCGGACACGCCACCGGTCACCTGTTGAACAGGTCGGACCGGTCGGTCCGGTCCGCTTTTGAAAACACTGGTTTAATGGATAAAATGATCATTTCAAAGGTTTAATGGATAAAATGATCATTTTACTTTCAAAATCTGGTACCTCCCAAGAATGAAGTTTGCAATATTTTCATTTAAAGGGTATAAATCGTCATTACAATCCAATCCATAGGAGGAACATACGCGAGAAATACTAAGATATTAATTTTATAGAAGAGATTATTGAAATTTGATTTGTATCTCTAACGAATCAAGCTACATAGTATTTCATTGTGCTTAGTAATAGCTTGAATATTGTCAATTGTTGGAGGTCCTCCCGGCCACTTGAGACTCAGCTTTGTGTATTTTTGTGGGCATTCGTGTTCGTGTAGTTTTGGGGACCATTGGATCATGCACAATTGTATCCTTTTTGGTTTGATTGTTTATATATGAGGTGGAGGCCTCGTTAAAAACTTTAAGTAAAAAAAAAGCTACGTAGTTATATATATGGTCCATTTGTTCTCATCGAATCAGACTCGGTCTTGATATGGACTACAAAAGCCGTCCTGTTCACTCATTTCTTGAAATGCGTGCAAAGAGGAGGCAACAAATTAATCCTACAAAGATTGCATCTTGATGAATCAAACTCCAACAAATTAACTACGGGATAACAGTAATTGGAACAAAGGGTTAAGGGGTTTTTGGAATAACAAACTATTGGTTTTCTTTGTACCACAGAAGCAAACTTAAAGGGTGGTGAGTGTAATTTTAATATGTGATGTACCACTATGAGAACTACAATTTTTACTATTGAGGAAAGTTTCAGTCAATTACTTGCATATCTCAATTGATTAGCAAAATGCAAGATTGTCATAAGGTTTTGTTACAGAGGGAGATTCATGCAAAGTAAGAACATCCAACTATCATCATCAACGTGTTTCAAATTCGAAGTCTTCTCATAATGTCCTCTTGACTCGATTCCGTTTCAAGGACACTCAACCTTCCCTTGATATATGTCCAATAACTTAGGAATATCACACTCATATGGAACAATGTACTTCTTCAAGAACAACTCCTCACCTGGTCCCAACAAAGTGACTGCACCAGGCATCTTCTTCAACCCCATCTCATCCAACATTTTAGCAACCAAATACCTTGGCTTCATTCTTTTCTCAAGACTATAACCCATAAGTGCAGGGTTTCGAGCAACAGCAGCAGGCTTAAGACCCATCTTATTAACAAGAAAATCCATACCAACCATGATTTTACTCTCGGAATATCTCATGCAACGGGGGAACATTGAGAACGCAGTACTAATATCAGATTCGGACCAGCCACACCTTCTATAAATTTCCATCTTATCCTTCAAAGTTGATTCAGACATTTCACCGAACACCTGGACGGCCTGAACGAATGCGGTCTTTCTTCTGTCAAATCCCATTTCAGCTGCCCGTTCAACATGTTCAGCAAACTTTTCCCTTGAAAGAATCAATAATGACGGAGCATGTGCTAGCAACGAAACAATAGATGGTTCGGGTAACCCACCTCCTCTCAAAATGGCAATGTTTGCAGTAATGTCCCTTGGCCAGCCAGTCGAAAAGGCAGCCGGAGCACGCAAGAACACACGCGCAACTCGTTCATCAGAGTGGACGATGCTTTTTAAGAAATTATACAAAGGTATGTGATGGTTTTTCAGACTACGACATAAGATGTCTGGATATAAGGATAACCTCACTGCCAAAACGGGAGGTGGGACACCAATGGAGGAGAAGAATTCGAGTTTCGGCAACAGGGTTTCCTTCGGCTTGGCTCCAAGAACCGACGGCAGTCTAGTGACAAGTTTGGAGATATGAGCATTTGTGAATCCATACTTTCTGAGCAGCTCTAGAACTGCATCGGCTTTATCGGGGGTTTCGAGGCGGAACTTTTTGGATGCAGAAAGGGCGTCCTTTGACGACAACCCACATGAGTTAATGAGGTAAGAGACACCGAAAGAGTTCTCTGAGTCATTTCTACAAATACCTGTTGGTGATGAAATCTTGGAGGAGAATAACTTCACAAAGACTGCACTTTTTGGATCAAGAAATCGTAGGCCAAGAAAAATACTCTCTCTGGAGGGATGCCACGGTCGTCTTCTGCAGATAATTGCAAACATTTGGAGACAACCCTCAACGGCAACGCCGTCAATATTCACCAACGCCACCTCAGGGAGGGGTCGAGGCAGTTTTCGAGTTTCGCGTGTGAAGGAGAAGAACAAGTCTTGTGAAAATGTCGCATTTCGGAATAGCGACTTTAAATAGGCTTGAGTTAAAAGACAAATAGATGAAAAGACAAAAACCTAAATAATGTATATATATTTGGCCCTTGTTGGGTACTTTTTCGAACGCGATCATACCTCAGTTATCAACTTATTATTCTCGCTTCTTCTCTCTTTTGTCATTGTTGTGCTTCTGCCTTTTTCCGTGTTTTTCCTCCTATGGCTATGGCTATGGCTATGGCTATGAGTGAACGCTAGGTTTGGTTTTGTTATCCTAGTTTCCTCATACTTCTAATCACTAAATACAACCTAAATTTATTCTTATCTAAATGTACTGGTTACTTGCGGATACTCTCAAAGAGAATCACTAAATACTACCTAAATTTATTCTTATCTAAACGGAAAATCCTAAATAACTCCCCCATCCATTGGTCCAATTTCCTTCAACTCCCCCATTTTTATTCTCTCCCCACTAACTCCCCAACATACTTTATAAATCTCCCTTTACTCCCTATTTTGGCTGAATTTACGAAGATGCCCTTCAAGCTTATTAATTTTCCTCACAAACACTTCTAATTCCTTAATTAAATCAAAACCCAATATATATATATATATACCCACTGAAATTTTGTGAGTTGAATGGGAAATTCATGGATGAGAGAGACGCCGCCATTAGGGAGAAGCTGAACAGCGTGAAGGACACCTCCGGCGAGGTGAAGCAGCTCGAGGAGCAGGCGGCGAGGGCGGAGATCGGAGCGGTGCTGAACAAGATGAAGAAGGAAACGCAGATTGAGGTGGAGGAGAAGCAGACGGAGGGGAGGAAGAAAGTGGAGGCGGAGCTGCAAGAGGCGTTGGCGAGCTTGGAGACGTAGAGGGACGAGGCTGTGAAGGCTCTTGATGCGCAGATTGCTGCTCTTAGTCAGGAGATTGTCAAGAAGGTGCTCCCTGTTTCTTGAAAATAAAAATTCCATCTTTACTGTGTAGCCCTTTTGGATTTGTATTTAATTGAGGTCAAGAATTGCTGTATAATTGTTGAATGATGGAAATAATAATGCATTATAGTATCACACGGCATACCATTCGTACTAATTCAGTAATTGTACATATCCTTTGTTGCGATGACACATCTTTCTTCATCTCGTATACACTTGTGAATATGTTCGTACATAAATGGCCGAACGCCGCATCTAATCAGTCATATCTCGTGTAATTTTTGGAAGACAATATCGTATAAACTTATGAATACGTTCGTACATAAATGGCCGAATGTCGTATCTAATCGGTCATATCTCGTATAATTTCTTGAGAAGTTTCGCGTAAAAACTTCTATCAACCCCCCGTAAGCCTGAATTACACAACTTTTAGTCGTATAAGTGGTCATTGTTGGTAGAACAAGGTGACATAATTACACTGCATGTAATATAAGATCCCATAATAGCATTTGTGTCTCAATTGCTACATGGCACCACCACATATATGTTACTCTAGTATGTATCACTTGGTACAATGTCCCAAACGCTTCAATTAACGAATCTCATTTAGTACGTATAGCACATAATAATGCATTATAGTATCACACAGCAAACCATTCGTACTAATTCAGTAATTGTACTTATCCTTTGTTGCGATGACACTTCTTTCTTCATCTCGTATACACTTGTGAATATGTTCGTACATAAATGGCCAAATGCCGCATCTAATCGGCCATATCTCGTGTAATTTCTAGAAGACAATCTCGTATAAACTTATGAATATGTTCGTACATAAATGGCCGAATGCCGCATCTAATCGGTCATATCTCGTATAATTTCTTGAGAAGTTCCGCCTATAAACTTCTATCAACCCCCCGTAAGCCTGAATTACACAACTTTTAGTCGTATACGTGGTCATTGTTGGTAGAACAAGGTGACATAATTACATTGCATGTAATATAAGATCCCATAATAGCATTTGTGTCTCAATTGCTACATGGCACCACCACATATATGTTACTCTAGTATGTATCACTTGGTGCAATATCCCAAACCCTTCAATTAACGAATCTCATTTAGTACGTATAGCATATAATAATGCATTATAGTATCACACGGCATACCATTCGTACTAATTCAGTAATTGTAAATATCCTTTGTTGCGATGACACATCTTTCTTCATCTCGTATACACTTGTGAATATGTTCGTACATAAATGGCCGAATGCCGCATCTAATCGGCCATATCTCGTATAATTTCTTGAGAAGTTCCGCGTATAAACTTCTATCAACCCCCCCGTAAGCCTGAATTACACAACTTTTAGTCGTATAAGTGGTCATTGTTGGTAGAACAAGGTGACATAATTACACTGCATGTAATATAAGATCCCATAATAGCATTTGTGTCTCAATTGCTACATGGCACCACCACATATATATGTTACTCTAGTATGTATCACTTGGTGCAATGTCCCAAATGCTTCAATTAACGAATCTCATTTAGTACGTATAACACATAATAATGCATTATAGTATCACATGGCATACCATTCGTACTAATTCAGTAATTGTACGTATCCTTTGTTGCGATGACACATCTTTTTTCATCTCGTATACACTTGTGAATATGTTCGTATATAAATGGCCGAATGCCGCATCTAATCGGCCATATATATCTCGTGTAATTTCTGGAAGACAATCTCGTATAAACTTATGAATATGTTCGTACATAAATGGCCGAATGCCGCATCTAATCGGCCATATCTCGTATAATTTCTTGAGAAGTTCCGCGTATAAACTTCTATCAACCTCCCGTAAGCCTGAATTACACAACTTTTAGTCGTATAAGTAGTCATTGTTGGTAGAACAAGGTGACATAATTACACTGCATGTAATATAAGATCCCATAATAGCATTTGTGTCTCAATTGCTACATGGCACCACCACATATATGTTACTCTAGTATGTATCACTTGGTGCAATGTCCCAAACGCTTCAATTAACGAATCTCATTTAGTACGTATAGCACATAATTATGCATTATAGTATCACACGACATACAATTCGTACTAATTCAGTAATTGTACGTATCCTTTGTTGCGATAACTCATCTTTTTTCATCTCGTATACACTTGTGAATATGTTCGTACATAAATGGCCGAATGCCGCATCTAATCGGCCATATATATCTCGTGTAATTTCTGGAAGACAATCTCGTATAAACTTATGAATATGTTCGTACATAAATGGCCGAATGCCGCATCTAATCGGTCATATCTCGTATAATTTCTTGAGAAGTTCCGCGTATAAACTTCTATCAACCCCCCGTAAGCCTGAATTACACAACTTTTAGTCGTATACGTGGTCATTGTTGGTAGAACAAGGTGACATAATTACATTGCATGTAATATAAGATCCCATAATAACATTTGTGTCTCAATTGCTACATGGCACCCCTACATATATGTTACTCTAGTATGTATCACTTGGTGCAATGTCCCAAACGCTTCAATTAACGAATCTCATTTAGTACGTATAACACATAATAATGCATTATAGTATCACACGGCATACCATTCGTACTAATTCAGTAATTGTACGTATCCTTTGTTGCGATAACACATCTTTCTTCATCTCGTATACACTTGTGAATATGTTCGTACATAAATGGCCGAATGCCGCATCTAATCGGTCATATCTCGTGTAATTTCTGGAAGACAATCTCGTATAAACTTATGAATATGTTCGTACATAAATGGCCGAATGCCGCATCTAATCGGCCATATCTCGTATAATTTCTTGAGAAGTTCCGCGTATAAACTTCTATCAACTCCCCGTAAGCCTGAATTACACAACTTTTAGTCGTATAAGTGGTCATTGTTGGTAGAACAAGGTGACATAATTACACTGCATGTAATATAAGATCCCATAATAGCATTTGTGTCTCAATTGCTACATGGCACCACCACATATATGTTACTCTAGTATGTATCACTTGGTGCAATGTCCAAAACGCTTCAATTAACGAATCTCATTTAGTACGTATAACACATAATAATGCATTATAGTATCACACGGCATACCATTCGTACTAATTCAGTAATTGTACATATCCTTTGTTGCGATGACACATCTTTTTTCATCTCGTATAAACTTGTGAATATGTTCGTATATAAATGGCCGAATGCCGCATCTAATCGGCCATATATATCTCGTGTAATTTCTGGAAGACAATCTCGTATAAACTTATGAATATGTTCGTACATAAATGGCCGAATGCCGCATCTAATCGGCCATATCTCGTATAATTTCTTGAGAAGTTCCGCGTATAAACTTCTATCAACTCCCCGTAAGCCTGAATTACACAACTTTTAGTCGTATAAGTGGTCATTGTTGGTAGAACAAGGTGACATAATTACATTGCATGTAATATAAGATCCCATAATAGCATTTGTGTCTCAATTGCTACGTGACAACACCGCATATATGTTACTCTAGTATGTATCACTTGGTGCAATGTCCCAAACCCTTCAATTAACGAATCTCATTTAGTACGTATAGCACACAATAATGCATTATAGTATCACACGACATACCATTCGTACTAATTCAATAATTGTACGTATCCTTTGTTGCGATGACACATCTTTCTTCATCTCGTATACACTTGTGAATATGTTCGTACATAAATGGTCGAATGCCGCATCTAATAGGCCATATCTCGTATAATTTCTGGAAAACAATCTCGTACACACTTATCAATATGTTCGTACATAAATGGCCGAATGCCGCATCTAATTGGCCATATCTCGTATAATTTCTGGAAAACAATCTCGTATACACTTATCAATATGTTGGTACATGCATCTAATTTGCCATATCTCGTATAATTTCTGGAAAACAATCTCGTACACACTTATCAATATGTTCGTACATAAATGGCCGAATGCCGCATCTAATTTGCCATATCTCGTATAATTTCTGGAAAACAATCTCGTATACACTTATCAATATGTTGGTACATGCATCTAATTTGCCATATCTCGTATAATTTTTAGAAAACAATCTCGTACACACTTATCAATATGTTCGTACATAAATGGCCGAATACCGCATCTAATTGGTCATATCTCGTATAATTTCTGGAAAACAATCTCGTATACACTTATCAATATGTTGGTACATGCATCTAATTTGCCATATCTCGTACAACAAACACAAGTCACCACAACAAACACAAGTCAATACATCAAACACAAGTCACCACAACTGAAAGCCATACTCCACAAATCTCGGGAATTAGAAGCCATAGCCTCAGATTGGGATGTAAGTGACGTTCTCGCATCTTCTCCTCGGTACCTAACGAATACCACCAAGAAGACGCACAGGTGTGCTACATTCACCAACTTCATATGGGCTACCCATGTCTAATGCCGAAACAGAGGCAACAATTAATTCTGCAAACTGAGCTAAAAAATGGTGAAAGGAAAGAATTAATTCAGAGGCAACAATTAATGCCGAAACAGAGGCAACAATTAATTCAGAAATTGCCTGAGATTAGCAACGAGGGGAGTCAATAATCAGTCCTACATTTCGTCGGCCAAGGTCGTCGGAGCCGATTACAGTAAATTGCATCGACGGGATCGGCGAGAGAGATGACATCTTCTAAATATGCAGAGAAATTGCGGGACAGGTTGGTACGCTAGGCAAGATGGAGTCATCGCCGGAAACCCACCGGGAACGTCTTCAAATCGGCGCCGGCGGTAGAACACTTTCTTCCTCAGCGTTGCACCGATCCCCTTTTCCTTTTTTCTGGTTGTCAATGTTGAAATAGACAATAACAATAATAATAGTAATAAAGGTGGGTAATATTATTAATGGTTAATCACTCAATTAAGTTATTAGGGGTTAATCACTCAATTAAGGCCATTAGGGAGCAAATAAAAATTCAAACTTTGATTTGAGGAGTTAGTAGGGATGGGCTAAAAATGAGGGAGTGAATGAGGATTTTAACAAACCTTGGGGAGATAACAAAGACAATCCCTTATCTAAATGTATTGGTTACTTACGGGATATTCTTAAAGAGGATCCTTAATTATCGTCATATTTTCAATTATCTGGGTTTCTTTATTTCGGGCCTGAGAAGCTTATTAATGGGTTTATCTTAGGATAATTGGGTATGTCCCCAACGACCTACTCAACTTGATACGACTATTTTAATTATGAAATGGGACAATTAGTAATTTTTGAAACACTAGTTTGTAATATTTTAATTAAAATTGTATAAATTATCATTATGCAATCCGTAGGAGGAGTTTGTGCAAGCAATACTAAGATAATTAAAGTAATAAAAGAGATTATTAAAATTTCATTTGTATCATTAATGAATCAAGCTACATAATTGTGTAGGCAAAAAAAATGCAATTTTGAACCTAAATTTTTTTTATTTTTGGTAGTTTTGTCCTGGCATAACTCACAATCTAATTTTGCAATTATATCTTGTAAATTTTGCAATGTTAGTCCTATTTTGGGTGACAATTTCAATTTTCGCCTGAATCACACACGTGGTGCACACATGGCTATTGCAATTGGCGTTTGTGAATCCGGCCAACGGGAAGTGGTGGCGGCACCCCACCGGAAATGGTCTAAAAATATTCGGATCATCGTTATACGTTGTGCACACATGGCTATTGCAATTGGCGTTTGTGAATCCGGCCAACGGGAAGTGGTGGCGGCACCCCACCGGAAATGGTCTAAAAATATTCGGATCATCGTTATACGTTGTGTGCTGGCTTGTCAGAGCAGCAGCTGCTATTGGAAGCAGCACGATGCTGAAACTGCCCCGCCTGCCCCTCTCTTCAACCGAACCCCGACCTTTTGTGCTAGCTGGTGGTGCCGACTTTTTGGCCATTTGAGAGTATATCATCAAACGGCTAACCACCACTGCGAGCACTTGCCCTTTCACAGTGAAAAAAATTCAATGATCCCCTCTCTTACTTGATGGGACACAAGCTATTTCAATAATGCAGATCACACATATATAGCCTCAATCAAAATAGATAGATACATTTTGAACAGCGCTACAGCAAAGAACAAAGATTCAGAAAATGCATATCCACGAAGAAAGAACTACTTCTGAAAGGCAGCAGCTGCATCATTGTTAAACTACCTTCAAAATTCTGTCAATAATTCAACTAAAAGCTCATGTTAGTAAATTGATTCCATCAAAGATGACTCACAAACTGTCCTCTTTGAAATCAAATTGAATCTTCATAATCAAAGGGAATGATCTCAAAAAGCAGAAGAATCATACAACTATGATCTACCTGCATCGTCATGTTTGACATCAAATGTGATCTTGTAAAGTACATCTTGACTGAATCCCATTTCGTTGAGGCTCAACTTTCCTTGATACAGATCTAATAACTCGGGAACATCCTTCTGATAAGGAAGAATGTAGCTATTCATGAACACCTCCTCAGTTAGTATCAGCAAACTGGTTGCGCTCACCATTTTCTTCAACCCCTTTGTATTCAAGATTCTGACAATTAAAAATCTAGGTTTCATTCTTTTGTCAAGACTATAACCGAGAAGCATAGGGCAATGAGCAACAGCAGCTGGCTTAAGACCCATCTTATTAACAAGAAAATCCATGTTAGCCATGATTTTCTTCTTGGAATATTTCATGCAATTGGGGAACTTTGTAAACGCAATGTTAATATCAGATTTGGACCAGCCACACCTTCTATAAACTTCCATCTTATGCTTCAGAGTTGGTTCAGACAAAGAATTGAACACTTGGACAGCATATGGTAGCCCTGTTTTGCTTTTGTCAAATCCCATTTTGACAGCCCGATCAACGTATCCAGCTAGCTTTTCTTCGCTTCTACATGCCAAGCGAGGGTTCTGTGCGAACAACATACCAATACTAGATTCGGGCAACCCTAGTTTTCTCAAGAGCGCAATTTTGGTAGGAATTGAATTGAGCACCCTCGTACTTTGCACAAGCACATTGGCAACTATTTTATCGGATTGAACAACACTTTTTATGGTATTATACGAAGGGATGATAATGTTCTTCAAACTATAATGTAAGATTGCCGGATTAAAAGATAGTATTTCAGCTAAAACAGGAAGAGGAATACCAACGGAACAGAAAAATTCCAGCTTTGGCAACAAGGTTTTCTCCGGGTTGGCTTTAAGAACAGACGGCCAATTGTTCACAAGCCGACTGATATCAGCATTGGTGAATCCATACTTTCTAAAGAGCTCCAACACTGCATCAGGATTTTTAGAGGATTTGATGCTCACTTTATCCAATAAAGAAAGGGCATCCTCTGACGACAACCCACATGAGTTAATGAGGTAAGAGGCAGTGAAAGATTTCTGTGTGTCATTTCTACAAACACCTGATGATGTCTTGGAGGAGAATAACTTGGCAAAGACTGAACTTTCGCGATCAAGAAATTGTAGGCCAAGAAAAATACTCTCTTTAGGGGGAACCCACCGCCTTCTTCTGCAGATAATTGCAAACATTTGGCGACAACCCTCAACGGGACGCCGTCAATATTCACCAACGCCGCCGCCGGAAAGGGCTAAGGTCGTTTTCGAGTGTGAAGGAGAACCAAGTGTTGTGAAAAATGTGAAGATGTCGCATTCAGCCAAACTTCTTTTTTATTATAAATAAAAGAATGATAATTAAATCTTTAAAATAAATAGTAATGAAAAGACAAAAACATAATAATTAGCAACAACAACAAAAAAGAAAATTACTTCTTAAGAATTATGCATATATATTTGGCCCTACTAGACTAATACACTTGATTTGCTTATTTTTATTACAAATGGGATGTGTTTAATGCCGTGTTTTCAAAAGCGAACCGGAGGTCAACACGGTAGCCTACCGGTCATCATTCAACCAGTGATCGAACCGGTATGACGTCATTGATGAGACCTAAAAACACTCTCGAATTAGAGCCGTCCACGTGTCAGCATGTCGCTGACTAAATCCCAGACGCTCGCCTTAAAGGGCTCGTGGGCCTTCCCAGCCCACTCATTTGTAAGCAAGGACGGACCGTCAAGCATCGGATGACTACTCCGGTAAAAGTTCAGATCCGACGAGTCTGACGCTCGCGTCTCGGCCCTCAGGGTTACCCTTCACAGGGAGGCACCTACATGGGGGTCCCATGATTGACGCTCGGGATCTTGCCGCTCAAAGGCCATCTATCGTGAGGAGTTTGTAAAAGTACTAGAAGGGTACGATGAGCATTGCGCGGAACGAGCGCTCGGAAGGAGAAGAAGCCGCTCACGTTCCCGAAGTCCTCGCCGCCAGCGCCCTGAGACCAGCGAGCGCAACAAAGGGAAAGAGGTGGATATGGAAAACCAGCCCTTTGCGGTCATTCACATGATCGCGGGAGGGCCCTCGGGAGGCGATTCCAATGCTTCTCGCCGCCGCCATGTCCGGAGCTATAACCAAAGCACGTCACTCCCTCGCCCAGTGCTCTCCGTGGACAGCTCGTCGCGCTCGAAGGAGGATGATGTCATAGGGTTTACTGAGAAAGATCTTGAACACATTGTAACACCCCATGGGATAGGAAAAACCTCTGACTGTCCCATGGTGGTTAGTTTAGACGTTCATAACCACACTGTAAAGAGGGTTTTATTTGATAGTGGAAGCTCTGTGAACGTTCTCCCGTACTTAACGTTTCAACAAATGAACATAACAAACATCCCCCTCGAACCTCTCAGAACTGCCCTTGTAGGATTTGGAGGTTCCGAGATCGTCCCTCGCGGACAGATTCGCTTGGCCACCTCTTTTGGTCGCGCCCCACAGCGAAAAACATTGAGCGTCCTCTACACCGTCGTTGAGGTGGATCTCCCTTACAATATCATCATTGGGCGCCCAGCCCTCGTGGATTTCAAGGCCGTAATTTCCACCTATCATAAAAAAGTCAAGTTTCCAACCCCCGAGGGTACCGGGGAAATTCTGTGTAACGTCAAAGAAGCTTGGGAGTGCTACATACTTTCACTTCGCAGCCACAAGCCCAAACAGTCCATTCAACCTGGGTCTACTAAGAAGTCCGTGGACTTCCCCGAATTAAACGAAGATGGCCCCGAGCGCAAAAGAGCCAAGTTGTACCGGAAGAAGAATAAAAAGAGGACCCCTGGAGACGTTCAGTGTTCAGAGAACAGGCCACCGGGGGCCGTCGAGGGCTCATCTTCAGAAAACGAGCGTGACGAGCCCAAGGGTATGCTCACCGGGAAAAAACGAGCGCTAGAGGCCCCAAGGCCGGAGGCTCGAATGGAGCCCACTGAGGAGTTTTTGACCGTTGAATTGGAGCCTGGGAACCCGGATAAAATCACCCAGATTGGCTCAGGCCTGGATGGGCCCTCGCAAGTTTTGATGATCGACTTCCTACGGGAGAACCTAGACATTTTTGCGTGGAAAGCTTCTGATCTCACCGGAATAGATCCACAGACTGAACGTGGATCCGACCTTCAAGCCCATCAAACAGAAGAAGAGGGACGTTCATGGCTTTAGGAAACGGGTTATCGAAGAAGAAGTTGGTAAGTTGCTTGATGCTCAGTACATCGAAGAAATCTTGTACCCAGAGTGGCTTTGCAATGTGGTGCTCGTCCCAAAGAGCGCCAATAAGTGGCGTATGTGCAACGACTTCACGGACCTCAACAAAGCGTGCCCCAAAGACCATTACCCACTACCGAGGATCGATCAGTTGGTGGATTCTACAGCCGGGTGTGAGCTCATGAGTATGATGGACGCCTTTCAGGGATATTATCAAATCTTTATGGCGCCCGAAGATCGCCCCAAAACTTCGTTTATTGTACATTTGGGTGTTTACTGTTTCAAAGTCATGCCATTTGGGCTCAAAATTCGGGAGCAACCTATCAGCGGCTCGTCAATAGAATGTTCGAGCATGAAATTGGAAAATCTATGGAGGTATATGTGGACGACATGATAGTCAAGAGCGAGCACCAACGTTCCCATCTCAAGCAGACTTTCGACATCCTTCGTCGTTACGGAATGAAGTTGAACCCATCAAAATGCACTTTTGGCGTTCGAGGCGGAAAATTCTTGGGATACATGGTCAGTCAACGTGGCATAGAGGCAAACCCCGAGAAGATTAGAGCAATCCTGGACATACCCTCCCCTCGCAATCTAAGAGAGGTCCAGGTGCTCGTGGGTAAGATTATTTCACTAAATAGGTTCATTTCCCGCTCAGCGGACCGGAATCTACCCTTCTTTAAAGTTTTGCGCAACGCTCGCAATTTCACATGGAACGAGGATTGCGAAAAGGCCTTGCAGAACATGAAACAATACCTGTCAAGCGCGCCTTTGTTGACCAAGCCAATCCAGGGGGAGAACTTGTTTATCTATCTATCAGTTTCTTTGGAAGCTACGAGCGCTGTCCTCATAGCAATCCGCGAGCGCAAACATATGCCGGTGTATTACCTAAGCAAGACTCTACAAGGAGCAGAGAAAAGGTACATGGAAATTGAGAAATTCGCCTTTGCGCTCGTTAACGCATCCCGGAGGCTGAGGCCATATTTTCAGGCTCACTCTATCACAGTGCTTACAGATCAACCACTCAAACAAGTGCTATCTAAGCCGGATGTTTCGGGAAGGTTAATTAAATGGGCAATTGAGCTTAGTCAGTTTGATATCTCCTTCGAGCCCCGTACAGCCATACAGGCTCAGGCAGTGGCCGATTTGTTGGTGGAACGTTTCAATCTGGAGACTGTGCCATTGGCGGATGAGGGTTTATGGCTTTTGCATACGGATGGCTCCTCGACCTCACAGGGGGGGGGGGGGAGCCGGGGTGACCCTCAGGGATCCCCATGGGGCAGAAGTCGACTACGCAATCAAGCTGGCGTTTCAAGTCACCAACAACGAGGCCGAGTATGAGGCCCTCGTCCAAGGGCTCAGGATTGCGCTCCAAAATGGGGCCACTCGTGTCACAGCATACGTGGATTCGTAGTTGATCGCGAGTCAAATTGACGGTAGTTATGAGGCTCGAGAAGCCACCATGGCACAGTACCTGTCGAGCGCCAAGGAAGAGATAGCCAAGTTCAAGGAATTCCATCTTTTGCAAATTCCGAGGACAGAAAACGAACATGCTGACGCTCTTTCAAAGTTTGCGTCCGCCCTGGATGGCCATAGTGAACGCGCTGTTACATTTCTGAGAACGGAGGAGCCACTGATAAGTAAAGGCGAGCCTTCAAAAGAAGTGCACATGATTGACCCCTCCGAGCCTTGTTGGCTTGATGAAATTGTCAGATTCCTTCAGGACGGAACCTGCCCGATCGACAAAGTTGAGGCTCGGAAGATCAAATGTAAAGCCCCTCGCTTCTCATTGGATGCCGAGGGTCGATTATTCAAGCGATCCTTCCTGGGACCACCGTTGAGATGTTTGAGACCCTCGCAGGCTAAAGAAGTTTTAGAGCATGTACACAGTGGAAGTTGTGGGAACCACTCAGGCGGACGAATCTTGGCAAAGAAAATCTTAAGGAGTGGGTTCTATTGGCCCTCGGTATTGCAAGATGCCATCAAATATTCCAAGAAGTGTCCCAAGTGCCAGTTTCACTCCAACACTCCTCAGTTGCCGGCAGCTCAAATGATTCCTATTGATGTTTCCTGGCCTTTTGATCAATGGGGTATTGATATCGTGGGACCTCTCCCAATGGCGGTCGGGCAAAAGAAGTTCGTAATACTTGCTGTGGATTATTTCACCAAGTGGGCTGAGGCAGAAGCGGTCGCTAAGATAACGTTCAAAGCTGTGAGGGATTTCATTTGGAAAAATATCATCTGCAGATACGGCATCCCGAGGGTGCTCATCTCGGATAATGGTTCCCAGTTTATCGCTGCGGACACGCGGGATTGGTGCTATGAATTAGGGATCGAACAACGATTCACTTCCGTGGGTCATCCTCAAGCCAATGGTCAAGCAGAAGTGACCAACCGAACCATACTCCAGCATCTGAAAACGATGCTCGAGAGTAAGAAGGGAGAATGGGCTGAAGAACTTCAGGGAGCTCTGTGGGCGTACCGTACTACTCCGCGAGCGGCAACGGGGGAAACCTCTTATTCCCTTGTGTACGGCTCCGAGGCCATGATACCTGCGGAAATTGCTCAAGAATCCGCACGCGTGGCCTATTTCGAGCCTGCCGCTAACGAGGCCAATCGGGCGCTCGAGTTAGATTTGCTGGATGAGAAGAGGAATGCTGCTTGGGCACGTATTCACAAATACAAAGCAACCGTTGCTCGCCAGTACAATAAACGTGTTAAGGAAAGGACTTTCCAGCTAGGGGACTTGGTCCTAAAAAAAGTTGAAGTCTCCAAACACGTAGGTAAGTTGGACCCTAATTGGGAGGGCCCCTTCAAAGTCATCCAGGTACGAGCAAACAACACCTACCTATTGGAAACTTTGCAAGGCGAGCGACTCCCTAGGCCATGGAACGCATGTAACCTCAGAAGGTTCTACGTGTAGACATCAGTTTCTTTGTAATGGCCCGTTTGTGGCGTGAAGGGTTTTCCTTCGACGGAAAGCATGTTGTAATCATTTCCAAAAATGCATTTATATAACAGTAAGTATTTAACTCCTTGCTTTTATTATTTGCTTGCTTTGTTATTTTGATCAAATGGTCCGAGCAACGAGAGGCCTACTCCGTGTCGAGCATCCTCCACGTCGAACGGTCTACGCGATACATCAATCGTTTCAAAGCTACACTGTCTAGGTGTTGATATCCATCCACCTATGACAGTTGGAACGGTTGGTAATATAAAGAACTAAAAATGAGCGTGTCAGACAACGGGGAGCGTAATGCCCAGTTATAGCCAGCTGGGTGCTAACCACTCCAGCTCGCGCTCGCGAAAACCCGAATGACCCTCAACTTATTGAGTAAAAATACACTCATAAAATAATGGATTTTAACTAGTCCCTTCATGTGCTCCTCGGAATAACGCTAACCCTATGGTTACGCTCTATTCTTTCTTGCACTCAGCCAATCCTACTGTTGATTTCTAAAAGTGCGTATGACTCATTGAGGCGTCCGGAACGAGGGTGCGCATTATTGGGCCAATACTTAGGCAAATCCCTAAAGATTTCCTAAGTTCACATTCGAACCTAATTGCGAATACGGCTCGGGGACATCCATGGGAAACACCCTCGCGCCCGTATTTACGGCCCTCGGATCAACGGACACTGCCAATTCTTGAACTCATGGCGCATTGCGTTGAATGCCAGGGCACCCTCGCAAGAAGCGCCCTCGCGCAAAAACATGCTCATCGCAAACGTCCAAATGAGAAAGACAATGTAAAAATGGCAAAGCTCAACAAATTAACATCATTCACCATCCAAGAGTAAAGGAAAAAAGCATTCAGACATCAAAGCAGTAGAGAAAGAGTGCTAAAGTATGAAAAGAAACTCAAAATGTTAAGGGAATAACGGGAAGATTAAGTACAAGCATAAATTGTTCATAATTATGACAAGGAAATTAAATCAACAAGGAAAGTGATCAGTGTAAAGAGTTTCACTGGGCCGTAGCGTTAGGCTCGGGAGGAGCAGTTGCAAGGGGAACTGGGGCCAACACATTAGCGTCAGATGTTTGGGCCTCACCGGGCTCCTCGGCATCCGCGACGTCCATGACAGTGCCCTCATCTTCTATCAGGAGAGGCTCGGGATCTACTCTGTTAGCAGCTATAAACTCTCTTTGGAGTGTTTCCACCAACTCCTGATACTCAGGCTCAGCCAGATTATCCGTGGGATCCTCCTCCTGGACCATTGGCTCGCAATTCTCATCAAGATCCATTCGCAGATGAGCGTCGGAGCGAGCGCTTTCCGGGGCCAGTCCCAACCTCACCATTTGCCCAATCGCTTTATGGAAGAAGCGTCGAGCATTGTCAAAGCACTGGATGTTGGCCGCGAACACAAAGGCTTTGGAGCGCACGAACTTCTTCACAGCCTCCCAGGATACCCTCGCTTCCAAGCCCTGTACTTTGCCTTGCAAGTCGGCAAAGGCTTTGTTGGCTGCCTCGTTCTGGCGAGTGCTCTCCGCCAGTTGCTCACCTAGCTCCGCATTTTGAGTCCTCATCTGATCCCGCTCGTCCTTCAGTTTCTTGTGACGCTCATTTAGAGCCAGAAAGGCATCATCAGATTTCTTCAGATTTTCCTTCAGCTGAGCGTTTTCAACGGTGGCGGAGTTCAGCTGAGCGCTGATGTTGTTGTAATCCTCCTGCAGCTGGACAGGGTCTGAGATGCGCAGCAACTTCTTATACTTGGCTTTATGCTCAGAGTATGCTTGCGCTCGCCCTTGCAAGTTTTTCAGCCTCGGGATTACCTCCTGGGAAGCCGTAAACGAGGGTCATAATCCGAGCGTGGAAGGAAGAAAGAAGAATTTGGTAAAGAGGAGTACAGACTTACCGTCAGAAGGACATGGCAGGCATCATCAGCAACTCGAGCGGCGTCATGCTCGTTCAGCTTGTCATGATCGCCGGAAAACTGGAGTTTTCCAACGATGTCGGAGACAAGGTTGACGGAGTAAGCGCTCTTTTTTAGGAGCACCGGGCCTTCAGTCCGCTGCCGCTTATAACGGGAGTCGCCCTTGCAGCCTATCTTCCAAAATTCTTCATCCTCGGAAGATGAAGTGTCGCTGCCCTCGCTACGGTGGCCCACGACCACCTCTTTTCCCTTACCTGAAATAGGGAGGGAGTCCGGCATCCTTTTCCTTTTCCCCTGGCGATCGGCCCGGAGAATTTCGTGAATACGGACAGGCTCCCCCGAGCGGTTACGTGACCCGCTTGAACTGAGTGAAATTGGGCCCACGGGGGCCGCCGGCGGAGGAGTGGCCTCGTGGGTACCTTCCAATGTTAGATCCTCGATAGGGCCCGTGGGAGGAGCCACATTCCCCGCGCCCCCTCGAGCATTGCCTTGCCCTCGGCCCGATCCTCGGCGGTTTACCCTCCCCCTCGGAGCATTGGGAGGGCGGTTCGACTGCGGTTGCGGCTGTTGAGGATTGACCGCGGGTCCTTGGGCACCCAACATACGGGAGAGGGCCTCAGCGTTCATACCTTGGGATAGAACTTGGATGCCTGCAAGTAAAGGGGAACGAGCGTCAGAAAACTGGTTATCTGAATCGTATAAACAAGAAAACAACGATAACTGTAAGTCAGAAAACTATTCTAAAGGTTAGAGATGTTAGTTCCTAGAATCTAACCGTCGAGGGCCATGATGTCAGTTGGAGGGTTGAGTATCATGTCAGGGGGGCAAGATAATCCGTAGCGGAACAACACCCCTTCATTCTTCATCAATGTTTCCGCCTTAATCCACTTCTTTTCAGCCCTCATCTCGAAGGCTAACCCCATCGCCCACTCCTCAAAATCCTTGTTCCTCATCCTTTCCCTAATCAAAGGACCCTCGCCATGAATCATCCATTGCCGATGAACTCCGAAAATCCCCCCGGGAGCCCCCACGAAAAAGTATTTTTCCTTCCAGTGCTCGCCATAAGAGGAAGATGGGGAATCTATCATCTTAAAGCCTGATTTGGCCTGGGCGTAGTAAAATCCGTCTGTAGGCGACGAGCGTGGCGAGCGGGCTACTTGTATCAAGCTGTCAAAGTTGATTATTGAGGGTGATTTGCCCAGGGCCCTCATTGTTATTATGAACGTGTTGATTAGGGCTATGCCATTGGGTAGAATTTGTGAAGGGCAAAGCCCTAGATGATGGTAAATGATGGCGGCGTCATGAGCGATTGGAAACCTCAGACCCCCAGCAAGAACTGCGTCCCAATAGACCGTCATCATCCCCGGCGGCGGTCGGTTAGCCCTCTCCCCTTCCTCAGGAAGTCTCATGGGAAACACGACTTCATCCCAATACGCTTTCGCCCTCAACTCCTCCAAATCACCGAGGGTCAGAATACTCTCAATTTCGTCCGGAGATCTGTCAGTCTGATGGCGGTTGTCTTGCCTTACTCGAGTGGCAGGCTCCTTGCCTCTCCTCTGACGCCTTCTGGAAGGTTCAGCCTCGAATGGACGCCCGGATGGCCCCGCTTCACCCTCGGGAGCCGCCATAGCCACTGTGATCCTATGATCTTGGGGTCTCACAGCGCTGTTCAAAACTGGGAATACTCTCTCCCCTTGTCTCTGCATCTCCATCACATTGTGCATCTCCTCAAAGAGATCGTCCGTCCCACCGGAAACACGCTCGTTCATCCCTTGAACGGCAGCGTTCACCTCTTCCTCCCCGGCGTCAACCGGAGCCTGGGCCACCGATATCGCCATGGGAATACCTCCTCCTGGGTGCGCCCTAATTAGGGGAACGGCTACGGGGACATCACCATGAGGGGAGGAGCTCCCCACCGACATCTCCTCAATCTCCCGCACATAATCATCAGCTTGGTTTCCAGCCATGTTCAATTTTCAATTCTTGGGGACGGGATTTCTAACAGAAAGCTCAAGGAAGGAGGAGATTTCTGAAACAGATTCAACGGTAGACAGTGGTTCTTCCCTCAAGGTTTTCACTCACACAACCTAAAACTAATGTTAGCACGGGGAAAATAAGAAGAAGGGTAAGGAATTTTTACCTAAGATGTGAAGAGAAGAAATTCGCCGGAGCTTGTAGAACTTACAAAGGTTTCTTGCTTTGAATATGCTTGAAAGAGTTTGAATGCGTGAAAGAGGTACCAAAACCCTGCAAACCCCTATTTATAGGGAAGATGGCACATGGATTAGGGTTGAAAATTCAAAAACGCAATCATTTCCCGCCTGGGAAACCCCCCATTTTTGGTAACCGCCTCACGACTCCCGGAGTGCACTCGCCCACGTTCCCACTCAGCATTAAATGCGGATTTGACAGCATTTAATGCGGTGTCAGTTTGTGTACGTTACGGAAGGCCGGCAGTCTCCTCGCTGGTAATGGCCTAGCCCTCGGTTGTTCAGAACTCATAGTTCCTTCTTTATGAATTCTACAGTACGCTAGAAGCGATACTACAGAATTCGGGGGGCAAAATGATGAGACCTAAAAACACTCTCGAATTAGAGCCGTCCACGTGTCAGCATGTCGCTGACTAAATCCCAGACGCTCGCCTTAAAGGGCTCGTGGGCCTTCCCAGCCCACTCATTTGTAAGCAAGGACGGACCGTCAAGCATCGGATGACTACTCCGGTAAAAGTTCAGATCCGACGAGTCTGACGCTCGCGTCTCGGCCCTCAGGGTTACCCTTCACAGGGAGGCACCTACATGGGGGTCCCATGATTGACGCTCGGGATCTTGCCGCTCAAAGGCCATCTATCGTGAGGAGTCCATCCGTGGACTTTCCGAGCGTCATCAACGCTCGGGAATGAGTCTGCCCCTCATGCGATGGATTCTCACCTTCAGAAGGAGATATTAGTCCCTCATCCTACACAACCCTCGTCAACAACCTCTGACACAAAGGTACTGTGCACAGTGCACCTGACACGCCGTCTCCTTTTCGGGAATGTCATTCTCACCTCACCAAAGGCTGACGCGTGTTAGGGCAACACAGGTTTGGGACCACATGGTCAATTTACCCATTCACCCCTGTCCCTAACATATAAATATAGGAGAACTCATGCATTCCCCCCTAAGTCATCTTCCTCACCAAAAATACCACGTACTGAACTGGGCATCATTTTCCTCTGCAACTTCTCCAAAAGCTTCCTGAATCTCACCCTTTTCTGCATTCTCACGGCAAGATTTCTTGGTGTTATCCTAGCTGGAAGAACCCACGCTCATTGAAAACCCAGTTCCTGAGGCTCTTGTGCCTGTGATGGTCTTCCCTTCTACAAACAAATTCTAAAGTGATTGGTGTTTAAATCCGTTACAAGTTTCTGCACCATCAGTCATAAATATTTAATTATTATTTTATTAATAAAATATATAATATTATAAATATATAAAAAATAAATTTATAGTTTTCAATATTTAAAACACAAAATCATAGTTCCTAACATAATATTTAAAAAAATAGAATTGAACAATTACCATAAAAAATAATATCTATTATAATAATTAACCTTTATTTTTAAGCTCAACCCTAAAAAAGCCCCAAAGCCCCAAAGCCCAAATACAAGTTATATTGGAAAGTTGAAAACTTGAATTTTCAATTCATCCTCCGCCGCACTCACTTCGTCTTCCTCTTCCTTTCTCATACAAAATTTTTTTTCACAGTTTTGACAACTAAAATGTTAAATAATATCAATTATCCGTGCGCGCTCTCTCTCTCTCTGAGAAAAGATGCAGAAGAAGCATGAAACTTCAAAAGGAAAGAAAAGAAAGTAAATCACTAAATCGTTGCTGAAGCGTGAACTTATTTCATGAATCGACAGTCCGGTCCGGTTTCGAAGGCCGAAACCGCCGGTTAATCGCCCGATTTATCGGTTCCAACCTGGTCCAGCTCCTAATGGTTTGATAGGGTGATTTGGACCGGACACGCCACCCGTTACCAGTTGAACAGGTCGGACCGACTGGTCGGGTCCGCTTTTGAAAACACTGGTATAATGGATAAAATGATCATTTTACTTTCAAAATCTGGTACCTCCCAAGAATGAAGTTTGCAATGTTTTCATTTAAAGGGTATAAATCGTCATTACAATCCAATCCATAGGAGGAACATACACAAGAAATCCTAAGATATTAATTTTATAGAAGAGATTATTGAAATTTGATTTGTATCTCTAACGAATCAAGCTACATAGTATATCAGTGTGGTTAGTAATAGCTTGAATATTGTCAATTGTTGGAGGTCCTCCGCCCACTTGAGACTCAGCTTTGTGTATTTTTGTGTGCATTCATGTTCGTGTAGTTTTGGGGACCATTGAATCATGCACGATTGTATCCTTTTTGGTTTGATTGTTTTTATATGAGGTGGAGGCCTCGTTAAAAACTCTAATTAAAAAAAAATAAAAATCTACATAGTTATATATATGGTCCATTTGTTTTCATCGAATCAGACTCGGTCTTGATATGGACTATAAAAGCCTTCCTGTTCACTCATTTCTTGAAATGCGTGCAAAGAGGAGGCAACAAATTAATCCTACAAAGATTGCATCTTGATGAATCAAACTCCAACAAATTAACTACGGGATAACAGTAATTGGAACAAAGGGTTAAGGGGTTTTCGGAATAACAAACTATTGGTTTTCTTTGTACCACATAAGCAAACTGAAAGGGTGGTGAGTGTAATTTTAATATGTGATGTACCACTATGAGAACTTCTATTTTTACTATTGAGGAAAGTTTCAGTCAATTACTTGCATATCTCAATTGATTAGCAAAATGCAAGATTCTCATAAGGTTTTGTTACAGAGAGAGATTCATGCAAAGTAAGAACATTCAGCTATCATCATCAACGTGTTTCAAATTCGAAGTCTTCTCATAATGTCCTCTTGACTCGATTTCGTTTCAAGGACACTCAACCTTCCCTTGATATATGTCCAATAACTTAGGAATATCACACTCATATGGAACAATGTATTTCTTCAAGAACAGCTCCTCACCTGGTTCCAACAAAGTGACAGCGCCAGGCATCTTCTTCAACCCCTTTTCATCCAACATTTTACCAACCAAATACCTTGGCTTCATTCTTTTCTCAAGACTATAACCCATAAGTGCAGGGTTCCGAGCAAAGAAAGCAGGCTTAAGACCCATCTTATTAACAAGAAAATCCACAGCCATGATTTTACTCTCGGAATATCTCATGCAACGGGGGAACATTGAGAACGCAGTACTAATATCAGGTTTGGCCTAGCCACACCTTCTATAAATTTCCGTCTTATCCTTTAGAGTTGATTCAGACATTTCACCGGACACCTGAACGGCCTGAACGAATGCGGTCTTTCTTCTGTCAAATCCCATTTCAGCAACCCGTTCAACCAGGGACAGAGCCACCAGGGGGGCAGGGGTGGCCCCCGCCCCCCCGAATTTTGAAAATTTTTGTTTATCCGCCATATATTTTAGAAAAATTTTAGTTTTGTCCCCTAATTTTAGATTTTCGCCTCCCTCCCCACTAATTATAAAATTTAGCCCTTTTATTTTAAAGATTTTAGTTTCATCCCCCTCCTCTTAAATTCAGGCTACGTCCCTGCGTTCAACATGTTCAGCAAACTTTTTCCTTGAAAGAATCAATAATGAAGGAGCTTGTGCAAGCAACGAAACGATAGATGATTCGGGAAGCCGACCTTCTCTCAAGATGGCAATGTTTGCAGTAATGTCATTTGGCCAGCCACTCAAAAAGGCCATAGGAGCACGCAAGAACACACGCGCAACTCGTTTATCAGAATGAACCATGCTTTTTAAGAAATTATACAAAGATATGTGATGGTTTTCCAGGCTACGACATAAGATGTCTGGATATAAGGATAACCTCACTACAAAAGTGGGAGGTAAGACACCAATGGAGCGGAAGAATTCGAGTTTTGGCAATAGGGTTTCCTTCGGCTTGGCTCCAAGAACCGACGACATTCTAGTTACAAGTTTGGAGATATGAGAATTTGTGAATCCATACTTTCTGAGCAGCTCTAGAACTGCATTGGCTTTATCGGGGGATTTGATTTGGAACTTTTTGGATACAGAAAGGGCATCCTTTGACAACAACCTATTAGGAATAGTGCCCTGAAAGCCGATGAAATAGTCTGCTTAGTGCTTTTCCTTTTTGTAAATCACAGACAATCTTTGAATAATAAACGAACCAAGGCTAAACTTCTTTATATGCTCTTGTTTGATTGTGTGTTTACTTTAGCTGTGCATGTATAAGAACTCCCCTAATCAATATGACTTATAAGACTCAACCATTTAGGTGAAGTGGTTTATGAGACGAGCCCTAAATCACTTAAGTCATGATTAGAAATCACTCCAAGCCGATGAGTCCAAAAGACAGTGGGAGTGTTGATATGACTCGTTCGAGGTTTGCTGGTGTGATCACGCCCTTAAGAAGGACGATCTTGTTCCATAGGGTGCAAAGTGTATTGATTGATACGTGCGTGATACATGGGGGTGCTTACTTATTCTAAGTAGGTACACTGATGTGACGCCTGGAGCGACGAGCCACCACATCCCCCGCACCTAGACCCGAATCCACATATGAAATGGGAGTCCATACATGAATCCAAGTCTAAGCGAACGAGGACCTACACGCACACACTAGGCTAAGCGGGACTAAGACAACAACAGAGCGCGCAAGAAAAACAATTAAACAATTATGCGGAAGCAAATAACAGGATCCAAACGCATACCAAATATATACGTGGCCATTCCGGACCAAAATAGAAAAGGTATTCAAAGTTCTCCAAAGTATAGCTTAATTCAAATACATATCAAAATACTCAAAAGATGCAAGTATGAAATGCTGACTCGACCCAAACTAGCTAGCACAACACGACCACGTACTTTCCTGCTTAGCTCGAGCAAATTTGCAACTAAAAGAGGGAAAATGAGAGGGGTCAGTCACAACTCGACTGAGTGAGGGGGCTAATGCACACCCACACGTTATATAGACATAGATCAGAGCACGTATTAAATGAAAGATTATGAACTGGGGTAGGGTTTTGCACACCAAATCATTTTCGGAACAAACTTACACATTTTAAAATCAAAATAAGACGTACTAGGATTAAAGGAAACTCCTATCCCGTTTCATAACCCACGAACCATACAAAAGCTCGACGAGTACGAGCACTAACCCTTACTCCTCTATAACGTAAGAAAAACAAGAAAACCTTAAATACATAAACAATCCATCCCCAACAACAACGGTGTATTGGGAGTCAAACCCTCTCCACCTAATTACCAATGCACACGGGGTAGCTATCCCACGATGTGCTTGAAGCACCACGCCTCCTCAACCTCCAAGAGTCGCGCGTGGGTACTCCAAATGGAGATCGTGCACAGGCTTAACCCGATGACCCTTGCCGTCCCGGGCGTCCTTACCCATGTCTCCGGGGCCCAGTAACAACCAATTAAACTTAACTCGCTACATAAATAAACATAACTTACGTACCTTATTGGAGCATACCTTACCTTGCAACTTAGCATATGCTATAGACGTACCTCTCCGTGTCATCCTAATCCATAGCTAGCTTGAAGACACACGGTTTGGAGCATAACCTCGTTGCAAAACATTTTCAAGCTCACATATGCTCGTACATATATAACACAACTGAATTTATATATATATATACCCACGCGATGGAATTTAAGCCCGTAAGCTCCCATCCACGCAGAACACACGCTCAAGATCATAAACATATCTTATAAGCACATATCTATTATATAAGTATAATAGT
The DNA here is from genome assembly GCA_037501455.1 of Lantana camara. NCBI lineage: Eukaryota > Viridiplantae > Streptophyta > Magnoliopsida > Lamiales > Verbenaceae > Lantana > Lantana camara. Next base: position 135,432,012 of record CM074855.1, read on the forward strand.
ATAGTCACATGCGGGCTTTGAAAATGAGCACGTAGGGTTGTAGGTCGTAATATCTACAAAGAAACAAACCTAAACCTCACCTTGTAGCAAAAGTAGGTAGAATCCGGGGCCAAAAAGGAGCAAACAAACACCTAAACCTTGGGTTCAACGACGTCTGGAAGCGGCTCTGGAACAAAAAGAGACAATACCCGAGACTTAGACTCAATTATCAACCATATAGACGCCCGACAATGCTTATGCATGCAAATGAAATGAAATGAATGCATACTTAAGTCATATGAGGGCATACAAGACAAATACGGAAAATTCATCAAAAATAGAAACATAAAAATAAGCATAATTCATAACACAAAGCTTAAAACCTCAATTAACAAGTTTACATATTTTTTTGAATATTAAATGAACCATATGAAGCAAAGAAATGCACGCGAAACACGACCATGATTGTATGAACCAGATTTGGTCGAGGTCTCTACCAAATTTGCACACAAACTGGTTGAGGTCTCTACCAGCAAGTCGTAGCGAAAAATCCAGGTGGTCGCGACCTCGACCAAATCTGTAGCGAAAACGGTCGCGACCTCGACTGTTGGGCGAGAACAGGGCAAACACTCGTTTCAAGCCAAAATTTCACCCCAAACCAACATTAATCAAATCCCAACTCCACATAACACATATTAGGATGAAAATACAACAAGAAAACATCAAATTCATGGAATCTCTAAGCCTAAGTATGAAGATAAGTGAAGAATCAATGCAAGAAATACACACAAGTTCATATTTCACCAAAAACTTCAAAAACCCAAAATGAAATCAAGGAATCCTAGCTTCTCATGCAAAACTCAGCTCATACACATACATATGGTTGTCCTAGGACCAAGAAAGATGCAAAGCTTCCAACAAAACTCCAAGAGATCACTCAAAATTCATCAAATAACCAAAACCTACACTATTCACATATATGATCCAATCATGCTCTTACAACCATCAAATTCAGCAAATAAGAGATCAAAACAAAGAAGAGAAGGAGGAGAGTTCTAATTCCAAGCTTACCTTTCAAGAATGAAGAGATTTGGTGAGGGATTGAGCTCAAAAAGTGAAAATGAATAGTGTCAAGTTTGCTTCCTCCTTGAACTCGGTTTTGGGCAGAAAATTTCTCTTTCTCTCTTGGTGTGGAACGAAATGAAGGAGATAGGGATGGTAGGGTATTGAGTTGGGGTCATGTGGGTCCAAGTTTGAGGTTAATTGGTCAAGAATTGAGGGACTTATGTGCAATTTCCTCCAAGGTGGTCATTTAGGCGCGAGATGAACTTTCGATCAAATTTTGGAATATCAAATGGGTTTGGAAAAACATAAGGTTGGTTCCATTGACTCCGAATTACCGAAACGAGTCCAACGGAAGTAACAAAATTCGAATCCGAATTCCCGAGCTCAAAATATGCTTACCGGAACCCAAGGTACGCTAAATACCTTTTAGCCTCCTTTAGGTCCAAAACGGTTCAAGCACTTCGAAACCACAACAAACGACATCGAAAACAAGAAACGAGCACATAAACAAATTCACATAATAAAAATAAACCATTAAAATAAATATAAAATACACAAATAATAATTTAATTGCGCAAATACGTCATACCTGTACGGTCGAGAAGTCGGGGTGTCACAACTGAGGTGCCCCGTGTGAGAAGATTCCTAAATGGGAAAGGAAGTTTCTATTTCTAGAAATAGAAACTTCAAGATTAGGAAATATCTCACGAGTCATTGGTGTGATTAATTAGTCCTTAGACTTGAGATTCCATCGATGCTTTGTGGGCTAACTCTGCAGTCTTATGTATAAGCTTTAAAGGGTGTCGCCTAAGACAACTGATTCAAAGCTTATGCTGGGGTTGCACAAGTGGCACATGGAAGCATATAAGAATCGATAAAGGACCTACACTTGCATTAGCAAGTTGATCTCTTATTATGTAAGTCATTCATATGCCATAATGGAGTCCTTGGCCAAGGCCGTGGATCGAGATCAAGAAATAGGTTTCTTGGATCGAGATCAAATGGATATTAAATGCACTTAACTTTAAGATTGAGATTATTAGGGTTTTGATTATTCCCTTGCCCTAGATCTCGATTGAGAGATGGGATGTAGGAGTATTTTATCTCACATATGTCAATGACTTAGAGGTTCTTTTGAATTGAGATATTCTTATTCAACTAGGGGTCATACGCCTGTTGCTAGACTATGGTAGTGTGATCTGTGGACTGATTAATTAATGAGGGTCACTGCTAATTGAATTAAGAACCTAGAGGGTCACACACAACAACCCAGTCACGTGGGTTAAGGCTTGAGTCGATTAAACGAGTTGATCGGACCAATGAGAGATCGGTGGGGACCACACGTGTGATTCACATGTGTGAGACACGTGTCCTAGGCGTGACACGTGTCACGTGAATGTGAGGATTGAATAATTAATATTGATTAATTATTTAATGGACTTTAATTTAATTATGAATTAATATTGAAGTTCTAATTTGGAGATTTTAAGTCTAATAAATAATTAATTATGAATTAATTAATTATTAGCTTCAAGTTATTTATTAGGAATAAATAAAATTAATTAAAATATCTAAGAAAGTTAGATATTATATTCTTGCTTGACAAGTTGGCCAAAAGGAGACTTTGGTCAAAGTAAGAATCTTTCGCTCCAAGCAAGAAATCCCTCAGCTAAAAGGTTTAGGAAACCTTTTCCAACCAGACAAGGGGTTTGAACCCCTTATGCTATAAATAAGAGGGGTTCGAACCCCATAAGGGATGATAGACAATCTCCTTCTCCAAATTACTACGCACTAAACCCTAGAGCCTAAACACCAAATATAGAACTAGCATCCTCCCTGTTTGGATCGTTATCGAGGTTGGTGGACTAATTCTCTAGAGGGCTGCTTTCGTCGAGTCTTAAAAGATTCGAATGAGCTTGGGGACTTCCTACTTGAAGAGCGTTTGTGGGTGGCTCAAACGTGTTAAGAAAGCATCTATCTGAGTGAGTTTCTTAGAACCCTACGAATTTGAGAATAAGAATTGCAAGATTCGATCTTCTTTTGGGAAATTTTTTTAAATTCCGCTGCGTTACTGTTTCTGTTTTTCCAACACAACCCACATGAGTTAATGAGGTAAGAGACACTGAAAGAGTTCTCTGAGTCATTTCTACAAACTGTTGTGGAAATTGAATCTTTTCCTTACAAACACATAATACACAAATAGATTAGTCATAATGATAATTAGAAGTATAAGTAAAGAACAACTGGCCTGTAGGAGTCATACGCTTTTCTAAGATCGTGACGGCCTCCCCTTCGTGCGGGTATTGTCGGCTCATCACCATCCCAAGATAAAACCCAAAAGGCCACAGCTGGCGTCTTCTATTGTGAGCACGATCACAAGGAAACTAAGGAACAAAACCTTATTACGTTGTCCAAAATACAGTATATGAAAATAGATATATATAGTGAGATATCTAATGCTTGTGTATGTTCTAATCTACACCCCTAGGTCCCTATTTATAGTGTTAGGATGCAATGTGTAACTTAAGGTATTAAAACCAAATGAATGTAAATATGGGGAGTTACAAAAGTAATTTACATGTTATGAGTTTTGGAGTTTTAAAACTTTGAAATTCCAACAATCCCCTACAAGGTTTACAACTTCAAAGATATATACGTATATACAAAAATATATTAGGGCAACTAAATACAATGCAATGGGTACAGGAGCCTTCCGGGCTTGAGCCTATACTTAGTGTTGATGATTTCCATTTGAGGGAGCCATAATGGACTATGCCTTGAATTAGGTCCCTTGGCCAAACTTCAATACATCACACACACGGTATTAACATCGATTTTCGTTCAAGTGGGTTAGAGCGGTTAACGGCCATGCGCTCTTATCTTGATTTTCATGAGAGTTTCTAGGGTTAGCCAAAACCCATAGCCACGGCCCCATGGTAACTCTCACTTAGGTGAGCTCTCCACGGTATGTGTGCCCATACTTCGCGGATTTTCCCACTTTGGTCTCATTAAGGGTAACACCCAGCCTAACACACCTTTTTCTTATAGCACTCACCTTAGGGATGGGAAAGAGGTATATGTTGAACACACTCCTCAAAATGTGCTATATAACAAGTCACGCATTGCGGGTTGTTTCTACCACATTGAACCTTCTTCATGGGATCTCCAATCACAAAGGTTGGGTTACTCCCCGGAGGTGACTCCCTTATGGACTTAGCCCATTCCCTAGATGATAAAGGATCTAGCCTCTGCGCTAGTCCCCCGAGGCAATTTTTCCATCTCATGGAATAAAACATAATGCCTCTTACTAGCCTCGCTAGTTATTTGCGATAATTTTTGTTGGAAAACAACATAGTTAATGCAGCGAAAGTTTAATTTTTTTTCCAAAAGTAAATCTAAAAGACTTGCAATGTTAGTATTGTATCGTAGGGTGTTTCACGAAACTCACGTTGATTGAAGCTTTCTTGTGATGTCGATACCGCCTATCGAACACCCTTCAAGCGGAATGTCCCTCGAACGTTCTTCGATTAGATCCCAAAGCAGGCAATCCTCCAAAGCGTATCCACACAAGTCCTAGAACACGATCAAGCTAGTGAGAATGCTAGTTCTATGGCTTGTGTTTGACTAGGATATTTTACTTTGAAAACCTTTCTTTTATTTTTCTCAAAAACAATTAACACTTCTTGAGTGTTGGTCTAAAGAGTAAGAGAAGCACCATATATACTAGGTTGATTCGAACCCCTAGGGTTTCCAAGAACCAATGAGCTTTGTTTTCTTGCTCAGTAATTAACTAATTTAATTATTATTTTAATTGAATAATAAGTTCTTTAACTTATTCTCCAAGTTTAGCAAGAGATACCTTCTCTCTCCTACAATAGGAAGTTTGACTTTTCAACCTTTATCTAATATAAAGTTAAAAATTAATTTATTCAATAAATAACTTAATTCATAATTAATTATTTATTGGGTTAATTATTTTGAGAAAGTCTTAACAATTAATTCATAATTAATTAAAAGACTAAAATTAATTAATTATAATTTAATTAATTAATTCTAAAAAAGAATTCACGTGTGGAATAAACCACACGTTATTGCCACGTCATTGACACGTGTCAGTTACGTGTGCGTGACACGGGTTGGGGTCCACGTTTTCGTGGCCCCATTTCGATTAACACTTTGATCCTTCGTTAATCATATTAACATCCTACCATAACCCTTGTATTCTGGCATTTGTGTGTGACCCTTTCAGTTCATTATTTGATTAGCAATGACAGTAATTAATTAATTCCCATAATTAATTAATCACTTCACAGATCACACTACCGTGATCTAGAAATGGGTGTGTGACCCCTAGCCGAATAACGAAATGAATCGAAGAACCTTTCAGTCAATGACAATCAGTGAAATCTATCCTCCTACAACTCCATCTCTCAATCAAGAACTAAGGCATGAGAATAAACTCAGAGCCTTGTTATTCTTGATCTTTAAAGTTAAGTTCGTTTCATATCCATTCAGATCTCAATCCAAGAAAACCCATTTTCTTGATGTCTTGACCTTTTATCCACCTTGGCCAAGGGTTTAAGTAAGAGATCATTCTTGTTCTTAACAAGTGTAGGTCCTTTATCGATTCTACTAATTCTATATATGCCACTTGTGTAATCCCAACATAGGCTGTGGTTCAGGTGTCTATATGCGGCACCCTTTTGAGCTTATATCAAAGATTATAGAGTTAGCTCATATGAGACATTACAGAATCTCAAGTAAAAGGATTATTAATCACGTCATTGACTTGTGAGATATTTCCTAATTTGGAAGTTTCTAGGAGACTTCCTTTCCCATTTACGAATGTTTTCACGGGGGACATCTTAGTGATGAAATTCTTGTAATAATCACCCTTATGTATTATGAACACATAATCTTATGCACTTTTCATTCCATGAAACTGAATGATCCTTCAAAAGGACATAATTACATAAGCAAGTCTCAACAGAGTCAAGGTCGACACTCCCACTGTCTGTCAGACTCATCGACTTGGAGAAGTTTCTAATCCTTGCCTATGGAGTTAATAACTTATTTCATGTGCCGTTCTTGTAAGGGCAAAGTTCTTATAACACATTGATGATTTTCAATAGGATTGGAAATATCGAACTGGACCACTGAGAGTATTCATTTTAATTTATACTGCTATCTAAAATGAATAAAATCTCAGGAAGCATTGTACTCTTAATCTTGATAAAATTTCAGCTTTAGGCATATAGTGTTACTCACTGTAATATACTCGAAGTGAGGTCTCGGTAACGGGTGGCCAAAATACTTTGTACGTTCGGTGACAACATGAAATGTGCTAAAGAGTTATATTGACCGATGAATCTGTGGCCTTGCTGGAAGGGAAAAGATATTCCTGAAATAGATTTGTAAAAGTTCGAATTAAGACTTTGGCCAAAGCACTTCGCGTGATACGTCACCGAAGTTGTATGATGAATGTGTTTCACATACAGAGAATTTGAACATAAGGCGAATCAATTTGGAGATGAAAAATAAAATGATAGTAGTTGCAATTTATATTTCATGGATATATACAAGGAGAAGTAAAATGCGAAATTATTCTAGATCGAGAAATTCGTGAATAATTTAATTAATTTTAGAGTGCAACAATATTTATTTAGTGGAATTAAATATTGTTAAACGGTAATTAATTACTATCATGAGATGATAATATATTAACCCGTTTGGAATTAAAATTAATTAGTCCTGCAGGTCCCCCTGCAAGCCCCAAATTGAAAACCCGAAGAGAAAATATTAAAAAGAGAAACAGAAATAAATTTTCAAAGTGTTTGAAAATAGCCAAGGAATTTATTTTAAGAAAATAAATCAACGTTCCAAAGAGTTGGAAATGCCCGAAATTTTATTTTGGAGAAAATAATTTTTTTTTTAATTTTTTTGCTGACGTGGCAAGTGCTGAAGTGGCACCTGATGTGTCATGCCACGTCAGTAGGTCAGGGCCCAGTCGACACTGACTCAGCGCGTGTACGGCTGAGATCGCGCCACGTCAGCCCGTATGAATGACCCAGATTTGATTTGGGCTAGGCCGATCAACGGGTCAGTTAAGCGGGTCAAACGACTAGGGTCGGATCCTATTCGGATAGGGTCGAATTGGGTCCGGTTAGGGCGCAGTCTGACACGCGCCAACCACTTGGAGGACTTCTGACGGCGTGTGGGGACACGTGGCAGAGCGTGGTTGGCGGCGTTGTGTTCGTGGCGGAGAGTTCTACAACGTGGTATAATTTGATTGGCCGGTTTGTATGTAGAACATGTAAAATGACCAAAATACCCTCCATTTCATCCCTATAAATAGGCAATGCATTTGATGCATTTCAACACAATTTTTTCCAGCCATTTTCGATTGAATGAGAGCTCTCCTCTTTCAATTTAATTAATCCTTAATTAAGGGATTAATTAATGCATAATTAGGTGGTTATATAATTAATATATAAACCACTTAATTATTAGAAAATTAGGAATTTTCTAGTTTTAGAAAAATGAGTTTTTCTAGAAAAACATTATCTCAACTATTTAGGGAAATACTTGCGGAGCCCACACTCCGGGGGTCGAATCGGGGATATTGTGGGGAAGCTCTGCCGGTCTCACGAAAGGGAAAGGAGCTGGAAAAATACCGTTAGATAGCCATATTTGGAGTACGGTAATATTTTACAGTTATATTATTTTAAGCATGATAAATTATATGCTCTTAAGTGTTAATTGCATGTTAGATATTTATCTACTTAAGTGATTTAAAATTTATTATCAATTGCATGTATATACTTGAGTAGATCCGGCTAGTCTTCCGCTTTATATTAAAATGTTTTAGAAATATTTTAATACTTATATTATAAGAAATTTTTTTAAAATGTGGTCCCATACCGCTACTGTTTTGGGCCCACCACCCAACAGCTGGTATCAGAGTCGTGCTCTTGACATATACATGCATTGATATGATGCATGCGATGCATAATTTTAAATCTGCTACTGTGCACATAAATTCTGTCAAAGGAGGCTGGTTTTTAAGTGGGACCGTTGTGACCCCTCCAGTGTCTCCTGGGAATTTACGTAGAATGGTATTTCTTTGGGAAACAATTTAATTGCTTTTCCTGAAAAATTACCGAATCAGTAAACATGATTTAAATTATGTGATAATTTATTTATAACATGTTTACTTTATGCCATTTATTTTAAGCATGATAATTATGTGATAATTATATGAAAGCATGCTTAATTATTTTATTTTATGGCATGATCATGATAATATGAGATATTATGCTATGTTCAATTATGCATATTTTATTTAATGTGATTAGATAAATAATGTTTAATAGAGATTAGACGCAATGCATAATTGGACTAATATTTTTCAACCTAATTAATAAGTAGTTATTAAATTGCCTTAAAATATTATTATTGGGATTTTAAATATGATTTAGTAGTCTTAGTGGGAGCGTATTAATAAGATTAATCACTTCCGACAATAAGACGCCAAAAGTGATTATATGATAATCAATAAAATAATCCACATTTTTTTTTAAAAATTCAAGTGGGAGCGAGATGAAAAGAGTTGGATTCTCACGGCCTCCATTACCCGTCTATAGTATAGTGGATGTGTACTACTCCTTTTGGCGGGAATATATTTGCGGTATACAAGATTAGACTTCTACGGATAGAATGAAATACGGGGAAAGTCAGCTCGACACGTCTCCGCAGAGTGTCTTGACCTACTCGTACGGACTTCTAGGTAATGGTACACACTTGACTAAGTAATGTATTAACCTCCCTTCGGAGCTATGTTACATTCACTTAGAGGCCAAGGGTTGACGTGGTGGATTAACATTGTTTGGTAAGAGTTACCTAGATGACATGTTAATTAAGAATAGTTCCTGCTTTCTAAGCGATTTTCGACCTCGCCTCCGGGGAGTCAACTGCAGTTAGTTAAGTCACCATTGCATAAATCAAAATGCTTACGTGGATTTCATTTATTGGTTAGACACAAAAGAAAGTGAAATGCATAATCATAATTTGCTTTTATTTATTTATTTTAGTTTTATAATAACGATCTCTCTTAGCCCACTCCAAATGACTTTAAGGAAATAGGCTAGTAAGGGTTCAACTATACTGACTAGAAAATGAATCTTGACATCGTGTTGAGACACGAAAGTTTACATACTCACCGAACCTTATCCAAAAATTCCAGAAACTATAACCAGTCAGGATTAGAAAGACGCTTATTCCAAATGGATCAATTGTGATGATCTAGCTAGTCTTATGTCCTGACATCTATCTTAAAAGTTCTTGAGCATCAGATGCATGAGATGTCTGCTGATAAGAACATATTTTGAAGACAGAATCGTACAAAGGTACGAGCCAATGGAAAAGGTTGTTAGTTAAAGATGTTTGAAGGATCACTGGTTCAGAAGCATATTATGAATATGATAACTAATCTGAATGAGATTGAAAGCCTCTGTGCTTAAAGACACAATCTTAACAAATAGGATACGATCCTATACTCTCTGCCCAAGTCGTTTGAACGTTCAAGATTATTTTTAAATAAATTTTCTTAAAAACCTAACTTGAACCAATGAACGACCTCAATATGGCAGAAAGGGTGATATAGACTAAGGGAAAAGTTCTCTTAAATCAGACATCAATATCCAAGGCCTCAAAAGCCAGTAAGTGGAAGAAAGAAAAAGGAAAAGTTCCCAGTCGAAGGTTCAGAAATAGAAAGTCAAATCCGATAATGGAAAAGTGTTTCTATTTTGGTGGTAACGGGTATTGGAAAGAAAATTGTCCAAAATACTTAGTTTGTCCATTTGCTACGCCGTTTAGATAAGATATGAAGATATCTTACTCGTTGAAAGTATGTTTAGTTGGAAATTCACCAGACCCCTGGTGTGTGAACTTGAGATCAACTAATCATATTTGCAATTCGTTGCGAAGATTCAAACTAACCAGGAAGTTTGAAAAACGGCTAACACACAGCTGCTACTCGGGGATAATACGAGTGTACTTGTTTTAGCAGTAAGGACTATAAAGTCGTATTTTGGTAATAGGGTTTTAATATTATACGTGTCATGTATACAAAAATTTAATTTCTGTGAGTTATTTGATAATTAATGGTCTAACAGTTTATTTTGAATAAAGGTTTACTATTAAACAAAATAAAAAGTTTATTTGCTATGGCACAGAAAAAGATGATCTTTTATATCCTAATTAAATTCTAGTTTCAAGATTAACTCTGAAAAGCTTGACTTGCCATCTAAATGAAAAACTTCCACGCCTAGCGAGGCATGCAAGTGGCAACTACGTATTGGTCAATTTAATCTGAATAGGATCCAAAGACTAATTGTTGAGTTAGGCAGTTGTCAGTCTGCAAATCCTGTTTAGAAAAGTAAAATAACTAAGAAAGTCCTTTTAAGACAAAAAGGTATTTAACCCATGAAATTGCTTGTTTCAGTTCATACAGATATGTGATCCTATGAATGTTCAAGCAAGAGGAAGTTTTGGATATTTCAATATTCGTCTGGATGATTAATCTAGATACAAATACATTTATTTGATGAGACTTAAGTCTGTATTTTGAAAAGTTCAAAGAATATAAGACTGAAGTCAAAGAGTCAAATTAGAAAACATATCAAGGCACTTCGATTAGATCGAAGTAGTATCTATGTTCAGAGTTAAATAGAATTTCTCAAATGAGATTAGATTTCAACTATCTGTATGAGATACGTCTTAGCAAGGATATATTGTACAAAGGAGAAATAGAACTCTGATAATGATGGTAAGATTCATGAAGAGTCATGCTACCCTACGAAGTTCGTTTTGGGGTCTTGCACTCAAAACGACAGTGCACATTAAACCTAGTTCTATCTAAGTCAGTTCCTAAAATACTGATGGATCTAAAGCTAGGGTGAAAACCCTGTGTCTCTTATGTTCGGATTTGAGGTAGCGTGGTCCACGTGTTAAGGATGGATCCTGACGAGTTAAAATAAAGAACAAAAGTTTACTTGTTCTAAGGTTATAATAGAAGAACAAGAGGAGGTATATTTTGTAATTTGAGAAGTCACAAAAGATGTTTGTGAATATTTCAAAGATGATTACATAAATAACCACAAAGGGTGGAAACAAAATAGTGTTAAAAGAAAATAACAGTATTTGATACTAATTTCCATAAACTCGTAATAATTGAAAATGTATTAGATACATGTGATGTACCAAATACAACATATGATGTAGAAACGTGTACACGAGAGCATTATTGTAGTGGGAGGATTGTCAGGACACCTGACAAGATACCTAAGATTAACCCAAGTGGTTGAATCTAACGAACCTGATCCTGTCAAGTGTAATGGAGTTGTGGATGATATAGATGCTGACTGTTTGGTCAAAAGCCATTGAATCATAGTTAGAATCTTAGTATTCTAACAAAGTCTTGAACTTGTGGAGGCGCCTGAAGGTATTAAACCCATTAGATGCAATTGGGTTCTACAAGAAAATAAAAGGAGAAATGGACAAAAAAAGTAGAGACTGTCGACCAAAGCTTATGGCAAAGGGTTTTACCAAGAAAGAAGAAATCATTTATGAGATCTTCTCGCCTATAGCAGGGCTTAAGTCCGTAAGAACTCTCCTCTCCATTGTTTCTCATTTTGATTATGAGATTTGACAAATGGATGTAAAGACTATGTTCTTGAACGGGCACCTTCAAGAAGAAAAACATGGCATAACCTGAAGGCTTCACAACTAGAAATCAGGTGTATAAAGTATGCAAATTTAATAGATCATTTTGTGATCTTAAGCAAGCGTCTGAATAATGAAACATTAGAATTAAAGAGGCAATTTAAATTCTTTCGATTTGTGCAATTGCCCAATGAATCATGAGTGTAAAAATAACATCATGATAATGCTGTAACATTTTCATTTTGTACGTAAACAATATTCTGCTCATGGGGAATGATGCAAGAATTTTTGTCAGTTGTCAAGATTCGGATGCCAAAACTGTTTGACAAGTAAAGACCTTAGTGAGACCAATAATATTCAGAGGATCAGACTTTTCATGATCATGAGAATAAAAAGATTGGTTTATTACAAGAAGCATACATAGATAAGATGCTGGTAAGGTATAATATGACAAATTCCAAGAAAGGTTCATTACCTTTTAGATGGAATTTATCTATCTCGGGATCAGTGTCTTGAGACAATTGAAGAGATAGAAGACATGATTAGAGTTTCGCAACGGAACCTTTATGTATGTTATATTATGTACAAGGCCAGATGTCTATTATGAATTAGGTCTAAGTCAGCAGATATTAGTCAAACCCTAGAATCTGACACTGGGTAGTAGTAAAAGCGTATATTGGAGTACTTGAGAAGAACTCAAGATTATATGCTAGTCTACCATAGTGATGAGCTCATTTTAATAGAGTACATAGATTCGGATTTACAATCTGATTTGTATTCTAGATGTTTGACATCAGAATACGTGTTTACTCTAGAAAGAGCAACCGTTAATTGGGGAATGTTAAGCAGACTTGTATTGCTTACACCTACATAGAAGTTAAATACATGGTAGCTTGAGAAGCAGCCAGTTAGATGTATTGGATCCATGATTTCCTAGTTGTTGACTCAGAGAAACATCTAATAGATTCCTTCACTAAAGTATTGGCGCAAAAGATTGCAAAACGAGTTTTGACACTCATGTGAAAGGAATAACACTTAGGTGTGTGGCCAAATTGAATTTAGGGCAAGTGGGAGATTGTTGTGAATAGTGCCCTGAAAATTCAATTTGTTGAATTAATTAAACTGAATTTACAGTGAGTTGTGAGTATTTCACATATTGATAATTAATGGCGTGTGGTGGTATTCTTATATGAAATGTGTTTCATATGAAAAGACTTTGAATACCTAAATCACGTGTCATTAAAGTTCTAGTCGGTAAGTAAGAATATGTTCTTATCAAGACTATAACGTGGTTATATAAGATGATTAGTCTTTCGTCATAGGGAATGGTGATTTCGATTATAACACGTTGATGATTTTCAATAGGATTGGAAACATCGAACTGGACCACTGAGGTTATTCATTTTATACTGCTATCTAAAATGAATAAAATCTCACGAAGCATTGTACTCTTAATCCTGATAATATCTCGGCTTTAGGAATGTAGTGTTAGTCACTGTAATATACTCGAAGTGAGGTCTAGGTAACGGGTGGCCAAAATACTTTGTACGTTCGATGACAACATGAAATGTGCTAAAGAGTTATATTGATCGAGGAATCTGTGGCCTTGCTGGAAGGTAAAAGATATCCCTGAAATAGATTTGCAAAAGTTTGAATTAAGACTTTGGCCAAAGCACTTCGCGTGATACATCACCGAAGTTGTATGATGAATGTGTTTCACATAAAAAGAATTTGAACATAAGGCGAATCAATTTGGAGATGAAAAATAAAATGATAGTAGTTGCAATTTATTTTTCATGGATATCTACACGGAGGAGTAAAATGCGAAATTATTCTAGATCGAGAAATTAGTGAATAATTTAATTAATTTTAGAGTGCAACAATATTTATTTAGTGGAATTAAATATTGTTAGATGGTAATTAATTACTATCATGAGATGATAATATATTAACCTGTTTGGAGCTAAAATTAATTAGTCCTGTAGGTCCCCCTACAAGCCCCAAATTGAAAACCCGAAGAGAAAATATTAAAAGGAGAAAGAGAAATAAATTTTCAAAGTGTTTGAAAATAGCCAAGGAATTTATTTTAAGAAAATAAATCAACGTTCCAAAGAGTTGGAAATGCCCGAAATTTTATTTAAAAAAAAAATTGTTTTTTGGCTGACGTGGCACCTGACGTGTCACGCCACGTCAGCAGGTCAGGGCCCAGTCGGCTCTGACTTAGCGCCCGCGTGTGCGGCTGAGATCGCACCACGTCAGCGCGCATGAATGGCCCAGATTTGATTTGGGTTGGGCCGGTCAACGGGTTGGTCAAGCGGGTCAAACGACTAGGGTCGGATCCTATTCGGATAGGGTCAAACCGGGTCCTGGTGAGGCTGCGTGTTGATATACGCACCAACCACTTAGAGGACTTCTGACGGCGCGTGGCGGTACGTGGGGACACATGACGGTGTGTGGTTGGCGGCGTTGTGTTCGCGGCGGAGAGTTCTACAACGTGGTATAATTTGATTGGCCGATTTGTACGCGGGACGTGTAAAATGACCAAAATACCCTCCATTTCATCCCTATAAATAGGCAATGCATTTGATGCATTTCAACTCAATTTTTTCCAGCCATTTTTGGTTGAATGAGAGCTCTCCTCTCTCAATTTAATTAATCCTTAATTAAGGGATTAATTAATGCATAATTAGGTGGTTATATAATTAATATATAAACCACTTAATTATTAGAAAATTAGGAATTTTCTAGTTTTAGAAAAATGAGTTTTTCTAGAAAAACATTATCTCAAGTATTTAGGGAAATACTTGCGGAGCCCACACTCCGAGGGTCGAATCGGGGATATTGTGGGGAAGCTTTGCCGGTCTCACGAAAGGGAAAGGAGCTGGAAAAATGCCGTTAGATAGCCATATTTGGAGTACGTTAATATTTTACAGTTATATTATTTTAAGCATGATAAATTATATGCTCTTAAGTGTTAATTGCATGTTAGATGTTTATCTGCTTAAGTGATTTCAAATTTATTATCAATTGCATGTATATACTTGAATAGATCCGGCTAGTCTTCCACTTTGTATTAAAATGTTTTAGAAATAATTTAATACTTATATTATAAGAAAAAAATTTAAACTGTGGTCCCATACCGCTCCTGTTTTGGGCCCACCACCCAGCACCCAAGCATTCTTAGTTTTGTACCCACGGCTCGTGAGACGTCCAAAGGTCTAAGAATCTTTAGGTAGGTACGAATTGCCGATTCCATCCTCATGGAATTCCTAGTAATAATTTTGCATCACTGTTCTTTCAATCATGGACCCACGACTCGTGAGACATCCATATCTACTTCAGTGTTGAGCAGAACCCATCAATCATAAGATCTAAACCAAACTTAGTCCGGAACGACCCACGACTCGTGAGGCATTGCCCATTCTAAAATGGTCAAGAAATATTAATTACTTAAAGTGATTAATCAGGAAACTAAGAGTTAATAGGTTGCACTAATTACCCTACGACTCATGAGACAACAATTAGCCTATCTATTAAGTCCTAAATCCTATTGATGGAATGCTAGGAATTTTATTAACTTGATAAAATACCTATTTATTCGAAATTGCTCAATATTTTAAAAGGGCATTTTCGAATTTTCGGAGAGTTATCCGGAATGACCTCACCAACATATAATGTTATCCAAATTTTAATTGTCTTGATTAATGCAGTTTCACATAAAGTGCATCACAGAAGCAATTCTCAGAAAACATGTCCTAGCATGATACTAATTATGAGATGATCATGGGTATCCTATCTTATATGTGATTATGGGAGCCACTTCATGATCACTAGTTCTAACATTCATGCCACATAAGACAATTCATATCACATAGGGGTACAAAATTTAATGGAAAACCCTATCTATTACATTAATAGAAACCCTCCTAAATATTTAGAGGGCTCTTCACTTATGGCCACCGTTCTTCAAGTGTTCCTTGTGGATCCTTCTTGCTCCTTGGGTGCTTGTCTCCAAAATGAAAAGAAAAATCCTCACTTCATAAGTTCTACTCTCTTAACATAAAGTAATATGGCTCAATCTTCATATTCACCATAGACAAAAACACGGGGCATACCCCGGCCCAAAAACAATAATAAGGAAAGCCACATAATAAACACATAACAATACGCACATAAGTAGGGCTCCGACCCCAATTGAAATAACGTAACTATGGGGCTCCGACCCCAATTGAAATCATCCGGGTGTAGAATTTAAAACATACATAAGGCTAACCCCGTGATCACCTAAACTAGCATGCTTCCGCTTGAATTTAAATTTACCAATTAAATTTAAAATTTCCTTGAATTCAAGTTACAACTAACTTAAGTAATTTGAATATAGTTCATTATTCAAGAATTTATTCAAAATTGAACTTCGGATCAATTTGACAAAACCTCAATTAATTCAAAATTAAATTTTTATCAAAAATATCATTCAAAGTGATATTTATTATTTTCTTGAAAAATTAGAACTTGACTTTAATTCATAAAATCTCAATTTTAAAATTATTACAAAAATAATCAAATTTTAAAATAAAATGAGATTTTCAAAACACGGGATTTTACGAAACCGAAAACACGAAATGAAAAGGCGTCCCGGAACAGCCCGCGCGAGGCGCACGAGACTGCCCGCAAGCACGCACACAAGGCGCGCGCGAGCAAGCTTCCCACGCACACAGCCCGCGCGGCTGTCCAAGGACGAGTAGCAGCAGGCGCCGCACAGCCAGTTGGGGGCATTGTAGGGCGAGGGCGGAACGGGGCGGGGGGCTGTGCTAGGTGCGCCTAGGCGTTGCGTGTAAGAATAGCGCCCGTGCGGGTTACGGTGGTGCTTGCCACCCCATGCGCGTACGGTTGCGCACTGAGCCGCGCGCAAGCAACCCTTTCCGATTATTCATTTCGTAATTTC
This sequence comes from Lantana camara, assembly GCA_037501455.1. Classification (NCBI taxonomy): domain Eukaryota; kingdom Viridiplantae; phylum Streptophyta; class Magnoliopsida; order Lamiales; family Verbenaceae; genus Lantana; species Lantana camara. The sequence continues at coordinate 135,448,723 of CM074855.1, forward strand.
AAAAATTCCAATAATTCAGTTTCGAATTAAAACAGTTCAAAACAAATCAGAGTTAAACAACTTAGAACCTGATTAATACGAAAACATTTTTTCAAGATTTTCAACAAACAGTTTTGATCCGAAAGATTCGTTTTTCAAACAAAAACCAAGAATACACAATATATATCCAAATTCAAGAATTTTCCATCAAAATTAAAAAAACAGTAAAGATACAATACGAAAGTTGTAAGGTGGCTCTGATACCACTTGTTGGAATACAACAGAGTTAACAAAGCGGAAGTTTAAATTTTTTTCAAAAGTAGATCTAAATGACTTTCAATGTTCGTATCGTATCGTAGGGTGTTTCAAGAAACTCACATTGATTGAAGCTTTCTTGTGATGTCGATACTGCCTATCAAACACCCTTCAAATGGAATGCCCCTCGAACGTCCTTCGATTAGATCCCCAAGCAGGCAATCCTCCAAAGTGTATCCACACCAGTCCTAGAACACGATCAAGCTAGTGAGAATGCTAGTTCTGCGGCTTGTGTTTGGCTAGGATATTTTACTTTGAAAACTTTTCTTTTATTTTTCTTAAAAAAATTAACATTTCTTGAGTGTTGGCCTAAAGAGTAAGAGAAGCACCACTCCTAGTATATATACTAGGTTGGTTCGAACCCCTAGGGTTTCCAAAAACCAATGGGCTTTGTTTTCTTGCTCACTAATTAACTAATTTAATTATTATTTTAATTGAATAATAAGTTCTTTATCTTATTCTCCAAGTTTAGCGAGGGATACCTTCTCTCTCCTTCAAAAGGACATAATTACATAAACAAGTCTCAACAGAGTCAAGGTCGACACTCCCACTGTCTGTTGGACTCATCGACTTGGTGAAGTTTCTAATCCTCGCCTATGGAGGTAAGAACTTGTTTCATGTGCTGTTCTTATAAGGGAAAAGTTCTTAACCGCCTCATCGGATTAAGGGAGTTCAAAACATGCAAAACACAATCAAACCCAAACAGACATAAATAAACACATAAAGAAGTGATTGCCTATGAACAAAATCATCTCGTTTATTATTCAAAGACTGTTTGTGATTTTACAAGGAAATAGTAAAGCATAAAAACTGCTTTAAGGGTACTATTCCTAACAATTTTCACCTCGTGGAATAATATATAGTGCCGCTTATAAATATATATATATATATATATATATATATATATTTTCCCTTCTTTCTCTTCTCGTATATTTTCCCATATGTTTGTATACTTGTTTCACAAAAAAACACCACAAGATAATATCAACTTAATAAGATAATGTTTGGTTAAATTATCACCACTCTTTATAGATCATTTTTCTCGCATCGATTCTTTCCCAATAGTCCAATATTCATAGGAACCTGCATTTTACTAAGATCCACCAGAAATTATTATCACAAGAATATCTTACTCTATAGAGATTGTCTCTCTTTTGCCCGATCATTTAAACGCTTTTGGTTCAAAGCATTTTTTTTTCCTTGGATCGTATTTATAACCCAAATATGTATATTATACTTTGATAACTCCATGATGACCGAAGTAACCCCCACGTTTTCCTTGAATAAAATTATAGCATATGAAAATTAATTTTAAAACAATATACCCAAAATTGGATAAATATGAGAATTGATAGAATAGAGTTTCTTACCTCAATTTTATCACATTAACCACGACACTTCTCTTATTTAAGAAGATTGCATCCGTTTTTTTTTTTTTTTTTTGAGAAACAAATTGTGCACTTATAACAAAATAAATTATCAGAACACATCAAGTGTACCCCCACATTTCTCAATAATGGGGAATGGTTGTATCACCACAATTTATTGTACCAACCTTCACACATAGAGATAATTCATAATAATCTTGATAATTCTCATTTTCTATTACTTCTATTTCAACAAAAGAAAATTGTAGAACTAAGTTATTTCACTAATGTTATCAAGATATATAATCACATAAAATAATTTTACTTTCCATATAAAATGTAGTCAAAGCTACAAAATTAGTATAATAAATTACAACATACCTTTTCTCCTCCTAACAAAGTATGCCTCAAATTGCTTCATATTCTCCGGATAATCAAATTCACACGATTATCAATCATTAGGAACTCCAATAGAAATTTAAATTTATTCCTCTATTGATAGTGTTATGCACAAACTTCATGTGATTTTAAATATTCATATTGGTATTTCCCATGAATTAAATCTAGACTTTCCTTTACTATTATATGAATGATCATAGGGATTTTCAAATTAGTTACACAAATTAGGTACAAGTAACGGTTACAGTTACACAATTAGTACCAGCATCTCAACAGTCAAGTTTTTCAAACAATAAGATATATATCTAGTAATACTTCCACACTAATATTAAAGATATATTCAACAATCCCCCACTTGTTTGGAAAACTTCTCCTAACTAAACAATTTATCATCTCTAAGGATCATGTGCATAAAAGAAGGTGTGAAGAACATTGAACCTTCTCTTAATGTAAGTAATTCAAGACAGTACCAAAGTGATGGTATCCGCAGATTGAACCTCTACTCCTTTATGATATGATTGGAACTACCACACACACACACACACACTTTTCTTCCTTTAAGGTGAACATTCATCATGCTCTGCACTTTTATGATCGTGTGCAATTATCCTGTTTCATGAACCTCTAAGAGAGTAAACCACAACTCTCTATAAGAAGGGGCTCCACTTCTAGTTTATATAGGCAAAATGTTTCTCTTGCACTTTGTTGCTTTCAAGTGCAACATTTTGTTAAGAGCTAAGCTCAACCTCTTTTCAAGCAACACACACGTTATTATCATAAACTACATATGAGACCACAAGATAGTAACTTCTAGCCAACGAATGTGACCTGTTTTTCCCATTGAATCTGTAATATAGAGGTAACCTAAGTATAGGTTGGGTTACCATCACTCCTGACTCAGTGGTAGTTTAAGTCTCATATCTCAGTAGTTGAAGTTGTACCAATTCTCTCGTCAGAGTCTTAGTAAGCACATCAATCAAACTTTCTTTATTTGTTATAGACAAAATAATACCACTTCGTATTGATTATCTCACAAATTCAGTCTTAGACCAACACGTCAAGACTTACTATAGGCACTTCACTATCACAAATATAGTGATACAACATAATATGAGTAATTGGATTTGACCAAAGAGATATGTCTACTAACATTCTCTTATCCAATCACTCTTTTTATTTTGTGCCGAAGTTATGAGCATAGATTCCATGGTAGAATAAGAGATGCATGTCTATTTCTTGCTTGCCCAAGAAACAGTCCCACCGGCAAGAGTTGAAATCCAAACAACTTTTGGATTTATTATCTCTCAATCTAGATTTTCAATTCACATTTGAGAATCCCTTCCAACACTAGGGAATTTGTCACCAAATAGTTCAAAGCTAATATTTCTTCTAGAGGTAATCAAGTACCAACTAATAACTTTGAATTACCGCAATATAAATTGATAGTACATCGACTAAGTATTCAAATTACAAAGAAAATATTTGGTCTACTCAAATTGTGCAACAACTCTACCAAACTTTCCTTTAACTCCTTTATAAAAAGAAATATTCTCCACCTTAATCTCGAGGTGAATAAACTTAGTTAATTCTTGACCAACAAAGTGAAATAGGTTTTATCACAAAAACCCCCCACTATCTCTCTTCACTTTGATTCCCACGATGGTGTCTTATTCGCCTAAGTCTTTCACCTTAAAGACATAAGATATATATCTTAGTCTTTCTTCTTAAAGACATAAGAAAGATACCTTTTGATTTTATTCACTCCATTCACGCAAGTACCAATGACTAACATGTCATTAACTTACAAGCATCACCATGTATTCTGACTTACATTGGAGTATATGCACTTGCTCATACTGTTATATACAAAATTGAAGTTTAAAATAGCAGCATTGAACCTCTCGTGCCACTGTTTTGGTGCTTATTTTAACCACAAGTGATTTAATAAATTTGCTCACTTTAGCTTTGTTGGTAGAACAAAGCTTTCGAGTTGTTCCCATAAACTTTTTATTTCAAATTATAGTTTGAAAATAATCTTGTTACGACCACTTGATGAGAATAGTTGGTAAATAGAGATCAAGTAAAAAGGAACTCTTATGAAAACAACTCGAACTACTTGAGCAATGTCTCAAAGTGGTCCATCACTTCCACTTTTATAAATCCCTTTACTACTAATTTCATTTCCAAATCAGAAATTAGTGTCATTAGTTTTTAAACACCCACCTACACCTAATGGGTTTAGAACCACAAGGTAAATCTATCGATACTCAAGCACCACTTCTGAGATTGAATCCATCTTATCATTTATTGCTTTTCAAATGCACTACTCCTTTAAATGATTCATGCTCAATCAAAAAGCTTGATACTTAGAGTATTTCACTTACCATTTTATTATTTTGGTTCCACTCCACCAAAAATAATAAATTTTGAGAAGATATATTCTTCTTCTAAATTCTTCTCTTATCTAGCTCTGTTACTCCTTCTAGATCTGTTTCATGTTTAGAATTCTTGATTCCACAACAGATCTTATAGGACTCTAGGCTCAATGGTAGATGATAGGTTATGTCCAGCTTCTCCTGAAACATCCATCGGTATAACTGTATTTCCAGTGGTTGGATCTTCCTTATTTCCAACAACTTCTGGAATACCTTATTTCTAATAGTCCCACAAACTTTGTTATGTCCAGCATCTTCTGAACATATGCTGGTACTTCATCTCTAGCAGTTTCTGGAATTTTGTTATGTCCAACATCTTTTGGAACATACTCTGGTACTTAATTTCCAACAGTTTCAAAACTTTGTTATGTCCTACATCTTTTGGAACATACGCTGGACTTTATTCCAGCAACTTCTGGAAATTTTGTTAGAACAACATTTCCAACATTCCATTTGGAATTTTAGTTGGAACAACATTCCCAACATTTTCATTTGGTACAACAGTTGGAACAATATTTCTAACATCTTTTAAACTTATCTTAAAAAATTCCACATCTCTCGACTTAGTTATCACATTAAACTCCAAATCAAAGAGTCTATAAGCTTTGTTGTTCAGAATATATCCAACGAATATACTCTTAGCAACTCGAGCCCTTAATTTAGTCCTTTTCGGATTTGAATCTTGAAGATACATGATGTACCCCCACACTTTTAAATAAAAAAATAATATTTGTCTTCCACTTGTACCATATCCATAAAAATAATCTCCACACAAATATTGTGCATATGATTTAACTATGCAAAAGAACTACCAATGATCCTTTCCACAGTTTTCAACACATAACAGCTTACTCAATTCCAAGTAAACTCAAATTCTTTCTTATCGCGAAAAGCAGTTTAAGTTAAACGTTCACGAATTTTGAAATATTTCACTTTTAAAATAGTGTTACAATATATATTTTCACGGCTATTCATGACCTAATTTATGTTAATTCATAAATACCATCATAAACTCAGCCATGAACACACAAAACTATTTGGAACGTTTCAGTTTAAAAAACAGCACATGTCAAAGACTTAATTTCAAACATTTAATGTTTGGAGCTGTCATTTGACTCCTGAAATAAGTTTTTAATGCAAACGAATTTTCAGCAACTACATTAAGATCTATACTCTTCAATATGTAATTTTAGCAAAATTATAATATACAACACGTAATTGCATATAAAGCATAAGAATTTTAATAATTAATCCAACCTGGAATGTAGATTGCCTCAATGATTCTCATCTTATTGCAGGCTTTTCATTCAATTGTTCATTTGCCTCCTCCACTGGCTCTGGAACAATTTCCTTAGTGTTTGCCTTCAATATATACTCTGGAACCATTTTGTCTTTGTTCTAGTACCTCTAACTCAAGCTCTGGGATTATTTTTTATATATTCCAGTGCCTCCAACTCAGGCTCTGGAACTATTTTTTCTCTTTGTTCTATAGCTTCCAACACTAGCTTTAGAACCATTTGTTGATCATTTCTTCAAATGCCATTAGCATTGTTCAAATGTTGCAAATTTAGACAGTTTCAACAAAATCTTGTAACCATCTCGAGTGTTCAATAATCATTTTATATGAAGATCTCTTAGTCACATCAAAACTTAAATAAAATACCCGATAGCATGATTCGGCTCTATCATGTTTGGCAAGTTGGTATCAAATTATGTAACAATATCATGTTTCTTCTCAAACAAAATATTGGTCCTTTTCATCACGAAAATATAATTCTTTTTCAAATGTTAAAACTATCCAATGTTCTTCTCAACATGGACACTTTTCCTTCGAACAAGTCTACCCCCACATAATTAATACTTAACTTTCTTCAAATCAAATTCTTAGCAACATTTTTTTTTTCTTCTGTTTTTTTTTTGTTTGTGTGTGTGTGTGTGTGTGTGTGTGTGTGTGTGTGTTTGTTCAAAAAATCTTTCGAATTTGATCAAAAGGAAAGTCCTCACATTTATGTATTAACTTTTGGAATAATCCTTACATGTTGGAGAGAGTTTTAGAAATTGTAGCTCCAACTTGAAAAGATTTTAGGTATGACAAGTTTCACAATTCTCAATGTATTGACAATAGCCTAGAGCTCCAAAATAGGCTAACCAATAATTTAAAGATCTAAACATTTATTGGTACCTTCTTCCTTAGCTTGGTACGTGTATTCAGATTTCCCACAATTCTCTAGTAGATTTGATAATTTGCATATAGACCATACAAGCGAGCAAGAACCACACAAGAGACCAAAGAGCAAGAAAAGAACATCTCCACAAGCAAGTTCCTCACATTCAGCCCGCTTGTTTCTTTGTTGTTGTAGTGCATTAACAACTTCCAGTTGTGATGCTCAACTAATGGTCCTTCACCAAATGAAGGATACCCCGGAACTAGATGCAAGCCTAGATCCATCAACAAGATATTCATCTTGTCTCGCCAGAGATGAAAATGTTCTCATAGAATCGATTGGGCTTGACACAATATCCTGGTTCATTACTTTGAAGGATTCTAATTCCATTTGCTAGAAACCTTAAGATTGTTAAGAAAAACTAGAATTACATGTAAAAAGTTCCAGTAGAACAGACTGGAATTATACAGATAAAGTTCCAGAGGAACAGAAATTCCATAAGTGTTTTAGATTGGTTGTTTTTGAAGGGGATGGAATCGAATCTTCAGTATAACGATAAAAACAGGTGATTGACATGGGTAATCCCTGTCCTTAAGGTTTCTATTGCCTCTACCATGAATGGTTTGCTAAAGGTTCCACGCAATACACCTCCAGGATATATGTCAAGCCTCAAAGAAAAATCAGTTCTAAGTGATAGCAATTCACTTAAAGAACTCTCAAGAATGTTGCTTTGTAGAGGATGATGTTTCTCTTGGGAAACAGAGGTATTTAGACTGTTCGGGTATTGACTCTGCAGTTACTGGTACTTAATTCGTTTTGACTGTTTTTGTAACTTCCAGACCGTTTCAAGATCATGGATCAATTGATATTATCATTTCTGTAACTCTCGCACAGTTTCAAAACTTGATTTACAGCTAAATTCTGTAACTCTCGTCAGTTTTGAAGTTCCAGTCAACTAGGTCAACTCAATAGTTACACAAATTAAGTACAAGTAACTGTTATAGTTACACAATTAGTACCAGCAGCTCAACAGTCAAGTCTTTCAAACAATAAGATATATCTTGTAATATCTCCACACTAATATTAAAGATATATTCAACATGCAATCTTAAATCTTTGAATTTATAAATTTGGTCATTAATAGATTAACCATAGACCATAGTGTATTTCTTAAATATAAAAGCAATAGTAGCAAGATTATGAAATATTCGATTTTGTCAACAATAACAACATGCAGACAAATAATGTTGCTATGTACTCACATACATTGTAAATAGGAAATTGATTTATATAAGTTGTTGTTTTGTAATATCGGCTGTTACTATTTTATTATTGTAGTTTATTTAGACTAATGGAATGCAGAATTGATTAGTCAACAAATTTTAACGTTATAAATTGTAATAATTTTAACGTTACAACGTAATTATATGGTGCAGAAATTGCCTACTCTATAGCAAAACAAATTTCTCAGAGCAGATTTCTAGGCCTTTATAAGTATAGAAATTGCGTAGAGAGTATTTCAGAGTTCTGCAGAATTATAACAGAATAGTGCAGTTTGCTTAGAAATACTAAAAGAAAGGGAAAATTGCAAAATTGGTATACCAAGTCCCCCAATTCAGCAACCGTGGTACAGGAACTTTTCCGGTGGCAAAAGGGACCCTCAACTACCAAAATTCAGCAATTTAATATATAAAGTCGCCAGAATACCCAAAACCGCTCCGAAAACCCGACCGGCCCGCTTATGTGTCAGATTTTACCTTATGTGTCAATACCACTTTTGACACCTCAAATACCATCCGCCATGTATGATGCTTTAGCAATTAAAAAAAAATTGAAAAATCCACATCACACACATTTTGGGCGGGAGAATTCCCCCCCAAACCCATCAAATCATCTCAAGTCCCATTTTTACCTATAAACTCATCTTCTTTACCTGAACTTGAATAAACTTGCATTGCTCAAGCTTTGAAACCTTTCTTCTCAATCTTCGCTTGTTAATGGCGGCTCATAGCTCAGACTCCGAACCCAGCTACGGACGGCAACCATGGTATGAAGCGCCATATGCAGTACCATGCTTCTGTGGAGAACGTGCTGCAATGAAGACGGCTTGGAGAGGGGAACATCCTGGAAGACGATTCCTCTGTTGTGGAGAGCAGGTAATATGGTTACAACACAAATATCATTTTCCATATATGTTATCTTCCAACTCTTCTATTGTATGCAATTAATTTCATCTTACTGTATTGATAGACTTGCAAATTTTTTAAGTGGTACGATCTACCGATGTGCGAGAGGACAAAGGTTATTATACCTGGATTATTGAAGAAGTTAAACAAGATGAAGGAAGATTCTCAAAAATTGGAATTGAGAGTGGTTGTGGCTGAGAAGAAAGCGAAAAGGGCATCCATGATCTCAATTGTTGTAACATTTGGTTTTTTTTGCTTGGTGTTGATGTTTGTTTTCATGTAAGAAAGTAGAAGGAAGGGAAGTTCCTGAATGATGTTCGATGATGTACTGGTGTCTATCCTTTGGGTCTTTCAATGAAATCCACTTCTTTGGTAATAATCATCCCCAATTAACAACAATAATACTTCATGATAGTAGGTAACAGTAATTAGACATTCAAAACCCATTAAAAACATTAGATAAGTGTGCATATTCATACAAAAGTGTGCATCCCATTACATAAGTTTGCAACCCTTAGCTAGCATATAAACATAAGTTACCAGCAGGAGATTGTTTACCAAAATGTCAACAAAAGATTGCATCAGCTGGTTGTTTCCCAGAAATAAAAAACACAACAAAAACCACTACACATAGTGTTCAAAAACCACTAAGGCTCATATCCTATTTCACTGCAACTGTAAGTACTTTTTACCCCCCTGAATGACAATGTTTTTGCTGACCATTGGACTGGTTATACTTTGTTGAGTGAAGATAACTTCATCCTCATTGATAGTTGGTGGAACCCTAAGTCTCACACCCCCTGTTTCTTGTGAATTCTTGCTCTGTTTCCTCAAGTCTGACTTAGCTGCATTTTGAACCTCTTGGACAGTAAGTGCCTGCCTCCTTCTTGAAGTCCTGACTTCATTGCTAGACATTCCCAACTGCTGAAACATAGAAGGCCATGGCATTGTTGCTTCATCTGAAATGCTGTAGTTGGGCACATCTGTGGGCAAAGGCTCACTAACTGTTTCCTTAACTTCTTCAGTGATCACAAGGGGAAGGATTTCCTGGAAGATGTACGTTTGATAATTTGGTTATATTAATAATGTAAAACATGTGATGATAATTTGATATGCTCTGAAAATGAAGACATTTTTACCTCTTCATGGATTGTTGTATCATTATTGTTAAACTCTTCAGCATCATTGATATCATCATTTCTTAGTTCATTGAATTCTTCATTGTCCACCTCCCTTGCAGTAGATGTCTTACCAGGACCCTAGAAAACAATGAATATAAGGGCTTAAAATATCACAAGATGTAATATTTAGTTAACATAAAGGAATATATTACTGAATTAAATGATGCAATACTTACTGAACATGCTCTTTGGATCAACTTATCTCTTTTCTTCTTTGCACTATCAGGGAGCTGAGGACAGAAAAGTGCATTATGACCCGGTTGCCCACAGTAACCACACTTGATGGTCTTCTGGAACCTCCTTAGTTTCCTGATTACAGGTCCTCTTTTCTTTTTCTGGTTGCCACTCTTTGGCTCATCGATACCCCTCCTTCTCAACCTTGCAGGTCTGCCTGCCCTTCTTCCAAAGTTTGGGGGTAAGGGGGGGATGAACAATGTGTTCCCCCATACATTTGCACCACTGATTGGGAGAATTATGCTAGAGTAGGCCCCCTTAAATGAGCTCACATAGTAGTATTCATGCAAAGTCTTCTGCATCAAGTTTGTCATTGTTGATAGCTCTTATAGCATGAATGCATGGTATCCCAGTTAGCTGCCAACTCCTGCAGTTACATGTTTTTGGCCCCCAAATCAACTGCATACTGGCCACCATCATCACATTGAATTTGAAAATGAGTTTTAGAAGCTTTAATGGCCCTGCAACCTCCTGCATGCTTGCCATTTTGTTCAAGTATCCCAGCAATTGTTGGACAAAGTACACCTGATAAGAACATTATAAAATGAAATAGTAAATATTCAAATCATGGAAAAAAGTCAATTATACCACAATTGAAATAAACAAGTTTACCATCCCAATTCTCAGTTGTTTCTCTATTGAGGTGCCACCTCTTCGTCAGGTATTCTCTGATCTACTCAAGCATGGGTATGATTGGCTTGCTCCTAGCCTCCAAGATGCAACTGTTGAAAGACTTACAGCTGTTGTTAAGGTTTATGTCACATTTACTTTGCTCAAGGAAGTGACTCTTTGACCACTCTCTAGGGTGCTTGTCCTTAAGCCAATCTGCAGCATCTGGAAATTTCTCCCTGATATTCCTCATTGCAGCCTTGAAGTCACCAACTGTGCATGCATTAGCAGCTTTCCACACTGCATTCTTTAGAACTATCCCCTTGTGTCCAGCTGCCATCAAGTTGAGTACCATATGCCTGACACAGAACCTTTGTTCTGCACCAGGAAATACATCAGGTAGTGCATGTATAATTCCCTTCTGCTTGTCAGAAATAAAAGTGATCCCTACACCATTTCCAAGCCCCAAATCACTCTTCAACACTGTGAAGAACCAAGACCAATTATCTTTATTTTCAGTGGATACCACTGCATATGATATGGGATAAATACCATTATCAGGATCCACCCCCACTGCTGTTAGCAACACCCCACCATGTGGACCTTTGAGGTGACAACCATCCACCCCAATAATTGGTCTACAACTCTTGAAACCTACTTTCATTGCCAGAAAGCACACATAAAACTTTGAAAACCTTTTTTCTCCATCAACATCATCAATGCCCAGTATAATTGTGGAGCCTGGATTGGTTGTTCTCAACTCATTAGCATAATCCCACAGTTTAGTCTATTGCAAGTCAGGATCCCCTGGATTTTTTGAAGAGCTCTAACTTTGGCCCTATATGTTTGATCCTTAGAAACAGTCACTCTCAAAGTTCTCTCAACATCATCTCTGAACCCCTTGACATTTCTCTTTGGATCAGGTTTAAACTAAGCTATGTATCTTTCAGCTAACCATTCTGTACTCATGTTTGACGCATCCCACCCTTCAAGACAAGTGTGATCAGTGCACAACTCTCTAATTACCCAAGCCTCTTCTCTATCTGGAGTAGTGTTGATGACTTTAACTGTATTAATCTTAAAGGGGCACCCACTCACAGAACATCTAATATAAACCCTCTTACTATCAGACCTCCTACAAGGAAGTGACCTTCTTGTTTTAATAGCGTAAGAGTCAACAGTCATCTTAAAGACATCCTTACTCCTAAATGTCTGTCCCAAATCAAACTCCAGATCAAATAAATTGTTTTCATTGAAATGAGGAAAAGATTCACCCTCACCACCGTCATCATCAGACATTCTATGGATTTCAAGATCATCATCCGCACCCACAACCACATTCTCACATTCTTACTCATCATCACTCAAATTTTCTTCATTATTTTCATTTTCTCCTATCTCAACATTATCACTCACATTATTACTGAACATACTGTCATCATCATCATCAGTTCCCTTCTCAGGCATTGCAAAGTCATCATCACCACCAGACCCAATGTCTGAAACCACCATATCAGAACCTAACCATTCCACATATATATTATTTAACTTTTCCCTATGCACCTCAAACTTAGGTTCTTCTTCTAACTGGGCATAAACTTCATCAAGTAAAGCCTCATCTTCAACTGAATTATAACCACAATCAACATTAAAATCAGAGTCATCACTGTCAGAGTCATCATTTGGCTTATCATGTTCTTCCACATTCAAATTATTATCATTGCCAGAGGTTTTTTCCCCAGACCTATGCTCATACTCAGCTATCCATTCATCAAAATTCTCTACCCTCCTAAAGAAGTCATTGTCATCTAAAGTCTCTAGTGGAATTGTTGTATCCATTTTCCCCAAACACTCACAATTTTTTGCATCTCCATCTGGGCCTCTGTTAGCAGTTTGTTCATCCATATTCCCAGTTGGTTCTTTAGGTTGCGCAATCTCCCTAGTCTCAGTAGGTTTTTCCCCAACCCTGTTGACTACTGCCTGGCCTCTTACCCAAATATCATTTAAGTTTTCATCTTCATTACCCACAGAGACAACACATAATGGAAACTCTCTACAATGTTTTAAATATTTTTTTCCTTAAACTTTGAAGTCATTGTCCTCTTTCATCACTACATGACCAGTCTTAACAGGAGTATACACCCTTAGTTTAGTCCCTTCTTGTATTATGTCTTGCACATACTCATCAAAGCACATAAATGTTAACTTTTCAACATCCACGTAGTCAACCTTTCTAACACTACCACCCACATAAGCACCACGTTCAAATTGACCATTATAATATATTGTCAAAGTCATAGAAGAGGAATCTGGAGTTGTACACACCAACAAAACAAACAAAAACCAAACAGTATATTAATAACTATCCCACCATTATTTAATAGACATAACAACCACCGTGTACATTGATGTAGGGACACAACTTACTGGAAAAAACAACACATGCATTGGGGACCAATAAAGGGGACAACATATACACAGTCTTCAAAAAGTTCCCAACTTTATAATGTCCAACAACATCACAAAAACTCAATTTCAGCCAACTCAAAACTCAAAACCTAAAAAAAAAATAGAGTTTTGGAAGGGGGCTTACGATATGCAGGCGATCCAGTGTACAACATCCCTTTACTTCGTCTCCGCACCATCCTTCCTCCGCGAGACTACCAATTTCAGCCAGAGAAGATGATCTACTTAAAAATACAAGAGGTAAGAACTTACTCTAGGGTTTTCTATGGTTTCGTTTGGGTTCCCTTCAAAATGCCTGAGGTTTGAACTTTGAAATTTTTGAGTGAATGTGAAGGGTCTGATAACTTACGAACTGTTGTAGAATTTGGGTCATTTTTTTAATGTTTAAATATGTTTAATTGGCTTTTAATTTTAAATTTGTTTTATTGGATTTTCCTTCTCAGATAATAGCTAGGTGGGATTTAAATGTGATGTGGTAGTCAACGTGTTGCCACATACTAAGCGTGTACACGTCAAGCTGGCTTTCATAAAAGAAAAAGTGGTTTCCGGAGCGGTTTCGGGTATTCCGGCGACTTTATGCATTAAATTGCTGAATTTTGGTAGTTGTGGGTCCCATTTGCCACCGAAAAAGTTCCTGTACCACGGTTGCTGAATTGGGGGACTTGGTATACCCATTTTGTAATTTTCCCCTAAAAGAAACAAGCTGAATTTCACGAACGATAAACAATCTATAAAATTGGATAAATCCTAATTTCGAACACGTTAAAAATAGTTGAGGTATTTAACTGATTAAGCAATTAGCGTATGACCATGAATCACTACATCATATAATCAGACAGGCTAACGAATCAAGATAATTAGGTATAGATGAATCAAATAGTTTAGAACATCAGGATAATTAAACAATTTAACAAGACTCATCACGATCTTAGATTGTTGTGGAAATTGAATCTTTTCTCACAAATATATAACACACAAATAGATTAGTAATAATGATAATGAGAAGTATAAGTAAAGAACGGCTGGCCTGTAGGAGTCACGCCACTTGACGTTGTCCTAAAATCGTGATGGCCTCCCCTTCGTGCGGGTATTGTCGGCTCATCACCATCCCAAGATAAAACCCAAAAGGCCACATCACATATAGTACATGAAAATAGATATATAGTGAGATATATAATATGCTTGTGTGTGTTCTAATCTAGACCCCTAGGTCCCTATTTATAGTGTTAGTGTCATGCCCCGGGTCCGTGGGCCCGTTGGACTCGAGCGCAAGTCTCTAAGCCCATCGAGTATAACCTGAAATTGGGCCTAAACCACTGCCCAAAAGGGATATCCATTGGTTATACTTGGACTCTTTAACTTATATACTGAACTTAATTCTCATATTTTCTCGATGTGGGACAGGGGTGTCACAGTTAGGATACAATGTGTAACTTAAGGTATTAAAACCAAATGAATGCAAATGTGGGGAGTTACAAAAGTAATTTGCATGTTATGAGTTTTGGAGTTTTAAAACTTTGAAATTCCAACACAAACATCTGGTGGTGATGAAATCTTGGAAGTGAATAACTTCACAAAGACTGAACTTTTGGGATCAAGAAATTGTAGGCCAAGACAAATACTCTCCCTGGGGAAAGCCACGGTCGTCTTCTGCAAATAATTCCAAACATTTGGAGACAACCATCAATGGCAACGCCTTCGATATTCACCAACGCCACCTCAGGGAAGGGCTTAGGCAGTTTTCGACTTTGGAGTGTGAAGGAGAAGAACAAGGACAAGTGTGAGGAGGTAAATCAGGGACTCAGCGACCCGTTAAGAGAGGGATGTGCCTCCCACAAGTTTACAAGGAGTCCACTGTCAAAGCCCATATTGGACTCAAGATCATAAAGCTCCCTGTATTGGACTCAAGAGCCTGTGAGAATTGAACCTTGCACATTGTAACAAATTTACCCCTCGGAACCAATTGAGTTATGCCTTGCGCGCGCGATTTTAGTATCCTCTATTTATAAGTGAGCGTTAAGGGTTTATTATCATAATCTTCTCATATCTCATTCTTATCTAGATGTATTGGTCACTCACTTGCGGGATATTCTTAAAGAGAATCCTAATTATCGTCATATTTTTATCGGCAGGTTTGTTTGCTAGTATCCACAAAGAGATATCCTTATCTTTATTATAAAATTGGCAAACAAACATCCTTATCCTTATTATAAAACTAGCGAACAAGTTTCTTTATTTCGGGTCGAATAAGTTTATGAAAGAATTTATCTTAGGGTTATTAGGTATGTCCCCAACCTTCCTTCTCAACTTTGATATGAATATTTTAATTATGAAATGGGACAATTAGTAATTTTCGAAACACTAGTTTGTAATATTTTAATTAAAATTGCATAAATTATCATTATGCAATCCGTAGGAGGAGTATGTGCAAGCAATACTAAGATAATTAAAGTAATAAAAGAGATTATTAAACTTTCATTTGTATCATTAATGAATCAAATTACATAATTGTACAGGCAAAAAATGCAATTTTGATCCTAATTTTTTTTTATTTTGGTAGTTTTTTCCTGGCACAACTCACAATCTTATTTTGCAATTATGTCTTGTAAATTTGCAACCTTAGTCCTATTTTGGGTGACAATTTCAATTTTTGCCTGAATCTCACACCTGATGCACACATGGCTATTGCCATTGGCGTTTGTGAATCTGCCCAACGGGAAGTGGTGGCGGCACCCCACCGGAAATGGTCTAAAAATATTCGGATCATGGTTTTGATTAGACCATATATAGGTTATACGTTGTGTGCTGGCTTGTCAGAGCAGCAGCTGCTATTGGAAGCAGCACGATGCTGAAACTGCCCCGCCCCTCTCTTCAACCGAACCCCGACCTTTTGTGCTAGCTGGTGGTGCCGACTTTTTGGTCATTTGATAGTACATCATCAAACGGCTAACCACCACGGTGAGCCTTGCCCTTTCACAGTGAAAAAATTCAATGATCCCCTCTCTTACTTGATGATATTTCAATAATACATATAAAACATATATAGCCTCAATCAAAATAGATAAGATACATTTTGAACAGCGCTATAGCAAATAACAAAGATTCAGAAAGTGCATATCCAGGAAGAAGAGCTATTTCTGAAAGACAGCAACTGCTTATCATTGTTAAACTACCTTCAAAATTCTGTCAATAGTTCAACTCATGTTAGTAAATTGATTCCATCAAAGATGACTCACAAACTGTCCTCTTTGAAATCAAATTGAATCTTCTTAATCAAGGGGAATGATCTCAAAAAGCAGAAGAATCATACAACTATGATCTATCTGCATCCTCATGTTTGACGTCGAATACGATCTTGTCAAGTACATCTTGACTGAATACCACTTCGTCAAGACTCAAGTTTCCTCGATACAAATCTAATAATTCGGGAACATCATTCTGATAAGGAACGATGTATTTCTTCATGAACAGCTCCTCAGTTGGTATAAGCAAACTGGTTGCGCTCAACATTTTCTTCAACCCCTTTGTATTCAAGATTCTGGCAATTAAAAATCTAGGCTTCATTCTTTTGTCAAGACTATGACCAAGAAGCATAGGGCAATGAGCAACAACAACCGGATTAAGACCCATCTTATTAACAAGAAAATCCATGTTAGCCATGATTTTCTTCTCGGACAATTTCATGCAACTGGGGAACTTTGAAAATGCAGTGTCAATATCAGATTCGGACCAGCCACACCTTCTGTAAACTTCCATCTTATGCTCCAGAGTTGGTTCAGACAAAGAACCGAACACTTCGACAGCATATGCGAGCCCTGATTTGCTTTTGTTAAATCCCATTTTGATAGCCCGATCAACGTATCCAGCTAGCTTTTCTTCACTTATACGTGCCAAACCCGGTTTCTGTGCAAACAACGTACCAATACTAGATTCGGGCAACCCTAGTTTTCTCAAGATCGCAATTTTGGTAGGAATTGAATGGAACTCCTTCTTAACTTGCATAAGCACATAGGCAATTCTATTGGATTGAACAACACATTTAATGGTATTATAGGTAGGGATGATACGGTTCTTTAAACTACGTTGTAAGATTGTCGGGATACAGGATAGTATTTCAGGCTTTCAGCTAAAACAGGAAGAGGAATACCAACGGAACAGAAAAATTCCAGCTTTGGCAACAAGGTTTTCTCCGGGTTGGTTTTAAGAACAGACGGCCAATTGTTCACAAGCCGGCTGATATCAGCATTGGTGAATCCATACTTTCTAAACAGCTCCAACACTGCATCCGGATTTTTAGAGGATTCAATGCGCACTTTCTCCGATAAAGAAAGAGCATCCTCTGACGACAACCCACATGAGTTAATGAGGTAAGAGGCGGTGAAAGATTTCTGTCGGTCATTTCTAGTTTCTACAAACACCTGGTGGTGATGATATCTTGGAGGAGAATAACTTCACAAAGACTGCACTTTTGCGATCAAGAAATTGTAGGCCAAGAAAAATACTCTCTTTGGGGGAACCACCGCCTTCTTCTGCAGATAATTGCAAACATTTGGCGACAACCCTCAACGGAACGCCGTCAATATTCACCAACGCCGCCGCCGAAAAGGGCTGAGGTGGTTTTCGAGTGTGAAGGAGAACCAAGTGTTGTGAAAAATGTGACGATGTCGCATCCCAATAGCGACTTTAGGAGTTTTGAGTTAAATGGTGGATCATACGAATTCCTACTACTCCGAACTTTTTTTTATTATAAATGATAATTAAATCTTTAAAGTAAATAGTAATGAAATGACACAAAAATAATAATTAGCAAAAAAAAAATACTTCTCAAGAATTATGCACATATATTTGGTCCTACTTCACTAATGCATTTGATATTTCAAAATTTGTTATTTCGTAATTTAATTTTTCTTTTTAAATTTGAATCGATACTTCGAATTAAATGAAAGAATGATCAAGCAACTTAATTGACATTTGGTTTTTGGGCTATAGCCCTAAGATCCTATTGGATTTGGGAAAGAAGTTTAAAATTAATTGACATAAGGATCAACCATAGTTCTTTTAACCTTATATAGTAAATAATAGAAGAGAAACCATCGACAAGTAATGAGAGAAATACCTTTCTAAAAGTTCTCTTTGCTAACCCTAATGAAATTAGGTAACTTATTGTAATTTTTGGAACTCTTGAGAATAAAATTTCTATACACTGTATGAATTGTCATTATGCAATCAATAGGAGGAACATATGCAAGAAATGTTAAGATATTAGTTTTAATTAAAATTTAATTTGTACTTTGACCGAATCTAGCTACATAGTTGTATATATGGCCCATTTGTTTTCGTAGAATCAGACTAGTTATGTATATATATAGTTCATTTGTTCTCGATCAAGGAATGATATGGTTATTATAATGTTTTTGCTGGTTTTTTTGATATTTTACTGTATAACGGCTAAGTAATAGAGAAGATAGAGTGAAGAAGAAGAAAGCAGAGGAGCAAAGAGAGTTAGAGAGGAATGAAAGCGATGAAATTCATTTGCCAAAACTAGGGCAACAATCCGTACGTACAAGTCTATATACTACTGCTAATACTCATGAGGATCCATAATGGCCAATCAGCTTACAGTAACAAGACTTAGGGAATTAAACAAAAACTTAATACACTTAAGAAAACGTGCTAACAACTCTCAGCTCCTTTGTGATGCCAACTCCTCAAAACGTCGTCGTTCCTACTAATAAAACCGCCAATACGTTTTCACAGAAGACGTAATACTCTTGATGTATTTCTTCATCAACCTCCACACTCCATGCATTGAAATACCAGATATGGTTTCTTCTCCATATGCTTCCATGACATTACCCCCCCTTGGGGTAAAGCTTGTCCCCAAGCTTCAACTTCTGGGAATTGTCCTATAATGGGGTAGAAATCCTCCCATGTCGCTTCGGATAGTGGTAGATGAGACTATTGAATTAACAACTGAGTTACAGCAGCGTTATTTCGTTTAATCATTCTTCTGCCTAACACTTTCAGAGGTTTGAGTATAACATGTGCTTCCTCATCCATGGGTGGTAAAGTACTCGTTACTCTCTCAGAAGGTCCCACTTTCAATTTCAGAAGGGAGATATGAAATACGGGGTGTATCTTTGCATCATCAGGAAGTTTCAGTTTATAGGCCACTGCACCCACCCTTTCTATCACTGTGAAAGGACCCGCAAATTTAGGACTTAGCTTCCACATTCTGCTATTCCGTATAGATAGCTGCCTATACGGTTTGAGCTTTAAGTAGACTTTATCTCCAACATTAAACTCCCTTTCGGTCCTCTTCTTATATGCAGCTTGCTTCATTCTATTTTGAGCAACATTTAAATGGTGTTTCAGTTCTTGTTGAATCTCAGCTCTCTTAGCAAATAATCCTTCCAGTCCCACTGTTGTAGTGTAATCATAAGCCCTTATAGTAAGGTAAGTAGGTTTGTATCCATAAAGGGCTTCGAAGGGTGTCATCAAGAGAGAGGTATGGTAATTTGTATTGTACCATAACTCTGCCATGGCCAACCATTTATGCCACTGTTTTGGGTAAAGTCCACATAAACACCTCAAGTAATTCTCCACACATTGGTTCACTCTTTCTGTCTGGCCATCTGTTAGAGGATGGTAGGCAGTACTAAGATGTTGAGTGATTCCCAGAAGCTCAAAAAATTCCTTCCATAGCTGACTGGTAAAAAGCTTGTCTCGGTCAGACACCACACTTTGAGGAATCCCATGCAATTTGAAAATCACATCTAAGAAGATGGTAGCTAACTGGGATGCTGAGAATGGATGTGAGAGTGCAATAAAATGGGAATATTTAGTGAATCTATCCACTACTACCCAAATAGTATCTTTCCCCTCTGATTTTGGTAGTTGCTCAATGAAATCCATAGTCAAGTGTTGCCAAGCTTGTTCAGGGATAGGTAGGGGTTGCAGCAAACCTGCTATCTTCCCACTTTGATGTTTGCTTAGCTGACAAACTTCACAGCTTTTCACTGTCTCTTCCACTGTTTTTAACATTCCAGGCCACAGAAAAACCCCTTTTACTCTTTGGTAAGTTCCTTGGATTCCAGAGTGTCCCCCAAGGGGTGAATCATACATACTCAACGCCACTTCTTTCCTCAACTCAGTGTTTCTTCCAACAAAAAGTCTTCCCTTATATCTCACTATCCCTTTAGAATAAGAGTACAAGGATAGATTCATGGGATACATCAGCAATTCAGTGACGATTTCTTGCACTTCACTGTCCCCTTCATAGCTCTTTTCCAACTCTTCTACCCATCTAGGTTGAAATACTATAAGAGTACTGCAGCTAGCTTCATCATTCTGATTTTTCCTTGAGAGTGCATCAGCCACTCTATTTTCCAACCCTTTCTTGTACTCTATATCATAACTAAAACCCAAACGTTTAGTCAGATATTTATGCTGTAATGGTGTAGAGATCCTCTAGTCCATCAAGTATTTCAAACTGCATTGGTCTATCCTTATAGTAAAGGTGTCATGGAGTAAGTAATTTCTCCATTTGTCCACAGCTTGTATGATAGCTAGTAGCTCTCTTTCATACACTGACATCCCCAATAATTTTGGACCCAATGCTTTACTGAAGTAAGCAATGGGGTGCTTCTCTTGCATCAATACAGCCCCAAGCCCTGTGTAACATGCATCTGTTTCCAGAATGAATCTCTTTCTAAAGTCAGGCAAAGCCAATACTGGTGTTGTACTCATGTCCACCTTCAAATCTGCAAAAGCTTTTTCAGCAGCTACATCCCACAAAAACTTCCCCTTCTTTGTCAAGTTGGTCAGAGGTTTTGCTAAGATACCATATCCCTTGATGAACTGCCTATAGTATCCTGTCAAACCTAAGAACCCTCTCAATTCTCTTACATTCTTTGGTGTAGGCCAGTGTATCATTGCTTGTATCTTCTCATTCTCAGCTGAAACTCCCCCTTTCTTAATCACATGACCTAAATACTCAATCTGATCTTGACCGAACTTGCATTTAGAGGCTTTTGCATACAGTTTCTGCTCTTGTAGCACTTGAAATACTATTTCCAAGTGTTGTTTATGCTCCTCCATGTTGCTGCTGTAAATGAGGATGTCATCAAAGAACACTAGAACAAATTTCCTCAAATAATCTTTAAAAACATGATTCATGAGAGCCTGAAAAGTTTCTGGTGCATTTGTAAGCCCAAATGGCATCACCTTAAATTCATATAATCCTGTATTTGTCACAAATGCAGTTTTGTGGATGTCCTCCTTCTTCATTCTAATTTGATGGTAGCCTGTTCTCAAGTCTATCTTAGAGAAGATAGATGCTGATCCCAACTCATCTAGCAAATCATCTACAAGAGGAATAGGATAATTGTCTTTCACTGTATTGGCATTAAGCTTCCTGTAATCAACACAGAAACGCCACCCTCCATCTTTCTTTTTGACAAGTAGTACAGGGGAAGAAAATGGACTGTTACTGGGTTGAATAATCCCTGTTTCAAGCATTTCCTGCACTAGTTTCTCCACTTCGTTTTTGCAGGTATGGATACCGGTAGGGATGTTGCTTAATTTTATCTATCCCTTCCTTAAGCACAATACTGTGATCATGCTCTCTAGGTGGAGGCAGCCCTCTTGGTTCTCTAAAGATGGTGACTTCACATTCCACACCCTCTTCTAAAGCCGTAATCATGCATAAACACCCAATGACAGACTTCTTTTTCTTCTTAAATATTTGATGTAACTTTTTTCCAGTGATCATGCTAACTGTCATCTCCCTCTGTCCCCCTTGAAGAATAATCTTCCTACCCCCTTGTTTGAACTTCAGTGTTTGTTTGTCAAAATCAAAGGTCACTGGAACTAACTTCCTCAAAGAATCCACTCCAATCACCATGTCACACCCTCCCATTTTCAATAATCTGATGTTGGTTTTGAAGAAGTGTCCCCCCATCTCCCACTTGAAGTCATTGCATTTAGAGTCACATATCATCTTCTGCATATTGGCCACAGTAACCCACAGTGGAGGAGTGCATTCAACCTCACAATTTACCTTCTTGGCAACATCTGGATCCAGAAATGTATGAGTGCTGCCTGAGTCAATCAATATAGTGAATAACTCATTTCCTTACCTCCCTTCAAGTTTAATTATCTTAGCTGCAGGTCTGCCATCCATAGCATTGATGAAGATGTACATTTCTGTGTCATCACCCTCCTCCAACTCAATACTATACTCCATTTCCTCTTCTTCAGCAACAATCACAAAGAGATTTTTACACTTATGTCCAATGTGATATTGCTCATCACAATTGAAGCACAAGCCCCTTCTTCTTCTAGCTATCATCTCCTCAGGGTTTAACCTTTTTATAGGGGGATATTTTTCTTGAAGATGGTTCCCACTTCTCTTATTCCCTTGATCTGGTATAGTTGGTTTCAAACTTCAATTCTTAGGAGGTTGTTTGTTTCCTTTTCCAGTGATTTCCAGAAGATATTCTTGCTTTCTAGCTAGCATAACAACATCAGTTAAACAAAGAGGTTTAAACATCTCAACTGATTGCCCTATCTCCTCTTTTAAACAACTTAAGAAGCTTTTAACAAAGTACTCTTCAGTAAGAGATCTGTTGAAACTTAACATGAATGATCTCAATTCTTCACAATTCTGCAGATAATCTTCAACAGATTTCTCTTGCTTTAACTTGTTGAATTTCCCAATTAGGTTAACTTCTTTTAGATTTTCAAATCTCTTCATCACAGCATCAGCAAAACAATCCCAACCCATAGATTCTTTTCCCTCTATATAGTCCAAATACCAAGTCACAGCCATCCCCCCCATATTCATAACAACAGTGGAGAGTTTTTCATAATCACTCATTGGATTGAATGCAAAATACTTTTTGGCACTTTCTTAACCATTGCCAGGTTCATTACCATCAAATTTGGGGAATTCAAACCTGTTTCTGTGATTTACTGTTCCATTGGTATTTCTCGGGGTTGGTAAGATACCTGAATCATGGTTTTGCCTATTAGAGCTTGAAGAAATCTCACCCATATTGTTTGGACCTGGTTGATCTTTCTCTTTCAGCAATCCTTGGATCAGCATATCCAACTTCTTAGTGTTTTCTTCCATTTGTTGTTTTAGAAGATCTTGACCCTCCTTAAGGTGCTGGGACATCATTTCCAGATCCTCAATCCTCGCAGTGTTGTTCTTTGCCATCTGTGCCCAAGGGATTTTCCACCTATGCTCTGAGGCCACTGTAATGTTTTTGCTGGTTTTTTTGATATTTTACTGTATAACGGCTAAGTAATAGAGGAGATAGAGTGAAGAAGAAGAAAGCAGAGGAGCAAAGAGAGTTAGAGAGAAAGGAAAGAGATGAAATTCATTTGCCAAAACTAGGGCAACAATCCGTATGTACAAGTCTATATACTACTGCTAATGCTCATGAGGATCCATAATGGCCAATCAGCTTACAGTAACAAGACTTAGGGAATTAAACAAAAACGTAATACACTTAAGAAAACGTGCTAACAACTGTCAGCTCCTTTGTGATGCCAACTCCCCAAAATGTCGTCGTTCCTACTAATAAAAGCGCCAATATGTTTTCACAGAAGACGTAATACTCTTGATGTATTTCTTCATCAACCTCCACACTCCATGCATTGAAATACCAGATATGGTTTCTTCTCCATATGCTTCCATGACAGTTATGTAAACTACGACCTAAAATTGTCAGATTGTTCCTCCATTACCTGTTAAACCTAAGGATTCTCTGTTAAACCTCTGCACGTATGCACGCAGAGTCCCAATTCCTTGTTTGATCATAAACAAGCTTAACTCGTTCTTTCGATAATGTAATGAACTAGTGAATTGATTTTGAAATAATCCACATAAATTCTTAAAACTTTAAATTACGTGTACGGGTAAGAGGCCAAACCATCTCCTAGTAAGCCCCTTCAGGGTTGCGATGAGCACTCGACATTTGATGAAGTCGAACAGTTTATGCAACATGGCCACATATTCGAATTCGTTTATGTGCTCCGCATGTAGCACCCACACGTAGGGCCACATCCCCCGCACCATAATCCGAACCCGAATACGAAATGGGATGTCCGCACCCGAATCCGAATCATAGCGAACGGGAGACCAAACACACCCTCTAGGCCAGGCGGAGCTAAACTAAATAGAATCAGAGTACGCGGAAGCGAATAAACAAAAGCAACAAGCAAAACATCACATATATATGTATAGGTACCAACACTTAATTAGCCATATAGTATTTACATATAGGTACCAACACATCCTATACAAAAGCCATCACGGCTCGAACAAAATAGTGTATAAGTATATACAAGTCATAACTATACAACTACAAAATAATAAAGTGCAGGTATGTAAATGCACCTAACGAGACCTAGACTGACAAGTGTATAAAGCAGACACACTTCTCCGCCTAGCTCACGCTCCCAAAACCTGCAACTAAAAGAGTAAACGAGGAGTCAGTCAACTGACTGAGTGAGGGGGCTAACGCACACCCACACCCTACATATATATAGAGCAGAGCACAAAGCAAAGGCGAAATCATGAACCGGAATAGGTTTTACAAACTAAAACTTTCCAAAACAAATACATATACTTTGAAACATTTCATAAACACTACCCCGATTCATACTTCTCAAACATACATAACAAAACATAATGCTCGGCGAGAACGAGCTTCCAACCTTTACTCCTCAGATCAAACAAAACAGAAATCATACATATCAACCTCTACACCAATGATGGAAGAGCCACCGGCGGCCCTAACCATCCAGACATATACAGACTCACGAGGGGTAGCGAGCCCACATCGTGCCCTCCCCGGTTTTTACGCCGAAGGCATCGAAATATCACACCTTCCCAAACTCCCAGGGGTCGCGTGTGATATATCGGATGGAGACTACGCACAGGCCGAACCTCGACGGCCCGAACCGTCCCGAGGGTTCCTTACCCGTAGCTCCTTGGATCCACACATACAAATCATATCATATCAAATGCCAAATCTTTCATGGCAATCTCGCTAACAGAATTGTAAACCCTTTTCCAAAACATAGCTTACACAAGCTTATTTAATATCTTTTCCAAAACAAAGTTGTTCACAAGATCATAAACGTATTCTAATCAACACGTACATATCTATATATATAATATATAGTCACATGCACGGCCGGAAAACATCACATAAGGCTTTAGGTCGCTTAGCTAATAAAATTCCTAAACCTCACCTTGTACGTGACAAAATACGAGCAGACGTGAACAACCTACGCCTCGGGCTCGTCAACTGGAACCTCCTCTGAAAAGAAAACACGAAAGCCCAAGACTTAGACTCTATATGAACCAAAGAAGACGCTCGGCAAAATGCATGATTCATGTTCATAGATAAAATGTCACAATTAAATCATATAATTCACAAATCAAAGCATAACATAAGTATTTACAATTCATTATGCAAAACAATCAAATTATAACAATTAATATGCGAAAGAAAAGCAATTAAAATCATACAAATGCATAAATAAGGCAAAGAGAAAAAGTGGCAAAATCCACCCCCATGGATTTTTCCAAAGGGAAAAATCCACCCTAGCGGATTTTTCCAGAGCTACTGCCTCAAATCCACCCCCGCGGATTTTTCCAAAGGGAAAAATCCACCCTCGCGGATTTGACCCAGTAGGAGGGGTTCCGGCCATGGGAACGGCCGTTCCCGTTCCCAGTACAAACTGGGAACGGTCGTTCCCACTCTCGGCGAACAGTAAACTGGCCTGGGAACGGTCGTTCCCAGTTTAAAACTGGGCGGGAACGGCCGTTCCGGCCTGGTTCGAGATGCTGGAACAGAATTCATTTTTACAGAAACAGGGGAGCTCGTTTTGGTGCCAAAAATGGCCAAAAACCAACCCTATAAATTGCCACAACTTCTCAAAATGCACACACAATACATATAAATCATGCTTGACATATAAACACTCAAATAACTCAAGAAAACGGAATAAAAAGTCATGATCAAAGGATTGCAACTTTCAAGCTAAAATTATGATCATTCATAAATACCCAACCAACCATGGATTAAATGCCATAAATGCAACATATACAACATATACAACTCATATATGAAGCTAGGAATCAAACACATCAAACAAAGGACAAGTATCCAAGTTTTTCATGAAACCCTTACTATTCACGTAAGGAAGCAAAGGCATGCAAAACTCACTCCAAACTCAGAAATTAAACCATAGAAACGACGAGCACGACGAGGGGATTCCGAAACCTACCTAAGTTCGAGAAAAGACGAAGAAACGAGAGAGAACTTGGCTTGGGAAGTTGGATGATCAACTTGAGGGTTTATGCTCTAGCTTGGCTTGGTGTTGCTGTTGTTGAACGTGAAATGAAGGAGAAAGAAGAATGGTTCAGCCTTTAAGGGCTGGACCGGTCGGTTCACGGGTTCAGTTCAGGGTTCCCGGTTCAAGTTGGTTCGGTTCAACAGATACAGGTCCAAATAAGGCCAACTCAAATAAAACGAATAAATTTCATGCAACATTCATTCAAATAAATTCACATAAATTCATATAAGTTCAAATAATTCATATAAGTCGTAAACAATTAATCCAAAACGCAAATATTGATAAATCACATAATTTACCTGTACCGACTGTGAGTCGGGGTGTTACAACCTCCCCCCCTTCGGAGAACCTGGTCCCCAGGTTAACTGTCTGACCTGAGAACAACTCTGGGTACAACTGTCTCATCTTCTCCTCAGTCTCCCAAGTAGACTCTTCAGATTTCTGATCTCTCCAAAGAACTCGGACCAAGGGAATCTGTTTATTCCTCAACACTTGTATCTTCCGGTCTTGAATCTCAACCGGGTGTCTTACCATCGTTAAATCCGACTCAAGTTGTACCTCTTACACAGGGAGAATAGTGGATTCTTTGGGATAAAATTTCCTGAGCTGCGAGACATGAAACACATTATGTATCCCGGTCAGTCTAGGCGGTAGGTCCAACCTATACGCCACTTCTCCAACTCTCTCAAGGATTTCAAAAGGTCCAAGGTATCTCGGGTTAAGCTTCCCACCTCGACCTATTCGAGAAAATCCCTTTCTCGGAGATGCTTTCAAGAACACCTTATCTCCGACTTCAAACTCAAGGGGCCTTCTCCTCTTATCCGCATAGCTCTTCTGACGGTCCTGAGCTGCCTTCATTCTCTGCTGAATCAACTTAACCTTGGCAGTGGTCTTATCCAATCTCTCCCGAGGTGTAGCTCTTTCGAGCTTATTCTCCTCAGTCCACCGCCAATCTTCCATATCCCAAAATAGAGGCGATCTACACTTCCTTCCATATAGTGCCTCGTAGGGAGCCATACCAATAGAACTCTGAAAACTGTTGTTATAGGCAAACTCAACCAGAGCTAAATGCTTGTCCCACTTTTCCTGGAAATCCAAAGCACACGCCCTCAACAAATCCTCTAAATACTTAATCAGTCTCTCTGATTGTCCATCTGTCTGAGGATGAAAAGCGGTGCTGAAATTAAGCCTCGTGCCCAACCTACTCTGAAGATCCTGCCAAAACTTAGCTGTGAACCTCGGATCACGATCGGAAACAATGCTAGCAGGCGCCCCATGAAGTCTCACAATCTCATTACAATACAATTCGGCCAACTTCGGAGTCTTGTAAGACATCTTCACCTTGAGAAAATGAGCAGACTTGGTCAATCGGTCGACTATCACCCAAATTCCATCATAACCTCCTCTTGATCTTGGCAAGCCAGACACGAAGCCCATAGTCACTTGCTCCCACTTCCATTCAGGAATCGGAAGTGGTTGGAGGGTTCCTCCCGGTTTCTGGTGTTCTGCCTTCACCACTTGACACGTGAGACACCGCTTCACAAAGTTCGTGACATCTCTCTTCATGCCATTCCACCAGAAGTATTCCTTCAAATCTCGGTACATCTTCGTACCACCGGGGTGAATGGAATATCCAGAACGGTGTCCTTCCTCAAGTATTAACCTCTTGAGGTCTTCTGGGACACAAACCCTGGTCTTGAACCTGAATAAACCGGAATCATCAAACCCAAACTTCGTCTCGGGGTCTATCTTAGACCGAACCACTAGTCTCTGAATCTCTGCATCCGAAGCCTGAGAATCCAACAACCTCTGTTTCAAATCCGGCTGAACTGAGATGTTAGCTAACCGAGCCACTGAAACCAAAACTGTCGAATCCTGTCCTGAAGACCCTGCACTCAAACCTGAAACACTTGCTTTCCTGCTCAAAGCATCTGCCACGACATTAGCCTTGCCCGGATGATACTGAATCGTGCAGTCATAATCCTCTAAGAATTCCATCCAACGCCTCTGTCTATTATTCAACTCCTTCTGAGTGAAAAGATACTTGAGGCTCTTATGATCCGTGAATATCTCGAAAGTCGTCCCATAGAGGTAATGACGCCACTTCCTTAAAGCAAACACAACCGCTGCAAGCTCAAGATCATGAGTGGGGTAGTTCTTCTCGTGTTCCTTCAACTTCCTAGAAGCATAGGCCACCACTCGGCCATTTTGCATCAATACACATCCGAGTCCTTCCTTAGAAGCATCTGCAAAAACTGAATAGCCCTCGGATCCCTCGGGTAGGGTAAGAACTGGTGCTGAAGTTAATCTTTCCTTCAAAGCTTGGAAACTTCTCTCGCACCCATCATCCCACTCATACTTCACCTCCTTTTTAGTTAATCGAGTCAACGGGCAAGCAATTTTTGAGAAATCCTTCACAAATCTCCTATAATAACCCGCTAACCCGAGAAAACTTCTTATCTCGGAGGCATTCTTCGGTCTTTCCCACTGAACCACGGTCTCAATCTTGGAAGGATCAACTTCAATCCCCTCACCTGAAATTATATGACCCAGAAAAGACACTCTGTCGAGCCAGAACTCGCACTTGCTAAATTTGGCATAAAGCTTGTGCTCTCTAAGGGTCTCCAACACAATCCTGAGATGCGTTGCGTGCTCTTCTGCAGACTTAGAATACACCAAGATGTCGTCTATGAAAATCACCACGAACTTGTCAAGATACTGTCTAAACACTCGGTGCATCATATCCATGAACACGGCTGGAGCATTAGTTAACCCAAACGGCATCACTACAAACTCGAAGTGTCCATAACGGGTATTGAACGCAGTCTTAGAGATATCCTCTTCCCGGATACGAAGTTGGTAATACCCTTGCCTCAAATCTAACTTAGAGTACACCTGCGACCCTTGCAAGATGTCAAACAACTCTTCGATATGAGGTAAAGGATACTTATTCTTCACTGTCATCCGGTTCAACTCGCGGTAGTCTATACACATCCTCAAAGTCCCATCCTTCTTCTTCACAAATAACACAGGAGCACCCCACGGGGATGTACTCGGACGGATGTACCCGCAAGTCAAGAGCTCATCCAGCTGAGTTTTCAACTCCTTCAACTCAGCAGGAGCCATCCGATACGGTGTCTTAGAAAAAGGCTCAGCTCCAGGATAAAGGTCGACTACAAACTCGATGTCCCTATCATGTGGTAAAGAACCCAAATTCTCAGGGAAAACATCGGGAAACTCACTCACGACCTCTGTCTCCTCAAGTTTGGCTTGATCCTTCGGTTTATTCAAAAGATAGGCCACAAAACCTGTCGCACCGTCCCGGAGGAGCTTACTTGCTTCCATAAAAGACACAAACGGGCTGGACTTCAACCTCTCACCCGTAAAAACCACTGTCCCCAACAAAACCTTCTTCTCATGACAGTCCAACTGAGCTCGGTATCTGAAGAGAAAATCCATACCAAGAATAACCTCATACTTCTTCAACGGTAGAACTATCAAGTCTGCAGGAAAAACTCGGCCCTCAAACACTACCGGACACTCCCTGAACACCCTGTCAGCTTCCACAGATCCTCCCAAAGGAGTATTCACCACATACACATGCGCAGATAATTCATCAAGTAAAGGCAAAGAAACAACAATATCCCGGGAAATAAATGAATGCGTAGCCCCGGGATCAAACAATGCATGTAGTGATATGCCATGAATGTTTATTGTACCTTCTATCACGGCGTTTGGGTCGACATCAGCAGCTTCCTCCTCTCCGTCCAAAGCATATACACGTGCCTGCACAACCGGCCTCTTATTCGGGCAAGCATCCATCAAGTGATCAGAGGACCCGCACACAAAGCATTTGCCCAGAAGCTTCCAACACCTCTCCACTGGATGTCTCCCTTGACAATGAGAACAAACAGGTGGTCCCTGAGCTGGAGCCGGTCGAACTGGAGCAACAGGAGGTGCTACGGGACCGGTAATACGGGGCTTCTTGTTCCCTAAACCCTGGGGACGAAAAGCCGGTGAAACAGGAGCTCGTGGAGCATAAGAAACGGGCCTCTTACCCGATCCAGAACCTGATCCCGTAACCCGAGTAGAAGAGAAAGGCGGAGGCTTCAACCGAGCCATTTGGGCCTCAACTTGAATTGCCCTTTTTGTAACCTTGGCCCAAGTACTCACGTTAGCAGCTTGTAAAGCTTCTTGAATATCCCGACGAAGTCCATGAAGAAACTTTCGGGCCTTATGATCATCGTGGTCGGTAATGTGAGTAGCATATGGAGCTAGCCTCTCAAACTCCAAAATATAATCCTCCACCGTCCGGTTGCCTTGCCTCAAATTGGAGAACTCTTGGAGGCGACGTTCTTGTGCACTATGAGGGATATATTTCTCATGGAATTCCTGCACAAACGTCTCCCAGTTAAATTCCATTCCCGTTCTCTCAAGCCTGGACCTCACACTCCTGAGCCAAATAGCCGCTGGCCCTTGAATAATACGCCCGGTGCAAACAGCCTTGTCCTGAGAAGTCCCTGGACATATCTCCCAAATACCTCGAATCTCAGACAACCACTCTTCCGCCTTGATGTCATCACCTCCATACCACTTTGGAGGATTGTTGTTCCGGAAGTCCCGATATACAGCTGAAATATCTTGTCCTTCACCCGGATTGGCATTACCCCTTTGATTGTTTTGGAGTTGATTGAGTAGGGCTTGAACAATATTCTCCGCATTCATAGGTGGTGGCGGAGGTGCGTTATGTAGAGCCGGTTCATTCAAATCAGGGGTTTGTTCGCGGTTGTTATGTCTTCTTGGAGGCATCCTGAAATTCACAAATTCAAGCAATATGGATGCATGTACATTAGTGTATGAATATGTATACCATTTAAGGAAATAATCAAGTAATCAATTAGTCAAGTCATCACATATTCAAATCATGTATGCACACTTACACACGATCACACAATCACGTTGTCCTAAGCCGTACGACCTAGACAGACCCACACGACACTAGAGCCCGGTTTTGCAACCGCGCTCTGATACCACTTCAAGATGTAGCACCCACACGTAGGGCCACATCCCCCGCACCATAATCCGAACCCGAATACGAAATGGGATGTCCGCACCCGAATCCGAATCATAGCGAACGGGAGACCAAACACACCCTCTAGGCCAGGCGGAGCTAAACTAAATAGAATCAGAGTACGCGGAAGCGAATAAACAAAAGCAACAAGCAAAACATCACATATATATGTATAGGTACCAACACTTAATTAGCCATATAGTATTTACATATAGGTACCAACACATCCTATACAAAAGCCATCACGGCTCGAACAAAATAGTGTATAAGTATATACAAGTCATAACTATACAACTACAAAATAATAAAGTGCAGGTATGTAAATGCACCTAACGAGACCTAGACTGACAAGTGTATAAAGCAGACACACTTCTCCGCCTAGCTCACGCTCCCAAAACCTGCAACTAAAAGAGTAAACGAGGAGTCAGTCAACTGACTGAGTGAGGGGGCTAACGCACACCCACACCCTACATATATATAGAGCAGAGCACAAAGCAAAGGCGAAATCATGAACCGGAATAGGTTTTACAAACTAAAACTTTCCAAAACAAATACATATACTTTGAAACATTTCATAAACACTACCCCGATTCATACTTCTCAAACATACATAACAAAACATAATGCTCGGCGAGAACGAGCTTCCAACCTTTACTCCTCAGATCAAACAAAACAGAAATCATACATATCAACCTCTACACCAATGATGGAAGAGCCACCGGCGGCCCTAACCATCCAGACATATACAGACTCACGAGGGGTAGCGAGCCCACATCGTGCCCTCCCCGGTTTTTACGCCGAAGGCATCAAAATATCACACCTTCCCAAACTCCCAGGGGTCGCGTGTGATATATCGGATGGAGACTACGCACAGGCCGAACCTCGACAGCCCGAACCGTCCCGAGGGTTCCTTACCCGTAGCTCCTTGGATCCACACATACAAATCATATCATATCAAATGCCAAATCTTTCATGGCAATCTCGCTAACAGAATTGTAAACCCTTTTCCAAAACATAGCTTACACAAGCTTATTTAATATCTTTTCCAAAACAAAGTTGTTCACAAGATCATAAACGTATTCTAATCAACACGTACATATCTATATATATAATATATAGTCACATGCACGGCCGGAAAACATCACATAAGGCTTTAGGTCGCTTAGCTAATAAAATTCCTAAACCTCACCTTGTACGTGACAAAATACGAGCAGACGTGAACAACCTACGCCTCGGGCTCGTCAACTGGAACCTCCTCTGAAAAGAAAACACGAAAGCCCAAGACTTAGACTCTATATGAACCAAAGAAGACGCTCGGCAAAATGCATGATTCATGTTCATAGATAAAATGTCACAATTAAATCATATAATTCACAAATCAAAGCATAACATAAGTATTTACAATTCATTATGCAAAACAATCAAATTATAACAATTAATATGCGAAAGAAAAGCAATTAAAATCATACAAATGCATAAATAAGGCAAAGAGAAAAAGTGGCAAAATCCACCCCCATGGATTTTTCCAAAGGGAAAAATCCACCCTAGCGGATTTTTCCAGAGCTACTGCCTCAAATCCACCCCCGCGGATTTTTCCAAAGGGAAAAATCCACCCTCGCGGATTTGACCCAGTAGGAGGGGTTCCGGCCATGGGAACGGCCGTTCCCGTTCCCAGTACAAACTGGGAACGGTCGTTCCCACTCTCGGCGAACAGTAAACTGGCCTGGGAACGGTCGTTCCCAGTTTAAAACTGGGCGGGAACGGCCGTTCCGGCCTGGTTCGAGATGCTGGAACAGAATTCATTTTTACAGAAACAGGGGAGCTCGTTTTGGTGCCAAAAATGGCCAAAAACCAACCCTATAAATTGCCACAACTTCTCAAAATGCACACACAATACATATAAATCATGCTTGACATATAAACACTCAAATAACTCAAGAAAACGGAATAAAAAGTCATGATCAAAGGATTGCAACTTTCAAGCTAAAATTATGATCATTCATAAATACCCAACCAACCATGGATTAAATGCCATAAATGCAACATATACAACATATACAACTCATATATGAAGCTAGGAATCAAACACATCAAACAAAGGACAAGTATCCAAGTTTTTCATGAAACCCTTACTATTCACGTAAGGAAGCAAAGGCATGCAAAACTCACTCCAAACTCAGAAATTAAACCATAGAAACGACGAGCACGACGAGGGGATTCCGAAACCTACCTAAGTTCGAGAAAAGACGAAGAAACGAGAGAGAACTTGGCTTGGGAAGTTGGATGATCAACTTGAGGGTTTATGCTCTAGCTTGGCTTGGTGTTGCTGTTGTTGAACGTGAAATGAAGGAGAAAGAAGAATGGTTCAGCCTTTAAGGGCTGGACCGGTCGGTTCACGGGTTCAGTTCAGGGTTCCCGGTTCAAGTTGGTTCGGTTCAACAGATACAGGTCCAAATAAGGCCAACTCAAATAAAACGAATAAATTTCATGCAACATTCATTCAAATAAATTCACATAAATTCATATAAGTTCAAATAATTCATATAAGTCGTAAACAATTAATCCAAAACGCAAATATTGATAAATCACATAATTTACCTGTACCGACTGTGAGTCTGGGTGTTACACCGCAGGATCACTTGTGCTATCAAAATCAGCCATATGGATGGGCCTGAAATTATATAGGAGGTCCTCGTCCTGGATTAATTGCCTTCGAAAAGGCACTTCCTTTCCTTTCTCTGAACGGTCCCCTTATATTCCGTTTCATTTCTTCAATTGCTTTTTCCAATCCTTGCATTTGTTACTCTAGATTAACCGTTTCCTTATTAGGGTTTTTATTTGTTCGACCCCCTTGGAGTGGCAAAGTGAGTTTATTCCTCATAATAGTCCTACTTTGTGTCATGAATTCCCAAGTTTCGAACAGTTTTCCTTCACCTCCGACCTTGAGGTATATATTCGTCCTCTTCCTCAAACGACTCCTTCGTGTTTTTCTGATGATCATTATCAGTCTGTCCTTTCTAAGCCTCCGCGATTAATTCCACCAAGGTTCTATGTTGCTCCAACGTCATACCAGCGGACAAGCCTCTGTGATTAATCCCACCAAGGTACTCTATTACTCCAATGTCATACCAGCGGGTAGTATGGCTGGTATTTCTCCTCCATCTCTTTGTTGATTTTGTTGTCATATATGTTCAGGGTTACATAGTCATCTTTAACTTCATTAGTTGTTCTTTTTATCTGGTCTAATAACTGGTGGATATTGTCGATTGACATTTTCCCACAAATAGAAAGAGAAAAAAGATTAATATGCTAGAGAGAAAAAAGACATGCTAGAATGTTATTTTCTCTCCAGAACTGGCTTTACAGGGCCAATGTTGCATCCTCGAACGCCACTATTTTTCTTACTGTTTGCTTTCTTTTCTTAGTGTTCTATTTTTCTTCATCATTTACCTCTTATTTATAGATGTGATTTAGGGTTTGTTTCGTTACTAGATTTAATCTTATTTTAGTAGTCATTACTTGTTGGATACTTTTAAAAGCAAAAATACAAATTTGGTCCGATAAGTTTGTCATTTTGCTAATTTAGTCCTCTTCGTTTTAAAATTTGCAATTTATGTCCAAATTTAGATGGCGCGGGCCGTGCATGAATTCAGACTGAGCCAACCCCTTCTTTGTTTGAGCTACTCCCACACACGCAAATCGGAAAATCTCGCTTGTTCTGGACTGGAACAAGTACTTAGAGATTTTCGTGGGACCGTAATCGTCTATCTCTGGTTTGACGGTTGATAAGATCATGGAGATTGACCAGCTAGTTGGGTTGGTTTGGCGATTCTTTTCTATTGAAAAGGAGTTAGCTGTTTAAGCGAATCACCTTCTTATAGGTTCCGCTGGACGGCACAACATTTTCGTTCAAATATAATTATGATTTTTTATTTAAATTTTCTTTTATTAGATAGGCCACATATATAATAAGTTTTTTATACAAATAAGATATTTTTGTCATGTCATCCCGTAAAGTCAACAAATAAATGAGTCACGTGGCCAATTCCGGTAACTAATAAATTTTCTTGCGAAAATAGTAGATAAATTGCAAAATTTTAGAACTTACAAGACTTAATTTGCAAATTTCGAAAGGAACAGGACCAGAATTGTCAAAATTATAAACTTACAGGATTTAATTACAAAATTTAAAACGAACAGGGCTAAATTATCAAAATGATAAAATTACAGGACCAAATTTGCATTTTTACCTACTTTTAAAAGACTCTCATGCAATTCATACCTTTGCCTGCTAGCTTGTTCGCCACTACGAGGCGAATATGTGACATCTTTTGACTCCGAACATTCTCCCCGTTGAGCTTACAAAGGGCCTTTAAGCATGTTCACTTTCCAATAAGCGAATAGAAGTGATTGTACCGAATATCATATTCATCCAAACGGACATAAAGATCTTAGGTATTGCCAAGGGGAAAAAAAAAAAAAAAAGCATGTAATCAAAGACACATGTTTTGGAAGGTCTCTCCTTATGAATATGTTATTTTGTATTCCACAAGTAGTCAAAGCTAATTTTGATAAACAATTTTTCTTTTTTTGATAAACATAATCACTATCTTACTTAAATTAATTATTTTTACATTATTTCCAAATCTCTTTCGATAATAAATGACACCTAACGTAGCGAAAAAGAAAAAAAAAAAAAAAAAAAAAGTGGTTCTATATCCCACATCGAGTACCTAGAAAACCTCGCCCTTCTTCAGTAGACTGCTCGGAACCAATGAGGCTGCCGAGTTTGGTTGCGCGAGCCTGTGACCCCGCGGGGGCATTAAGGCGGCGGAAGGTTGACGTTAAGACGGGCGCAGCGTCTTCCAGAAGAGATGTTGGCCCATGGAAGTGGTGGTGGCACCCCACCGGAGATGGTCTAAAAATATCCGGCACTAGAGCAGCAGCCGCTATTGGCACCAGCACGATAGTGAAACCGTGCCCTGACGGCTAACCACCACCGTGAGCCCTTGCCCTTTCACACCGAAAAAATATTACAATTATCCCCTCTCTTACTTTATGGGACACAGGTTATTTGAAACTGTAAGTGATTTTGGAAAATCCTTTTACACTCCCATATGTGCATTCAGATATACTGCAGGAACGGGTTGCAATTCTAGTGGGCATGGATATGTGCATGATTTTGTTATTTTTAAAAAAAGGTAACTTTAAACTTCAATAATGCATATAAAACATATATAGCCTCAATCAAAATAGATACATACATTTTGAACAGCAAAGAACAAAGATTCAGAAAGTGCATATCCAGGAAGAAGAACTACTTCTGAAAGACAGGAACTGCATCATTGTTAAACTACCTTCAGAAGTCTATCAATAATTCAACTAACAGCTCATGTTAGTAAATTGATTCCATCAAAGATGACTCACAACATGTCCTGTTTGAAATCAAATTGAATCTTCCTAATCAAAGGGAATGATATCAAAACGCAGAAGAACCATACAACTATGATCTACCTGCATCGTGATGTTTGACATCAAATGTGATCTTGTCAAGTACATCTTGACTGAATCCCATTTTGTTGAGGCTCAACTTTCCTTGATACAGATCTAATAACTCGGGAACATCCTTCTGATAAGGAACAATGTAGCTCTTCATGAACACATCCTCAGTTGTTTTCAACAGACTATAAACGCTCAACCTTTTCATCAACCCCTTTGTATTCAAAATCCCGACTACCAGATATCTGGGTTTTATTCTTTTCTCAAGACTGTAATTAAGAAGCTTCGGCTGTCGAGCAACAGCAGCCGGCTTAAAACCCATCTTATTAACAAGAAAATCCATGTTAGCCATGATTTTCTTCTCGGACAATTTCATGCATTGGGGGAACTTTGAAAATGCAGTGTTAATATCAGATTCGGACCAGCCACACCTTCTATAAACTTCCATCTTATGCTTCAGAGTTGGTTCAGACAAAGAACCGAACACTTCCACAGCATATGCGAGCTCTGTTTTGCTTTTGTCAAATCCCATTTTGACAGCCCGGTCAACGTATCCAGCTAGCTTTTCTTCACTTCTACGTGCCAAATCCGGTTTCTTTGCGAACAACGTACCAATACTAGATTCGGGCAACCCAAGTTTTCTCAAGAGCGCAAGTTTGGTAGGAACTGAATGGAACACCCTCGTAGCTTGCGCAATCACTTTGACAACTATTTTATCGGATTGAACAACACCTTTTAAGGAATTATACGAAGGGATGGTACTGTTCTTTAAACTATGACGTAAGATTGTCGGATTAAAGGATAGTATTTCAGCTAAAACAGAAAGAGGAATACCAACGGAACAGAAAAATTCCAGCTTTGGCAACAAGGTTTTCTCCGGGTTGGCTTTAAGAACAGACGGCCAATTTTTCACAAGCCGGCTGATATGAGCATTGGTGAATCCATACTTTCTAAAGAGCTCCAACACTGCATCTGGATTTTTAGAGGATTTGATGCGCACTTTCTCCGATAGACAAAGAGCATCGTCTGACGAGAACCCACATGAGTTGATGAGGTAAGAGGCAGTGAACGATTTCTCTGAGTCATTATCACAAACACCAGGTGATGATGAGAAGAATAACTTCGCAAAGACTGAACTTTGGGGATCAAGAAATTGTGGGCTCCCTTTTGGGGGAATCCAGAGTCTTCTTCTGCAGACGATCGCAAACATTTGGCAACAACCCTCAACGAAAAGCGGTGGATATTCACCAACGCCGCCGCCGGAAGGAAGGGCTGAGACCGTTTTCGTGGGGAAGAAGAACAGTGTTGTGAAAATTATCAAAATCTGTTACTTCCTAATTTTATTTTTCTTTTTAAGTTTCAATCGTCGGTACTTAATAAAAGAAAGGCCGAGCAACTTAATGGACATCAGGTTTATGGGCTAAACCGCTAAGAGCTCGTTTACCTTTATAGATAACAGTGTTTTAGGATTTTAAACCCCTAATTTAACATATTTACTTGGACTTGTTGGAGGCCTGTAGGTAAGCCATGGGCTTGCACTTGCAGTAGTGTGTCAATAAGGAAATTAAGATCTCATATTTGAAGGTGCTATTATACCCATTGCAGCAAACTTTACCATTTTGTCTTGTTATTTGAAATAATTACAAAAATCAATGAAATATTGTGCATAAAAAGATAAAATACTAAGACATTTTTTTAGTAATATTATCAACCTAACCATTACAAAAATATATCAAAGTAAACAACATGACTATTTAAGTAAAATAACCACTCACCTACACCGTCGAAGTAAATATTATTTAATTAGATTTAAACCACTCAAGCCCTTTTAAATAACCAGAATCCTAACAGCTGTAAAAAGTGAAGGAAACATGCCCTAAAGCCCTAACATCCAGGTTCGAATTTCCTGTTATCTCCTATTTTATTCCTATTTATATGCAGTTTACTTTGATTGAAAAGGGTGGTTGAGCTAAATAAACCCCTTTTTCAACCCTTTACTTTAACAGTTCAAAAACCTGACATGAGTTGAAAATGGGTGGCTGATTAGCCACTTCCGAATGCCGTTGCTAGGGATAATTACATTTTTGGTCCTCCAACTATACGACTTATTATCTTTTCGTCCCCGACTGTTCAATTTAACAAAACTGGTCACTGAACTACCACTTTTTTTACACATTTGGTCCCGCCGTCAGTTTTACCGTTAAATGAAACGGAATATGCTTGTTAGCATCAAGCTATTTCATGGAAGAAGCACGGGATTTGTTTGATAAAATTCCTGAACCAGACACTATTTCACATAAGCTATTTTTCCGACAAAATAACCGTGTGGGATTTGTATTTTACACACGAAAACTGTTTTTGGGGCAAAATAACATGTTTGAAAGTGAGCGTTCGTAACAATTTGATGATTTCAAAGATAAACTTAACCTGCAATAACCTTATTGTTAGAATATGAACATCCTGCTGGAGTTGGATACTGAGAACCAGTTATCAGCATGTGGTGCTTGTTAGGACATAAAAACCACAAGAAAGAAGATTGTGAAACTATTTTGAAATTTTTAGGGATGAATTCAAGAAGTAAATTTGGAGGGCAAATGAAAATTTTCGGATAATTTTTACAGAGAAAAGAAAAAAATAAAGTAAAATCAAAACCACCGGCATATTTGATTGCCCCAAGTTTAGAACATATATACAAACATATCATAAATTTAACATTTATATAATACAATTCTTGGAATTTGTCCTTCAAAATCAAAATTTCTAAATTCGTTTATCATATACATCAGGACACAACAATGCTACAGCAAAATTTCATAACCTAAGAAACTCCAAACTGCAGTTGATCTTTCCTTTGAACACATCAGAGAGAGCATAATTAGCTACAATCATTGACCCTGCAACATGGTCTCTATAACTTCGTTTTAGATGGGGAAACTCTCTTCATGCTGTCACGAGTCGTACCTTTACGAGCAGGATTGTAGCTTGGAGGCGTAATAATTCGTTTCTCATCATTGGAGCTCTAGACCATGAGTACTGGATCCCAAACTCCTCGGACTGTGTTCGTGGTGAAAAGGGTCATCGTCGCCCATTTAGGAGGAAGGAATGAGAGAAAAGGTAAAAAACGGCGCCAAAATTAGCCAGAAATTAGTTTTCTGTTTCATTTAACGGTAAAACTGACGGCGGGACCAAATGTGTAAAAAAAGTAGTAGTTCAGTGACCAGTTTTGTTAAATTGAATAGTCGGGGACGAAAAAAGAATAAGTCGTATAGTTGGATGACAAAAAATATAATTATCCCGCCATTGCTATATAAACCGTTGGGTTGATATAAGGTGTAGTTACCTTTTTGTCATCGCCTTTTTCAATTAATTACAAGCATTTGGTTTACAGCTCAGCAGCTGAAAATTTCACCCCAAAACGTTGGACACACTTCCCAATGCAAGGGACATCAAAGTAATTTCATTCTTAAACTGAAGGTTTGCAACTGGGCAAGTAAAAGCTATATCAGATTGGGCTATTGTCAAAGGGCGGGCCTGAACATCAAAGTTAAAAAGGGGCTGGGCTGTATACCCATAAATTTTACTGTTCATAACCCTTATTTAATGGATTACAAACAAGCAAAGTAAACTCACCCCAACTTATATTATTGGACGATTGAGATTAAAAAAATAAATAAATAAATAAATTGTGTTATATAAATAATCAAAAGAATCACTATCTTAATTTCAATCGTTCACAAATTCACTTGCATTGGGTGGATGAAATAGGAGATAGAGCTGGAAAAATAGCATGAAATCCAATGAGTTAGATCCTATTAGATTTAGGAAAATTTCAAATTAATTAATCAAAATTTGATCATAGTTCCTTTAACTTTATATAGTAAATAATAAAAGACAAACCACCCATCGAGTAATCAAATAAATACCTTCCTATAAGTTTTCTTTACTAACCTGATGAAATTAGGCAACTTGTAATTTTTGAAAAATGAAGGTTGGAAAATTATTATTTAAACGGTATAAATTGTTATTATGCAATCCATAGGAGGAACATATGCAAGAAATCTTAAGATATTAAATTTAATCAAAATTTGATTTGTATCATTTACGAATCAAGCTACATAGTTGTATATATGATCCATTTGTTCTCGTTGAATCATACTTGGTCCGGATACGGATTATAAAATCTGTCCTGTTTACTCATTTCTTGAAATGCATGCAAAGAGGCGGCCTTCAAAGATTGCATCTTGATGAATCAAACTCCGACTTTCCCTAATATAGGAAAATTCTAGC
The DNA here is from genome assembly GCA_037501455.1 of Lantana camara. Classification (NCBI taxonomy): domain Eukaryota; kingdom Viridiplantae; phylum Streptophyta; class Magnoliopsida; order Lamiales; family Verbenaceae; genus Lantana; species Lantana camara. The sequence goes on from CM074855.1 coordinate 135,490,293, forward strand.
TCAGACCAGACTTGGCCGAACCCAACCAATTAGAAAGGTAGGTGCATTACACTTGGTATTTGATTGGTCACTCCTCCTAAATTTTCCACCAACCACACGGCAAGTGTAAAACACTCGCCCTCTCATTACATCGGTTTGGCCGAGTCAGGCTCGGGCTAGAATTACCCCACTAATATATGTGTCCAATTACTATGGTTTTCCGTTAATTGGAATAACAAACTATTGATTCTTTTTGCACAACATAAGCAAATTCAAAGGGTGATAATTGTAATTTTAATATGTGATATATATACCACTATGAGAACTACTAATTTTACTATATATATATATATATGCTAAACAATTACTTTTGATTTCGTAAAATGAAGTCAAGCCAGAAGAGATACAACTTTGGTGGCAGAGTGATTGAATTTCCCACTTCCCAGATACTAATTTACCAACATGTTACATATAAGACATCAATTTCTTCTGAAGACAAGTTGGTGCAAAGGGAATGTTGCAGCTATGATCTATCTGCATCGTCGTGTTTGACATCAAATATGATCTTGTCAAGTTCATCTTCACTGAATCCCATCTCCTCGAGACTCAAGTTTCCCCGATACAGATCTAATAACTCGGGCACGTCGTTCTGATAAGGAACAATGTAGCTCTTCATGAACACCTCCTCAGTTGTTTTCAACAAACTGGTTGCCCTCGTCATTTTCTTCGTATTCAAAATTCAGGCCATAAAAAATCTAGGCTTCATTCTTTTGTCAAGACTATAATTGAGAAGCAAAGGGCCATGAGCAATAACAACAAGATTAAGACCCATCTTACGAACAAGAAACTCCATGTTAGCCATGATTTTCTTCTCGGACAATTTCATGCAAATGGGGGACTTAGAAAACGCAGTATTAATATCACATTCAGACCAGCCACACCTTCTATAAACGTCCATCTTATGATTCAGAGTCGATTTAGATAATTCAGCAAACACTGCCATGGCATGAATGAACACCTATGATGCACGGATACGGACACGGCGACACGGACACGACACGACACGACACGGATACGGCGACACGGATTTTTTTTTTTGAATTTCCCACGTGAGGAGTGTCGGACACTTGTGTCCGACACGACACGACACGGCAAAATGATATTTTTAGAAGTGTCCGTGCATCATAGTTGAACACTATTTTGTTTCTAGCAATCCTCATTTCATCAGCCCGATGTACATACTCAACTATTTTCTCGTTACTTTTAACCATTAGGGATGGTGCCCACGAAGGTAACGAAGCAATAGAAGATTCAGGCAATCCTTGTCCTCGCAAGAAGGCAATTTTGGAAGGAATAAACTTGAACGCCATCGTAGGTTGCAAAAGCACCCGAATAACACCTTTTAAGGTATCATACCAAGGAATGATACAGTTCTGTAAACTACGACCTAAGATTGTCGGATTAGAGTATAGTATGTCAGCTAAAACAGGAAGAGGAATACCAATGGAACAGAAGAATTCCAGTTTCGGCAACAAGTTATTTCTCCGGGTTGGCTCTAAGAACAGACCGCCATTTGTTCACAAGCCGGATGATATGAGCATTGGTGAATCTATACATTTTTAGGAACTCTGACACCCCATCGAGATTTTTAGGAGATATGCGCACTGCTCCGCAACAAAAAGTGCATCCTCTGGCGACATCCTACATGAGTTAATGAGATAAGAAGCAGTGAAAAATTTCTCTGAGTCATTTCTACAAACACCTGGTGAGGATAGTATCTTGGAGGAGAATAGCTTCACAAAAACTGCACTTTGGGGATCAAGAAATTGTGGGTCAAGAAAAATGCTCCCTTTTGCGGGAATCCACAGTTTTCTTCTGCAGACGATCGCAAACATTTGGCGAAAACCCTCAAGGGAACGCGATGTATATTCAAGAACGTCGCCTCCGGAAAGGGCTGAGGTCGTTTTCGTGCGGGAAGGAGAACAAGCGCGCATATATTTGAACATCTTATTTTTAAAGGGACGTGTTTAATAGATAAAATGATTGGTTCACTCACAAAATCAAATAAACACTAATGAAATGAAGCAAATTAAAATTTTTGGAACTCTCAGGTATGATGATATTTGTAATATTTTCATTTAGATCGTATAAGTTGTCATTTAATTTAATAAAAGAGATTGTTAAAATTTGATTGGTAATTTGGTATCTTTAACGTATAACATACAAGTGATAGACTTCAAGGACAACTTGATAAAATCATAAAGAATAGGGACCTAACTAAAATTATGAATCTCAACTAGGGACTTAGAAGAGACAAATTTAAAACCGGGGGTTTATGTAAAATGTGAGTCCCATTTTTGGGACTTTTCCCTAATTCCCCGTAGATAGATAGATTTGTGCAAAATAATAATTGTTTTTGTCAGCCTTCAAAACATATAAGTCCCAATTTGTTTCAATGAGGTCCAGGGCTAACAGTTCTAAACTAGAGATTTGTTGTATTGTTATTCTGAAAATTTTGGTTAGCAACTTAGCATCGTCTCTTTGTTGGGATAGTTTTTCACCCAGAGTTTCGTACCTTGTTCGATGTAAATTTTGCAATACGATGGTTTCCTGTTTCTTGTAAAATGCATTTCCTTTAAGAGGACATTATCAGTTGAAAAAGAACAGGAAAGTTTCAGTCAATCACTTGCATATCTCAATTGATTAGCAAAATCCAAGATTGCCATAAGGTTTTGTTACACAGAGAGATTCATGCAAAGTAAGATCAGTCAACTATTAGTACCATAAACGTGTTTGAAATTCGAAGTCTTCTCATTGTCTTCTTGACTCGATCCCATTTCAAGCACACCCAACCTTCCCTTGATATATGTCCAATAACTTAGGAATATGACGCTGATAACGAACAATGTACCTTTTCATTTCGGCATGGTAATGTCGGTCATGATATCTATAAATATGATCGAAATCTTCATTTCGGCAAATGGAAAAACAATTCCCCAAAATCAATTCTATTTCATATTCATAATTCTTCAATTAAATACTTGGTCCAAGCCAACAGAAAGGGCGTCCTTTGACAACAACCCACATGAGTCAATGAGGTAAGAGACGCTGAAAGAGCTCTCTGAATCATTTCTACAAACACCTGGAGGAGAATAACTTCCCAAAGACTGCACTTTTGGGATCAAGAAATTGTAGGCCAAGAAAAATACTCTCTTTGGGGCAAACATTTGACAACAACCCTCAACGGAACGCCGTCAATAGTCACCGATGCCGCCGCCGGAAAAGGCAGAGGTCGTTTTCGAGTGTGAAGGGTAACAAGTGTTGTGAAAATGTGAAGATGTCGCATTCGTCGAATACCGACTTTAATAGGCATATTAAAACAGTCCATATTAAAACATTTTTTAAATAATAAATGATAATTAAATCATTAAAACAAATAGTAATGAAAAGACAAAAACATAATAATTAGCAACCCAAACAAAAAAAATTACTTCTTAAAAATTATGCATATATACTATAAATTTTGGAACTCTTTAAGTATTAAGTTTGTAGTAATTTCATCTAAATGATATAAATTATCATTGTGCAATCCCTACGAGCAGTATTAGAATTTGATTTGTATCTTTAACAAATCAAGCTACATGGTTGTATATATGATCCATTTGTTTCTCATCCGCTCAGACTTAGCCCGAATACGGATTAAAACCCGTCTCGTTTACTCGTTTCTTTAATGCATGCGAAAGAGGAGGCAACAAATTACTCCTACAAAGATTGCATCTTGATGAATCAAACTTCAACTTTCCCTGATATATGTCCAATAACTACAGAATAATATGTATATTAAACATAGTCTCGTACGGTGCAAAGAACTGCAACCACTAACGTACCTATGTAACAAAAGCTATAGTATCGATGACCAGGGTATCAAGCAAGATGAGCTGAAAAAACTATGAGAATATTTCTACGTGTGCCTAACAAAATGATCAGGAAAAGTAATAATTTGTCAGCATTTCAAAAACTCAAGTTAATTCCAGCAATGTTCCAGTATCTAACAACCAACAAGCTACATAAGACATGAATTCGTTCTGTAGATAAGTTCATGCAAGGGGAATGATCTCAAAACACAGAAGAATCATACAATTATGGTCTATCTGCATCGTCGTGTTTGACGTCAAATATGATCTTGTCGAATTCATCTTGACTAATCCCATCTTGTCGAGACTTAAGTTTCCTCGATACAGATCTAATAACTCGGGAATATCATTCTGATAGCGAAGAATGTAGCTCTTCATGAACACCTCCTCATTTGGTATCAACAACTTGATTGCGCTCACAATTTTCTTCGACCCCTTTGTACTCAAGATTCTGGCAATCAAAAATCTAGGCTTCAATCTCTTGTCAAGACTATAACTGAGAAGCCAAGGGCAATGAGCAACATCAATGGGATTAAGACCCATCTTACGAACAAGAAAATCCATATTAGCCATGATTTTCTTCTCTGAATATTTCATGCAAAGGGGGAACTTTGAAAATGCAGTGTCAATATCAGATTAGGACCAGCCACTCCTTCTATAAACATCCATCTTATTCTTCAGAGTTGATTCAGATAACTCTGCAAACACTTCGATGGCTTTAATGAACACTATTTTGTTTTTATCAATTCCCATTTTGACAGCCCGATCAACGCATGCAGCTAGCCTTTCTTCACTATTATACGCCAAACGCGGTCTCTGCACGAAAGAAGCAATAATAGATTCGGGCAGCCCTAGTTTTCTCAAGAGCCCAATTTTGGTAGGAATGGTCTTGAACGCCATCTTAGTTTGCACAAGCGCCCAAACAACTCTTTCATCGGATTGAACAACACCTTTTACGGTATTATACCAAGGGATGATACTGTTCTTTAAACTATTACGTAAGATTGTTGGATTAAACGATAGTATGTCAGCTAAAACAGGAAGAGGAATACCAATGGAACAGAAGAATTCCAGTTTCGGCAACAAGTTTTTCTCCGGCTTGAATCTAAGAACAGAGGGCAATTTGTTCACAGGCCGGACGATATCAGAATCGGAGAATCCATACTTCCTCAGGAGCTCTAACACCGCATCGGGATTTTTTAGGGGATTTGATGCGCACTTGCTCCGCTACAGAAAGGGCATCCTCTGGCGACAAACCTACATGAGTTAATGAGGTAAGACAGGGTCAAAGATCTCTCTGAGTCATTTCTACAAACACCTGGTGATGATGATGTCTTGGAGGAGAATAACTTGACAAAGACTGCATTTTGAGGATCAAAAAGTTGCGGGCCTAGAAAAATTGTCACTTTTGAAGGCACCCACATCGCCCCTTTCCTGTATATAACTGCAAACATGGATTTAACGGATGAAACTTGGCTGCAAGATTTACGAATGCCGCCGTGGAAAGAGCTGCGCTGCCATCTCGTCGGGAAGTAAAAGGTCGTCAATAAATTATATAATAAGATTTAGTAAAAATTATTTCCACCTACCTTTAGCTTTGAACTAATTATAACTTATGGACCTAATTATAAGTCGGTCCCTATTATTTAAGTATTTACCATATAATTCATAAATTTTACATTCTATTTAAGGTCCGTAATGATCATTAGAGTTCTATCAAGTTGATCAGTTGTCCTTTCGAAATTCTAAAAAGAATAGAGATTGTTTTGTTATTAAAAAAAGTTATAAGGATGTATTTGTATTTGTAATAGATTAATCTAAATTGATTGACTACCTCCATGTTGCTAGCAAATACCACTATTTTTGGTTTTGGATCTTCCAAATCATTCCCCCAGGAGATCTGGACCCCTTTTTTTTTTCTGATCCTTCGAGAAAAAGATTCATTCTCTTTATAAAAAATAGGAGGTAGAACCAATAAAGATTTCTTTTTCGATTCATCCCTGGCCTCATTCAAGAATTGTTTTTGATCCAATCTAGAGGCAATTTATGATGGAAAACTAACCAACCTAACGAAATCATAACGGACATCAGAACCTCAATTCGAATGTAAAATTTATAAACTACATGGTAAATATGAAAAGAATAGGGATTGAGTCGTAATTAAACCTTATTCCAAAATTTATGTGGTTCAAAAGATAAAACGTGTAACTACATATACATCCTGTTTTCATAATTGATTCCTACTTCCTAAGAATACTTCACTTAAGTGCTTTTTGTTTCTTTTAAATTTAAAACAGAACTCTAATTCATAAGGGATCAAATGCTTAATCGCAATAATTCATCGGTGTTACATGTTTTATATGTCTATGTATTTATGAATAATTCATCAGTGTTACATGTTTTATATTTTATGTATTTATTACCGGAAGAAAAAGTTTTATATTTTAATCGTTGGATCCGGTTCGAATTCATAATGTGACTTGCAATAAAAATGCCATTATGAAGGGTTAAATGGTTTACCGGTAATTGGAATCACAAACTTATTGGTTCTTTTGCTACGGCATAAGCAAATTCGAAGGGTGGTAAGTGTAATTTTAATATGTGATGTACCACTCTGAGAACTAGTGTTCTACTATTTATAGATGCTAAACACTACTTTTGATTTCGTAACATGAAGTAATTGAACAAATTAAATAGAAGTCATGAATTTCTGTCCAACTTAGCTCAAGATACACGGGTAGCATTTCAGTCCGCTCGAAGACAAGTTCATGCAAAGGGAATGATCTCAAAACGCAGAAGAATCATGCAGCTATGATCTATCTGCATCATCGTGTTTGATGTCAAATATGATCTTGTCAAGTTCATCTTGACTGAATCCCACTTCGTCGAAACTCAAGTTTCCTCGATACAGATCTAATAACTCTGGAACATCGTTCTGATAATGAACAATGTAGCTCTTCATGAACACCTCCTCCATTGGTATAAACAAAGTGGTTGCACTCACCATTTTCTTCAACCCCTTTGTATTCAAGATTCTGGCAATCAAAAATCTAGGCTTCATTCTTTTGTCAAGACTATAACTGAGAAGTGAAGGGCAATGAGCAATAGCAGCAGGCTTAAGACCCATCTTATTAACAAGAAAGTCCATGTTAGCCATGATTTTCTTCTCCGAAAAATTCATGCATAGTGGGAACTTTGACAAAGCAGTGTTAATATCAGATTCGGACCAGCCACACCTTCTATAAACTTCCATCTTATGCTTTAGAGTTGATTCAGATAACTCAGCTAACACTTCAATGGCGTGAGTGAACACGATTTTGTTTTTATCAATCCCCATTTCAGCAGCCCCACGTATGCACGCAGCTATTTTCTCGTTACTATTAAGCATCAATGATGGTAAACGTGAAAGTAACGAAGCAATAGAAGATTCAGGCAATCCTTGTCCTCTCAAGAGGGCAATTTTGGAAGGAATTGATTTGAACGACTTAGTAGCTCTCGAAAGCACTCGAACAACTTTTTCATCGGATTGAACAACGCCTTTTAAGGTATTATACCAAGGGATGATAACGTTCTTTAAACTATGATGTAAGATTGTTGGGTTAAAGGATAGTATTTCAGCTAAAACAGGAAGAGGAACACCGATGGAACATAAAAACTCCAGCTTCGGCAGCAAGGTTTTCTCCGGCTTGGCTTTAAGAATAGGTGGCCATTTGTTCACAAGCCGGACGATATGAGCATTGGTGAATCCATACTTTATAAAGAGCTCCAACACTGCATCGGGTTTTTTAGAGGATTTGATGCGCACTTTCTCCGATAAAGAAAGAGCATCCTCTGACAAGAACCCACATGAGTTAATGAGGTAAGAGGCAGTGAAAGATTTCTCTGAGTCATTTCCATAAACACTTGGCGCCGATTTCTTGGAGGAGAATGACTTGACAAAGACATAATTTTGGGGATAAAAAGAATGTGGGCCAAGAAAACTGCTCCCTTTTGGGAGAGTCCACAGTCTTCTTCTGTAGACGATCGCAAACATTTGGCCAGAACAACCCTCAACGTAAAGTGGTGGATATTCACGAACGCCGCCTCCGCCGTCCCAAAAGGGCTGAGGTCGTTTTTGTTGGGGAACGAGAACTAGTGCTGTGAAAAATGTGAAAAGATATATATATAGAGAGTTAATTGCGCCAAAAACCCTGTGTTTTGGCTAATTGGCACGAAAGACCCTGTGTTTCAATAATTAGCATGAAAAACCCTGTGAATTTAAAAAATTGCTCACCGCCTCCCTCTAACCATCAGAATGTATTAAGTGGATTGAAATGTCAGTTTTGCCCTTAGCTGAATTAACCCCCCCGTAAACCAACACTCAGTCATTTTTCCCAAATTCAAAATCGTTTCGCTTTCCTTGCGAAAAACCCTAGGTTTGAAGATTGCTCAATGTCCATGAATCTGAGGTTGGGGGTGTGAATTTTCACGGTGTGTGTTTACGTTAGTGTTACGAAGACATTTTTGAGCAATTTGGGCCGATTGCTTATTCCGCTACAGGTAATGTCATTCAGTTTCCCGTGATGTTGAAATTTTTTCGCTTTTTTGAATTTTATCTGGGTTTGTTCTTTGTCTATTTTGGAATGAGAGTTGTTGTTGACACCCATGGACGTTTAATGCACTTGATGTTGATGGAAAGGAGATTCCAATTGTTAGAGATCCTAAAGAGCCTGTCCCCCTAAAGCATCTCACATTTCCTGGGTTCCCTGCTAAGAATAATGAAGAACCTATGATAACACAAGAACATGGAGTTGTTCCAGATCCAGTGGTTACAGAAGATCCAGTGGTTACTCAAGAACATGGAGCTGTTCCAGATCATACAGCAAATGTAGATGACGAAGATCAGTATAACTTCCTTAATGAGCAGTTTGAACTCCACCCTGATGAGGACCAGTACTTTGGTGAAGAACCTGGTGATGAAGTCCCAATATCAGAGCAACAACAACCTATGAGGAAATCAAAACAGAGGAAAGAGCAACAACAACCTATTAGGAAATCAAAACATAGGAAAAACAGTAAAGAACAAGTGGTCAATGATCCTGAAGTCCCAATATCAAAGCAGCAACAACCTGTAAGGACATCAAGACATAGCAAAAAAAGAAAAGAGCCAGTGATTAATGATCCTGATCCAGAGGACAGTCCAGGGAGTGATGATGACTATGAAGAGTCAGATTTTGAAGACTCTGAATCAAGTGAATCTGATGTAGGTGATTTCCCAGAGGAGGCATTGGATGACATTGAAGGTAGTTCTGAGGATGATATATTCGAGGAAAGAGACACAAGCAAAGCTGCCAGGACAGCAAAATTGAACAGCATGAGACAGAGAAATAAAAGGAAAAAACAAAAACAGAAAATGAAGAATGTTGTTGATGATGATAAAGGGTGGTACAGTGAGAATGAGCAAGATGAAAGATTTGATGAACAACCTCTTTCTGATGATGAGGCACCAAGAAGAAATCCTCATTGGAGAGAGGGTGACAGTGTGGCTAACATGAAGTGGTGTGTTGGATATGAGTTTGACAGTGTGCAGGTATTATGTTTCTTACATTATTGATATGTGTGTATGTGTTGTTGTGTATATTTAAAATCTTCTCACATGTATTCTGATATGTGTGTATGTGTTGATGTGAAGGTGTACAAAAAGGTTTTGATTGACTGGAGCATTGTGAATGGATATGTGTTAGATTTCATTAAGTCTGAAAAAAAGAGGGTTACAGCGGGATGTATGGATGAACATTGCAAATGGAGGATGCATGCATCATGTAAGCAGAACAACACTAAATTTCAGGTGAAAACTTTGAAAGGAAAACACACATGTCCAAGAAAGGGGGAAAATTTTAGGGCCAGGGCTGCATATATTGGTGAGAAGATGGAGCAGACAATTAGGGAGACTCCAAATGTCACCATTGCACAATTTGAGAGAATTATTCAAAGGGTCTTAGGAGTACAGGTCTCATACTGGATAGCTTTAAGGGCTAAGAAGGTTGCTGTTGATAGGATCAGGGGTGATTATGAGAAAGAGTTTCAGATGCTGTGGAACTATGGTGCAACTGTCTTAGCAAAGAATCCTGGAAGCAAGATCATCATCAAGAAGAAGCAGGATTTTGAACCTCCAGTTTTTGAGAAGATGTATTACTCTTTGAAGGCAATGACTACTGGGTTTGTGGCTGGTTGCAGACCAATAATTGGCCTTGATGGTTGTTTCATCAAGAACGTATATGGGGGTCAACTTCTGAGTGCAGTGGGCAAGGATGGGAATGACAATCTGTTCCCTATTGCATTTGCATATGTTAGGACTGAAAACTATGAAAATTGGGTTTGGTTTCTAGAGGAGTTGCTGATGGACATAGGAGGTTTGTATGAGGACAGATGGACTTTTATCTCTGACAGACAGAAAGGCTTGATTGATGCAGTTTCTAGAGTATGCCCAGGAAGTGAGCACAGGTTCTGCCTAAGGCACATGTACCAGAACTTCTACAAGACATGGAAGAGTCAAGACTTGAAGACTCTTTTCTGGAAAGCAGCCTCAGCAGGAACCAAAGAAGAATGGATGGCTATTATGAAACAGATTGAGGAGTTTGATCCTAAAGTGGATGACAGAGTACAAACTGCTTATGAATGGCTGTCCAAGATTCCACCAGAGCACTGGGCCAGATCACACTTCAAAACCAACTGTAAGTCTGATGTTTTGGTAAATAACATCTGTGAGTCTTTTAATAGCATGATCCTACCATGTAGGGACTTACCTGTGATTAAGATGTTTGAGTGGATTAGAAAGAGATTGATAACTAGGTTGCAAGTTAAGAAAGAGGGTATGGAGAAGTATGATGGAAGAATATGCCCAAATATTAGGAAAAAAATAAATGATCAATGTGATTTAGCTAGGGACTGTTTCCCTACTTGGTGTGGAAGAATGGAATTTCAGGTTGATGAGAATGAGGACCAATTTGTGGTCAAGCTGGATTCAAGGACATGTACCTGTGGCATGTTTCAACTAAATGGCTATCCATGCAAGCATGCCTGTACATCAATCACAAATAGGAGAATGGACTTGGATGATTTTGTGGATGAGTGTTACACTAAGGACACTTACTTGAGGGCTTATGCTGAAATGATCCATGGGGTTCCTGGTAGTAAACACTATATCCAGGTTGATGTTGCACCTCTAGGACCTCCACATTTCACAAGGAAAATGGGAAGACCAAAAAAACAAAGGAGAAAGAGTGCTGATGAGGTCAGTTCTGCTGGACCAAGAAATGGTCTCACCCACACTTGCCAAAACTGTTTGGTTGTAGGTCATAACAAAAGATCGTGCAAAAATCAAACACATCCACATTCAAAGTACTACAAGGTATACACACTTCACATTTCATAATTATTTTCCTACTTCACAATACATATTATTTATACTTACAGTTTACCTAATTATGGTAGGGAGAAAGTGGAGGAGGTGGACACAGTGGAGGAGGTGCACCATCTTCTGCCTCAGCCCCAACTGTTACACCAAGGCCCATGGCACCAACTGCTGGAACTTCATCATCAATGCCTAGATCTATGCCAAGACATCCACAATCCAATTCTCCAAGCTCAGCTTCAACCACTGGAACTCCAGCCTCAAGAGCAACCATTTCTTCAGCACAACCTATCCAGCAAACATCAAGGAAAGAAAGGGTTAGAAAACCCACAGAGAGTCAGGTGTTCCAGAGGACAAAGGAAAGATCTAAGGAGAAGAGGAATCCACACCTTTGAAGTTCTATATCTGTGGATCTGAAAGTTCTTGTTTATGCTACTGTTTTTTTTTTTTTTTTGGTTTTTGAAACAATATTGTCCCTTTTGGTTTGGGCCCCAATGTGTTTTTTGTGATAAAACATTGATGGAGGTGGATGTAAGATTCCCTTGTCTGCCATTTCTATCACATTGTGGGGACCATGGTTGTTGGCATTTGTTAATGCCCTTTGCAGACTATGTTTGACTTATATTGTTGGTTTGAATGAATAGCTTCTCCTAGCCTTTATTAGGTAATATCACACTGCAGTGGTTGGCTTTTATTGTTGGCTTTTATCATGCTGTAGTTTATATTAGAGTAAAAACATAATCAAAGTTTACCGGGTTTACGTTGCATCTTTAACATCTTATAGGGTTTTCTGGGCAACTTTCAGAACTTACAGGGTTTTCTGGGCAATGATTTTTATAACATAAAAAACGGACATTCATATTCAAACCAAGATCAATTACACTGCAGAAATTTTACAGCACTTCATTTCTTCAACACGACAATACATAGAGTGAAAAGCAAAAACACACACATGACCCATAACATTACATTGACATTGACATTCACATCCTTTGAGTTATCAGCTTTCGTAGATCTCCCATGAACATTTGAGGACCTTGATACCACTTCAACCTCATCTTCTTCTTCAAAGTCTTCATATGCTTCCAACGGTGGCTGAATAGGATTAAACCAAGAAAAAAATTTACATGTATGATTTGGGCAGCAACAATACAACATTCCTTTGGTTGGCTTGTTGTATGACTCCACAACTCTAATGGCTGCCTTCAATCGACAATCACACTGCGGTGGAGGAAGGTACCTAACAACACATTCTTGTTTCCTTCTTCTCAGTTGTGGGCTCTCGGAATTTGTTGACATTTTTTTTCCTTTTTTGAAGTTACTGACAGCCAGAGGGGGATGGAAGAAGATGATAATTGCCTTTTCCTTCTTTTATGCAGTTAGGGTTTCAACCAAACGAGAGGATGAAGAGGGTGATGAGTGCCTTTTACCTTTATTCAGATACAGAGGGGTATAAATGTCTTTTGACAGCCAGTAAGTGCAAAAATATGTAATACCAGCTGCAATTACAGCGCGTGTGACAACAATCGCGCACGGAGGGTTCTCCGTGATAATTAAAGTAATTCACAGGGTTTTCTACACTAATTGTTGAAACACAGGGTTCAGAGCGCTAATTAGACATAACACAGGGGGTATCCAAGCAAAAAACCCTATATATATATATAATTAAATTAAATTCTTTATATTAATATTTATTTTGTAATTATCTTTAATATAATTATAATAAATCAATCAATAAATAAGATATACAGTAAATTAGATTAGTACAAAAAATAATAGTTAACTTCAACATTAAAACACATGAAAAAGGATAATTAAAAATATTGGAGTGAATTGAAAAAATAAAATAAAAAATAATACATCGCCACCTGGTGCAATAAAAAAGAAAAAAAATTTAATTACCTTCTAGAGTAAAAGGATAACTTTAAAGTTTCTCACTTAATATAAATTATAGATGATTACTAAATCTTTAAAACTAATAAAAAGACAAAAACATTATAATTAGCAACAAAAACTTACTATTTAACAATCATGTATATGTGGCCTAACTAGATTTGATATTTGTTCTCTCTTTTTTCTTTTAAGCCAAAGATATTCGATCAAGTCGTTACCTTGAAAAAAGAAGAACTCGTAACCACTCGAACCACACGCTGTTGGCTTAAAATTTATTTTCTCCTAGTTTCTTAACGTTCATTCAACTTTATATTAGCGTACCAAAAAAAAATCAACTTTATATCATAAATAATAAAAAGAAAAGCCCTCCATCAAGTAATTGGGGAGTAGGGAAAGACCATTGAGATTTTCTTTACGAACCCTATTGAAATAAAGAAATTTACAATTTTTGAAACTTCAAGTATAAATTAGAGAAAATTGTATTTTTGGTCCCATAGGAAATAGGTGAAATTTTTTTTGGTCCCGTAGTTTTTAAATCATCCCGTACTTTTAGTTTTTCGACAAATGTAGTCCCAAAGTGAAAAAAAATTCAATATTAGTCCCAAAAAATTTAGAAATATATATTTATAATATTTTTTCTTAATTAAAAAGTACATATCAAATATTAGGAAAATTTTAAAAGAATACCAACCACATGATATGCATTTTATTTTTATAATAAATAATAAGTTATTACATTTTAAAATATAAGTATTACTTTAAAATTATAAAATAAAAATATATACATAATAACATAAATAATAAAATAATCTTCAATATTGCATTTAGTTAAAAATATGTAAAATAAAAAATTGAAAATAATTAATATTTACAATACTTAAATATTTCTTATATATATATAACATTGTATTCATTTAAAATAATTAACTTTGGATTTAGTTAAAATTGAAAATAACATAAAATTTATATATATTTTATTCAGTAATATAATATTAATTAAAAAATTAAAAAGTAATTAATAGCCATATATATTTAATGATAATTCAAAAATAACATCAATATTTTATTTTCAATTAGTAGCCATATATATTAATTATTTTCAATTTTTTATTTTATATATTTTTAACTAAATGCAATATTGAAGATTATTTTATTAATTATGTTACTATATATATGTTTTTATTCTTTTATTTTATAATTTTAAAGTAATACTTATACTTTAAAATGTAATAATTTATTATTTATTATAAAAATAAAATGCATATCTTGTGGTTGGTATTCTTTTAAATTTTTCCTAATATTTGATATGTATTTTTTAATTAAGGAAAAATATTATAAATATATATTTCTAAATTTTTTGGGACTAATATTGAAAAAATTGACTAATATTGAAAAAATTTCACTTTGGACTACATTTGTCGAAAAACTAAAAGTATGGGACGATTTAAAAACTACGAGACCAAAAAAAAATTGACCTATATCCTATGGGACCAAAAATGCAATTTTCTCATTATAATATTTTCGTCTAAGACTGTATAAAACTATAAATTATCACTATGCAATCGGTAGGAGGAACATACCCAAGAAACAGTGAAATTGTCATTATGCAATCCGTACCGTGTTTTAGAGTTGAGAAGTTAAAAATAGTTTTTTTTTTCCATCTATTTTGAAGTTCCTCTGCAATTACAGTAGCTATTTGTAAAGACAAATTACCCTGTAATGGCATTCTGTATATCAATACTCCATAGACATCTGTAGTCTCTTTCTTCGCTGAGATAGTGACATAGTGTACTACGCAATTGTTGCAGTGTCATTCTGGGCAACAAGAGATGCATTTCAAGCTTCTAAAGTCTAAACTAGGCAATTGTTGCAGTGTCATTCTGAAAATTTTGGTTCGGAACTTAGCATCATCTCTTTGTTTCGGGGACATATTCCCACACAGAGTTTTGTACCTGCTTCGACATAAATTTCAGGAGACAATGGATGGATCGGTGCTTCTTGACAAATATATGTCTTTGAGAGAGGACATTATCAGTTGAAAAAGAAAAGGAAATTTTTTGCAATTACTTACATATCTCAATCGATCAGCAAAATCCAAGATTGTCATAAGGTTTTGTTACATAAACAGAGATTCATGCAAAGTAAGAATATTCAACTATCATCATCAATGTATTTGAAATTCAAGTCTTCTCAATCTCTTCTTGGCACAATCCAATTTCAAGGGCACTCACCCTTCCTTGATATATGTCCAATAACTTAGGAATATCACGCTGATAAGGAACAATGTACCTTTTCAAGAACAGCGCCTCACCTATTCGCAACAAATAAAGTGCAGCAGGCATCTTTTTCAACCCCTTCTCATCCAACATTTTAGCAACCAAATACCTTGGCTTCATTCTTTTCTCAAGACAAAAGCCAATAACCTTAGGGCGTCGAGCAACAGCAGCAGGATTGAGACCCATCTTGTTAACAAGAAAGTTCATATTAGCCATGATTTTGTTCTCAGAATATCTCATGCAAAAGGGGAACTTTGAAAACGCAGTGTTAATATCGGATTCGGACCAGCCACACCTTATATAAACGTTCATCTTATGCTTCAGATAACTCAGCAAACACTCCCATGGCGTTAGTGAACACTGTTTTGTTCTTATCAATCCCCATTGCAGCAGCCCAATGTACGCACACAGCTACTTTCTCGTTACTATTAACCATCAAAGATGGTGTTCTTGAAAGTAACGAAGCAATAGAAGATTCAGGCAATCTTTGTTCTCGCAAGAGGGTAAATTTGGAAGGAATGGACTTAAACACCTTCGTAGGTTGCAAAAGCACCCGAAGTACTCTTTCATCGAATCGAATAACAACTTTTAAGGCATTATACCAAGGGATAATAAGGTTCTTTAAACTATAAGTTAACATTGTCGGATTAAAGGATAGTCTTTCAGCTAAAACGGGATGAGGGATACCAGTGGAACAGAAGAATTCCATCTTCGGCGACAAGGTTTTCTCCGGGTTGGCTCTAAGAACGGGCGGCCATTTCTTCACAAGCCGGATGATATCAGCATCGTTGAATCCATACTTTCTAAAGAGCTCCAACACTGCATCGGGATTTTCAGAGGACTCAATGCGCACCTTCTCTGATAAAGAAAGGGCATCCTCTGGCAACATCCTAAACGAGTTAATGAGGTAAGACACAGCGAAAGATTTCTCTGAGTCATTTCTTCGAACACCTGGTTGTTGATCTCTTGGAGGAGAATGGCTTGATAAAGACTACGTATTGAGGCTCAAAATTTTGTGGGCCAACAAAAATGCTCACTTTTGGATGAATCCAGAGTCTTCTTCTGCAGATGATCGCCAACATTTGGCAAGAAGAACCCTCAAGGAAACTACTGCTGTCAAAAATGTGAAGATGTCGCTTCCGCCAAAAATTTTAATATGCTTGGATTCCTACTATGATTCAAACAATTAATAATAACTAGTAATTGTGGCACACTCGTTGAGTTGAGTGTGCAAATTAATTTTTTTTTATGATTTAAATATATTAAAAAAAATTTATATTAATATATATTTTATAATTATTTTTAATATATTTATTAAAATATAATAAATAAATAGCATGAAAATATAATATACCAAACAACATTATGTTTAAAAAAAGATAATAATGATATATAAAAGAAAAAAAATTAAAATGAGATAAGAGAAAAGATAAGTTAGAAATATATTTTTGAAGTGATAAAATAAACAAATAGAGAAAAAAAAAGAGAAAAGAATGTGAGAGAAGAAAACGAATAAACATAAATAAAGGAAAAAAAAAGAGAAATTTAAAAATAAGAAAAGAGGACACCAAGATACCACAATTCGGTATCACGCTTAATAATAGAGTATAGTGATTTAAATATATTAAAAAAAAATTATATTAATATATATTTTATAATTATTTTTAATATATTTATTAAATTATAATAAATAAATAGCATGAAAAGATAATATACGAAACAACATTATCTTTAAAAAAAGATAAAAATTATAAATAAAAAAAAAAAAATTAAAATGAGATAAGAGTGATGAGGTCAAAATACGCTCATCCCACGTTTGGACACGTGGCAACTCAAGAAGACGACACCTGTCCTCTTGTGATTAAGGCTATTATACACGAGCGCTCAGACCCTCAAGCGTCAAGGACACGTGTCAACTCTGCTATGCGTACGAGTGACCAACATCGCCGCTCTACCACGAGCGCGAATTCATTCTACATGGATAACGTTCCAATCAGTCAACGGAGCCCTCTTCGAGCGCTACACTCCCTCAGGGAGGCTTCCACTCCAACTTATTACATGAGCCTTGGCCTTCATCCCCTAGCGGATTCCTTGGTCTCCAAGGCTCTTGGTTGACACGAGCGCGCTCTTAAGCCCTCGTTACCAACCCCTAGAACGGCTCTCTGACACCCCGTACATGCCCGCGCACCTGCCACTGTTGCCCACACTAACTTCCACCAGCTTTTGCAGAAGATTCCTCCTAGGTTTCTCTCTCGCAACGCCACGTGTTAGGGCAACATTCGGCCAGGACCACACAATACAAATGACTAAAGGGTCCCTGACCCTCAACTATAAATATGCGAGTTCATCTCCTTCACTGTAAACAACTTCCATTACAGCAACTCTGTACTTAGCGTTTTCTCTCTTTCAGATCTTCGTTTGACTTGAGCGTCAGAGAGCCAAACTGGGAATCACCCCCAGTTCCCCCAGCTTGGCCTTCTGACTTTTGTCTGTGTGTTTGTCCTAGCAGGTAGAACCCCCATCTTTTCCGGCGATCTTCCAGTGGTTTTCTCACCTAAACAAATTCTAAAGTGATTGGACTCTGTACCTCATATTGAGACCCATCATTTTTGGCGCCGTCTGTGGGAAACCAGCTCTCAACCCGTTTCTTCCTTTCTGCTAGTTGAAAAGCAAGCACCCAGAATCTTCCCTAGTCATGGTGGCTACAAGACCAGGAGCTGTGGGAGGAGGAGAAAACCCTTCCCAGGATGCCAACATTGTTGTTCCCTCCGTCGTCGCTGGAGGGGCACCACCACTTTCCACCTCCGCTGGTGGAGCACCTCCTGCCGGAGTTGTGACCCCGCCCGCAGAATCTACGGTTCCACCACTAGCGCCACCAGCACCGCCCGTTCCAAGCACCGTTGGAGGTGCCTCCCTCTCTGTTCTTCCGCAGCTTCCCCAGAACCCTTGGATCCCTACTTACGCGAATCCGGGAGGCCAACCCTACATGATGCCGCCGCCGAGATACACGCTTACCCCCACCGTCATGATGCCGCCGGTTCAGCCCTATCACGCGGGCCAGATCCAGCTCCCGGTAGTGATCCCCAGGGAGATTGAAGGGGTGGAGTTACCCCCCTCTAACTCCTCAGCAGTTAAGGGCTCTTTACGCTCAATGTGAGGTTCAGGAGGCCCAAGGGGCATGGGAGAAGTTTCACTCCATGTATTTCCTCTCCGGGCAGACCACTCAAATTGCCCCTCCTTTAGGCGGATTACAGACATATCCGTTCAGGGAGGCCCAGGCCGTCCTAAGGGCACAACCGCCGCCCCCGCCTGCTAAAGAGACGCCTAACCAGGACGAAAATGAGTGTCCCCCTGTGGGCAGGAGCAGAGAGCCCACTGAGAGAGTCAATGAAAATGAAGGTGACTCTCATGCCTCCAAAAGGGCTTCCCGAGCCACAAAGCAAGGGGGTAAAGAAGGAGATGTAAATCCTAATCTCCTCGCGGCTGTACAAGACCAGCTGCAGGGGATAAAGGATATGGTTAGACAGCTCTCTCGAGCGCGGTCTAAGATCTCCCACAGCAGGGATGAACGAGCCGACGCCAGAGACGCTCGTCACAAAGACCGCCAGCCATGGGTCCCCCACCTCAAGGAGCAGGAGGAGAACTTCTGCACTTATGAATATCATCCGTTGGCGAGGGGCTCCCCCCTCGTGGAAGAAGTTTTGATGGCCCAAGCAGGAATGGCCAAAATCCCCACCTCCGTCAATCGCTACGACGGAACAACGGATCCAGCAGAACACCTGGATCATTTTCTACACCTGATGCACTTATATGAGCATTCGAGCCACTACTGGGCCAAAGTCTTTGTCACTTCCCTAGTGGGAATGGCTCAAGAATGGTACAAGCGATTGCCGCCACGCTCGATACATTCATATCAAGAGTTGACCAACGCTTTCCTCAACCACTTCAATTCTTTGAAGGCTCCCGTCACTGCACCCACTGCCCTCTACAACATAGTGCAAGGCAAGAATGAGTCTCTTCGCTCGTTCTTCGCCCGCTTCAACAAGGAGATCTTGCAAGTGGAGAGGCCTTCCATGGATTTCTTGATCCCAGTGCTCTTTCAGGCTGTGGATCACAAGCAGTACGTGAGCAAAAAGTTTGCCGATGCCATCGTGGAAAGAAGGCCTGGAACCCTCATGACCTTAAGTTGCCGAGCCGTTCTTTGCGCTCGAAGATATGTATGGGACGAATGGGCCCCGGCACCACAGCCCAGTGAGACACGAACGTCCCTAGGAGTGGGTCCGGGAAGTTGTTATAAAAAAGGAGCACAAGAAATCGCCCCCGCCTCCTCGCTGTTTCGAGCGCATCCCACTTACAAGGCCAAACTCCAAAGTTTATAACCTCTCCGACAAAAACCTCTTCAAGAGACCTGTCAAAATGAGGGAGACAGAGGTATTGCGGCGCTCGAACAAATATTGTGCTTTCCACAAGCGAAAGGGGCACGACACGGATGAATGCCGCCAGCTGGAAGGGGAAATTCAAAGGCTCGTCGCGGGGGGCCATTTGAAAGAGTTTGTGAAAATTTTGGAGCGCTATGACGAGCGCTGTCATGATCGTTCAAGAGAAAGGAGGAGGAGCCCGTCGCGCTCAAGAAGCCCGCGAGGGAGAGGCCCTCATGAGAGCAGCCATCGCAACAAAGGGAAAGCTCCTGAGCAAGAAAATATCCCTTTCACGGTCATCAACATGATAGCAGGGGTTCCTCTCGAGGAGATTCTAACGCTGCCCGGTAACGGTACGTCCGGAGTTATGACCAACGCCCATCAATACCCAAATCAGTCTACTCCATCCAAGAGGCCAGAGATCCGCGCTCGAAAGAAAATAAGGTGATAGGGACTTAGAGCATATTGTAACGCCCCATGGGGACAGTGAAACCTCTGATTGCCCCATGGTGGTTAGCATAGATGTCCACAATCACGTTGTAAAGAGGGTGTTAGTGGATAGTGGAAGCTCTGTTAACGTTTTGCCCTACTCCACGTTCCTGAAAATGAATGTTACAAACATCCCGCTCGAAACCTCTCAAAACAACCCTCATTGGCTTTGGAGGTTCCGAGGTCGTCCCACGAGGGCAAATTCGCTTGGCCACTTCATTCGGCCGAGCCCCGCAGCGCAAAACGCTCATGGTCACATATGCAGTGGTGGAGATTGATATTCCTTATAACATGATAATCGGGCGACCAGCCCTCGTTGAGTTCAAAGCTATTATCTCCACCCACCACCAGAAAATCAAATTCCCCACCCCTGAGGGCGTTGGAGAAGTTCTGTGCAACGTACGAGAGGCCTGGGAATGCTACATGTTATCCCTTAGAAAGCCTAAGGCAGAAAAAACCTTCCAAATCGGGTCCACCAAGAAATCCGTCGACTTCCCCAATCTAGACGAGGATGGTCCCGTGCGCAAGAGGGCCAAGTTGAATAAGAAAAAGAACAAGAAGAAAGATCCCAGCGCCAAAGGCTCCATCGAAAGTGCTCCGCCAGGGACAATAGAAGAACCCTCCTCTGAGGGAGATGAGCGTGAGGGTGACGAGCCCCTTAATGATGGATGTTTGACAGGAAAAAAGAGGGCGCTCGAGCTTCCCCGTCCAGAAGTAAGGATCGAGCCCTTAGAAAAATTCCTTACTATTGAGCTAGAACCAGGGAATAAGGATAAAACTACTCAGATTGGGTCCAAACTCTCTGGACCCTCACAGATTATGATGATCGACTTCCTCAGAGAAAACATAGACGTTTTTGCTTGGAAAGCATCTGACCTTACAGGGATTGACCCGAGAGTCATAGTCCACAGGCTTAACGTGGATCCCTCGTTTAAACACATAAAGCAGAAGAAACGGGATGTACACGGTTTTCGGAAGCAAGTCATTGAAGAAGAAGTTAACAAGCTTCTAGAGGCCCAGTACATTGAGCCCATCTTGTACCCAGAATGGTTGTGTAATGTGGTATTAGTGCCCAAGAGCGCAAATAAATGGCGCATGTGCAATGACTTTACTGATCTTAACAAGGCTTGCCCCAAGGATCCATACCCTTTGACCCGGATAGATCAATTGGTGGATTCGACCGCTGGGTGTGAACTCATGAGCATGATGGACGCCTTCCAGGGGTACTATCAAATCTTTATGGCACCAGATGATCGCCCCAAAACTTCATTTGTTGTCCACTTAGGGGTATATTGCTTCTTAGTCATGCCCTTTGGGCTCAAGAACGCTGGAGCCACTTATCAGCGCCTTGTCAATAAGATGTTTGAGGAAGAGATTGGAGGATCCATGGAAGTTTATGTCGATGATATGATTGTCAAGAGCAAGCGTCAGGGCTCACATCTGGAAGATCTCAAACGCACTTTTTCGATTCTGCGCCAGTACGGGATGAAATTGAATCCTTCGAAGTGTACTTTTGGGGTACGAGGGGGAAAGTTCTTGGGCTACATGGTCAGTCAGAGGGGGATCGAAGCCAACCCTGAGAAAATCAAGGCCATTTTGGAGATCCCCTCCCCTCGAAATCTCCGAGAGGTGCAAGTGCTAGTAGGAAAAATCATTTCCCGGAACAGATTCATTTCACGCTCGGCGGGCAGGAACCTTCATTTCTTCAAAATTTTACAAAATGCATGAAATTTTGCTTGGACTGAGGAGTGTGACAAGGCGTTGCAAGACATGAAGGCTTATCTTTCGAGCGCCCCGTTCCTGACTAAACCCATTGAAGGCGAGAGGTTATTTATGTATCTCTCCGTTTCATCCGAGGTGACGAGTGCAGTACTGGTGGCTATACGGGAATGCAAGCACTTGGCTGTCTATTATTTGAGCAAAACGTTACAAGGGGCAGAGAAGAAGTATTTGGAAATCGAGAAATTTGCGTTTGCCCTCATCAATGCATCAAGGCGATTGAGGCCTTACATTCAAGCGCACTCAATAACAGTCCTTACTGATCAGCCTTTGAAGCAAGTTTTGTCCAAACCGGATGTGTCGGGAAGATTGATAAAGTGGGCCATTGAGTTGAGTCAATTTGACTTAAGTTTCGAGCCCAGAACCGCTATACAAGCGCAGGTAGTAGTGGATTTGCTGGTTGAATGCTTCGGTTTAGAACCTGTTGCTCTAGAGAAAGAGGGGTTATGTGTCCTACACACGGATGGTTCCTCAACCTCTCAAGGGGGAGGAGCAGGGGTAACCCTTAGAGACCCCAATGGGATTGAGTTAGACTTTGCTATCAGGTTGAATTTTCAAGTCACCAATAACGAGGCAGAATATGAAGCCCTCGTGCAAGGATTGAAAATTGCTTTTCAGAACGGGGCTTCCAGAATCACCGCTTATGTTGATTCACAGTTAATTGCGAGCCAGATTGAAGGAACTTATGAGGCTCGAGAAACCACCATGGTGCAATATTTGAGCAAAGCTAGGGAAATCAATGGGAAGTTCAGAGAATTCCATCTACTTCAGGTCCTGCGGGTAGAAAACGAGCGCGCTGACGCTCTATCTAAATTTGCTTCGGCATTGGAGGGTACCTCTGAGCGTTCTGTCACGTTCCTAAGAACAGAGGAACCTTTGATCAAGGAGAGAATCGCCAAGGAGATGGTCGCTATGATTGACCCGCACGAGCGTTGTTGGCTTGACGATATTATCAAATTTATTAAAGATGACATTTGTCCCACTGATAAGGTGGAGGCTCGAAAAATCCGAAACAAGACCCCTCGGTTTTCTATGCATTCTGAGGGAAGATTATTCAAGAAGTCATTTCAAGGGCCTCCGATGAGGTGTCTAAGGCCCTCGCAGGCAAAAGAAACGCTCGAACTTGTTCACAATGGGAGTTATGGAAACCATTCAGGAGGACGTATCCTTGCTAAGAAAAGTCTGAGGAGTGGATTTTATTGGCCCACAGTTCTTCAAGACGCCATTGAGTTTTCCAGAAAGTGCCCTAAGTGTCAATTCCATTCTAACCTCCCTCAGCTGCCAACCGCTCAAATGATTCCTATAGATATCGCATGGCCCTTTGATGAGTGGGGAATTGACATCGTAGGCCCCTTGCCCATCGCGGTCGGACAGAAGAAGTTTGTCATTTTAGCTATCGATTATTTTACCAAATGGGCCGAGGCTGAAGCCGTAGCAAAAATCACCTTCAGAGTCGTGAGGGACTTCATCTGGAAGAACATTATCTGCAGGTACGGTATACCAAGGGTGCTCATTTCAGACAACGAATCCCAATTCATAGCAGCAGACACGCGAGAATGGTGTTTAGAGTTAGGGATTGAACAACACTTTACCTCCGTGGGCCATCCCCAAGCCAATGGACAGGCAGAGGTTACCAACAGGGTCATCCTGCAACATCTGAAAACAATGCTAGAGAGCAAAAAGAGTGAGTGGGCGGAAGAATTGCAGGGGACACTCTGGTCTTATCGCACTACTCCACGAGCGGCCACTGGCGAGACACCTTTCGCGCTCGTATATGGGTCAGAAGCAATGATACCAGCAGAGATTGTAAATAAATCCGCTCGTGTAGCCTATTTCGAACCTCAGCTTAACGAAGATAACAGGAGCCTAGAGTTGGACCTACTGGAGGAAAGGAGAGACAAAGCCTGGGCTAAAATACACAGATATAAAGCAGCTGTGGCTCAACAGTACAACAAGCGTGTGAGGGAAAGAACTTTTCAGCTAGGAGACCTGGTTTTGAAGAAAGTGGAAGTGTCCAAACATGTGGAAAAATTGGACCCCAACTGGGAGGGTCCGTTCAAAGTCATACAAATCAGAGCTAACAACACTTACACCCTGGAGACACTTCAAGGTGAGCGCTTGCCTCGCCCTTGGAACGCATGTAACCTCCGGCGGTTTTATGTTTAAAAGCTCTCTAGAAACGATGATGTAACAATCCCCCCGATGGGTTCTATGTACTACTTCAAATCTCAAGTAAGTTATAATGCATTTTCTTGAATATTCCTTTACTACTGCACATAAATTGCGCAAATGGATATGACCCATGTCCCTCATTTTCCCGAGCGTGGTTGGCAATCCATTCCAGTACGCACAATATTGTCGCACTTGAGTTACGCTTGCCAGCACACTACTCCACATGGGGGGACGCCCTCATAAGGATAGTCTGGTAACGCTTACAACCAACCACCAGTGTTGAAGAAAAGTGCAAGGAAAATCCAAGTAGGCCTTGGTCGTTTGTCACAACGCCTTGCGCTCGAAAATGGGATCGCCTGCAAATCCTAAAAATTAACAAGTACAAGAGCGCTCGTATAACGGTAGCGTCATTCAAAGGAACTTTCATAAGTCTTGAACGAGGGCAGTCTCTCAGTAAGACCCTCGTATTTACTCAAGACTTAGCAAAATTTCCAAGATTAAGAAGAAATTTCACAAGTCATGAACGAGGGTAGTCTCCCAGTAAGACCCTCGTATTTACTCAAGACTTAGCAGTCTCTCAGTAAGACCCTCGTATTTACTCAAGACTTAGCAAAGTTTCCAAGATTAAGAAGAAATTTCACAAGTCTTGAACGAGGGCAGTCTCCCAGTAAGACCCTCGTATTTACTCAAGACTTAGCAAAATTTTCAAGATTAAGAAGAAATTTCACAAGTCTTGAACGAGGACAGTCTCTCAGTAAGACCCTCGTAATTACTCAAGACTTAGCAAAATTTTATGAGTGAAAAAGCAAAAATGTGCACAAGTCTTGAATGAGGGCAGCCTCACAATAAGACCCCCATGATTACTCAAGACTTAGTAAAATTTTTCGAGTTTTTATGACTTAGCTAGACGATGCAATTCTTACTAAGTAAGGCAATTTTTACTAAGCATGTTATACACAATCTTATTATTACAAGATTTGTTTACAACAAGCACAAAGTAAAACTTCACAACCAAGAAAAAGGAGAACATTATGAGGAAAAGGAAGAATTTCATTGATCAAGGCTCTTCACCAAATATTACAAAATAAGGGCTCAAGGGTCCATGACATCCTTACAAAAAGAAAGGCGCTAAGCTAGGGAAAGAAGAGTTACAACTTAAGCCAATGAGGAAGAGATTCAGGGAGCAGGAGCGACATCTTCATCCAGGACCACCAAAATATTCTGAGCCACAGGACCATGAACTGGGCCCTCCGGCTCTTGTGCTGGGGGGACGTTTTCCCCTTGGTGCTGAGCAACTGGAGGCTCGGGCTCATTGTTTCCAGGCGCTTGTGGAGCATTGGGCTCGTTGGCATTATTGGCGGGAATGGGGACGTTCTCGGCATTAGGAGCTGGAGCGTTAACAACAGGCGCTGGAGGCTCATTTACTGGAGGGTTTTCAGTATTGTTATTCCCCTCATTCTGTGTTGCTTGGGAGGCTTCTTCTGGAGGATGGGCCGTCATGTACTCTCCTGGATAAGATTGACCAAGAAGTTGTATTCCGGCTCAGAGATGCTGGCCTCAGGGTCGTCACGGTCGTCATCATCCTCCTCGCAGCACTCGTTGAACATGAGCCCCGTGCCTTCCGCCCCACGCATGGCTGGATCCGTCAAGACCTTGTGGATGCCTTGTTCAATGGCCAAGTTGAAGGCCTTTTGAGCCTCGTCTAAGCAATGCAAAGAAGCTACGAAGTTGAAGGCCTTGGAATGACAGAATTTGATGAGCGCCTCCTTGTTTGATCGCTCGAGACGTTGAGGCAGTTGGTTCATGGTATCAGCATATTTCCTTTCCGCCTCCTCGGCCCTCGTCCTCCAAGCGTTGCTCTCTTCAGTAAGCTTCTTATGATTCTCCTCCAACTATCTAAATTGGTTACGCCAACTTCTCCGAGCATCCTCCGAGTTCTTAAAGTCATCCTGCAAACTCTTCATCTCCGCCTCCATTTTGTTGTGCTCCTCCTTGAGGGAAATATACGTGGCCTTTTCCGTGTCCAGTTCCTCCTGAAGCTGGGCAGGATCGTTCGAGCGCGCCATCTTCTTATATTTCGCCTTCCGGTCAGCATAAACCGTGGCACGCATCTGGATGTTCCTCGCCCTCGGGAGCACTTGCTGCACGGGCTCGAAAGAATGAAGGTGTTACCAAATATTTTAAAAAATAACACCCTCAAGAGATAATGAAATTACAAGAAGTAGGAAAACTTACGGAGATGAGGGCTTGAACCATGTCGCTTGTCACCTTCTCCACATATTTGGAGTATAGGTGCTTATGATTCGCTGAGAATTGGGCCCTCTCATACAGATTTTGGCTAATAGTCTGGGCCACTGTCCCGTGCCTCAGCAATACAGCACCCCCATCTGCGGAACCCTTGTAGCTCCTGTCTCCCTTGCGGTCGAAATCCCATAGATACTCCTCTTCCGAGGAGGAAGTTTCGCCATCACCCCCATTGGGGCCTTCCACAACTTGTTTGCCCTTGCCTGTTATCACGAAGGCATTGGCGCTTGAGCTGGCACCTCCGTGGCCGCCTCGTCCGTCACCCCGGCCTGCTCCACGGCCTCGGGGATTTTGTTGGTCACCTGACTGAGCCTGTCGCCTGTTAGCGTTGGCGAAACGAGCAGCTTGTCTGATTCCTCCAGCCATCTCTAAAATTTCTACTCCTGCAGAGAAGGCGAAAACGAGGGTCAGAAACCTTTAAATAAATCTTACAAGAAAAAAGGGGGAAGAGAAAAAGAAAACAAGTTACAAAAGTAAAGTACAGTTAGTATCCCTATCTAAAAAGTTAGTGCCCTAAAAGTCTAACCGTCTCTCTCCAAATCTCGAGCGGGAGGATTGCTGAGATAATGCGGGTCGTTTGTAAGCCCGCAAAGAAACATAAGCTCTGCATCATCTATCCAGTCCTTGGCTAGAATTAGGTGGCCCTCGTCCCTCAATGCCACAGCCAAGTTCTTAGCCCAGTCCCTCGGGAAGGCAGGTTCCAAGCGGCTCTTTACAAGGGATCCCTTTCCATGGGATATCCACTCTCGGGCCACCCCAAAATCATCATCTTCTGGGGCTTTGACAAAAATATACTTCTCCTTTCAGTTTGGGCCATAAGTGGTTGAGGGGGAATTGATCAACTTTAAATGGGCCTTCGCCTGAATGTAGTAGAAGTAACCCACCTCAGGTGACGAGCGCGGTGAGCTCACTACTTGGAGAAGGGCGTTGAAATTCCGTATGAAGGGCTCGGATCACAAAACTGGTTATCAACGCGAGGCCGTTGGGCACGATCTGCGAAGGGCATAGGTTCAAGTTATTCAAGATGCTGGCCACAGGGACTGGAATGGGGAACCTCAAGCCCCCAGAACTGACTGCATCTATATAGACCGCCATCTCATCGGGAGGCGGACGATTGGCGCGCTCGTGATCGCGCTCGTGATCAGCAGTCATCCTCCATATGAAGCGCTCGTCCCAGTATATTGGTGCCAACATAGTCTTCACTTCTCCCAGAGTAATGGTGCTGGGAGTCTCGTCTGGGGTACGCTCGGTTGCCTGCATACCCGAGCCTTCTCCCTCATTGGGCCCTTTGGATTTCTTGGTTTTCTTAGGCTTTTGGGATTTCTTGCCTTTCTCCTTGTCGCGGGATCTTTCTGATGGCCCTGCTCCTTCCTCAGGTTCCGAAGCCGGGGCTGCAATGGCTACCGTCACGGCGTGGCGATGAGGGTGAGTTGCGCTCTCAGTTAACGGGAGAGTCACCCCCTACCTCTCCGCCTCCATTACCAAATTCATCTCTTCAAAGAGATGCTCAACCCCACCTGGGTTCCTTTCATCTATGGCCATAACGGCCGCGTCCAACTCTTCGTCTCTAGGGGAATCCGGAGGAGATGAACTCTGGGTGGCCATATCTTCGACTTCACGGGCGAACTCTTCTACATGATGTCCGGCCATGGTGGTGATGGAATTTGAAGGGGATATGAGGATTTTAGAAGAAAGGGATTTTCGAAGAAACTTGGGATTTCTGAAGAGGTTCCTAAATCTGATTCTAAGGTTAGCAAAGTTAGAAAATTTCACCGAGAATTACCTTGGGTTTTCTGGAAAAGCTTGAAGAAAGTGTGGGATGCTCTGAAACTTTCTTGCAAAGAGTTTTTCTGCAAATGTCTGCTTTGGAGATGTGTTCGCGTAAAAAGGGGAATGGATGCAGAATCCCTTATTTATAGGGAGGGAAGTTGGTACGTTTCTAGCAAAAAGTTAAAAATCGCAATCATTTCCCGCCAAGGAAACCGTCCCCTTTATTGAACCGTCACGTACTTCCCAAGTGGCGCATCAGCATTTAATGCTTAGACGCTCCAAGCGGTCAAAAGAAAGGACTGCATTTAATGTTTGGACGTTACAGGCGGTCAGTTGAAGAGACCGCATTTATGGCGCAATCAGAAGGATGATTGCCCAACACGCCATACCTCATACGAGCGACACACTCGATGGATTGTAGTGGAAAAAATTCTGCAGCCTTATCACTAAGGACTACAAAATTGGAGGGCAAAATGATGAGGTTAAAATACGCTCGTCCCACGTTTGGACATGTGGCAACTCAAGAAGACGACATGTCCTCTTGTGATTAAGGCTATTATACACGAGCGATCGGACCCTCAAGCGTCAAGGACACGTGTCAACTCTGCTATGCGTGCGAGTGACCAACATCGCCGCTCTACCACGAGCGCGAATTCATTCTACATGGATAACGTTCCAATCAGTCGAGGGATCCCTCTTCGAGCGCTACACTCCCTCAGGGAGGCTTCCACTCCAACTTATTACATGAGCCTTGGCCTTCATCCCCTAGCGGATTCCTTGGTCTCCAAGGCTCTTGGTTGACACGAGCGTGCTCTTAAGCCCTCCTTACCAACCCCTAGAACGACTCTCTGACACCCTGTACATGCTCGCGCACCTGCCACTGTTGCCCACACTAACTTCCACCAGCTTTTGCAGAAGATTCCTCCTAGGTTTCTCTCTCGCAACGCCACGTGTTAGGGCAACATTCGGCCAGGACCACACAATACAAATGACTAAAGGGTCCCTGACCCTCAACTATAAATGTGCGAGTTCATCTCCTTCACTGTAAGCAACTTCCATTACAGCAGCTCTGTACTTAGCGTTTTCTCTCTTTCAGATCTTCATCTGACTTGAGCGTCGGAGAGCCAAACTGGGAATCACCCCCAGTTCCCCCAGCTTGGCCTTCTGACTTTTGTCTGTGTGTTTGTCCTAGCAGGTAGAATCCCCATATTTTCCGGCGATCTTCCAGCGGTTTCCTCACCTAAACAAATTCTAAAGTGATTGGACTCTGTACCTCATATTGAGACCCATCAAAGAGAAAAGATAAGTTAGAAATATATTTTTGAAGTGATAAAATAGACAAATAGAGAAAAAAAAAAGAGAAAAGAACGTGAGAGAAGAAAACGGATAAACATAAATAAAGAAAAAAAAAAGAGGAATTTAAAAATAAGAAAGGAGGACACCAAAAGACCACAATTGGGTCTCGCGCTTAATAATAGAGTATAGATTAATAAATGATTATTTAATCTTTAAAATAATTATAATCAAAAGACAAAAACGTATAATAAGTACGGACCAAAAAAACGTATAATAAGCAATAAATGTTTACTACCTAAGAATTGTGCGTATATATTATTATAGTTGGCCTTGCTACAATTGATGTGATTATTTTAATTATGAAAAGGAAAGTCTTTAATTTAATAAAAAGTATTATTTAAATTTGATTTGTATCTTTAACCAATCAAGCTACACAATTGTAGTAAATATGGATTGGTTCAAGTGATTACCGGGTTAAAAAAAAACTACACAATTGTAGGCCAATAAGGGTTAGTCAAAATAATTAAAGAGTTCTTTTTTCATGATAATAATTCGATATCGAATCCAAAAATACACACACCTTCAAATGAGATTCGAACTCGGGTTATTGTTCTAAAGAACGAATCTATTAACCACTTGAACCAATTCCTCTTGGTTAAACAATTGTATATATGTTGTTTCCATTTGAGTCAGACTAGGTCAGAATACGGAATAAAATCGGTCCGGCTTAGTCATTTCTTGAAATGCATGCAAAGTGAAAGCAAGTAAGCAACAAATTACTCCTACAACTACAAAGGTTACATCTTGACTAAATCAAACTTCAACTTCCCTTTGATATATGACCAATAATTGAGGAATTCCTAAGACCTATCTTAATTGCAAAACGTCTTATCCATATACTGAGACAAAAGGGGTGAAGGGTTTTCGAATAATTGGAATGACAAATTATGAGATTCTTTTTAACGATTACTTTTGATTTCGCAACTTCAAAGGGAGGTAATTGTAATTTTACTATATATAGATGCTAAACAATTACTTTTGATTTCACAACATGAAGGCACGCCAAAAGAGATACACCTACGCAGAGTGATTGAATTTCCCAAATTAATTTACCAACATATAAGACATGAATTTCTACTGAATCAAGTTCATGCAAAAGGAATGATCTCAAAACTCCGAAGAATCATACAACTATGATCTATCTGCATCTTCGTGTTTGCCATCAAACATGATCTTGTCAAGTTCATCTTGACTGAATCCCATCTCGTCGAGACTCAAATTTCCTCGATACAGATCTAATAACTTGGGAACATCGTTCTGATAAGGAAGAATGAAATACTTCATGAACAATTTATCAGGGAATGTCAGCAAACTGGTTGCTTTCCCCATTTTCTTCAACCCCTTTGTATTCAATATTCTGGCAATCAAAAATCGAGGCTTCATTCTTTTGTCAAGACTATAACTGAGAAGCGAAGGGCAGTGAGCAACAGCAACGGGATTAGAACCCATCTTACGAACTAGAAAATCCATATTAGCCATGATTTTCTTCTCCGACAATTTCATGCAAAGGGGGAACTTTGAAAAGGCAGTGTTAATATCAGGTTCGGACCAGCCACATCTTCTATAAACGTCCATCTTATGCTTCAGAGTTGATTCAGCACACAGAGCAAACACCTCGATAGCGTGAGTGAACACTAATTTATTTTTATCAATCCCCACTTCAGCCGCGCGTTGCACGGACGCAGCTATTCTCTTTCTACTACTAACCATCACTGAAGCCGAATGCGATACTAATGAAACAATAGAAGATTCAGGCAATCCTTGTTCTCGCAAGAAGTCAATTTTGGAAGGAATAGACCTGAATGCACTTGTAGCTCGCAGAAACACCCGGACAACCCTTTCATCAGATCGAACAACACCTTTTAAGGTATTATACCAAGGGATGATACAGTTCCTTAAACTATATTTTAAGATTCTAGGATTAAAGCAAAGCTTTTGACCTAAATCAGGAAGAGGAACACCGATGGAACAGAAAAACTCCAGCTTCGGCAACAAGGTCTTCTCCGGCTTGGCTCTAAGAACAGACGGCCATTTGTTCACAAGCCGGATGATATCAGCATTGGTGAATCCATACTTTCTAAAGAGCTCCAACACTGCATCAGGATTTTTAGACGATTTGATGCGCACTTTCTTGGATGCGACGAGGGCATCCTCTGACGACAACCCACATGAATCCATGAGGTAAGAGACGGTGAAAGATTTCTCTGAGTCATTTCTACAAACACCTGAAGACGAGAATGACTTCACAAGGAGTACAAGTTTTGGGCCAACACCAATCTCCTCTTTCGGTGGAACCCACGTCGGTATTTTTCTGCAGATTATAGAAAACATGGAATTAAGTGAACTCCGCCGACGACAGAGTAAATTTGGCCGCAAGATTCAGCAATGCCGTCGCGCCAAGGTCTCCTGGGAAAGGAAGGTATGATTAATCATATAATTAGTTTTATATATAGGATTAATTGAGTTCGATGGATACCTTTTAAGTTTTAATAAACCAAGAATGTTTTAACGGGTAATGTGGGATAAATTCTCAAATGTGCATCACATTTTTACTTAACTCTCCATTTTAGAAAAATTAATATAGTATAATTTTCACAAAATATCGTACTTAAAAAAACTCTCAAAAGATATTGTATATTTTTCACAAAATATAATACTAAAACGTTCTAATATAGGATTTATATCCTATTATGTTCTATAATTTTATGGGAGAGTAAAGTAAAAATATTTCAAATTGATAGGGAGTTTTTTGAAATTATCCCATGTTTTAATTATTGAAGCATTGGAGGGATATTAAAAAAAAAAAACAGAGAATATAGATATAATCCCTGATATACATAATACTTTTCTTAAATCTATCAAATATTTGTTACCCATTCAAGCAAAAATACCAAAATGCCCTTGATAAAATATGAAAAATTACCTCCATACCCCTTTTTTCTTCTTCCGCATTTTTCTTTTTTCTTCGTCTCATTTTTTCTCTTGAAAAAACACAAGCGACGACCTCCCCAGCGTTGTCTTCGGCCACCTTTCAGAGACGGGAGCTTCGTGCTTTGACACATTTCGAATCCCGTCTCATGAAAATGGTCGGAGAAGGCGCCGAGGAGGTCGCCGGAAAGCTGCACATTTTCAATATAAATGGGTCTCTTCGTCGCCGGCTTTCCGACGATATTTTCCGACAGATTTGTATGGATCTTGAAGATCTCGACACGGGAAATCTTTTGCAAGTTAAGAAATTGAATTTCGTTAAACGGTTTAGGAGTTATCGACATTTCTTTTTTCGGGAATTTTTAGATCTAAGATTCTTGGATCTAAAATTGACAAATGACCTCGAATTTTGAAAAACTAATCAAAGATATGGAACGAGGACGAGGAGTACATCCGGGGTGAATTTTTCTGGAATTTTTGGACCACTTCCGGCGGCGGAGGTCTGACAAGCTTGAAGGAGGAAGAAGATGATGAGGAAGAAGGGGTGTGGAGGAACAAAAATAGTGTGGAAAAAGTGAAAAAATAGGACAAAATAGACTTTTTAGGGCATTAGGACGTTTAGAAAAAATGTTTAATGTATTGGGAATATTAAATGTATAAAATTCAAATTGGGATTTAGGAAAAATATTACAAATAGTTGGTCCTTATAAAAAAGTGTCCCTAGCCATCTCATCACTTATGTCATGAGTTCTATGTGTTTTGGTGGTGTCACTGGCTTCAAACTCGTTTTAATAAGATTTGAAAATTGCAATTGTCTAATACGATGCCATTCAAAAAATTTTAATAGTGTCGGTATTTTTATAATTATTAGTTTGAGAATTTCCCAGAGTTGATGATTTCATATTGATTAGTTTGATAAATTTCATGTCTACATATCTAAATTTAATAACACTAATAAAAATAATGTGGTTGGACATTATCTATGTAGTTTATCTATTTTTTTTTTCATTATTAAATTAAATTTATATTTTTTAAAGCATCCACTTGATTAAACATTTAAATGATAATAAGCGATTGAGTGCTAAAATCTAAAGCATAGTTGTAGCACCCCGCACGTGGGACATCACATTCCCCGCCCTAAGACCCAAACTCGAATACGAAATGAAAAGTCCGTACCCAAGTCCAAGTCATAGCGAATGAGAGACCAACGTGACCACTAGGCTAGGCGGAGCTAAAACCGGCTCAGAGTGCGCGAAAATAAACAAATACCATTCAAGCAACAGAATAGCGGAAGCAAAATCATCAAATGTTCAAGCTAGGGCCAAGAGATCAAATATATATACATATATACAGGATACAATTTCATAAATCCATAGCATAAAACAAAATCCCAAGGGTACGAAGCACAAAATTTGTTTATGAGACCAAATACAACTATCCCGACCTATACGACCAAGTGTGACTCGACAGACGCCCTTCCCCGCCTAGAACGAGCTCAAAGAACCTGTCACCTGAAAAGTAAAGAGAGGGGTTAGTCCACCGACTAAGTGAGAGGGCTAGCGCACACCCACACACCATACATAATAGAGCAAAACATATATCAAAAGGAGGAATCATGAACCGAGAATAGGTTTTGCATTGAGCTATTTTATTTGATATATTGAGCTCGGGAACTCGGATTCGAGATCCGTCTTTGCTGTTGGACTTGTTTCGACGATTCGGATCCAATGGAATTAACCTCGAAATTATTCGATGCCGTTTGAACCCCGACGAAACTAATTTCTACCCGAATGGACCGAAATTCAAAATCCGGTCCCACTTTGACCTAGCTAGACCAAACCTACCCCCTTAATAGCTGAGTTGCTGGCTTTACCTTTCATTTTCCTTCCCTTTTTGCTCGTGCATTGGCAGCCAAGAAGGAAGCAAGAGAAGCAAACACCATTTCCACCATTTTGGCCCTTTAAGCTCAAGATTCTCTCGTTCCTCTTCGATTCTCAACGATCCAAGGTAAGCCCCGTGTTCCTCGTGATTTATGCTTCATTTTAAGTCTCATTTTGTGCCTACTATGTGTATCTATATGCATGAAAAAAACTTGTATGAATAGTTAGGTTTTGTTAAAAATTTGAAGAATTTGATCATTCTTGCTTCATTTCTTGATCTAAGACTTGCTATGTGATACTTGAAGCTTCCTTGTTGCATCTTTATTCTTGTATTCGATTATGGTTGTGTTTGGTGTGATATGCCATGAAAGCACAAGATGGCATAAAATGTCTTTAAGTATTCACATTATCACATCACGTTAGCATATAAATTCCAAGGTACAAAATCATTAAACATATCACAATACAGCATATAGCAAGTAATTGACATCTTAGAATGAAGTTAGAGATGAGAGAATTGAAATGAAATACATAAAGAGATGCATTAGAAGCAAGGGCACATCATACGTAGCATTTAAACTCTTAAACGTTAAAGTCACATTCGCACATCAAAATAAATACCGTAAAATTAAAATAAATATCAAAACATGTCATATAACAAGTTATTAGAAAGTTACTATCATTATAGGGGTAAGAGAACACAAGAAAAATGAAAGAGAAGCGTTAAAAGGAGCTTCAAGCAAAATTGGGCAAAAGCTGACAAATTATAAAAACTAAACAATCAACAAACATCGAAAGATACAACAAGCAAACAAATACGAACCAGATAAAAAGTTAAGAATGCATGATGCTCGTACCATGAATGATTTGTGTACCGTTCACCATTGTTTTGAAGTTCTTGACATTGAGATGTTTATGTGAAGAACCAAGGTTGATATTGTGATAACTCGTTATTTCACAGTTTTTATGATTGAAATATGCTCCAAATTGTGCTTGAATTAATATTATTTTAAAAGGAAGTGATGCTTTATCGTTTTTATTGTAGATTCGGACTTGAATTACGAAATTGCAACAAAATTGATCGTTTTTATGAAGAAATTCATGGACGGCTTTGCCGACTTGCAGCGGGAGGAAGTTAGAAGAATTGGGAAGCAATTATGCAGTTCTACATGCACGGATTCATGCGAAGTGTGGGGAGTCAATTTGATTTGGGCTAATAATTATCTAAGGAGATGGGGCTGCACGTGTTAGCATGGTTGAATTGTTTGTGGGATGAAATTATGATGCTTGATTGGGCTGCGTGAGGGGGGTGTGTTGGGCTGACTTGGAGGATCAATTTGCTTTGTGTTGAGGGCCGTAAACCGTGGATTTAATATTAGGCTTAGAGGTAACGGGCTGATAGAACATTGGGTATTAATATGAGAAGGCCAGTTTGTAATTAATGCTTGGGGGACAAGAAGTAAAGTCCACATTGATTTAGAAGTCCAGTTTTGAAGAGAATTTGGGGGACTTTTATATATTGGTTCTTTGACTGCAGCAAGGGAGATATCACGCAAAAAATTCGGAGACGTGGCTCTGGGTTCCTTAGGGGAGTAGCTGGTCGAGATTCGGATACGAAGCCAACTTCGACATCACGATTTTTCTTCTTAGTTTAATTCTTTCGCATTTTAGATTATTTATGTTAAAGAATTCCTTTAGTATTGTTTTTATGGATTTTAGTAGCTAAGTTTTTAATTATCTAGCTAGGGATTAAGATTCTATTTTGGATATTGTGAGACCTAAACGTTTTTACTAATTCATGTTTATTCAGGCATTTATCTTATCTCCGTGTTTTGCGTTTATTGTGATTAGGCAATTTCGGGATAGTGCACGATCTCTAGGTTGTTTAATTTGCATATAGTCATTCATGATGCTTGAAGTGTATGTAAAGTTGATTGATAAATTGTGGTAGATTAGTGGCAGGGTCTTAGCGATAACATTCCTCGTTCACTAAGGGATTTGATAATCTAATTTAAATCTTGCGTGTGTCACGACTTGGTTGATTAGGATTGGTGTTTTTATCGTTCTTAATGCTGCGAATTCATTAAATCATGTCGAGTGTCTCTAGGGGTTGTGAATTTGTTAGGGAAGATAACTGTCGAGTGTCTCTAGGTTATCCGAGGTTGAGTTGAGTGTCTCTATCAACTATAGTCAATCTGTCTGAATAACTTGAATTTATCCTTGAGTCAATGATCAATATAACAATTTGAATCGAATATCCCTGCCTAGGTAATTTTCCCTCTGATTGATTTAATCCTACGCGATCTTACTTGCTTAGTTTTAGTTAGCTTTTTAATTCTTGTTATTTATTTTAATCTCATACTTAGGTTAGAATAATTCTAAAAAACCCCCCTTTTAATTGTTGCTTTTCGTGAATTCCTTGGAATTGTTAGAAATAAACCAACTAGTCTCTGTAGATCGACCCTGTTTTGCACTATACTCTATGTTTAGTCGTTAAATAGGTATTTTAATTATTTTTTACGGATTCGACACCTGCCAAATTTTGGCGCCGTTGCCGAGGACTGTGTTTTTAATCGATTTTATTTATTTTCATGAACAGGATATTCACGGAAAAGACGATCATCCAACAATGTTTGCGAATGCACAACAGTTCAACAATTATGCAAACATTCCACAACAGGTTAACGAGGTTAACTCTTCACCTTTTGATGAAATTAAGAATATGATAAGTGTTTTGGCTTCTAACCTGGGTGTAGGTGTACCCCAAGTAGCGAAGGTCTGTCAATTGTGTGCGAGCACGTTGCATCCCACCGACGTGTGTCCATCCCTTCAAGAATCCCCTTTCAAAAATGTGGACCCATTCGGATATCAACCTCCGATCTACAATCCATACTCCAACATGTACAATCCCGGATGGTATGATCATCCAAATATGAGTTATGCACCGGATCCACCAAACTTCCAAAACTTCGTACCTAGACCTCCACAACCCCAACAACCAATCCCTCAACTGTACCCACCTTTCAACCCACAAGTTGATCAAATTGAAAACTTGGAATCAACCATTCAGAACTTAGGTTCCTCGGTTAAGAATTTAGAGACCCAATTAGGTCACATTGCAGCTTCTCTAAGTAGGTTGGAGAATCAAGGCAAGTTGCCTTCACAAATGGAGGACCAGAGATGAAACGTGATTGAAATCACGATCCCAAGTGATAAAGAACTTCCTCCAGCTGTGGAGAATATCAAAACGCGTCAGAACAGTGCTGCAACTGATCAGAAGGGTGACTTAACCACTACGTATGACCACGCCTTAGGCTCCAGTCACCACAGAGAGTCAGAAATTGAAGTCCAGCCTAAGCCATGGGTGGAACCACCTCCATTTCCAGAGCACCTGACCCAAGTGAGAAAAGAGAACGAGGAGCAAGGTATACTTGAGACTTTTCGAAAAGTTGAAGTCAGCATTCCTTTGTTGGATACTATTCAACAAATCTCACGACATGCCAAATATCTTAAGGAACTCCGCACCAACAAACGAAAACTAAAAGGTAATGAAATCCTGACTGTTGGAGAGAATGTCTCCGCTATTTTACAAAAGAAATTACCTTCTAAGTGCGGAGACCAAAGTATGTTTTCCATTCCATGTAAAATTGGCAAGGCTGAGATTAAGAAAGCAATGTGTGATTTGAGTGCGCCCATTAATATTATGCCGTTATCTATTTATTCATCACTGAATCTTGGTCCTTTGAAAGATACAGGTATCATAATTCAGATGGTTGATCAATCTATTGTGTATCCAGATGGGGTATTAGAGGACGTACTTGTGCAAGTTGATGGATTAGTCTTTCCTGCTGATTTTTATGTGATTTATATGGAGGATGAAAGTTCTTTGAGTACTTCTGATATTTTACTTGGGCGACCTTTTCTCAGTACTGCTAATGCTAAAATAGATGTTCAAGAAAGCTTATTGAGTCTAGAATTTGATGGTGATATTGCAAAATTTAATATTTATGAGTCAACAAAATGTCCTAATGAATTATCTAGTGTTTTTAGTAGTGATATGACTGAGAACTCAAGTAATGAAACTTTTGAGCTTAACAATGTCGACAAGCTAAGTTTTGAATCTTTTCAAAATTTGGTAGTTAAAAATTTTGAGAGTAAGCCTAAACATGTTGGTTTGCATGATGATGTCTTTGATATGGTGATACCATTAGAGCATGTTAGCCCTCTCAATATAAAGGCTTCAAATTTGAAATTATTCAATGACTTAGCTAAATTGAATTCTTTCGTTTTGCAGACACCTATTGTTGAACTCAAGAATTTTTTGGATAATCTGAGTGATATTTTCAAAGGTGGAGGAAAATTAGCAGATTCAAAGCCTACACGAGCTGAATTCCTAGATGAGCAGTTTGTTGAGACACGTGATCATAAGACGTTGCCACGCTCTAAGGTCACGCACTGGTATGCTGATATTATTGATCATTTAACTACTATCTTCCTCAGATCTCATATCTTTTTCGAGTTCAAGAATCTTAGTGATCGTGGTAAGCGTTTCTACAAACGGTTGATGGGGTATTTGATAAGGAACTATCAAGCCATGTTGCGTGTCTCTTTGAGTTACCATCCCCAATCTAGAGGGCGCAATAGACTATAAGATTCAACTCCACATAGTCGAGGGGATTTGTATGGAGGGTGTACCTCCATTTGATTAGCACTTTAACAAGTCTTGTCAAGCCTAGGATATTAAATAAGGGCGCTATTGGGAGGCAACCCAAGTTTTGGCGGTTTAGGCGCCTTTTTCTTCCCTCAGTTTCTTTTTCTTTTGTTTTTTTCGATTCTCGTAGTGTTTGTGTTGATTTTCTACCCTTTTCTGTCTTGCAGGAGCGCGTAACTTGGCCCAGATAATGCTGATATGCTGCTGATAACTGCTGTCAATTTTCTGCTAACGTAACCCTTAAGCGTGATCATACCTAACAACCACGCCACTTCCAGAATTTCAAATTAAGTGGGAAATTTACCTGCCCAGATGCCCTACCTCCCCAACCCGAACTTCAGGAAAGTCCTCTTTACTCTAGATCTTGTTTTTTCTTAGGCCTTGAGGACAATGCATGATTTAATTTTTTTTTTTGGGGGGGTCCAATAGT
Organism: Lantana camara; assembly: GCA_037501455.1. Classification (NCBI taxonomy): domain Eukaryota; kingdom Viridiplantae; phylum Streptophyta; class Magnoliopsida; order Lamiales; family Verbenaceae; genus Lantana; species Lantana camara. Next base: position 135,529,985 of record CM074855.1, read on the forward strand.
GCTAGAACTAAATTTTTTTAAAATTTTTGTTTTGTGGCTGAACTTGTGATTTTACTTAGAACTTGAGGATGTTGATAATTGTGGAAATATTTTTCCCTTTTTGAATACTTTCTATTAGGTTTGATTATTGAATTTTGCTAGAACGAGTTAGGCTTGTTAAATGCATGAAATTTGTGTGAAATTTGATGAATTAGTATAACCTTATACCCTTATTTCTTGCGCACCATTGAACGAATTAATGTGCTTTGCTTAGATAGAGAAGTTCATGATTTTCAAATAAGTCTAAAAGTTGATTAGAATGCATCTTAGTTCCCTTCAAGGTGAAATTTTTAGTTAACGACTGATTTGGGAAGTGACTTAGGCGATCGTTGTCGGTGGTAAGCCTTTTCTTGATCTTTTCACAAATAAAATTATCCTGTTTGACCCCGCTGAGCCTGACTGTTGTGCAAAATTTCTTCTTAGCCACGTTACAAGCCGAGGCACAACATCATTATCCCTACCCTACTTTGAATCACACCTTGCTTGCTCATTTTGGGTTTGAATTTTAGATGTCTTAGGCTCCTTTGTATTCTCCCTTATGCTTGAATTTTGAGAAAATGATGTACAATGTTGAAAAAGAAAAAAGATCAAAAGAAAAAGGGAAAAAGAAGTCAAGAAAGAAAAAAAATGAGCAGAGAGAAAAAAAAATGCAAAGAGTGGAGGAAAAAAAAATAAAATAAGTAAGAGTGTGTTTGATATGAAAAGGGGGGAAATTAGTTGTTTAAAGCATGGTAAGGGAGTCCGGTAGATGAAAAGGGAAATATCACGGGTTTTATTATGAAAATGTGTAAGCTTGGTGTGTTAGTCACTAATTCCAAAATTTTCCTAACCTTAACCCAAGCCTACGTTACAAGCTCGAAAGACCTATCGATCCCGAGTCATGAGTTAACTACATTAGTGGAGATTGGAGTGAAGGATGCATTCGAAGTTAATAATTGGTACTTAGGCGAAAATTATAAACTTATCAATCTAGTCTTTGCACATTCTTTCGTTCAATTCACACTACATTATACGAGGGTATGCTATTTATACTAATCTGTTGAATTTTGTGCAATTGAGTAGTGTGTTGATGAGCTAGACTTGTTTAGGCGAGAATTCGATGATTGCCTTTGTGATTGTGTTTGATGGGTGGTATTGTTTCCATTTGATTTTCATAATTCCTCAATGACGAGTAATGGGTTAGTGTGGGGGGATTTGATAACTCGTTATTTCACCATTTTTATGATTGAAATATGCTCCAAATTGTGCTTGAATTAATATTATTTTAAAAGGAAGTGATGCTTTATTGTTCTTATTGTAGATTCGGACTTGAATTAGGAAATTGCAACAAAATTGGTCGTTTTTTATGAAGAAATTCATGGACGGTTTTGCCGACTTGCAGCAGGAGGAAATTAGAAGAATTGGGAAGCAATTATGCAGTGTTACATGTACGGATTCATGCGAAGTGTGGGGAGTCAATTTGATTTGGGCTAATGATTATCTAATGAGATGGGGCTGCATGTGTTAGCATGGTTGAATTGTTTGTGGGATGAAATTATGATGCTTGATTAGGCTTGGGCTGGCTTGGATGATCAATTTGCTTTGTGTTGAGGGCTGTAAACCGTGGATTTAATATTAGGCTTAGAGGTAATAGGCTGATAGAATATTTGGCATTAATATGAGAAGGCCCAGTTTGTAATTAATGTTTGGGGGACAAGAAGTAAAAGTCCACATTGATTTAGGGGTCCAGTTTTGAAGAGAATTTAGGGGACTTTTATATATTGGTTCTTTGACTGCAGCAAGGGAGATACCACGTAAAAAATTCGGAGGCGTGGCTCTGGGTTCCTTGGGGGAGCAGCTGATCGAGATTTGGATGTGAAGCCAACTTCGACATCACGATTTTTCTTCTTAGTTTAATTCTTTCGCTTTTTAGATTATTTATGTTAAAGAATTCCTTTAGTATTGTTTTTATGGATTTTAATAGCTAAGTTTTTAATTGTCTAGCTAGGGATTAAGATTCTATTTTGGATATTGTGAGACCTAAACGTTTTTACTAATTCATGTTTATTCAGGCATTTATCTTATCTCCGTGTTTCGTGTTTATTGTGATTAGGCAATTTCGGGATAGTGCACGATCTCTAGGTTGTTTAATTTGCATATAGCCATTCATGATGCTTGAAGTGTATGTAAAGTTGATTGATAAATTGTGGTAAATTAGTGGCAGGGTCTTAGAGATAACATTCCTCGTTCATTAAGGGATTTGATAATCTAATTTAAATCTTGCGTGTGTCACGACTTGGTTGATTAGAATTGGTGTTTTTATCGTTCTTAATGCTGCGAATTCATTAAATCCTGTCGAGTGTCTCTAGGGGTTGTGAATTTGTTAGGGAAGATAACTGTCGAGTGTCTCTAGGTTATCCGATTAATTAAGTAAAAACGAGGTTGAGTCGAGTGTCTCTATCAACTATAGCCAATTTGTCTGAATAACTTGAATTTATCCTTGAGTCAATGATCAATATAACAATTTGAATCGAATATCCTTGGCTAGGTAATTTTCCCTCTGATTGATTTAATCCTGCGTGATCTTACTTGCTTAGTTTTAGTTAGCTTTTTAATTCTTGTTATTTATTTTAATCGCATACTTAGGTTAGAATAATTCTAAAAACACCCCCTTTTAATTGTTGCTTTTCGTGAATTCCTTGGAATTGTTAGAAATAAACCAACTAGTCTCTGTGGATCGACCCTGTTTTGCACTCTATTTTGTGTTTAGTCGTTAAATAGGTATTTTAATTATTTTTGACGGATTCGACACCTGTCATGTTGCAAAGCTTGTCGTTCGAGATTCTTGACTTAAGACTTCTTTAACGAACCACCCGTCCGATCATCAACCTCTTCGCCCAACTTCAATTCCCTTTACAACGTTTGCCCCAAATAACTTCCCTTATCTTGTCCTATAATCCTTTTTCGTAAGGGTGGAATTTACATTCGGATCGTCCTTCCTCGAAGTTATCTTCCAAGCTTCGATCAAATTTCGTCCTCCCACCAAAATGGAACCATCAATTACATAGGATCCTTGAAGTTTCCTTTAATAGCACCGCCATCTCCGTTTCTCCACTTTGGTCATTTGAATCGTGGGTCAATTATATTCACTTCTTAGTATTGAGATCCAACACCTAATGAATTCTCGAATTCCTACTTCAACTCCTCCTTGAATATTTGCTATTTGAGGACTTGATCTTAGTTTTTCCTCTGCAGAAATGTCTTCTACTTCAACCGAAGCTTGAACCTCTTCGAAACTCGATTCTCAATGTTAGTAATAAAGAACTCGGTGGCTTCTCATTCTCTTGACACCTTTGTGAACTCCCCTTCGTTCCAAGTCTTTGTAATCAACCGAGTTCTTTTCTCTCCTATTATCAGATACTTTCAAGAGGAATTCCCATCAACATAGAGCACTCTTATCGTTTGAAACTCTTGGAATTGCCACTATAAGAAGTCCACTCAAATTCCTTACCGAGACAATTAGAATTCTCGTATCAAGATTCTTTTTCCTTAGAAGTTGCTCCTCCACGAGAATACAAGAACCATGGAAGGTTTCCACATCAATGCTACCATTCCCATTTCCCCGAACTATATGTTTGAACTGAGAATCATTCACTTGACGGTGTAGGTAGAGCACCTAGCTATCAAGTAAATACTAACTTATGCATGTCAGTTAAGAATGCGAATGGTATACACCACGTTGTCATCAATAAAACAACAATGCAACAATCAACAAATTTAATCAAGGCATATATTATATGTAATTATAGGAATTATATAACATGGCATGAATGCACGTGCTATGCATGCAAGTACCTCTTTCTTTACCCTTAGGTTCGAGTTGAGCTTCATTTTGGAATCTCTGATCTCCTCTTGGTTGTTATTGGCTCTTGATCGCTCACACTCGGAAATCTTGTGCTCCGAAGAATCGAAAGCAAAATATCTCTTCAACCGGTCCCAACATCTTTCATAAGTATGGTTAGTACCCCCACAATGCGTGCATGGCGGAAACACTCTTTCCGATCGTGGAGGTTTCACGATTTTAAGCTTCTTCTGCTGCCATTCCACAACTCGATCTCTATGTTGTGAGGGCTTTCCCCCTCTCCTTTTTTCTCTTCTTGCTCACCTCCGGTCGGAGTACTCCCTCATTTCGATCTAAGCTCGATCCTATACTAGTTTCCGGTTTGAGTTTCACTTCCTAGCCCTTTTCCTTTAACTTTCTTGACTCGACTTTGAGAGCCTCCTGAGTCGCCTTAGTCCACGCATTAGACTTAATTCCGGATGTTTCATCTTAGAGATCATATCCAATTTTCTCCATGAACCTAGCCATTCTTTCAAACTCATTCGATTGCCCTTGGTTATGACGAGGGCAAACTTGAACCTTATAATCAGGAGACCATACTTGTAACACGTTCCCAACCGCTTTCTATAAGTCTCATATGTATGATTCGATCATTTACAATGAGTACAAGGGCCTTATTCTTCAGAATGTGATGTGTTAAGTGGGGCAAAAGTTCCTTCCCAATAAAACGAGCCATCTTGCCTCGTATCTTGGCAGATTAATTAACAACGGGGTAATTTGAGGGCTTTTACGAGCCTTCACCTTTAGTCAACCCGAGTCTCAACTTACGGGCCATGGTTGACGAATTAAGCAATCGATGGTCCTCTTTCCAAGTGATCTATGAGGTAAGGGATTAACCTATAATGCACAAACTATAGAAAGTATAATGCGTGCGGTTAGTAAATGAGTATGAAAAGTAATCAAGGTAACAAGTGCACATATAATATGCAAATGCAATACTTTATGAATTGAAACCACAATTTAAAGCACATAGAATATAAGATTTTTACATATCTTAATGCAATGCACACATTAACACATTAATCCTAACCCGTAAGACCTATACTTGACACAACACGACATTAGAACTCCGGTTTTGTAACCTAGAGCTCTGATACCACTTAAGGATGTAGCACCCCGCACATGGGACTCCATATCCCCTACACTAAGACCCAAACTCGAATAGGAAATGGAGAGTCCGTACCAAATCCAAGTCATACCGAACGGCAGACCAACGTGACCACTAGGCTAGGCGGAGCTAAAATCGACTCAGAGTGCGTGAAAATAAACAAATGCCATTCAAGCAATAGAATAGCGGAAGCAATATTATCAAATGCTCAAGCTAGGGCCTAGAGAGAAAAATATATACACATATACAATGTAACGCCCCGATTTTCAGACAGTCAGGTACGCTCGACACGTGTGAGTTTCGAGCGTTAGGATTTTATTTTATTATTTTTATTTATTCAATTTATATGTGTATATTAATTTTATAAATTGCATTTCAACATGTTTACGTGAAATTATATGAAATACTTAGCAACGTGGAAATCATATGAATTCATTTCATTTTGAGAATTCTTGTATAAATGGAATTTAATTGTTACATGAATTAAGTGCCCAACTTGTATTAATTGCTTAATTGTCCCTAAATGATTGTTCTTGTAAATTTAAGGACTAAATTGCATGAAAACCTTTTGGACCTAATTGATCATTTTCCAAACTTTCTATACTTAATTGCATAACTTATGAATTGGAGCTCAACTTTCGGATTTCAAAATAAGGAGTTAAGGTCTCTGCTTCGGGAAATGTTTTACTTTGATTACGAAGGTTGAGGAAATGGTGAAACCTGTTCTCTCTGTTGTCGGATAAGAGCCTACTTGGAATACAAAACCAGTCTTTTAAGCTTGAATATACAACCACTCCATGACAAGAAACTCAGGGTTACTTTCAATTTCAAAATTAGAAAGTGAATGTGAGAATCAGTGCAAGAAAGTTTCAACCGGCAAATCTGGGATTAAAACGGGTATGAAGATGTGGTGATTAATGGTGATTTACGGATTATGTTAGAACATAGCACGAGGGCAGAGATGGCTATCAAGAATGGGAATTTCGAACCATAGTGGTACAAGACAAGAAGAAACCTCAGCTAAAGAATCAAGTATTCCCCCGAATTGCAACAATACAAGAACTTCAGTCCTCGGTGAACGGTACACTTAATCATGCATACCACGTGTTTTATTATTATTTGTTCATCATTCTTTTGTTATTCTTGTACATGATTCCTTGTTTATTATTAATTGTTTATATGAGCAATAAGTTGCACAAATTGATAATTTCTACATGCTCCTTATGTGTTAATTGTAAATAATTGTCTAAGTGCTCGCCTGAATTTTATTATGTGTGCGTGAGAGACGGGGATTCTCTCAGGGTTGTCAAGAGACGGGGTTCTCTTGTTATTTGCTTGAGAGACGGGGTTCTCTCGTTAATTGTTTGAAAGACGGGGCACTCTCAATATTTTCAACTACTTGTCAACTTATCTAGTGGAAGGTTAGATTTCTCTTTGCGAGTGCTAAGGCTCTGGAAAGTTGAGGGTCGTGATTACACGCACGTTGGAGAACCTTGTGGATTGAAGACCTCTTTCGAACTAATCCCTGACGGGGGGTAGCTAACCCGTGTGGGATGAACACGTAAGAGCCAATTAAATTCTAGGAGTTCAAGTCAAGGAATCCGAGGACGGATTATCTTAAGGGGGAGAGAATTGTAACGCCCCGATTTTCAGATAGTCAGGTACGCTCGACACGTGTGAGTTTCGAGCGTTAGGATTTTATTTTATTATTTTTATTTATTCAATTTATACGTGTATATTAATTTTATAAATTGCATTTCAACATGTTTATGTGAAATTATATGAAATACTTGGCAACGTGGAAATCATATGAATTCATTTCATTTTGAGAATTCTTGTATAAATGGAATTTAATTGTTACATGAATTAAGTGCCCAACTTGTATTAATTGCTTAATTGTCCCTAAATGATTGTTCTTGTAAATTTAAGGAATAAATTGCATGAAAACCTTTTGGACCTAATTGATCATTTTCCAAACTTTCTATACTTAATTGCATAACTTATGAACTTGGAGGATTTAATCATAAATATCCTATTTTGCCAAAATATATCACGGTATAAGCTTCTTCATGCTTCCATTCATTTCATTTTTCATCAAAATCATCCTCCATCATGCTCTCTTCTTACCGAGCCAAAACCATCAAGAAGGTAAGGGAAGATTTCATTAAATTCATCAAGTTTTTCTAGGAAATTAGGAGTTTTGGGGCTCAAGCATCCATTTCCATCATCTTCTTCCATTTATTTTCATCTCAAGGTATATGTGGTAAAATATGTGATCTCTTGACAATAATTCTTGAAGCTAGGGTTTGGATTTATAGGAGATAACTTGTGTTTTATTTGTTAGAAGCATGATTAGGAGTTTTAGACTTGAAAACATGCATGAATTCTTGAAGAATTTGAAGTTATATGATAAACTCAATTGTGAGCTTGAAGTGGATGATTTGTGATGATCAAGGCATGAAATGGGTGGTTAGATTGGATTTTATTGTATATTTAATATGCTAGCATGTTCCCTTTATGAATTGTGTGGTTAGAGATTGAATTATAAGTGTTTGGAGTGATTTGGAGCTTGGTCCGTAGCTCCCCTGTTCTTCTGCTCTGTTTCTACATCTTCTGCGTAACGGGAACGACCCTTCCCGTTCCCTTTGTATTTGGGGAACGACCGTTCCCATATTTTGAAAGATGTGCTTGGCGGTGAGGACGGGAACGATCGTTCCCACTTTGTCTCACAGACGGGAACGACCGTTCCCATCTTCGGGAGCAGCTTTGGGGAGCTGGGAACGGCCCTTCCCATTTTGAACTAAGGGTTGGAATGGTCGTTCCCAGACCTCTGGAGGTGCATAAACTTTCTGCATAAAAATGGAATTTTGGAATCCAATTCCAATGGTTTATTTGACCCCAAATTGTTGTTATATGAATGATTACATGTCAAAACATGATATTTATATGCTACATTGTTTATTGCATGATGTCTCGTTACTTGATCAAGTCGTGCGTCTTATATGTGGTATTGTTCTTGAATTGTGGTCTTATGCACGTACATTGTCCCGTTTCTTGTCCAGTTATTCTCCAGGGCGGAGATTGTTGATCATGAGCACGTGCACGCATTCACGAGTCATTGTGTCGCCTGTCAGGTGAGGTTTAATTCTAGTTATATAGAACCTATATAACCCTTATGTGAGTTTTCGGCCAAAAGGTAATTATATCTATAATTTCCATAAAGTATTCATGATTACAATCAAGCCATGTTTCACGCAAGCAAGTTATATTCATGAAAAGCAAACAAGTCATGTATCGTGCATGTTTTAGGCGAGTAGCATGACCGTTCGCGTTGGGCCCGAGGATAGTAATTTCAGCCAACCGGGAAAGCATGGGCTGACGGGTAACTCGAATGCTATCCTCACAACATTTGGGATGACCCCTGAATCCGCTAGGAGGTTAGCGGAGGAAGGAGTTCCGGGCTTAGGGATTCATGTACCCTCTGCTCAACGAGCATGGATGATGGGGCCTTGCAATCCCATCATCAACCGGAGGAAGAAGGAGACCGGGGACCGGTCCGGCACCACGGATTGTCCTTGGGTTATTGCATGATTTTCATTCCATGAATGTGTTATTTGATTACACTATTGCACGATAATTGAATTGCATGATCACCTATTGATTAACAAGCAAGCAAGCATGTTTCATGTTCATTTGGAGTAAGGTTGGAGACCGCCCTCACTCGCCGGGGCCATGTATTGATTGCATGAAAATGATCAAGTATTTAATATTGATAGTTGTATTCTCGGGCGAGGAGTACTTCATTCTTGAACTTATACTTTTATCTTTTATAAATCTTTACCCGAGAATATAACTTGCATGTTATCTGCGCTAATATGTATTTAAGTACCTCTCGATTTGAATTGGCTTATCAAATGGACTATCATTGTTCATCCCTTCTTCATTGATATTCAATGTAACAGGAGTCGGAGGAGTTGTTGGAGTCAAAGGAGTCGTAGGAGCTGACTCATTGGTATCCAAATTCAAAGGGGACATTGACTCATCTTCTGATTCAGCTTGTGACATTCTACATAAAGAGAAAAAAAAATCAATTTAGCACTGAAATACAACAATGAAATCAGTCTGTGGAATTGAAATAGAAAAATCTAATTCAGTTTTTCAAATCCCCAAAAACAAATATCTAATTCAGTTTATAAAAATTCAATTTTCAGACCCTCTAATTCAATTTTCAGATTATCAAACCTTCAAAAACATATATCTAATTCACTTTTCATCTATTCAATTTTCAAGCCCTACATAGCCAACATCTAATTTCAGAGAATATATACTTCAGTCGAACTTTATCAGGCCAATGTTTGAACAACATACCAAAAACTTTACAGGTATACACGTATCTCTCTGTTTGAATAATTTATATTCGAATAAAGATAATAATATGCAATAACAAAAAGTTAGACCCATGCTCTGTGAGTGGAACTTTGATAATTCATGAATAATTTGAGTCTTCATATATTGCAATTGGACACAAATAAATATGTAAACAACAATAACTTCAAAATTTAGAAAAGAACCTGAAGCTGTAATGCTTCTGAACGAGTACAAATTTTCCCATATATTATGACAAGTGCTGTAAATAATTACAGAAAGCGTAAAATATATAAGACATCATTGTTAAAGGAAGGAATTGAGTCACCTCAAAACTTGTAGGAATTCCACACTCAGAAGATATCTAAAATTTTTACAACTAAGTGGTTAGATTTACAAGAAAAAGTGGGAAATATCTGAGAATTTCTGTATGAGTTAGAATTTTGGAAGTAAATCTTATAAATGTTTAATTAGATCTTTATCTGTGTAAGAAAAAGTGGGAACTTAACCTTAGGAGTAAGAGTAACTAAAGCCCAGTTATATTCCTTGTCGATTTGTTGTTGTCATGAGCAGAACCAGTGGACGGCGAGGTGGTGCTGGTGCTGGCGTTGGTGCGAGATAGTGGAGAAATGGGGTGGCGAGAGCAAAGATTTTGTGGAGGGACAGCGGTAGATGGACGGCGACACTAGCGCCAGGCGGACGGCGACACTAGCGGTAGGAGGCTGGCATGGTGGCTCTGGGGTTTGGGTTGCTGAAAAGGGAAATGGAAATGGCGAAGTGAGAGTGAGAGTCTGAGAGAGAGAGTTTAATTCTAGATCTAGGGGTTTTTAAGTTTTAAGCAAAACATTATATTATATAATTATATTAACATATTATATATATATATATATATATATTTAAAAAAATATACTATGGCTCACGAGCCATGAGCCCAGAAACATGTGGCTCGGGCTTGGGTTCGAGGGTCTTCAAGCCGAGCCTTGGCTTGGCACGGTTCGCCATGTTCAAACTTGAGCGCGAGCTATCATCGAGCTGGCTCGTGAAGCTCGTGAGCTAGCTCTCCTCGTTTGCATCCCTAGTGCCGATCATCACAACCTATATCTCGGGCTCAAAATCGACACCAGGAACTTTCTCTGTGATAAACAAACACAACCCGAGACTTAGACTCAAATATGTACCAAATAGACGCACAACAATGCGAATGAATGCAAAGGAATGCAACAAGATGGCATAAGATGTCATTTAAGTATTCACATTGTCACATCACGTTAGCATATAGATTCCAAGGTATAAAATCATTAAACATATCATAATACAACATATAACAAGTAATTGACATCTTAGAATCAAGTTAGAGAGGAGAGAATTGAAATGAAATACATAAAGAGATACATTAGAAGCAAGGGAACATCGTACGTAGCATTTAAACGCTTAAAAGTTAAAGTCACATTCGTAAATCGAAATAAATACCGTAAAATTAAAATAAACATCAAAACATGTCATATAACAAGTTATTAGCAATTTAGGATCATTATAGGGGCGGGAGAACACAAGAAAAACGAAAGAGAAACGTTAAAAGGAGCTCCGAACAAAATTGGGCAAAAGCTGATAGATTATCAAAATGTGCAAGCTATACAAAAATGGAGATATCTCGAGTTATAGAAGTTGGAATTGAGTTTTGTTTGTTAGATAAGAAACTAGACAAATGGAGGTTTCCAACGGTATATGGTTCGAATTTTAGTTCAAAGCGATGTGGAAATGGTGTAAGCTTGAAATGGGACGAAAGTAGATTTTTGGCGAAGTGGTGACACCAAAATGGATCGGTTATATCTTACAAACTAGGATGATTTGTAAGGTGATTCCAATTGGAGAATACTCCACACTCAAAAAGGTTTCTACAGTTAAAATTTTTGATCAATCGGAGCTTGGATGGAGGGTCCACGACCGGGGAAATTCTAAGGCAAAAGTTCCCCGTCAAAGAGTCCAAAAACTTTCTGCACATGTGTTCCCGCCCGAGGACACTTTCTTCACAAAATCTCCCCATCCGGGACGAGGCTTGCAGCAGGAAAAGGAGCAGCAGCAGGGCTGTTTCGAGGAGGAGGAAGAAGGGGCAACAAAGTAGCATCAACAAGGCTCAAATTCGGTGACAAGAATATGAATTACGTGATAATCGGACTTGATTGTATTTAATGTTTTAAGACATAATTGAAAATAGTTTGAGAACCTATTTGAAAATAGGACCCCTTGATCTATTTTATTTGATATCTTAAGTTCGGGAACTCGGATTCGAGATCCGTCTTCGCCGTTGAACTTGTTTCGACGATTCGAATCCAATGGAATTAACCTCATAATTTTTTGATGCCGTTTATATTAAAACATTTACGATCATATAATTCACGTAATAATTTAAAGAAGTCCAATTTAAATCATTTAAATCACGTAAATCACTTAAATAGAAATTAAAATAAGTTAGAAGGTATTTAAATAATTTAAAGAGGCATATAAATGAATAGAAAGACACGTAATTGCGCAAATTAAACTCACACGTGACACAAACCTGCACGTACAAACGAACGGGGTGTCACAGTAGTTTTTCATAAAACATGTGTATATAGAGGATACTTGAATATAATTGAGTCATGAACAATTAACTGAATCCCACTTGGGTGTGTGTAAGTAAATAAATAAATAAATAAAAAGAGTCATGAACAATTGATTATTTTGATTCAAATAAATTTGTAAATTATAAATAATTGAATATTTTAAAACTTATAAAGATATAAGTATGAAAAATTCGAAGTCATGATAATTTGTGTGGTAGTTCAATTTTTATCTATTAAATAATAATATAACATTTTCAAATATAATAAATAATAAAAAGATATATATAAAAGTAAATTAAAATCTATCCGTAAACAGTCCTTTAAAAATATAGATGACTAACTCAAAATAAATAAAAGATACACAAATAAATGTAATTTTCTAAATTTTCTTTCATTTTCAAATTATTATGGATTATGGCCTTCACTTTTTTAAGATTAATTTTCAATGTATTTAATATCAAGGTATCACTTATAGTTAGCAAATGCCAAGGCTAATTAATTTTGTTCAACAAATAATGAATTTTTTTTTTTCACAAATTTTAATATGTTTTCTTTAATTTTATCTTGTTAAAGAAGCTATCCAATCATAAAATATTTTATTAGATAATTTTTATAGGAGAATTTTATTTGAAAAACAGGAGAAAATAGTAGACTTTTGCAATAAGTATTTCTCCAAATATAAGTTTAAATACTACACAAAAATCCAAAGGTTTTGAAAGAAGTTTCAAAATTAGTGAAAAATTCAAAAATGGGGGATTCATGTTATCAAATAAATAAGTTATTCAAATTAAGAAAAATGATAATAATTAACATAAATGAGAACATGAAGAGTGGGTGAGAATTGAAATAGTTGGGATTTAAATAGAGTCGGAATTTATTCAATAACATTCAATTATATAATTAAATTGTTAAAATAGTTAAATTCAATTGAATAAGGGACAATTATGTCAATTCACAATGAGAAAAAAATAAGTATCCACACTTTTATAATAGTCTAGTATAGATTAGTAGAGTGTATACGTTGCTCCACAACAAAATAATCATACTCAGAAACTAATCAGCGAAGGGATTAACAACTTGCCCCACAAACAACATGGCACCGGTCATATCCTCTCGTATAACAAACAAGAAGGGATGATCAGCCACAAAATCAATCTGATCTTCCATCACAAAACCTCTACGCTTAATAACAACAGCAGATGTAGCGGCAGTTTCTGTACCTTCCTCGTTCACTTCGATGAATGACTTGTGGAAAACTTTAGAAACGTAGAGATTCTTTCCGACTGATAAAGAGTCGACCATTTCGGTCAAACCACCCTCCGAAAAGGGAAGCATCAACCCTTGTTTTTTGAGAACCCCAGAAGCCTCAAACCCAAAATTTATTTTAAATTTTGGGATGCGAAAATCACCAACTTTCACTTGTTGATGGGGGAGGTGGCGTTCTACGAACTCATTTTCAGAATTGAGTTTTTGCAACAAAGATGGAAGGCCTTCTTTGGCATCAGGAAGAAAGAAGTACATTGAGAATTGACGGTTGTCTTCACCTTTCTTGTATGGGAGGCCCAAAACTTTGAAGCCTTCAAAAGCACGTATGTATTGTTTCTTCTTGCTTGTCATGAAGGGTGCTTTAATTGAGGTCCCATTCAAGAGGAAGAAGTCATGGTCTTTTGTTAGCGATGCATCGAATTTTTCATTCCATGCACCTTTGAAATAGATTGCATTTGCAAAGATAAGACAAGTGAGGTGATTCACTGAATCAGGTGGAAGTATCTCTTTGATCAAGCCATTTGTTTCCTGCTCGGCCCATTTATTCACAACTTTTGTTGCCTCAACGGCCTTCGGAAATCATGAAAGAAAAAAATCAAATGTCACCATATCCTTATTCAATAAGACAAAATATCATTAACTATTATCATGATTAAGCATGACTGATGCAAAGATACCAGCACATTTGGCGAAAGAGATCTTTGATAGAGGGTTGAACAACACTTTTACTGTCTACCTGGTTGGATTAAATTCGGCACATATACAACAGTTATATCTTAAGAAAGGACAATTCTATTTCGAGCCTGGCTCGACCAAACCGGTGTAATGTGAGGGTTCGGTCGAGCCGGGTCTAGGGTAGAATCTTCCTTTAAGAAAGGACCTAATCTAAGCATATTAGTTCCAAAATTTTGTAAATTAAAATTTTCAATTTGGTCAATAATAGTGCACAACAAGTCAACAGCAGGGTACCCTATATAGTATACGGACTATTGATACCAAAGATTGAACAGTCAAGAGCTTTTGTTCGATGAGCATCATTTTTATTCCTCGTACATTTAAAAAGTGGTTCATGAGTACTCGGGTACTTGTTTTCTCTACTACTAGCACATTATGCATAGGGGTAATAGTCAAGTCAGGGGGTCACGAAATCCCTAGGCTTATATGTAAATCCGACACTGCATATAGAGATACAAAAATAATCGGATCCCACTTACCCTAAAAAACGTACACAAACTAAATCAACCATAACTAGACTAATCGTATTCTTGTTTGATCAATAGGTCAATTTTCATGTCAACATTCAAATGGTCTTATTTGCTGTCACTTTCTTTTCCATTAGTATCACGTCTCTCAATTTTCCAGCTCAAATGCAGAAAACATTTCAACAAAATTAATGTAAGGGCAGTGACGAAGCCAGGGGGGGCTGCGGTGGCTCCCGTCCCCTAAATTTTGAAATTTTTTAATTTTTGTATGTTTGACATATTTATATTTTACCCCTTAATTTTTTGATATTCTAAATTTTCGCTCTCCCTAATTAAAGTTTTTGTCCCTTTATTTTCTATATTTTAAATTTTCGCTCCCACACCATTAAATCTTGGCTCCGTCCGTGCCTAAGGATACCTCAAGAAAATACAGATAGTTCTACTGTCATGCCTTTAGTTTAACATCACCATAGTTATGTTCTTTCAATCGAATCATTTTCTTTTCCAATGTTCAATTCTAATGAATCAACTAAGAACACAGCAACAACCGCAGTACCGCATTAACAGAAGCTAATAGCAGAAAGCCGATAAAATGTAGATGCAACTTCATGAATCCAATAATTACCAAAACGACAGCAAAATCATCGCAAAGAAAGAAACTAACCTTGTGGAAATCAACATGAGCGGCAGCAGCCTTGTAAGTATTCTCCACGATATCTCTGAAAGTGCTTTTCAAGTTGAGACTCTCATCAAACCAAACCCCATTCGTGAAGGATAATTGGGGCCCACCCCGAGGGCTGCCGTCGGCCATAATCCGAGTCACTAGCTGCGAAGACAGAGAATTGAGTTCGTCATTGGACTTCGCCTTGAGGTAATCCAGGAGCTGGTCTCGGGTTGGGCCGTCCGACCCGGCAGCGGTCAAGGACAGCATTACATTGATCGACAGCGGCGAGAACACGAGGTTCTTGTCTTTGGCCTTGGCGGAGATGAGGTGCTCTGCCAACGACAGGGAAACGCTGGTTTGGTTGGCCATGGCTTCTAGGAGATTTGATGTGGGTTCCAGAGGTTGAAATACTCTGTGTATTAGGTGACAGAAAGATGAAGGAATTGGTCTACACAGTTCTGAGCTCAGAAACACATGAATCGACCGGAGAAAGATTGAGACAGAGATAAGAGATTGGGAATTGAAAAGTAAACGAAACCTGAATAACAATATATAAAGGTAAAGATATCCTAAACCTATTAAAACTCTCAAAATAACTCAAACTTCTCCTATCAATAAACAACGTAATACAACTATGAAATATTAAATAATATAATATAAATCATATCCAACAAATTATTCAAACTTATCAAATTCCTATTCTTTTTTTTTGATATCTCACGTGATATTCTTCTACACTCTTGATACGCCATATCACCATCCATATCACAATTGCGGGCTGTTTTTTCTTTAAAAGAAAAGTTCATCGTATGTGCAAATTGTCTCTATGTGTATGCAATTAAACTAACATAGCGCTAACCCGTAAAACTATATCACTTGATGGTTCCTCTTAATCACTATAGCATGAGAGTGAATAGCTTGTCTAAGCAAGCCTCCGCATTCAATTTTCAAATATGAACTACCATTTTTAGTTGAAAAACAAGATTTTCAAATATGAAATACCATTTTCGGTTGAAAAACAAGATTGAATACGTCTTTGGGATCAGAAAGAGAAAAACCCTCTTCAAGATCTTCTATATGTGAACCCTTTAAACTATAAAAATTAAAAATCATCCCCTAATGACGCATACTGATCACTCTCCTCAAAATCACTATGCACATTATTCTTGAAGTTCACATGATTATCACCATGAACATTCATAATTAACATTTATATGATTAGGGACTGCACTAGACTCTTCATCAATATATTATATCTAAGTACAAGTTCAATCCCCTAGGACAAAATTGCATAAGCAATAATTCATTATCATCACAAATTTTTCTAAATTTTTGTAGTGTATCAACCATGTAAAACTTTGTCTATCCAACATACCCTATTTTTTCACATATCCAAGTAAGATGAACTCATCATTAGCATCGGTCACAATAAAATCAAATACGAATCCCCCAACGTACCGTGCCCTAGGTATGCAATTCGGTGTACCTCCGTGGTACGAATTAATAATACATTTGAGGTTTCCTGTTAATAAAAAACAAAAAAAAAAAAAAAAAAGAAAAAAATTAGAATAAACAATAGATTGAGAGATAGCGTACATGCAAACTCATAAACATGATATTAATTTAAAAAAAAAAACAAATATAATGTACCCCAAACACCAGTCATAAACACGCATATAAAATATACTGAACCACCACAAAAAACACAAATTTTTGTATAATTTCAAAAAGAAAAAATAAATAAAGGTACCACGAACCTTTGAAGCCTCCACCAGCTCTTCCTACAAAGTTGAATCTTGCCATTTCGCAGGTTTGGGGATACAATTGTGCGCGACGTTTTGGAACGTTATTTATGTAAGTTTGGTAGGGTTTTCTCAAGGAGGGAATTTTGGGAGACTTGGAGATTTTACAACGATAGTGTGAACGTAATATTCAATATTAGATATTAACCTAGCTAGTGCATATACTTTGTAGATATTGATTTGACACTCCTTTCTAATAAAGTGAACTATTTTCTAGGAGATATTATGTTAAGATTATCTTTAGAATATATGTTGTAAGATATACACAAGATCAAATCAATATCTATAAGAAGATATACATAATATCTAATATTACATAATAAGGTAATATCGAACTTTGGTAGATAGTGTTACAAGGGTTGTGTCTTTCAAGATTGGGATCTTCACCTTCGATTTATAGTTCATCTCATACTCCATAGGCTAGATGAAGGGTAAGCATAAAATTGATAGATTTACTAATGTAAAGAGACAGAGAGTTAACGTAGGGTTAGTAAAGTTTTTCTCATTAAAAATATTAAATATCCAAAAATAAAATAAAATAATTAAGATAAATTAAAAGGACACCACCCGGCACCCAGTCACTCACCTTCTTCTTCAACAGTCGTCTCGGCGGAAGAAAAAAATAATAATAAAACAAATAATTCATCAATTCAGTTTTCAGCAATGATTTGCAAATTGTAAATTATTCTTTAAAGAAAAACCGACGACAAAACTTAACCCTTTTAAAATCGTAAGAATGCCTTATAATTCTCCAATAATATGCTGCACCCAAATTTTACTAAGAAAACAGATGCAGTATGCATGCCCAGGAATTGAAATCTGCCATTTTTTTTCTTTTTATAGATTTCTGGTTGTGTCAAATTCTTCAGTGTATTGTTTATTTTTTTCTACTTTTATTTTGTTGATATTGATTGATAATTAATTTTCATGTTCATCTCTAACTCTTACTATGCATATCTTTCGATTGTTGAAATCTGCCATTTTTTTAATCTATTTTTGATATTTACTTTTTTTTTTTGATACAATAGATTTTTCTTAATTTATTGAATATCTAAAATATTATTTATACTATGATATTAAGCATTAGGTAGTTAGACACCGTCTTGATATCTTGGACTCTTTTCTTTTCTTTCCTTATTTTTAAAATATTTCTTTTCTTTTAATTTATTTAAATACTAGTTACAAACCCGTGCCAAGGCACGGGCCAAATTTTTATGAAAATACAATAAAAAAATCAATTAAAATATATTGTTAAGATAATAACTATTATCAAATTTTATTTAAAATATTTAAATAGCATGTAGAAATATTAATTTATAAAAGAAATACTATTAAAATTAGAGAGAAAACTAAAATTATTGTAAATTATATAAAATAATGAAAAATAAAATTTATATTTAAAATTAAAAGCATATTTATTAAAATTAAAACAAATAAAAACAAAACTTTCTAATATTGTACAGTACATTGCTACATCTATAAAGAAAAATAAAATATGTTACAAATTTTAAAAGACTTTTACAACATAAATTTATATATGAAATGAGATATATCGATAAAAATATGTAAGAAAATACTTTTATTATTAGAATCCAAAAAAGTGAGTTACCTCAACGCACAAGGGTAAAAAAATATATTGATCAGAATAAGACTTATCAGCATAGGCCATAGAGATATATTTGGATAAATTAAGTAATTTGAATTTGAATTGGTAATTACAATATTTATACAAAATTACCTTTAAAAAAAATGATCTTGTATTTTAAAAAAAAAATTCATATATGAATATGAAAAAAAAACTTACCTGCATTAAAAAAAAAAATTATATATAGATATGAAAAAAGGTAAGAAAATATTTTTTTTATTAGAATCGAAATAAAAACAATTGATAAGAATAAAACTTACGTTGACGAAGAATGCCTTCATGAGACTTACTTAGAATAAAACTTACCTCGACAAAGAATGATCGTGAGAGAAAAAAATCATATATATTAGAAAAAGACGATAAAGAATGATCAGCATGAGGGAAAAAAAAAATATAATATATATATATATATATGTGGAGGAGAAAAATAGTTGAGAATTGAGTGTGATAATTAAAATTACTTTAAAAGAATAGAGATATATTTAGATAAATTAAGTGATTTAAATTTGAATTGCTAACTACAATATATATATAAAATTCGTAATTCTTTTGGATAAAGGTGATTTGTTATATAAAACAGAATTCCATAGCACGGGTATTTTAAATTTAAATTTAGGTGATTTGTTGTAGCGCCACAAACGGAAGGCACCACATCCCTCGCACCGAGACCCGACTCGCATATGAAATGGGAAGTCCATACATGTCCATACATGTGCCAAGTCACGGCGAACGGGGACCACTCACTCGCTATGCTAGGCGGGAGCTAACTCTCGGAACCAAGTAGACAAATTAACCCCAAATGTGAATACACATGCGGAAGCAGCACATAAAGTCAATCACAATATAAGTAGCAAGTAAAGGGTTCAGCTAACATAGATACCTAGTCCCGAAATTTCAAACATAAATGATAAATCATAAAACATAAGTCACGGGTTCAATCTATCCCGAATCGATGTATCATAATCATAAAATGTTACATAATTCATGATAACTTATACAAATTATGATATGCGTGTAAAATGACTCCTACTTGACCACAGGACTCGACAGACTCAAAATCCCGCCTAGCACTCCAAAACCTGCAAAAAAACTGAAAACAAAGTCGGGTTCAGTCTATAAGAGACTGGTGGGTATAAAACAGGGCATATCATAAATAATATAGCAGAATTTAAGCACACCCACATGCAAGCTATAATCCCATGCGAGGTTTTATTAGATATTTCCCAAGTGGGTGAAAGCAAAGGAAAACAACGCTCGGGTTTACAACGATAAATTTCATAATTCATAATCATAATCATTCATGCGGTCAATACTTGAGCCCTGGCGGGTGGGCGTATATCTCCAACCTACTCCTCGTGTGTACATATCAATTAAATCTTTACATTAGCGATCATACACATTCATACATATTCGCTCATAATCATAATCATATCATTCATAATCATAAACACTTACACCTTTTTCCTCCGGGTGGTGGACGGGCTTGCAAGACCCGGCCACCTAAACATATCAATGTGGCAAGTGAGGTACATGAATCCTAACCGCCCGGTTAGCCTTTCCTCGTCAAAAACTCCTTAACGAGGTCGGTTTCGCCGTAATTGGCTGGAACTAATATATGGGATCACCGTCGGCCCTTGCCTCCCCGGATAGCCACATATACTAATTTCCTGGGCCCGTGCAATACAATCATGTCCACGCCAAAAATCATAAGGTGGGGATACATAAAAGAAGGGCTTTACGTTGGAATCATTGACTCTTTTGAAAAGACTATATATATATATATATATATATATATATATATATGTATATATATATATATTACTTTGGCTTAAAACTTTCACATAAAGGATATATCGGGTCATCATAGCTAGTAGAAGAGAAACCCACCTGTTACACCTTACCGACCAATACCAAGAAGAAAACAAGAGGACTTGAAAGTGTCCTATGAACCTGGCAGGTCTCCGCCCTGGAGAAAACTGTACAAAGAACAATATAGTGTACTCGTGAGACTCAAGACTCTAAATGAACCATATATGATGCGCGGCAATGTATTAATGTGATATGATATGCATATGATATAACAATGTGCCATGAAAATGTTCATATGCTCAATTAATGCCACTTAGACATGTAAACAAGCTATTCACTCATTACATGAATAAATCGTGTCCGTTCATTATCATTCTTTCATTAATATCAATCAGTCATTCAATACTCAATTCATATCACGTTATAAAGCAGGTTAACAATGCACATGAATCATTTAGGGTAAAAAAAGTAATCCATTAACCATGTAGGGAATGCATTGGTTATAAGAAAAGTCACATTAGCACTTAAACGTTTATGCATATATGCCACGTTTACACATCACATATTCATTAATTCATATCATAAAGTAACTTAAAGGCAAGAGAAACCACTTGGAGCACCAAATGAATGCAAAGGAAGCGTATAGTATGTCATGCGATAGTACTTAAGCCATACATGTTGGTAGCTCAACAAAGTCATATCGAATCAATCCATAAAATTCATATAATGGTCATAACACATATATTAACAAGTTAATAAAGCATGGGAATCATAAAAGAGGTGGGAGAAGATCAAACAAGCGAAGAGAAACAAGAAAAACGGAACCGGAGTAAAGAGAACCGGCAGGACAGAATCCACCCCCATGGATTTTTCCAAAGAGAAAAATCCACCCCCATGGATTCTGGTCAGAAACACCACTGCCTCAAATCCACCCCCGTGGATTTTTCCAAAGGGAAAAATCTACCCTCGCCGATTCAGATCAGGGGCCAAAAACGTAGCAGCAATAGGGAAACACACGAGAGGAAGCAAAAATCATCAAAACACAAGCAAACCTCAATCAAAACACTCCAAATTCAAGGCATAAGTTCATATACACATATGCTAACACATATCTCAAGCTTAAGTCAAGAAATCAAGCATATAACAAGTTACCATTTCACACATTCAAGCTCTAAAAATGGTGGAACACTCATCCTTCAACCAATAGCCCAAAATTAACTCACAAATACATATCATAAATATATATTCAAGCATTTAAGAGCAAGAAATCATCAAAGTCATGCTTCAATCCATAAAATTCATCAAAACCCACATCATATATACATACACATATATACCATCTATACACACATATACATACACATACTCTTGCTCCAAGAATTCCAACAATTAAGCATAAACTTCATAGATCAACCTATATATTCATGTATATACACACAAGGATTCAAGTTATGATGCAAGAATCAATTATTTACAAAAACCCACATTTTATACCTTGGAGATGATGGATAAGGAGAGAAAGGAGATGATGGGAAGCTTGAGTCTTGAGCTTGAGGGAGGAGAAGAGAGCTTGAAATCCTTGCCTTCTTGCTTGGGAAGTGGATCGGTTGAAGGGGGAAATGAATGGAGGGTTTGGAGTGTTTGTTGTTTAGAGAGAAAATGAAGAAGAAGAATGAGAAGAGAAAGGAGGGTTTGGATCGTGTAATAATAGGAGGAAAGAGGGGGAAATTGTACTTTGGTCCCTCAACAACTTCAGTGCATCAATTAGGACCTGAAAGTTTGTTTGGTGAGCAATTGGGCTCCAATGTAAAATTCGATTGAGTCCAAGGATTTCATATAAGTTCAAATACGTACATAATCAAAATAAAACATTAATTAGCAAGTATACAAGTAGTAAATGAATTTAAATAGCATAGTCGAAGATGACATAAATCATATAGATCACGTAATGGCAATTAATTCACGAAAATAAAATATATTAAAAGTCCACTTAGCATATAAATCACATAAAAGTCACATAATAGCAATTAGTTGACGAAATTATTAAGCTAAAAAGTCACTTAGCAATTAAAACATAATTAAAATCACATAACACTCGATCTAAATCCACTCGTGACGTCATACCTGACTTGTCAAGAAAACGGGGTGTTACATTTGTTATTGAAAACAGAATTTCATATTTATATGCATATTCTAAATTTAAAATTTTCTAGTAATAGAATTTGAAAAATATTAAATTTAAAATCTATTGAGATATTCAAAAAAATTTGAGACTATCCACGTGTATACTTACGTGGATAGCTTCAAGGGTTCTAAATTATATATATATATATATATATAGATTATCTCTTAACCTCAATTTTCTATCTTTCTTTTTTTTCTTTTTTAATTTACTAGTGAAATGAACGTGAGTTGCACATTTATCATTTAATTTATTTAAATAAATTTAGCTATTATATTTATTGAACAAAATTAGGATATTAAAAATATCTAGTTTGATTAAAAAAATATAATAACATTTTTAATGAACCATTTTAATTTTGAAAAGTAACACATACAATACATACAAAAATATTTATATGAGATCTCTCTTTCAAATTACGTACAATAAGTAGTAATTCGAAGTAGAGAAACATCTAAATAAACAAAAAAATATTTGTAACTATGTTATTACATAAAATAAAATGTTTAAAGTGTATAATATTAATTTGACCAAATGGTTCTAACTTTTAAGCATAAGTAATAGTTTATAACTTTCAAATATATTTAGTAAATTAAATGACATATATAAAAGAATATAGACAAAAACTTAAAAAATTATATGAAATGTCATACTAACTGTATATATTTTATTCCTTATATTGCTTATTTTTTTAATATAATTTGTGATTTATTTTTAGTTTTTTTATGAAGTTTTGAAAAATCTTTTTGTCGTCATTCAAAATCTAAAGTTATATTCACTTTCAAAACTATAACTTTTGTACCTTTTTTTTTTTTTTTATATTTCCGACCTTGATTCCGTCATTTAAAATGGGAACATTGTTATTATTTTTTTCTTTTTGATTCCATAATCTTGAGAATTTGTAACTTTTGATATATTATTGTTGGAAAACAGGAATCAGAAAGCAGCGAAAATTTAAAATTTTCCAACAAAAAGGATCGAAACTCGCAATCGTGAATCCGAATTCGTAGAGATTGGAAACTTACTTTTCAATAATCTTTCTTGAAGCGTTTCAAGCCACCCAAGAACGCTCTTCTAGCGGCTTGATCCCTCTCTCCTTGGTAAAGCTCGAATCTTCAAAAACTTCTAACTTGAAGCTCTCTAGAGATAGTCCACCAACTTGACTACAATGTAACTAGTAAGGATGCTAGTTCTCTAGTTAGTGTTTAGGCTTAACCTAGGGTTTATTTGATCTTGGAGAAAGGATGGTGTTCAACACATGAACCAAAAGAATTGTCAATTACTCTCTAAGTGGAGCTCGAGCTCCCCTATATATAACATAGGGAGGGGCGGTCGAAACTTAGTCCTATTGGACTAAGGATTTGGTCCCTCTCTTTTATTACTTGATCATCAAGTAATTCCAAACTTTGACTTTGAATTCTAATTCAAATCAACTTTTAATAGAGCTAAAAATATCCAAACTCCTTTTGGATAATATTATACTTTATTTATTAATAAATAAATAACTTATTTATCTAATTAATTAATTAAATAGATAAATTTCTCCAAAATAAGACTTTCATTTTAATTCAAAATTAAACCAGAGTCTATTAAATAATTAACACATTAATTATTTAATACACAAATAATTATACATGTGTGGTGCACACGTGTCCATGTATGACACGTGTCACTCACGTGACCCACACGTGAAGTTTCACACGTGTAGAACCCTCTTGGTATGATCAACTCGTTTGATCATTTTAAAGTCTTAACTCATGTAACCAAGTTGTTGTGTGTGACCCTCTAGGTTCTCAATTCAATTAGAAGTGACCCTAATTAATTAATTCACTAATTAATTAATCAGTCCACAGATTAAACGACCATAGTCTAGCAACAGGTGTTTAACCCCTAGCTGAATTGGAATGTCTCGATTCGACAGAACCTTTAAGTCATTAATTCATGTAAGATACAATCCTTCTACTTACTATCTATCAACCAAGATGTAGGGTAAGGGAATAATCAGAACCCTAATAATCTGGTTTTAAAGTTAAGTGCATTTCATATCCATTTGATCTCTATCCAAGAAACCCTTTTCTTGATGTCTTGATCTACTGCCTTGGCCAAGGACTCCATATGGCATATGAATGACTTACACAATAAGAGATCACCTTGCAAATGCAAGTGTAGGTCCTTTCTTGATTCTCATTCACTTTCATGAGTCACTAGTGCAGTCCCAGCATAAGCCTTAAATCAGTTGTCTAAGGCGACACCCTTTAAAGCTTATACCTAAGACTACAGAGTTAACTCATAAAGTGACATGGAACCTCAAGTCTATGGATCAATTAATCACATCAATGACTCGTGAGATATTTCCTAATCTGGAGGTTTCCATTTCCTGAAATAGAAACTTCCTTTCCCATTTAGGAATCTTCTCACACGGGGCACCTCAGTGAACTTACTTATTGAAGTAAGCACCCTCATGTATCACGCACGTATCAACTATACACTTTGCACCTCCATGAAATAAGGTGGTCCTTCTTAAGGGCGTGATCCCACAAGCAAGCCTTAGAGGAGTCAGGTTGACACTCCCACTGTCTGTAGGACTCAACGGCTTGGCGTATTTTACTAATCATGACTTATGTGATATAAGGCTCCTTTCATGAACCATTTCACCTAAAAGGTAGAGTCCTAAAATCATCAGGATTAGGGGAGTTCTCATACATGCACAATTAAAGTAAACGCATACCAAATAAGAGCATATAAAGAAGTGTTGCCTCAATTCGTTATTTTATTCAAAGATTGTCTGCGATCACAATAAGGAAAAGTACAAAGCGGATATACAATCGGCTTTCTAGGGCACTATTCATAACAATTATTATCATCAATTTTAGTATAATTAGCTTGCACTAAATATTTATCTCTCAAAACCGTGGGTTTGGCATATAATCATTTTCAATATTATCCTCTTTCTCAAATCTTCATCTTCTTCTCCATCATTGTAACTTGATTTAATGAGTATTTCTATTTTGCTTTCTGGTGATACCTTGGATTGTACTTTTTTAATTGCATTGCAGCTATCACATGCAATTTTCAATTGATAACTTCTACTATTCGATTGTAGTGAGAAAACAAAACTTCGTGCATACTTGTAAACTAAGTTTCCTATAATATTTTGAGCTATATTCTCCTGAAACAATTAAAGTTGTTAGTAATTGAATTATATAAAATATTAATAGAGCTTTTGTTAATTAATTTATATATAAAGTATTAAAGAAATAATATTTATGAAAATTAATTAGACTCTTGATTGAGCAATTTCTGTACTCCTCAAACAATATGATGTATAATATTTAGTATCATTTTGTACCTGTTATTAATTAAAATATATACTTATTGATGATTTGATATTTTTATATTACTTAGGTACAGGTTTTATATTTTCATCATTGCACTTTTAATAGGAAACACCCTTTACAGATATTTATATTGATGTATTGTATATTTTTTTACACGTTCGTACCATAAGAAGGATTTGTTTTAATTCTATCAGTCTCTCTTAAAACAATAATATATATATATATATATATATATATATATATATATATATATATATATATTGTATAGTAAATAAAATAATATATATATATATATTATTTATTTTGCACTATTTATATTTATATTTTTTTTCTTTTTTTCTATCTCTCCTATATATATATATATATATATATTGCCCTAAATGAAGCAACCCAACACAAGAAAAGCAGTCTCAAGCTAAGACTCATCTAGTTTTGCCAGCAGAGCATCCTAAACGCAGTAACCATCTTAAACCTTGTGACTTGTCCTTGTTAATTTATCCGTTATCATGTTTTATTTTCTCAAGATTTATTTGATTCAAGTTTCTAAAAACTGTTGGAGTAAACTTCGTCAATGAAATATTACATTTCTCATTAGCTGCTTTTCAATATCATTCGTTGTTATCCATTCCACGGTAGTCTCCGAATCAATCTCCATAATAATCTTCAAAAAGCATCTCTCTCAATCTAGCGTTAATCCTTTAGGTAAGCCCAATAACTCTGCTACATTATCGAAACTATACCAAGATTCATAGTATATCCTAGTACTCATCTTCAGTTGTCATCTCGAATGACACCCCTAACCAAGCATTGTTGGTATGGTTATAAAAACTTCCAACCGAGTTTAGTTTTACCCATCACTTCTCGGGTTTATTCCATGACAAGTAAGTGTAGATTTTCTTTTGTCTTTGTTTTTTGTCCTCATTGATTAGTACTAAGATCTCAGATAACTCTTTTATATAGCGAAGAGTGACTCTTCTAAGATTCATAACATTTTGATAGCTCCATCAGTTCCATGCTTTCCAAAGATTCGATAGCATCAAGATCAAGACAACCAACCCAAGATATTCTAGGAACATATTGCTCAAAATTTTGTTATTAAAGTTCTCTAGCCCATCTGACACTCGCAAGCCAGAAGATTTCATCAAGTCTGTGGTCCACATATTCATATCCTGTACACCAGTGCATACATACATCATTTTTCCCAAATTTTCTATCATACTTCAATACATTTGTTAGAAAGCTATTATATTGGCAAAGCTACAGGCATGGACTTTTGGGGGCAAGGTATTTCCAAGTTCATTTTTAATTTTTCTCGCATGTCTCATCTGACACCATAATCAGAGTATAGTCATTTTATAGGAGAATTTATATTTAGCTGACCCAGTCCAGACTCTCTTATCTCTCTTATCATGTAGCGCAATTAGGACACTAAATATCTCATTCACCGCCTCCTTGGGTAGTACTGTTTTCAGCTTACCAAGGTTTTAGTTTTTATTTGTGTCAATGAAATTACATACAATAAGTCAATAAGACATTTATCCTTCCCATGAATATTATTTCCAAAGATATCCGCTAGTTTGCCTTGTGATAACCATTTATCATTCCATAAAGATGTCCATTCACCGTTCCCGACCCTCCATTTACAAAATGGTTCCACCATCCAAGTACTTCTAGCTATCCCATTTCATGCTCAGGAAGCCATAAATTGGGGCTTCTGTACAAGAATGACATCCCCTTTTAAATATTTTTTCTTATGTATTTAGTTTCACACTGTCGTCTCCTTGTTGAGCATTCTCTATCCCAGTTAATGAGTATCGCTATATTTCTTTTTGAGCTTCTCTAAGACCCAATTTGACTTCTCACTTCTTTCTAGCCACCTTCTTCCACCCTACAAAATGGGTCCGTTTTCTTGTTATATGAGTTGCCTAAAAAAGTTATATTTAAGTCGATCAAGTTTTTTTTACGTGTGATTGGAGAACCAATTTGTGTGCATGTAGTAGATGGTGATTGAGTTTGTGATACACAGAATAAGTGTTATTCATCCGACAAGGATTTGTCTTTCTATCTCAGAGGCATTTTCGACTCTCTTGATCACAATCAAGAGATATTCATTATAGTTTCGGCCAAAGTTCTTCTACACCCCTAAATAATTTTTTAATTTGTCTGTACTTTACATGCCCAAAATTCTAGTAACCTATTGCTTTAAATCATTTGACATATAAGGTGTAAACAACACATGTGACTTGCTAAAATTTAATTTGAGGTCCAACGACTTATGAAATGCCCCAACCACACCGTGAATGCACTTCGTCCCATCCACAGCAGCTTTAGCTCCCAATATTATGTTGTTCGTAGAAAGCAAGTGTGAGATGTGAGGGCCTTTGACATACCGTAATTAGCTTCCAGAGTTCGACTGAAATGACCTCCTTAATCATATACTTAAGTTGTTCCATGCAGAGAACAAACAAATAAGGCGAGAGTGATTGCCTTATTTAATGCCACACATCCATACAACCTCTGTTGGTTTACCATTTTATAAAACTTCTAGTTGTATCCCCCTCATTCTGCTCATATTGATATTAATGATTTTCGTCAGGAATTTGAAGAAAGTTAGAGTTTTCTTTAGAAAATTCCACCGGACTTTGTCGTACGTCTTTTCAAAATTCAATTTAAGCTCCATATCCCTTTTTTGGTCTTTGGGGTGATATAGCATTCGTAACACTTCTTGAAGTATCAAAATATTATAATGGGTGTTTCGGCCGGGAATGAAGATATTCTAGTTTGAGCTCACAATTTATTTGATATATGGCTTAAACGAATTATAATCATCTTGATGATTATTTTGAGCAATACGTTGGCTATTTTGATTTGAGCTCACAATTTATTTTATATACAGCTTAAATAAAGTATAATAAAAAAATAAACTTTAACTATTTAAATCAATCCTATTAATGTTTGTAGCACCCGAAGCGCAAAGATGCCACATCGCCGCACTATAGCTCAATTCACATATGAGATGGACGACCCATACATGAACTAAACTATAGCGAATGGGAGACAATAAAAAAAAGAACACTAGTTAGGCGGGCTAACCCTCAATTTGTACAACAATGCATAACAAACGGAAGCATAATAATGTACAGTCACTTCATGATCCCATTTTCCGCTTCATACTAACATATCCCAAAATAATATTTCCATTTACATGCTCAAAGTCTCAAGTATAAATCATAATTTATACATAGGTACCAAAACAATTCTTAAGAGTTATAATGTATTTATAATGTACATAAACATGAGAAAGACAATGCTAGACCCAAAAAAAGTAAAACTTGACTCAATCCCGCCTAGCACTCAACCTGCAATACCTGAAAATGTGAGGTGTCAGTCTATGGAAGACTGAGTGAGGGGTTTATGAATAAATATTAGCGCAATTAACATGCAAGTTATAATCCCGAGTAAAGCTTTTACAAATGAAACAATATAGGTTTAATAAAGGAATAATCTTCTCCCGAGATTACAACTATTCAATTTAACAATACAATCAATTTCAATTCATTTCAATCAGTGGCCCGACGAGTGAGGGCAATTCTCCAACCTTTCTCCGACTGTGTACAATAATTCAATTATTCAATGATTAGGTGACCAAGCAATAAATTGTAGTGCACAATTAGCAATTTCAATCACTCCTTCTTCCTCCGGTTGATGGGGGATTGCAAGGCCCCGCCTTCCAGTCTCATTGAGTATAGGGTTCATGATTTCCTATACCCGGAACTCCTTCCTCCACTAATCTCCTAGTGGATTCAGGGGTCATCCCAAAATCGGTGAGGATAGTGCAAGAGTTATCCGTCAGCCCTTGCTTCCCCGGTTGGCTTAATACACTACCCTCGGGCCCAAAGTGAACATGTTTTACTCGCCAAAACACAATCAATTCAATCGGTACAATTCGGTACAGTCAATTCAGTTCAGTAACAATATCAGTGACAATAATTCAGTACAATAGTAGTAATTCCGTTGTAAACCATTTGAGGTTTATGGAAAACTATGGATATTTTTATACATTTTAGCCGAAAGATCACATAAGGGTTGTACGGGTTCTATACATATAACTAAAAATTAAACCTCACCTGTGACGACCAAAACAAGGATATAACTATGGTGTGTGCTCCTCGTCTCTGGGAATGTGATCTGTGTAACAAGGACAAGTGTACGTAAGACTCGACTCGCATGAACCATTTAAGACGCACGACAATGTTCTAATCAATATATCATGCAATAACAATTAAGGATTGTCACTTAAGAGCATAATTATCACTAAACCAAGTTTATAACTCATATAAGTCACATACGGGAGCCAAAAAAGTGAAAAGAATGCAATATGAAAGGTTTTGGTGAAGTTTAGGAAAACTAACAATTTTTGGGAAATGCACACCTTGTAGAAAACCTAGAATAACTTGAGTTCTAGAAGTTAGAATTGAGTTTTGTTTATTGGATAAGAAACTAGACACATAGACCTTTCCAACGGTATATGGTACGTTTTCTAATTCAAACCGAGGTGAAAATGACGTTGGTTCGAAGTTGGATAAAATGCAGTTTCTGGAGGGGTCGCGAATCCTTCACAAAATGGTCGCGGGCGCGACCAAGTATTTTTGGCCGATTTTCCTCCAATTTTCAAATCTCGAAACTTGGCTAAAATGGGGTCGCGGGCGCGACCAATTTTGGTCTATTTTCAGTCGCGGTCGAGACCCGTTACGCAGTAGCAGCAAAACAGAGGGAAAACAAGGGATTTTCGTGCCAAAACTCCCCAAAACACCAACAAATGCATGATCACTCCAAAGCAAATGTTAAAGTATGTCAAATATACACTATACTTCACCAACGGGTAGTTGGCTCAAGTGGATAGGAGCTTGAGTTCACTTAAGCAAGGTCTCGGGTTCGAACCTTGTGGATGTAAAAAACTACGTTGGGAGAGGTCCCCGCAATAAGCTCCTTCAGCTACCTCGGGAGATTAGTCCTTCACTCAATTGGGTGGGGGAAACTCTGAGAGATCAAAAAAAATATATACTATACTTCACTTATTCAACCATCCAACCAAGAATTACACATTCAAGCATCACAATTCATCATTAAAACCCCATATTTATATATATGCTTCCAACTTTCAAATAAACCAAAGTTTCCATGCAAATTCAATCCCATTTTAATCCTAAGCATGCTTCTAGCTCCAAACATACAATAATTCACCAGTTACTTCATAAACCCTAGTCAACCTGAATTCAAGAAATTCAACCAATCCTCATGTTATACCTTGAATGAAGAAATATGGGATGAAATGGAAAGATGGTGATGATGATCCAATTATGCAATTTCCTATCTTGAATCAAGCTTGAATTTAGATAAAATCCTTCCTTTCTCTTCTTTGGTGTAAGAACCGATTTCTAGTGTGTGAGTGTGTGTTTAACTCTCTTGGATAATATGGAATATGATGGAAGAAATGGAAAAATATATGATATATACAAAGTCTTGTAAGAGAATGGATGAATCATCACTTTTTGCAAATGAGTCCCTAAACTATTTGAATTCATGCACACAAGTTCCTTCTCTAGACAATTAATCAAATAACTCCAATGTATATTATGCAATCAAGGCCATAAATTTATAAGATGATCAATTAGAGTCACATAATAGCAATTAAGCACGTTATCAATTAATTCACGTAAATTCCACGTTAATGATAATTCATATAAATACATAAGAATATATTACATATAATGTTATGAAATTTAATATAATGTAACATAATGTATAAATGAAAAATAGGGCGTTACAATGTCTAATAATGTATTTGGACGTGTTATTTCTCATTTATATTTTAATTTTTTTCCTTATTTTACTTTATTTTTTTATTATATTCTTTTCATCTATTTTTTATTTTTATTAATATAATATTATCTTAGTTCTTTATTTATTAAATATTTATAATTATATTAATGATAATTACACAATTTATATTAACAACAAAAATTTGAATTCAGCGTATATTTAAATAATAAACCATGACTAATTTAGATGTTTGTTTTTTCCCTCTTAAAAGAGGATCAATGCTGATTCCCAATTATCCCCGATAAAATTCGAACACCTTCCAATTCACGAGTGCAGATGCATTAGATTTGTCTCGTCTTCAAGAATTGAAAAATACAAATTATCATTATGCAATCCATAGGAGGAACATATGCAACAACCCCTAAAATTTTCATTATGCAATCCATACGGTGTTTTAGAGTTGGGAAGTCAAAAGATTGACTTTTTTCATCTATTTTGAAGTTCCTCCGCAATGGGGGTTGCTATTTTTAATTGTAAAGACAAACCCTGTAATGGCATTATGTATACAGATACTGCATAGCCATCTGCAATTGACAGGTAATTTATAGTTGGCTTCTTGGTAATAGTTGTATGATTACTGTTTGCATTTAAAAATTCGTGTTTATTGATTTTTGGTCAACACCGAATAGATAATACAAATATTTGAGAATTCAAGTAAAAGTGGGTCTTCAATCTTCAGCTTGATCCTCTGATTCTTCCTTCGAGTTTTAAGTTGTTGAAATCTTCAAACGCTCCTTGATGGATTTGGTGGTTTGATCTTCTTCAACTTGAAATTTAACTTCAATAACGTTAATTCGTAGGTCCTTCGACTTATTTACGAATCAAACACCGGATTTGGAGGGATTTGAACTTGAATAACGTTAATTCGTAGGTCTTTCGACTTATTTACGAATCAAACGCCGAATTTTGGAGAATTCCGCCAAGAACGCCTATGAACTTGTCGGTAACTCCGTGGATTTAGCTTGAATATAACGCCGATTCGCCGGTATAACGCCTTAATAGCAGATCAAACGCCTTGATTTGGTAACTTTGGGGAAGAAAGGTTTTTAGCCTTATTCTTGAACTTGCAGAAAGGTTTTTAGCCTCCTTCTTGAACTTGTAGAAAGGTTTTTAGCCTTTCTGGAATTCGTAGAGAGGTTTTTAGCCTCTTGCACTTGTAGAAAGGTTTTTAGCCTTTCTGGAATTCGTAGAGAGGTTTTTAGCCTCTTGCACTTTCTTGAATTCGTGTTGTGTTTTGAATGAAACAACCCATGGCCTCTTTATATAGGCATAGGATTCAAGACTTGTTGCTCAAGTCAAAGTTTATTTAATAATTATCTCTTTATATTTTTATTTTTTAAAGAGATAATATCAAATAAGACTTGAATTTGATTGGTCGGTGTGATGCAATACGTCACATGTCGCCATATGATTTGTCTTGGTTTTCTTTGACTGCAAGACTTGATTTAATTGGTCAAAACATGTCACTTTGACACGTGTCATCACTTGATTTGTTGATAAAATAAACATTATAATATCAATTTAATTTTAACTATTTAACTTTGAAATTAAATTTAGGATAATTTCAAAATATTAAATAGCCAATTAAATTAATAATCTAAAGTTTATTTATCCATCTACAAATGCCCCCACTTCAAGGCATGGCGAAAGACATACCAAGTAGTCGTGCAAAGACGAGACTTGAAGTACCCAAATTTATTGGACATAACTTTTTTCGAAGATGTGACTGAGCTTGAAGTTTAATTCAAGTTGCCTACGTACCCCCTCAAGAGGATCAAGTCATGACGTAGTTCAATTTTTTTTTTTTTGTAAACTTGAAGACAATTTATACTCGTGTCAAGGAGCTTTTTTTTTTTTTTTTTTGTTAGACATTTTATACTCCTGTCAAGGAGTAACTTGAATTTAAAAACAGTTTATTCTCGTGTTAAGGAGTAACTTTAACTTGATTTTAAACAGTTTATACACGTATTTAGGAGTATCATTGTCATTTGATTTTAAACAGTTTATACTCGTGTTAAGGAGTACACTTGAACTTGAATTTGATTTTGAACAGTTTATACTCGTGTTAAGGAGTATCATTTGAATTTTATTTTAAACAGTTTATACTCGTGTTAAGGAGTATTGATTTGGATTTGTAGACAGTTTATCCTCATATCAAGGAGTCTTGAATTTGAATTTTGTAGATAGTTTATCCTCGTATCAAGGAGTCTTGAATTTGAATTTGAATTTATAGACAGTTTATGCTCGTATCAAGGAGCGTTCATGACAGTTTATTCTCTTATCAAGGAGAAAATACTTGAACTTGAGTTTTAGTTGCCCCCAATATTTTCCTGGCGGTCTGTATCCACTTGCTGAATTTGATTTCTTTGATGATACATGATACTTCTTTTTCCCCCATCGACATCTGATAAAGTTGTGATGCTGGTGGTATTCACTTGTATAGTATCTCCATCGTCAACGATGATCTTTCCATTATTTACAAGCTCCATGATCTTTTCTTTAATCACAAAACACTTTTCTGTGGGGTGACTAATGACTCGATGATACTTGCAATATTTAGGGTCATCAACCCTTCCACTTTCATTTGGACGTTTTGGTTTGGGGAGCTCAATCAACTTCTTAGCTAATAGTTCATCAAAGATATCGGGTACATCTGAGTCTAAAAAGGGATATTCTTTTTCTTGATTTCTCATTGAGAAGTTAACTTCACGATTGACAATAACGAGTTCCAAATCATGAGCACGAGTAGCCGATTCTTCA
Organism: Lantana camara; assembly: GCA_037501455.1. Classification (NCBI taxonomy): domain Eukaryota; kingdom Viridiplantae; phylum Streptophyta; class Magnoliopsida; order Lamiales; family Verbenaceae; genus Lantana; species Lantana camara. The sequence goes on from CM074855.1 coordinate 135,564,531, forward strand.
AAGTTACGGGGTTTGATTCCTTATAAGATATAGAGAAGTTCCCAATTCATCCTCTGAATGCACATTTCAACTGCGGATATTTCTGAGAGTTTGTCTTTGCAGTTGAGGCTTAGTGATCGCCAACGGTTAATGTAATCCACGACCGGTTCATTTTTCCATTGTTTTGTGTTTGTCAACTCGATCATGCTTACTGTGCGGCGAGTACTGTAAAACCGATTGAGAAATTCTCTCTCCATCTGATCCCAACTGTCGATCGATTCGGGCTCTAAGTCGACGTACCAATCAAATGCGTTTCCCTTAAGCGATCGTACAAACTGCTTGACCAAATGATCTCCATATGTCCCAGCGTTGTTGCACGTTTCTACGAAGTGGGTGACATGTTGCTTCGGATTGCCCTTTCCATCAAATTGCTGAAAACTTGGTGGTTGATAACCCATCGGCATCCTCAAAGAATCAATGTGTTTAGTGTATGACTTTGAGTATGTTGGAGAATTTTGCGAGGGTACACCATACTGAGCTCTAATTGTATTGGTTATCATATTTTGCAGTTCTTGCACAGATAGAGCGGCGATGGATGCAGCAGAGTTATTTATCCTAGAGTCATGTTTCTGAGGAAGAAAATTTGCTTGCTTTCCATCAGTGGCTTGAACCGAATGAGTTTGAGGGTTATGAGTAGACTGACTAGGATTGCCATTTTCTAACTTATTCATAAGTTGAGCAATCTGGAAGTCTTTATCCTCCAAAGTCTTTTGCAAGTTAGCCATTGCTTGAACCATTTGGGCAACTTGCTCTTCAAGAGTCATAGTCTCCGCCTCTTCAGTAAAAGGAGTTTCCTTTGATTTAGTTTCTCTGGGGGTTGAAGGGGTTGAACCATCCGATGATTTCGAGTCATTTAAGTGACCATCTGTAGAAGACTGCACAGTGCCAGCAACTTCTTTGCTCTTCACATTGGGTTCGTTCACGCCATCAACTCCCTTGTTCTTCGAGTTAGGTTGGATTTTAGGAGCCATTGAGTATTTGTTGAACTTTGGTATGAAAAGGAAGAGATAAGAGGTAAGATTAGTCCCACTGGGCGTGCCAATCTGTTTGCACTTAAAAATTCGTGTTTATTGATTTTTGGTCAACACCGAATAGATAATACAAATATTTGAAGTAAAACTGGGTCTTCAATCTTCAGCTTGATCTTCTGATTCTTCCTTCGAGTTTTAAGTTGTTGAAATCTTAAAACGCTCCTTGATGGATTTGGTGGTTTGATCTTCTTCAACTTGAAATTTAACTTCAATAACGTTAATTCGTAGGTCCTTCGACTTATTTACGAATCAAACACCGGATTTGGAGGGATTTGAACTTGAATAACGTTAATTCGTAGGTCTTTCGACTTATTTACGAATCAAACACCGAATTTTGGAGAATTCCGCCAAGAACGCCTATGAACTTGTCGGTAACTCCGTGGATTTAGCTTGAATATAACGCCGATTCGCCGGTATAACGCCTTGATAGCAGATCAAATGCCTTGATTTGGTAACTTTGGGGAAGAAAGGTTTTTAGCCTTATTCTTGAACTTGCAGAAAGGTTTTTAGCCTCCTTCTTGAACTTGTAGAAAGGTTTTTAGCCTTTCTGGAATTCGTAGAGAGGTTTTTAGCCTCTTGCACTTGTAGAGAGGTTTTTAGCCTCTTGAACTTGTAGAAAGGTTTTTAGCATTTCTTGAATTCGTAGAGAGGTTTTTAGCCTTTCTTGAATTCGTGTTGTGTTTTGAATGAAACAACCCATGGCCTCTTTATATAGGCATAGGATTCAAGACTTGTTGCTCAAGTCAAAGTTTATTTAATAATTATCTCTTTATATTTTTATTTTTTAAAGAGATAATATCAAATAAGACTTGAATTTGATTGGTCGGTGTGATGCAATACGCCACATGTCGCCATATGATTTGTCTTGGCTTTCTTTGACTGCAAGACTTGATTTAATTGGTCAAAACATGTCACTTTGACACGTGTCATCACTTGATTTGTTGATAAAATAAACATTATAATATCAATTTAATTTTAACTATTTAACTTTGAAATTAAATTTAAGATAATTTCAAAATATTAAATAGCCAATTAAATTAATAATCTAAAGTTTATTTATCCATCTACAATTACTATTGATCCTTGATGCAGTTTCTAGGCAACAAGAGATGCATTTGAAGCTTCTAAACTAGAGAATTGTTGTACTCTTATTCTGAAATTTTTGGTCTGCAACTCAGCATCATCTCTTTGTCGTGGGGACATTTTTCCACACAGAGTTTCGTACCTGATTCGACGTAAATTTCGCAAGATGATGGCTCCATTTTTCTTGCAAAATGCATTTCCTTGAGAGGACTTTATCAGTTAAAAAAGAATAGGAAATTTTCAGTCAATTACTTACACATCTCAATTGATCAGCAAAATCCAAGATTGTCATAAACAGAGAGATTCAACTATCATCATCAATGGGTTTGAAATTCAAAGTCTTCTCAATCTCTTCTTGACTCAATCCAATTTCAAGCACACTTAGGACTCAACCTTCTTTGATATATGGCCAATAACTTAGGAATATCACGCTGATAAGGAACAATGTACTTTTTCAAGAACAGCTCCTCACCTTGTCCCAACAAAGAGGCTGCTCCAGGCATCTTCTTCAACCCATTTTCATCCAATATTTTAGCAACCAAATATCTTGGCTTCATTCTTTTCTCAAGACTATAGCCAATAACCACAGGGCATCGAACAACATCAGCAGGTTTGAGACCCAACTTGTTGACAAGAATGAAGCCGAGACTATAGCCAATAACCACAGGGCATCGAACAACATCAGCAGGTTTGAGACCCAACTTGCTGACAAGAAAGTTCATATTAGCCATGATTTTCCTCTTGGAATATTTCATGCAAATGGGGAACTTTGAAAACGCAACGTTAATATCAGATTCGGACCAGCCACACCTTCTATAAACTTCCGTCTTATGCTTCAGTGTTGGTTCAGAAGTACTACCAAACACTTGGATTGCATAGGTGATCCCTGGTTTGGCTTTGTCAAAGCCCATTTCGACAGCCCGAGCTAGCTTTTCTTCACTAATATTATACGCCATCAACCCTGTCCGCATAGTTATACTAGAGTCGGGCAGCCCTAGTTTTCTCAAGAGCCCAATTCTGGTAGGAATTGAATTGAAGGACCTCCTAGCTCGCACAAGCACATTGGCAACTATTTTTTCGGATTGATCTACAACTTTTAAGTTATTATACCAAGGGATGACACGGTTCTTTAAACTATGATGTAAGATTGTCGGATTAGAGGATAGTATGCCAGAAAAACAGGTACCGATGGAACTGAAGAATTCCAGTTTTGGCGACAAGGTTTTCTCCGGCTTGGCTCTAATAACATACGGCCATTTGTTCACAAGTCGGATGATATGATCACTGGTGAATCCATAGTTTCTCACTTTCCCTGCTACAGAAAGTGCATCCTCTGGCGACAACCTACATGAGTTTATGAGGTAAGACAGGGTGAAAGATTTCTAAGAGTCATTCTCGAACACTTGGAGTTGATATCTTGGAGGAGAATAACTTGACAAAGACTGTATTTTGGGGATCCAAAAGTTGTGGGCCAAGAAAAATGCTCACTTTGAAGGGACCCACGTCGCCCCTTTCCTGTAGATAACTGCAAACATGGATTTAAAGAAACTCCACCGTCAAACTTGGCTGCAAGATTTACGAATGCCGCGGTGAAAAGAGCTGCGCTGCCGTCTCGGAAGTAATATTACCTTCACTGCCCTAAAACTTTTTTTTATTTTTTACTTTTAATTACACACCAAGTGACTAAAAGGACAAACCCGAATCATCGCTCTTTTAAGAAAGAGCCTTCAAACCCCTGTTTGCAGACTGCCCTAAAACTTATTGTTGCTCAAAAGCACATAACCTCCAAAAGGAAGCGGCTATTTTTTTATTTTTGAAAGAAGAAGCAACTAGCTAACATCATCAGTGATGATACAAGAAACAACAATATCAGGGAGTTCACAGTCCCCACTCCCTACAACTAAGCTCCTAATTTGCAAAAAAAAAATTATAAAAATCCAAAAATACCGTTATTGGTTATAGTCAATTTTTTTCTTCCTAAAATATCTTGGGGGTTAAATGTAATTTGTTATTTATTGGGGGGTTAAGTGTAATTTTAATGCTGAAATTTTCAATTGTCATTTTAGGCCTTTTCTTTTTCCTTTTTCAAAAATTGCCCTGCAACAGCGAGTTTCATGATCAATTTTACTGTTTGGTCACAAGCAGACTATAAATATGAGTTTTCTACTTCAACCACACAACTAAACCGATACAACAATTCTACAACTAAAAGGTATCTTCGAATTATTTTTTGAAATTGATCCGGTACATTTCTTACAAAACAAACAATTTCAGCCTGAAAAACTTTTAAGTTCATTTTTCTTTCCGACAACCTATGAAAATCAGATCTGTCTACAACATATACAAGAAAGTAAAGAACAAGTATAATAAAATCTGCAGTTGCAACGAATAAAATACAGATGTTTTTTGCTAGTTGCAATTTTGGACTCTCTTCTCTGAAGCAGGATCCCATTGCTCATCTTTAGAGACTTTTGCTAGATTTCGGAGGTATATTGTTGATGGCCGAAGCATATGCTGCATATCATTTCTCGAGAAATGCCAAAAGGACAAGGCATGAGAGCAGTGCATTGTTTTGAGACCTCAAATAATGTTGGAGACATCCATTTGCACATCTTTATCACTACATAAAAGAGAAACTGGTTTCAGTAACTGTTCTTTATATCATCATTTAACCTAATCCAATTTCAATCGGTGGTAGAATTGTATGAAAATAGACACGCTTACAATAAAAGGAGGTTGATTTAGATAAGGAAGGTACATGCTTGAAGCATGATGCTTCTATTCCAAGACACCATTTTGTGCAAAAAGTTCACGTTAGTACTTAGTAGCTCAAAATGATATTCCATGTATATTAAAAAATTTCACTGTTAATAGCTCAAAATTTAAATTACGAGTACAATGGAAGTTTATGTTTTTTTAACGGAACCCTAAAAAAATGGGGTTAAGTGTAATTAAAATTTTTCAAAAGTGTTGTATCTGTAATTATATCTAAAAGTAGTATATCAACTGTAATTATTCTATCTAATTTGGATACTAAGTGCTAATAATAATAATAATAATAATAATAATAATAATAATAATAATAATAAATAGTGCAGAAATATATAAAACTATTTTCTTAATGTTTTGGTACCAATTACCCAACCAATTCTTATTATCAAGTCGTAGCCTAGTGGTTCGGTATCAGACTAATTTAATCAAATATTTTATATTCAAGTTTTTAGGTATGGAGTTTGATACTTGATATGTTTACGTGCTTAACGATAGAATAAAAAAGTAATTATGAAGAATTCCTATTGCAAAAAAAAAGGCTGATGAGTTTATTAGTAATCAGAATCACAATTATTGGCTCTTTATTTACGTGTGATGGATCAGTCTAAAAACTAGTATTCTATTATTTATAAATGCTAGAGAGGGTGGTAATTGTAATTTTAATACGTGACGTAATACTCTGATAACTAGTATTCTATTATTTGTCAATAGAGATTGGTTCAAGTGGTTAAAGTATTTTTTCTTTAGGGTAATGACCCAAATTCGAATCCCTTTGGCCGCTTGGAAGCTATGTGTTTGAAAAAACAAAATTAATATTCTGTTATTTATAGATGCTAACAATTACTTTTGATTTCATAACATTGAAGTCAAGGCAGAATGGATCCAACTATGGTGGTTAGAGTGCCTGGATTTTCAAGATACTAATTTACCAACTTATTACATACAAGGACGGAGCCAGGATTTCATGGAAGGGGGCGAAAATTAAAAATATATATAATATTTTTTTAAAATAAATATTATTTTATTAAAAATAAAATATTATTTTATTCCATATATATATATAAAACAAGTATAATTTAAAACAAGTATAACGTAAAATTTAACTTATTATTTTATCATTAAAGTTTCAAGAAAATAGGTGCATTATCATGAATTGTTGAAGTGTAAACTCTCAAGAAAATAGATGAATTATCATGAATTGTTAAAGTGTCATGGTGTATTGCTATTTTGAATTAAATCTCCAAATCCCTTTTACTCATAGTTCCTATATAAATTAAAAAAATCATGGGCTCAATTTAACATGATTTAAAATAAAATAATAAGCCAAATAACAAAACGTAAATAAATGAAAAATCATTTATCTTTAATTATTCTGATAGTCATAGAGATAAAGATAACTTAACAAATTAATTATAAATGTTATCCATAATTAAAATTATTATTTGAGATACAAGTTTTTAACTAAATAATTTATCCATAATAAAAGAAAAACTAAAATTAACACGATTATCTTCCTAATAAAAATCAAATTAAAATTATTATTTAGATACAATCTTTAAACTAAATAATCTATCCATAATAAAAAATAAAATTAAGACAGTTATCTTAATAAAAAATAAAGAAATCTTAATATACATAAATCATATCAACACTAAATTATATAAAATTAAAGAGAGTATATATTATTTAAAATTAAACACAATTATTTTTATCCTATTCTCATAGATATTTAAATATAGAACTCTACCACTAATAAATTATCCTAAATTAAAATTAAACACAATTATCTTTATCCTATTCTCATAGATATTTAAATATAGAACTCTACCACTAATAAATTATCCTAAATTAAACACACACATAGTTATCTTTAACCTATACAATCTTTTCTCAAAATATTAACGTGATTTATCATTAACAATTAATCATAAATTTGATCTAAATAATTTATTCATAATAAAACTATAAAAAATAAACTAAAACTAAATATAAGTTAATATGGTTTTATTGGATAACTTGGATCATGATCAATTTTTTTTTTCCCGTAGATTTTGAAAATTAGAAAAATGAGAGTATTAAGTTGAACACAAGAAAAAACGGAGAATAGAAAAATTAAAGAGGAAGAAGATGTAGATAAAAGATTAATTTAAGATTTTTTAATATGAAAAAGAAGATCAAAAGACTTAAGAGACATAAAAGATTAATTTAAGATTAATTTAAGATTTTTTAATATGGAAAAGAAGATCAAAAGACTTTTTTTTTATTGGGAAACGAAGTAAAAAGTGTATTTGCATTGAGAAACTAATCAAAATTAAAGTAAATTAATACTAAAAATAAATTTTAAATTGGTGGGGTGTAATTTTATTTGGAGGGGGGGGGCAAAATAATAAAAAATTTAAAATTTATATATAGTAAAAAAAAAATTAAAATTATATAAGACATGAATTTCTATTGAAGCAAGTTCATGCAAAGGGAATGATCTCAAAACTCAGAAGAATCATACAACTATGATCTATCTACATCTTCGTGTTCGCCATCAAACATGATCTTGTCAAGTTCATCTTGACTGAATCCCATCTCGTCGAGACTCAAGTTTCCTCGATACATATCTAATAACTTGGGAACATCGTTCTGATAAGGAAGAATGAAATACTTCATGAACAATTTATCAGGGAATGTCAGCAAACTGGTTGCTTTCCCCATTTTCTTCAACCCCTTTGTATTCAATATTCTGGCAATCAAAAATCGAGGCTTCATTCTTTTGTCAAGACTATAACTGAGAAGCGAAGGGCAATGAGCAACAGCAACGGGATTAGAACCCATCTTACGAACTAGAAAATCCATATTAGCCATGATTTTCTTCTCCGACAATTTCATGCAAAGGGGGAACTTTGAAAAGGCAGTGTTAATATCAGGTTCGGACCAGCCACATCTTCTATAAACGTCCATCTTATGCTTCAGAGTTGATTCAGCACACAGAGCAAACACCTCGATAGCGTGAGTGAACACTAATTTATTTTTATCAATCCCCACTTCAGCCGCGCGATGCACGGACACAGCTATTCTCTTTCTACTACTAACCATCACTGAAGCCGAATGCGATACTAATGAAACAATAGAAGATTCAGGCAATCCTTGTTCTCGCAAGAAGTCAATTTTGGAAGGAATAGACCTGAACGCACTTGTAGCTCGCAGAAACACCCGAACAAACCTTTCATCAGATCGAACAACACCTTTATCACCGCCAAAATAGAATAAGATTAGTTGTAATTAAGATCAGGTGCATGTTAGCACCAAAAAGGGTTGAGGCGCACTCTAGCACCTCCCATAGCACACACGTATTGTTCTAGAAGATTACAAGTGTATATAAGAACAGTGATGTACTCTCTCGTAGCTTAATGAATTCAGATTACATCTTCTTCTTCAGCTAATTCTCGATTTCTCTACATGGTATCAGTAGTTTTTTTTTTTTTTGAATTCCGCTTCTTGATTCTTTGATTCCGCTTCTCGATTCGTTGATTCGATCCTTCCTTCATCCTTTGGTCTTACTCAATTATTCATGCTGTGTATATTATAAACAGATTACCTACACCCCTTTTACAAAACAAAACACCTTTTGAATTGCTGTACAAACAGTTGCCTGCATACAAAGATCTCAAGGTGTTTGGCTGCCTTGCTTATGCTTCTACACTCACAGCACACAGAACTAAGTTTGATGCCAGGCTTAGAAAGTGTATTTTTCTAGGATACAAATCTGGCACTAAAGGATACATCTTACAGGACTCGGAGACATTTGATATCTTTGTTTCTAGACATGTGAAGTTTGTTGAAAATTCCTTCCCATTGCTTCATACTACAAGCAATAATTCTTCCTCATATCTGGTCTCTTTGCCTAACTCTTCAACTGTGTCTTACTCAGATGATTTGGATCAACTTGCAGCTGTTCCAGCTCAATATCCTGCTGATTTTAGTACAACATCAACAACAGACATCAGCTCTGATGCAGCAGGCACATCTTCATCTCAACAGCCACCTTCAGTTGATGCAGCAGCTCAATGTTCGTCTCAGTCATCTCATAACACTCTACCAGGGGTTACATCGACATCTTCAAGACCACAACGGGCCAAAGCACCTCCTTCTTATCTCCAAGCCTATCACTGCAATTTAATTCACTCTTCATCCACTTCGACTCAGGTGCCATCACTCCATTTCCCTTATCTTCAGTTGTGGATTACTCACATTTAGCACCACACTACAAGCACTACAGCTTAGCAATCTCTTCTATTATAGAACCTAAGACTTATAATCAGGCCATTAAACAAAAAGAGTTGCAGGATGCCATGGATAAAGAACTGGAGGCCCTACGGTTAACTAAAACTTGGGAAATTGTAGACCTTCCTACTGGAGTGAAGCCCATTGGATGTAAATGGGTTTACAAGGTCAAGTATAAGTCTGACGGCTCTATTGAGCGCTATAAAGCTAGATTAGTAGCCAAAGGCTACACTCAAACTGAGGGCCTGGATTACTTTGATACATTCAGTCCAGTTGCCAAGATCACCACCATTAGATTGCTACTTGCACTAGCTTCTCAACAAGGTTGGCTCTTGCACTAGCTTCTCAACATGGACGTCAACAACGCTTTCTTACATGAAGATCTCAATGAAGATGTCTACATGAAACTGCCACAAGGTTATCCTTGTGAAGATCCGAACAAAGTCTGCAAGCTAACTAAGTCGTTATATGGTCTTAAGCAGGCCTCACGGCAATGGTTCTCCAAGCTTTCTTCATCTCTCATTTCACAAGGCTACATTCAATCACACTCTGATTATAGTTTATTTATTAAAACCACTGACATAACATTTACAGCCCTTTTGGTTTATGTGGATGATATCATTTTAACTAGAAATAGCCAACAAACAATAGATGATATAAAATTATATTTGGACAATGCTTTCAAAATTAAAGACTTGGGCTCACTCAAATTCTTTCTAGGTTTGGAGATAGCACGAAGTAAAGCTGGTATCACCATCAACCAAAGGAAATACGCTCTAGAGTTGCTTCAAGATGCCGGTTTACTAGCTGCCAAACCTGTCTCAACACCGATGGATGCAGCTCTGAAACTTACAGCTGAAGGCCCTCCATATGCAGATATTCCAGCATACCGACGCCTCATTGGAAGACTCCTGTACCTTTGCACTACTCGACCGGACACCTCATTTAGTGTACAGCAGCTCAGCCAATTTCTCGCCAATCCAACACAACAACATTTCCAAGCAGCAACACGGATACTAAGATACATCAAGCAAGCTCCAGGACAAGGGCTATTCTTTCCAGCTTCCACCACATTGGACCTTCGTGCATATAGCGACTCGGACTGGGCGGGTTATGTCGATTCCAGACTATCCGTAACAGGTTATTGCGTGTTCCTTGGTGACTCCCTTATTAGTTGGAAATCCAAGAAGCAAGCGACGGTATCCCGCTCCTCATCCGAAGCCGAATACAGAGCTCTTGCTGCCACTACTTGTGAGCTCCAATGGATCCAATACCTTCTAAAAGACCTGCATTTACATACCGCCAAACCAGCAGTTATTTACTGCGATAGCAAGTCCGCGCTCCACATTGTCGCCAACCCAACCTTTCACGAACGCACCAAACATATAGAAATAGATTGCCATGTTGTCCAAGAGAAGCTTCAACAAGGTGTTATTCATCTTCTTCCGCTACGCACTATCCATCAAACCGCCGACATCTTCACCAAACCTTTACCGCCAACCCCTTTCAGATCTCATCTTGACAAACTGGGCATGATCAACATCACGGCACCAGTTTGAAGGGGGGGGGGGGGGGGTATCACCGCCAAAATAGAATAAGATTAGTTGTAATTAAGATCAGGTGCATGTTAGCACCAAAAAGGGTTGAGGCGCACTCTAGCACCTCCCATAGCACACACGTATTGTTCTAGAAGATTACAAGTGTATATAAGAACAGTGATGTACTCTCTCGTAGCTTAATGAATTCAGATTACATCTTCTTCTTCAGCTAATTCTCAATTTCTCTACAACCTTTTAAGGTATTATACCAAGGGATGATACAGTTCCTTAAACTATATTTTAAGATTCTCGGATTAAAGCATAGCTTTTGACCTAAATCATAAGAGGAACACCGATGGAACAGAAAAACTCCAGCTTCGGCAACAAGGTCTTCTCCGGCTTGGCTCTAAGAACAGACGGCCATTTGTTCACAAGCCGGATGATATCAGCATTGGTGAATCCATACTTTCTAAAGAGCTCCAACAGCGCATCAGGATTTTTAGAGGATTTGATGCGCACTTTCTTGGATGCGACGAGGGCATCCTCTGACGACAACATGAGGTAAGAGACGGTGAAAGATTTCTGTGAGTCATTTCTACAAACACCTGAAGACAAGAATGACTTCACCAGGACTACAAGTTCTGGGCCAACACCAATCTCCTCTTTCAGTGGAACCCACGTTGGTATTTTTCTGCAGATTATAGAGAACATGGATATCAGTAAACTCCGCCGACGACAGAGTAAATTTGGCCGCAAGATTCAGAAACGCCGTCGCGCCAAGGTCTCCTGGGAAAGGAAAGGTGGTAGATAGATGACACTTAGCATTGCACCAAATGTATTTATATGATTAATTGAGTTTGATGATTCCTTTTAATTTTAATAAACCAAGAATGTTTTAATTAGATAAGTCCTCTAACTATTTAAACTAATACCTATTGACGTGCAATAATTGTGTTACTTCTTATTTTATATAAAAAAAAATTCTCTCACTTCACTTTAATTTTTTTTTTTTTTTTTTGTTATATTCTTTTCATTTCATTTTTATTATTATTATTATTTTATTAATATAATATTATCTTGTTTTATTTATTCATTTATTTATGAAATATTTATAATTATATTAAAGATAATTATACAATTTATATTAACAACAAAAAATTTCAATTCAGCATATATATAAATAATAAACTATGACTGCTTAAGATTACAAGTTTACAAGGCACTTTTTTTTCCCTCTCGATCAATTAATGCTGATTTTTCAATTAACTCCGATAAGACTCGAACACCTATCTGTTTATAAGTGCAGATGCATTAAATTCATCTCCTCTTCAAGAATTGAAAACTATAAATTATCATTATGCAATCCGTAGGAGGAACATATGCAAGAAACACTAAAAATGTCATTATGCAATCCATACGGTGTTTTAGAGTGAGAAGTTAAAAGACAGATTTTTTTCATCTATTTTGAAGTTCCTGAGCAATTGGGGTTGCTATTTGTAATTGTAAAGACAAACCCGCCCTGTAATGACATTCTGTATATAGATACTCCATAGCCATCTGCAATTGACAGGTAATTAATTTCACCAATCTCTTTCTTTGCTGAGATACTTTACAAAGTTGGCTTCTTAATTGGTAATAGTTGTATGATTAATATTGATCCTTGATGCAGGTTCTGGGCACAAGAGATGCATTTGAAGCTTCTAAGCTAGAGAACTGTTGTACTGTTATTCTGAACTTTTTGGTCTGCAACTTAGCATCATCTCTTTGTTGTGGGGACATTTTTACACGCAGAGTTTCGTACCTGCTTGGACGTGAATTTCGCAAGATGATGGCTCCATGTTTCTTGGAAAATGTATTTCCTTGAGAGGACATTATCAGTTACACAATTTTCAGTCATTACTTACACATCTCAATTGATCAGCAAAATCCAAGATTGTCATAAGGTTTTGTTACATAAACAGAGAGATTCATGCAAAGTAAGAATATTCAACTACCATCATCAATGGATTCGAAATTCAAGTCCTCTCAATCTCTTCTTGACTCAATCCAATTTCAAGCACACTCATGACTCAACCTTCCCTTGATAGATGTCCAATAACTTAGGAATATCACTCTGATAAGGAACAATGTACTTTTCCAAGAACACCTCCTCACCTGTTTGCAAGTTGCAACAAAGAGACTGCGCCAGGCATCTTCTTTTCATCCAATATTTAGCAACCAAATATCTTGGCTTCATTCTTTTCTCAAGACTATAGCCAATAACCGCAGGGCATCGAACAACATCAGCAGGTTTGACACCCGACTTGTTAACAACAAAGTTCATATTAGCCATGATTTTCTTCTCGGAATATTTCATGCAAATGGGGAACTTTGAAAACGCAACGTTAATATCAGATTCGGACCACCCATTGGTTCAGAACTACTAAACACTTGGATTGCATAGGTGATCCCTGGTTTGGCTTTGTCAAATCCCATTTCGACAGCCCGAGCTAGCTTTGTAAGAAATTTTAGCCGAGATCTACACCATGAATTTAGAACACCGATAAAATTGAGAGTGTAAATATACCTGATTTTCGCCTATTGAATTGAACCTGGTATTTACCGATCTTGTTGGGCAATTTCATGTGGTATGTTCGACTTCTCTTGCTAGATCTCTCGTAATCCCCAAATCAATGTCTCAGGCTAGGTCTTCCTCTCCTTCTCTCACAACGGTAGTTGACAGCTTGATGGGAAAGCAATATCAGAACGTGGAGTAGAGAGGGGACCTAGCCACGATATATAAATCCCTAGAAGACCTCCCATCACGGGGCTTTCTAGAAATTGGCCTACACCAGCTGTCGGACCACGTCTATCAAAATCAGGCCCTTTATCGAAAGTGAGTCAATCAATGAGCGTATTTAGTCTTGTCGAAATTAACCGTATTATTTAGCCCGTTTTATTTAATACAATGATCAATTAATATAAGTCCAACTAGAAAAATTCTTACAGTCTCCCACTTGGACAATATTAATTGAAGTTTTGACTCCAAAAAGACAAGAGAAAAGACAGTTTTAAAAAATGACTCTCGGGCTAAATTACACAAAAACAGTTTTTTGACTGTGGCCACAGATTTTGAAAAGACAATACAGCAGCAGACAAGACTTTCAACAATCCGGTCCGGCGAAAGTCACCAAATATTGGATCATGGCGATAATTGCATGTCTTATTGATGCAAGACCTTCCATGGTCACAAATACCAACAACTTCCACTGACATGGATTCAGACGTGGTGGTGTAGCAAGAAATAGCACCCAAATATAACCCCAAATATGGCTATTTCATTGTCGGTCCTCCGATTTTCTCGTGCAATATGGATTTCTAGGCAATATGAAATCCCAAGAAAATCTAATTTCCTTATCATATATTAGTCTCGGAAGCAATATGAAACCCAAAGGAAATTATAGTTCTCTTGTAAGATATGGATTTCTAAAACAACATGAAATCCCAGCAAACTCAACAACTTCTCAGGAAGTTATGCATGTCTCATTCAATGCTCAATATACGATATGGTGCGTTTATGAGACATACCCAACATTTCTTAAGAACAACACCCAATCTTAAGACAAATATACATGCGAAATACACAACTCAATTATGTGCACATAAAAGAATCATTAATGAGTCAAAAACAGTCTCGCGTTGAGTGCACATAAGATATTCAAAATGCATATTCCTTTCGCATTATGAATGTAAACAAATCACAATACGTACATTATAAAGTTAAATTGCACTCATGTGTTCTCTTGTCAAGATATCAAGAGATTTACACACTAATACAAGTAATGTGCCATGTCAAAATAACGCAACATGAGTTTAATGGAGTAACATTATCACTACTAACAAGTAGTATATCATCAGCATAAAGCATAAGACATAAATGTACTCCCACTAATTCAATAATCATTACATATCTACGTGAAAATTAAGAATACCCATCAACAATTAGCAAATAAAGCCAAAATACAATATGCTCCTCGATAGACCGATAAAATATGTCTTATAACCAAAATAATTGTCCTATCATCAAGTTTCTTTATAAGAAACCACTTATTGACAAAATCATATCAATACGGAAACTAGGAGAGTTAATCACCAAACATAAGTCTCCCATTTTGTGACGTGTGTTTTCTACTAAATAAAACTTACAAAAGTCACAGTGAATTAATCAATGTTCCAAAATTCACTATCAAAATATTTTCTTTCTCAAACCTACTAACCAATATGTACATGTAGGTTATATAAAGTACCGATCTATCTCAGATTCTCGTGAAATAATAATAATAATAATCAAGTTTATTATTTTCAAGATAATTCACTAAAATAGCAAGACATTCCAATAACTAATATATGAATGTCTCAAATACTTGGTCGGTTAGCTAATGACCAACAATGACTGAGAAAAGATCACGTTTCACAAAAGTCATGGGTTGTTTCAATTATTCCATAACAAAACTTTTAGCTTTCACAATTTTCAAGAAATTATTAAAAACTAGGGTTAATTACATCTAGACCCCTTCCGAGTTTAGTATATTACAATTGGACCCCTGTTAGTCATTTTATTACAGTTTGACCCCTTCTAAAATTTCAAAATTACTAAACGGTGAAGAAAAGATACAATTTCGTTAAATATTTCATGGAATGTTCCAAATAATTGTGAAATAACCATTATATTCAAAATAATTGTGAAATAATTGTTTGTTTAACCGTTTATTTATTCTAAAAAGACGTGATTTTTTTTCCTACTTTTATAAAACATGATCTTAGAACCAAACATAATGGTCATTTCAAAATTATTTGGAATATAACGCAATTATTTGGAATATAAGGTGAAATATTTAATGGAATCGTACCTTTTCTTCACCGTTTAGTAATTTCAAAATTTTAGAAGGGGTCAAACTGTAATAAAATGACTAACAGGGGTCCAATTGTAAAATACTAAACTCGGAAGGGGTCTAGATGTAATTAACCCTAAAAACTAATATATCCACATTCACCCCATTTTTAAATAATTTCTTTGAAATCAAATTTTGACAGAAACAATTGTGAAAGAACTCCCACATATCTAGATAAATTAAACACTAGTATGAGTTCATGATGGTATGAACTCCCACACATCTAGATGAGTTAAAATTGAATCAGGATCAATTTGATAACAGAATAACAATATTGCCCTAAAAAACAATAAATGCAAGATATCTTTATTCAAATAAATCTTAAGGTACTTGTTGAATAGGATCTCAAAGTGAAAGAACTCAGTTTATAATTAATAAATTTATCTTAAAAGAGTTTACTATATCTTTCACACATTCCTATCACATATTGGGAATCAAGCTAGTAGTGGAGATCAAAATTTAAAATTACCAGTTATACCTAAAACATTATGTCATTTCAGATTTAAACAATACTAGTATGCATATGACAAAAACAGATATTTGGATCAAGCAATAGTCAAATAAAGTGCAAGATCAAATAATTTCAAATATTGCACATTGACCCAAAACCAATAAGAGTTCAAACATAATTTCTCAAGGTACTAAAAGTACATGTTGAATGTAAATCGTGTCAACTCATTTGGAATTAAACATGACATGTATGGTAACAGTTTAAGGTGAAACTCATAGTCAAATTCTTACTATTAATGCAGAATTTTAGAATTTGACATTTTCTCCAATATCATTACAGCTTCCACAAAATTATATTTAAAATGACTTACTCAACTATTTTGAAATCATTTTGAAAAATAATTTTCTCTATATCTCAAGAAAGGTATCTTGAAAACAAGACTAAGAGCTAAACTCATCATTAGTATAGAAAAAACTCTAATTCATAATATAAGAAAATTGTGAACAATCAATTTATATGAATAACACATAGTCATAAATTATGTTTCATGAACCTAAAATTAAGTAATATTCTTGGAACCTCAAAATCAACTGAAAGATTCTTGCTAATGTGACACAAACATTTACTCAACAAGTAACTCAAATTTCACATTAGAAAAGAGAATCCCATATTGATCATATAACTAAAAAATATCAATTTTTAGGGATTTTTCAAAAGAAACTTCATGCCTATAATTAGCCCACAATTACCAATACATTGTGTCAAATTTTATATTTAGGCTTAAAATTTTACTTGTTCCAAGTAAATTCACATATAGCCTAAAATCAAAACAATTAATAAATATTGTGTTCCAAATACCACAACAGGAAGACAAGCTCAACAAAAAAAATATATTAGCCTAGCATTTATGCTAATACACAATAAGTTTCTAATCACATGCACAATTATATAAATGCAATGTAATTATGCCACAAGAACACTTATTGAAAATAAGCTGGAAACAACATAGCTTATTCATGAGAAAATTAACACATGTTATGACGAACTCCCCTTTGGGCAGAGTCTATCACACCAAACATATTTTCTCCATGCAAGAACGGTACAAGAAAATCCTAATTTTCGAAAAGTTGACTCCTTTGGGAGAACAAACCCTCTAAATTGGTAAATTTCTGCCAATGTGTTCTGCATCAATAGTTCAAAAACATTTATTCATGTAAACTCCATTTAAACAAGTTAGGGTATATAATGCATCATAAGAATTCCTCAATCTTCATGTGATATATCATGCACGTTTGAATATAAGACAATTAATCACATAAGATAATATAACATACACATGACAGAGCTCTACATATTATTGTGTATACTTCAAACTATGTATACAAAAACATTACTATTTAAACTCATAGTAATAATATGGGAGACCATGAATGCAACATATTATGATCAACAGACAATCAATAAGAATAAGCCTAAAAAATATGGCTTTATTCTATGGAAAGTCCAAGGTGTCATAACAAACTCCCCTTTGGGCAGAGTATGTCATACGTAATAGGCCCCTCGTGCAAAACGGTATAAGAATACATCGATGTTCGAAAATCGCTTCCTTTGGGAAACTAAATTTTCTTGATTGATGCACCCTATCAATATGTTTTGCACAAATAAAATAAAATTATCATACATATCTCACCCCCTTTGGGCAGGTAAGAATGCATAATAATTCATTCACTCGAAATATGCATGTTCTGAATTTTGCAAGTCTTCATAAATAGAACACTTTGGTGTAACTATCTACTTAAACTTAATAAATTAAGAACATAGCCGAGTTCAAATAAAATTATCCAATTTGCACACGCACGATATGTATGCAAATACTCCTGTTGGGATTAATGCCCTGAAAATCCAATTATATTGTAAATATTTTGCATTAATAAAACTGAAATTAAAGCAAGTTATGAGTATTTTACAAATTTAATAATTAATGACGTGTGATGGTATTTTTTATATGAAATGTGTTTCATAGGAAAAGACTTTAAATACCAAAAATCACGTGTCATTAAAGTTCTAGTCCGTATGATAAGAAAGTGTTCTTATCAAGACTATAATGTGTTATATAAGATGATTAGTCTTTCGTCATAGGGAAATGGAGTTTCCAATTATAACACATTGATGTTTTTCAATGAGATTGGAAGCATCGAACTGGACCACTGAGATTGTTCATTTTATACTGCTATCTAAAATGAATAAAATCTCGGAAGCATTAGACTCTTAATCCTGATAGTGTTTCGACTTTAGGCATGTAGTGTTAATCACTGTGATGTACTCAGAAGTGAGGTCTCGGTAACGGGTGGCCAAAATACTTTGTACGTTCGGTGATTGCATGAAATGTGCTAGAGAGAAATATTGATCAAGGAATTTGTAGCCTTGCTGGAAGGTTTAAAGATATCCCTGAAATAGATTTGCAAAATGTTCGAATTAAAACTTTGGCCAAAGTACTTCGTGTGTTCGTCACCGAAGTTGTATGTTGAATGTGTTTCACATACAGGGGGTTTGGACTTAAGGCGAATCAAGAAATTTCAGATTTAAAGTGAAAAATAAATGATAGTAGTATTAATTTATTTATCCATTTTTCATGGATATCTGTACAGTGGAGTAAAATGTGAAATTATTCTAGATCGAGAAATTCGTGAATAATTTAATTAATTTTAGAGTTCAACAATATTTATTTAGTGGAATTAAATATTATTAAACGGTAATCAATTATTGTCATGGGATGATGATAGATTGACCCGTTTGGAGCTAAGATTAATTAGTCCTGCAGGTCCCCCCGCAAGCCCCAACGAAGATCAAAGAGAAAATATTAAAACAAGAGAGAGAAATGATTTTTCAAAGTGTTTGAAAATAGCCAAGGTATTTATTTTGAGAAAATAAATTAAATTCCAAAGAGTTGGAAATGCTCGAAATTTTATTTTGGAGAAAATAAAATTTTTTCAAAAAAAAAAAAAAAAAGTGACGTGGCGAAGTGTTGACGTGGCAGGTGACGTGTCACGCCACGTCAGCGAGTGGCGCTGACTGGGCGCCATTTGGCACGCCACATGGACTGCCAGGATCAATCCGCGTCAGCGCGAAGGAGCGGCCCAGATCATGTTGACTGAAAAGTCAACGGGTCGTGGAAGCGGGTCATCGGGTCGGTTCACCGGGTAGGGTCGGTACATGGGTTGTCCGACCCGGACACGTGGACGAATGGGAATCCGACACGTGTCAATGGGCCAGACCAAGTTGAACCGGCCGGTTCATTGTTGAACCGGCCTGCGCGCTGAACCGTCAGGTCGGACCGGACCGGCCCGCCACGTGGCAGGTGCTCACGCCTGCGTGAGCATCACACGCGCCAAACACACAGCCGCCACATGGGCGGCACGTGCGGGCGCGTGTGGGCCCCGTTCGGCGCCTGCCCGGCACCGCCGTGTTCAGCTTGGAGTGTACTCCACTCCGGCGGTCTCTGATTGGCCAATAGACCTTGGAGGCTAAAAAAAAAAATTGCAAAAATGCCTCGGGTATCCCTAAACCTTGGCTATAAATATGGCTGCCTATTTCACTTCATTCTGTACAACTTCAACTGTTCTTTTCTTCAGTTTCGGAAGTCCGAGAGTCTCTCTCTCTAGTTAATTTAATTAATCCTAATTAAGGATTAATTAATTATATAATTAGGTGGTTATATAATTAATATATAATCCACTTAATTATTAGAAAATAGGGATTTTCTAGTTTAATAAAAAAGGGTTTTTCTGAAAAATATTTTCTCAAAGTATTTAGCGAAATACTGCCGGAGCCCACACTCCAATTTCTTAATCGGGGATATTGCGGGGAAGCTCTGCCGGTTTCACGAGAAAATATCGAGGTGCTGGAAAAGTGCCGTTGATAGCCAATATTGCAGTACGGTAATACCGTTGTGCTGCCCAAATTATTATTTGCATATTATGATTATATGCTAGATGATTTAAAATTAGGTTATCGATGCCTGTATATATTAGAGTTATGTTGCCCGATTTGTTCCGCTGCTTTATTAAAATATTTTTGAAATATTTTGATAACGAGGTTATGGCGAAATTTTTTTTGAAATACTCCGTTGTACCGTCACTCTACCTCGGGCCCGCCACAACACCAACAACTGGTATCAGAGCGAGGCTCTGATTATATACTCGCATTGGTATAGCATAAGATGCATAATTTTAAATCTGATACTGTGCACGTAAATTCTGTCTAAGAAGGCTGGGTTTTAAGTGGGACCGTTGTGACCCCTCCAGTGTTTCTGGGAGTTTGCGTGGAATGGTAATTTTCTGGGAATTGATTTCAATAATCTTCCTGGTTAATTACCGAATCAGTAAATTTGATTTAAATTATGTGATAATTTAAAACATATTTATTTAAGGGACCATTAAAAATTTAAAACGTGATAATTATGTGATAATTATTTGCAAGCATGCTTTTAATTTTAAAATGGCATGATAATATGTGATATTATGTTGTTTCAATTATGCATGATTTATTTAATGTGATTAGATAAATAATGTTTAATAGAGATTAAATATGATGCATAATTGGATTAATATTTTTTGGATTAATAAAGAGTTATTAAAGCCTTAAAATATTATTGGGATTATTTAATAATCCTAGTGGGAGCTTATTAATTAGATTAATTACTTCCAAAATTAATAAGACCCCAAAAGTGATTATTTAATAATCAAAGATAATCCACAAATTTTATAAAATTCAAGTGGGAGCGAGATGAAAAGAGTTGGAGTCTCACGGCCTCCATTACCCGTCTATAGTATAGTGGATATATACTACGCCCTTCGGCGGGTATGTATCCGCGGTATACAAGAATAGGCTTCTACGGATAGAATGAAATACGGGGAAAGTCAACTCGACCACGCCTCCGTGGAGTGTCTGATCTACTCGTACGAATTTCTAGGTAATGGTATACGCTTGACTAAGTAATGTATTAACCTCCCTTCGGAGCTATGTTACATTCACTTAGAGGCCAAAGGTTAACGTGGTGGATTAACATAGTTTGGTAAGAGTTACCTAGATGACATGTTAATTAAGATTAATACTTGCTTTTCTAAGCGATTTTCGACCCCGCTTCCGGGGAGTCAACTGCGGTTAGATAAGTCACCATTGTGCAAACCAAAAATGCTTTCGTGGATTTCATTTATTGGTTAGACGCAAAAGAAGTAAAATACAGAACATAACTTGCGCTATTTTAAAATATTTCAGTTTTTAAAACAATGACGACCGCTAGCCCGCTTCAATCGATCCTAAAGGAAAATAGGCTTGAAGGGTCTAACTATGCTGACTGGAAAATGAATCTTGACATCGTGTTTGGTCATGAGAATCTGAAACAAGTGCTCACTGAACCTTGTCTGGGGGTACCGGAAACTACGGCCAATCAGGATATGAGAAATGCTTATGCCAATTAGATCAAGTCCAATGATTTGGCTAGGTCTTATATCCTGGCATCTGTCTCCAATGTTCTCAAGCATCAAATGCATGAGATGCCAACTGCTAGGAACATGATGGATCATCTCCATCAAATGTTTGGATGACAGAATCGAGCCAAGAGGCTCGAATTGATGCGGAGGCTGTTAGTTACCAAGATGTCTGAGGGATCACCTGTTCAGGATCATGTTATGAACATGATGGCTTGCCTGAACGAAATTGAAAGCCTTGGTGCTAAATTTGAAGATCTCAGCAAACAGGATATGATCCTATGCTCTCTGCCAAAGTCGTTTGACACATTCAGGCAAAATTATTCTATGAACAAATTGGATTTTTCTCTGCCTGAATTGATGAACGAACTTAAAGTGGCAGAGGGAGTGATGAAAGCTAAGGGAATTGTTCTCCTGGCTCAGGCATCGACTTCCACGGCTCCAAAGGCCAACAAGTGGAAAAAGGGAAAAGGAAAGGTTCTTAATCCCAAGAAAAAGGTTCAGAAGAAGAAGGGTAAACCTAGCAAGGGAAAATGTTTCCACTGCGGAGAGAATAAGCACTGGAAGAGGAATTGTCCAAAATACTTAGCAAGTCTTCCTGCTAAGCCATCTGGACAAGGTATATCGATATCTAGTTTAATTGAATTATGTTTAGTTGGAAGTCCACCAGATTCCTGGTGTGTGGACTCGGGTCCAACTAATCATATCTGTAATTCGTTACAGGGGTTCAAGCTAACCAGAAAGCTTGAAGATGGTGAGATGCAGCTACTGCTCGGAGATAATACAAGTATATCTGTACAAGCAGTAGGGACTGTAAATTTGTATTTTGGTGATAGGGTTTTAATGTTAAAAGACACTCTGTACATACCGTGTGTTCGCAGAAATCTAATTTCTGTGAGTTGTTTAATAAATAATGGTTTCAGTGTTTGTTTTGAAAAAAACTTAACCATTAAGCAAAATAAAAGGTTTATTTGCTCTGGCACGGTAAAAGATGGTCTTTTCTTGCTATACCCCGATAAAAACCCTAATTCCGAACTTAACACTACTACGCTTGACTTACCATCCAAAAGAAAAACTCCTATGCCTAACGAGGCGTACAAGTGGCATTTACGACTTGGTCATATTAATCCAAAAATGATCCAAAGAATAATTTCAGACGAATTGTTGAGTCCCTTGGACTTAACAGAACTACCAGTCTGTGAATCCTGCTTGGAAGGTAAAATGACCAAGAGATCTTTTAAATCTAAAGGTAATCGAGCCACAGAATTACTTGAGTTAATTCATACGGATGTGTGTGGTCCTATGAGTATTCAAGCAAGAGGAGGTTTTGAGTATTTCATCACTTTTACGGATGATTACTCCAGATACGGATACGTTTATTTGATGAGATATAAGTCTGAATCTTTTGAAAAGTTCAAAGAATTCAAAGCTGAAGTTGAAAATCAAACCGGAAAACGTATCAAAGCACTTCGATCAGATCATGGTGGTGAGTATCTGTCAACAGAGTTTCTAGAATTTCTCACTGCAAATGGGATTAGATCTCAATTATCTGCACCAGGTACACCCCAGCAGAACGGTGTTGCAGAAAGGAGAAATAGAACTCTGATGGAAATGGTAAGATCTATGATGAGTCATGCTACCCTACCAAGTTCGTTTTGGGGCTTTGCACTCGAAACGGCGGCACACATATTAAACCTTGTTCCATCCAAGCCGGTTCCTAAAACACCAATGGAACTTTGGCGAGGGCGAAAGCCCAGTGTCTCCTATCTTCGGATATGGGGAACCCCAGCTCATGTGTTAAGGAAGGATCCTAACAAGTTGGAATCAAGAACAGAGGTTTGCTTGTTCATAGGTTATCCTAAAGGAACAAGTGGTGGTACATTTTACGATCCGAGCGATCACAAAGTGTTTGTGAGCACTAATGCCAAATATCTTGAAGATGATTTCGTAAATGACCACAAGGGTAGAAGCAAAATTGTGTTAGAAGAAATGACAACATCAGATTCTGAATTCCAAGAACCCGTAGTAACTGAAAATGTGTTAGATACATATGATGTACTAGATACAACATATGATGTAGGGACGAGTACACAACAGCCTCGTCGTAGTGGGAGGATTGTCAGGGCACCTGACAGATACGTAGGATTAACCCAAGTGGTTGAATCTGAAATATCTGATCCTATCACATATGATGAAGCTATAAAGGATATAGACGCTGACCGTTGGGTCAGAGCCATGGAATCTGAATTAGATTCAATGTATTCCAATAAAGTCTGGGAACTTGTAGAGGCGCCTGAGGGCATTAAACCTATTGGATGCAAATGGGTCTACAAGAGAAAAAAGGGAATAGATGGAAAGGTTGAAACCTTTAAAGCAAGGCTTGTGGCAAAGGGTTATACCCAGAAAGAAGGTATCGATTATGACGAAACCTTCTCGCCTGTAGCAATGCTTAAGTCCATAAGAATTCTCCTATCCATTGCTGCTCATTTTGATTATGAGATTTGGCAAATGGATGTAAAGACTGCCTTCTTGAACGGGCACCTTCAAGAAGAGATATACATGGCTCAGCCTGAAGGCTTTATTGCCAGAAATCAGGAGCATATGGTATGCAAGCTTGATAGATCAATCTATGGTCTTAAGCAAGCGTCTAGATCATGGAACATCAGATTTAATGAAGCAATTAAATCCTTTGGATTTATACAATTGCCTGATGAACCATGTGTGTACAAGAGACATCATGATAGTGTTGTAACATTTTTAGTTCTATATGTTGACGACATTCTGCTCATTGGGAATGACACAGGAATATTGTCAGCAGTTAAGATTTGGTTGTCAAACCAGTTTGACATGAAAGACCTAGGTGAGGCCAGTTATATTCTAGGGATCAGACTTTGTCGTGATCGAAAGAATAGAATAATTGGTTTATCACAAGCAGCTTATATAGATAAGATGCTGGCAAGATATAATATGGCTAACTCCAAGAAACGATCGTTACCTTTCAGACATGGAGTTCATCTGTCTCGGGATCAGTGTCCCAAGAACCCAGAAGAGATAGAAGAAATGAAAGATGTTCCGTATGCTTCGGCAGTCGGAAGCCTCATGTATGCCATGTTATGTACAAGGCCAGATATCTGTTATGTTGTAGGTCTAGTCAGCAGATATCAGTCGAACCCTGGACCCCAACACTGGATAGCTGTAAAGCATATATTAAAGTACTTGAGAAGGACTCGGGATTGTATGCTTGTCTATCACAGTGATGAGCTCATTCCTATAGGGTACACAGATTCGGATTTCCAATCTGATTTGGATTCTAGGCGTTCGACGTCTGGATACGTGTTTACTCTAGGAGGAGTAGCCGTAAGTTGGAGGAGTATTAAGCAAACTTGCATTGCTGACTCCACCATGGAAGCCGAATACGTGGCAGCTTCAGAAGCAGCTAAAGAGGCGTATTGGTTCTGGAATTTCCTAATGGATCTAGAAGTCGTCGAGGACGGACTTATGCCGATCACATTGTACTGTGACAATGCTGGAGCGGTGGCCAACTCCAAGGAACCTCGAAGTCATAAACGTGCCAAGCACATCGAGAGGAAGTTTCACATTATACGTGATTATGTGGAACGTGGAGAAGTGGCGGTAGTGAAAATTGGCTCAGTAAATAATCTGGCAGATCCCTTCACTAAGACTTTAGCGCAAAAGAGTTTTGACACTCATGTAGAAGGGATGGGCCTTAGATAGGTAGCCAATTGGATTTAGGGCAAGTGGGAGATTGTTGGGATTAATGCCCTGAAAATCCAATTATATTGTAAAGATTTTGGATTAATAAAACTGAAATTAAAGCTAGTTATGAGTATTTTACAAATTTAATAATTAATGACGTGTGATGGTATTTTTTATATGAAATGTGTTTCATAGGAAAAGACTTTAAATACCAGAAATCACGTGTCATTAAAGTTCTAGTCCGTATGATAAGAAAGTGTTCTTATCAAGACTATAATGTGTTATATAAGATGATTAGTCTTTCGTCATAGGGAAATGGAGTTTCCAATTATAACACATTGATGTTTTTCAATGAGATTGGAAGCATCGAACTGGACCACTGAGATTGTTCATTTCATACTGCTATCTAAAATGAATAAAATCTCGGAAGCATTAGACTCTTAATCCTGATAGTGTTTCGACTTTAGGCATGTAGTGTTAATCACTGTGATGTACTCAGAAGTGAGGTCTCGGTAACGGGTGGCCAAAATACTTTGTACGTTCGGTGATTGCATGAAATGTGCTAGAGAGAAATATTGATGAAGGAATCTGTAGCCTTGCTGGAAGGTTTAAAGATATCCCTGAAATAGATTTGCAAAAAGTTCGAATTAAAACTTTGGCCAAAGTACTTCGTGTGTTCGTCACCGAAGTTGTATGTTGAATGTGTTTCACATACAGGGGGTTTGGACTTAAGGCGAATCAAGAAATTTCAGATTTAAAGTGAAAAATAAATGATAGTAGTATTAATTTATTTTTCATGGATATCTGTACAGTGGAGTAAAATGTGAAATTATTCTAGATCGAGAAATTCGTGAATAATTTAATTAATTTTAGAGTTCAACAATATTTATTTAGTGGAATTAAATATTGTTAAACGGTAATCAATTATTGTCATGGGATGATGATAGATTGACCCGTTTGGAGCTAAGATTAATTAGTCCTGCAGGTCCCCCCGTAAGCCCCAATGAAGATCAAAGAGAAAATATTAAAACAAGAGAGAGAAATGATTTTTCAAAGTGTTTGAAAATAGCCAAGGTATTTATTTTGAGAAAATAAATTAAATCCCAAAGAGTTGGAAATGCTCGAAATTTTATTTTGGAGAAAATAAAATTTTTTCAAAAAAAAAAAAAAAAAGTGACGTGGCGAAGTGCTGACGTGGCAGGTGACGTGTCACGCCACGTCAGCGAGTCAGCGCCACTGGGCGCCAATTGGCACGCCACATGGACGGCCAGGATCAATCCGCGTCAGCGCGAAGGAGCGGCCCAGATCATGTTGACTGAAAAGTCAACGGGTCGTGGAAGCGGGTCATCGGGTCGGTTCACCGGGTAGGGTCGGTACATGGGTTGTCCGACCCGGGCACGTGGACGAATGGGAATCCGACACGTGTCAATGGGCCAGACCAAGTTGAACCGGCCGGTTCATTGTTGAACCGGCCTGCGCGCTGAACCGTCCGGTCGGACCGGACCGGCCCGCCACGTGGCAGGTGCTCACGCCTGCGTGAGCATCACACGCGCCAAACATACAGCCGCCACATGGGCGGCGCGTGCGGGTGCGTGTGGGCCCCGTTCGGTGCGTGCCCAGCACCGCCGTGTTCAGCTTGGAGTGTACTCCACTCCGGCGGTCTCTGATTGGCCAATAAACCTTGGAGGCTACGAAAAAAAATTGCAAAAATGCCGCGGGTATCCCTAAACCTTGGCTATAAATATGGCTGTCTATTTCACTTCATTCTGTGCAACTTCAGCTATTCTTTTCTTCAGTTTCGGAAGTCCGAGAGTCTCTCTCTCTAGTTAATTTAATTAATCCTAATTAAAGATTAATTAATTACATAATTAGGTGGTTATATAATTAATATATAATCCACTTAATTATTAGAAAATAGGGATTTTCTAGTTTTAGAAAAAAGGGTTTTTCTGAAAAATATTTTCTCAAAGTATTTAGCGAAATACTGCCGGAGCCCACACTCCAATTTCTTAATCGGGGATATTGTGGGGAAGCTCTGCCGGTTTCACGAGAAAATATCGAGGTGCTGGAAAAGTGTCGTTGATAGCCAATATTGCAGTACGGTAATACCGTTGTGCTGCCCCAATTATTATTTGCATATTATGATTATATGCTAGATGATTTAAAATTATGTTATCGATGCCTGTATATATTAGAGTTATGCTGCCCGATTTGTTCCGCTGTTTTATTAAAATATTTTTGAAATATTTTGATAACGAGGTTATGGCGAAATTTTTTTTGAAATACTCCGCTGTACCGTCACTCTGCCTCGGGCCCGCCACAACACCAACAACTCCCACACAATAAAGTACGAAAACTATGTACTTTTGGAAGTTATCTATAATATAATATGTTGCATGCAAATTATTCCCAAGATCTTATTCATTTCAATATGCATGTAAAACGGTCAATCAAAATAATTCGATTCCAACCAATATGATCAAATATGTGACTTTATATCACATTCACCTTTTTATGAAAATTTAGTGGATAATAAACAACTTAATCCAAATATAATTGTCATTCAATATATAACATATTTGATCACATATATCTCAAATTGAATCGAACAAGAGCAAAAGGGACAACTAACCTTCCAAAACATGCTCTCACTCAAAAGATTTGGTACCAAAAGTCACATGCGGCTGCAAAGTGCCTCGGGTAAAAACCATCTTTCTCAGTGTCTTCCAAACATGCGCACACTGAAATAAACACCTCAACCCACAAGGGAGCTTTCAAATTAATTAGTAATGACAATAACGATAAGGGAAGTGACATAGATGTTAAATATTTCAACCGAAATACTGATAGTAGTGACTTTAAAAAAAGTCACAGAGATAGAAGATATTGACAAGATTGAAATTACCTTTCTTCTCAATAAAAATTAATCCTCAACATAGACAATGAAAATGACATGTTGATTCAGTCGCAAGTGACATAATATAAGTAAGGTTCTAATCTTGCCCAAAATAATTTGTGTCTCTATTTCAATAT
Organism: Lantana camara; assembly: GCA_037501455.1. Lineage (NCBI taxonomy): Eukaryota > Viridiplantae > Streptophyta > Magnoliopsida > Lamiales > Verbenaceae > Lantana > Lantana camara. Next base: position 135,592,887 of record CM074855.1, read on the forward strand.
GGGGTAATATCCCAAGTCACAAAACCTCTAGCAACTATAGAGTTTTGTAACACTATAATGTTTACGCGTATGTAACTTTTCAATCCAATATTCCCTATTGATCCGAGACAATAGCATAAGATTTCTAGACATGCATATTCATAAGATTTAAGAAGAAAGCAAAAGAGAGATTTTCTTCTTTCGAAATTAGATAACAATTACCCTATTAGAACATGGTCATCATTTGAAATCATTTATAAATTTCTATTCAGTACCAATTCATCAACAAATATATGAATATTTAGTCAATAATTAATAAATTGCCAATTAATTTATCCGTACGAAATTTACATGGAATCACTTATAATCAAATAAGCCAATAATATGCGATTAATTGTTTCAAATTAATTAATACGCTAAAAACAATAATGTCATGTTATATTATAAATAAATTTTGAAAGCAACAGATTTGAATGCATGTATCCATCTAATGGGGTGCCAACAAATAAATACACCATATATGCATATAATATTTAGGGATAAATATTTTTTCCCATCCGAACTATGCCCGTTTTTACAATTTACCATCCAAACAATTTTTCATTGCAAACCACCATCCAACCTTTGCATTTGTAACAAAACTCCATCTGAAGGTGGTTTGTTCTGACATGTATGTTTTAGGAAAATACCACGTGTCAATTTTTTTTCCCAAAACCACCAATAAAAATGGTTTAAATGGCGTTTTGTCACAAATGCAAAGGTTGGATGGCGGTTTACAATGAAAAATTGTTTGGATGGTAAATTGCAAAAACGGGCATAGTTCGGATGGGAAAAAATATTTATCCCTAATATTTAACATAAAGTGCGTAAGCAAGAGTTTAAATAGAGTTTGACTCACATCATCCCAGATAATTCCAAAATTATCCACGATTTCCGAACTAACTTAAATAGACGGAGTTGTAAAATTCACTAATGGAATAGTCCATAATTGATCTTAAAAGGTTAATCTCATATTGTCTCCAATTCTCGTCCATCGATGTTATTCCGAAATTAATGTTCTGACTTAAAACAAATAATAGACGCATGATCAATTAAAGGCCTACGATCTGGATATCAACTTCATCCGTCAGATGACTGTAAATCCCTTGCTGTGGCAGCTAATGGTGAAATACGAAATCAATTTACATGGGAACCTGGCGCGACGGATGGCCACTCTCACAATCGACGTACCGGAACAGGAGATGATTCGCCAATGCAGGGTAACGACATTGATATGGCAGCGGTTGCTGATGGAAGCTGCGGGGAAGTGGACTGATTATCCAGTCAACATTGAATCTCTTGTTATTAATCCAATGAAGATTCTTTCATGGAATTGCAGGGGGACAGGAAATGCGGAGTTCCGTCGGAACTTTTTGGATATTACCAGAGAGCATCAACCAGATGTTGTGTTTTTGTTAGAAACAAGGGTTGATGAAGCTAGAGCGGAGCGAGCAATAGCATCACTTGGATTTCCCAACGTTTGCAAAGCACCCACTAATGGTCGGGAAGGGGGAATTTGGCTTCTTTGGGACAGCAATAGGATTCATGTTGAAGTACTACAAGCTAATCACCAAGCTATCCATGCCATAATCGGACCTAGAAGTAATGAGCAATGGTTGTGTTCTGGCATTTATGCCAGCCCAATCATGGGTCACCGGGAGGAACTGTGGCGTCATTTGAAAAGTTTGGGGGGTGATTGGCGAGGTCCGTGGCTCTTAACGGGGGACTTCAATGAGATTACAGGCCCAAGCGAGAAGCAAGGTGGGCGCGAGGTCAACTGGAATAGATGCATCAACTTCAAAGAGAATATTGACGATTGTAACTTACTTGACATTGGAGCTGTGGGACCCCGGTTCACTTGGTGTGGTACAGTCCATGGAGGAAGTCAAGTTCGTGAAAGACTCGATAGGGTGTTGGTCAACACTGAGTGGCGCCTAAAGTTCCCGGAGGGCCAGACTCTAGTGTTACCTCGCACACACTCGGACCATAATCCGATTCTCACCTTTTGCTCTGGCATCGACCGACCTCCTACGAAACGCCCTTTTCGTTTCGAAGCAGTGTGGAATGAACATCCGGAGTGCAAGACGGTGATTGAAGATGTGTGGAGGAATGAACAGAATGTCTTGGGGACTTTGGAGCGGCTACCGGATAAGTTGAAAGGGTGGAATCAGAGTAGTTTCGGGAATATATTTCGAAAGAAAAGACTCTTAAGGGCCCGAATTAATGGGATTCAGAGATTGGCTAGAAATAGGCTCCATCCTCAACTTGTGGAACTGGAAAAATCTCTAATTCGGGACTACAACGCAATTCTTCGCCAGGAAGAGATCTTGTGGTTCCAAAAATCGCGGAACAATTGGCTTCGGTTTAGCGATAGAAACACTCCTTTCTTTCATTTATCGACCATCACTAGAAGATGACGTGGTAGAATCGGGTCTTTGAAAGTGGAAGGCAATTGGGAAACTAATTATGATAGGCGACGGGAACACGTAAGGGGATTTTTCTCAAACGTCTTCACCAACAAGATGGGAGAGTCGGGGCGGCGGCTTCCTCTTAGTTCTATACAGCGGACTCTTAACAGTAACTGGAAAGTCCTCATTACCGAGAAGGCTCCTCTTGAAGAGGTGAAAAGGGTGGTCTTCTCTATGAGCCCGTTTAAAGCCCCGGGGCCGGACGGTTTTCCACCGTTTTTCTACCAAACCTACTGGGATGTTGTGGGGACTTATGTCGGTGAGTTTGTGAACAAATGCATTGATGAGGGTAAGTTTCCTGAACAAAAGACCAGTACTACCATGGCCAATGATTCAAAGGTCAATGATTCAAAGACGATTGATTCAAAGGCCAGTGATTCAAAGGGCGATTCATTGAACACCACAATTATCGATCCCTCACACCCATTTTATATCCATCATTCAGATCAGCCAGGCCATTTCCTGAATCCTATCAAATTGAATGGCACCAACTATCAATCTTGGAGCAAAGCTGTTATTCATGCCCTCACAGCAAATAAGAAGATCGGTTTTATCGATGGCACACTTAAAGAACCGTCACAGGAGGAAGAACCATTTCTGTTTGAACAATGGAACCAATGCAACAGCATGATACTTTCTTGGCTAACTCATGTTGTTGAATCGGACATTGCTGAAGGGATTGTCCATGCCAAAACAGCACGCGAGGTCTGGGTTGACTTACGGGACCAGTTCTCTCAGAAGAATGCTCCTGTAGTTTTTCAAATACAGAAATCAATTGCAACCATGTCACAAGGAACAATGACAGTAGCCACATATTTTATCAAGATCAAAGCCCTGTGGGACGAGCTTGAGACATATCGTTCCCCACTGACTTGCAATCAACGTCAGGCGCATCTCGAACAGAGGGAAGAAGATCGTCTTATGCAATTTCTCATGGGTCTGAATGAGTCATATAAGACGGTGAGATCCAACATATTGATGATGTCACCATTGCCTAATGTTCGTCAAGCATACTCTTTGATTGTCCAGGAAGAGACGCAACGACAAGTTCCGTACGACAAGTTCCGTCTGAACCTGCTGAGAACTTCTCAATCGCAGCCGCAATCCCGAGAAAAGGAGGTGATTCAAACCAGAAAATGTGCGACCATTGCAATAGATCTGGGCATACCATAGATGAATGTCGGACTCTTAAATTCTACTGCAACTTTTGTGGTAAGAGGGGCCACACGGAGGACTGATGTCGAATGAAAAATGGGAATAATAACAAACCAGGACAGTTCCGGGGACGGCGCACCTCTGGTCATGGAAACCAACCCACGGAAAATATGACAGGATCACAAGAAATATCTGATCCAACTCCTTCTAGCACTGTGCAAGGATTCACTGCGGAGCAGATTCAACAATTGGCTCAAGCAATCAATGCATTAAACCAAAATAATTCTGGTAATGCTGATGCATATGCAAATGTCGCAGGTTTGATTTCACCAGCTCTTATGTCTGTTAATTCTAGTTGCACAAGTCCTTGGATTTTGGACACTGGCGCCACGGATCACATTGTTTCTCAAATGTCACTTTTAACTGAACCCAAACCTTCTAGCATTACAAATGTCAATTTACCAAATGGTGCTACACCACAAATCTCACACACTGGCACTGTTATTTTTAACTCCAAACTCACACTCAAATATGCCCTATGTGTTCCATCTTTCAACCTAAATTTGGTTTCAGCCAGCAAACTCACAAAGGATTTAAATTGTTGCATTCTCTTCTTTCCTGACTTCTGTATTTTGCAGGACTTGGTTTCGGGAAAGATGATTGGATCGGGTAGACAACGTGGTGGTCTGTACTACTTGCATTCTCCACAAAATAAACCAGTTATTTTCCATGTCTCTCAACCATCTGACTTATGGCACTTCCGCCTGGGTCATCCATCTTCTTCTCATTTTAAATTATTTTCGCATTTACTCCCTGGTCATCAGAAAGGAATAGAAAATAATTGTACTATTTGCCCAAAGGCTAAGCAGACACGTCTGCCTTTTCCCCAAAGTTCAATAAAAACAAAGTCTCCTTTCTCACTTTTACATTGTGATGTATGGGACCCTCATAAAATTCCTACACATACGGGTTCACGCTACTTTCTTACAATTGTCGACGATTTTTCTCGTTGCACATGGACCTTTCTCATGCATCATAAATCAGAGACACAATCTCTATTAATTAATTTTGTGAAATTTGTTAAAACCCAATTTCAAACAAATGTTCAAACGATAAGAGTGGATAATGGCACAAAATTTATTCCTCTTCACAATTTTCTTCAAAATGAAGGGATTGAACTTCAAAATTCTTGTATCTATACTCCACAACAAAACGGAGTTGTAGAACGAAAACATCGACACATTTCGTTCTCTCATGTTTCAATCAAATGTCCCACTTGAATACTGGGGGGAGTGTGTCTTAACTGCAGTTTATCTCATAAATCGAATTCCGACACCATTGCTATCCAACAAATCTCCTTTTGAGGTCTTATATAAACGGCCTCCTTCTCTTGCACATCTACGGGTCTTTGGTTGGGAATGTTATGCGACTAATGTTTATCCTAAACAAAAGTTTGATCCTCGAGCATCTATTTGTGTTTTCATTGGGTATTCACATGGCCAAAAAGGGTATAAAATCCTTGATGTACAAACCAAAAAATTTTCTGTCAGTCGAGATGTATATTTTCGGGAGAATATTTTCCCTTTCAATTCCAAATCTCCTCAATTTTCTCAAAATTTGTCACCATATTTCTCTCTCCCTCAAAATATTTCCTTTGATAATCCACCTCAACCGATTGATTATTCTGAAGTATCGATATCTCCTCCAGATTTTTCTCCTAGAACCATGCTTCCCTTACTAAAACACAATCCTGAATCATGCACATCTTCCTCTGATACCGATGCTTCAGAATCATCATCCTCAGAACTGCCATCCTCATCCCAATCCCCATTATCACCTCCGAATCCTTCACCACCTTCCGCGATGTCAGAACCTTCAAATCTGTCACCAGTTCCTATAATCGATGAACCCACTCTCCGTCATTCCACTCGACATATTCAGCCCCCTGCATGGAAAAAAGACTACGACATGTCACTCCACAGTAATCATTCTTCGACGCAACCAAGTCCTCATCAAAGTACAAGGTATCCTCTCTCTTCGCATTTATCTGTTTTTTGTTTTTCTCCCCATCACCATGCCTTTTTAGCCCTCTTAACAGCACAGAAAGAACCATCTTCCTTTGAACAAGCAGACTGTGATCCACTTTGACTTCGAACTTCAGGCTCTAGAGCGCAATAACACATGGGAGATGGTTTCTCTTCCATCGGGGCACAAACCTATCGGTTGTCGCTGGGTTTACAAAATTAAATATCATTCTGATGGGACCATTGAACGATATAAAGCACCTTTGGTCGCCAAGGGCTACACACAGGTCGAAGGTGTAGATTATCAGGAGACTTTCTCTCCTACCGCAAAGCTTACCACTCTTCGATGTTTATTAACTGTAGCTGCTTCCCGCAATTGGTATACCCATCAACTTGATGTGCACAATGCGTTCCTTAACGGAACATTGCAAGAAGAGGTGTATATGACTCCACCTCCTGGTCTTAGCCGACAGGGGGAGAATCTGGTATGTCGGCTTCGCAAATCTTTTTATGGTCTGAAACAGGCATCACGAAATTGGTTTTCAACTTTTGCAGCCACTGTTAAATCCGCGGGTTACATACAATCAATGGCGGATTATTCACTTTTTACTAAATCTCAAGGTAAAAAGTTTACTGCCATTCTCATTTACGTGGATGATATCTTGTTGACTGGTAATGATTTGCATGAAATCAAGTTGCTCAAAAATCACCTACTCAAGCATTTTCATATTAAAGACCTCGGTGAATTGAAATATTTTTTGGGAATAGAATTCTCCCGTTCCAAAAGAGGCATCTTTATGTCACAAAGAAAATATGCATTAGATATTTTGCAAGATACAGGATTATCAGGAGTGAAGCCAGAAAAATTCCCAATGGAACAAAACTTAAAATTGTCGGATGAAGATGGGAAAGCACTTCATGATCCGAGCAAGTATCGAAAACTGGTTGGACGATTAATATATTTGACAGTTACCAGACCTGACATAGTGTATTCTGTACGCACACTTAGTCAATTCATGAACACACCCCGAAAGCCACATTGGGAAGCAGCGTTGCAGGTTCTTAGATACATTAAAGGGACTCCTGGTCAAGGTCTTTTTCTGCCATCCGAAAATAATTTAACACTTAGTGCATATTGTGATTCAGATTGGGGAGGATGTCGTACTACAAGACGTTCTGTTTCTGGTTACTCTGTTTTTCTTGGATCATCACTCATTTCTTGGAAATCAAAGAAACAAACGACTGTATCACGTTCATCAGCAAAAGCAGAGTATAGAGCAATGGCAAACACTTGTCTGGAATTGACTTGGTTGAGAAATATACTTCGGGACTTGAAAGTTGAATTGCACAAGCCGGCTCCATTGTTTTGCGATAATCAAGCAGCTTTACATATTGCGGCTAATCCAGTTTTTCATGAACGTACGAAGCATATCGAGATTGATTGTCATATAGTTCGGGAGAAACTTCAAGCAGGTATGATTCGTCCATATCATGTTTCTACAAAGATGCAACTGGCGGATATTTTTACAAAGGCACTTGGTAGAGAGCAATTCGAATTCTTACGCAACAAGTTGGGAATTCTTGATTTACACTCTCCAACTTGAGGGGGAGTATTAAGGAAATTATATGTAATTATCTCTGACCCAATTAATTACTTGTAATTCGGCGTGTAATTAGTTTTCTATTAATGCTTTTACTGTTATTATTTAGGCGTAGATAGGGACAAATCTTTGTATATATGCACTGCTTCCTACGTTGTGTAAATCAATCCAATTCCAAAAGCCAATCCCTTTATTCTTGTTAAAATATCTCAAAGGGGAAGATATGGTAGACCACTCCCCAAAAAATACGGCTTCAAGGATATAGAAGGGCATAAGCAAGAGCACCCGGATGCTTGAACCTTTCTATAGATGGCGCATCGGGAAAGACGATAATGTTTGGCTTTGGGACGACAGATGGTTATCCAAGGAGCCAATTCGAGACCGGCTGGATGTGGAAATTCATGCAGAGGATGCTGATAAAGTAGTACGTGACCTAATTGATGAGGCAGGGAGGTGGAATCTTGGTAGTGTGAGGACTACACTGCCCGCTCAGGTTACGTCTGATATTATGGAGACGCCGCTTACGGGGGGAGAAGAGGATGATGAGCTGTACTGGACGGGGACCTCTACAGGTAAATACTCATGCCGCTCCGCCTACAGACTTCTCTCTTGAACGGCTGTAACGTCAGATAAGGAATGGGCGAAGATTTGGAAACTGCAATGTCCTCCAAAAATCAGATTGTTTCTGTGGTTATGCAGGCATGGCAGCTTACTAACCAATGCGCTCAGACATGATCGGAGATTCGGGACATCGGATCAATGTAACCGGTGCGGGTTCGGAAGGGAGGACATCGTCCATGTTCTGAAGAATTGCCCGTTCGCAGCTCGTGTGTGGAAAGACATTGTGGCACCAAGTTTCTGGAGAGAAGTTAAAGCTATGCAAAGCTTTAATTGGATTGATGAATTACGTAGCTCCAACAGGGCATATCAACTTGATCCTTCTTTCCCATGGTGGGTTGTTCTGCTGGCCACTACATGGAGCATTTGGAAAGCAAGAAATAGATTTGTTTTCCAAAGCTTTAGGGAGCCCCTTGACGTTACAATCAGAAAAATTCAGGAGTTAGCTGAGGATATGACAAAGTTATTGAGGGGTCGTGCGGCCCATAGGTCCAGCAATAGGGACCTAATCGAATGGAAAAAACCCATGGAAGGTTGGGTGAAGTTGAATTCGGATGGTAGTTATTATAAACACATGAATATGGCAGCGGCCGAGGGGCTTATACGGTGCGCCGAGGGAAATTGGCTGCTGGGTTACGCAATGCGATTGGGACACGTCTCGATTAATGTTGCTGAACTTTTGGGGCTTCGTAAGGGGTTGGAATTGGCTTGGGATCGTCGATTTCCTAAGATTGAGATTGAGATAGACTCCGAGATTGTGCTGAACTGGGTTACTCGGGATGATATTGAGGATCACCCCATGAGGAATGTCATCTCTGACTGCCGTAGATTACTTCGTCTTCCTTGGGACACTAAGATACGACATAATTTTCGTGAGGCTAATGCTAGCGCTGACAAGCTCACCAAGATGGGCCATGAGATTCAAGACGATTGCATTGTCTGGGATGCTCCTCCTTTTGATTTTTAGTTTGTTTGTTGGGTCGTGCCTTGTGGCGTCTGTTGGCCCAAAAAAAAAAAAAATTTAAAGGCCTACTATAAAAATACTATTTCTCATCACAAAACAAATTCGTGAGTATACATCATGGGCCCACATATAATTATCTTAAGTTCCAACTTCCATGCGTATAAAGAATCAGTAAAAGGCATGCCTAATTAATATATGTGGCCTATCACAATTCAGTTTTCCACAAGAATCCAAAACGATGCAGCAAAATCCCAAATTCAAGATTACAGTAAATTAGCTGATTAAATGCATATGAAAGCATTTGCGCGCACACATCACAATTTATATATGCGTACACACTGCAATTCACCTATTCACAATAAAAATAGTTGTAATTCATGCTTGGGTCATCATAGCAGTGACATATTAACAGGCAAAAATACGAATTCTAAAAAGCAATTGTAATTCATACGCGAAATTACGGATTTGATGAAAACTTTGAATTAAATCCGTACTTTGATAATTATCTCAACTAAATACTCAATATTAGGGTTATAAACTCATAAGTGTATGGCTTTGATACCAACTGTAAGAAATTTTAGCCGAGATCTACACCATGAATTTAGAACACCTATAAAATTGAGAGTGTAGATATACCTGATTTTCGCCTATTGAATTGAACCTGGTATTTACCGATCTTATTGGGCAATTTCATGTGGTATGTTCGACTTCTCTGGCTAGATCTCTCGTAATCCCCAAATCAATACCTCAGGCTAGGTCTTCATCTCCTTCTCTCACAACGGTAGTTGACAGCTTGATGGGAAAGCAATATAAGAACGTGGAGTGGAGAGGGGACCTAGCCACGATATATAAATCCCTAAAAGCCCTCCCATCACGGGCTTTCTAGAAATTGGCCTACACCAGCTGTCGGACCACGTCTATCAAAATCAGGCCCTTTATCGAAAGTGGGTCAATCAATGAGCCTATTTAGTCTTGTCGAAATTAACCGTATTATTTAGCCCGTTTTATTTAATACAATGATCAATTAATATAAGTCCAACTAGAAAAATTCTTGCAAGCTTTTCTTCACTAATATTATACGCCATCAACCCTGTCCGCGCGAGCAACGAAGTTATACTAGATTCGGGCAGCCCTAGTTTTCTCAAGAGCCCAAATCTGGTAGGAATTGAATTGAACGACCTCCTAGCTCGCACAAGCACATTGACAACTATTTTTTCGGATTGATCAACACCTTTTAGGTTATTATACCAAGGAATGACACGGTTCTTTAAACTATGATGTAAGATTGTCGGATTAGAGGATAGTATGTCAGCTAAAACAGAAAGAGGAATACCAATGGAACTGAAGAATTCCAGCTTCGGCAACAAGGTTTTTGATAACTCGTTAATTCGCCATTTTTATAATGGAATTATACCCCTAATTGTGCTTGAATTGATATTATCTTGAAAGAAGTTGATGTTTTGTTATTTTTATTGTAGATTCCGGGCTCGAATACGAAATTGGTGCAAATTGGATTGTTTTATGAAGAAATTTTCATAAACTTGGACTTTCTGTGTTGCTGACTTGCTGCGTGAGAAATTTAGAAGAATTGGGAAGCAATTTTGAAGTTCTGCATGCATGGGTTCATGCAAATGTTGGGAGTTAATTAGGTTGATGACTTGACTTTGTGAAAGGTTGCATTGCTTATATGTAGATGTGGGCTGCACGTGTGGAACTTATTTGGAGAAGGCCAATTTGTTGGGCTTGCGTGGCTAGGTCACAAGGGCCCAATTATTGAAGATCTTGGAGGACAAGATTGAAGTTCTATTTGCATGAGGATTCAAGAGCTTGGGATCTTATATTTATACACTCATGACAGCAGCTTGGGGGAGATATCATGTAACAAATTTGGAGACAGTTCTTGGGGAGTGAAGACGCGAGCAACACGCAACACTCAGTAGTTTTCCTTGTTTTTAATTCGTTTTTAGATAGTTAGTTAGAGTTTTTAGAAGAATTCCTCTAGTATTGTTTTGATGAATTTTTATTTCATGAGTAGCTAAACTTTTAATTGTCTAGCTAGGGATTAAGATTCGATTTGGATATTGTGAGACCTAAACGTTTTTACTAATTCATGTTTATTCAGGCATTTATCTTATCTCCGATTTTCATGTTTATTGTGATTAGGTAATTTCGGGATAGTGCACGATCTCTAGGTTGTTTAATTTGCATATTGCCATTCATGATGCTTGAAGTGTATGTAAAGTTGATTGATAGATTGTGGTAAATTAGTGACAGGGTTTTAACGATAAAATTCATCGTTCACTAGGGGATTTGATAATCTAATTTAAATCTTGCATGTGTCACTACTTGGTTAATTAGGATTGGTGTTTTTATGGTTCTTAATGCTGCGAATTCATTAAATCCTATCGAGTGTCTCTAGGGGTTGTGAATTTGTTTGGGAAGATAACTGTCGAGTGTCTCTAGGTTATCCGATAAATTAAGGAAAAACGAGGTTGAGTCGAGTGTCTCTATCAACTATAGCCAATCTGTCTGAATAACTTGAATTTATCTTTGAGTCAATGATCAATATAACAATTCGAATCGAATATCCCTGGCTAGGTAATTTTCCCTCTGATTGACTTCGTCCTACGTGATCTTGATTGATAGTTTTAATTAATTTTTAATTCTTGCTATTTTATTTTAATTGCATACTTAGGTTAGAATAACTCAAAACCCCCCTTTTTAATTGTTACTTTTCGTGAACAACTTGGAATTGTTAGAAATAAATTAACCAATCTCTGTGGATCGACCCTGTTTGCACTATACTCTGTGTTTAGTCATTGAATAGGTTTTACATTTATTTTTGACGGATTCGACACCTGTTAGTTTTCTCCGGCTTGGCTCTAAGAATATACGATCATTTGTTCACAAGTCGGATGATATGAGCATTGGTGAATCCATACTTTCTCAAGAGCTCCAACACTACATCGGGATTTTTAGGGGATTTAATGCGCACTTTCTCTGCTACAGAAAGTGCATCTTCTGGAACACCTGGAGTTGATATCTTGGAGGAGAATGACTTTACAAAGACTGCATTTGGGGGGGGGGGGGGGGGGGAGAATTTGAGCCCAAGGGACGCCCAAGTCTTTTTTTTAGGGAAATAACCCTCAATTTCTTTTTCCTTTTTCTTTCTCTCCTATTATATGACGTGGCACGTTTAAACCCTAAACCAAATACAATTAGCTGGTTTTGTAAAAGAAAAAAACCTTAGGGACCAAATTGCAAAAAACCATAGATTTATAATGAATGAATATCATCCAACAAACCCTAAATTTATCATTTCCATTTCTCTTTCAATTTAGAAGACGCCACGTCTGTGGTGTCGCCACCGCCTTATTCCCCCAGATCTGCCTAAATTAGCCTCCTCTCCTCCCTCCACTACTCCTAATCGTCGGCTCTCTGGCTTCCAGTGTGTCTTATCTCAAGATAATAGCATGCTGCTGTGTAATTTTTGCACACAATTCCACACAAATTGTGATAAAAAATATATAACAAAGCGCATGTTATTATCTTTAGAAATAATAAAATTCTGGTCAATGTTGCTTCATCCGAATGACTTCTTTCCATTCTCTTCTCGTCGCCACCGCTGCTTTGGAAAGCATTTGGAATAATCTTGCCAAACTTTAAATTATAATGCTGGTATTGATGGTTTTGTGTTTGTACTATAACATAGAATCATCAATATCAACTGTATTATTTAGTCGAGTTTAAACCAATCTGCAATTGTCTCGCCTCAGCTGATTATCGTTATAAACACTAGTTTTTCATTATTCTTCGTCGAGGTTAATAGTTATGAATATGTGTATTCTAGCATTGATATTGATTGTTTACCTTATAAAATCCATATTGACAAAGTCATTATGATACATATTGTGTGTAATAAACTATCATTCTGATCCATTTGTTGTGTAATAAATAATCATTTTGACCCATATTTTGTATATAGGCCATTGCAAATATTTTGGAACATGATTTTGGCAAAAATCCAACTAAATCGAGTTTTTGACTTTCAAAATCGAAAAATCAAAATCCTTACGAATCGAGTACTCGATTCAAATAATCGAGTACTTGATCATTCACTTTTAAAAATTTTCCCTTATTTTATTTAACTCATTATTTGTTGGGGGTACGTATAGGCTAATATTAATGGATATATGTATTCTAGCATTGATATTGATTGTTTACCTTATAAAATCCATATTGACAAAGTCATTATGATACATATTGTGTGTAATAAACTATCATTTTGATCCATTTGTTGTATAATAAACAATCATTTTGATCCGTATTTTATATATATATATAGGCCATTGCAAACGTTTTGGAACATGATTTTGGCAAAAATCCAACTAAATAGAGTTTTCGACTTCCAAAATCAAGAAATCGAAATCCTTATGAATCGAGTACTCGATCATTCAATTTTAAAGATTTTTCCTTTTTTTTAACTCATTATTTGTTGGGGGTACATATAGGCTAATATGAATGGATATGTGTATTCTAGCATTGATATTGATTGTTTACCTTTTAAAATCCATATTGTAAGTCATTATGATCCATATGTTGTGTAGTAAACAATCATTCTGATCCATTTTTTATGTAATAAACAATCATTTTGAACCATATTTTGTACTCGATTATTTGAATAGATGACTAGATCCTCCCTTATTCGAGTACTCGAGTCACAAAATCGAGTACTCGATCCGTCACTTGTAACAATCCTTCACTCTAAATTAATACAAATCATAAACAAATAAATACAAATATTTACAATTCTCTTTTTTTCATGTCTATAGTACAACCAATTACAAATAATTAAAGAAAAAGAACTCATCCTTGTGACTCCCGTTATGGATATATCTAAATGCTTCGGACGTCTGCCATATTAATCAGCCGTATTTGATTGAATTGCTTCTGAAAATTGTCATTTCTATAGGACTTGCCAAATAGGAAAAATTAATAGATTTTTTTTTGTAAAACCAATGCAATCGTTGGCCTAACCACAGGTGTAGAGCTTGAAGTCGAGCTCTTAAGGATTGGGCTTCATGAATTCAGATTGATTCATCTCATTAACAACAATTAGGTGACTTATTGAGATTCATGAAGCCCAATACTTAAAAGCTAACTCCAAGCTCCAAACCGGTGAGGAGTTAACGAGTACATGGACTCGACAAAAAAATATCTATTAATTGGCACTATTTGGCGAAAATCACACATGATAATTTTCAAGAGCAATTCAATATAATAGGGTAGATCTTATCGATTTGATCCCTTGAATTGAACCAGCGAGGAGCAGCTGATGGGGCGAAGCGAGGAGTAGCGGGTAGGGTTTATAGGGGAAAATTAATGATACAGTGAGTGAATAAATCGTTGTCTGCCTCTTTAATCAGCCATATTTGATTGAAATACTTTTGAAAATCATCATTTACGTATGACTTGCCAAATAGGAACAATAATTAATAGATTTTTTTGTAAATCCCGTTTATCGTTGGCAGGGTGTGAAGCATGAAGTTGAGCTGTTAAGGATGGGGCTTCATGAAGCCCAACCCTTAACAGCCAACTCCATGCTCCACACCGGTGGTTAACGAATAGATGGACTCGACAAAAAAGATCTATTAATTGCTATTATTTGGCGGAAATCATACAAAAAAACATGATAATTTTCAAGAGCAATTCAATCTAATAGGGCAGATCTTACATATCTTTCACGAATTGATCCCTTGAATTGAACCGGCTAGGAGCAAGAGGAGGCGAAGCGAAGTGAAGAGAAGAGAGAGAGAAGCAGCAGCGGCTAGGGTTTTGTCTTGCGTGAATGTGTGAGGATGAGATGGGAATTGAAATATTTATAGGGAAAATTAGGGCTACAGAGAATAAATCACCAACTACGTGGCAAACATGCAAATCTTTGTAATTAAATTTAATAATATTGATGGAAAATTATTCCATAAATAAATTATATAAATCATCAACTATGTGTATCAATATTGAAGGAAAATTATTCTATACATAAATTATATTCATTAATACAATTTGCTAATATTTAATTTTACAAACACCAAAAAAAATAAATTATATAATGAGGCTCTCTAGATATTAAATTTATCAACTCCAAAAAAAAATCTCGGATGCTAAATGTAACCTGAAAAAATCGATTCTTTTGTCCGAGAGAATGTCCAGTGGTTCCCCACGAATGAGAAGCTCAACGTAATACAACGAGTAGGCTCCACAATCGCCACTGCAAATTAGGAAAAAGAAATTAAGTCAACACGAAACAGAATAGGTAACTTAAAAAAATAATAAAATTATTACGAGAGTTTATGATGTACTTTCGTAGATTTTTTGGACATGGATAACCTCTTCCAACTTCCAGGGGCGGTTGAGTTTGTTACCTAAATGCTTAAACATTCCTGTATAGGCCAATAGTTTGGGAAAGTATACACAGAGATGATTCAAAGAAATTTGGTAATTCCTTGATTCCAGAGATCCTTTACCTAAATGCTTAAACATTCCTATATAGGCTAATATTTTCGGATTTTTGTTTATTACACAAAATATGAATCAGAATTTAAATTGGTTTTCTCTCCATACCTCAGGCCCATGGTTATTTAATTTTTCCCACAGCTCCTCCATATCAATTGGGGTCCCTCTACAATGTAGCCATCTCATTATCCTTGGGAGTGGCATTTTGGACATGTAGGAATCTCCAGGTTCTAGGCCACTTCCATAACTCCCAATCGTTGGGCACATTTCGTAAGCCCACGCCTATTAATCATAAAACAAAATGGAATTGTATTATACAATTTCTTTAGGAGAAAAATTAGCAAAAAAAAAGAAACACTAAATTGCAAACACTTATGAGGTTCATGCTCACCTGTAAGGCCCATGGAAAACCACTAAGAAAATAGGTCCGGGCTTTAGAGTCTTCTCCAGCTTTAGGAGGCAACCATCTGGAAATTTCCGTCTCCCTTTTTTTTATTGATTCTATAGTCGCCAAGAATGAATATAACCCCCCATGGCTATGAATAAAAAAAGATCCAAATCACTTGCAAAACAAATGTAGTCCTTATTTACAAATGTTCCATTTTCCTTACCAAACAAAATATAATGAACAAAAAGCGCATGAGTAATCCTCAAGCGGTCTTTCAAAGCAATCTTTTTATTCAGTAACAAGACTTCTAACTCCGTATCCTTCACGTTCGAATCCCTTTCATTACGGAGTACCCTCCTAAGAAAATCTTGGGAATTATTTATCATCTTCACTTCATCAGCCTTTGTGGGCAGCGTAGAACCACAATTCAACCCAGTAACGAGTGCACACTCCCTTAAGCCAAATCTAACTGGTTTTCCTCCTATCAAGAACCACAATTCATGTTTTTTATTGGAGGGGAGTTACTACATCATCAGAAAATGGAAGAGCGCCTAAAAATCCCCTGTTCCAATCGCCAGGCAGATTTTCAATATATTTTCTAAATACTCGTTTGAACCTTCTTCCATTTACTTCGAGGAATTTCTTGATTAGGGTAAGACGGTCCCATGAAGCCCGGACTGTAACCCTCACCCCTGAAGAGAATAAGCACCTTTCACAGAAAGGGAGCATGTTGATTCGAGTAAAATCAATGTCGCGGGTATGCTCCACTTCATAATCCACCTTCAACTCCTCATCATCATCCCCAGTGTAGTGGCCGCGACCACGCCCTGCATGCATGTGTGTTCGTTTTCTTCCTTTTGCTTGTGTTTGCTTGCTTTATTTGGTTCATTTATGATTCGTATCTTATGTTAACATGTTATATTATGTGTTAAGCTTTATGTTATGAATTTGTAACTCGGTTTATGCCCTCGTTTATGAAATATGACCTTATAAGCAATGTATGTCCTTATATGACTTAAGTATGACTTTATTTCATTTCATTTGCATCATAAACATTCATACGCATTTGCCGAGCGTCTATGTGGTATATTTTGAGTCTAAGAGTATCCTTTGTTGTTTGTTTTGTCCAGTTGATCCTTCCCTTGATGTCGAGGTTGCTCCTTAGGCGTCCGATTCACTCTCTTTTGTCACCACTACAAGTTCGAAAGGTGAGATTTTGTTCTTTTAGATATAATGACCTAAAACCCCAATTATTTTGAATCCCGCATGCGAGTTATGTATATTATATGTAAGATACGTGTATGATATGTACTTTGAGGGCTTTTCCCATTTGTTATAAGACTTTGAAAACGATTTGTATACGTATATAAGTTATTTTGCATTTAATTTGAAAACCTTTGATAAGTGTGTGTGTGTAAGCGAGCTTTGGGCTTTGAAAGATAAGCTTTGTTGGAAAATATGATTTTGATCTATGATTTGGACCCCGGAGGGTGGTATGGCATCTCGGGACGACCGTGGGGTCGCCGAGCTCTCCCATCCACACTTTCCTTTGAGAGTCTCAACTAAACTTAGGAGGTTGAGGAAGGGCGTTTCTCTTGAGCCAGTGGAAGTAACCGTCGAAGGTTTCAAGGACGTAATTAAGCCTTGTCTCGTGTGAAATTTGAACGATAGTTAGGGCCGTCAACCCTTCTATCACCCGGAGAAATGATGATTTATGATTTAGGTTTTGATTATATATGGTTATGTTTTGAATAAGAGGAGTTGGAGGAATAACTTGTACTCATCGAGTTGTGTGAATTTGTATGATCTATGAAACGGGAATGGATTCATAAATACTTAAAACTTATCATTTTGGGCCTACGGTCTTAAACTTCTTTTAAGTATATATATATATCTATCACGGGAAATGTTTAGCTTGCAAAAACCATCCCCGGTTCATGGATCTTTTTATGATTTTGATAAGTGCTTTGCTATATACGGATTATGGGTGTGTGTTAGCCCCTCCTCACTAGTCATTAGGACTAACCCTCGTGGTTGTTTCCCTCTTTTTCCTTTTTTTGAGCTGCAGGTTTCGTCAGAGTCGAGCTAGGCGGCAAGTGTTCGTCGAGTTTTACTTGTGGTGTAGCAAGAGTCACATTTGCATTGTAGTGGTTATTAGTTTGATACTTATGAACTATTTTGAAATTCTGTATTATAAACACTTTGTCTCACTTTGATACTCGTTGTATTTTAGCCCCGGATGGTGTTGAGTCGTGTTTTCTTGCTCCTTTGAGGCGTTGTTTAGGTATTTTTAGCCCTACTTTTAGAATCTTATTGGAATTTTATGCTCTTTGTAGGTGTTTTTAACATAAGAAGAGTTAGAGGGATGAAATGGAGCAAAACACGCCAATATTCAAGCTTAAAAAGGATATCTTACAACTTTGAATTGTTGCTGCCTTCATTTGGAAATCCACCCCCGTGGATTTCGCAGTACAAAATTACCACCCTCGCGGAAATGAGGCAGACGTTGTTAAAATTCCTTCTGACCGAAATCCACCCCCGTGGATTTCGCAGTGCAATAATTTCCACCCTCGTGGAAATGAGATAGAAGCTAAAATTGTTTCTGACCTAAATCTACCCCCATGGATTTCATAGTAGAAAAAAATCCACCCCCATGGATTTTTTTTATAAATTGTCAGTGCGTTTTTTTAAATCCACCCCCGTGGATTTCTTTGCCCTTGAAAATCGACCCCCGTGGATTTTCTCCAGAAATGCGTTTTTCCTAGTTTATAACCTACTTTTCGGGGGTTTTCGAAGGGAGTTCGGATTTTAACCTAGTGGGGAGGCAGAAGCAGCTGTGGGAAGTCTTGGGAACACCACCTTTCCTTTCCTAGAAGAAATGATGATTTAGTTTGCCTTTACTGTCATTTACTGCTTTCTTAGCTAATTTAGTGTAATTTCCCTTTCTAGTTTGATTAAGTAAGTTTTGGCTCTTATATGAACCTTTCAACCTTGGATGCTTGATTTGAATTTTGATCAATGAATATGAGTTACTTCAAGAGCTATATGCCCCCACAACCCTGTGTTTTTCAAAAAGAGCTAAAAAAACCCTGTAAAAAAAAAATTAATAAAATAAACCCTGTATTTTTTATTTTTTGCAAACCGCCCCTTTACACCATTTAGTCAAATAACCGACGTGTTTTGTCAAAATTGCTCTTCTTTCATTACAATACATTCTTAAAGAACTATATGCACCCACAACCCTGTGTTTTATGAAATGAGCCAAAAAAACCCTGTAAAAAATTAAATAGTCCAAAAATTATAATATATATATATATATATGTATATATATGCTATAAATAAAATATTAATTGTATATATATATAATTATAATTAGTGTACAATACATATATATTTTCATTATAATATTATATATATATTTTTTATAAGATTTTTAATAAATATATATTATAATTTATATATTTATATACATTATATATATACATATTAGATATTATTTATATGTATTGTAAAATAATTATAATTATATATATATGTATATTCAATAAATTTATAAATAATATTTAATACGTATAGTACATTAGTAATTTTATACATATAAATGTATATATATAATATATTATATAATACATACATATATATACATATAAAAGAAATTTCAAAAGAAAAAAAAGACATTACGTATATACATATTAAATATTATTTATATGTATAGTGCAATAATGATAATTATATATATATATATATATATATATATATGTATATTCAATAAATTTACAAATTCTACCAAAAATAAATAAATAAATTTATAAATAATATTTAATACATATAGTACATTAGTAATTTTATACATATACATGTATATATATAATATATTATATAATACATACATATATATACATATAAAAGAAATTTCAAAAAAAAAAAAAAAAAAAAAAAAGTTGATAGGATTTCTTCCGCCGACGAAATTTCAAAATCGCGCCTCAAGGTTTTTTCTGCAAAAATTTGAAAACATAGGATTTTATATGATAATTTTTTTTTCACGGGGTCTTTTTTTATCATTTCACATGACACAAGGGGTTTCCTTGCAAAAAACCCAAATATAATGTTGGGGTAAATTTGTCATTTTACGCGACAAAGTAAAGAAAAATCCAATATCACACGCAGTAAACGCGCGTGTGATTCAAAAACGCGCCTCAGGGTTTTTTCTGCAAAAATTTGAAAACATAGGGTTTTATATGAGAATTTATTTTTCACGAGGTCTTTTTTTATCATTTCACATGACACAAGGGGTTTCCTTGCAAAAAACCCGTTACTTCAAATATGATTCATCTTATTCTTGGGTTGATTGTGTGAATATGAGTGACTAGATCTCAAGAGCTAGGGGGATGACACAAAGTGAGGATTAGGTGTTTGATAAAATGTCTCAATGAATGAGTTTGGTTCTTATGTTGGGAAAATGGTTTCAAATCTTGTATGAGTGTGGCCTACTTATACTTAATCCTTAATTCACCTCCTAATTGAGAAATTGTTTGTGAATTTGGTAATATTTTCCTAAACACTTGAAGTCTAGGTCTAAACAGATTTAACTTAGCTTTGAGAAATTAAATCATGATTAATCATGCCAAGACGCTAATTAGTTAATGATACTAACCTAGAGCTTTTGGCCTAACCTTTGTTTCAATGATCACGAGAGTGGCTTTGTCCTAGGCTAGATACGCGCACTAGACTTTGAGAAAAGCTAGTGTATATATAAATGGTTAGAATTGTAAGAACAACCTCATTTGTTGAAGCATTGAGTCTACACCGAAGCTTTATGAATGTGTTATTCCCCCGGCTCTCTTTAATTTACTTGAGTTTCATTTAAGAGTTTAATTACTTGTTTACCTTAGTTTGCTTGTGTTCACCTTTCTCATTTTACTAGTTGTTAGTTCATTACCACTAATTCCTTCCGGTCAATAGATTAACAAAAGCACTTTACAATTGACCTTGATTTCCCCTTCCCTAGGGATTCGACCCCTTGTGCTATAATTGATTATTGTATAACTTGCACTTGGGTTAAATATTTTGCTATCAATTCGAACATCTTGCACATTTTGAGATCCCTTTCTGATTTGATACCTTCTCAGGCCTTGTTCTGCCCGGATGAGGTTTAACGAAGATCGGACGGCCTCATAAGCCGGGATCAATTGTGTGTTTAGGTGTAGAGTTGAGAGTTTACAACAGATGGGCAATGAATATGTGTATATGCTTTCATCTTGTTAGTATGGATCTATTTTGGATATATGTAAGTTGATCTTGGGATTTGATATAACTGTTTCATTGTTAGGAATAGTGCCCTAGAAAGCCGATTAGTCATAATCCGTTTTGGGACTTTCCTATTATCACAGACAATCTTTGAATAATATACGATTGATTAATATCATAGGCAAACACTTCTTTATATGCTCTTGTTTGGTATGCGTTTACTTTAGCTGTGCATGTATGAGAACTCCCCTAATCCTGACGACTTTAGGACTCTACCATTTAGGTGAAATGGTTCATGAAACGAGCCCTATATCACAAGTCATGATTAGTAAAATACTCCAAGCCGATGAGTCCTACAGACAGTGGGAGTGTCAACCTGACTCCTCTAAGGCTTGCTTGTGGGATCACGCCCTTAAGAAGGACCACCTTGTTTCATGGAGGTGCAAAGTGTATAGTTGATACGTGCGTGATACATGAGGGTGCTTACTTCAATAAGTAAGTTCACTGAGGTGCCCCGTGTGAGAAGATTCCTAAATGGGAAAGGAAGTTTCTATTTCAGGAAATGGAAACTTCCAGATTAGGAAATATCTTACGAGTCATTGATGTGATTAATTGATCCTTAGACTTGAGGTTCCATGTCACTTTATGAGTTAACTCTGTAGTCTTTGGTATAAGCTTTAAAGGGTGTCGCCTTAGACAACTGATTCAAGGCTTATGCTGGGGCTGCACAAGTGACTCATGAAAGTGAATGAGAATCAAGAAAGGACCTACACTTGCATATGCAAGGTGATCTCTTATTGTGTAAGTCATTCATATGCCATATGGAGTCCTTGGCCAAGGCAGTAGATCAAGACATCAAGAAAAGGGTTTCTTGGATTGAGATCAAATGGATATGAAATGCACTTAGCTTTAAGACCAGATTATTAGGGTTCTAATTATTCCCTTACCCTAGATCTTGGTTGAGAGATAGTAAGTAGGAGGATTGTATCTCACATAAATCAATGACTTAAAGGTTCTGTCGAATCCGAACATTCCAATTCAGCTAGGGGTTAAACACCTGTTGCTAGACTATGGTCGTTTAATCTGTGGACTGATTAATTAATTAGTGAATTAATTAATTAGGGTCACTGCTAATTGAATTGAGAACCTAGAGGGTCACACACAACAACTTGGTTACATGAGTTGAGGCTTTAAAATGATTAAACGAGTTAATCGAGCCTAGAGGGTTCCACACGTGTGAAACCACATGTGTGGGTCACGTGACTGGACACGTGTCATTGTGACACGTGTGCCACATGTGATTGTTTAATAATATATTAAATAATTAATTTGTTAATTATTTAATAGACTTTGGTTTAATTTTGAATTAAAAAGAAAGTCTTATTTTGGAGAAAAATAATCTATTTAATTAATTATGAATTAATTAATTAGATAAAATAAGTTATTTATTTTAAATAAATAAAGTATAAAATTATCCAAAAATAGTTTGGATATTTTTAGCTCTCTTGAAAGTTGATTTGAATTAGAATTCAAAGTCAAAGTCAAAATTACTTGATGATCAAGTAATAAGAGAGAGAGAGAGACCAAAATCCTAGCCCATTAAGGACTAGGAATTTCGGCACTCCCTTGCTTATAAATAGGGGAGCTCCTGCTCCCCTTAGAGCTAATCGAGAATTCTTTTGGTTCATGTGTTGAACACCATCCTTTCTCCAAGATAAACAAAACCCTAGGTTAAGCCTAAACACTAACTAGAGAACTAGCATCCTTACTAGTTAGATTGTAGCCAAGTTGGTGGACTATCTCTAGAGAGCTTCAAGTTAGAAGTTTTGAAGATTCGAGCTTTACCAAAAAGTGGGGATCAAGCAAAACGATCAGAAGGGATGATGAAACGATTCTGAACCCAACATGAAACGAATGAAAAAATCGAACCAAAGAAGATGGCGAAAACCGTTCGTCCATATCCTGAAGGATGAATTTTTTCATGAGGGTTTTGTGACTGGCAGTTTTCTGATTTCGCAAAACTGGGTTTCGAAGGGAGTTTCAATCATGCTTTTCTCGTTTCATGTTTCTTTCTTTATGTTATATTGTTAAGAACATCCCTAACATGATTTGAATCTAGGATGGTGTGGATTGCTATCCCGACAATGGATTCTGAAGTAAAAAGAGACTTTCGAGGGACAGGTTGTCAAGCCGCGAGAAGAGCGTTCTTGGGTGGCTTGAAACGCTTCAAGAAAGAATAAAAGAAAAGTAAGTTTTCTATCTCTACGAATTTGGATACACGATTGCGAGTCCAAGATCCTTTTGTTGGGAAAATTTTTAAATTCCGCTGCTTTCTGATTCGTGTTTTCCAACATTCATCGCTTCCGCTATAATATTGAATGATATGCACTCTGATTGAGGGTTTAGGCTGCCTAGCTAGAGTGTGAGTTTTGTTTGTCACCCGTTTGCTATTGTTTGATACGTGTGAGGACTCTCCATTTCGTTACACATGTCGGACTTTAGTGCGGGGGATGTGGTGCCCTTCGCTTGCCGCGACACAAGCACAGAACCACCGCTGCAAGGTGGTAGCGGTCGCTACCCATTTCATGCATGAAATGGTCGCAGGCGCAACACCCAGTCTCCTCAATAAAACCCGTCATGCCCCTGTTCTCTGAATCATTCAGATGCTTAGACCTGTTTTCGATGCTACTTCAGCTTCAGCATCATCATCTTCCCCGCTTTGATAATCATCATCTCTTAGCTCCTGAAATTTATTAAAATATCCATTGATAAGGTGCCAAAATAAAAACAAAAATATGCCAGTATATATTCAAAATACAATAATGTCGCTTCATGACCAAAACCAAAAATAAACAACTATTACGTTATTTTCAGCTGCGGGTGATTTGCCTCCGCCCTGATGATTATCATCTCTACTCACCTAGAATTTCAAAAACATAAATGGCGCCATATGATCGAGTATATCTAAGTAAACAACTAAATAAATCTTTCCAAATAAAAAATAATATATCATAGTATACTACACGCTAATGTCGTTTCATGACCAAAACAAAAAACCGAAAACCAAAAAAAACAACAAATCTTACGTTGTATTCAGCCGCTGGGGTTTTTTGCATGGGGTCAACAGTATTTCCTTCTCCTTCCACAAAGGACCATTGGTTAGCTTCCTCAGACGACATATTGTTATACTAGATGATGGAAAAAGGTACAAGTATATGGATTTAGTGAGACGGTTGCCAGAAAACCCTAGTCTTACGCTTTGTTGAAGTAGAAGAAGATGAACAGTTCTTTTTTCTTTTCGCTGAAACACAAATAAGGAAATGATGGTAATTATGGGGATGGTTTGACTTATCTTGATTGTATATACATTATGTCAGTTAAAAAGGAACTTTATAACGTTTACCGCCTTTTCGTGTATATAATATTAATTCCATACCAGTCATGTACTAAGCCATATCAATATTTAATTGTTAATATACAAAGATTAGATTAGATTAATTTAAACCTTCTAACACAAAGTTGTCTATGTATCATCTCCAGGTTCTGGTTTATGAATACCAAACAAATAATGAAATGAGTTACAAAAAAAAAAAATTAAAAATGAAAAATCTCCATGAATGAGAAGAATCGAGTACTCGATTAAATGAGTCTAGTACTCGACTAAGGCAAAATCTATTTCTCGAATCTTTAGGTTGAATACTCGATTTAGTTGGATTTTTGCCAAAAACAGTTTCCAAAGCGTATGCAGTGGCCTATAACCTTGGTTAACCCTAAACAATAATCTTGGGCAGTAATTTATCATCGGGAAAGACCCAATATGTAGAAACCATCATACCTTTCTTCCTTTAGACATTGTAGAGAATTTGTAAAGCTTTGTTGTATGGGATCTTACATTTCAGGTTGGATTAATTTAAACCTTCTAACACAAAGTTATCTATGGATCATCTCCAGGTTCTGGTTTATGAATACCAAACAAATAATGAAATTAGTCGCAAGAAAAAATAAAAAAAAATGGAAAATCTCCATGAATGAGAAGAATCGAGTACTCGATTAAATGAGTCTAGTACTCGACTAAGACAGAAACTAGTTCTCGAATCTTCAAATCGAATACTCGATTTAGTTGGATTTTTGCCAAAACAATCATACCTTTCTTCCTTTACAACCTCAATGTGTTGGACATTGTAGAGAATTTGTAAAGCTTTGTGTGGGTAAATATTAAGAGTTTATTACAAAAAGCGTAAATATTGATTAGAATGATTGTTTATTACACAAAATATGGATCATAATGACTTACAATATGGATTTAAAAAGGTAAACAGTCAATATCAATGCTAGAAAACACATATTCATAACTATTAACATATACAACATTATTTGTTCTGGCTTGTCTCGAATGAATGTTGTTGTTGGTCTGCTTGTTGTTTCACCTTGATATTGATCATGTTGTTACTCTTCGATTGGGTTACACCACTAAGAAAATCCATGCAGATTGCAATAATAAAACAACCTTCCTCTATTACAATTATCCTTATCAACCACCTTGATTATAGTTCACTGATCGCATGATCTTTCCCTGCATTTCTCTTTTCTATATCTCAATGTAGCTTTGCTTGTATAGCTAGAGCTGTGTGAACTTGTCATTATTCTTGGATGCTTGAAAGAATGAATAATCATGCAAATAGACATGCAAATACTTATATTAAGAGAAGCAAATAACGGCTATAAACGGCTAATCTACAGGTACCACACGTTCTTCGATGTATATCGATTAAATTATATTTAAATATTCATCTTTAATTTTAACAAACTCGATGGGCTGTTTTGCAAAACCCCCCTTCCACCGTCGATTCTAGATTCAAGCGTTCGAATCGCCCGAAAACCTGTAAGAGTCTGCCCTATTAGTTTGAATTGCTTCTGAAAATTATCAAGTTTTCTGTATGATTTCCGCCAAATAGTAGGAATCAATAGATGTTTCTTTGTTTGGCCCATGTACTCGTTACTCGTTGTAGATGAACTATGTTGGGGGCAGTACATGAGATAGTCATGAGATATTACGTGCAACCTTTGGATAACAACAATAGGAATCCCTGGAAAAAGTGATTGATGATTTAATATATATTTATTTTTAATAATAAATCTTCAATTGCATTTTCCAAGGTTTCCTTTCGTTGTTATACAAAGGTTGTACTAAGCATCTCATGGCTATCTCATATATTGCACATTACTTAGTTCTTCTACAATGTCTAACGCCTAGTGCAAGGCCAAACAAAGAAATCTATTGATTGTTACTGTTTGGCAACAAGTCCTACGAAAATGACGATTTTCAGGATCAAATACGGTAGATTTCTGATTAAAGAGGAATACACAAAAATGGACCCTGGAGCAAAATGAAACTGGAAAATACAAAGGATCTACAATGTCGAGTCATAATATGATTTTGTAAAATGTAAATAATCAATCGAGTACTCGACTATGAAAGATAGAGTTCTCGAATTGTGAAGTCGAAAACTCGATTTGGTTGTATTTTTGCCAAAATCATATTCCCCACATATTGAAGAATGTTCCAATATGTTGAATGTGTTCTTTTTCCGAGTTTAGTGATTATCTTATTTTGTAAAATGTTCAGGAGAAGTTGCTCGAAATTATATATATTCCTAAAATTAGGAAGAAGTCACAGAGGTTCTAAATGGACCCTGGAGCAAAATGAAACTGGAAATACAAAGGATCTACAATGTCGAGTCATAATATGATTTTGTAAAATGTGAATAATCAATCGAGGAACTCGATTTTGTCATTCGAGTACTCGACTATGAAAGATTTGAGTTCTCGAACGATTTGGTTGTATTTTTGCCAAAATCATGTTCCCCGCATATTGAAGAATGTTCCAGTATGTTCATCAATCAGTCTACAACTTTTAAGGTACAAATGTATGTAATAATTTCAAAAAAAATTCATATAAAATGAAGTACATCAGAATCTACAAATTACAAGGAAAAAACAAGTATTCTTCTAACAAAAATGTATAAGATCGACAAATTGATCAAGTATTCGACTCAAACTCCATTTTTTAAATAAAATTATGCAAAATACAGAACAAAAAACCAATCGAGTTCTCGATTAGCTATTCGATTCTTCGACGCCCCGATCACATGTAGTCTTTTTGTGCCCCTTTTGTCCACACTTTGAACAAGTATTGTATCTTTTTCTTCCCTCAGAAGGTGCCCGAAATCGCGTCATCCTTTTCCTTCCAACACCCACCTTCAGTGGTGGTAGCTTTACTAGTTTAATACCTATATCTTCAGGCAGATCCCATTGTAGCTGTGGAGGTGTAGGGAATATTGTCTTGGAATAGTCATGTATGTAATACTCAACAGTGTAAAATTTAGAGCATAAAGAATATATTCTCTGACCAAACCCTTCTACGTTTTGCTCCCTTGAGGCCGATAATACATGGGGGCAGGGGATCTTATCTACTTGGAAGACTCCACATGTGCATGTCATATTGTTCAAGTCAACCATAACCTCCGCTCCAAGTCCGCAAACAGAAAATTCATGAGCAGTGAACTGTTGTGCAATGCAACCTTTAGATTTCTGCAAATTACTCCGCAGAACTTCCTCTTTTGATGGCACCAGAATTGTATTGCAGTTGTTCATGTCCGTTCGCCGAGTGATGAACCAGTCAGCCAAAATTCGTATGATACACTCAAACAGAACAGGGATAGGATACTCTCTTTCTAATCGAATCGTTGAGTTAACAGACTCGACGATGTTGCTAGTCAGAACATCATACCTGTTTCCTTTAGAATGAACCCTGCTCCATAACTCAAAACCAACGTCATCCTTCAAGTATTCCGCTGCACGTTTGTGAATACGTTCGATCTACCTGTAGTGCTCCATGAAATCTTCGACGGTGTATGCTTTCACTATCCTAAAAAATGGCTCAGGGATCGCACTTTTTCTGAAACGTTGTTTCAAGTTCTCCGATAAGTGCTTCATACAAAATCCATGATGTGTCTTAGGATAAACCTTGGCCACAGCATTTTTAATGGAAACATGTCTATCGGATATTATACAGAGATCGTCACTATCGGGTACTATCCTTTTTAAATTGTTAAAAAGCCATTCCCAGATGCATTATTTCTAAGTCGACCACTGCCCATGCAATAAGATATGTATGGTTCTCACTATCTTGCGCAGTAGTCAATAGGATAGTACCATCATATTTACCGGTCAAGAAACAACCATCAACGGCTAACACCTTGCGCATGTATATAAAACCCTGAATACAAGGGCCAAATGCAATAAAAAAATAACCAAACCTGTCTTCATTGTCAAGAACCAATTCAATAATACTTCCTTCATTCCTACTTGTGAGCATATAATGATATGCATCTATAATTGCATATCCATACTCAGGTGATCCTCTGACAATATTCTTTGAATGTACTCTGCCCATCCAACACTTCCAGTAACTAACCTTGAACCCAAATTGAGTTTGAATGTACTTTTGAATTTCGAGTGGTGTGGGACCTTTCCCCGTCTAAAAACAATGGTTTCACTGATTCCCCAATAATTTTTGCGGTTGCCTGTTGATGATAAGTATATATATGTTCCAACCCACAACTGTGAATCCAATTATACTTTCGGAGGATAAATTTGTCAGAATTAGGATATTTAACACACCGAACCCACCACTTGCAATCCTTGGAATAACATCGAAGAACAAGAAGGGACTTTGTTGATTTTATTGTTCGGAATTGGAAGCTTCCCTTATATGCAATATGTTGAACTTCATACTGGCATCTTCTTTGTTTATAAACTCTTCATCATCACTAAAATCTGAACCATCATCCCACGTATGACTTTCAATCCTGATCTCTGGATTATCATAACTTTCAATCCTGATCTCTGGATATATATAGATCATCCCACGTATGACTTTCAATCCTGAGGAGAGATATCGGCGAAATAAACTTGAAGGTCGCCATCAGACTTTATTTCAGTTGGATGACAGGTTGGAGGTGCACTTGTAAGAAAATATTTCACATGTACATCATCATGGGAGCAACTAAATCCTGATTGTTCGATAAAATCGCTTATCAACATTTGAAATGTAGTCTGATTGTTCACAAGAAGAGCAGTCGTTTGCTTATTGTCCGCAACCCAATTCCAACACGTGGATTCTTCTTCCCACACTCCATATTCAACTCCAACAACAAATTTTGACAAAACCCAGTCGTCGTTCCTGCACACAGTCGGAAACAAGATTTAATTAACCATGCAGGCACTACAAAATTTTAAAAAAAAAATACTTCATACATATTAATATAGTACTTGATTATATGAATCGAGTACTTGACTAATGAAGGCTCAAGTACTCGATTATATGAATCAAGTACTCGACTAAGGGAGTATCGAGTTCTCGGATGTTGCAGTCGAAAACTCTATTTGGGTGTATTTTTTGCCAAAATCATATTCCAAAAGTGTGCTAGGGCCTATACCCTTGGGGAACCTGAAACAATTAGTTTGGGCAGTAATTTGTCATCGGGAGAACCCAATCTGTAGATACAATCATACCTTTCTCCCCACATATTAATAAATTTTATAACGTATACACAATGGACTCGTTGTATGGCATCCAAAACAGGTTATGGAAAGTAATGCATTAAACTCAGATAACGAATCCAATCTCAAGTTGGAAAGAATCATTGAGTGAAAACGCATACGAACCGATATCGTTCAAAATATAAAATTCAGAAAAACCACATACGAATCGGAATCGTTCTTACCTTTGATTAGGGGTGTTCAATCGGTAAAAAACCGACATTTCGGTTTTTCGGTTTCGGTTAACCGAAAATTCGGTTAGCAAAAATGCTAACCGTTTACCGAACCGAAAGGGTTCGGTTTCGGTTCGGTAAAAACCGATTTTTTTCGGTTCGGTTTCGGTTAAAAACCGAAACACCGAAATTCCAAAAAAAAAAAAAAAAAAAATCCAAATGTAGTTAGGCATTTAATCGAACACATGGTGATCATGTTAATTAAGAACCAAAACCATAACATCACTCAAAATCCCAACCTATGAAGAGAATAAGTAAACAAAATCCATCCAACTCTTCTTCCTTCTGTGCATAATTAAAGGAAAAAGAACCAAGAGTTTCCGAACCTCTAAAGAGAAATAAGAAATAAATCCAAGTCTTCTTTCTGTGCATAATTAAAGGAAAAAGAACCGAGAGTTTCCGATCTAACTATTGGCTGCTCGTGGAGGCAATAGCACTTGACGATGGCGTCGATTGGTGGAGGCCAATGGGTGGGCTGGGTGCGCAGAGCAACGGAGCCGGCGCCGGCAGCCTCGCAGGGCAGTGGCGGAGACGAGACGATAAAGGGGGCTGCCTAATTTTCAAACTAAAATCACAGAATTATTTTCCTAAATCAGCAAAGGTGAGAAATCAAACACTAAAAGCCTAAAATCGTGAAACTAAAACCTATAAACGTTATGTTATACTTGAGGGCAAACATATAAACGTTATACTTAAAGGCAGCAATTTTCGGTTTCGGTAAAAACCGAAAAACCGATCGGTTTTTACCGAAACCGAACCGAAACCGAAGTTCCAAAATAATACTAACCGAAACCGAAACCGAACCATTTCGGTTCGGTTCGGTTAGCTTCGGTTCGGTTCGGTTTCGGTTCGGTTCGGTTCGGTTCGGATTTTTTTGTTCACCCCTACCTTTGATTGTTGTTGTTTGACATTGTCAGTGTAATCAAAGAGATAGTGTTCTTGAATATGATCGGAGAACACAGCGATCGGAGAAAAAATTTCAGAAAAATAGGGTTTTGGGTCTCACAGCCAGTCGCGATTTTTGTTGAATGTGATTTGGGGTCAATTTGTAATTTGTATAAATTTTGGGGTCCCAAAGACAGGTTCTAATGAAGATTTAATTAGGGGTGTAAATAATTAGGAGTTAATTAGAACTTTGATGAAGCAAAGGGTTAGATAATTAATTCTTTGAAATTAGGGGTTACATAACGGAAAAAAGACTTGCGCGTGGCTTATAACACGCAATGCCCCGCATTTTGGGCATCAAAAAGTTGTGGGCCAAGAAAAATGCTCACTTTTGAAGGTACCCACATCGCCCCTTTTCTGTAAATAACTGCAAACATCGATTTAGAGAAACTTGGCTGCAAAATTTACGAACGCCGCCGTGAAATGGGCTGCGCTGCCGTCTCGTCGGGAAGTAATTTTACCTTCACTGCCCTAAAACTTATGTTTTTCAAAAGCACTTAACCCCCCCAAAAGAAACGATTAATTACATATACACTCCATTTTCACAATTGATTCCTACTTTCCTAGAGGCTAGAGTACTTAAGTTTTTTTTTTTTTCCCTCAAAATTTTAAACAGAAGAAATCTAATTCATTAAAAGGGAACAACTGCTTCATTGCAATAGTAATAATAATGATAGTAAGTCGTGCAGAAATCTATAACAATTTCCTTAATGTTGGGTAAAAAGTACCCCACCAATTCTCTTAGTACGCTTTGATGCTAGTTTAATCAAGTATTTCGTATTCAATTCTTTAAGTATGCAATTTGATACTTGATACATTTACGTGTTCGTCGTCAAACTAATTTAATTAGATGTTTTGTATTCGATTATTTAGGTATGCAGTTTCATACTTGATATATTTACATGTTTAATGATTGACATGAGTGTGATATTGAATAAAAAAATAATTATGAAGAATTCCTATTGCAAAAAGTCTTTTCAAAATATTGAAAGAAAGGTTAATGGGTTTATATCAGTAATTGGAACACAAACTATTGGCTCTTTCTGTACGTGTTATGCACCACTCTGAGAACTAGAATTCTATTATTTACAAATGCTAAACAAAGGGTGGTAATTGTAATTTTAATATGTGATGTACCACTCTGAGAACTACAATTCTATTATTTACAAATGCTAAACAAAGGGAGGTAATTGTAATTTTAATATGTGATGTACCACTTAGTATTCTATTATTTATAGATGTTAAACAATTACTTTTGATTTCGTAACATCAGTCAAGCCAGAAGGGATACAACTATGGTGGTTAGAGTGCCTGGATTTTCAAGATACTAATTTACCAACATATTACATATAAGACTTGAATTTCTTCTGAAGAAGAGTTCTTGCAAAGAAAATGACCTCAAAAAGCAGAAGAATCATACAACTAAGATCTATCTGCATCGTCGTGTTTGACGTCAAATATGATCTTGTCGAGTACATCCTGACTAATTCCTGACTTCGTCAAGACTCAAGTTTCCTCGATACAGATCTAATAACTCTGGGAACATCCTTCTGATAAGGAACAATGTATTTCTTCATGAACAGCTCCTCAGTTGGTATCAGCAAAGTGGTTGCGCTCACCATTTTCTTCAACCCCTTTGTATTCAAGATTTTGGCAATCAAAAATCTAGGCTTCATTCTTTTGTCAAGACTATAACTGAGAAGCAAAGGGTGATGAGCAATAGCAACGGGATTAAGACCCATCTTACCAACAAGAAAATCATGGCTTTCTTCTCGGACAATTTCATGCAACGGGGGTACTTTGAAAATGCAGTGTTAATATCAGATTCGGACCAGCCACACCTTCTATAAACATCCATCTTATCCTTCAGAGGTGATTCAGATAACTCAGCAAACACTTCGATGGCATGAGTGAACGCTATTTTGTTTTTATCAATCCCCATTTCTGCGGCACGATGTACGCACGCAACTAATTTCTCGTTACCATCACCCAACAACGAGGGCACATGTGAAAGTAACAAAGCAATAGAAGATTCAGGCAATCCTTGTTCTCGCAAGAAGGCAATTTTGGAAGGAATAGACTTGAACATTCTCGTGGCTCGCAAAAGCGTCCAAACAAATCTTTCATCAGATTGAACAACACCTTTTAAGGTATTATACCAAGGGATGATACTGTTCTTTAAACTACGTTGTAATATTGTCGGATTGAAGGATAGTATTTCAGCTAAAACAGAAACAGGGATACCAGTGGAACAGAAAAATTCCATCTTCGGCAACAAGGTTTTCTCCGGGTTGACTGTAAGAATACGCGGCCATTTGTTCATAAGCCGGATGATATGAGCATCGGTGAATCCATACTTCCTCAAGAACTTCAACACCGAATCGGGATTTTCAGCGGATTGGATGCGCACTTTCTCCAAGAAAGAAAGGGCATTCTCTAACGACAGGCTAAGAGAGTTACTAAGAGGCAGTGAAAGATTCTCTGAGTCATTTCTACAAACACCTGGCGCCGATTTCTTGGACGAGAATGACCTAACGGAGACTGCATTTTGGCCATGAAAAATGCTCCCTTTTGGGGGAATCCACAGTCTTCTTCTGCACAAAAATGCAAACATTTGGCGACAGACAATTGTCAAAATATTCACCAAAAGCACAGAACAGGCTTTGTGAAAAATGTGAAGATGTCAAATTGAAAGCTCTTTCCAAGTTCAGAATTCAAACATTTTTTAAATAACAAATGACTATTGAAAACACAAAACAATAATAACATAATAATTAGCAACAAAAAATTACTACTTAATGAAATTAGACAATTTAAAGTATGGAATTTTTAATATTTGTATCTTTTTTTTTTTTTTGAGGAAACTTAAAGAAAGCTAGTAGCTACAACTTGCTTAAATCTTCTGAATCTCGAAATAGAATCGGGGAGAACGGAGTCCCCGTCACCAGCATTGAAGGCTAACCGGGCAAGATGATGTGCCCCGTTGTTTCCCTCCCGCGTTACCACCTCAACTGCACTCACCCCGTCATGTTCCACCCACTGTCTATTACGATTACGCCAAAGATGCCAAGCGTAAACAGCAAACCTGTCACCCTCCTCACTTGACAGTTTTCCCAACACAAACCTTACCCACTCCTCACCTCCACCCCGCCATTGATGAACCACTCTCCAAGGGATGTTAGAGAGCGACCAAAATTGGCGGGCTACATTACACTTAACGAAAGTGTGCTCCAAAGTTTCGCTACTCGTTTCACACCACCTCCGTTTAACAATGTCTTCGTGTAAGACCAGCCCCTGTAGCTAAAGCCTCATTACACAACCTCCACATAAACACCCTTATCTTAGGAGCCACCTTCAATCTCCAAATAAAACCGAAAACTGTCCGGCTTGTCGCGAAGCAGGCTCCAAAGATAGCGCCACCCTGTATCCACTCTTCACTGACTTGCTATAATGCCCAACTCTAACATCACGGTTATTAACACTACTAATAGGAATCTTAATTATCTCCTCAACTTCTTGAACCACGAACCTACATCTAATCAACTCTTCATCCCAAGTACGATCATTCCTAATCAACCGACTAACATATGTTAAACCGTCAGCCCCTTCCGATCCGAGAAGTGGTCGGAAGCTTACCGGTCTCAGAAAATATGCTTAACATATATTATCCCTATGCAATCCATAGGAGATGCAAATGTAAGATAATTAATTTAATAAACGATATTATTGAAATTTGATTTGTATCTTTACCGAATCAAGCTACACAGTTTGTTGGTTCGGATACTGGATTAAAATCTGCCCCGTTTACTCGTTTCTTGAAACGTATGCAAAGAGGAAGCAACAAGTTACTAGTACAAAGATTACATCTTGACTGAATCAAATAATAATTCGAGACTCTGTTCATGCTGTTCAAATAACAGAAACTGGGATAACTGATACCATTCTAAGCTAAATTCTTCAAACAACCTATGAACGCTATATGTTAGAATTATCTCCTCTTCAACAATTGAAAACTATGGATAAATACAAGAAGTTACACAGCAAATATCAGCAACAAAACACCTTAGTTTCATCTTTTCAGCAAGATTGAAATTCAAAAATCCGACTCAGTCTCAACACAAGCTCAAGGAGTGAGACATTCAGTTATCAGCATCAATCTGTTTGAAATCAAAAGACATCTTCTCAATCATTGGGTGAAATCCCACTTCAGGGACGGGCAACTTTCCGCGAAATACGTCCAATAATTGAGGAAAATCGTCCTCATAATCATATATGTATCTCTTCAAGAACCTCTCCTCGGACATTATCAAGAACGCTGGAATGCACTTCTTTTTCTTCAACAACCCCTTTTCATTCAAGAAACCAACAACCCAACACCGGGGTTTTATTCTATTTTCGAGACTATAGCTAAGAAGATTGGCATAACGAGCAACGACACTAGGTTTAAGACCCAACTTATTCACAAGGAAATCCATATGACCCATGATTTTCTTCTCTGAACATTTCATGCACAGTGGATATTTCAGAAACGCAAGGTTGATATCGGATTCAGACCAACCGTACCTTCTATAGACGTTCATCTTCTGCATCAGAGTGGATTCAGTCATTGCACCAAAAACTTGGAGGGCCTTCATGAATCCTATTTTCTGCTTGTCAAAGCCTATTTTAGAAGCTCGATCAATGTATGCAACTATCTTTTCTTCAGTGTTGGACATCAATGACGGTTTATTCTCAAGTAACCAAGCAATACTAGATGTGGGTAATCCATGTTCTCTTAAGAGGGAGACATTGGAAGGAAGTGGTCGATAAGCCCCTGTCGTTCGCCAGAACAAACGGACAGCCTTTTCATCGGACTGAACAACACTTTTACAGCAATTATACCAAGGAATGAGGTAATTCTTTAGACTGTAACGAAGGATATCCGGACATAAGGTTAGATTATCCGCTAAAACAGGAAGGGAAACACCAATGGAACAGAAGAATTCCAGCTTCGGCAACAGGGTTCTTTCGGGATGGGATAAAAGAACACGTGGACTTTTAGCAACAATTCTGGAGATATGAGCATCCGTGATTCCATACTTTCTGAGTAGCTCCAACACAGCATCGGCATTTTCAGGGTTTCTGATGAGCAGCTTCTTAGACACTGAAATGGCATCCTCCGACGACAACCCACATGAGTTAATGAGGTAAGAGAGAGTTAAAGTTTGCTCTGAGTCATTTCTACAAACATCTGGAGGTGATATCACGGATACAGACAGAGCATCCTCCGACGACACCCCGACTGACCTAATGATGGCTAAAGAACTCTCTGAGTCATTTCCACAAACACCTGGCGGTGGTTTCCTGGACAAGAAAGACTTTACAAAGACTGTAAATTGGGAATTAAAATTTTGTGGGCCACGAAAAATGGTGTCTTTCGGAGGAACCCACGTCGGTCTTCTTCGGCAGAATGTAGATAACTGCGGACATGGAAACTCTACGCCGGCGAAAACCATGAAACCTCAACGAATATGGTAGGCCGCCACGATTTACAAACTAGAGAGAATTAGGCCCCAAGGGACGCCCAAGTCTTTTTTTAGGGATATAACCCTCGATTTCTTTTCCCTTTTTCTTTCCCCAATATTTTCTGACATGGCATCTTCATCTACTAATCAAGCAGCAATTAACTCGTTTTGTAAAAGGAAGAAATTTTAGGGGCCCTTTTGTAAATAAAATAAATTTATAAGTTATAAACAAGGAACAAAGCAAAAAAAAAACCAACATAAATCTCCATTTTTCCTCTGCCGCTCTTTTCCCGTTCTTCTCCTTCTTCGGCTAGATCCCTCAGATCTGTCCATTTGTTCGCATATCATATCAGCATCACCGGTTTTAGGGCTTGAAGTCGAGCATCTAAGGACTAGGCTTCATGAGCAATGAACAATTATTAAGAACATGAACCCCAATCCTTAGAAGCTGACTCCAAGCTCCAAAACGGTGATTTGTTTTCGCGTTCGTCTGCCTCTATTGAAGAAGAAGAAGAAGAAAGAAGGGGAGAGAGAAAGCGGCTAGGGTTTTGCTTGAAGTAAGGTGTGAGGATGACAAGTGATAATTGGAATATTTATAGAAGAATTAGGTGTACATGCATTCAATTAAATTACCATGCATTCAATACTATGACGGTTGGTTGTCGAGGAATAAATAAAAAAAGAATGGGATTTAATAAATAAATCGCACAAGCGATTTAATGAATCGCGCAATCTATTCTTCATGTAGAGCTAGTTTTTTATTTGTTTTAAATATTTATTTGATTTATTTTTTACCCTAAACCCTAAAAATTTGGTATAGTTGAATGCATCTGCAAACTACGAACCGAATAATATTGAATGCATGTACGCCTAATTAATCGCTCACGCGATTCTAGTCATTTATTTTATTTAAATATTATTTATTTATTTTCTTTATTTAATCAATCGCCTGAGCGATTAAATATTAAAAATAAATATTTCTATTTATCTGATTAAATTCTAGTTAGCTGATGAATCTAGTGCGCGATTCATCAAATCGCGTGAGCGATTCTGGTTAATAGCTAACGCGATTCAATGTATCGCTCACGCGATTTTATAAATCGCTCACGCGATTAAATATTAAAAATAAATATTTCTATTTATCTGATTAAATTCTAGGTAGCTGATGAATCTAGTGCGCGATTCATCAAATCGCGTGAGCGATTCTGGTTAATCGCTAACGCGATTCAATGTATCGCTCACGCGATTTTATAAATCGCTCACGCGATTAAATATTAAAAATAAATATTTCTATTTATCTGATTAAATTCTAGGTAGCTGATGAATCTAGTGCGCGATTCATCAAATCGCGTGAGCGATTCTGGTTAATCGCTAACGCGATTCAATGTATCGCTCACGCGATTTTATAAATCGCTCAAGCGATTAAATATTAAAAATAAATATTTCTATTTATCTGATTAAATTCTAGGTAGCTGATGAATCTAGTGCGCGATTCATCAAATCGCGGGAGCGATTCTGGTTAATCGCTCACGCGATTCAATGTATCGCTCATGCGATTCAATGAAGAATAGTAAAACCATTAAAACTGTAAAATACAGCATACTAGATATATTAAAATAGAACAACAACATTCAGTCTGCTTTCATTACAAAACCAGTAAAATACATTACAATGAAACTAAATATTTTATGGGGGAGGAGGAAACTGATTAACCTCCTCCGGATCATATTGAGGGATAATGGAATTAACACTCCCCTCAGAGGACTCAAGGTAAACAACGTCGTAAAAGGACTCGGGGTCTGAGTCCCTATCACTTATGTGGAAAGCGTGGAGGTGCTCCTCTTCGCCCTCCAAAAGGTGTGCCTGCCGCACTTTGAAGATATACCTTAGGTCGTCGTAATAACGGCATCCAAATACTCTGGCGTCGAAATCCCGCTGAATAACCTATGCAATATTAAACATTGAAAAATGAACAAACAAAGATTTAAAAAAAAAAAAAAAAAAAAGTGCCACGGATGAATTCGACTTACCTCAATGGTATTCGCACCATAATATTCTAGGGGATCAATTTCGGCACTAATACGATTAGCAGCCAATTTAACTCCAGGACACGCCAATAATCTACGGAAAGCGTAAAAATTTATCCGCAGTCCTTTCACTGCTGCTACAACATCTCGTGCCCAGAATCTGGTTTTGAATCGCTTAGTCAATTCACTAGACACAATAGATAGCACCGTGTCTAAGACTTCTAGCCGATCGATTTCGTTGTCTCCGGCATATATACGAAGACGTTCAACCATGTACTCTTCCACTCCTGCCAGAATAGGTCTTGGTGGGTTATTCATGACTTTATTTGTCAAGGATTGAGATATAGGACAGAGAAAGAGAAGCAAGGCTTCTTGCAGGTGATGAAAATTTTGCAGAAATCTCAGAACAGAGCAGAATTGAGGATACTAATAAAGGTGATTGGGCCTTAAACCAACCAACAGTCGCACCCCTTCCTTCCTTCCTTGGTCGCATTGTAAAGGTGACGGTCAAAATTCCGGGATGAGTGCAGGCAGCTTTTCATTAAATTCAAGCATCTCATCGAGAACATCTGTCAGACGCGGGAAGAAGACAATGGACATCTATGTCCTTTCTTCAAATAAAATAAAGGAGTAGACGTTGATGAAGAATCGCGTGAGCGATTAACCGAATCGAGTCCGCGATCCAATGAAAATACAACAAATTATTTATAGTATCTAATATTTAGAACAAGAATGAATCGCGCGGACGATTCATTAAATCGCAAGTGCGATTCATTAAATCGCTTGCGCGATTAAATAAAGAAAATAAATAATTCTATTTAGCTGAAGAATCCTGTACGCGATTCATCAAATCAAGTGCGCGATTCAATTAAAACATAAATAATTTGATATAGCTGAAGAATCTAGTGCGCGATTCATCAAATCAAGTGAGCGATTAATTTAGGAAAAATTAATATTTTGATTTTTTTACAGAATCGCGTGAGCGATTAAATAATAAAAATAAATATTTCTATTTATCTTATTAAATTCTAGTTAGTTGATGAATCTAGTGCGCGATTCATCAAATCAAGTGAACGATTAAATTAAAAAAATTAATATTTCGAAACACATAAACACAAATTTCAATATTTCAATAATTCTAGTTAGCATTCAATATTATTCGGTTCAACATGCATTCAATTGATGTTGATTAAGAAAATAAATAAATAATATTTAAATAAAATAAATAAATAGATGTTGATGAAGAATCGCGTGAGCGATTAATGAAATCGCTTGCGCGATTTATTAGGGTACATTTTCCTGAGATTAAGTAAATCGCTTGCGCGATTTATTAAAGAATTGGACATAAATAATATTAAAGAATTGGACATGAATACATACTGTGTAACTTAAATATTGTATTTATCAACTCCAAAAAATATTTCGGATGCTAAACGTAACCTTAAAAAAGAGGTATTATCGTCATCCAGAATTTCCAGTGGTTCCCCACGCATGAGAAGCTCAATGTAATATAAGGAATAGAGTCCACAATCGCCACTGAAAAAAAAAAAAAATAGAAATTAAATAAAAATATAATAAAAAATTTTAGATTAAGTAAACTTTAAATGTACCTTCGTTTATTTTTTGGACACGGAGCAAGTTGCAGCTTCCACATGCGCTTGAGGCTGTCACCTAATTGCCTGAACTTTCCTGTGTGGTCCAACAATTTGGGAAAGAAAACACACAGATGGTTCAAAGCAATTTGGTAATTCCTGTGGTCAAGGGAACCACCACCACTGTCGTAAACTTTGATGACTCCCTCTTGGGGCAAAATCTCGACGGCCACCCAATGGGAATTTCCTGAGTTGACAATGCCATAAAATTTTGTAGCTCCTTCCCATGCACGGCCATGCAAAAAGGGTAGATAACCTGTTGTATACGGCAGAACAGTGTCCTCCTTCCATTTGATGGGATCATTCCAGATCCTTCGCATCACATCAAATGAATGCGAGGCAGTCCTGATGTCTTCTTTGTGTTCATTCACAGGCCTCACACCCTTGGCACCCTTGGCACTCTTGGCACCAACCTTCGGAGCTTTGGCACCCCTCGGAGCATTGGCAGCATTATCTGGCCTATTTGTAATAATGAGATTGCCATCATCACCAACACAAACCGAATCTTCCCCTGTAATGAGACCCCTTGATAGATAATAATTTGTTTTAAGATGTTGGAAGAAAGCCTCATCGAGGACCAAACAATCCTGAGCATATTGATCTGGGAGCCTTTTTTGTTTAAGCCTTATATTGGCCAAACACTCTTCCAAATGCTGCAACGAGTGAACCAAAAAAAAAAACAATAAAGATCAAGTATGCATCATACAGGTATTGACTAACATAAACTATATAGGGAGTTTACCTCGGATACCAACCATTTCCCATTTCTGAGGATGGTTAGGAAGAATTCCGCGTCGAAATCCGCAGTTTGTCCATTAATTCGGTCTTTCGGCCCTGCACTAAGAACCCAGCTGTACAAGTAGCTAGAACCAGATTTGTCCGTATTTTTGGATAACCATCTGTTGTGAGATTGAGAGATGGTTTCTGCGCTTTGCGGACAAGGCAGTTGGGGCTGAGCCGTTAAGGCAGGTGTTGCTTCTTTAGCCTTGACTCTAGCTCTGGCTGTAGCTGTGCAAAGCCTCTTAAGTTGCAGCGTATAAGGTGACAGGAGGTAGGCGGGCCTTCTTTTATTTCTCTTTGGTCTTTGACGTTTAGACCCTTCAACATCCTGCACCATTACACTACGGACTGCTTGGTGTTCTTTTTCCTTCTCCAAATGCTGCCATATCTTCTCAACAGTTGCCTTCACATATTCAGAATGAGCTTCAGCTTGGTCTTCTTTCTCCTTCTCCAAATGCAGCCATATTTTCTCAACAGTTGCATTCAAAGATTCAGAATTAGCTTCCGCTTTCTGGATAAACTGTTGAATTTCAAAAGGGATTTGCACTGCAGCAGCTGGTGCAGGTGATGGTGATGTGTCAGGTGCTGTGGAAGTTGGGGGTGCGGTGCCCCAATCAATTCCTGCGGTTGGTGGTGCTGTGGAAGTTGGGGGTGCGGTGCCCCAATCAATTCCTGCGGTAGGTGGTGCTGTAGTTGGATGTGATGGTGAGGGGAACCAATCCATGTTAGAATTCATGAGATTATCATCTTCTCGGACTGGATGGGGCAATTCATCCCCAATGATCAAAAGGGTGCACCCTTTCAAACACTGATGTAGATAATCAATGGGTGCATCCTCTTCTTCTGAACTTGTTTGTTCATGAAGGTCCCTGATGTAACTCATATTCTTTTCAATGCTGGAGGGCAACAAAAATGGACGTACCTGATCCTGTTACATCAAAAAATAATAGATGTTAAAGGTATTCGGTGATCCATGGCAAAGAAAATAATATAAATTTTGTTCTAACCTCAGGTCCATGGTTATTTAACTTTTGTCGCAATTCTTCAATATCGATTGGGTTCCCTCTACTGTGCATCCATCTGAACATCCTGGGGAGTGGTAGTTTGGACATGTGGGAATCATCATGTTCTAGGCCGCCTCCATAAGAACTTGCTATAGTTGGGCACATTTCGTAAGCCCACGCCTACAAGGAACAAACAGGAAAAAAGGTGTATTATAGATTTTGTTTCAATTAAATCGCTTGAGCGATTCAACAAGTCGCGTGAGCGATTCATTAAATCGCTTGAGCGATTCAACAAGTCGAGTGGGCGATTTAATGAATCGCTTGAGCGATTCAACAAGTCGCGTGAGCGATTCACTAAATCGCTTGAGCGATTCAACAAGTCGAGTACGCGATTCATAAATTCGCGTAAGCGATTAAGCTGAATAAGATAAATATGATGATCATAATCACCTGCAAGGCCCATGGAAAACCTGAAACATGATAGGTCTTCGGTTTAGAGTCAGATTCTGTAGGGGGCAGCCATTTAGCAATATCCTTTTCCCTTTTTTTTATTGAATCCATTGTCGCCTTGAATGACACTAGTCCCCAAGGATATGAATAAAAAAAATCCAAGT
Organism: Lantana camara; assembly: GCA_037501455.1. Taxonomy (NCBI): domain Eukaryota; kingdom Viridiplantae; phylum Streptophyta; class Magnoliopsida; order Lamiales; family Verbenaceae; genus Lantana; species Lantana camara. The sequence goes on from CM074855.1 coordinate 135,635,249, forward strand.
CACTTGCAAAACAAAGATGATCCCTATTTACAACTCTCCCCTTTTCAATACCCAGCAACATGTTTTGTACAAAAAGCACATGTGCTATCTTCAAACGGTCTTCCACCGCAATCTTTTTATTGAATAATAAAATTTCCAAATCAGTGTCCTTCACTTTTGATTTCCATTTATTTCGGAGGATCCTCTTAAGAAAATCCTCGGCATTATTTATAACACTCAACTCATCAGCTCTATCGGGCATCTTACCTCCTCCACAATAAAGCCCAGTGACAAGAGCAAACTCCCTTAAGCCAAACCTAACTGGCTTTTGGCCTATCAAGACCCACAGCTCATTCTCTTTCTTGGTGGGTAGGGAGTACATCATAAGATAATGAAGGAGGCTGCCTGAAAACCGCTTCCAACCAGAAGGCAGCTCTTCGGTATATTTTCTAAATACTCCTTCGAAATTCATTTCGTTCTCCTGAAGGAATTCTTTTACTGGGGAAAGACGCTCCCATGATGACCGGACTGTGATCCTCACAGTTGAAGAGAAGAAGTACCTTTCCCAGAAAGGGCGCATGTTGAATTTTGAAAAATCAATGCTCCGGGTGACCTCTTCTTTGTACTCTTCCTGTAACTCATTGTCATCATCCTCCGCCTCATCAAATAACCCAATCATACCCATATTGGTCGAATGTCTTCGCTTACTCCTATTTTCCCTTATGTAAAAGTCCCCTTGCGCTTCATCTCCGGTGTGTTCATCATCTCTGAACTCCTGAGATGTATATGATCAAAAATACCATTTGTCAATATAAACGATTTGAAATACACAAAAGGCGCCATTTTGATCGCGTACGCGACTCAATCAATCGATTAAGCGAGTACTAGATACTTCCGGCATAAACAACCCAAAAAACACAGTATATAAACAAGAGAATATAGTATCAACTCCAGAACGAAAGTTGAAAACAAAAAACAAAGAACCATTACGTTGTAATCGGCCGCTTGGGATATCTGCATGGGATCAATAGTGCCTTCTCCTTCCCTTACTGGGCTTTGGTTTGCTCCCGCTGATGACATCTTGTTTGGTTGATCGTAAAAATGTGATAATAATCTGAATATAGGAGATTGAAAATGGATGAAAACCCTAGTTTTTTTGTTGCTTGTGAGGAAGATGAAGAAGAAGAAGAAGAAGAACAGTCCTTTTACTTTACTTTCCTTTCTCGCTAAAAGTTGCTTATAACTGGAGAGAATTAATTAATGATGTGATTGGTTTGACTCTTGCGGTGATATATATATTAAATATAAATAACTGTCAGACAAAAAATGAAATGTTTTAATATAATGTACATAATTGTTGCCGCCTTACCGGACATGTATATTACAAGAGGTTTAATTTTAGAGAAATTAAGTGCGAACTACCGTAAGAATCGCGTGGGCGATTCACGAAGTCGAGTACGCGATTTAATACTTTTTGTGGCCAAAATCAAGATCACCTTATGAGAATCGAGCCAAATTTGTAATGGGGTCATTTTATTGTTGGTTATAGCGAAGCTTGATTTGAATGTACCAATCACAATCCCTTCTACATGGTATCAAAGATGATGTTAGGATTTGTTTGGGATTATGACTAAGGTTTGCAATACATCGTACTACACAGATAAGAGTCGCTATGGGGCTCATGTCAAACGCGAAAGAAACATGCTGGGGGACTAGCAAAGTATTATAAACCCATATTAAGTGCGAACTACCGTAAGAATCGCGTGGGCGATTCACGAAGTCGAGTACGCGATTTAATACTTTTTGTGGCCAAAATCAAGATCACCTTATGAGAATCGAGCCAAATTTGTAATGGGGTCATTTTATTGTTGGTTATAGCGAAGCTTGATTTGAATGTACCAATCACAATCCCTTCTACATGGTATCAAAGATGATGTTAGGATTTGTTTGGGATTATGACTAAGGTTTGCAATACATCGTACTACACAGATAAGAGTCGCTATGGGGCTCATGTCAAACGCGAAAGAAACATGCTGGGGGACTAGCAAAGTATTATAAACCCATATTAAGTGCGAACTACCGTAAGAATCGCGTGGGCGATTCACGAAGTCGAGTACGCGATTTAATACTTTTTGTGGCCAAAATCAAGATCACCTTATGAGAATCGAGCCAAATTTGTAATGGGGTCATTTTATTGTTGGTTATAGCGAAGCTTGATTTGAATGTACCAATCACAATCCCTTCTACATGGTATCAAAGATGATGTTAGGATTTGTTTGGGATTATGACTAAGGTTTGCAATACATCGTACTACACAGATAAGAGTCGCTATGGGGCTCATGTCAAACGCGAAAGAAACATGCTGGGGGACTAGCAAAGTATTATAAACCCATATTAAGTGCGAACTACCGTAAGAATCGCGTGGGCGATTCACGAAGTCGAGTACGCGATTTAATACTTTTTGTGGCCAAAATCAAGATCACCTTATGAGAATCGAGCCAAATTTGTAATGGGGTCATTTTATTGTTGGTTATAGCGAAGCTTGATTTGAATGTACCAATCACAATCCCTTCTACATGGTATCAAAGATGATGTTGAGCGATTTAGTAACTTAAATGATTACAATCTAAATTTCTAAATACAAATCATTAAGACAAGTTACGTTATGGATTTCAAGATACAAATCAATAAAAATACTGCTAAAAACGACAAATTGACTATTATCAACTTGTTCACAATATTTTGTTCTCTTCCTTCTGGAATGAGTGGTGGCCTCCTGCTTGAGACTTCACCTTCATCGTTCTGTGGCTCTTCTATTGGATTACACCATTGAGAAAAGCCATGCAAATTGCAACAATAAAATAATCTTCCCCTGTTGGAATTATCTGCTCTATCTACCACCTTGATTGTAGCCCACTGATCGCAATCCCTGCATTTCTCCTTTCTATATCTAAGAGAACTTTTGCGTGTAAAAGCTGAGCTATTTGAGCTTGCCATGATCTTTAAATTCCTAAATGATAATCAGGAGAATTATATAGTGATCCCCACCAACGGCTATAATTAGGATATAAATAAATAGTGTATAACTGGAGAACTGCCATATTATAACGGCTATTATTATTTTGTCATATTATCATCCTCCAGGGGCTCTTTTGCAAACTCACAAATTTACGCGCTGCCCCTCCTACTCAAATATAAAATAAATTTGTTCTGTTCCTTTGGCCAAACCCTAATTCACTTTTTTATCTTCCATCCTCTCCTCTCCCCTCTCCTCTCCTCTCCTCTCCTCTTCTCCTTATGTTGAATATTTCCGCCGCCGCCCTCTCCAATCCAAAGGAAAAATCCTTCGCAGATCTGAAGAGTCTGCCCTATTAGTTTGAATTGCTCTTGAAAATTATCATGTTTGCTGTATGATTTCCGCCATACAGTAGCAATCAATAGATGTTTCTTTGTTTGGTCGATGTAGTGTTTACTCGTTGTAGATGAACTATACGATGGGCAGTACAGGAGAGAGTTTTGAGAGTTTTATGCATCCTGTGCATAACAATTGGAAAGAAACCCTGGAAAATGCAAATGAAGAATTATTATAGATTTTTAAATCTATAATAAATCTTCATTTGCATTATCGAGGGTTTCCTTCCATTGTTATGAACGGTCTGCATAAAGCTCTCAAAGCTCTCTCCTGTATTGCACGTTTTATAGTTCTTCTACAATGTCTAATGATCTATTGCAAGGCCAAACAAAGAAATCTATTGATTGTTACTGTTTGGCAACAAGTCCTACGGAAATGACGATTTTCATGAACATTTCAATCAAATACGGCAGATTTTGTGATTAAGGAGGAAGACGGATAGATCTGTTAATATCCATAATGTTAATAATAAACCCCCTTGGCTGAAGAATCGCATGCGCGATTCATCAAATCTTGTGAGCGATTCACTAAATCTTGAGCCCTATTATTTAAAAAATAAAGTAATGGATCAAGCTGAGTGTTTTTTAAACTGTCATATATCGAATTAAACTCCAAATTTTATTATATTATAATATATTAATTGAATCTTGGGCGCGATTAATTAAGAAGAGTTAGCGATTCAGTAAATCTTGGGCGCGATTAATTTAAAAAAGAGATATGCCCATTTGGCTGAAGAATCGCTTGCGCGATTGATTAAGTCGAGTACGCGATCCATAAAATCGCGTAAGAGATTCATTAAATAGTCTGCGCGATTAATTAAAAATCAAAGATGTATATACAATTTATTGATCTAAATGACATTCTGTTATTTATCTAAATGACTTTCTGATCACATGTAGACTTTTTGTGTCTTTTTATTGTGCGCGATTAACTAAAAAGAGAAAGATGCCCATTTGGCTGAAGAATCGCTTGCGCGATTGATTAAGTCGAGTACGCGATCCATAAAATCGCGTAAGAGATTCATTAAATAGTCTGCGCGATTAATTAAAAATCAAAGATGTATATACAATTTATTGATCTAAATGACATTCTGTTATTTATCTAAATGACTTTCTGATCACATGTAGACTTTTTGTGTCTTTTTATTGTGCGCGATTAACTAAAAAGAGAAAGATGCCCATTTGGCTGAAGAATCGCTTGCGCGATTGATTAAGTCGAGTACGCGATCCATAAAATCGCGTAAGAGATTCATTAAATAGTCTGCGCGATTAATTAAAAATCAAAGATGTATTATACAATTTATTGATCTAAATGACATTCTGTTATTTATCTAAATGACTTTCTGAGCATATGTAGACTTTTTGTGTCTTTTTATTGTGCGCGATTAACTAAAAAGAGAAAGATGACACTTGGCTGAAGAATCGCTTGCGCGATTGATTAAGTCGAGTACGCGATCCATAAAATCGCGTAAGAGATTCATTAAATAGTCTGCGCGATTAATTAAAAATCAAAGATGTATTATACAATTTATTGATCTAAATGACATTCTGTTATTTATCTAAATGACTTTCTGCTCACATGTAGACTTTTTGTGTCTTTTTATTGTGCGCGATTAACTAAAAAGAGAAAGATGACACTTGGCTGAAGAATCGCTTGCGCGATTGATTAAGTCGAGTACGCGATCCATAAAATCGCGTAAGAGATTCATTAAATAGTCTGCGCGATTAATTAAAAAATAAAGCTGTATTATACAATTTATTACACAATTATTTATCTAAATGACATTCTGATCACAAGTAGTCTTTTTGTGGCCTTTTCCTCCACACTTTGAACAGGTATTGTACCTTTTTCTTCCCTCAAAAGGTGCCCGGAATCTAGTCATCCTTTTTCTTCCAACACGCACCTTCAGTGGAGGTGGCAGTACTTGTTTTATACCTATATCTTCAGGCAATTCCCACTGTAACTCTGGAGGTGTAGGAAAAATTGTCTCAGAATATGCAAGTATGTAGTACTCAACAGTGTAAAATTTGGAGCATAGGGAATATATTCTTTGTCCAAACCCATTTGGGTTTTGCTCCCTTAACGCCGATAATGCATGGGGGCAGGGGATCTTATCCATCTGGAAGACACCACAGGTGCACGTCATATTGTTCAAGTCAACCATAACCTCTGCTCCAATTCCACGAACAGAAAATTCATGAGCATTGAACTGTTGTGCAATGCATCCTTTGGATTTCTCCAGATTACTCCGGAGAAGTTTCTCTTTGGATGGCACCAGGACTGTACTGCAGTTGATCATGTCCGTTCTCCGGGTGTGGAACCAATCAGCCAATATTCTTATGATAGACTCAAACAGAGCAGGGATAGGATACTCCCTTTCAAATCGAATCCTAGAATTAATAGACTCGGCGATGTTGCTAGTCAGAACATCATACCTGTTTGTTTTAGAATGCACCCTGCTCCATAACTCAAAACCAACTTCATCCTTCAAGTACTCTGCAGCACGTTTGTGAATACGTTCGATCTCTTTGTAGTGCTCCATGAAATCTTCGACGGTATATGCTTTAACTGCCCTAAAAAATGGCTCAAGGATTGCACTTTTTTTAAACCGTTGTCTCAAGTTCTCCGATAAGTGCTTCGAACAAAATCCATGATGAGCCTTAGGATAAATCTTAGCAACCGCATTTTTTATGGAGACATGTCTATCCGATATTATACAGAGATCATCACTATCCGGTGCTATCCTTTTTAAATTTATAAAAAACCACTCCCATGATGCATTATTTTCGGAATCAACCACTGCCCATGCAATCGGATAGGTATGGTTCTCACTATCTTGTGCAGTAGCCAAAAGGAGAGTACCATCGTATTTACCGGTTAAGAAACAACCATCAACGGCTAACACCTTGCGCATGTACGTAAAACCCCGTATGCATGGTCCGAATGCAACAAAAAAATGAAGAAACCTGTTCTCGTTGGCAAGAACCAATTCAGTGACGCTTCCTTGATTCTTAAGAGTTACCATATAACGATATGCATCTATAATTGCATATCCATGCTCAGGTGATCCCCTGACAATATTTTTGGCATGTATTCTGCCCATCCAACATTTCCAGTAACTAACCTTGGCCCCCAATTCAGCTTCGACGTACTTTTTAATTTCCCCTGGTGTGGGACCTTTCTTGTCAAAAAACAAATGCTTCACTAAGTCTCCAATCAATTTTGCGGTAGCCTGTTGATGAGTGGTACTTGCTTCTTCCAACCCACAAGTGTGCATCCGGTTATACTTTCTGAGGATAAATCTTTCAGAATTAACATATTTAACACACCGAAACCACCACTTGCAATCCTGCGAATAACATCCCAGAACAAGAAGGGACTTTGTAGATTTTATCGTTCTTAATTGGAAGCTTCCCTTACATGCAACAAGGTTGATCTTCATGATGGCATCTTCTTTGTTAATAAACTCTTCATCCTCATTAAAACCTGAGCCATCATCCCATGTATGACTTTCAATCCTGGCCTCTGGATTATCATAACATATAATGGCTTCCTCCTGATTAATACATTCATCGGGCACTTCTTCCTCGACCACATTTTCAGAAGGATTACAACGATCTACCATTTCTTCGTTTATAGCAAGGGTGTTATCGGGAAGATTGAATTCTTGATCGTTGATATCAGGGAGACTGAAGTCTTCATACTGATGCTGGTATTGATCTTCACCCTGAGAAGTAAACCCGCTTGTACCAACATGTTCGGATTCTGTTCCACTCTCCTTCCTATCCAAGGAAACCTTCAAAACGGGCCTCCAACCTTGAGGAGAGATATCGGCAAAATAAACTTGTAGGTCGTGATCAGTCTTTATTTCAGTTGGATAACAGGTTGGAGGTGCACTTGTAAGAAAATATTTCACGTGCACATCATCATGGGAGCAAGTAAGTCCTGCTTGTTCTATAATATCACTTATCAACATTTGGAATGTAGTCTGATTGCTCACAAGAATAGCAGAAGTTTGCTTGCTCTCCGCAACCCAATTCAAACACGTGGTTTCTTCTTCCCACACTCCAAGTGCAAATCCAATAACAAATTTTGACATAACCCAGTCGCCGTTCCTTTAAAACAATTAAAAAAAAAAAAAAAAAAAAATTAACCATGCATGCAGTACAAAACTGAGAAACAAAAAATTTGATCGCGTGGTCGATTGATAAAGTCGCGTGGGCGATTCCTCAAATTCGCGTGCGCGATTAAAGAATCGCGTGAGCGATTATGAGAAATCGGGGAAGTGATTAATAAAATCGAGTGCGCGATCACGTTGTATTGTCCTTATATTTGCGTCCAATTTAGGCTACGGAATGTACTGTATTAAACCCAGATAGATGGGGTTCGGAAAAAATTCAGTTAAATCATTCAGTAAATAGGTTTGAGAAAAAATTCAAAAGAATCGCGTGAGCGATTTATAGAAATCGCGTGAGCGATTAATAAAATCGAGTGCGCGATCACTATGTATTGGCGTTATATTGGCGTCCATAACAGGTTAGGGAATGTAATGCATTAAAGCCATAATAGATGGGGTTCAGAAAAAACTCAGTTCACTCATTCAGTGAAAACGCAGTTCAAAAAATAGGGTTCAGAAAAAATTCAAACAAACCTAAACCTTTCAATACCTTTGATTGTCGTCGTTGTTGTTTGCCATTGTACATGTAATCAGAGAGAGGTCGGTGATACTTAGGGTTTTTGAAGAATCAAACGAACACTGGACAGCACTTCGATCGGAGAAGAAATATCAGAAAAATAGGGTTTTCGTCGCACATACAGGAAGGAGAGAGAAATTGAGAGAATTGGATGATTGTGATTTGGGGCCAGATTCTAATTTTGTATAAATTTTGGGGCCAAAAAGAGTCTGCAAAATCCTGACGTGGCAACTATTTAATTAAGCTGAGTAATTAATTAAGAGCTAATCAAGCAAAGGGTTATATAACCAATTCTTTTGAAACTAGGGGTTACATAACTAAAAAAAGACTTGGGCGTCCCTTTTAACCGAAACCCCCTACAAACTAAGCAAAGATATGTGCTTGAGCAGCTTCGTCGGGAGAAAGAATGTTTCTTTCACGCTTGAGAGTTAATAATTGTTTAATTATGCATCGGGAAGGAGTGAGCCATCTTTGTTGAGGTGGTTCTTGGTGCAGAGTTCTTCTAAAATAAATATATATATATCCCCATATCAAAATTTTAAGCTTTTTTTTTTTTTTTTTTTTGAAACTATATCAATATTTAAGCTTAAGATTTATTTTAGGAAAATTTTGAGATTTTGAGAAGCTATCACCTTAATCATCCCTAATTCTAACCCCAACAAACTGTTACGGCGAGGGGGTGAGTACAAGTAGAGTATTTTGTACTTGTGTTGGTAAATTTTTTTTGAAAAATGATGGATCAAACATCAATAATATCATATACTTATTTTATAACCGATTAAGGTTAGTTGGAATCTTGCCATACAATTTTCATAAGGGCTAATTTTAGACATCCTCGTCTTTTGGCCTTTAGTATACTTTGATCCCTATTATTTTGTCATGACCCTGACCAATTGCAAGGTATGGGACTTATCCCACATCGGTTGTATGGGCAATTGGTGTGGGATTTATAGGCCAAATGGGCTCTCTCTCCCTTCAGACTAGTCTTTTGGGATGGGCTCTCCTGTTTGGTCTATAACAATTGGTATCAGAGCCGGTGGTCGATGGACGGAAAGGGCTACCTGTGGAGGGGCTGACCGGCGGAGGGGCTGACCGTTGATCGAGTGAAGCGCCGTCGAGTAAAGCGCTGTAGAGTGATAGCCGCCGGGACGTCGGCTTTCCGGGGAGGGTGCATTGTCATGACCCTGACCAATTGCAAGGTATGGGACTTGTCCCACATCGGTTGTATGGGCAATTGGTGTGGGGTTTATAGGCCAAATGGGCTCTCTCTCCCTTCAGACTAGTCTTTTGGGATGGGCTCTCCTGTTTGGTCTATAACAATAATGTGATGGAATGAATAAATAAAGGCTCCAAAATCCATTTGAATCTAGACCCTTGGATCTGCTTTTATCATGACCGTCGGATGGGGTTGAAATTCAGGTATCGAAACGACGACGCAGCAACTTATGTACCAAGCATCAAGGCCGTTGATGAACGCGCCAAGGATCTAACGTCTGAGATTAAAGCTGGAGTGGAAGAACATCCCTCCCTTCATTTCTATAATGATCCAACGGTGGAAGGAAAGGCTGAGATCATCCATGGGGGACCAGCTGGTAGAGGAAGAAATACAGTTGAAGATCATGGCCATGGCTCGTCTGTTAATGAGCAAATCCAAGATGCTGACGTCTGAGCTGAGCTCAGCTCATTAGGGTTACTATATTAATTTGAGAAGGATCATTTTTGTAAGCTAAGAAAGTTGTAGCCGTCTGTATTCTTCTCATCTCCATTTCTGCTGCTTTTCTCATCCCATACTCTGTTATTTTGCTGTAATTTCCAATATTTCAGTTAATACAATTCCATATTTCAGCTGGGTTTTGGTGTTTGATCTTGAATTACTTTTCATACTTATTAAGTTCATGACATTTGGTATCAGAGCCAGGTTAATCCGAACGGACCTAGACCATGGCGGACGGACTGAGATCAAAAGAGTTACAGGAATTAATCAAAAAGCAAGAAGGGGCATTGATTGAAGAAAGAGCGATGCGCCTAGCTGCGGATAAGAAAAATGATGGTAAATTTAAGGAAATATCAGGAGCTTTGGAGAAGCTGACCATGCAGATGGGATCCATAGCGGATCAAATGCAAAACTATAACAAAAATCAGTCCATATTAGGTGAAGGATTATCTGCTTCGCAGACCCAGGGATCAGGGTATGTAACAACGAAATTCCAGCAACAGGGGGTCGAAACGCAGAAGAATCAGGGTAATGATGATGGTAACCATAAGTGGGATAACCATCGCATTGAATTTCCTTATTTTGATGGAACCAAACCCAGAGCGTGGGTAAGAAAAGCGCAGAAGTATTTCCAGCTGCTGCCTACTATTCCAGAAAGGGATAAGGTAACATTAGCCTCCATTTACTTTAAGGATGTAGCGGAAACATGGTTTCAAAGCTTAATTGAGGTTTCACCTGTGATATTGTGGGAGCAATTAATAGATGAAGTGTTGAAAAGGTTCGATACTATAGATAAACAGATGGTGGTGGGTGAATTCCACAATCTTAAGCAAACAGGGACTGTGGAGGAGTATTTATTGAGGTTTGAAGAGACGAAATCACAGTTGTTGTTGTTCTGTAAGGACCTCACTGAGGAGTATTTTGTAGCTGCATTTGTATGTGGGTTAAGGGAAGAAATTCAAGCCAGTGTGTTCACTCATAAACCCCAGAATTTAGGTGATGTAACTCAAGCTGCTAGGAAACAGGAGTCTGCAGTGAATGCTATTCTCATGAGAGCCAATGGCAATGTTAAACATCAACAGAGCCACAAATTCAGTCCCAAGAGTATTAGTCCCAGTGTACCTTTTAAGAACAGTTTTGGGGGGAGCAAATTTAATCCAAGCAGTAAGAGTTTCCCACAAAAGAGGCTATTGACAGCTGCAGAGATGAGATCAAGAAGAGAAAGAAACCTCTGCTACAATTGTGATGAGGTATATACTCCAGGACATAAATGCTCACAAAAACAGGTATTCATTATAGTACCTGAAGATATGGAATGGAGTGTTGATGAAGAACAGATTATGGAAGTTGAAAGTTTGGAAGAGATGATTGGGGAACAAGAAGAAACTACAGTGTCTATACACTCTATCTCAGGTAACAGTAATCCTCATATCTTTAAGATTCAGGGTACTGTTGAGAATATAGATGTGTTAATGATGATAGATTGTGGTGCGTCTAACTGCTTTGTGGATGAGGAAGTGGCCAAGAAGTTAAGTTGTAAAAAAATCCTTACTACACCAATATTTGTGAAAGTAGCAGGGGGAAGAAAATTGGTAAGTAGGGTCATTTGTCCTGAATTTAAATGGGAAATGCAAGGCCATTCATTCACTTTCCCTGTAAGGGTGTTGAACTTGGGAGGTACTGCCTTACTTCTAGGAGGGGATTGGTTGGATAGTGTGGAACCTGTAGAGTTAAAGTACAAAGATAGAAGCATCACTGTGTCCAAGGATAATCAGAGGGTTAATATTAAGGCAGTTAAGAATCTTGATGAGACAAAGTTTATAACAGCAAATAGCATTGAGAAACTGTTTAAGGGGAATTGTTCTGACAATATGGCACAGATCTTTGCTATAACAGTTATACAACCCAATCAGGAAGAGATAAAAGAAGTGGAGGAGCAAGATTTGAAAACATTATTAGATAAGTTTGAGGATGTGTTCTCTGAACCTAAAACTCTGCCACCAAGAAGAGAAATAGAGCATCAAATTGAACTCAAAAAGGATGCAGTACCTAAGAAACAGTTTCCTTATAGGTACTCTCATGTGCAAAAGAATGAGATTGAGAAACAGCTTAAAGGAATGCTCACAGAGGGCATCATCAGGAATAGCCGGAGCTCTTTTGCATCACCTGTGCTATTGGTTAAGAAAAAAGAAGGTACATGGAGTGATATGGCATAATAGTACGAGGCCACGTGGCCGCCCCCGGTTGGTGCCACGTGGACCCTCATGCCAACCTGGACAAACCAAGAACGACCTCTTGGGCAGGTCATCAGATCGATACCAGGTCCTCAGGTCGTCAGATTTGTTTAGGGGCACCAAATTGATGGGGCATACCATCAGATCATCAGATCTTCATGAGACCATCAGATCATCAGATCGATTTGGTAGCTCAGTTTATCTCTAGATCGATCTACCCTCTTCTGAGGAAACCCACAGCATTAAGGATCCCGAAAGGCAATATCGATCTCCAGATCGATAGCATACGTCACCGAACATCCGAACTCTGTAAAAGCACTCCTGTCGGGACACGTGTACCCTTCCCATTCCCTGGAACAGGCGCACTACGGCTCATTAATGACCGTCAGTCCCTGCTTTTACCCAAAGGGGAAAGAAGGTACAAACGACCCGCCTCAAGCCGGTTCCATCGTCCGACATCCAGATCGACGACTGGCAACGCCATTAATGCACACCTACAGTACACACACTACTGTGTCATTTGGCCATGGCTATAAATACTCGCCCTTTGAACAGTAGTTGGTAAGCCTTTAATACGCATTCAATTGCATTTATTCTCTCTCTAAAGAGCTCCATTACTGACTTGAGCGTCGGAGTGCCAACCTTGGGTAAAACCCCAAGTCCCCCAAGTTGGTTTCGAGCTCACGTTTGCTAGTGCTTTCAGGTCGATAAAGAACCCACTCAAACAAATTCTTGACTGATTGAGCCATATTTGACAGTCTGATCGACACGTCAGATCGACCAGATTTGAGCCAGATCAGTTTGGCGCCGTCTGTGGGAAACTCTCTTTTTCACATCGACCTAGATAAAAGCCCTTTGATTTCTTTTTCAAAACACGATGGTTAACACAAGGAACACCAACCGTGACGAGGACCTGGAGGAGGTTGCCAAAGGCAGGCATGACTACAACGCGCCGCTTGGTAACACCTCCGCTGTTCTGCCGGACGGTCCCAGCACCAACGTTCCCCAGCCTCCACTGGAGGCCACTCCCAGGTACACCGTCACCCAGGGGGACCTAGAAGCCTTCCTCGACCAGTGGCGGGTCGAGATCGAGCGTGCCCAAACGGAGGGCCGCGAACCCAGGCGCCCGGAGTTGCCAAGGGCCAGCCCGGCTACCACCATACCTAGCCCCGTGGTGGGCAATGCGTTGGCCCCCACTATCCAAGCATACGGGAACCCTGTTCCCTATGTCTTTCAACCGCTCGACGGGCGACCCGCGCAGATCATCTGGGGCCTTAGTCCCCAGGTAGGGGCGGGGCAGATCCAAGGAATCGCTCCGCCACCGCCACCTCCTGCAGCAGACAAAGAAGTTCCTCGAGAAGACCATGGGGACTCTGACCACCCCAGCCGCAACAACCGCGGCAAGCGCGTGGTCGACGAGGACAACGACGAATTCGACGACCTCAGAGATCGAATTCCCCCCCGAACGGCTAGGGAGGAGGCCGCCCGAATCGCCGCGGCTCGCGCGGGGAGAGAACAAGACTACTGTGAGGACCCACCCCGAAAAAGGGTCCAAGACCGCCTGGGTGACCGTGGTTCCCACGTCACCCAGAGGCAGGTCGACCTTCGAGAAGGGCTAAACCGACGCCCTCTCCGTTACCGCAACGACAGGGAAGAAGCTTCCCCTTTCTGCGAGGATATTCTCCGCACGACCTGTGATGGAGATCGAATTCCGACCGGCCTTCCCATGTATAACGGGACCACAGATCCCGAAAAACATGTGACGGCCTTCGAGAACCGGATGTTCCTACACTCCCATCCCCAACAGATCTGGGCTAAGCTCTTCGTCACCACGTTGACAGGCCCCGCTCAAGATTGGTTCATCCGCCTGCCGCCACGGTGCATAACGACCTACAACCGGTTTGTAGATCGATTCACGGTGCACTTTTCCTCAATGACGGGAGAAAAACTCCCCCCTTCCTATCTCAACAGCATCTATCAGAGGGAGGGTAAGTCCCTGCGAGATTTCATGACTCGCTTTTCGAGGGAAGTAGTTCGGGTCGAAAACCCGACGATGGACACCCTGCTCTCTGTGGTCCATCGAGCTCTCCGCAATAGCCTATGGGCGGATGAGATCGTCAGGGCCGGGCCACGCAACCTGACGGAGATCCAGGATATCGCCCACGGCTTCATGCGCGTTGAGGAGATCGCCCTCGCGCACGGACCTCCTCCTCGATCTGAGAGGCAGGTCATTGGGTCCAGCTCGCCCCAACACCGGAAAGGGAGCGAGCAAAAGAAGATCAAGGGGAAAGTCGACCAACCGACCCAGGTCGACCGACGAAACTACGTCCCCTTGACCAAGTCCTTAGACCAGATCTACGTGGTCATGGACCAAAGCCTTCTGAAGAAACCAAAGCCCATCCGGGAGGGCCCGAAGGCTCAGACATCAGGAAAGTACTGTGGCTACCATCAGCAATGGGGCCACACGACTGCGGAATGTAACGCCCTCCGAGATGAGATCGAAAGACTCATCCAAGGGGGGCACCTGAAGGATTTTGTTCGACGCATCGACCACTACTCTGAAAAGGCGGGGAGGTCAAGCGACCGCGACAGGTCCAGATCTAGATCTCCCCCAAAACGATCCGGGAAGCAGCCGCTGGAAAGAGCAGAAGACAATCCCCCTACTCACGGCAAGATCTATATGATAGCCGGGGGGCACGAGGGCGGCGACTCAAATGCAGCTCGAAAAAGGAACATCAGGCGAGCAACTCGAGAGTACAACGGTCCGCATGAAGAAGTCTTCCAGATCAATCATGGTAGAGAGTGGGAAAGGCAGGAGGTTAGCTTTAGTGAGAGTGATAGCCGCCCGGGCCCCCATCGGGAAGGCGACGCGCCTAGCTGTCCGATGGTGGTGACCTTGGGCGTGGCTAACTATGATGTAACCAAATGCCTAGTTGATAATGGAAGCAGCTCGAATATTATCCCTTACTCGACTCTTGTAAAAATGAAGTTGCATAACCTAAAGCTCAATCCGATCCGAACACCGTTTTCCGGGTTCGGCAGATCGGAAGTCATACCGTTAGGGCGCATCCGACTTCTCACCTCGATGGGAACATCCCCCAAGAGAGTAACCCAGGAGGTCGAGTACGTCGTTGTCAATATGCCCCTAGCGTATAACATGATCTTCGGCCGACCTGGCCTTATTCAGTTCAAAGCAATCATCTCAACATACCATCAAAAGCTGAAAATGCCCACCCCGAACGGGGTCGGAGAGGTGACTTGCGATATCATGGACAGTTGGGCTTGTTACGCCATCGTCCTGAAAAAGCCATCCGGGAAAGAGGTGGAGCAAGAGCTCGACCTCCAGACCTATGCCAATGGGGAGATCGAGCTTCCCACAAAAGAGTGCGAGGCGGAGAGATCCCCCGCAGCTCGGAAAAGAAAGGCCAGCGAGCGGCTCGAGCCCTCTGAAGAACTGAAAGAAATTGCCCTAGTCCCCGGAAACAGCAATAAGACCACCAAGATCGGGGCGAACATGCATCCGCAACACGAGGTCATGATGATAGAATTCTTGAGGGACAACTCTGACATCTTCGCTTGGGCTGCCAAAGATCTGACCGGAGTCGACCCGAAGGTGATCTGCCACCGGCTCGGAATCGATCCGTCGGTCAAACCCATAAAACAAAAGCTAAGACCTCAAAGTCGGGCGAGGAATGATATAATCGAGGCCGAGGTCAATAAACTCCTCGATGCAGGATACGTTACTCCAGCTCAATACGTTGACTGGTTGTGCAACGTGGTCCTCGTGCAAGAAACAGGCGGGAAATGGAGAATGTGCAACGATTTCACCGACCTCAACAAGGCATGCCCGAAAAACCCGTATCCGCTGCCTCGAATTGATCAGCTCGTCGACTCGACAGCTGGGTGCGAGATGCTCAGTATGATAGATGCATTTCAAGGCTACTACCAGATCTCTATGGCTACCGAAGACCAAAAGCACACGGCCTTCATTGTAGTAAAAGGAATATACTGCTTCAAGGTCATGCCCTTCGGGCTAAAGAATGCGGGAGCTACGTACCAAAGATTGGTCAACCTGATGTTCAGAGATGAGATCGGAAAGACCATGGAGGTCTACGTCGACGATATGATCGTGAAAAGTCATTGGGCGTACCATCATCTGGATCATCTGCGCAGATCGTTTGAGATCTTAAGGCAATACGGTATGAAACTCAACCCCGACAAATGCACGTTCGGGGTCGAAGGAGGAAAGTTTCTAGGGTACATGGTGAGCCAACGAGGCATCGAGGCGAATCCTACGAAGATCAAAGCAATCCAGGTCATCCCTCGACCTCGATGCATCAACCAGGTGCAGTCCCTGGTGGGTCGCATAATCTCACTCAACCGGTTCATATCACGGTCGTCCGAACGAAACCTCCAATTCTTCAAAGTTTTAAGGAATCTCAAAAAATTCGAGTGGAACGAAGAATGCGACCGAGCGTTAGATCAACTGAAAGAGTACCTGGCCTCCCCGCCATTGCTGGCCAAGCCGAATGAAGGAGAGACCTTGTACCTCTACCTGTCCCTCTCTAATGAAACCTTCAGCTCAGTCTTGGTCGACATTAGAGATCGAAAGCACCTACCGATCTACTACCTGAGCAAGATCCTACACGGCACGGAGCGAAATTATCTCGAGATCGAGAAGTTCGTATTCGCTCTGACGCATACGGCTCGGAAGCTACGTCCGTATTTCCAAGCTCATCCCATAATCGTCCTAACGGATCAACCCCTTAGGCAGGTCTTATCCAAGCCCGACGTGTCGGGTCGAATGATGAAATGGGCGGTCGAGTTGAGTCAGCATGACATCACCTACCAACCCCGGGCCGCCCAACAAGCTCAAGTTCTGGCTGACTTTCTAGTCGAAAAGAACACCAGCTCAATGGAGATCGTCCGTGCCACGCCTAGTTGGACCATGTACACGGATGGCTCATCAACCTCTCAAGGAGGGGGGGTGGGCATATCCCTAATAAATTCAGACGGACTACAGCTCGATTTCGCCATTAAGCTCGATTTTAAAGCGACAAACAACGAAGCTGAGTACGAAGCACTGGTGGCAGGGCTAAGGTACGCCACGGAGAACCAGATCGACAGGTTAGCCGTCGTAACTGACTCCCAGCTCGTCGCGGGCCAAGTCAACGGCACGTACGAAGCTCGGGAAGATTCCATGGCGGCGTATCTCAAAATGGTGAAAGAGCTGGCCTCTAAGCTGAAAGAGTTCAAAATCGAACAGGTCCCTCGCGAAGAGAACGGTCGAGCAGACGCCCTATCAAAGTTGGCCAACGGATTCCAGGGAACAAAGGATGCGACCATCTCGTTCATGGTCTCGGGGGGCCGTGCGATCGATGAAGGAAAAGTCGAGGTCGCGACCATCGATCCGCCGGAACCTTACTGGATGGACGATCTAATCGCTTATCTCAAGGACGGGCTTTTGCCCCAAAATCGAACTGAGGCCAGGAGAATAAAATATCGATCCCTGCTATATATGATGGATCATGAAGGCAGGTTGTTCAAAAAATCCTTCACAGGTCCCCCTCTAAGGTGCCTGCGACCTAGCCAAGCCCAAGATGTCCTAGAAGAAGTCCATGAGGGATGCTGCGGGAACCATTCTGGAGGGCGAGCTCTAGCTCGAAAGATCTTAAGGAGCGGGTATTTTTGGCCGACTATGGTGTGGGATGCGAAGATCCACTCTAGGAAATGCCCTAAATGCCAGAAACACGGCAACCTAATCCACACTCACCCCGCGTCCATGATACCGATCGATGTGTGCTGGCCCTTCGACCAATGGGGGATCGACATCATCGGTCCCTTCCCCTTGGCACCCAGACAGAAAAAGTTTGCCATAGTATGCGTCGAATACTTCTCAAAGTGGGTTGAGGCCGAGGCAGTCCCCAAAATTACTGATGCAGTGATAAGAAATTTCCTCTGGAGGAATATAATCTGCCGTTTTGGGCTTCCGAGGGTACTCATCTGTGACAATGGCCCTCAATTTCGGTCTGAGAATACCAAGAGCTATTGTCGAGACCTCGGGATCGATCTCAGATTCACTACAGTTGGTCACCCGCAAGCAAATGGCCAAGCTGAAGTCACCAACCGAATCATTATCCAAAATCTCAAGACCCGCCTTGATGCCAAACTGGGCGCATGGGCGGACGAGCTCGACGGTGTGCTATGGGCTTATCGAACTACCCCACGGACAGCCACGGGGCAAACACCATACTCTCTGGTTTACGGATCCGAAGCCGTCATCCCATTGGAGCTGTTACACGAAACCACGCGTGTATCACAATACCGGCTCGATAGGAATACGGAGATCAGAGCCGAAGATCTAGATGTGATTGAAGAAAGTAGAGAGCGTGCCTATCAGAAGCTCAGGCAGTACAAGGCAGCAGCAGCCCGGTCGTACAATAAGCACGTACGACCCAGATCGTTTCAGATCGGGGACCTAGTGCTAAAAAAGGTCGAGGTCTTGCAACATGTCGGAAAACTTGAGCCTAACTGGGAAGGACCTTATCGCGTCACGGAGATCGGGAAAAACATGGCCTACCGGCTCGAAGACATGACCGGGGAACCGTTACCCAGACCGTGGAACGCGCACAACTTGAAGAAGTTTTACACTTAGCTTTCAAATTTATTTCAGAATTGTAATAGTCGAAGAGGTCGAATTCGCCTTAGAATCGATCTCTGAAGTTAAAGAGGTCGAATTCGCCTGAGAATCGATCTCTGATCAGTCAATTAATTCACATGTTTTGGGGTATCCGATTAAAGTCAATCCGCCATCCCGCACCAGGCCATTATCCCCTCGATTAAGCTCTCATTCGACCTACGGTCATGAGTCGAGGAGGGAGTGAGCCACCCCGCGTCCGATCGTTAGAGATCGAGATCCAACGAGGTCGTTTCTAGACCCAAGGAGATCCTAAATCCTAACGTATTTCGTTAGAGATCGAGATCCAACGAGGTCGTTTCTAGACCCAAAGAGATCCTAAAAAATCCTAACGTATTTAATGCCTTTTGAATCATAGTTAGAGATCGAGATCCAACGAGGTCGTTTCTAGACCCAAAGAGATCCTAAAAAATCCTAACGTATTTAATGCCTTTTGAATCATAGTTAGAGATCGAGATCCAACGAGGTCGTTTCTAGACCCAAGGAGATCCTAAATCCTAACGTATTTAATGCCTTTTGAATCATAGTTAGAGATCGAGATCCAACGAGGTCGTTTCTAGACCCAAGGAGATCCTAAGTCCTAACGTATTTAATGATTTTAAATCAGTTAGAGATCGAGATCCAACGAGGTCGTTTCTAGACCCAAGGAGACCCTAAGTCCTAACGTATTTAATGCATTTTTAATCATTTCCAGAGATTAATGATCCAGAGATCCAAGAAGATCGTTCAAGATCCGAGGAGATCCAGAGATTAATAATCTTCGGGAAAAAAAAAAAAAAAAAAAAAAAAGATCCAGAGATCCAAGGAGATCGTTTTAGATCCAAAGGGGTCCAGAGATTAGCGTCTCAGAGATCGCTATCGATCCGACGAGAACGCAGCGAATGGAAAAACGCCCAAGGAAAAATACGAACACCCAATGAAGCTAGATCGACGTCCAAAAGAGATCGAATAGCTTCATGAGCCAATCGATCCGAAAGCGATAAGAATCTAAGCTAAGGGGTAAGCGAAACCTAGGTCGACAAACCACACGCATACCAGATCGAATTAATGTTCAACTTGCAGAAAAAGACAAGTATGGGAAACATAATTCATTCATGTATCGATCTCAAAATTTGAAAAGATCGATCTTACCTAGCGCATCGAGCTCACCACGCGACGTGGCTCGATGGGCAAGTGTTCAAAAACCAAATTAAAAACAAGTATTCACACAGCCACAACCCGGCTGCGAGGTCTAAACAATTAGCTACAAGGGGAGAATTCAGTCGATCTCGACGGGCTCGGAAGGGGATTCCTGGGCAGTTCGGCGAAGTGACCGCTCGAGCTCCCTGATGGTGGGAAGGAAGCTTTCGATGTGAACCGGCGGAGGGAGCTCGCACTCTACCCGACGTTTCTCTTTCTTGGCCTGAGCGATCTCAATGGCGTGGCCGTATTTGAAGGTCGCCCAATCGATCTGGATCGGCTCTTCTTCCTCAGGAAGGTCAGGAGCGCAAGGATCGGGAAGCAGTGGGCCGATCGAGTCAAAGTTGAAGTTGGGAACGATGGCGCCCTGGGCTTTGAGCTGGTTCACGGCAATTTGGAACCCCTCGGCCAGGTCGTTCTGACCCACGATCAGGCTCGCCTCCTCGAAGCCGGGGCCTTCCATGAATTCGCGAACGGCATACCGCTCGATCTCCAGCTTGCACTTCTTCATTTCTTCCGCCGCTTTGACGATCTTCACCCGGGCCAAATTGAAGACCTCATTCCGCCCCTCCTCCTTCGAGGCAGCTCTAGCAGTCTCGAGCTCCTTGGCGAATTCTTCCTTCATCTGGGCCAGCTCGTTCGCATGAGCCCTCTCCGCTTCCTTCAGGGCCTCCTGCGAGCTCGCCCACTGGGCTTCCAGAGTCTGCTTCTCCTCGACCCTCTTTCTCTTCTCCTCGCGGGCTTCCCTGAGCTCCTGCTCGAGCTGTTCGACCCTCTTGGGGTTCGCCGAAACGAGCCGGCCCTTCATCAGCTGGTACTTTTCCTTGTACTTTTCCTTGCCAGCCTTGAAGACCTCAGCTTCGTGGATCGAATTGATGAGGACGGGGAGAACATCCTGAGAACGAGTGGCGAGATCGAATTAGTCCGATCCCCTGGAGTTCAAAAAAAAAAAAAAAAAAAAACCCCAACTTACACCGAAAAGACCTCTGGCAGCCTGATACCTCTTCTGCCTCGCCGACCTCTGAGAGAGCCTCTTCTGCTCATCGATTATGCACGCGGAGTTGAAAAGGGCAGCTAGCAGTTCGGGATCGGCCTTGCCAAACGCCAGAGCTCGTTTGGTCCCGTCGGCCTTTTCGAGCTCCAGACCTGCTGGCCATTGGGGAAGGGGAGTCTTGGGAAAGTTCAAGAGCTGGGCCTCCTCATCGGACTCGTCAGAATCCTGCAGTTCATGGACCAGTTCTCTAAATGGTCTCTTGCCTACCCCATGCCTCGCCTGAACAAACTCGGGTTGAGAATCAAAATCTTCGTCAAAATATAAAGGCAGATGATCGAGATTTATTACTTGTTCGACGTCCTCTTCAACCTGACCGCTCGGCTGCGCGGACGACCCAGCTTGACCTTCGAGCTCTTGGCCACGGAGTGGCTCCCCAACGGTCTGCTCCGCCAGATCGGCATCCAGG
This sequence comes from Lantana camara, assembly GCA_037501455.1. NCBI lineage: Eukaryota > Viridiplantae > Streptophyta > Magnoliopsida > Lamiales > Verbenaceae > Lantana > Lantana camara. The sequence continues at coordinate 135,656,618 of CM074855.1, forward strand.
TCGCGCAATTCCTTTGAGCACCTTTCCTGCTGAGCTCGCTGGGCCTCAGGCAGGGCATTGATGATTGCTCGAGCAGCCTCCGCCACAGGTCTCAGCTCGTCGGGTGCGGCATTCCTCTGGTTCATCGCCCTCATTCTCGCAGCTCGAGACATTATCAATGGACGTAGATCTGCGAAATGAAAGATTCAGTTCGACGAAATGGATCGAAAAAGCAAATAAAAGATTTAAGGACCCTGATCGAGTAGAGGTCCGGTCGAAGTAAGAGCATACCAAAGCGAAAGTTCTTTTTATGAAGCCCGGTTATAATGCCCGCTTCGACCAGATTCCCCGTTCTCGTCAGGTTGGTATGATCTAAAAGCCCCATATTGGTCAATAGTTCGAAGTGACTATGGAGCCAGGTCGACGACTTGGTCACGAGCCGTCGTGGGCCGTTATCCCCCCAAGTGATCCGGAAGCGGGGAACGATGGGAAGGTCGATGAAGAAGAACTTGGACTTCCAATTGATGCCATGTGAGGTAGACGGGATCGATACGATCTTCCGGTTCGGCTTAGATTGGAGATTGAAATACCCTACCCCGGATTTGGTGGCACTGTTAAGCGTGAAAAACTCCCCAAAGTCCCAGATCTCCGGCTCGAATCCCAGGCACTTCATGGTGATGATCATACAATGCATCAGAGAGAAGGAATTCGGGGTTAGCTGGGAAGGGCATAAGTTGTACCGAACCAAGAAATCTGAGATGACCCGGGGAAGGGGAAGCCTGAACCCATACTTGACGGAGGAGTAATACATGCCAACCGATCTCAGACCCCTCGGTCTCTCGACTGTCTCCCCCTCCTCCGGCCTCCGAACCGCGTACTGAGGACCTAACCCCAGTAGCCGCGTGACCTCCGCGAGCTCCTGAGGGGTTATCTTGGAGAACCTCTCAGAAACGTGTGAGAGAGTCCTGTACACGTGGGGAGGTCGCGCGGGAGGGTTCCCGACCTGTGTCACGGGTTCTCCATCTTGTCCCTCTCCGACCTCTTCTCCAACTTCCCCCTCCGGCTCGTCTAAAAGCCCAATGGGTCGCCGTACCCTCGATGTCGATGCCTGACCCCCTCTGTTTGCCGTCGGAGCTCCGTCCCTTCCGGAAATCGGTCCGGAGTTGAGCTCGAAATTCTCATCCGGTGAAGGTGGGACTGGCAGGTCTTCCTCTCGTTCTGGCGACGGCGTAAACGCTACCTGATTGTGAGCCATAAAGGTGGAAAGGAAAAACTTTTTACCTCTGAAAAGGCTGAGTTCGAAGACGAAAGTTGCCGGCGAGCTGATCACAACCAGAGCAGTTCGATTCTCAGAGTATGGTAAGTAGTGAAATGAGGCTGAGGCAGGACCCCTCCTATATATAGGGGTTGAAAAGTAACGTCTCGAAATACGAAACGACGCCATTATTACCCCGGGCACGCCACCTCCCTCAAAGGTCACGTCGCATTAAATGCGGCGTCAGTTCGATAAACTCAAAAGTCGCGCCCTATTGTTAAAGGGGCAGCTCGATTCAAACGTCACGACGGTTCCCCTACCCAATACCAGATCGATGAAATCACCACCGTGAAATTTCACACTGGTAATTTGGGGGGCCTCTGATATGGCATAATAGTACGAGGCCACGTGGCCGCCCCCGGTTGGTGCCACGTGGACCCTCATGCCAACCTGGACAAACCAAGAACGACCTCTTGGGCAGGTCATCAGATCGATACCAGGTCCTCAGGTCGTCAGATTTGTTTAGGGGCACCAAATTGATGGGGCATACCATCAGATCATCAGATCTTCATGAGACCATCAGATCATCAGATCGATTTGGTAACTCAGTTTATCTCTAGATCGATCTACCCTCTTCTGAGGAAACCCACAGCATTAAGGATCCCGGAAGGCAATATCGATCTCCAGATCGATAGCATACGTCACCGAACATCCGAACTCTGTAAAAGCACTCCTGTCGGGACACGTGTACCCTTCCCATTCCCTGGAACAGGCGCACTACGGCTCATTAATGACCGTCAGTCCCTGCTTTTACCCAAAGGGGAAAGAAGGTACAAACGACCCGTCTCAAGCCGGTTCCATCGTCCGACATCCAGATCGACGACTGGCAACGCCATTAATGCACACCTACAGTACACACACTACTGTGTCATTTGGCCATGGCTATAAATACTCGCCCTTTGAACAGTAGTTGGTAAGCCTTTAATACGCATTCAATTGCATTTATTCTCTCTCTAAAGAGCTCCATTACTGACTTGAGCGTCGGAGTGCCAACCTTAGGTAAAACCCCAAGTCCCCCAAGTTGGTTTCGAGCTCACGTTTGCTAGTGCTTTCAGGTCGATAAAGAACCCACTCAAACAAATTCTTGACTGATTGAGCCATATTTGACAGTCTGATCGACACGTCAGATCGACCAGATTTGAGCCAGATCATGGAGGATGTGTGTAGATTACAGATATTTAAATACCTTAACTGTTAAACACAACTTTCCTATTCCAGTGATTGATGAGTTGCTAGATGAGCTATATGGAGCATGTTTTTTTTCCAAAATTGATCTGAGATCTGGATATTTCCAAATCAGAATGAAGGAGACTGACATTCATAAAACAGGATTTGTAACCCATAGTGGGCATTATGAGTTCTTGGTCATGCCTTTTGGCCTATGCAATGCACCTTCTACCTTCCAATCCCTCATGAATCAGGTCTTTTTTCCCCATCTTCGAAAGTTTATACTGGTATTTTTTGATGATATCTTGGTTTACAGCAAGAATTGGGAATATCACTTACAACATTTACAAACTGTGCTTGGCATATTGAGGACACACCAATTGTATGCAAAAAAGAGTAAGTGCAGCTTTGGGAAGAAAAGTGTGGAGTACTTGGGGCATGTTATAACAAGGGAAGGTGTGGCAACAGATCCTGAGAATGTGGAAGCTATGATAAGATGGCCAGTTCCTAGAAACATCAAAGAGCTGAGGGGTTTCTTAGGATTATATGGTTATTACAGAAAATTTATCCAGCATTATGGGATGATCAGTAAACCTCTTACTGATTTACTGAAGAAGGATGGATTTCTGTGGAATGAGACAGCTAATACAGCATTTGAAAGATTGAAATTGGCATTATCATCTGCTCCTGTGTTAAGGTTACCTGATTTTAAAGAACAGTTTGTGCTTGAAACTGATGCTTGCAACAAGGGAATTGGAGCTGTTTTGATGCAAGGTGGGAAACCAATTGCTTATCTGAGTAAGGCTTCGAGTGAAAAGAATCTTGGGCTGTCTGTCTATGAAAAAGAATTCTTGGCGGTGTTACTGGCAGTTAACAAATGGAAACACTATTTGTTAGGCAATCATTTTGTTATCAAATCGGACCAGCAAAGTCTCAAACACATGCTGGAACAAAGGATGGGCACTATCTTACAACAGAAATGGATTTCTAAATTGTTGGGGTTTGATTATGAAGTCCAATATAAGAAAGGTTTGGAGAACAAAGCAGCTGATGCTTTATCAAGGATTGATCATTCTTCTGCCCAATGTAATCTCATAACTTCAGTCATTCCATCTTGGGTTACAGAGGTAAGCAATTCTTATACTAATGATCCCATTTATAAAGATATCTTAAGTGCTAAAGTTGTTGATGCTAATGCTTTTCCTGAATTTATGTGGAGTGGAGGATTACTGAGGAGGCAAGGAAAAATATGTGTGGGTAGTGATAATGCTTTGAGGAATCATATCATACAAACCCTCCATGATACATCTTTAGGGGGACATGCTGGAATACATGGTACATATCAGAAGGTTAAGACAATGTTTAATTGGTCCAAGATGAAGGAAGATGTTGAAAATTGGGTTAAGGAATGTGACACTTGTCAGAGAGTCAAGCATGAAAATTGCAAATACCCAGGACTGTTACAACCTTTACCAGTGCCTGATCAATCTTGGTTGCATGTTACCATGGATTTTATTGAAGGACTTCCTAAATCTGAGGGCAAAGATGCCATTATGGTGGTTGTGGACAGATTTACTAAGTACTCACATTTCTTATCATTATCACATCCATTTACAGCTGAAACAGTAGCTAAGTTATTTCTAGACAACATATATAAGCTACATGGTATGCCTCATTCATTGGTGACAGACAGAGATAAGGTCTTTACTAGCACATTCTGGAAGGAACTTTTCAAACTGTTGGGAACAACTCTTTCCCTAACAACGGCTTACCACCCACAGTCAGATGGGCAAAGTGAGAGAGTGAATCAATGTCTTGAAGCTTATTTGAGGTGTATGTGCCATTTGAGACCCAAGAATTGGAAGAAGTGGTTATCATTGGCAGAGTATTGGTACAATACAAATTACCACACAAGTCTAAAGTTGACCCCATTTCAGGCATTATATGGTCAGTCTCCTGTTGTTAATGTGTTGGGACCATATCTGGAAGCATCTAACATAGGGGTGAGGGATATGTTACAAGAAAGGGAAAGGTTTAATGTTGCATTAAAAGAGAATCTGGAAAGGGCACAACAAAGAATTAAAGTTTATGCTGACAGAAACAGGTTTGAAAGGTCATTTGAAGTAGGTGATAAGGTTTACTTGAGGCTCCAACCTTACAGGCAGACCTCAGTTGCTGTTAGAAGGAATTTGAAGCTATCTCCAAAGTACTATGGACCTTACTCAATCATTGCTAAGATTGGTAAGGTAGCTTATAAGTTGAATCTGCCACCTGGAAGTTTGATACATCCGATTTTCCATGTGTCACTGCTGAAGAAGAAAATTGGTAAGAAACATTCTCCCCACATCTCGCTTCCTATGATGACAGATGATGGAATCTTCAAAGTTCATCCCATAGCAATTCTTGACAGAAGAGTGGTACCCAGAAATAACAGACCAGTAGCTCAAATTCTTGTGCATTGGGATCATACCACTCCAGAAGAGGCTATGTGGGAAGATTATAATGATATAATCAAGAAATTCCCTAATCTAGATCCTTGGGGTCAAGGATCTCAAAAAGGAGTCTGCAATGTGATGGAATGGATAAATAAATTCTCCAAAATCCATTTGAATCTAGACCCTTGGATCTGCTTTTATCATGACCGTCGGATGGGGTTGAAATTCAGGTATCGAAACGATGACGCAGCAACTTATGTACCAAGCATCAAGGCCGTTGATGAACGCGCCAAGGATCTAACGGCTGAGATTAAAGCTGGAGTGGAAGAACATCCCTCCCTTCATTTCCATAATGATCCAACGGTGGAAGGAAAGGCTGAGATCATCCATGGGGGACCAGCTGGTAGAGGAAGAAATACAGTTGAAGATCATGGCCATGGCTCGTCTGTTAATGAGCAAATCCAAGATGCTGACGTCTGAGCTGAGCTCAGCTCATTAGGGTTACTATATTAATTTGAGAAGGATCATTTTCGTAAGCTAAGAAAGTTGTAGCCGTCTGTATTCTTCTCATCTCCATTTCTGCTGCTTTTCTCATCCCATACTCTGTTATTTTGCTGTAATTTCCAATATTTCAGTTAATACAATTCCATATTTCAGCTGGGTTTTGGTGTTTGATCTTGAATTACTTTTCATACTTATTAAGTTCATGACATATTTAAATTAGTGTAATTTTTTTTTTAATTTTTGAAAAAAATCACACTTAATTCTTTTTAATAAATTTTGATCGTTGATTTCTTGTTCGTCACAATGATCCAAACTTCAAAACCGCCTTCATCGTGTTCGTCTCTTTAAGTGGAAGAAAACTCATACCCCAATCGACCCTGTTTGGCCGAACGGATACCGCTACAAAGCTCCACTCATCGTGGGTCGTCTTTGACAGGTATTTTCTCTTTTGTTGGTTGTCGGATTTTGATTTTAAGACCATCATTATGATCCTTATAATATCAATTTAGCATATAATATCAACATATTTGAAATATATTATGTACAGATTTGTTCGGCTAAGGGATTAAGCGTAATATTTTTCAAAGATTAAGGAGACAATTGCACTAATTCAAAGATTAAGGAACAAAGCGTGCTAAGGGTCAAAAGATCGACGGGGGTTTCTGGAATTAACCCTTTTCATAATATTAACACATTAGAAGGGGCCTTGACAATAAGGGTATATATTTGACTTTGAGAGAGGGGCAAAATAAAATTGGATCTACTTTGAGCATTACTTAAATCTCAAGGGGATGTAGATGTAATTAATCAAACCTCAAGGGGTTCATATTTAATTAACCCATACCAATTACACATTAAAATCACATTATATTCAAGAAAATCTTTCTTTAGAGCACAATGCCCAGGATTTCTTGGTCACATCACATGAATCATTCAAACTCTTCTTCAACAAACCCAACCTACATCACCAGTCATCCCATTAAATTTCTTCTAAAGACAAGTTCATGCAAAGGAGATGCTAAAAAATGGCACCATTCAACTATCACTAACATAGAGTCTGAAATATACAATCTTCTCAATTACATCTTGATTGAATCCCATATCATTGAGACTCAACTTTCCTTCATATATGACCATCAACTGAGGAAGATCATTCTGGTGACGGAAAATGTAATTCTTCAAGAACTTCTTCTCGGAGAACGAAAACAGAGTGGCTGCACCCACCATCTTCTTCAACTTCATCACGTGTAAGATTCTCGCGACCAAATACCTCGGCTTCATTCTTTTCTCGACGCTGTAGCAAAGGAATGCAGGGCGATTAGCAACAGCAGCAGGCTCGAGACCCATCTCGTTAATGAGAAAATCCATATTAGCCATGATTTTCTTCTCGGAGTATTTCATGCAAATGGGATCCTTTAAAAATGCAGTCTTGATGTCGGATTCAGACCACCCCCAGCTTCTGTAAACCTCCATCTTGCGCTTCAGAGACGATTCGCCCACACCGCCGAACACACGGATGGCCCGGGACGATCCTATTTTCGTTTTATCAAAACCTAATTGAGAAGCCCAATCAATGCAGGCAGCTATCTTTTCTTCACTATTACACAGCACTGTTGGGTTCTGAGTAAGTAATGAAGCAATACTAGATTCGGGTAATCCTTGTTGTTTCAAAAAGGCAATTTTAGCAGGAGCCGACAAGAACAAACCTGGTGCTCGCCAGAACACACGGACAACCTTTCTATCGGATTTCACAACACTTTTTAAGCGATGATACAAAGGGATGAGATAGTTCTCCAGACTACATTGTAGGATTTCCGGATACGAAGATAGGTTAGCTGCTAAAACCGGAAGCGGAACACCAATGGAACAGAGGAATTCCAGTTTCGGCAACAGGGTTTTCTCCGGGCTAGATAACAGAAAACGGGGTCGTTTAACGACAAGCCTGCAGATATGAGCATCGGTGAATCCATACTTTCTGAGAAGCTCTAACACGGCATCGGCCTTTGCAGGGGATTTGATGCGCAATTTGTTTGATACTGAAAGGGCAGCCTCAGCCGACATCCCAAGTGAGTTAATGAGGTATGAGGCTGTGAAATATTTCTCTGAGTCATTTTCACAAATACCTGAAGTTGATTCGTCCGACACAGACAGGGCATCCTCCGACGGCGACCCAACTGAGTCAATGAGATAAGAGACGGCGAAGGTCCGCTCTGAGTCATTTCTACAAACACCTGCAGGGGGGTTCTTGGACGAGAACGACTTTACAAAGACAGTAATTCGGGAATTGAAAAACAGCGGGCCGAGAAAAATGGTGTCTTTCGGAGGAGCCCACGCCGTCGGCCGTCTTCTGCAGCAGGTAGGTAACGGCGGACATGGGAATTCTAAGGCGGCGAACACCATGAAACCTCAAGGATTACGGTGGAAGTAAGCTGTGGTTAAATTAAGTAAACTAGTGAACCATTATTGACATGTTGTCAAGGTTGTTCTTGGCGCAGAATGATTTGTGACAGTAAGGAGAAGGAGCAATCCTTATCTAAAAATAGCTGAAAAGATTACATTTTATATTATAATATTGAAAAATGAAATCTTTTAATCATTTATATGGCCACGTGGATAAACTTTTATTAACTGAATTTCTCATTTTTAGCAATTATAATTTAGAGCCACAGAATGACAGCAGTATTTATTCTTTTTGAAAATTTCTCCCACCTACATGAAAATATGTAATTATTGATTCGTGTTCGAATTCTGGACTCTGTAGTTTGCAATGCAATAGTCAGTTGGCTATCCCTTTGAAACGTATTTACCTTACTACCTTAGACTCGACAAAATGCGAGGAAAGGCACATAACAATCTTTGGAGTGTTGGGGTTTGTTGAGAAGATGAGAAAAAGGTTTGTTAGGAAGTTTCGGACTATCCAAGTCCAATATGTGCTATGCGTGTTAAGGTTAGCATTGAAGTCTGTCTGGGGAAGGATCGAAAAGTTTAGAAATTGGACAACACAAGCTGAGAACCAAAACCTCGAGGTGTTCACACAAACCTTGGATTTATGTAAGGGAAGTGCTGAGAGTGAACCATTGAAGACCTTAAAGTCCATCAGTTGCAAACATATGAATCAAATGTGGAGAAGGGCCCTTCTATCAAGTTTCGAGGAGGTTAACCCTTCTCCGATGAGGACATCGAGTCTTTCTGGTGGGAAAAAGTTTGTAAACCCCTTACAGAGCAGCCCGATTCAAACACAAATAAATGTGTGATAGAAACATCAACAAAAAATTCGATGGGACGAGGCTGCCCCCACCTGCCACTGAGTATAGCTATGTGCTTGACTGAAGCACAAGCCAAGAGTTGAATACCCTACGGGCTACAACTTAGAACCCGGAGAAGTATGATATTACCACCTCAAGAACCTAGGTGAAGACCCGAAAGGTCTAAGGTACTTTACCCTTGATACACAAGAAAGAAAAATAAAAATTAAATGTGACCTTAAAGATTCATCTCAACTAAACAATGACATTTCTTGGAACATATGAAGTTAGAACTACCAAAAATCAAAGAGAAAAAAGCAAGTACAAATGAAGGATTCACCTTCCTGAGGGTTCTCCATTGGACACACTAAAAACATTCAAACTATCAGCATTATCCTATTAGAAATTGAAACAAACTCTTCTCAATTACTTCTTGACTGAATCCAGTTTCAAGGACACTCAACTTTCCATGATAGACATCTACTAACTGTGGAATATCAACCTGATATTTGACCACGTACCTTTTCAAGAACAGCTCCTCAGTGAGCGAGAACACAGCCGGCATGCTAAGCTTTTTCTTCAGCAATCCTTTCGCATACAGAATCCCGACAACCCGACACCGGGGTTTAATTCTTTTTTCGAGACTGAAACCAAGAAGAACAGGGAATTTAGCAACAGCAGCAGGCTTTAACCCCACCTTATCAACAAGAAACTCCATATTAGCCATGATTTTCTCTTCAGACAATTTCATACAGAAGGGCTGCATTAAAAATGCAGCGTTAATATCCGATTCAGACCAACCACACCTTCTATAAAGGTCCATCTTACACTTCAGAGTTGATTCAGACAAATCACCAAACACTACGAGGGCAAAGGGGAACACTGGTTTTGTCACATCAAATCCCATTTCAATTGCTTGATCGACATACCCAATTAACTTTCCCTTACCATGCATCATCAACGAAGGATGCTTTGAGAGCACGAAAGCAATGGAAGATTCGGGTACTCCTCGTTCCCTCAAAACCGCAATGTTTGTATTGATTTCCCTTTCCCAGCCATGAGCAAACGCCCTCGGAATACGCCGAAAGACATAAACAACTCGCTCATCGGATTTCACATAGCCTTTCAAGAACTTATAGCAAGGGATGAGATAACACTTGAGGCTACGTTGTAGTACTAACGGGTATAACGACAGATTCTGCGCTAAAACAGTAAGAGGAACACCGATTGAGCGGAAGAACTCGAGCTTCGGCAAAAGGTTAATCTTCGGGGAAGCTCCGAGAACACACGGCCATCTCCTAATGAGTCTGGGTATATGCGCATTTGTGAATCCATACTTTCGGAGGAGCTCCAATACTGCATCTGGTCTTTCCCGTGATCTGATTTGCAGCTCCTTGGATGCGAGAATTGCCTCCGACGAAGACAACCCACATGAGTTAATGAGGTACGAGACAGTAAAAGATTTCTCTGGGTCATTTTTACAAACACCTGGTGATGATTTCTTGGAGGTGAGCGACCTTGCACATACTGCAATTTGGGGGTCAAATTTTTTGGGAGGAACAATCAAACCTCTCCGGAGAAAGGCGAACATGGATTCAAATATGTTTTTCCAGATTTATGAAAGAAAGAAATTTCTCCGCCGCTATATCCACAAAAGCGAATGAGATATATTATACCTCTAATTTGTAAAATAATGGCCTTTATAGTACATGTGCATTTTCTGCCTCTATCATCTTATAAATGATACTAATGTAGTTTGACAAATTTAAACGGGTGTGTTTGTAAACTCTAAAAATAATCACTTATGGGATAAGTGCTTAATTTTAATCGTTTTGGAGTGTTTGGAATAAGTTTTGATGGTGCAGGAATCTGAGTTTCCTAATGCAACAACACTTTAGAATTTGTTTGAAAAGGGAAAGACCATCACAGGCGTGAGAGCCTCAGGATCTGGGTTTCCTTTTGAGCGTGGGTTCTTCCAGCCAGGATAACACCAAGTGTGCAAGCTACCAAGGTAGTGTTACTGTGGCGAAATGAAAAGCTTGGGAAGATTAACGAGAGAATGCCCAGAACAGTGTGTGTGGTTTAGTATGCGGATGATCACTTGGGAGAGAATGCACGGCTTCTCTCCTATTTATATGTTAGGGACGGGGGTAAATGGGTAAATTGACCATGTGGTCCCAAACCTGTGTTGCCCTAACACGCGTCAGACTTTGGTGGAGTGAGAATGACATCCCTGAAAAGGATGACGGCGTGTCAGGTGCGCGGTGCACAGTACTTTTGTGTCAGAGGTTGTTGACGAGGGTTACTCGGGGGATGGGCCTAAGATTCTTTCTGCCGAGGATCGGATCCAGCGAAGCGGGGCATGGATATGCCCGAACGTTGGTGACGCTCGAAGAATGCATGGGTGGCCTCCTCGCGATATATGATCCCTGAGCGTCGGAATACCGAGCGTATTAGTGGGGCCCCCATGTGGGTGCTTCCCTGTGAAGGATAACCTTGAGGGCCGCTGTCCGAGCGTCAAACCCGTTGGTTGGGGCCCTTGGTCCGAATGGTCATCCGCTGGCTGATGGATGACATTAGCTGGCAATTGAGCGGCGTGAAGGCCCATGAGCCCACCAAGGCGAGCGTCAAGGGTATTAGTCAGCGGGGTGCTGCCACGTGGACGGCTCTGATTCGAGAATGATTTTCAGGCCTCATCATTTTGCCCCCCAAATTCTGTAGTATCGCATCGAGCGTACTGTAGAATTTATAAAGAAGGAATCCTGAATTTCAAATATCCGAGGGACGGGGCATTACCCTCGACGAGACTGCTGGCCTTCTGTAACGGACACAAACTGACATCGCATTAAATGCTGTCAAGTCCGCATTTAATGCTGAGTGGGAACGTGGGCGCGTGGACTCCGGGAGACGTGAGGCGGTTACCAAAAGTGGGGGGTTTCCCAGGCGGGAAATGATTGCCTTTTTGAATTTTCAAACCTAATCCATGTTCCATCTCCCCTATAAATAAGGGTTTGCAGGGCCTTGGAAGCTTTTTCACGCATTCAGACTTCCTTCAAGCATATCCATAGCAAGAGCCCTTTGTTTCGGCGAATTTCTTCTTCTCCACATCTTAGGTAAAAAAAACTCCTGGTTATTTTTTATTTCCCCTGTGCTAACATTAGCTTTAGGTTGTGTGAGACAAACCCTTGAGGGAAAAACCGCTATCCACCATTGAATTTGTTCCTGGAAGCTTTATCCTCCCTTAATCTTTCTGTGAGAAGTCCCATTTCCGAAAAATTGAAAATTGACCATGGCCGGAAATCAAGCCGATGATTATGTGCGGGAGATTGAGGAGATGTCCGTGGGGAGCTCTTCTCCTCATGGCGATGTCCCTGTGGCCGTTCCCCTAACTAGGGCGCACCCAGTTGGAGGTATTCCCATGGCTATATCGGTGGCCCAGGCTCCAGTTGACGCCGGGGAGGAAGAGGTGAACGCTGTTGTTCAAGGGATGGACGAGCGTGTTCTCGGTGAGCAGGAAGATCCTTTTGAGGAGATGGACAATGTGATGGAGATGATGAGACAAGGGGAAAGAGCCCTCCCAGTTTTGAACAGTGCTGTGAGACCCCAAGATCACAGGATCACAGTAGCGATGGCGGCTCCCGAGGGTGAAGCGGGACCATCCGGGCGTCCATTCGAAGCTGAACCTTCCAGGAGGCGTCACAGGAGAGGCAAGGAGCCTGTCACTCGAGTAAGGCAAGACAACCGCCATCAGACTGACAGGTCTCCGGATGAAATTGAGAGTATTCTGACCCTCGGTGACTTGGATGAGTTGAGGGCGAAGGCATATTGGGATGAAGCCGTGTTTCCCATGAGGCTCCCGGAGGAGGGAGAAAGAGCCAATCGACCACCGCCCGGGATGTTAACTGTATACTGGGATGCCGTTCTTGCTGGGGGTCTGAGGTTTCCCATCGCTCGCGAGGCCGCCAACATCTACCAACACTTAGGGCTTTGCCCTTCACAAATTCTTCCCAACGGCATAGCCCTAATCAACACGTTCATAATAACGATGAAGGCCCTGGGCAAAGCACCCTCGATCATCAATTTTGACAGCTTGATCCAAGCGGCCCGCTCGCCACGCTCGTCGCCCACAGATGGATTTTACTACGCTCAGGCCAAATCAGGCTTTAAGATGATAAATTCTCCATCTTCTTCATATGGCGAGCACTGGAAGGAAAAATATTTTTTCGTGGGGGCTCCCGGGGGAATTTTCGGAGTTCACCGGCAATGGTTGGTTCATGGTGAGGGTCCACTGATTAGAGAGAGGATGAGGAACAAGGATTTTGAGGAGTGGGCGATGGGGTTGGCGCTCGAGATGAGGGCTGAAAAGAAGTGGATTGAGGCGGAGACCTTAGTGAAGAATGAAGGAGTGTTGTTCCGATACGGATTATCCTGCCCCCCTGAAATGATACTCCACCCGCCTACTGACATCATGGCCCTCGACGGTTAGATTCTAGGAACTAACATATCTAACCTTTAGAATAGTTCTCTGACCGGCAGTTATCCCTGTTTCCTTGTTTATACAATTCAAACAACCGTTCTTCTGACGCTCGTTCCCCTTCATTTACAGGTATCCAAATACTCTCACGAGGGATGAATGCTGAGGCCCTTTCACGGATGTTGGGTGCTCAAGGGCCCGCCGCGGATCCTCAACAGCCGCAAACACAGCAGAACCGCCCACCGAGGGCGAGGGTAAACCGTCGAGCGGCGGGCAGAGGACAAGGGCAGGCCCGTGGGGGCGCAGGAAATGAAGTTCCTCCGAGGGGCCCAATCGAGGATTTAACGTTGGAGGGTGCCCACGAGGCCACTCCTCCGCCGGCTGCCCCTGTGGGCCCAATTTCCCTCAGCTCCAGCGGGTCACGGAACCGCTCGGGGGAGCCCATCCGTATTCATGAAACTCTCCGGGCTGATCGCCAGGGGAAAAGGAAAAGGATGCCGGACTCCCTCCCTATTTCCGGCAAGGGGAAAGAGGTGGTTGTGGGCCACCGTGGCGAGGGCAGCGACACTTCATCGTCTGAGGATGAAGATTTTTGGAAGATTGGTTGCCGGGGTGACGCTCGGTACAAGCGCCAAAGGAAGGACGGTCCCGTCCTACTGAAAAAGAGCGCCTTCTCTGTTAATATGGTCTCCGATATCGTCGGAAAGCTCCAATTTTCTGCCGACCACGATAAATTGAACGAGCATGACGCCGCTCGGGTCGCGGATGATGCCTGCCATGTTCTCCTGACTGTAAGTTTGTATTCCCCTTTACCAAGTTTTCCTTTCTTCCTTCCACGCTCGGATTATGACCCTCGTTTACTGTTTCCCGGGAGGTAATCCCGAGACTAAAGAACTTGCAGGGTCGAGCGCAAGCATATTCCAACCATAAGGCCAAGTACAAAAGATTGTTGCGCGTCTCTGACCCAGTCCAACTGCAAGAAGATTACAATAACCTCCACGCTCAGCTGACTGCGACCCAACGTGATTTGGATCAGGCAAGGGAGAACCTTCGTAAGACGGACGAGGCCTATCTTACTTTGGACGAGCGTCACAAGAAAATGAAGGAGGAGCGAGACCAGCTGAGGGCCCAAAACGTGGAACTGGGTGAGCAGTTAGCGGAGAGCATCCGCCAGAACGAGGCAGCCAACAAGGCCTTCGCTGATTTGCAGGGCAAAATACAGGGCCTGGAGGCGAAGGTATCTTGGGAGGCGGTGAAGAAGTTCGTGCGCTCTAAGGCCTTTGTGTTCGCGGCCAACATTCAATGCTTCGATAATGCTCGACGCTTCTTTCACAAGGCGATTGGGCAGATGGTGAGGTTTGGACTGGCCCCGGAAAGCGCTCGTTCCGACGCTCGTCTGCGCATGGATCTTGACGAGAACGGCGAGCCAATGGTTCAGGAGGAGGATCCCACGGATAATCTAGCGGAGCCTGAATATCAGGAATTGGTAGAAACACTCCAAAGGGAGTTCATCGCTGCCAACAGGGTAGATCCAGAGCCTCTCTTGATAGAAGATGAGGGCACTGTCATGGATGTCTTGGATGCTGAGGAACCAGGTGAGGCCCAAACTTCCGATGCTAACGTGTTGGCCCCAGTTCCCCTCTCGACCGCCCCTCCTGAGCCTGACGCTCCGGCCCAATGAAGCTTTTAAGGCTACCATCTTCTTGCTCTTGTTCGCTCGAATGCCTTTTTCCCTTTATGAACAATTTTATTCTTGTATTTAATTCTTCCTTTGTTTCCTGAGTATTTTGGATCCTCTCCGTCACTTTTTAACATACTTGGACTTCCTTGTGTTTTTAAATATCTGAATGTCTGGATGTTGTCTTATTTGCTTTTAAATAATGAATGACGTTATTCCCTTGCACTCACCGCTTTCATATTGATGTCTGTTGTGCGAGCGTTCGAGATAAGTGTGTAAGTAGGCCAGAGTGTCTTTTACGACGGTCCTCTGACGCTCATCACCATGCACATTAAGTTTAGATGCTCGCGACGTCAGGCGGTTGGCTTATTGCTTATAGGCGCGAGGGTGACCCTTAGGAGGGTTCCCTGGCCACAGCAGAAATGAACTGTGTATTTGGACTTAGAAAACCTTTGAGGAAATACAGGCGCGAGGGTGATCCTCATGAGTATTCCCTGGCTGTATTCTCCTTGAGGCTTGAATTTGAACTTAGGAAATTCATAAAGGTTCAGTTGAGTGTCGGCTGTAGACGTTTGGCCTGTAGGATTGGCTTAGTAAGGGTTAAAACGAGCGTAGCCGTAGTGTTTGTGGCGTCCACTATTTACGAGCGCACTCTTACCCAATTGGATGAGGGTCAGATGGGGTCATTGCGGGCACGTGCTGGAGCGGTGAGCACTCAGACGGCGTATGTTGAGCGTTGCGCTCCCCATTGTCCGACGCGCTCATTTTTAGGATTTATTCTTACAAGTTGCCCAAACTGTTATAGGTGGATGGACATCAACACCTGGATAGTGTAGTTTTTGAAACGATTGACGTATTGCGTAGACCGTTCAACGTGGAGGATGCTCAACACGGAGTAGGCCTTTTGGCGCTCGAATCACTTGATCAGATAAGAAAACAAATGGATAACAAAAACAAAGAATTAAATACTTACTGTTATATAAATGCATTCTTGGGAATTATTACAACGCGCTTTTCATCAAAGAAAAACATTTCCTGCCGCGGACGGGCCATTACAAAGAGGTTGAAGTTTACACGTAGAACCTTCTAAGGTTACATGCATTCCATGGCCTAGGAAGACGCTCGCCTTGCAAAGTTTCTAGCAAGTAGGTGTTATTCGCTCGCACTTGAATGACTTTGAAGGGGCCTTCCCAATTAGGGTCCAACTTACCTACGTGTTTTGAGACTTCAACTTTTTTGAGGACCAAGTCCCCTAGCTGGAAAGTCCTTTCTTTAACACGTTTATTGTACTGGCGGGCGACGGTTGCTTTGTATTTGTGAATACGTGCCCACGCAGAATCCCTCCTTTCATCCAGCAAGTCTAACTCGAGCGCCCTATTGGCGTTGTTGACTGTAGGCTCGAAATAGGCTACGCGTGCGGATTCTTGTGCAATCTCCGCAGGTATCATGGCCTCGGAGCCGTACACGAGGGAATAAGGGGTTTCCCCCGTTGCCGCTCGCGGAGTAGTACGGTAAGCCCATAGAGCTCCCTGAAGCTCTTCAGCCCATTCTCCTTTCTTACTCTCGAGCATCGTTTTCAAATGCTGGAGTATGGTTCGGTTGGTCACTTCAGCCTGACCATTAGCTTGAGGGTGACCCACGGAAGTGAATCGTTGCTCGATCCCTAATTCATAGCACCAATCCCGCGTGTCCGCAGCGATAAACTGGGAACCGTTATCTGAAATGAGCACCCTCGGGATGCCGTATCTGCAGATGATATTCTTCCAAATGAAATCCCTTACAACTTTGAACGTTATCTTAGCGACCGCTTCTGCCTCAGCCCATTTGGTGAAGTAATCCACAGCAAGTATTACGAACTTCTTTTGCCCGACCGCCATTGGGAGAGGTCCCACGATATCAATGCCCCATTGATCAAAGGGCCACGAAACATCGATAGGAATCATTTGAGCTGCCGGCAGCTGAGGAGTGTTGGAGTGGAACTGGCACTTGGGACACTTCTTGGAATATTTAATGGCATCCTGCAATACCGAGGGCCAATAAAATCCACTTCTTAAGATTTTCTTCGCCAAGATTCGTCCGCCCGAATGGTTTCCACAACTTCCACTGTGTACATGCTCTAAAACTTCTTTAGCTTGCGAGGGTCTCAAACATCTCAACGGCGGGCCCTGGAAGGATCGCTTGAACAATCTACCCTCAGTATCCAATGAGAAACGAGGGGCCCTGCTTTTGATCTTCCGAGCTTCAACTTTGTCGCTCGGGCATGTTCCATCCCGTAGGAATCTGACGATTTCGTCAAGCCAGCAAGGCTCGGAGGGGTCAATCATGTGCACTTCTTTTGGAGGTTCCCCTTTACTTATCAGCAGCTCCTCCGTTCTCAAAAATGTAACAGCGCGCTCATTATGGCCATCTAGGGCGGATGCAAACTTCGAAAGAGCGTCAGCGTGTTCGTTTTCCGCCCTCGGAACTTGCAAAAGATGGAATTCCTTGAACTTCGCTATCTCCTCCTTGGCGCTCGATAGGTACCGTGCCATGGTGGCTTCTCGAGCCTCATAACTACCATCAATTTGACTTGCGATCAACTGCGAATCAACATATGCTGTGACACGAGCGGCCCCATTTTGGAGCGCAATCCTGAGCCCTTGGATGAGGGCCTCATATTCAGCTTCGTTGTTGGTGACTTGAAATGCCAGTTTGATTGCGTAGTCAACTTCTGCTCCTAGGGGATCCCTGAGGGTCACCCCAGCACCGCCCCCTTGTGAGGTCGAGGAGCCATCTGTGTGCAAAAGCCATAAACCTTCGTCCGCCGGTGGCCCACTCTCCAAATTGAAACGTTCTACCAATAGATCGGCCACGGCCTGAGCCTGGATGGCTGTACGAGGCTCGAAGGAGATATCAAACTGACTGAGTTCAATTGCCCACTTAATTAACCTTCCCGAAACATCCGGTTTGGATAACACTTGCTTGAGTGGTTGATCTGTAAGCACTGTGATGGAGTGAGCTTGAAAATATGGCCTCAACCTTCGGGATGCGTTAACGAGCGCAAAGGCAAAT
Organism: Lantana camara; assembly: GCA_037501455.1. Classification (NCBI taxonomy): domain Eukaryota; kingdom Viridiplantae; phylum Streptophyta; class Magnoliopsida; order Lamiales; family Verbenaceae; genus Lantana; species Lantana camara. The sequence goes on from CM074855.1 coordinate 135,674,466, forward strand.
TTCTCAATTTCCATGTATCTTTTCTCGGCCCCCTGTAGAGTCTTGCTCAGGTAATATACCGGCATATGCTTACGCTCGCGGATTGCTACGAGGACAGCGCTCGTGGCTTCTAAAGAGACTGATAGATAGACGAACAAATTCTCCCCCGGGATTGGCTTGGTTAACAAAGGCGCGCTCGACAAGTACTGTTTCATGCTCTGCAGGGCCTTTTCGCAATCCTCGTTCCAGGTAAAGTTCCGAGCGTTGCGCAAAATTTTAAAGAAGGGTAAATTCCGGTCCGCTGATCGGGAGATGAACCTGTTTAACGAAATTATCTTACCCACGAGCACCTGGACCTCTCTCAGATTGCGAGGGGAGGGTATATCCAAAATTGCTTTGATCTTTTCGGGGTTGGCCTCTATGCCCCGTTGACTGACCATGTATCCCAGGAACTTACCACCTCGAACGCCAAAAGTGCATTTTGAAGGGTTCAACTTCATTCCGTAGCGACGAAGAATATCAAAAGTCTGCCTGAGATCCTCCAGATGGGAGTGCTGGCGCTCACTTTTGACTATCATGTCATCCACATATACCTCCATAGATTTTCCAATTTCACGCTCGAACATTCTATTGACAAGGCGTTGATAAGTCGCTCCCGCGTTTTTGAGCCCGAAGGGCATGACTTTGAAACAATAAACCCCCAAATGCACAATAAACGCGGTTTTGGGGCGATCTTCGGGCGCCATAAAAATTTGATAATATCCTTGGAAGGCGTCCATCATACTCATGAGTTCGCACCCGGCTGTAGAATCTACCAATTGATCGATCCTCGGTAGTGGGTAATGGTCTTTGGGGCACGCTTTGTTGAGGTCAGTGAAGTCGTTGCACATACGCCATTTATTGGCGCTCTTTGGAACGAGCACCACATTGCAGAGCCACTCTGGGTACAAGATTTCCTCAATGTACTAAGCATCAAGCAATTTATTAACCTCTTCTTCGATGACCCGTTTTCTAAATCCATGAACATCCCTCTTCTTCTGCTTGATGGGTTTGAAGGCTGGATCTACGTTCAGTCTGTGGACAATGACGCTCGGATCTATCCCGGTGAGGTCAGAAGCTTTCCAAGCAAAAACGTCTATATTCTCCCGTAGGAAGTCGATCATCAAAACTTGCGAGGGCCCATCCAGGCTCGAGCCAATCTGGGTTGTTTTATCCGGATTCCCAGGCTCCAACTCGACGGTCAAAAACTCCTCGGTGGGCTCAATCCGAACCTCCGGCCTCGGTGCTTCTAACGCTCGTTTCTTCCCAGTGAGCGTATTCTTGGGCTCATCCCCCTCGTTCTCTGAGGAAGAACCCTCGACGGCCCCCGGTGGCCCACTCTCCGAGCACTGAACGCCTCCAGGGGTCCTCTTCTTATTCTTCTTCCGGTACAGCTTTGCTCTTTTGCGCTCAGGACCATCTTCGTTTAACTCAGGGAAATCAACGGATTTTCTAGTAGATCCAGGTTGAATGGGCTGTTTGGGCTTGTGGCTTCGAAGCGAAAGTATATAGCATTCCCAAGCTTCTTTGACGTTACACAGAATTTCTCCAGTACCCTCGGGGGTTGGGAACTTGACCTTCTGATGATAGGTGGAAATTACAGCCTTGAAATCCACGAGGGCTGGGCGCCCGATGATGATGTTGTAAGGAAGATCCACCTCAACGATGGTGTAGAGAACGCTCAAAGTTTTCCACTGTGGGGCGCGACCAAGAGAGGTGGCCAAGCGAATTTGTCCCCGAGGGACGATCTCGGAACCTCCAAACCCTACGAGGGCAGTTCTGAGAGGTTCGAGGGGGATGTTTGTTATATTCATTTGTTGAAACGTGGAGTAAGGGAGAACGTTCACAGAGCTTCCACTATCAAATAAAACCCTCTTTACAGTGTGGTTATGAACGTCTAAACTAACCACCATGGGACAGTCAGAGGTTTTTCCTATCCCATGGGGTGTTACAATGTGTTCAAGATCTTTCTCTGTAAACCCTATAACATCATCCTCTTTTGAGCGCGGTGAGCTATCCACGGAGAGCACTGAGCGAGGGAGTGCCGGCCTTTGATTATAGCTCCGTACGTGGCGGCGGCGGGAAGCATTGGAGTCGCCTCCCGAGGGGCCTCCCGCAATCATGTGAATGACCGCAAAGGGTTGATTTTCCATGTCCACCCCTTTCCCTTTGTTACGCTCGCTGGTTTCGGGGCGCTGGCGACGAGGACTTCGGGAACGTGAACGGCTTCTTCTTCTTTCGAGCGCCCGTCCTGCGCAATGTTCGTCATACCCTTCCAGTGCTTTTACAAATTCCTTGAGGTGCCCCCCAGCAATCAGCCGCTGAATCTCCTTCTCCAGGTGACGGCATTCGTTAGTGTCATGCCCTTTCTGCTTATGGAAAGCACAATACTTCCCCGAGCGCTTTTGAGCCTCGGTCTCCCTTAGCTTGGGCGGCCTTTTGAACAACTTCTGGTCCGCCAGGGAATAAACTTCCGCAATTGGGCGGTTGAGGGGGACACGCTCGAGCCTCCGCGGAGGAGAGGAATGACGGCGAGCGGGTATTGGGCTGCGGCGATGACTCCGGTGGGGCTCCACTTTGTCCTCGTGGGCTCTGTTGGGGCGAGGGGCATTGGCCATCTTCTGATCCCTCGCTATGTACATATCCTCGAGGGTAAAGAAGGAGTCGGCAATCTCCCTAATTTCCATCAGCGAGCGTGGTTTCTTCTTGGCCACTTCTTCCACAAATTCCTTGCTGACGTAATGCTTCATGTTGATGGCCCCAAACAGAACGTGTCTCAAAAAGTCCATCGAGGGCTTTTCAACCAGCAAGATCTCTTTATTGAACCTCCCCATGAAGGATCTGAGGGTCTCGTTCGGCCCTTGGACCAGGCTATAAAGAGCGGTCGCGGCCGGGGCAGGCGCTTTTAGCGAGTTGAAGTGGCTGACAAAGGCGTCCGTCAGGTCATAATATCCTCTGATTGAGCGCGGGGGGAGCTTTTTGTACCATTCTTGGGCCATTCCTGTGAGGGAGGTGACAAACACCTTGGCCCAGTAGTTGTCCGGATGGTCATAGAGATGCATTAGATGTACGAAATGGTCCAGATGCTCGGCCGGATCCGAAGTACCGTCATATCTGTTGATTGATGAGGGAATTTTACCCTTCCCCGCACGGGTCATCAGAACTTCCTCGACGAGGGGGGAATCGCCCGCCATGATCCTGTAATCTCGCTCGTCGGGATCTTCGTAGCTGGCCTCTCTTCTTCGGTGGGAAACGGGGCTACGTGGTCGCCGAGCGTCTCTGGCCTTGGACCTCTCGCCCCCATCGCGGGAAGCGTGAGACCGCGCTCGAGAGAGCTGCTCTACCACGTTTTGGAGCCCTCGTATCTGATCCTGCACAGCTGCTAGCTGAGGGTCATCGACATTTCTGCGGTTTGCCCTCCTTGCGGCCCTTGATTGGACCTCTTCATTTTCTCCGGCCACCTCATTTCGAGGGGCCCTCTCATCTCCTCCCACAGGTCGTTCTGTTTGGACCCTCGGTGGGGCTTCATTCTCCGGATTCGGTGGTTGGGGAGGTTGCTGTGCCCTTAACGCGTTCTGGGCCATTGTTAAAGGATGCGCGGGGGGCCCGCCAAGTGGTGGGGCCGGACGAGCGCCAGCCTGCGATGGGAAGCACGCGGCCATGAAATGCTCCCAGGCATTCTGAACGGCCTGGCTCTCGCACTGAGCATACAGCGCCTGGAGTTGCTGGGCTGTGACTTGGGGCATCTCCACCCCTTGTATCTCCCTCGGTAACGTCGTGGGGAGATTCAGAGTTCCCACCTGATAAGGCTGGATCGCCGGCATCAATCCGTGCATCAATCCTGGCTGCACGAACGGGTATCCTGGAGGTGGCATGGCCATGGGATACATCCCAGAGTATGGATAGGAAGCTGCTGGAGGAATAACGGTGCTAGGTCCTCCCCCGGCGTTCCCACCTAGCGGGAGATTTGTCCCTGCGGGTTCTGCGTTCTCGCCCCCGTTTCCTGCGGCTGAGGGGTTTACTTCCCCGGCGGGGACGTTGCCTTCTGGGTTCTCTTCATTGACGGGGGGAAGAGAGCCTCTTTCTCTTAATGCTCCGGATCTTGTTGCAGTTACCATGATTTAGGATTTGGGTGTTACTTTTCAACTAGCTTTCAGAGGAAGGAAATGGCAATACCAAAGAAGTTGGTGATGGTTTCCCACAGACGGCGCCAAAAATGATGGTGCAGGAATCTGAGTTTCCTAATGCAACAACACTTTAGAATTTGTTTGAAAAGGGAAAGACCATCACAGGCGTGAGAGCCTCAGGATCTGGGTTTCCTTTTGAGCGTGGGTTCTTCCAGCCAGGATAACACCAAGTGTGCAAGCTACCAAGGTAGTGTTACTGTGGCGAAATGAAAAGCTTGGGAAGATTAACGAGAGAATGCCCAGAACAGTGTGTGTGGTTTAGTATGCGGATGATCACTTGGGAGAGAATGCACGGCTTCTCTCCTATTTATATGTTAGGGACGGGGGTAAATGGGTAAATTGACCATGTGGTCCCAAACCTGTGTTGCCCTAACACGCGTCAGACTTTGGTGGAGTGAGAATGACATCCCTGAAAAGGATGACGGCGTGTCAGGTGCGCGGTGCACAGTACTTTTGTGTCAGAGGTTGTTGACGAGGGTTACTCGGGGGATGGGCCTAAGATTCTTTCTGCCGAGGATCGGATCCAGCGAAGCGGGGCATGGATATGCCCGAACGTTGGTGACGCTCGAAGAATGCATGGGTGGCCTCCTCGCGATATATGATCCCTGAGCGTCGGAATACCGAGCGTATTAGTGGGGCCCCCATGTGGGTGCTTCCCTGTGAAGGATAACCTTGAGGGCCGCTGTCCGAGCGTCAAACCCGTTGGTTGGGGCCCTTGGTCCGAATGGTCATCCGCTGGCTGATGGATGACATTAGCTGGCAATTGAGCGGCGTGAAGGCCCATGAGCCCACCAAGGCGAGCGTCAAGGGTATTAGTCAGCGGGGTGCTGCCACGTGGACGGCTCTGATTCGAGAATGATTTTCAGGCCTCATCAAGTTTATTTTAAGCAGAAATAAGCCGGAATCCAGAAGCAGGCTCAGTAATATCTTTTTCTAGTTTGTATAATATTATTTAATAGATACATTCATATATTAAATTATAATTATATATAAATATAATAATTTATATTAAAATATATTATAATATAATAGGTATTTTATATTTTTATAAAATGATCTATTTAATATGTTATTATTTATAAATGGAATATAAATATTATAAATGAAGGAATGTATAAAATAATTCAATGTTTGATTATATTATATATAATTTTATATAAATTTATAATAATTTTTGTATTAATATAATATTGAAATCGTAATATAACATTTAAAAATAGTTTAAAATACATTAGGGGTAAATTAGTAACTTATATACATATAAAAGTGATTATTAACTTTTCTCTGCAAATGATTATTTTTCTATTTATCACTTTTTTTTTTTCGCTTTTAGTACTATAAATTTTCACAACTTTCAATTATGCTTCTGTTTATGCAGTAGAGTTTACAAACACCCCCATAGTATATAGATATATAATGACATTATCATTTTGAGAAAATCAGAAGTCCACAAATGTTGGAGATCAGTCGAGATCAAACTAACTATTACAACATGGCATTTAGGAGAACAACTCGTTAGAGTATTGTACTTGTTAGTTGATTGATCTCTTTACGACAAATGTAAGACAGTTTTTTTTTTTTCCCCGATTTGATCGACCAAACTTGAAATAGAATTATCCGTCAATCTTGATGGAATCCTACTTCATCCAGACTCAACTTTCCCTGATATATGTCCAATAACTGAGGAACATGATCCTGATACCCAACAATGTATCTCTTCAAGAACTTCTCCTCGCCCTCTGTCAACAGAGCCTCCATGCTCACATTTCTCTTCAACAATCCCTTTGATTTCAAGATTTCAACAATCCTACACCGGGGTTTAATTCTTTTTTCGAGACTGAAATTGAGAAGCAAAGGTTTTCGAGCCACATCAGCAGCCTCCAAACCCATCTTATTAACGAGAAAATCCATGATAGCCATTATCTTCTTCTCCGAATGTTTCATCCAGAGGGGGTGCTTTAGAAATGCAACCTTGATCTCAGATTCCGACAAGCCCCAGCTTCTATAAGCGTCCATCTTGCGTTGCAGAGTCGATTCAGACATCTCAGCAAACACTCGGAGGGCATCAATGAATGCTACTCTTTTAGCATCAAATCCCATTTCAGCAGCCTGATCAGCATACCTATTGAACTTTTCCTTACCTAGCATCATCAACGATGGATGACGTGCGAGCAATAAAGCAATAGAGGATTCGGGTACTCCTCGTTCTCTTAAAATGGCAATGTTTGCATTGATTTCCCTTTCCCAGCCATTTGCAAAAGCCCTCGGAACACGCTGAAAAACATAAGCAACTAGCTCATCGGATTTAACAAGGCCTTTCAAGAAATTATAGCAAGGGATGAGATAACACTTGAGGCTGCGTTGTAAGACTAACGGGTATAACGACAGATTCCGCGCCAAAACATCAGGAGGAACTCCGATAGTGCGGAAAAATTCGAGTTTTGGCAAAAGGCTATTCTTCGGGCAAGCTCTGAGAACAGACGACCATCTAGTAACAAGTTGGGGTATGTGAGCATTTGTGAATCCGTAATTCCTGAGGAGCTCCAACACTGCATCTGACCTTTCTGGTGATTTGATGCACAGCTCCTTCGAAGTGAGAATCGCCTCCGACGACGACAACCCACATGAGTTAATGAGGTACGAAACAGTGAAAGATTTCTCTGGGTCATTTTCACAAACACCTGGTGATGATTTCTTGGAGGAGAACGACTTGACAAAGCCTGCAATTTTGGGATAAAAAATAGTATCTTTAGTGAAAATCCTCGGCCCTCTTCCACGTAGAAAGGCAAACATATTCGAAATATAACTGCCGGCGGCGGCAAATGTTCCGCCGGTTTTGTCAAAAAGAGGTTACAGCGATTTCTTTCGGCAAATTAAACACACATTAGAGAGAGAAACGAAAACTATATATTTAAAGAGGAAATTGCATTTTTGGTCCTAGGTTCAATTTTTTTTTTGCCCCAAACCTTTTATGTCGCCCCACCCCTTTAATTTTGTGACATATTTGATCCCAAACGCCAAAAACTTAACGGAAGTTCTAACGGTGTTAGGGCATTGATAATTAAAACTTAGATAAAATTGCATTTTTGATCCCATAAATTTAAGGTGAGCCACACTTTTTAAATGACCCTGATGGGTTCAGAAATGTGAGGATCCGAATCCGATCACTTTACGATTTGTAATTGTGGAGGAAACCGCCGGAGATTCGCCGGAGATGAGAAAGGGGGTTCTACCTGTTGGGACAAGCACAATAAAAGTCAGAAGGCCAAGCTGGGGGAACTGGGGGTGATACCCAGTTTGGCTCTCCGACGCTCAAGTCAGTTCAAGGTATGAAGAAACGTAAGTTCAGTCACAGTTTCAGTGATGAAGAATGCTTACTAGTGTAGAAGATGACTTTAGCTATTTATAGTTGAGGGTCAAGGGCCCTTTGGTCATTTGCCTTAAGTGGTCATGGCCGAATGTTGCCCTAACACGTGGCGCCACGAGAGAGAAACCTAGGAGGAATCTTCTGCAAAAGCGGCCAAAAGTTGGTGCTGGCAACAGTGGCAGGTGCGCGGGCATGTACGATGTGTCAGAGAGCCATTTGGGTGGTTGGTAACGAGGGCTTAAGAGCGCGCTCGTGACAACCTGGAGTATCGGAAGCCAAGATATCCGCTGGGGGGGGAATGAAGGCTCCAGTTCAAGTGACGAGCCAAAGGGAAGGCCACTCTGAGGGAGTGTGACGCTCGAAGAGGGCTCCCTTGGCACGTGGGCGTGCCAATCATACAGTATGAAGGACGCTCGTGAGAGTGACAGCGCTCGTTAGGCTTAACTCCTGAAGAAGGATTGCGCTTGTTGGGCTTAGCGCTCGTGCACTGATGGGTGCAACCTTGGGGAGGCAGATGTCATCATCTTGGTTATGCCACGTGTCCTAACGTGGGACGATCGTATTTTGACCCCATCATTTTGCCCCACAATTCTGTAGTCCTTAGTGATAAGGACTGTAGAATTTTGACACGTTCTATCATTCGCATGTAACGCTCGTATAGGACTTGGCGTGCTGAGCAATTTTTCCTCTGATTATGCCATTAATGCGGTCTTTTCAACTGACCGCTCGTAAGGCTTCTGCACTGAGCGTTGTACTATTCTTGAGTATCCGAAATGTCAGAGCATTAAATGCGGGCGCGCGTGGGGCGCGTGAGCATCGGGAAGCATGTGACGGTTCCATAAAGTGGGCAGTTTCCTAGGCGGGAAATGATTACCATTTTGAATTCATTGCCGAAAAAGGTACCAACTCCCATCCCTATAAGTGCGGGATTCTGAAGTCTTGCTACTCTTTACGCATCCTAAACTTCCAAGCATCCTTTGCAAAAAGAATTCTCTCGCACACCAGTTCTTAGAGCATCTTCAACCTTTCTCCCAGATTCTCTCAGAAACTTTCAAGGTAAACTTCCAGCGTAATTTTCTAACTCTGCTAACTTTAGATTCGGACTTTAGGGCTTTGTAATCTCTTAGGTTTTACTCCTTTAGGGAATCCTAATTTCTTTCCAGAAAACTCCCATTCTCTAACCCAGATTAAATCTCTCCCAAATCTCAGCCTCTGCCATGGCTGACCAACATGTTGAAGAATTCGCCCGTGAAATCCATGAAATGGCCACTGAGAGTTCCTCTTCCCCCGATTCCCCTAGAGATGAGGAGTTGGGGCCGGCAGTGATGGCCATGTAGGATAGGAATCCTGGCGGAGTGGATCCTTTCTTTGAGGAGATGAATCTGGTAATGGAGGCAGAAAGGCAAGTGGTTGTTCTCCCCATAACTCAGAGTGCCACTCACCCTCACCGCCATACTGTGACGGTGGCCGTCTCGACCCCGCTTCCAGTGGCTGAAGCCATAACAGGGCCTTCAGAAAGAGCCCGTAATAAAGGAAAAAGTAAGAAATCCCAGAAATCCAAAGGGCCTAACGAGGGTGAAGGATCAGGCTACCAGGCTACCGAGCGCACGCCCGATGAGACTCCCAACACAGTTACCGTGGGAGAAGTGAAAACGATGATGGCGCCCATTTACTGGGACGAGCGGTATACGTGGAGAATCCCAGAAAACCACGAGCGTGCTAATAATCCGCCTCCCGGGGAAATGGCGGTGTACGTGGCCTCGGTCAGCTCAGGGGGTTTGAGGTTCCCCATTTCGATCCCAATGGCCCACCTGTTGAATGACTTAAACCTCTGTCCTTCGCAAATAGTGCCCAACGGCCTGGCTCTGCTGACAAGCTTCGTGATTCTGATGAGGAGTGTTGGATACGAGCCCTTTGTGCGAAACTTTCATGTACTTTTCCAAGTAGTTAGCTCGTCACGCTCGTCTCCTGAGGCGGGCTTCTACTACATTCAAGCCAAGGCTCGTACAAAGCTAATCAACTCTCCCACAAGCACATATGGCCCCAATTGGAAGGAGAAGTTCATCTTTGTTAAGGCCCCCACAGAAGAGGGCTTTGGGGTGTCCGCAAATTGGGGCTCGGTTGCGAAGAGCCGTTTGGAGCTGGCCCTCCCTAAAGATTGGGCAAAGGCTTTGGCTGAGGCCTTAAGGGACGAGGGTCACCTTATACAGGCGAAGGACTGGATAGACGATGCGGAGCTCATGTTCCTGTGTGGTCTTTCCGACGACCCTCATTACCTTGACAACCCTCCGGCTCGTGATATCGAGAGAGATGGTTAGATTCTTAGGGCACTAACTTTAGATAGGAATACTAACTGTATCTTTGTACTTGTAATTTGCACACTTAATAATTCTGTTTAAGGATTTATAACCCTTGTACTTTCCATTTTTGCAGGAGCCGCTATATTAGAAATGGCAGGAGGAATCAGACAAGCCGCTTGCTTTGCTCATGCCAACAGGAATCAAGCCCAGCAAGGGGACCAACAGCGCGAGCAACAGCGCCCTCGCAATCGTAGCAATCGCGGAGACGCTCGTAGCGGTAATCAGGGCGCCAGTTCGAGCGCTAATCCAGAGGTTCAACCCCCTCGCGGCCGGGGGGAGAGTAGACTGGCCAACAGGGTACCCAGGGGGCGGTTGAATACAGAGAGAGCGGGAGACGTTCAACCCCCTATGACTGCGGAACAAACGAGGCCAATAACCACCCTAGCAATAACCGAGGCCCCCCCGAGCGCCAGCAGGCCTTTGGCAATAGAAGGCAGGGGCAAGCAGGTGGCCGAGGGCCCCAAGGGCGAGGGAGAAACTTCCTCTTCAGAGGAGGAACATTTATGGGAGTTCTCCCGACGAGGGGACAGGGACTTCACAGGTGCTCCCGACGATGGGCCAGTTCTGCTGAGGCTTGGCACGCTCGCTCAAGCTGTCACCGAGAATCTCTACAGCAAGGCCCAGTTCTCGGCGGACCACCGGCATCTCTTCAGCGAGTCTGTGGAGAAAGTGACCTATGATGCGGCTCACGCTCTAATCTCCGTAAGTCTTCACTCCTTGCTTTCTTTGCTAATTTCTGTAAGTTAGCATTTTTTGGCTAACACTTCCCTTTCCTCCAACTTATGCAGCAAGTTCTTCCCCGGCTCCGAAATGTGCAAATGCGAGCCTCCATTTACGCTGACCGCAAAGCCAAGTATAAGAAGATGGCTCGTTCCAACGATCCGGCTCAGATTCAAGCGGAGCTAGACGCTGAGGTAGCTAAGTATGAATCCCTCAAGGATTTGTACGAGAAGACGGAGGGGGAGCTGGGAAAATTGAAGGAGGATTTCCGGGCAGTGGAAGGCGCTCGAAACGACTTAAGCGGTCGGTTGTCCCAAATGGGCGAGAGTCTCAAGAAGACCGAGACAGAGCGTGAGAGCTGGAAAACCAGGGCTCTGGAGGCTGAGAGGAAATTCCATGATATGATGAACGAATGGCCCCAGAGTCTCGCTCGTTCAAATAAGGAGGCTCTCGTCCATTTCTGCCACTCTAAAGCCTTCAACTTTGCTGCTTCCCTGCATTGCTTGGATGAGGCTCAGAAGGCTTTCAATCTAGCCATCGAGCAGGGCATACATAAGGGGCTAACGGATCCTGCCATGAAAGAGGCCGAGGGCACGGGGCTCACATTCAATGAGCGTTGCGAGGAGGAGGATGACGAGGGGGATAACCCTGCGGATTCCATTGCGGAGCCAGAGTAAGAATTCCTGGTCAAACTCCTTCAGGATGAGTATATGGATGCTCACCCATTGGAGGGTGCCTCTCAGGCCGCACAAAATGACCAGCCTGAAGATGAGCCTCAAGGGCCTGTCGGGGAGGATGCCCACGCTAATGAGCCCAACGATCCACAATTGCCCGAGCCGCCCGTTGTCCAGCCTCAAGAGCCAGAAGGCCCAGTCTATGGTCCAGTGGCCCAGAACATACTGGTGATCGTTGATGAAGATGTTGCTCCGGCCGCCTGAGACTCTTCCCTTATAACTTTTCTCTGTATTTTCCTGTTTTAATGCCTCTTTTCTTTCTTCTGAAACAATACTTCATAGGCCTTTGAGCCCTTTGCCTTGTAATATTTTTGTGCAATGAATATATATTCTATTCTCCGTAATTTTGTTCTTTTGTTCATTTATGAATCAGAACTCATACTTAGAGCTTGCTGGAACAAATCTTGTAATAATAAGACTGTGTGTAGCATACTCTGTGGATGTTTTATTTCTCTGATAAGCCTTTAGAACTTTGAGAAATTTTGTTAACTTCTGTAAATCTTTGAAAATTTGTCTAAGTCTTGAGCGATCGTGAGGGTCTTATTGTGAGATTGCCCCCCCACTCAAGACTTGTATAAATTTTTGCCTTTGTCATAAGCCTTGAAAATTTGTCTAAGTCTTGAGCGATCGTGAGGGTCTTATTGTGAGATTGCCCTCGTTCAAGACTTGGGGACCTTCTTCTTATTCTCGGAAATTATGCTAAGTCTTGAGTGTTTACGAGGGTCTTACTTAGAGGTTGCCCTCGTTCAAGACTTGTGACGTTCCGTCTGCAAGGGATCCCACTTTCGAGCGCAAGGCGTTGTAAGGAACGGCCAAGGCCTACTAGGATTTTTCCCCATCTCGTTTAATTGGTTATGAGCGTAACCAGTCTATCCTTATGAGGGCGTCCCCCCAAGCGGAGTAGAGTGCTGGCCAGCGTAACCCGTGCGAAGTATCAGCATTCATATAGGAAGGGATTGACAACCATGCTCGTGAAAACGAGGGACATGGGTCTCATCCATTCAAGCGATCAAAGAAACATAATGTTAGAACAATTAAGAAAAAGTTATACTGGAACTTACTCACAATTGGAAGTACAGAGGAACCCAACAAAGAGGGTTGTTACATCATGTTCCGCAAAGAGTTTTAAACATAGAACCGCCGGAGGTTACATGCGTTCCAAGGGCGAGGCAAGCGCTCACCTTGAAGTGTCTCCAGGGTGTAAGTGTTGTTAGCTCTGAGTTGTACGACCTTGAATGGGCCTTCCCAATTGGGGTCCAATTTCCCCACGTGCCTGGACACTTCCACTTTCTTCAAAACCAAGTCTCCCAGCTGGAAAGTTCTTTCCCTTACACGCTTGTTGTACTGTTGGGCCACAGAGGCTTTATAATAGTGGATCTTAGCCCAGGCTTTGTCTCTCCTTTCATCCAGCAAGTCCAACTCCAAGCTCCTGTTGCCATCGTTGAGCTGAGGCTCGAAATAGCCTACACGAGCGGATTCATTTACTATCTCTGCTGGTATCATTGCTTCTGATCCATAAACGAGCGCGTAAGGAGTTTCTCCAGTGGCCGCTCGTGGGGTGGTGCGATAAGCCCAAAGCGCTCCTTGCAGCTCTTCAGCCCATTCATTTTTCTTGCTCTCAAGCATGGTTTTCAGATGTTGCAAGATAATCCTATTAGTAACTTCTGCTTGCCCATTGGCTTGAGGGTGTCCTACAGAGGTAAATCGCTGCTCGATTCCCAACTCTGAGCACCATTCTCGTGTGTCGGCTGCTATGAACTGGGATCCGTTGTCAGAGATAAGCACCCTCGGGATGCCGTACCTGCAAATGATGTTTTTCCAGATGAAGTCCCTCACAACTCTGAAAGTGATTTTTGCAACGGCTTCGGCCTCGGCCCACTTGGTGAAGTAGTCGACGGCTAAAATGACAAACTTCTTTTGTCCCGCAGCCATGGGCAAGGGGCCCACGATGTCTATTCCCCACTGGTCAAAAGGCCAAGAAACGTCTATGGGGATCATCTGTGCGGCTAGCAATTGAGGGAGATTTGAATGAAATTGGCACTTAGGGCACTTCCTCGAAAATTCAATGGCATCTTGGAGTACTGTAGGCCAATAAAACCCACTTCTCAGAACCTTTCCTTGATCAAAGGTTCCTCAGTTCTAAGGAACGTAACAGAACGTTCGGAAGTGCCCTCTAAAGCTGATGCAAACTTTGACAGAGCGTCCGCACGCTCGTTTTCTCCTCGCGGCACTTGAAGTAGATGAAATTCCTTGAACTTCCCAATGATTTCTTTGGCTTTACTTAAGTACTGTACCATGGTGGTTTCTCGAGCCTCATAAGTTCCTTCAATCTGGCTCGCTATTAACTGTGAATCCACATAAGCGGTGATTCTGGAGGCTCCATTCTGAAAAGCAATATTCAATCCTTGCACGAGGGCTTCATATTCTGCTTCGTTATTAGTGACCTGGAAATCCAGCTTGATTGCAAAGTCCAGCTCAATCCCATCGGGGTTTCTGAGGGCCACTCCTACTCCTCCCCCTTGAGAGGTTGAGGAACCATCTGTGTGCAGTACCCATAACCCCTCATTCTCCGCAACGGTGGGCTCTAAACCAAAGCGTTCGACCAATAAATCAGCTACAACCTGAGCCTGTACCGCGGTCCTGGGCTCGAAACATAAGTCGAACTGGCTCAATTCGATGGCCCATTTGATTAATCTTCCAGACACATCTGGTTTGGACAACACTTGCTTCAAGGGTTGGTCAGTGAGAACCGTTATGGAGTGTGCTTGAAAGTAAGGTCTTAGCCTTCTTGAGGCGTTAATAAGAGCGAAAGCGAATTTCTCAATCTCCAAATACTTCTTTTCGGCTCCTTGCAATGTTTTGCTCAGATAATAGACAGGTAAGTGTTTCCGCTCCCGTACAGCGATCAGAACCGCGCTTGTGGCCTCGGAAGAAACGGAAAGATTCATAAATAATCTCTCGCCTTCGACGGGCTTGGTCAGCAGTGGTGCGCTCGCTAAGTAAGCCTTCATATCTTGCAGCGCCCTTTCGCATTCTTCTGTCCAAGCAAAGTTACGTGCGTTCCTCAAAATTTTGAAGAAGGGAAGGTTCCTGTCCGCCGAGCGCGAAATAAACCTGTTCAACGAGATGATTTTTCCTACTAGGACTTGCACTTCCCGCAAATTTCGAGGGGAGGGGATTTCCAATATAGCCTTGATTTTCTCCGGATTGGCCTCAATTCCCCTCTGACTGACCATGTACCCTAAGAACTTCCCCCCTTGCACTCCAAAGGTGCACTTCGAAGGGTTCAACTTCATCCCATATTGACGCAGGATTGAGAAAGTGCGTTTGAGATCTCCCAAGTGGGAGTCCTGGCGCTCGCTTTTGACAATCATATCATCGACGTACACCTCCATGGACTTTCCAATTTCTTTTTCAAACATCTTGTTGACGAGCCGTTGATACGTAGCTCCTGCGTTCTTGAGTCCGAAAGGCATGACTAAGAAGCAATATACCCCCAGATGGACAACAAACGAGGTTTTGGGGCGGTCTTCCGGGGCCATAAAGATCTGATAGTATCCCTGGAAAGCGTCCATCATGCTCATGAGCTCGCAGCCAGCGGTCGAATCCACCAATTGGTCAATCCGGGGCAGCGGGTAAGGATCTTTAGGGCAGGCCTTGTTGAGATCAGTGAAATCGTTGCACATGCGCCATTTATTCGCGCTCTTGGGCACCAAAACGACATTACACAACCATTCCGGGTACAAGATGGGCTCGATATATTGAGCCTCCAGGAGTTTATTAACTTCCTCTTCAATGACTTTCTTTCGAAAGCCATGTACATCCCGCTTCTTCTGCTTGATGGGTTTGAAAGAGGGATCCACATTAAGCCTATGGACAATGACGCTCGGGTCGATCCCTGTGAGGTCGGAGGCTTTCCACGCAAATACATCACTGTTTTCCCTGAGAAAATCAATCATCATAATCTGGGAAGGCCCTGAGAGGTTGGATCCTATCTGAGTAGTCTTATCCTTGTTTCCGGGTTCCAGCTCAATGGTAAGGAACTTCTCCGAGGGTTCGATCCTTATCTCAGGGCGAGGAAGTTCGAGCGCCCTCTTCTTTCCTGTCAAACGGCCACCGGATGCTGGTTCACCCTCTCCTGGCTCGTCTCCTTCCGAGGACGATCCACCAACGGTCCCTGGTGGCGCATTCTCGAGGGGATTCTCCACGTTGTTTCCCTTCTTCTTTTGGTTCTTCTTCTTGTTCAACTTCGCCCTTTTCCGCGCTGGGCTGTCCTCATCTAGATTGGGGAAATCCACTGATTTCTTGGTGGAACCAATTTAGAAGGTTTTCTCCGCTTTTGGCTTTCTAAGGGACAGCATGTAACATTCCCAAGCCTCTCGCACATTGCACAGTACTTCTCCCACGCCCTCAGAGGTAGGGAATTTAATCTTCTGGTGGTAGGTGGAGATGATGGCTTTGAAATCCATGAGGGCAGGGCGCCCAATTATGATGTTATAAGGAATGTCAATCTCCACCACCGCGTATGTTACCAAGAGTGTCTTGCGCTGAGGGGCTCGTCCGAATGATGTAGCTAAGCGTATTTGCCCTCGTGGGACAACTTCCGAGCCTCCAAAGCCAATGAGGGCTGTTTTGAGAGGCTCGAGCGGAAGGTCAGCCTTCATCTTTAAAAATGTAGAATAAGGGTAAACATTAACAGAGCTTCCACTATCCACCAACACCCTTTTTACAACATGATTATGAACATCTACACTAACCACCATGGGGCAATCGGAGGTTATACCCTCCCCATGGGGTGTTACAATGTGCTCTAAATCCCTATCATCGAAGCCTATTACATCATTCTCTCTTGACCTTTGAGCGCTTGAACTCTGGATGGCGTAGATGGGTTTAGGCACTGCTGGGCGTTGGTTGTAGCTCCGGACATACCTTCGTCGGGAGGCGTTGGAATCCCCTCCTGACGAGCCTCCTGCAATCATATTTATGACTGCGAAAGGTTCGTTTTCTTGCTCAGGGGCTTTTCTTTTATTGCCCCGGCGGCTGCTGCTCTCAGGGGGTCCCCTACCCCTTGGGCTCCTCGATCGGGATGGACTCCTCCTTCTTCCTCCAGCGCGCTCGTTGCAGTGTTCATCGTAGCGCTCGAGCACCCGGACGAATTCCTTCAGGTGGCCCCCTGCGACGAGCCTCTGAATCTCAGCTTCCAACTGGCGACACTCATCCGTGTCGTGCCCCCTCTGCTTGTGGAATGCGCAGTATTTGTTCGAGCGCCTGAGCGAGTCCGTTTCCCTCATCTTGATAGGTCTTTTAAAGAGCTTTTTATCTGAGAGGTTGTAGACTTCTGAATTCGGCCTGGTGAGCGGGATTCGCTCGAATCGACGAGGGGGTGGTGGCGACCTTTTGCGCTCTTGATGGCGCTCCTTCCTGACTACCACCTCCCGTCCCCGCTCGTGATGGGGTCGCTCGCACCTGGCTGGACTGTGATGCCGAGGACCATTCGTCCCATACATGTCTTCGAGCACGAAGAATGGCTCGGCTACTTCTCTTAAGGCCATGAGGGTCCCAGGCCTCCTTTCCACAATGGCGTCGGCAAATTTCTTGCTCACATACTGCTTGTGATCCACAGCCTGAAAGAGCACTGGGATCAAGAAATCCATAGAAGGCCTCTCCACCTGTAGGATCTCCTTGTTGAAGCGGGCGAAGAACGAGCGCAGAGACTCGCTCTTGCCTTGCACCACGTTGTACAGGGCAGTAGGTGCGGTGACTGGCGCTTTCAAAGAATTGAAGTGGTTGAGGAAAGCATGAGCCAGCTCTTCATATGAGTGAATCGAGCGCGGCGGCAGTCGTTTGTACCACTCCTGAGCCATTCCTACCAAGGAAGTGACGAAGACTTTCGCCCAATAGTTGCTGGAATGCTCGTAAAGGTGCATAAGATGCAAAAAGTGATCCAAGTGTTCAGCTGGATCAGTCGTCCCGTCGTATCGGTTGATGGAAGTGGGGATTTTGGCCATGCCTGCTTGGGCCATCAAAACTTCCTCCACGAGGGGCGAGCCCCTCGCCAACGGGTGGTACTCATACGTGCCGAAGTTTTCCTCCGGCTCCTTGCGGTGGGGGACCTTTGGTGGGGGGGTCCTTGGTACGGGCGCTTCTGGCGTCAACCCGTTCATCCCGACTAGGGGAGATCTGAGTTGATCGCCCTCGTGAGAGCTGTCCCACAATATCCTTTAAACCCTGCAGCTGGTCTTGCACAGCCGCGAGGATGTCAGGATTCACGTCCCCTTGCCTGTCCCCGTGCCTGGGGGCTCAAGAGCCCCTTCTGGAGACATGAGAGTCCCCTTCATTCTCGTTCACTCGTTCCGTGGGCTCTTTATTCCTGCCCATGGAGGGACGCTCGTTGCCTTCCTGCTGGGGCACTTCTCTGGCTGGTGGTGGTGGTGGTGGTGGCGGTTGTGCCCTCAAGACAGCCTGGGCTTCTCTGAGGGGGAAATTTTGCTGTCCGCCCAAAGGGGCTGCAACTTGAGTGGCCTGCCCAGAGGGAAAGTACATGGAATGGAACCTTTCCCATGCTCCCTGGGCCGCCTGAACCTCACACTGGGCATAGAGAGCCCTCAACTGCTGGGTGGTTAGTGGAGGTAACTCCACTCCTTCAATCTCCCTGGGATCACCACCGGGAGCTGGATCTGACCAGCATGATACGGCTGGACCGGCGGAACCATAACAGCCGGAGTAAGGGTATATCCGGGTGGGAGCATCATGTAACCCTGCAATCCGGGATTCACCTGGGGATGGAACCATGGGTTCTGAGCAGGCTGCGGAGGAGCAGAGAGAGAGACCCCTCCAGCGGCGGCGGGAATCGGCAGTGCCGGCGGTGTAGGTGGAGGTATTGAAGACTCTGCTTGCGGAGTCACTCCAGCGGCGGGAGGTGCTCCACCAACGGTGACGGACGGAGGCGGGGCTCCACCAGTAGCGGTGGAGGGAATAATGGTATTGGCATCCTGGGAGGCGTTATCTCCTCCTCCAACAGCTCCAGACCTCGTAGCGACCATGACTGGAAAGGGTAAGAGTGTGCTTGCTCTTCTACCAACAAAAAGAAGGAAAGGGATAGAAAAACGGTTTCCCACAGAAGGCGCCAAAAATGATGGGTTCAGAAATGTGAGGATCCGAATCCGATCACTTTACGATTTGTAATTGTGGAGGAAACCGCCGGAGATTCGCCGGAGATGAGAAAGGGGGTTCTACCTGTTGGGACAAGCACATTAAAAGTCAGAAGGCCAAGCTGGGGGAACTGGGGGTGATACCCAGTTTGGCTCTCCGACGCTCAAGTCAGTTCAAGGTATGAAGAAACGTAAGTTCAGTCACAGTTTCAGTGATGAAGAATGCTTACTAGTGTAGAAGATGACTTTAGCTATTTATAGTTGAGGGTCAAGGGCCCTTTGGTCATTTGCCTTAAGTGGTCCTGGCCGAATGTTGCCCTAACACGTGGCGCCACGAGAGAGAAACCTAGGAGGAATCTTCTGCAAAAGCGGCCAAAAGTTGGTGCTGCCAACAGTGGTAGGTGCGCGGGCATGTACGATGTGTCAGAGAGCCATTTGGGTGGTTGGTAACGAGGGCTTAAGAGCGCTCTCGTAACAACCTGGAGTATCGGAAGCCAAGATATCCGCTGGGGGGGGGGGGGGATGAAGGCTCCAGTTCAAGTGACGAGCCAAAGGGAAGGCCACTCTGAAGGGAGTGTGACGCTCGAAGAGGGCTCCCTTGGCACGTGGGCGTGCCAATCATACAGTATGAAGGACGCTCGTGAGAGTGACAGCGCTCGTTGGGCTTAACTCCTGAAGAAGGATTGCGCTTGTTGGGCTTAGCGCTCGTGCACTGATGGGTGCAACCTTAGGGAGGCAGATGTCATCATCTTGGTGATGTCACGTGTCCTAACGTGGGACGATCGTATTTTGACCCCATCAGACCCCATCCATTTGTTTCTTCGACAATTTTAGTCCCAAAACACAATTAATGAAATAATTTTTAACATAAATAATAAAATATTTTTTCAATACTATAATTTAAGTTTTAATATTATATTAGAATAATAAAATCAAAAACATTAAAAGTTCATATAGAACAACTTAACAAATATTTTTTTAAAATAAAAAAACTTAAAATAAATGTAAAAAATATAAAAGAAATTTTATTTGGAGTTTGAGATAGAATTCATTTAATAAAACACCTTAATTACGATAATACATTAATAATAAGCAAAACATAAAATAACTAAATACAATACCTTATTGAAAAAAGATAATCTATGATTGTTTGGGTTTCTTTAAAAATCCATTTATTAATACCCATTTATTTTATTAATACATATATAGTATACAAAACGTTTTTAGTTAAAGACAATCATAAAAAAATAAATTATTATAAATATTTATAATATATTATAACTTATTCCATAAATTAAACAATAAATTACTACAAATTAAAATATAAATATTATATAAATAATAAAATTAGGTAATATTAAAAATTCATATATAACAACATAAATTATTTCTAAAAAAATAATAAATTATTATAAATATTTTATAAATTATTATATAAATAACAAAAAAAAATTTTAGCTCAGAATATGATATTATATTAAAATTACAAAATCAGAAAATATTAGAAATTGATATAGAATAAAAAAAAATTCTTTTCTTTTTAATTTTAATTTTACTTTTATATATATTATATAGTGTAAAAGTTCCAAGGGTGATGTGAGCGCTTATGCAATGTGCTTTTTTTTTTTTTCATTTAAGATTTTAATTTTCTTTTTAGGATGGTTTCATTTAAGATTTTAATTTTCTTTTTACGCCTATTCTAAATTTCAATTCAGTTAAAGTTAAAGTGTTAAACATAAAAAATATTCGAGGTATATATAGTTATATACTATTTATATTTATAATAATTATAATGTGTATATTTTAGATATGATGTATAATATTTAGGGTTTCATCAATATAATATTTAATTAGAATTAAAAGACATTATAATTTTAATATACTATTAACATTTTAAAATATAATAATTTTCTATTTATGATAAAAATAAAATCCATATTTTGTCTAATATTTAATTTTCTATTTTCTAATATTTATGATAATAATTTTCTATTTATGATAAAAATAAAATCCATAATTCCCTCCAAAATAAGCCCTCACGTGTGTTTTTTCCCTCCAAAAGACTCCTCTAACGAAGCTTAACAGCGTTAGGGGCAAATGTGAAGTTTTTTGGCATTTGGGACCAAATGTGTCACAAAATTAAAGGGGTGGGGCGACAGAAAAGGTTTGGGGGGAAAAAAAATTGGACCTATGAACTAAGGGACAAAAAATGCAATTTTCTCATATTTAAATGTTAGTGTCATATAAGATTAATTTGATAATTTTACTTGCTAAGTAAAGGCCCACCAAAGTCATCCATCAATAAATACTTATTTTCAACACAAGTTTTCATCATCTAATTCAACTAAACAAAGACACACATATATGAGGAAGAAGAACTAAATTGTACTCCAAAACAAGAGATCAGCTTGATCACAAATGGTGAAATCAAACAAAAATTCAATGCCCCCTGCCATGAGTTCATAAGAACAACTTCCTTCCAGAATTCTAACCTACTTTCATTATATCAACGATCACAAAATGACAGTCTCATTTGAAATCAAAAGAAATCTTGTCAATCTTGATCCACTGCTACACCATGGAGCCTCAGCTTTCCTAGATACATGTCCGATAACGAGGGACAATCATCCATATGATCGACGATGAACCACTTCACGAAGTTCTTCTCAGATATTGTCAATATATTGATCATCCTCATCTTGCTCTTCAGCAGGCCCTTAGCTTTCAAGAATCCGACAACCCAACACCTAGGTTTAATTCTCTTTTCGAGACTGAACCCGAGAAGCAAAGGGCGTTGCGCAATAGCACCGGGCTCAAACCCTATCTTATTAACAAAAAAATCCATACAAGCCATGATCTTCTCCTCGGAGAATTTCATGCAAAGGGGATGCTTCAAAAATGCTGTGCTAATATCAGAGTTAGACCACCCACACCTTCTATAAACATCCATCTTTTGTTTCAGAGCTGATTCAGATATTTCAACCAACACTAAAAGGGCATGGACGAATGTTACTTTCTTCACATCAAATCCCATTTCAGTGGCCTGATCCGCGTACGGAGTTATCTTTCCCTTGTTGGAGAGCAGAAACGACGGATGGTGTGTGAGCAACAAAGCAATGGTGGATTCGGCTACTCCTAGTTCTCTTAAAAGGTCAATGTTTGCCTTGATTTCCCTATTCCATCCATCAGCAAAAGCCCTCGGAGCACGCCGAAACACTCGAACAACTTGTTTATCGGAATTAATTATGCTTTTCATGAACTTATAGCCGGGAATGAGGTAGTGTTCCAGACTACGCTGTAAAATCGTCGGGTAAAAGGACAGTTGCCGAGCTAAATCACCCGGAGGAACACCAATGGAGCGGAAGAACTCGAGTTTCGGCAACAGCCTGGTCTTCGGGCTAGCGGCAAGAACACGGGGCCACCTATTAACAATTCTCTGGATTTGAGCATTTGTGAATTCATAACTTCTGAGGAGCTCCAACACTCCATCCGACTTCTTTGGGGATCTGATTTGAAAATTCTGGGATGCGATGAGTGCATCCTTTGACGACAACCCACACGAGTTTATGAGGTAAGAAACGGTGATGGATCTCTCTGAGTCATTTCCACAAACACCTGGTGGCGTTGTCTCGGAGGAGAATAGCTTGGCAAAGACTGCAAATCTCGAATCAACAAAGTGCCGGCCGAGTAAACTACTCTCTTTTGTTGGAATTCTCAGCCATCTCCGGCGGAGAACGGCAAACATCGATTGAGATTTGTGCTTCCAAAATTTCTGAGATTAGGGTTCCGCCGCTACTGTCGTTAACAAGGAGAAGAGAAAGTTTATTGGAACCCGAAAATCGCGTAAGCTAAATCGCGACTTCCTCTATTATGTTGCAGGAGTCGTGTTAAGCCATGTTTTATTAGTTTATAGGGCGAATTACATTTAGGTACCCTGAGGTTTGCCTTAATTATAAATTAGTCCCTCTTGCTTCGGAAATTACATATTAGTCCCTATATTTTACGGACCGTTTGAGGTCCCTCGGAACCGTTAGGGTTCCGTCAATTTTATAGTTTGAATTTCGAAAAATGCCCCCAGGGACTAATATGTAATTTCCCAAACAAGAGGGATTGATTTGTAATTAGGGCAAACCTCAGGGGACCTAAATGTAATTTCTCCATCCTTAAATACTAAAAATTTAATTTAAACGTATAAATCATTTCATCATTTAAAATATCCATACAATAATATCAATATACATACATACTGATGGGGTCAAAATACGATCGTCCCACATCAAGACACGTGGCATCACCGAGATGATGACATCTGTCCCCCCAAGGCTGCACCCATCCGTGCACGAGCGCTAAGCCAGTCATCCCCAAGGCTGCACCTATCAGCGCACGAGCGCAAGCCTTCTTCAGGAGTTAAGCCCAACGAGCGCTATCACTCCCACGAGCGTCCTACATACCAAACGATTGGTGCGCCCACGTGCCAAGGGAGCCCTCTTCGAGCGTCACACTCCCTCAGAGCGGCCTCCCTTTTGGCTCGTCACTTGAACTGGAGCCCGCATTCCCCTCAGCGGATATCTCGGCCTCCAATACACAAGGTTGTCACGAGCGCGCCTCTAAGCCCTCGTTACCAACCGCCCACAAGGTTGTCACGAGCGAGCTCCTAAGCCCTCGTTACCAACCGCCCAAATGGCTCTCTGACACAACGTACATGCCCGCGCACCTGCCACTGTTGCCAGCACTAACTTTTGGCCGCTTTTGCAGAAGATTCCTCCTAGGTTTCTCTCTCACAGCGCCACGTGTTAGGGCAACATTCGGCCAGGACCACTTGAGGCAAATGACCAAAGGGCCCTTGACCCTCAACTATAAGTAGCTAGAGTCATCTTCTACACAAGTAAGCTTTCTTCATCACTGCAACTGTGACTGAACTTACATTTTCTTCATACACTGAACTGACTTGAGCATCGGAGAGCCAAACTGGGTATCACCCCCAGTTCCCCCAGCTTGGCCTTCTGACTTTTCTTGTGCTTGTCCCAACAGGTAGAACCCCTTTCTCATCTCCGGCGAAGCTCCGGTGGTTTCCTCCAGAAAATACAAATCGTAAAGTGATCGGATTCGGATCCACCCATTTCCGAACCCATCATTTTTGGCGCCGTCTGTGGGAAACCAGTCCTCCATCTTCTTCCTTTCTTTTTGTTGGTAGAAAAACAAGCACATCCTTATCCTTAACAGTCATGGTTGCTACGAGATCTGGAGCTGTGGGAGGAGGAGAAAACGCCTCCCAGGATACAAATATCATTCTTCCCTCCACCGCTACTGGTGGAGCGCCACCACCTACCGTCGCCGCTGGTGGAGCACCTCCCGTCGCAGGAGTGACTCCACAGGCAGAATCTTCTGCACCACCACCAGCACCGCCGGCACTGCCGATTCCCACCACCGCTGGAGGAGTTTCTCTCTCTGCTCCTCCGCAGCTTGCACAGAACCCCTGGGTCCATCCCCAGATGAATCTTGGAGTGCAGGGCTATATGATGCCTCCGCCTGGATATACCCTTACTCCGGCCATGATGATGCCGCCGGTCCAGCCGTATCATGCTGGACAACTCCAGCTCCCAGTGGTGGTCCCCAGGGAGATTGAAGGAGTGGAGTTGCCTCCACTGACCACCCAACAATTGAGGGCTCTCTACGCCCAATGTGAGGTTCAGGCGGCTCAGGGGGCATGGGAAAGGTTCCATTCCATGTACTTTCCCTCTGGGCTGGCCACTCAAGTTGCAGCTCCTTTAGGCGGACAACAAAACTTTCCCCTCAGAGAAGCCCAGGCTGTCCTGAGGGCACAACCACCACCACCACCAGCGAGAGAAGTGCCCCAGCAGGAGGGCAACGAGCGTCCCTCCATGGGCAGGAATAAAGAGCCCACGGAGCGAGTGAACGAAAATGAAGGGGACTCTCATGTCTCCAAGAGGGGCTCACGAGCCCACAAGGACAAGCAAGTAGACGTAAATCCTGACATCCTCGCGGCTGTGCAAGACCAGCTGCAGGGTCTCAAGGATATCGTGGGACAGCTCTCACGAGGGCGCTCAACTCAGATCTCCCCTAGTCGGGATGAACGGGTTGACGCCAGAAGCACCCGCACCAAGGACCCTCCACCAAGGGTCCCCCGTCGCAAGGAGCCGGAGGAAAACTTCGGCACGTATGAATATCACCCACTGGCGAGGGGTTCACCCCTCGTCGAAGAAGTTCTGATGGCCCAAGCAGGCATGGCCAAAGTCCCCACTTCCATCAACCGTTACGACGGGACAACTGATCCAGCTGAACACTTGGATCATTTTGTGCATCTCATGCACCTCTACGAGCATTCCAGCCATTACTGGGCGAAAGTGTTTGTCACTTCCTTGGTGGGAATGGCTCAAGAGTGGTACAAGCGACTGCCGCCGCGCTCGATCCACTCGTATGAAGAACTGGCCAATGCCTTCCTCAACCACTTCAATTCTTTGAAGGCGCCAGTCACCGCACCCACAGCCCTGTACAACGTGGTGCAAGGCAAGAGCGAATCTTTGCGCTCGTTCTTCGCCCGCTTCAACAAGGAGATCCTGCAGGTGGAAAGGCCTTCTATGGATTTCTTGATCCCAGTGCTCTTTCAGGCTGTGGATCACAAACAATATGTGAGCAAAAAATTTGCTGATGCCATTGTGGAAAGGAGGCCTGGGACCCTCATGGGCCTAAGAGAAATAGCCGAGCCGTTCTTCGCGCTCGAAGATATGTACGGGACGAATGGTCCCCGGCATCACAGCCCGGCCAGGAACGAGCGACCTCATCACGAACGGGGACGGGATGTGGCTGTCAAGAAAGAGCGCCCTCAAGAGCGCAGAAGGTCGCCACCACCCCCTCGTCGATTCGAGCGAATTCCGCTCACCAGGCCAAATTCAGAAGTCTATAATCTCTCTGATAAGAAGCTCTTCAAAAGACCCATCAAAATGAGAGAAACAGACTCACTCAGGCGCTCGAACAAATACTGCGCCTTCCACAAGCAGAGAGGGCACGACACGGACGAGTGCCGGCAGTTGGAGGCTGAAATCCAAAGGCTCGTTGCAGGGGGCCACCTAAAGGAGTTTGTCCGGGTGCTCGAGCGCTACGATGAACAGTGCAATGAGCGCTCCGGAAGAAGAAGGAGGAGTCCTTCCCGGTCAAAGAGCCCAAGGGGTAGGGGACCCCCTGAAAGCAGCAGCCGCCGAGGCAATAAAGGCAAAGCCCCTGAGCAAGAAAACGAGCCCTTCGCAGTCATAAATATGATTGCAGGAGGCTCATCAGGGGGGGATTCGAACGCCTCCAGACGGAGGTACGTCCGGAGCTACAACCAACGCCCAGCAGTACCCAAACCTATCTACGCCATCCAGAGATCAAGCGCTCAAAGATCAAGAGAAAATGATGTAATAGGCTTTGATGATAGGGATCTAGAACATATTGTAACGCCCCATGGGGAGGGTATAACCTCAGATTGCCCCATGGTGGTTAGTTTAGATGTTCATAATCATGTTGTAAAAAGGGTATTGGTAGATAGTGGAAGCTCCGTTAATGTTTTGCCTTACTCTACATTCTTAAAAATGAAGGTTGATCTCCCGTTCGAGCCTCTCAAAACAGCCCTCATTGGCTTTGGAGGCTCAGAAGTTGTCCCACGAGGGCAAATACGCCTAGCTACTTCGTTCGGACGAGCCCCTCAACGCAAAACACTCTTGGTAACGTACGCGGTGGTGGAGATTGACATTCCATACAACATCATAATCGGGCGCCCAGCCCTCGTGGATTTCAAAGCCATCATCTCCACCTACCACCAGAAGATTAAGTTCCCCACTTCCGAGGGCGTGGGAGAAGTGCTGTGCAATGTGCGAGAGGCTTGGGAATGTTACATGCTGTCCCTCAGAAAGCCAAAAGCGGAGAAAACCTTCCAAGTTGGCTCCACCAAGAAGTCAGTGGATTTCCCCAATTTGGATGAGGACAGCCCGGCGCGGAAAAGGGCAAAATTGAACAAGAAGAAGAACAAAAAGAAGAAGGGAAACAACGAGGAGAATCCCCTCGAGAATGTTCCCCCAGGGACCGTCGGTGGATCGTCCTCAGAAGGAGATGAGCCGGGAGAGAGTGAACCAGCATCCGGCGACCGTTTGACAGGAAAGAAGAGGGCGCTCGAACTTCCTCGCCCTGAGGTAAGGATCGAACCCTCGGAAAAGTTCCTTACCATTGAGCTGGAACCTGGAAACAAGGATAAGACTACACAGATAGGCTCAAACCTCTCAGGGCCTTCTCAGATCATGATGATTGATTTTCTAAGGGAGAACAAGGATGTATTTGCGTGGAAAGCCTCTGATCTCACAGGAATTGACCCGAGCGTCATTGTCCATAGACTTAATGTGGATCCCTCTTTCAAACCCATCAAGCAGAAAAAGCGGGATGTACATGGCTTTCGGAAAAAAGTCATTGAAGAGGAAGTTAATAAACTCTTGGAGGCTCAATATATCGAGCCCATCTTGTATCCGGAGTGGTTGTGCAACGTCGTCTTGGTGCCCAAGAGCGCAAATAAATGGCGCATGTGCAATGATTTCACAGATCTCAACAAGGCCTGCCCTAAAGATCCGTACCCGCTGCCCCGGATTGATCAGTTGGTGGATTCGACCGCTGGCTGCGAGCTCATGAGCATGATGGATGCTTTCCAGGGATACTATCAGATCTTTATGGCCCCGGAAGACCTCCCCAAAACCTCGTTCGTTGTCCATCTGGGGGTGTATTGCTTCCTAGTCATGCCCTTTGGACTTAAGAACGCCGGAGCTACGTATCAGCGGCTCGTCAACAAGATGTTTGAAAAAGAAATTGGGAGGTCCATGGAGGTTTATGTGGATGATATGATCGTCAAAAGCGAGCGCCAGGATTCCCACTTGGAAGATCTCAAGCGCACCTTTTCAATCTTGCGCCAGTATGGGATGAAGTTGAACCCCTCGAAGTGCACCTTTGGAGTGCAAGGAGGAAAGTTCTTAGGGTACATGGTCAGTCAGAGGGGAATTGAGGCCAATCCGGAGAAGATCAAGGCCATTTTGGAAATTCCCTCCCCTCGAAATCTGCGGGAAGTGCAAGTCCTCGTAGGCAAAATCATCTCATTGAACAGGTTTATTTCGCGCTCGGCGGACAGGAACCTTCCCTTCTTCAAAATTTTGAGGAACGCACGTAACTTTGCTTGGACAGAGGAATGCGAAAGGGCGCTGCAGGATATGAAGGCTTACTTATCGAGCGCACCACTGCTGACTAAGCCCTTCGAAGGTGAGAGATTATTCATGTATCTTTTCGTTTCTCCCGAAGCCACAAGCGCAGTTCTGATCGCTGTGCGGGAGCGGAAACACTTACCCGTTTATTATCTGAGCAAAACATTGCAAGGAGCCGAAAAGAAATATTTGGAGATTGAGAAATTCGCGTTCGCTCTTATTAACGCCTCAAGAAGGCTAAGGCCTTACTTTCAAGCGCACTTCATAACGGTTCTCACCGACCAACCCTTGAAGCAAGTGTTGTCCAAGCCGGACGTATCTGGCAGATTAATCAAGTGGGCCATCGAATTGAGCCAGTTTGATCTATGCTTCGAGCCCAGGACCGCGATACAGGCTCAGGTTGTGGCGGATCTGTTGGTTGAGCGCTTTGGTTTCGAGCCCACCGTTGCGGAGAATGAGGGGTTATGGGTACTGCACACAGATGGTTCCTCAACCTCTCAAGGGGGAGGAATAGGAGTGGCCCTAAGAAACCCCGATGGGATTGAGCTGGATTTTGCAATCAAGCTGGATTTCCAAGTCACTAATAACGAAGCAGAATATGAAGCCCTCGTGCAAGGGTTGAATATTGCTTTTCAGAATGGAGCCTCCAGAATCACTGCTTATGTGGATTCACAATTAATAGCGAGCCAGATTGAAGGAACTTATGAGGCTCGAGAAACCACCATGATACAGTACTTAAATAAAGCCAGAGAAATCATTTGGAAGTTCAAGGAATTTCATCTACTTCAAGTGCCGCGAGGAGAAAACGAGCGTGCGGACGCTCTGTCAAAGTTTGCTTCAGCTTTAGAAGGCACTTCCGAACGTTCTGTTACGTTCCTTAGAACTGAGGAACCTTTGATCAAGGAAAGGGTCGCCACCAAGATGATCGCCATGATTGATCCAAACGAGCCCTGTTGGCTTGACGACATCATCATTTTCCTTAGGGATGGAGTCACCCCCGCTGACAAGGTGGAAGCCAGGAAAGTCAGAAATAAGGCCCCTCGTTTCGCTCTGGATCCCGAGGGGAGATTGTTCAAGAAATCATTTCAAGGACCCCCAATGAGATGCCTAAGGCCCTCACAAGCGAAGGAGACGCTCGAGCTCATCCACAATGGAAGTTGTGGGAATCATTCCGGAGGGCGTATCTTGGCGAAGAAGATTCTGAGAAGTGGGTTTTATTGGCCTACAGTTCTCCAGGATGCCATTGAATTTTCGAGGAAATGCCCCAAATGCCAATTTCATTCAAATCTCCCTCAATTGCCAGCCGCACAAATGATCCCAATAGACGTCTCTTGGCCTTTTGACCAGTGGGGAATAGACATTGTGGGCCCCTTGCCCATGGCTGCGGGACAAAGGAAGTTTGTCATTTTAGCCGTCGACTACTTCACCAAGTGGGCCGAGGCTGAAGCTGTTGCAAAAATTACTTTCAAGGTTGTGAGGGACTTCATTTGGAAGAACATCATTTGCAGGTACGGCATACCGAGGGTGCTCATTTCTGACAATGGATCCCAGTTCATAGCTGCTGACACACGAGAATGGTGTTCTGAGTTGGGGATCGAGCAGCGATTTACCTCTACAGGACATCCACAATCCAATGGGCAAGCAGAAGTTACCAATAGAATCATTTTGCAACATCTGAAAACCATGCTTGAAAGCAAGAAAAGTGAATGGGCTGAGGAGCTGCAAGGAGCGCTTTGGGCTTATCGCACCACCCCACGAGCGGCCACTGGAGAAACCCCTTACGCGCTCGTTTATGGATCAGAAGCAATGATACCGGCGGAGATAGTAAATGAATCCGCTCGTGTCGGCTATTTCGAGCCTCAGCTCAACGATGGCAACAGGAGCTTGGAGTTGGATTTGCTGGATGAAAGAAGAGACCGAGCGTGGGCTAAGATCCACCACTATAAAGCCTCTGTGGCCAAACAGTACAACAAGCGTGTGAGGGAAAGAACTTTCCAGCTGGGAGATTTGGTTTTGAAGAAAGTGGAAGTATCCAAACACGTGGGGAAATTGGACCCCAATTGGGAAGACCCATTCAAGGTCGTACAACTCAGAGCTAACAACACTTACACCCTGGAGACACTTCAAGGTGAGCGCTTGCCTCGCCCTTGGAACGCATGTAACCTCCGGCGGTTTTATGTTTAAAAGCTCTTTGCAAACCCTGATGTAACAACCCTCGTTGACGAGTTTTATGTTCTTCCAATCACAAGTAAGCAGTAACTTAATCTTTTTAATTTCATTAATATTCCTGTTTCTTTGGTTGCTTGAATGAATAAGTCCCACGTCCCTCGTCTTTGCGAGCGTGGTTGGCAACTCATTCCATTGTGTATACTGTTATCTCGTATGGGTTACGCTGGCCAGCACTCTACTCCGCATGGGGGGACGCCCTCATAAGGATAGACTGGTTACGCTCAAAACCAATTAGGCAAGTTGGAAGAAGATTGCGAAGAACGGTTCCTAGTAGGCCTTGGCTGTTTCTAAAAACGCCTTGCGCTCGAAAACGGGATCTCCTACAAGAACGGATCCTA
Source organism: Lantana camara (assembly GCA_037501455.1). Lineage (NCBI taxonomy): Eukaryota > Viridiplantae > Streptophyta > Magnoliopsida > Lamiales > Verbenaceae > Lantana > Lantana camara. The sequence continues at coordinate 135,704,803 of CM074855.1, forward strand.
GTAGGCCTTGGCTGTTTCTTAAAACGCCCTGCGCTCGAAAACGGGATCTCCTACAAGAACGCATCCTAGTAGGCCTTGGTTGTTTCTTAAAACGCCTTGCGCTCGAAAACGGGATCTACCACAGAAAAAGTCCTAGTAGGCCTTGGTCGTTTCTTATAACGTCTTGCGCTCGAAAGAGGAATTTCTTACAGAACCAGAAAAACGATAAGAGCCAGAGCGCTCGGACGATGGCCTCAGAATCAAAAAGGAATTGCACAAGTCTTGAACGAGGGCAACCACTCAGTAAGACCCTCGCAAATACTCAAGACCTAGCAAAATCCCCCAAGGGCGGAAAGAATGTCACAAGTCTTGAACGAGGGCAACCACTCAGTAAGACCCTCGCACACACTCAAGGCTTAGCCAAATTTTCCCAAAGCAAAAGTTTATACAAGTCTTGAGCGTAGGGGCAATCTCACAGTAAGACCCTCACGATCGCTCAAGACTTAGACAAATTTTCAAGGTTTATATTACAGAGGCAGAAATTTATATAAGTCTTGAGCGGGGGGGCAATCACACTATAAGACCCTCACGACCGCTCAAGACTTAGACAAATTTTCAAGAGCAAAAACAAAACTTATACAAGTCTTGAGCGTAGGGGCAATCTCACAATAAGACCCTCACGATCGCTCAAGACTTAGACAAATTTTCATTGCATCAAAGGAATAAAACATTCACAGGAGTATGCTACACAGTCTTATTATAAATGAACAGAAGAACAAAGTCATGAAAGATGGAATCTTTATTCATTGAAAAGGAGGTTTATTACAAGGCAAAAGGGCTCAAAGGCCCATGAAATACTATTACAAAAAGCAGAAAAGCTGAAAAATACAGAGAAGTGATATAAGGGAAAAAGCTTCAAGCGGCTGGGGCGATGTCTTCATCAACGATCACCAAGATATTTTGAGCCACGGGGCCTTGAACTGGGCCCTCAGGCTCTTGCTGTTGAGCGTGGGGATCGTTGGGCTCGTCTGCACCGGCATCGGGAGCATTGGCATTTTCAGCGGCTAAGATTGGGGCTTCCTCCATCATGGGCGCTTGAGGCTCGTCTTCAGCATCATCATCTTGACCCGCACCCCCGTCCCTATGAGCATCGGTGTACTCATCTTGGATCAGTTTCACCAAGAAATCGTACTCCATCTCCGCAATGGCGTCCGCGGGGTCGTTGGGGTCCTCAGCTACCTCTTCACAGCGCTCGTTAAACATGAGCCCCGTGCCCTCGGCTCCCTTCATTGCCGGATCCGTCAGCCCTTTGTGGATGCCGTGATCCACTGCCAAGTTGAAGGCATTTTGAGCCTCATCCAAGCAGTGTAACGAGGCCGCGAAGTTGAAGGCTTTGGAATGGCAGAATTTGATTAGCGCCTCCTTATTCGCGCGCTCTAAGCTCCGAGGCCACTCGCTGACTGCATCGTTAAATTTGCGCTCGGCCTCCAAAGCCCTTGCTTTCCAGCTTTCCCTCTCCGCCTCGGCCTTCTGGCATCGCTCGTTAGCCTGGGCCAGCTGGTTGCCCAAACCAATTCGAGCGCCGTCAATCGCCAAGAAGTCCTCCTTCAGCTTTCCCAGCTCTTCCTCAGTCGTGTTGTACAAATCCTTGAGGGATTCATACTTAGCAATCTCAGCATCCAGCTCCACCTGAATTTGAGCTGGGTCATTCGAGCGCGCCATCTTCTTATATTTGGCTTTCCGGTCGGCGTAGATGGAGGCTCGCATTTGCACGTTTTTGAGCCGGGAAAGAACTTGCTGCATAGTCGAGAGGAAAAGTGTTAGCCAAAAAAAAAAAAAAATTTTGTGATTTACAGAAAAGAAAAGGAAAAATGCAAGGAATGATTACTTACAGAAATTAGGGCGTGGGCCGCATCTAGGGTCACCTTCTCCACAGACTCACTGTAGAGATGCCGGTGGTCAGCCGAGAATTGAGCTTTGCTGTACAAATTCTCGGTGACAGCCTGAGCGACCGTGCCAGGCCTCAGCAAAACTGCCCCCCCGCCGGTGGCACCTGAAAAGTCTCTATCCCCTCGACGGGGGAACTCCCACAAATGTTCTTCCTCAGAAGAGGAAGTTTCCCCCTCGCCCCGGGGGCCCTCAACAACCTGTTTGCCCTTGCCCTTGATGGCGGCAGAATCGGGCATCCTCTTCCTTTTGCGGGAAGGTCTACTTGCGCTCGGGGGAGCCTCCGTTATCGCCAGTGTGGTTACTGGCCTCGTTTGTTCTGCAGGAATGGGGGGCTGGACATCTCCTGCTCTCTCCGACCGCCCCCTGGTCTCTCTCGGGACCAACCTACGCTCCCCTCGTCCACGAGGGGGTTGGACTTCTGGATTGGCGCTCGAACTGGCGCCACTGCGAGCGTCCCCTCTATTGTTGCGGTTACGAGGGCGCTGTTGCTCACGCTGCTGATCCCCCTGTGGGGTCTGGTTTCTGTTGGCGTGGGCGAAATGAGCCGCTTGTCTAATTCCTCCGGCCATTTCTAAGATAGCGACTCCTGCAAGAGTAGAATTTTCAAGGGTTAGAAATCTTTGAACCATATACTCAGATTGCAAGTTACAAGTACAAAAAAGAAGTTAGTATTTATTCCTATCTAAAGTTAGTGCCCTAAGAATCTAACCATCTCTCTCTATGTCACGAGCCGGAGGGTTGTCAAGGAAGTAAGGGTCATTGGAAAGACCACACAAGAACATGAGTTCCGCATCGTCTATCCAGTCCTTCGCTTGTATAAGGTGACCCTCGTCCCTTAGGGTTGTTGCCAGGCTTTTGGCCCAATCTTTGGGGAGTGAGGGTGGCAAACGGCTCTTTGAGTACGAGCCCCATTCCGTGATCACCCCAAAGCCCTCTTCTGCTGGAGCTTTGACAAAGATAAACTTTTCTTTCCAATCAATGCCATAAGTGCTCGAGGGTGAATTGATCAGCTTCATATGGGCCTTCGCTTGAACATAATAAAAACCGGCCTCAGGGGATGAGCGGGATGAACTGACCACCTGGAATAGGGCGTTGAAGTTCCGCAAGAAGGGCTCGTAACCCATACTCCTCATCAGAATTATGAAGCACGTTAAGAGGGCCAAGCCGTTGGGCACAATTTGGGACGGACACAGGCCCAGGTCATTCAACAAATGGGCCATTGAGACTGAGATAGGGAACCTCAAGCCTCCTGACCTCACGGTGTCCACGTACACTGCCATTTCCCCGGGAGGTGGATTATTCGCACGCTCGTGGCTTTGTGGGATTCTCCATGTATACCGCTCGTCCCAGTAAATGGGGGCCATCATCGTCTTCACGTCCCCCACGGTAGCTGTGCTGGGGGTTTCGTCAGGCGTACGCTCGGTAGCTTGATAACCTGACCCTTCACCCTCGTTTTGTCCTTTGGATTTTTGGGTTTTCTTGCCTTTTCCCTTATCACGAGCCCTTTCTGAAGGCCCGGTTACGGCTTCCGCCACTGGAAGCGGGTTTGCAACAGCCACGGTTACGGCATGGCGGTGGGGATGTGTGGCACTCTGAGTTATGGGGAGAACAGACCCCTGCCGTTCTGCCTCCATCACTAAGTTCATCTCCTCAAAAAGAGGATCCACTCCGCCTGGGTTTCTGTCTTCCATAGCCATCACCGCCGCCCCCAACTCTTCATCTCTGGGGGAATCATGGGAAGAAGAACTCTCAGTGGCCATCTCTTGGATTTCACGGGCAAATTCCTCAATGTGTTGGTCGGCCATGGCAGAAACTGGGATTTAGAAGTTTTTCTTGGAAAGAGATTAAGGTTCAGAAAGGCGAAAATCTAAGGGGTTATGAAATCCTAAAGTCCAAATCTACGGTTAGCAAAGTTAGAAAGTTACAATGGAGATTTACCTTGAAGGTTTTGGAGAAAACTGGAGAAGAGGTTGAAGATGCGAGAGAATTCTTCTTGCAAAGGATACTTGGAAGTTTTGAATGCGTAAAGAGTAGCAAGATCTCAGAATCCCGTATTTATAGGGATGAGAGTTGGTACCGTTTTCGGCAATAAATTCAAAATGGTAATCATTTCCCGCCTAGGAAACCGCCCACTTTATGGAACCGGCACATGCTTCCCAATGCTCACGCGCTCCACGCGCACCCGCATTTAATGCGCTGACGTTTCGAGTGCTTCAGAATAGTACAACATTTAATGCGGAAGAATTACGAGCGGTCAGTTGAAAAGACCGCATTAATGGCGCAATCAGAGGAAAAATTGCTCAACACGCCAAGTCCTATACGAGCGTCGCATGCGAGAGATCGAACGTGTTAAAATTCTACAGTCCTTATCACTAAGGACTACAGAATTGGGGGGCAAAATGATGGGGTCAAAATACGATCGTCCCACATCAAGACACGTGGCATCACCGAGATGATGACATCTGTCCCCCCAAGGCTGCACCCATCCGTGCACGAGCGCTAAGCCAGTCATCCCCAAGGCTGCACCTATCAGCGCACGAGCGAAAGCCTTCTTCAGGAGTTAAGCCCAACGAGCGCTATCACTCCCACGAGCGTCCTACATACCAAACGATTGGTGCGCCCACGTGCCAAGGGAGCCCTCTTCGAGCGTCACACTCCCTCAGAGCGGCCTCCCTTTTGGCTCGTCACTTGAACTGGAGCCCGCATTCCCCTCAGCGGATATCTCGGCCTCCAATACACAAGGTTGTCACGAGCGCGCCTCTAAGCCCTCGTTACCAACCGCCCACAAGGTTGTCACGAGCGAGTTCCTAAGCCCTCGTTACCAACCGCCCAAATGGCTCTCTGACACAACGTACATGCCCGCGCACCTGCCACTGTTGCCAGCACTAACTTTTGGCCGCTTTTGCAGAAGATTCCTCCTAGGTTTCTCTCTCACAGCGCCACGTGTTAGGGCAACATTCGGCCAGGACCACTTGAGGCAAATGACCAAAGGGCCCTTGACCCTCAACTATAAGTAGCTAGAGTCATCTTCTACACAAGTAAGCTTTCTTCATCACTGCAACTGTGACTGAACTTACATTTTCTTCATACACTGAACTGACTTGAGCGTCGGAGAGCCAAACTGGGTATCACCCCCAGTTCCCCCAGCTTGGCCTTCTGACTTTTCTTGTGCTTGTCCCAACAGGTAGAACCCCTTTCTCATCTCCGGCGAAGCTCCGGTGGTTTCCTCCACAAAATACAAATCGTAAAGTGATCGGATTCGGATCCACCCATTTCCGAACCCATCACATACATAAATACACATATATAAATACATATATATATATATATGATATATATATATATATATATATATATATATATATATATTACCCACACACCCAAAAGGAAACGCCGGCCGCCAGCCTCATCCCGCCACAATGCCGCGCCGCGAAGCACAGTAACACCACCGTCACCGGTGTTCTCTCTCTCTCGCTCTCGACGCAACACCACCACCATCGGTGTCCTCTCTCTCACTCTCAACGCAACATCATCACCACCGGCCACCTTCGTTTGCCACGCAGTACCACCACCGCCAACCCACCATCGCTCTCTCTCTTCTCGCTGCACCACGATTCCAACCACCCTTTACCAAGCAGCACCCACCAACTGTCCACCACCCTCGAAAATTTTCCAGATCTAAAAAAAATTTTGAAAATAATTTTGTACCTGTGTGCGTGTGTAGCTCTCTGTGTGTGCGTGTGTACAGATCTGTGGTCTTGCCGTGGTGGCTATGGTGATTTGGAGAAGACGGTGGCTGATGGTGGCTATGGTGATTTGGAAAAGAGGTTGTAGATTGGGATGAAGAAGGTGCAGATCAATTGAATATTTCTTTTCTATTTTTTTATATAAAATAATTTGCATTTGATAATTAATTGAAAATATTATTTTTTAAATTATTCGTATTAAATTATTGTAGATACAGATAAAAAAATATATATGTATTGTAGATATATTAAAATTTTTAAAAAATATAAAATACATATTATAAGAAAAAAGATCAAAAATTTTAATTATATAGATAAAACATTTATATTAAAATTTGAATATTAAAATTAGCCTAGTATTAATTGATGGGGTCAAAATACGATCGTCCCACGCTAGGACACGTGGCATCACCGAGATGATGACGTCTGTCTCCCCAAGGTTGCACCCATCAGCACCCGAGCGCTAAGCCCAACGAGCGCAATCCTTCTTCGAGAGTTAAGCCCCACGAGTGCTGATACTCTTACGAACGTCATTCATACTGTATGATTGGCACGTCCACAAGCCAAGGGAGCCCTCCTCGAGCGTCACACTCCCTCAGAGTGGCCTCCCCTTCTGGCTCGTTACTTGAACTGGAGCCTTCATTCCCCCCAGCGGATATCTTGGCTTCCAGTACTCCAGGTTGTCACGAGCGTGCTCTTAAGCCCTCGTTACCAACCACCCAAATGGCTCTCTGACACATCGTACATGCCCGCGCACCTGCCACTGTTGCCAGCACCAACTTTTGGCCGCTTTTGCAGAAGATTCCTCCTAGGTTTCTCTCTCATGGCGCCACGTGTTAGGGCAACATTCGGCCAGGACCACTTGAGGCAAATGACCAAAGGGCCCTTGACCCTCAACTATAAATACCTAAAGGCATCTTCTACACTGGTAAGCAATCTTCATCACTGAAACTGTGACTGAACCTACGTTTCTCCTTCATACCTTGAACTGACTTGAGCGTCGGAGAGCCAAACTGGGTATCACCCCCAGTTCCCCAGCTTGGCCTTCTGACTTTTATTGTGCTTGTCCCAACAGGTAGAACCCCCTTTCTCATTTCCGGCGAATCTCCGGCGGTTTCCTCCACAACTACAAATCGTAAAGTGATTGGATTCGGACCCTCACATTCTGAACCCATCATTTTTGGCGCCGTCTGTGGGAAACCGGTTCTCCACCCCTTTCTTTCTTTTTGTTGGTAGAAGAGCAAGCACATTCTTACCCTTTCCAGTCATGGTCGCTACAAGGTCTGGAGCCGTGGGAGGAGGAGATAACGCCTCCCAGGATGCCAATATCATTATTCCCTCCACCGCTACTGGTGGAGCCCCGCCTCCTTCCGTCACCGTTGGTGGAGCACCTCCCGCCGCAGGAGTGACTCCGCAAGCAGAGTCTTCAATACCTCCACCTACACCGCCGGCACTGCCGATTCCCGCCGCCGCTGGAGGAGTCTCTCTCTCTGCTCCTCCGCAGCCTGCTCAGAACCCATGGGTCCATCCCCAGGTGAATCTCGGAGTGCAGGGTTACATGATGCCCCCACCCGGATATACCCTCACCCCGGCTGTTATGGTGCCGCCGGTCCAGCCGTATCATGCTGGTCAGATCCAGCTCCCGGTGGTGATCCCCAGGGAGATTGAAGGAGTGGAGTTACCTCCACTAACCACCCAACAGTTGAGGGCTCTCGATGCCCAGTGTGAGGTTCAGGCGGCCCAGGGAGCATGGGAAAGGTTCCATTCCATGTACTTTCCCTCTGGGCAGGCCACTCAAGTTGCTGCCCCTTTGGGCAGACAACAAAATTTTCCCCTCAGAGAAGCCCAGGCTGTCCTGAGGGCACAACCACCGCCACCACCAGCCAGAGAAGCGCCCCAGCAGGAGGGCAACGAGCGTCCCTCCATGGGCAGGAATAAGGAGCCCACGGAACGAGTTAACGAGAATGAAGGGGACTCTCATGTCTCTAGAAGGGGCTCTCGAGCCCCCAGGCACGGGGACAGACAAGGGGACGTGAATCCTGACATCCTCGCGGCTGTGCAAGACCAGCTGCAGGGTTTAAAGGATATTGTGGGACAGCTCTCACGAGGGCGATCAACTCAGATCTCCCCTAGTCGGGATGAACGGGTTGACGCCAGAAGCGCCCGTACCAAGGACCCCCCACCAAAGGTCCCCCACCGCAAGGAGCCGGAGGAAAACTTCGGCACGTATGAGTACCACCCGTTGGCGAGGGGCTCGTCCCTAGTGGAGGAAGTTTTGATGGCCCAAGCAGGCATGGCCAAAATCCCCACTTCCATCAACCGATACGATGGGACGACTGATCCAGCTGAACACTTGGATCATTTTTTGCATCTCATGCACCTCTACGAGCATTCCAGCAACTATTGGGCGAAAGTCTTCGTCACTTCCTTGGTAGGAATGGCTCAGGAGTGGTACAAACGACTACCGCCACGCTCGATTCACTCATATGAAGAGCTGGCTCATGCTTTCCTCAACCACTTTAATTCTTTGAAAGCTCCAGTCACCGCACCTACCGCGCTTTATAACGTGGTGCAAGGCAAGAACGAGTCTCTACGCTCGTTCTTCGCCCGCTTCAACAAGGAAATCCTACAGGTGGAGAGGCCTTCTATGGATTTCTTGATCCCAGTGCTCTTTCAGGCTGTGGATCACAAGCAGTATGTGAGCAAGAAGTTTGCCGATGCCATTGTAGAAAGGACGCCAGGGACCCTCATGGCCTTAAGAGAGGTAGCCGAGCCGTTCTTCGTGCTCGAAGACATGTATGGGACGAATGGTCCCCGGCATCACAGTCCAGCCAGGAACGAGCGACCCTATCACGAGCGGGGACGGGAGGTGGTAGCCAAGAAGGAGCGCCCTCAGGAGCGCAAAAGGTCGCCACCACCCCCTCGTCGATTCGAGCGAGTCCCGCTCATCAGGCCGAATTCAGAAGTCTACAACCTCTCCGATAAAAAGCTCTTTAAAAAACCCATCAAGATGAGGGAAACGGACTCGCTCAGGCGCTCGAGCAAATACTGCGCATTCCACAAGCAGAGGGGGCACGACACGGATGAGTGTCGCCAGTTGGAAGCTGAGATTCAGAGGCTCGTCGCAGGGGGCCACCTGAAGGAATTCGTCCGGGTGCTCGAGCGTTACGATGAACACTGCAACGAGCGCGCTGGAGGAAGAAGGAGGAGCCCATCCCGATCGAAGATCCCAAGGGGTAGGGGACCCCCTGAAAGCAGCAGCCGCCGGGGCAGTAAAGGAAAAGCCCCTGAGTAAGAAAACGAACCTTTCGTAGTCATAAATATGATTGCAGGAGGCTCGTCAGGAGGGGATTCCAACGCCTCCCAGCGGAGGTATGTCCGGAGCTACAACCAACGCCCAGCAGTGCCTAAACCCATCTACGCCATCCAGAGTTCAAGCGCTCAAAGGTCAAGAGAGAATGATGTAATAGGCTTCGATGATAGGGATTTAGAGCATATTGTAACACCCCATGGGGAGGGTATAACCTCCGATTGCCCCATGGTGGTTAGTGTAGATGTGCACAATCACGTTGTAAAAAGGGTGTTGGTGGATAGTGGAAGCTCTGTTAATGTTTTGCCTTATTCTACCTTTTTAAAGATGAAGGCTGACCTTCCGCTCGAGCCTCTCAAAACAGCCCTCATTGGCTTTGGAGGCTCGGAAGTTGTCCCACGAGGGCAAATTCGCCTAGCTACTTCATTCGGCCGAGCCCCTCAGCGCAAAACACTCTTGGTAACATACGCAGTGGTGGAGATTGACATTTCTTATAACATCATAATTGGGCGCCCTACCCTCGTGGATTTCAAAGCCATCATCTCCACCTACCACTAGAAGATTAAATTCCCTACCTCCGAGGGCGTCGGAGAAGTGCTGTGCAATGTGCGAGAGGCTTGGGAATGTTACATGTTGTCCCTTAGAAAGCCAAAAGCGGAGAAAACCTTCCAAATTGGTTTCACCAAGAAATCAGTGGATTTCCCCAATCTAGATGAGGACAGCCCAGCACGGAAAAGGGCGAAGTTGAACAAGAAGAAGAACAAAAAGAAGAAGGGAGACAACATGGAGAATCCCCTCGAAAGTGCACCACCAGGGACCGTTGGTGGATCATCCTCGGAAGGAGACGAGCCGGCAGAGGGTGGACCCACGCTCGGTGATCGCTTGACAGGAAAAAAAAGGGCGCTCGAACTTCCTCGCCCTGAGATAAGGATCGAACCCTCGGAGAAGTTCCTTACCATTGAGCTGGAACCCGGAAACAAGGATAAGACTACTCAGATAGGATCTAACCTCTCGGGGCCTTCTCAGATTATGATGATTGACTTCCTCAGGGAAAACAGTGATGTATTTGCGTGGAAAGCCTCCGACGTCACAGGGATTGACCCGAGCGTCATTGTCCATAGGCTTAATGTGGATCCCTCTTTCAAACCCATCAAGCAGAAAAAGCGGGATGTACATGGCTTTCGAAAGAAAGTCATTGAAGAGGAAGTTAATAAACTCCTGGAGGCTCAATATATCTAGCCCATCTTGTACCCGGAATGGTTGTGTAATGTCGTTTTGGTGCCCAAGAGCGCGAATAAATGGCGCATGTGCAACGATTTCACTGATCTCAACAAGGCCTGCCCTAAAGATCCTTACCCGCTGCCCCGGATTGACCAATTGGTGGATTCGACCGCTGGCTGCGAGCTCATGAGCTTGATGGACTCTTTCCAGGGATACTATCAGATCTTTATGGCCCCAGAAGACCGCCCCAAAACCTCGTTTGTTGTCCATCTGGGGGTATATTGCTTCTTAGTCATGCCTTTCGGACTCAAGAACGCCGGAGCTACGTATCAACGGCTCGTCAACAAGATGTTTGAAAAAGAAATTGGAAGGTCCATGGAGGTTTACGTAGATGATATGATTGTCAAAAGCGAGCGCCAGGACTCTCACTTGGAAGATCTCAAGCGCACTTTTTCAATCCTGCGTCAGTATGGGATGAAGTTGAACCCTTCGAAGTGCACCTTTGGAGTACAAGGGGGAAAGTTCTTAGGGTACATGGTCAGTCAGAGGGGAATCGAGGCCAATCCGGAGAAGATCAAGGCCATATTGGAAATCCCCTCCCCTCGAAATTTGCGGGAAGTGCAAGTCCTAGTAGGAAAAATCATCTCGTTGAACAGGTTTATTTCGCGCTCGGCGGACAGGAACCTTCCCTTCTTCAAAATTTTGAGGAACGCACGTAACTTTGCTTGGACAGAAGAATGCGAAAGGGCGCTGCAAGATATGAAGGCTTACTTATCAAGCGCACCACTGCTGACTAAGCCCGTCGAAGGTGAGAGATTATTTATGTATCTTTCCGTTTCTTCCGAGGCCACAAGCGCGATTCTGATCGCTGTACGGGAGCGGAAACACTTACCTGTCTATTATCTGAGCAAAACATTGCAAGGAGCCGAAAAGAAGTATTTGGAGATTGAGAAATTCGCGTTTGCTCTTATTAACGCCTCAAGAAGGCTGAGACCTTACTTTCAAGCGCACTCCATAACGGTTCTCACCGACCAACCCTTGAAGCAAGTGTTGTCCAAACCAGATGTGTCTGGAAGATTAATCAAATGGGCCATCGAATTGAGCCAGTTCGACTTATGTTTCGAGCCCAGGACCGCGGTACAGGCTCAGGTTGTAGCTGATTTATTGGTCGAACGCTTTGGTTTAGAGCCCACCGTTGCGGAGAATAAGGGGTTATGGGTACTGCACACAGATGGTTCCTCAACCTCTCAAGGGGGAGGAGTAGGAGTGGCCCTCAGAAACCCCGATGGGATTGAGCTGGACTTTGCAATCAAGCTGGATTTCCAAGTCACTAATAACGAAGCAGAATATGAAGCCCTCGTCCAAGGATTGAATATTGCTTTTCAGAATGGAGCCTTCAGAATCACCGCTTATGTGGATTCACAGTTAATTGCGAGCCAGATTGAAGGAACTTATGAGGCTCGAGAAACCACCATGGTACAGTACTTAAGTAAAGCCAGAGAAATCATTGGGAAGTTCAAGGAATTTCATCTACTTCAAGTACCGCGAGGAGAAAACGAGCGTGCGGACGCTCTGTCAAAGTTTGCGTCAGCTTTAGAAGGCACTTCTGAGCGTTCTGTCACGTTCCTTAGAACTGAGGAACCTTTGATCAGGGAAAGGGTCGCCATTGGAATAATCGCGATGATTGATCCAAACGAGCCCTGTTGGCTTGACGACATCGTCGTTTTCCTTAGGGATGGAATTCCTCCCACTGGCAAGGTGGAAGCTAGGAAAGTCCGAAGTAAGGCCCCTCGTTTCGCTTTGGATCGCGAGGGGAGGTTATTCAAGAAATCATTCCAAGGACCCCCAATGAGATGCCTGAGGCCCTCACAGGCGAAGGAGACGCTTGAACTCATCCACAATGGAAGTTGTGGGAATCATTCCGGAGGGCGTATCCTGGCGAAGAAGGTTCTGAGAAGTGGGTTTTATTGGCCTACAGTTCTCCAAGATGCCATTGAATTTTCGAGGAAGTGCCCTAAATGCCAATTTCATTCAAATCTCCCTCAATTGCCAGCCGCACAGATGATCCCAATAGACGTCTCTTGGCCTTTTGACCAGTGGGGAATAGACATCGTGGGCCCCTTGCCCATGGCTGCGGGACAAAAGAAGTTTGTCATTTTAGCCGTCGAGTACTTCACCAAGTGGGCCGAGGCCGAAGCCGTGGCAAAAATCACTTTCAGGGTTGTGAGGGACTTCATTTGGAAAAACATCATTTGCAGGTACGGCATACCGAGGGTGCTTATCTCTGACAACGGATCCCAGTTCATAGCAGCCGACACACGAGAATGGTGTTCTGAGTTGGGGATCGAGCAGCGATTTACCTCTGTAGGACACCCTCAAGCCAATGGGCAAGCAGAAGTTACCAATAGGATCATCTTGCAACATCTGAAAACCATGCTTGAGAGCAAGAAAAGTGAATGGGCTGAGGAGCTGCAAGGAGCGCTTTGGGCTTATCGCACCACCCCACGAGCGGCCACTGGAGAAACACCTTACGCGCTCGTTTATGGATCAGAAGCGATGATACCAGCGGAGATAGTAAATGAATCCGCTCGTGTCGGCTATTTCGAGCCTCAGCTCAACGATGGCAACAAGAGCTTGGAGTTGGACTTGCTGGATGAAAGGAGAGACAAAGCCTGGGCTAAGATCCACCATTATAAAGCCTCTGTGGCCCAACAGTACAACAAGCGTGTGAGGGAAAGAACTTTCCAGTTGGGAGACTTGGTTTTGAAGAAAGTGGAAGTGTCCAGGCACGTGGGGAAGTTGGACCCCAATTGGGAAGGCCCATTCAAGGTCGTACAACTCAGAGCTAACAACGCTTACACCCTGGAGACACTTCAAGGTGAGCGCTTGCCTCGCCCTTGGAACGCATGTAACCTCCGGCGGTTTTATGTTTAAAAGCTCTTTGCGGAACATGATGTAACAACCCTCTTTGTTGGGTTCCTCTGTATTTCCAATTGTGAGTAAGTTCCAGTATAACTTTTTCTTAATTGTTCTAACATTATGCTTCTTTGATCCCTTGAATGGATGAGACCCATGTCCCTCGTTTTCACGAGCGTGGTTGGCAATCCCTTCCTATATGAATGCTGATATTTCGCACGGGTTACGCTGGCCAGCACTCTACTCCGCTTGAGGGGACGCCCTCATAAGGATAGACTGGTTACGCTCATAACCAATTAAACGAGATGGGGAAAATCCTAGTAGGCCTTGGCCGTTTCTTACAACGCCTTGCGCTCGAAAGTGGGATCCCTTGCAGACGGAACGTCACAAGTCTTGAACGAGGGCAACCTCTAAGTAAGACCCTCGTAAATACTCAAGGCTTAGCATAATTTCCGAGAATAAGAAGAAGGTCCCCAAGTCTTGAACGAGGGCAATCTCACAATAAGACCCTCACGACCGCTCAAGACTTAGACAAATTTTCAAGACTTATAACAAAAACAAAATTTATACAAGTCTTGAAAGGGAGGGCAATCTCACAATAAGACCCTCACGACCGCTCAAGACTTAGACAAATTTTCAAGTCTTATAATAGAAGCAAAAGTTTATGCAAGTCTTGAAAGGGAGGAGGGGGCAATCTCACAATAAGACCCTCACGATCGCTCAAGACTTAGACAAATTTTCAAAGATTTACAGAAGTTAACAAAATTTCTCAAAGTTCTAAAGGCTTATCAGAGAAATAAAACATCCACAGAGTATGCTACACACAGTCTTATTATTACAAGATTTGTTCCAGCAAGCTCTAAGTATGAGTTCTGATTCATAAGTAAGCAAAAGAACAAAGTTACGAAGAATAGAATATATATTCATTGCAAAAAAGTCTTACAAGACAAGGGGCTCAAAGGCCTATGAAGTATTGTTTCAGAAGAAAGAAAAGAGGCATTAAAACAGGAAAGTACATAGAAAATTTATGAGAGAAAAGTCTCAGGCGGCTGGAGCAACGTCTTCATCAACGATCACCAGTATATTCTGGGCCACGGGGCCATGAACTGGGCCCTCAGGCTCTTGCGGTTGGGCTTGGGGATCGTCGGGCTCATTGGCACCAGGAACGGGGGCGTTAGCACCCTCAGCAGCTGGGACAGGGGCATCCTCCACGATGGGCGCTTGTGGTTCATCTTCAGGAGGGTCATTTTGAGCGGATTGAGCAGCATCTCCTGACGGATGAGAGTCCGTGTATTCATCTTGGATAAGTTTCACCAAGAAATCATACTCCAACTCAGCAATGGTGTCCGCAGGGTCATTGGGATCTTCATCCTCTTCCTCACAGCGCTTGTTGAACATGAGCCCTGTGCCCTCTGCTCCCCTCATAGCCGGGTCAGTTAGCCCCTTGTGGATGCCCTGCTCAACGGCCAAGTTGAAGGCATTCTGGGCCTCATCCAAGCAATGCAACGCGGCTGCAAAGTTGAAGGCCTTCGAATGGCAGAACCTGACAAGGGCCTCCTTGTTCGCACGTTCAAGACTCTGAGGCCACTCGTTCATGGTGTCGTTGAATTTCCTCTCAGCCTCCAGAGCCCTCGTCTTCCAGCTCTCCCGCTCGGTCTCCGCCTTCTTGCAGCGCTCTTCAGCCTGGACCAACTTGTCGCTCAAGCCGCTTCGAGCGCCTTCCACCGCCTGAAAATCCTCCTTCAATTTTCCCAGCTCCCCCTCCGTCTTCTTGAACAAATCCTTGAGGGATTCATACTTAGCCATCTCAGCGTCCAGCTCCGCTTGAATCTGAGCCGGATCGTTGGAACGAGCCATCTTCTTATACTTGGCTTTGCGGTCAGCGTAGATGGAGGCCCGCCTTTGGATGTTTTTAAGCCTAGGGAGCACTTGCTGCGGGGGTTTGAAAGTAGGAAAATATTAACAAGAAGGTGTTAAAAGGTTACAAGGATGACAGTGTAACAAGGGAGTTAAGACTTACGGAGATTAAGGTGTGGGCCGCGTCATAGGTCACTTTCTCCACAGACTCACTGAAGAGATGCCGGTGGTCCGCCGAGAATTGGGCCCTGTCGTAGAGATTCTCGCTGACGGCTTGAGCGAGCGTGCCAGGCCTTAGCAGAACTGGCCCACCATCGGGGGCACCTGTGAAGTCCTTGTCCCCTCGTCGGGAGAACTCCCATAAATATTCCTCCTCTGAAGAGGAAGTTTCCCCCTCGCCCTTGGGGCCCTCGACTACTTGTTTTCCTTTGCCCTTGATTGCAACAGTGTCGGGCATCCTCTTCCTCTTACGGGAGGGTCTACTTGCGCTTGGATTGGCCTCGTTCATGGCCAGATTGGGCGGTGGCCTCACCTGATCAGGTGTACGAGGGTCAGCCACCCTCGAGTCGGATGAAGAAGGGGGCCGCACCACTATTCTATTTTCTGGTAGGGCCGCCCTGTTTCCCCCCCGGTTTCGTGGGGGTGGAACTTCTGAAGCTGCGCTCGAACCGGCGCCCCGTTGCCCGCCACGAGCATCCCCCCTGTTGCCTCGGTTTCGGGGGCGCTGTTGGTCTCCTTGCTGGGCTTGATTCCTGTTGGCATGAGCAAAGCGAGCGGCTTGTCTGATTCCTCCTGCCATCTCTAATATAGCAACTCCTGCAAAAATGGAAAGTACAAGGGTTATAAATCCTTAAACAGAATTGTTAAGTGTGCAAATTACAAGTACAAAGATGCAGTTAGTATTCCTATCAAAAGGTTAGCGCCCTAGGAATCTAACCATCTCTCTCTATATCGCGAGCCGGAGGGTTGTCCAGGAAATAGGGATCGTTAGAAAGGCCACACAGGAACATGAGCTCCTCATCATCTATTCAATCTTTCGCTTGAATGGGGTGGCCCTCGTCCCTCAGGGCTGCTGCCAGGTTCTTGGCCCAATCTTTGGGGAGTGCGGGTTGCAAGCGGCTCTTTGCAAACGAGCCCCATTGCGTGGACACCCCAAAGCCCTCTTCTGCTGGGGCCTTGACGAAGATAAATTTCTCCTTCCAATTGGGGCCATAGGTGCTCGAGGGCGAGTTGATCAGTTTTATATGGGCCTTCGCCTGGACGTAGTAAAAACCAGCCTCGGGAGATGAACGAGATGAGCTGACTACTTGAAAGAGGGCGTTGAAGTTCCGCAAGAAGGGCTCGTAACCCATGCTCCTCATCAGAATCACAAAGCAGGTTAAGAGGGCCAAGCCGTTGGGCACGATTTGTGATGGACAGAGGCCCAGATCATTCAACAAGTGAGCCATCGAGATCGAGACAGGGAACCTCAAGCCTCCTGAACTCACTGTGGCCACGTAGACAGCCATTTCGCCTGGAGGCGGATTGTTGGCCCGCTCATGGCTTTCTGGAATTCTCCATGTATAGCGCTCGTCCCAGTAGATAGGAGCCAACATCGTTTTCACTTCTCCCAAAGTAACTGTGCTGGGAGTTTCCTCAGGAGTGCGCTCGGTGGCCTGGTAGCCTGATCCTTCACCCTCGTTAGGCCCTTTGGATTTCTTGCTCTTTCCTTTATCACGGGCTCTTTCTGAAGGCCCTGTTATGACTTCAGCCGCTGGAAGCGGGGTCGCGACGGCCACCGTCACAGTATGGCGGTGAGGGTGAGTGGCACTCTGAGTTATGGGGAGAGTAACCCCTTGCCTTTCTGCCTCCATTACTAGATTCATCTCCTCAAAGAGAGGATCCACTCCACCTGGATTCCTATCCTCCATGGCCATCACTGCCGCCCCCAACTCCTCATCTCTGGGGGAATCGGGGGAAGAGGAACTCTCAGTGGCCATTTCATGGATTTCACGGGCGAATTCCTCAACATGTTGGTCAGCCATGGCAGAGGCTGAGATTTGGGAGAGATTTAATCTGAGTTAGAGAATGGGAGTTTTCTGGAAAGAAATTAGGATTCCCTAAAGGAGTAAAACCTAAGGGATTACAAAGTCCTAAAGTCCGAATCTAAAGTTAGCAGAGTTAGAAAATTACGCTGGAAGTTTACCTTGAAAGTTTCTGAGAAAATCTGGGAGAGAGGTTGAAGATGCTCTAAGAACTGGTGTGCGAGAGAATTCTTTTTGCAAAGGGTGCTTGGAAGTTCAGAATGCGTAAAGAGTAGCAAGATTTCAGAATCCCGTACTTAAAGGGATGGGAGTTGGTACCTTTCTCGGCAATGAATTCAAAATGGTAATCATTTCCCGCCTAGGAAACCGCCCACTTTATGGAACCGTCACATGCTTCCCAATGCTCACGCGCCCCACGCGCACCCGCATTTAATGCTCTGACGTTTCAAATGCTTCAAAATAGTACAACATTTAATGCGGGAGCGTTACGAGCGGTCAGTTGAAAAGACCGCATTAATGGCGCAACCAGAAGAAAAATCGCTCAACACGCCAAGCCTTATGCGAGCGCTACGTGCAAGAGATAGAACGCGTCAAAATTCTACAGTCCTTATCACTAAGGACTACAGAATTGGGGGGCAAAATGATGGGGTCAAAATACGATCGTCCCACGCTAGGACACGTGGCATCACCGAGATGATGACGTCTGTCTCCCCAAGGTTGCACTCATCAGCACCCGAGCGCTAAGCCCAACGAGCGCAATCCTTCTTCGAGAGTTAAGCCCCACGAGCGCTGATACTCTCACGAACGCCATTCATACTGTATGATTGGCACGTCCACAAGCCAAGGGAGCCCTCCTCGAGCGTCACACTCCCTCAGAGTGGCCTCCCCTTCTGGCTCGTTACTTGAACTGGAGCCTTCATTCCCCCCAGCGGATATCTTGGCTTCCAGTACTCCAGGTTGTCACGAGCGTGCTCTTAAGCCCTCGTTACCAACCACCCAAATGGCTCTCTGACACATCGTACATGCCCGCGCACCTGCCCCTGTTGCCAGCACCAACTTTTGGCCGCTTTTGCAGAAGATTCCTCCTAGGTTTCTCTCTCATGGCGCCACGTGTTAGGGCAACATTCGGCCAGGACCACTTGAGGCAAATGACCAAAGGGCCCTTGACCCTCAACTATAAATACCTAAAGTCATCTTCTACACTGGTAAGCAATCTTCATCACTGAAACTGTGACTGAACCTACGTTTCTCCTTCATACCTTGAACTGACTTGAGCGTCGGAGAGCCAAACTGGGTATCACCCCCAGTTCCCCAGCTTGGCCTTCTGACTTTTATTGTGCTTGTCCCAACAGGTAGAACCCTCTTTCTCATTTCCGGCGAATCTCCGGCGGTTTCCTCCACAACTACAAATCGTAAAGTGATTGGATTCGGACCCTCACATTCTGAACCCATCATTAATAAATAATTTTGATTTAAAAAAAATTAATAAATAATTTCTATTTGATTATTATTGAAAATATTTATATAATATAAGTAATATTAAATTATTGTTGATCGTATCTAATTTTCTCAAAAATAAAAAATATGTATTATACAAAAAAGTCCCTCAACTTTTCGTGTTATTACAAAACGATCCCTTTACTAAAGTAAAATTACATATTAGTCCCTGGGGGCATTTTTGGAAATTTAAACTATAAAATTGACGGAACCCTAACGGTTCCGAGGGACCTCAAACGGTCCGTAAAATGTAGGGACTAATATGTAATTTCTAAAACAAGAGGGACTAATTTGTAATTAGGGCAAACCTCAGGGTACCTAAATATAATTCGCCCTAGTTTATATTATCCTTTTGCCTACTTGTATGCACTCAATTCCCCTGTTATTTGAAATGGACCTAAAAAATTCCGTATTATATAAAATCTCATAATAAATTTTGTATTTTCTAAATTTTATGCGTAAAACCTTATGGCCACAATATGATTGGGTTGTGAGAAAATAAAACATATAATTTTTTTATTCTAATTTTTAAAATATAAGGTTTATCTTGTATTTTTGGTACTTGAAAGGTTTTGTTATACTTATCTCCCTTTTGTCACACACAATAATAAATATTTTGAAGTTTTTATCTAAATATAAATCTTAAATTTATAACCGTTGGTCCGAAGTGTGCAAACAAGTTAATTAAGTTAATTCGCGAAGCGAGCTCGAGTTGGCTCAATTGAAAATCGAATTGGAATGAGCACGAACTAGACTTTGAGCCAATCTCGACCTTCATACTTCTAGATTTGTAGTTTGCGAGTCGATTTACAAGCCAGGTTATATATTTATAAATTATATATATACATTTATATATATATATATATATATATATATACATTATATTTTATATTATGTATAAATATAATATATATTTAAGGGTATAATTACACAAAATCACCATCCTTTCAGCCTTGGGGCGGGTTGTCCCTCATCTTTTCATTTTGGGCGATTTGCCCTTTAACCTTTCAAAATTGTTACACTTAACCCCTTTTCAACGTTCCCGGTGGAATATTCTGGAATATTCCGATTAAGTTGAACTTTGACCGTCAATTTATCCTCTGTCATGCTGACTCAAGAGTCAATATCACTATCATCGTATTTCTCTCTCCAATAAAAACAAAATTCATATCTCATTCGCCCCTAATGGTTGTACAAAGCGTTGGAATTTGCATGCTAAGCTTCATGTGCCATTCATCATCTTTGACCGATAATTCCTTATTCGTTGGTTGTTGCATTTTGATTTTGAGACCACCGTTTTGTTCTTTGCGTCGAAACCTTTGATTTGATATATAATTTTAACACTTTTGAAATCTGTTTTGTACAAATTTAACCTTATAAATCACGTCAAAAAAATAAACGGAATATTCCCTAAGATTCCACCGAAAAGGGGTTAAATGCAACAAATTTAAAAGGTTAGGGGGAACCAGCCCTAAGGCCCAATGGATGAGGGAGTTTGTGTAATTAACCCTATATTTAAATTATAATATGTGTATTATTTTGTTATATAATTATATAGTCTAAAATTTAAATAGTACACTAAAAAGTAAATTTTATTTTTATAAACATGTTAGTTATACTATTTAATTATGAGGGGGACCAACTAGAGCTACAAACGAATCTAGCAGAGCTTAAAATAATTGACCCGACCATCGAGCTAAAAAATAGGCTAGTTTGTGTTTCGCATTGAGTTTATAACTAGAGCTGCAAATGAATCTAGCTGAGCTTAAAATATATTGTCCCGTCCCTCGAGCTAAAAAATAGGCATCCTAGTTTGTGATTCGGATAAACTCAATCCGAAACACAAACTAGGATGCCTATTTTTCACCTTGAGGGCCGGGACAATTATTTTAAGCTCAACTAGATACGGTTGCAGCTCTAGCCGGTCCCCCTCATAATTTGTTTTTTTAGATTAAACTCAATCCAAAACACAAACTAGGATGCCTATTTTTTAGCTCGAGGACCGGGGCAATTATTTTAAGCTCAACTAGAGCCGTTTGTAACTCTAGCTTGTCCCCAATTAAATAGTACAACTAACATGTTTATATAAATAAATATCTAGTATCCAATTCCTCCACGATAAGTTATATTATTTTACAAGTTATACTAATTAAAATAAAATTTTAGTATTTGAATCCTGGACGACAAGTTACGAAGTAATTATTGCTCAATTATTTTAACTAAATATTTTTCATGGATAAAAAGAAGAAAAAGTCTTAAAGTTTAAAATACCAAAAATAATAAAATTCAAAAAAAAAAAAAAAATGTCCCAAGAGACAAGAGTGGATCGGTTGGTGAAACATGTGGTGTCTAGGACGACGTCGTACTACCTAACTCCCGTCTCCCACGGTTGGTTTGAAATACCCCTACGTGCCGATTGCCATTAATACTCAGCTCCACCTATCACCTAGCAGTTAGCACACATAGATATATATATAGATAGATAGATACACAATCTACATGTACGTATTTGCATCTTTACTGAGAGTGAGAGAATGTCTGCACCATCGTCGATGACCCAAGTTCAAGTTGAGTCCGTCGTGATTTCGCCGCCGGCGGAGGCGAAGACTACAGGGAGTGAGGAAGTGTCTGCTCCGCCGTCGGTCACGGAAGTGCAGGTGGAATCGGTCGTCTTTCCGCCGGCGGTGAAGCCTCCGGGATCCGACAAGAGCTTCTTCCTCGGCGGGGCAGGTTAATTGTTTTGTAGTGATCATATATTAACAGTCGCCGCCGGCGACGGTGGTTCTTGAGTTGTAACGAGTGGCTGTGGCTAATGTGCGCAGGGGTGAGAGGTGTGGAGATCCAGGGGAATTTCGTCAAGTTCACGGCCATCGGAGTGTACTTGGAAGACAAAGCCGCGGTTGAATCGCTCGCGGATAAGTGGAAGGGCAAGACCGCCGCGGAGCTGGCTGATTCCGGCGACTTCTTCACGGATATCGTTACCGGTAATTTAAAACCACCTAACCCACATTTAAACATTCCTTTCTTAAAATTTGATTGAATTACGCTGACATTTTTACAGGCCCGTTTGAGAAATTCACGAGAGTCACGATGATTCTGCCATTGACGGGGCGACAGTACTCGGAGAAGGTGGTGGAGAACTGCGTGGCTTACTGGAAGGCAATCGAGAAATTCACGGATGCCGAATCCGAGGCCACGAAGAAGTTTCTCGAAGTATTCGAGAATGAGACGTTCCCGCCGGGGGCCTCCATCCTCTTCACTCAGTCACCTAAAGGCTCATTGACAGTAAGCATCAGCGAGTAACCATTGATGATTGTAACTGTGCTATTGTTCTTCTACAGTTGGTAAAGTTGTGAATTGTTTTGCAGATTAGTTTCTCAAAAGATGGTTCGATTCCTGAGGAGGGTAGCGCAACGATACATAACAAACAACTGTCCGAAGCCGTGCTCGAGTCGATTATCGGGAGCAAAGGCGTTTCGCCCTTGGCGAAGCAGAGCCTGGCGGCGAGGCTGTCGGATTTGCTGAAGCAATGTGGATCAAGAACTTGAAGATGAAGAAGGGCAGGATTTGATGGTGTCCCTCAATCTGTAATGAATAAGGGTATATGATTTGTGTCTGTTATGACATGTAGATTTGTGTGTATTAATCTATTCTAGGTGGATTCGAATGGTTTATTGATGTAAGGGACTGAAAAGCCTCTGTTGTTCCTTGTAAGTTGGTGTAAACTGAAAAGATTTATGAGATGCACATCATCATCATAGTGAAGATATCTTCCTTGGAGGTGTTAACCTGAGCAGGTTGGTCGAACTTCTCCTTCAATTTTTTCTGCTCGGTTCTCTTCTTCTGTGGGTTGGAGCTCGAGCTATGATGAGTGGGGCAGGTGAGGTTTATTTTCTCTACTATATATAGGCATGGGTTATATTCTATATCTCGATCAAGTTCTGAGACTCGGCTAAAATGATGCTTCTCGCGTACTCTCAATTCCGGAGTGCTCGATAAATTACCGATGTGAGGAGCTCGACATCTTGCTCCTCAACCTTCACAACCTCCTTTCGGAATTTTGTGAATGAGTCCCGAAGGATCTTGCCTTCTTCCCGAGTGATTCTACGAAGGTAGGTCGACAACAACTTCTTGTCTGTTATTGAGGAAAAGTGGAAGAGAAATCGATCTACAAAGTCATCATAGTTGATAATGCAATAGTGCGATAAACGGACGAACCACTCTTGGACCTGTCACCGTTGTGACGGAGAGTTTCACCCAAATCTATTACGGGTGAGAGTGAACAATCATGATGTTATGGAAGCACAGTTTGTATTTTTCGGGGTCTGAGGCCCCATCGTACTAGGGAAGTCTCGTGGGGATCCTCTTTCAAGTACTCTCATCGTTTGGGTGATGTGTTCAGAGAAAGGAGAGGCAGCCTCGCTATCACTACAAAATCGGAGAGGGCGTCAGTTCAAACCCCCCTCAAATCTACCTGTCTCTGTGAGAGGGCAGATGCTCGATCTCCTAGCCGGTCTTGTGGGCGTCAACGTGATCCTTTGACATTGTGGCCTAGGTTGTTTTTTGCATTTCGCATAGCTGCCAACTAATTGGCTGCTTCGTCCCGAGCTGATCGTGCAGGGATTCTATTCCTCAAATCGTCGAACTCAAAGGTGATCGATGTCCGTGACATGTTTGCCACGATTTGCGCTACTAGGATGATTGGACTCATTCTGTCCCTCTCGATTTTCCTTTTGATTATAAGGTTGTGGCACTTGCTTGCTCCCCTGGGCTATGGCAGTAGGGCATACACTTGTTAGATCTGTCTTTGTCAACCTAGGGGCTGAACCCCCAAATTACTTGGGTAGTTAGGTCATTCGTTAGTTGAAAGACATAAGGAACAGGTGGCCCAAATGCCTAGATAGAAGGCCAGGCGATGGTGTTTACGTCTGCGGGACTTGGAACCTCCGTCCGGCTTTATCTTCGCAGCATATCGGGTCGGCTAGGCTCCCGGCCTTCAATGGCTGTCTAAAGGATCTTCGTCTTCCACTGCTCAAAAAAGGCATTAAGATTCGCTTGTACAACGGTAATCTTTGTCGTTGCCTTAGATCGAGGCAACAAAGGATTATCCCTTGGCTTGTTTTCGCCTGTCGATTGGGCCAATGCCTGACCAAGCGCCGCACGGTTGTGTCTGCCTTTGGTCACCTCCTCGAAATCGTCTTCACGGTACGTTGAGTGTGTCTTGTGCTCACCATATTGAGCTTGGTTTTTGTTCTCCATTAGATCGGATGAAAAGAGTTTGGATTTTCCACATATGGCGCCAAATTGATCGTGCTAAAACTTGGTTGAACTGACTGGTCGAGCTAACTGGCTTGCTTAGTTCGATCTGCTAAGAATTTATAAGAGTAGGTTATTCTAACCTGCAAAACACCTAACACCTGAAGGGGATAAAAAAACTTGTTTTAACCCGCAATGCCCGTTCGATATTCAAGTCAGTATTGGATTCTTCGAGAGAAGATTTATGGAGTTCGAATGGCTTAAATACACTTACAAAATATTGTTCATGGCAGGGATATTTATAGCTTTTGGCCTAAGACGCTCTGAGTACACACTAAGGTGTGACATCAAATGCAAACGTATTCGACCTGGTTAATGGTTATTTTCGACCTAGCCAGAGTTGTACATGTCGTACCTCCTTTCCCCATTTGGTAAATACTTGTACCTCTGAGCATTAATTGACTCTTTCGTACATTATCCTAAGGAATGAAATATATATGCGTGCCTCGAAAGGGGTGTTGAGGGTGTACAAACTCATCTGGTACCTCGTCAAACTGATTTGAGGACCGATATATGGACACTTCGTCCACATAAGCAATTGAGATCAATTTGAGTTCTTTAAATATCGAACTCTGCACTTGGCCAATTCGGTTATGGCTATTGAGCCTCCTTAGATCGATCTCTTTTGATCTTTGACCTTAATATCAGTTCAAACCGGACCATGTCTACGATTCACTAATCGATTCGGGTTTTACTGCCCCACGTGGCCCTTACTTGACGTCCATGTGGCCTTATATGTGTCGACCATTGTGGCTCTGGGTCTACATGCCTCCTCCGAAGGTGTGTCACGTAACCCAATCTAAATATGTCAAGTTAGTATATATACTATTTATATTTTATTTATAAATAGTAAAAATATGGGAAAATCTTTGAATAGTATCAAAAAGTTGAAAAAATTCCTTTTAGGTCCCCAATTTTGAAAAAGTTCCCATTCAATCCCCAATTGAAAAACAAAATTCCTTTTAGGTCCCCACAAATAGTACAGGTTCGTACATTGTCTTTAGGAATTGCGTACATTTTTTAGGGAATTGCATATAAAAATCCCAGAATCTCGTATATATACGAGATTCTGGGATTTTTATACGCAATTCCCTCAAAAATGTACGCAATTCCTGAATTATTATACAACCTTGGGGAGTGAAAAGAAATTTTGTTTTTCAATTGGGGAGTGAACAGGAACTTTTTCAAAATTGGGGAGTGACAAGGAAATTCAGTTTACACTTGGGGATTTTTGAGGAATTATCCGAAAATATTAACTAGTATCATATCTTCTCTTCTAGATATTTTCAAGTAGAAAAAAATTACAAACAAAAAATAAATAAAAAGGAAAAAGTATGAGTACAATATTATACTAATTTAAATAAATATCTAGTATCAGAATTCTCCACAACAATCTAAATCCCAGCATACAGTACGAACCAAGAAGTAAAAATTCCTCGACAAAAAATGCCCTAAGAAGTCCCTAATTAGTGCACAATTATTTTTAGGAATAAATATTTTGAATATTCTGTAATATCACGATTTTTAGAGTTTCCATCCTTAACCATAAAAAGTTGACATTTGTAACCTAAATTATTGTTTTGTAACAAAGTGCAACCTGATTTCAATGGATGTATGGTACGTATACGAAATTTCTTTCACGTGTCATACGATGAGTGGAATTAGATTGTACTTTTTTACAAAAAAAAATAGTTTAGGTTGCAAAGTTCAATTTTTTATAGTTTAGGATAGAAACTTAAAAAATCGCGATAGTATAGGATGTTCAAAATATTTATCCCTTATTTTTAATTGAATTTTTTCCAAAGATAAAAACTAAAAAGTCCAACCCAAATCCAAAAATAGAAAGTAAAAAAAGAATATAATATTTGTACCCATAATTGTCCCATCCTCCCCGAAAACAAGAGCAGATCGGTTGGTGAAACATGTGGTGGCTACGACGTCGTACTACCTAACTCTTGCTAGGGGTGCACAATCGGTAAAAAAACCGAAATTTCGGTTAATCGGTTCGGTTAACCGAAATTTCGGTTTTCGAATTCACCTAACCATTTACCGAACCAAACAAGATCGGTTTCGATTCGGTTTAACCGATAAATTTTCGGTTCGATTTCGGTTATTACCGAAATAACCGAAATTAAAAAAAAAAAAAAAAAAGGAAAAACTTGGGAACAAATCAAGATGCAAAATAAAACAGATTAACCAACCAACCAAGTCTTATGAATAAGAGATTACAGTCTTCTGAATAACAAATAAAACGATTAACCAACTCTTTTAAAAATGAATAACATTCAAGACCATAATCCATATTACATTAGCTGACGGGCGACGGGCCGACGGCGGTGGCTTGTGGCTTGCAACAGACGGGCGACGGCGGTGGCTTCAGGCTTATGGCTTGCAGCGGCGGTGGCGCACCAGCGGAAAAAAAAAAAAAAAAAAATTCTAGTAGGTTGGTGGCTTGTAGCTGACGGCGTCTGGCGGGAGTGGTGCTTGGCGTTGCGGCAGCCGGCGGGGAAGAAGAACCGAGGAAGAGCAGAAGACCGAAGAAAGATGAAGAAGCCTACATCTGAAACTCTCTTGTCTGAACTCTGAAGATAAGAAGATAATTGTTTGGGAATTGGATTTGGGAATCTAAATCATGTTTTTAAGTGTAAAGTGTTAAATGATGGAATATAAAAAAAAAAATTGAAAAAAGAGGGCCTGGTTCGGTTTCTCGGTAAAAACCGAAAACCGATCGGTTTTTACCGAAACCGAACCGAAACCGAAAAACATAAATATTGCTAACCGAAACCGAAACCGAACCCCTTCGGTTCGGTTCGGTTAGTCTAGGTTCGGTTCGGTTACGGTTCGGTTCGGTTATTTTGTTCACCCCTAACTCTCGCTTGGAATCCCATGCCTTCTAAGAATAGTTGGATAATTTTAATTCGAATCTCATTCGATTAAACCGATATAATAAAAATTCGAGTCCGATTTGATTTGAATTAGAATTTTTTTAGTCGACCCATATGTATTAGTGTGCTTATATATACACATATGTATACCTGTATCAATGCTATCAAGACACAGAGGTATGTGTATATGTACGTATATATTTATACATTTGTTGATGTAACTCTATACACGGAGTGAGAAAATGTCTGCACCACCGTCAATGTCGACGCAAGTCCAAGTCGTGTTTTCGCCGCCGGCGGAGGCGAAGTTTTCAGGGAGCGAGAAAATGTGTGCTCCTCCGCCGGTGGTGACGGAGGCCCAAGTCGAGTCCGTCGTGTTTCCGGCGGCGGTGAGGCCTCCGGGATCTAGCAAGAGCTTTCCTCGGCGGAGCAGGTTAGTTGTAGCAAATATCTGACAGTGTGTGTAATTCTTGAGCTCTGTTAGCTAGTTAGTTGTAACCAGTGGCGGTGACTAACGTTTGCAGGGGTGAGAGGAATGGAGATCCAAGGGAAGTTCGTGAAGTTCACGGCCATCGGAGTGTACTTGGAAGACAGCGCCGCCATTGAATCGCTCGCGGATAAGTGGAAGGGCAAGACCGCCCCGGAGCTGGCGGATTCCGGCGACTTCTTCACGGATATCGTTACCGGTAATTTAAAACCACCGAACTTGGATTACAGTTTCATCCCGTTGATTCAATTACGCTAACATGTACACAATACAGGGCCGTTTGAGAAATTCACGAGAGTGACGATGATTCTGCCATTGACGGGGCAGCAGTACTCGGAGAAGGTGGTGGAGAACTGCATGGCTTACTGGAAAGCGATCGGGAAATTCACCAACGCTGAATCCGATGCGACGAAGAAGTTTCTCGAAGTATTCGAGAAGGAGACGTTCCCACCGGGTGCCTCCATCCTCTTCACTCAGTCACCTAAAGGCTCATTGACAGTAAGCATCATCCAAGATCGTGACTTTGCTAGTGTTCTTCTGCAGTTGGTAAACTTGTGCATTGTTTTGCAGATTAGTTTCTCAAAAGATGGTTCGATTCCTGAGAACGGTAGCGCAACGATACATAACAAACAACTGTCGGAAGCCGTGCTCGAGTCGATCATCGGGAGCAAAGGCGTTTCGCCCTCGGCGAAGCAGAGCTTGGCGGCGAGGCTCGCGGATTTGCTGAGGTAGTGGGAATCAAGAACTTGAAGATGAAGAAGGTATCGGATTTGATGTGCCCTCCCAATCTGTAGTGAATAAGGACGTGGGCTATGATCTGTGTCTGTAACCTATTCTTGATCGAATTCGATTTGTTTAATGAATTAAGGGACTGAGAACCTCTGTTGCTCCTCTGTAAGTTCCATGTTATGTGTACTTCTATCAAATATCACAAGTATATTCATCTCTCAACCATATGACATGGTAGCTCTCTCGAATTTTGCCAAAGACTGAATTTTTCTCTAACTTTGGATGAATGAAAATCATATTTCAGAAGAAAAGTTGGAATTCTAATTATTTTGACAAGCCAAAAATCTATCAGACGAAAGAGCAACGTTAAGCGTAAGAAGCTACAGCAACCATGTACAAGAAAACTACACTAAATCTCATAGGAAAATCACTTCGATAGCAAAGATTCGAGGGATTTTGGGTCATGAACCGGAGGGCTGCACGTGAAATTCTGACAGACGAGGACCACGAGTTTATCAGGCGTGAAGTTGGCGGAAGCCATTTTGGCTATCTTCTTGTTTTTATCCTCCCAAAATCCCATTTCTTCTGGGTCGCTAGGGTCTATGTGAATCACCTGTGTTGATGAAACAAGATAATCTTAGCTTTTGGAACAACTGCAGAAACAACGGAAATTTATGGTTTTGTGCTTACTGTTTTGTTAGGATCATATGAATTGTGGGCAGCAGCTAACATGGCGTCAAAATCTGGAAAAGATTTCTGTCCGACGAGGACAACTTGCTTTCTTGAAGGAACAGAAAGCATGTCTGCGCCGCAGCACATGAGAGGCACCGCCATTGATGTTTCATTCAATCTCTTCTCAAACAAGGCCTGTAAAAGCAAGAACATGAGAGAGAGAGAGAGAGTAATTTCCAGCATTTTCAAATTTTGAAAGGATCATACCAACAGACGTTCTGCATTTTGCCTGTAGTGATCAGAACCCGAATCTACCAGAGAAGCCAATCTAACTAAATTAATAGCCGAGACGGAGTTTCCAGAAGGTTCTGCCCCGTCGTGATCTTCCTTCACACGAAGGAGAATAGAAGGGTCCTTTCCTGGTGTATTGAAATATCCTCCTCCCTCTTTATCAAGAAAGAGTTCATCCTGAGAAGAACATAATTATAATTTTACCAAAGATTCAAGAACCAACAAATACAACCTATCTCATCTCCAGCCCGTCGATGATTTCACATGCTAACCTGTATTTCCTGTAATTCAATAGCCCAAGATAGCCAAGATATAGAACTGCCAAATTCATACAAATCAAGAAGACCGGCAATCAAAAACGCGTAATCATCTAAAAATCCAGGTGCTTTGGATGGCCCATTTCTGAAGCTGTGCTGCAATTTTCTGGTTTCTTGGACATAAAGATGCTTCCTGATAAAAGCTGCTGCATTTTCTGCAACTTCCATGTATTCTTTTGGCTGTGATCCACAGAGGATGAGTTAGGATACTAAACTGTAGATCAATAAATCAAGCATTCGTAAGAAATCTTACATCTGTTCCAACAACGGGAAAGTAAAATTTGTTCTCTTCCGGTTCACTCTTTAGAATTCTAGATGCTCTAGCAAATGAAGAAATTGCAAGTCCATTCCATGACACAATGACCTGAAAGGTAACTCACCAAATAATGAATAATCATAGAAAAAATAGAGAAAGATTAGAATAAAAATGCTACCTTATCATCCAAATGTGGCCTCGGTCGATTTGATCTCACATCGAAAAGCTTCTTTCGACAAGTTCCCAAGATATTCAGATACTCGTCCAAGGACATACCGAATTTGGATGCCATTGCAGAAGTACTATTTCTTTCAATAAGGACATTTTTACCCTTGAACTCGTTGTGGGGATCACTCATTCTTGAAAGATCACAATTACCAGACGGTTTTATATAATAGTGCTCTTTAAACAACGGGGCATGTTCTCCAAGTATCTCTTCAATCTATCAAACATAAAAATTTTGATGTTTTCAACAAGAGCTTATAATTCTGCACACAGAAAGCAATTAAATTACCAACTGTTTACCTCTTGACTTGTCCAAACATAGAAAACACCCTCTTTTTTGACGGAGGCGCCTTCGGATTCTGCACTATCTGCATCCTCGGCTGAAAATATCTCGCCACTTGGACCAATCATACCCCTCCTCAAATAATCAAGAATATCCCGGGCTACAGTCGAATAAAAAACATCTTTTGTAATGGAAAAGACATCGAGGTAAACATTAACAAGCTGGCCTTGATCGTATAACATCTTCTCAAAGTGTGGTACTGAAGAGAGAGACAGAGATAACTAATCTTGTCAAGATCAGAACTTATAACTTTTAAAATCAGGAATATGTAATATATGTATAGAGACGAACCGTGCCAACATTCATCCACACTGTATCTGTGAAAACCACCTCCGACATGATCATGAATGCCACCCCGGGTCATGCATTGCAATGTTAGAACCACCATACTAAGGTCTTCTTTTTCTTCACCTTCCATGTCATTTTCCTTTAACATCTTTGAATGATAAAGCATCAGCTGGATTTCAACTGGTCTGGGGAATTTTGGAGCTGAGCCGAATCCTCCATACTTTGAATCGTAGCTATCTGCAAGCTATGAGAAAATCGCAACAAAAGGTCAAGAGTCAAGCCGGGATTTTGAGGAATGGTACAAATGGAAAAGAATAGATTTATTTCCTTTTTGGGTAAACTGACCGCCTTATTATTTTTCTTCCACAAGATGCAAAGCAAGATTTAATTTTTATCAGTAGGAAAATACACACATTCATGATCCCATTTTGCTATAATTGGTAAAATCATGGGAATCAAAACACGCAAAGAGGAAACTCTACCTGTTCAGCACATTTTTGCAATGCTTTTGCTGAAAGCCCTTCGGGAAGCTTCTTCGAACTTGCAGTAGCAGAGAGCGCCTCTGAAAGCTGTTCTATTGCAAAGGTCCCACTTTGTATCAAAGTATCTTTCTGCGTCTCCCATGCTTCCTTCACCTTCCTGTGAAAGGAAAGATTGCTTCAAATTTCATCAAGAAATATATCACCTGAATCCATAAGTCATAAAGAAGGTACTACATTTGTGTTACCTAAGCACAGTTTTAAATCCCGGCCTTCCAAATTTATCGTCCGGCGGAAAATAAGTGCCGCCCATTAAGGGCTTCAAATCAGGTGAAAGGAAGACACTTAATGGCCATCCTCCACCACCATACAATGCTTGTACATAGGTCATGTACACCTGGAAAAAATAATGGTAAACACAAACAATATGGGGAAAAAACACAGTAGAATTCTAACATCTACTGTACCTTATCCACATCCGGTCTCTCTTCTCGATCCACCTGCCGAGAAAACACCTTTTCTCTTAGCAAATACGCTGAAATTGGAAATGAGAAGATAAAAGTGTGTTCTTGGAATGTCGAAGGAACTTGCCTTGATACTGACAAACCAGTCGTTGAGCAATTTCGCAACCTCTTCACTCTCGAAAGATTCCACTTCCATTACATGACACCTTCAATAATGAAGAAAAACTGATTCCCTCAGAAACAAAGAACAAGAACAATGTGGAATTATACTGAAACGGTTAAAATCATACCAGTGACAAGTGCTGTAACCGACTTCAAATGCAACAACACCGCAACAAGGAAACAACATAATAATCCAAGAACAGAAATTCACACGTTAATATATTGCCTTTCGTAAGATTCAAATAAAGCGTGAACGAGCCATAAGAGTACAAATAGAAGAAAACAAGCAATTTACTTGACAGAAAGATGGGGACATCTCTTTTACGAGCTTCGGAAAACGCCTCCTCACCCCATGGATACCAATTAACCTATTTTACAAGATTTAAGGTGTGAAACAGTAATCGCAAAAATTAAATCTCCAAGCATGAACAATCAATCCATCCGAGAGAGAGAGAGAGAGAGAGAGAGATCATTCTTCATTAATTTTAGAAAAATGGGATGAATACTCACAGGATTATGCGCGTGCTGGAGAAGGTAAGGACTATGCTCCGCCGCGAGCCGGTTAGTGTGCTTGCGTTCAGCATCAGACGACGCCGTTTTGGAGGACCCGTCATCCGCCATGGCCAATAAGACTCTAGAAACCTTAATGGGTCTGCAAAACACGATGGATAAAGGCCAAGAAAATGGGGAATAATTAAGTTTGTTGGACGATTTAGAAGAGGGTTTTCGATGAGGAATGAAGTGGCGCGAGGAGGAGGAAGAAAAGAGCAGTCTTTTGAGCATATTACAATAGGGGGAAGAGGGCAATCTGGGATTGAAACAGAGAATTTATAGAGAATTCTATTCTGGGTGTTTCGAGGAGAGTGTTTGACATTTGGAAGCGATGATGATGATGAGCTTTGTCCCGCCACGTGGCGGGAGTCTGGAGTGCTCACTGCTCAGCACTGAGGCGTACGAGGCGAAGCGATGAAGAAGGTCTGATTCATTTTCCTTGATTTCCTCCTTTGTTTTGTCTTTTTAATCCTAGTTTGCAAGTTGAGAATCTTTGTAGAGGGATAACAGATTATATAATTTACCAATTTTATATCAGAAAATTTTATTGTAAGATAATTATATGATGGATTGGGATCATAAACAAGGATTATGGGATCCCATAATATAAAGGCTTCAATTTTTTTATATTTTTTTTATCACCTATACGTAGTTAGAGGGAAAACAAAAAAAAAAAAAAAAAAGACGAGATATAGAGGATTGAGGATATAAATTTTGTTTATTTAACCTGTCAATATGTATTATTGTTTTTTTTTATCCATTTATTTTTATAAGATTCATCCTTTTAAAGAAACGATTCATTATCCATAAATTACACCAGAAAAAACTTTTGCCCACGGGGATGACGTGCACCCATTGCTAGTGTAGCACCCCTATACGTAGGGATACCACACCCCCGCACTATAGGCCGATCCACATACGAAATGGACAATCCGTACATGAACTAACCTATAGCGAACGGGTGACAAAGAAAAGAAAAGACGAGCTAGGCGGGACTAAACCCCAAGGCAATACAAAACCAGGATGTACAACTTAAAAGCGGAAGCATTAACTCATATATATACATATAGGTACCATATTTATCAGATAGATACGTATAGATACCAAACTAACTATCAATACATTATCATCTCTTATACATGATCAAGTATTCAAAAGGTGATAACAATAGACATGACATGAGAAATAGTAAAATATATACATGATGGTGCACTGCTAGACTCGTGACAATGCAAGACTGGACCAGACTCCCGCCTAGCACGACCGGCTTTCAAGCACCTGAAAAGTGAAGTATCAGTCTACCGAAGACTGAGTGAGGGGCATAAATATATATAGCGCAATCACATGCAAGTTATAACCTCGGGTAAGGTTTTATAATTAAAATAATATAAGTTCACGGTAACATAAACTCGCCCGAGATTACAACTACCAGTATTAATTACTTGTTCGTTTTCATACAATCAATCAATACATGGCCCCGGCGAGTAAGGGCGGTCTCCAACCGATCTCCCAATGAACATGAACATGCTTGCTTGTTTAATATTCAATAGGTGATCATGCAATTCACTTATTGTGCGATCGTGCGATAGTGTATTCATATAACACATTCATGAAATGACAATCATGCAATAACCCGAGGCGCATCCGTGGTGTCGGACTCGTCCCCAGTCTCCTTTTCCCTCCGGTTTGATGAAGGGATTGCAAGGCCCCAACATCCAATCTCATTGAGCAGAGGGTACATGAATCCCTAAGCCCGGAGCTCCTTCCTCCACTAATCTCCTAGTGGATTCAGGGGTGACCCCTAGTGTGGTGAGGATAGCGCCAGAGTTACCCGTCAGCCCTTGCTTTCCCGGTTGGCTCTAGTCACTACCCTCGGGCCCAAACGTAACCGTCATGCTACTCGCCTAAACATACATGAAACAATACCTGACTTGCTTGCTTGCTTGCTTACTTGAACCTGGCTTGAAATGATCAATGATTTATAGAAAATATAACCGTAAATACTATTTTGGCCAAAGTATCACATAAGGGGTATACGGGTTCTATGTAACTAATAATGAAACCTCACCTATACCGACAAAGACAAGTAGGCACGGCCTACGGGGCTTGCTCCTCGTCCCTACCCTCGTGACCTGTGCAAACACGACACTTATACATGAGACATGACCTACAATGCCCAAAAAGTGACGAACGGCGGAAATGTATTGAGATGACCACGAAAATGCAATGTGGTATGATAACATGTTGTTTCACATCATATTAGCACGTATTACAGCAATTCGGGGTCGAAGAAGTCGTTGGATCGAGGGGCTAAAAATGTAATTTTATGCAGAATATTTTGTTCTGCATTTCAGGTGGGAACGGCCGTTCCGGGTTCCCTTTGTAAATGGGAACGGTCGTTCCCATTACCCCCAAAAGCACGCCAACGATTTCCCCTTTTAAAATGCGCGGAAGCTGGGAACGGCCCTTCCGGCACAAGGCCAAACTGGGAACGGCCGTTCCCATGCTCGGCCGCCCATAATATTTGAAAAGGTGGGAACGCCCGTTCCCACAATGCCTTGAGGCTGGGAACGGCCGTTCCCTGCTTCTGCAAATGTGAAGAACAGAGAAAAACAGAGTATGGCTACGGGAAAGCATAACAAAGCACCCAAAAATCCATTTTCAATCCACCAAGTTATGTTTTGCTGGAAATATGATGCCTATAGGTTCAAGAAATAGTATCCTAACACTTAAACACTCAAAACACACAAGATCATCAAGAATTCATGATTTCACACTCATGATCATACTTGATCATTCAAGCTCAATTCTCAACCAATTCATGCATAAATCATGCTATAATTCATGATATAATCACATATTCATGCTTCCAACTTCAATTAACTCATCTAACATATAAATCCCAAACCCTAGCTCAATCATACATGCTCAAGAATCAAGAGTTCATGCACAACCAACCTTGGAAATGAAAGAAAGGAAGAAGATGGATGAAGGTGATGATCAAGCTTCCCAAACTTGGATTAATACTTGAAATTCTTGGTGAAATGGATGAAAATCACTTCCTTTCCTTTTCTTCTTAATACCGAGAGAGAGAGGAAGCAAATATATTGAAGAATTTGGAAGCCAAAATGATTGAAGAAGCTTGGAGATGATATACCGTGATATTTTGGGAAAATATGAATATTTGCAATTAAACCCTCCAAGTTATTTAAGTTAAGCAATTAAGGATATCAAGTTGAAAAGTGATCAATTGAGTCCTCAAAGGTTTCATGCAATTGGGTCCCTAAATTTAAAAGAATGCACATATAGGGCCAAGTTGACAATTAAATCATTTTCGGTAATTAATTCACGAAATAAACATTTTCAAGTTTTGAGATAAATTATAAGTTTAATATGAATTTCATGAAAATATTATAAATTATAATTTATAAAACTATTTGAGGCATAAGATATTAATAAATAAAACCGGAGCGTTACAGCTAGGATATATATACCAAGAATAGTTACACTAAAAATTATTTTTGCGTGCACATAAAATATATGCAAAGACAACTTATATTAGATATTACTTTTGCACGTACGTAGGGACGACATGCCCTGATAACTAGTATATATATATATATATATATATATATATATATATATATATATATATATATATATATATATAACGTAATAAATTTAAAAAAAAATTATATCAAACGAATGATATCGTTATATCATGTCCATATGATTCAATATATCGTATCCGTATTCATGAATCAGACGATACTTCACCGACTCTTTAGTAAAACCATTTCTATTAAAGAAACACGTGCTTGGAAATTTTTATTTAGGAGTTGGAAAAACTGTAATTTCAATCGCATCAAGGAAAACCTTTTAATTTTTGATTAAAATAGTGGTACAAATTATAATTTCTCTATTTCAACTTCCTCAATATATGCTGACCAAAAAATAAAAAAGAAATACTTGTTCAATATATAACTACTTCCCGTTCCAATTCCATGATTTAAAAAATACATCTGAAGCCGATTAAGGAAATTAACATTTTCTGAATTCCAGAATGCAAGACAATTGTAGAAACAGAGTATAAATTTCAGACCTCAACTACATTCTGGGAATCGTTACTGAATACAGAAGTTCCACTTTGCTGTTTATAGTTGTCTGGATATATTGCCCTTCAACAGATAAGGAGCAGTTTGTAGCAAAGAATCAATTGGTGCAGGTGAATAGGAGCGTACATTTTGCACCTTGTATCTATAGTACATTGTGTGAAGTCGAAGACACGAAGATCAAGTAGCCATGGCGCCGACAGAGTCGGCAAGCTCCTCCAGTAATTCCTTCTGCTCCATCGAAGCACAAGACTGCAAAATAGGAAACGATTTGCATGAACCATATGATCGAGTATGAGAGAGAAGGGACGCAGATTGGGCAACAATCATGTACCTGGACAGCCATCTCAATGTCCCCTTCTAGAAATGAAGTGAGCTCAAAATTCATTTTTAGTCTATGATCTGTAACCCGGTTATCCTGCAAGAATTCAGTGGAATAGAATTTCAGCCTCCGTATCATTAAATTACCAAACAAGCTAGCTAAAAACTTAAGGAGGAGCAATGCTGTTATTCTAGCTCAATGCAGAATTTGAGTGGAAATACCTTATAGTTGTATGTTCTGATCTTCTCTGCACGAGCACCAGTGCCCACCTGTCATATCGTATGCATTAGTCTAACTTGGGTTGATTTACTCTTCTTACTCCACTAAATATTCTCATGAGAAACAACTAAATATAAAATTCAAGGCCCTCAAACATAATAAATAGAGCGTCGAAGTCAATATCTAAAAAAGGATCATTTATTCTCTGGGTTTTTTGCAAGGAAACCCCTTGTGTCATGTGAAATGATCAAAAAAGACCTCGTGAAAAATAAATTCTCATATAAAACCCTATGTTTTCAAATTTTTGCAGAAAAAACTCTGAGACGCGTTTTTGAATCACACGCGCGTTTACTGCGTGTGATATTGGATTTTTCTTTACTTTGTCGCGTAAAATGACAAATTTACCCCAACATTATATTTGGGTTTTTTGCAAGGAAACCCCTTGTGTCATGTGAAATGATAAAAAAAGACCCCGTGAAAAAAAAATTATCATATAAAACCCTATGTTTTCAAATTTTTGTAGAAAAAACCTTGAGGCGCGATTTTGAAATTTCGCCGGCGGAAGAAATCCTATCAACTTTTTTTTTTTTGAAATTTCTTTTATATGTATATATATGTATGTATTATATAATATATTATATATATACATGTATATGTATAAAATTACTAATGTACTATATGTATTAAATATTATTTATAAATTTATTTATTTATTTTTGGTAGAATTTGTAAATTTATTGAATATACATATATATATATATATATATATATATATATATATAATTATCATTATTGCACTATACATATAAATAATATTTAATATGTATATACGTAATGTCTTTTTTTTCTTTTGAAATTTCTTTTATATGTATATATATGTATGTATTATATAATATATTATATATATACATTTATATGTATAAAATTACTAATGTACTATACGTATTAAATATTATTTATAAATTTATTGAATATACATATATATATATAATTATAATTATTTTACAATACATATAAATAATATCTAATATGTATATATATAATGTATATAAATATATAAATTATAATATATATTTATTAAAAATCTTATAAAAAATATATATATAATATTATAATGAAAATATATATGTATTGTACACTAATTATAATTATATATATATACAATTAATATTTTATTTATTGCATATATATACATATATATATATATATATTATAATTTTTGGACTATTTAATTTTTTACAGGGTTTTTTTGGCTCATTTCATAAAACACAGGGTTGTGGGTGCATATAGTTCTTTAAGAATGTATTGTAATGAAAGAAGGGCAATTTTGACAAAACATGTCAGTTCTTTGACTAAATGGTGTAAAGGGGCGGTTTGCAAAAAATAAAAAATACAGGGTTTATTTTATTAATTTTTTTTTTACAGGGTTTTTTTAGCTCTTTTTGAAAAACACAGGGTTGTGGGGGCATATAGCTCTTTATTCTCTTCAGTTTTTTTGCAACTGAGTGTGCTAGAGGAGGTCGGGTCCTCTTCCAGAGAGATATCACTGGAAAGAATGCACCGAAGGCTGGAACTTTATAAAAAAAACACATCGAAGCAACAATATTATGAACATGATGGATCAAAATAAAGAAACATTTTTTAAAAATTTGTCCTTTTAATGACATGTGAGCGAAAGATTGTCAATAAACCTGCATTTTTCGCTGATTCCTCAGCTTTTCTTGTTGTTCTCTTACTTTGATCTCATACCTGAGACAATGTTACCAGTTATGAAGTCCATATCAGTTGTCAATCATACACTCAGTCTAGGCATTTGTACATAACTACAAACATGTAACAAAATTCTTTGTAGCCAGCTGATTATTAAAAGCAGAAGGTCCAGCTAAAATGAAGAATCAACTCTATTAGGATGAATAAATCAATGTTAGTGTGTGTTGTGCTTACAGTTTTGCTCGCAGTAGTTGGAGGGCTCGAGCCTTGTTTCGAAGCTGAGTTCTCTCTTCTGTGCAAAAGATTCTTATGCCAGTTGGTTTGTGGAAAAGATCAACAGCCGTTTCAACCTTGTTAACATTTTGCCCTGCATTAGGAACTCAAGCGTGAGAAGGCAGAAAAAAAAAAAAGACAAACAGAAGGGAGCAAATCATTGGACGCACATAGCATTTTTAACTAAAAAATTGACAACCAGTTGGACAGATAGTAAATTAAGAAGACTTCGGAAAACCATGCCCTCATCATACCTCCAGCACCACCAGATCTTGCTGTTGTAAGCTCAATATCCTTTGGGTCAATTTCCACATCAACTTCATCCGCCTGACACCACATGCAGCACAGAAATGAAATCATTATCAAAAGAAAACTCATACTAATCAAAGTTAAGTAAAGAGCATGAAACAGAAGTAAATGATGACATGGATGATCAGATTATGAATAAATTGTACTAGAATTGCCATCAGCCTCAGTTTAGCTACTGCAATAGATTGCTGTAAGAAATTGTGATCACAGCACCCAAAACGGGTCCTCAAAGCAGAAATGAATATGCATTGAAGCATTTAAGAGACATAGATAAAGCAAATGAGACTATAAAGTATAACCCTACTGGTTCAAGAGATGACAATATATCATTGTAGATAAGAATGGATCAATCGGATCATCTAAGAAGTTACCTCTGGCATGATAGCAACAGATGCGGTAGATGTGTGAACGCGGCCTTGAGCTTCTGTTCGAGGAACACGCTGAACTCGATGGACACCCGACTCGTACTTCAGTTTGCTATAAACACTTTTTCCTTTTATCTCCATAACAAACGTCTTATATCCACCATGCTCAGACTTGAAAAGCAAAGGATGTCAAGTATTTGTGCAGGTAGAATAATAAGCGTTAACCATGTATGTGTATATGTTACCTCAGAGCTTGAGATGGGGCTGAACTTCCATGAATTCCGTTCGCTATACTTCTGATACATGCGCACCTAATTTGTGTTGAGAAGGTACACCAATTAATATAATTTTTGAATTCCAACAACGGTTGGCATAGAGTAAACATATGGTTTCTGAAGAACAAGAGTAACATGTACCTACAAGATCACCAGCCCATATTCCAGCCTCATCTCCACCGGTACCAGCCCTCACTGTTAATCACGAAAATCAAAAACATTAGTAACTCGGAGCAAATGAGGCTAGGTAACAAATGTCCTAAGCAGATAACTAGAAAATTGTGTTAAAAGGATATCATAGCTTTGAATTTGTAATTTATAATCATACGAATAATTTTGTCTTGCTCCCCAAGGTAACCTTTGGAATACCAACACAGGCTGACTTGAAAACTGCTAAATTACAACAGATCCGATATATATGACCAAACTCAAAATTGGCCTTATCTAAGGCGTAGTAGCGGACATGATAGCAATAAGAAATATCTTCCAATTTTCATTGAGTAGCATGGATTCTGATTGTCCACTAGATGATGCAGAGAGGATGTGGGAGATTTAGCGAATCTTCAGTAAGGTTGTTGAATGTGAATAATAAATTTTAAGTTTTAATATATACACTTAGTTGAGCAAAAATAAATTCAAACAATAATAGAGCTAACCTTCAAGCATTATATTTCTTGCATCCAGAGGATCTGACGGAATTAGCAAGAGCTATTGCCATAAGGTACAAAGAGGATTGCTTCAGAGGATTGATAATACAAGGAACTCCCAGAGTTCAGATTAAGCTTAACAAAAATTAACCATCTAGTAAGGAGATGAAAAACCTTTAGCCTCTCTTCAAGTTCCTTCATTTGCTGGTTTAAGCTTTCGAGTTCTGAAGCTATCATCTCCACCATCTCTTCATCATTACCTGCCTCTTTTGCCATAGCTAAATTTCAGGTAAAAGATGCCAGTCAGCAGATGTACAAGGTAGAGAGAGGCTAAAGGTTTTTCATCTAGAGAGAGAGAAAGAGAGAGACGGATGAGGGGATTGGATAAGGTTCACTTCACTTTGCAAGTCTTGCATATAGTATCAGAGAAAAGTAAAGTAAACCTTTCGTTTCTTCTAATAGCTTCTCGCAATCCTTGAAGCTCCTATATGTTGAAACAACCTGCAAGTTCAAAAGATTTGCTTACAATGTGTCACCATATGTAATGGCCACATAAAGGGAAAGAATAACAATATGCTCAGAAAACAAACTCAGTGAATCTCCAAAGAGCAGTACCTCTTCAAGCTCTGCCAAAGACTGTGCTAACTTCTGATATTCTCTTGGATTTGAGACTACATCTGGATCAGCTAGTTTAACCTAAAGACCAATTTTGGTACAAATAAATGAATTCCCTTATATATCAGAGGTGATGCTTTAGAGGGAAAACCGAACTACAGAATACATGAATCTAGGACCAGATACGTAAGTCTGAGGCACTCCAGATTCGATCATCAATTTTTTTTGCGGGGACTGATACATTTTTCTATTATTTAAAGCACCGTTATTTTCTACATTTCCTACTTAATAACAAAATAGATTTGAATCTCTTTCCTTCATATTCTTCACTGTCCACAACACTAAAATCACACTACAGTTCATTTCAGCAAACAACATGAAGCAGATAACATTTAAAAAATCGAAAACTAGGTGCCTTCTGCAACCTACAGTTACACTTAAACGTGATTTTTCTTTGGCTATATCATATGAACACATGCACACAAGCAATAAAATACTGATGGGCAATTCCAGAACGAGCTGTTGAAAGGAAAGACTGCTACATATTGTTCCAGAGGATACTTAATCAGTTCCGACAAGCAGGAAAGCCAAAATTGGTCATTACTCTAACAAACAAGTCCATATTTTTGGACTCTTAATAATCCACGTTCCATAGTGAAGAGGAATCGCAGTGCCCCAATTAACTTCCAAGTAATCATAGTATTCATTATTATTTGCACAATCAGGTCTATAATGCTATTTTGCAAAGACCAACAAAGCTCCTTAGCTTCAAAGTTATAAATATAAGATAAAGACATCCATCCCAAGAGAAGCAACTAATTTGCATAATTCATTTGGTATATAACTTATAATTACTTCTACAATCACAACACAAAAATGCACCAAAATTTCACCCCAGAAACTAAAGGCACCAACAGGCAACAGCTAATAACAAACTCCGATGCACTCAACACGTTCGATTTCATCCATACCGATAATTCTTTCCACGTCCTCTCAGCGGACTCCAGTTTCGTAATCAAATACGGTTCCTGCATTTCCCACCACAAATCATCAGTACCGCGAAAACAACAGCAACCGCATGAACAATTAAACCAAAAAATAACACACACAACCCCCAACTCCCCAACCCTAACTCCTCTCCACAAGCTTAAAACTACTCATACGACTTCAAAAATTAGTAATTACCGCCATGCACACGACTCTACTGGACCGCCAGCACCGCCGATGAGGCTGAATAAAAAACGACCGCCGCGAACATCGACCTCTTTTGGGAAAATGCGCCGCCGGAGACGATAACCGAGCGGCGAAGCTCGCCGTTAAGCTGTTCATCGTGCTTGTTTGAGACCAAATTGCGAGTGGATTTGGATAAACGCGCGAATGAGGAACCCTTTATTTGATTCCGGCTTCTCACGTTTATTGCTTTTCCCTTTCCCGTAAATCGCGTAATTAAAACGCGACTCATAGCGAACGGGTCGGATCCAGGATAAAATCCGGGTTTCCTTTTGAAAGGCTAAAGCGCGTGATTGTGGCCACACAATCACCTCGACCAGGCCATTTACACTTTGCACCCATATAAATTAGTTAATTACAATCTCATCCCTCATATTTTGAAAATTACAGGAATATCTCATTTTAAAGAAATTAGAATAAAGTCGTACAATAATAAATTATTTGACATTTATTTCTCCCCATAATGACAAAAGTACAAAATTTGACCCAGTGAATTCGCGAACTCTGTTCTTTGAATCGATCAAGACAATTAACAAAGAAAATAAAAGTACTTGGTACCAAACAAAAAATATATATATGTATATATATGAAAATTCTATCGATGACATCGAAGACATAGTTCGGTTGTCGAGAATTTAATATTTTTGACGTGAGAATCGTACGAAATAATGTTTTAGTTGCAACTTTCACTTTGTCGAGCAAGTATTGTGTATTTTATCTTTTTACTATATTGTTACGTGAGTCGGTTAAATATATAATTAGAATTTTAAGATACAATGTTATTTGTCACATTTATTTTGTATGGAATAAAAATCAAAACTAATATTTTATGAATTTTGTGTAGG
This sequence comes from Lantana camara, assembly GCA_037501455.1. Classification (NCBI taxonomy): domain Eukaryota; kingdom Viridiplantae; phylum Streptophyta; class Magnoliopsida; order Lamiales; family Verbenaceae; genus Lantana; species Lantana camara. The sequence continues at coordinate 135,747,691 of CM074855.1, forward strand.
CAAATCGACATACAACTAATAATTCAAAATATTCGAGACTATCAATTCCTTTTTCTTTTACCATTCGAGGTTGTCAATCTAAACATATATGTATAGTTTAGGTAACTTCTATTTTCTCATGTTATAATATATAAGAGTTTTTAATAATGTTTTTATTCACTTTATTGAATCAAGCATTCCATATTCGAGTCACTTGGGGTGTGTGTGAAAAAAAAGTTCCATATAAAAAGAATATTTATTCATTTCTTTCAAATTACAACATTGCATATGACACTATTTTCACATACAACTAATAAAAGTTGAGCAAACCACAACAAATAAAGAAAATTACATACTTATACAAAAGGTGAAGCAAAAATTTATTCACTTTTAATCAATAAAAAACAGCGTTATCTTTCCACATATGGTAAAAAACTTATTAAAGTTTAGTTGAAGGTTCAATGGTAGTTTTAGAGTGACTAAAATGAGAAGTGCGAGGGATCTTGTCTTTTCAGTTTTCACATGCAAAATAAGAGGAGGCTGTGAGAATCAATTGGAATATTAGAAAATTGATATTCTAATACTCAAGTCAAATAGTGGTTTCATGTAGGGGTGTTCATTCGGTATATATCAAACCGATTGAATCGAAATTTCGGTAAGTTGAAATTTGGCGTACCGAATACCGAACCGAAATTATTTCAATACGGTTCGGTATAAAACCGAATTACCGAAAAAAAATAATAATAATAAAAATATATCAATATTACAAAAACACTCAGAAGTCTCGAATTTGGCACTTTAAACTTTCAAGTCTCAAACTCTCAATTCTCATTTTATGACTAATAGAACATAAATTGGGACTTGGGAATTAAAAGTTTCAATACATTTTTGAAGAGTTAAAAAGTTAAATAAATTAATTGTACACCTGAGTATAAGATATATATAATATATGTATAAAACAAATACAGTAATATAATTTAGGAATCAATATATAATATATTATATATGTATATAAAAAATTATAATAATATCTAAAAATATATATAAAAAATATTTAAAAAATTATTTCGGTCGGTTCAGTATACCGTAGGTAATTACCGATACCGAACCGAATACCGAAATTTTGAAAATCTATATACCGAATACCGAACCGAATTATCGGTTCGATTTTCGGTATGTACCGAATTTTCGGTTTCGGTCGGTTCGATCGGTATCACCGAACTCTGCACACCCCTAGTTCCATGAAGCGGCAAAACGATATTAAAAATGCAGAGAATATTAAAAGGATTACTTATCGTGCGAGTAAGAGGTTGAGCTTTATAAGAGCTCATTAGAGAATAAAGTCTTTGTATAGGCTGGGGCGTCCCCAACTCGAGGGGACCACTTCGCATGCTTGGATGACTAATGGGCAGCCTCCTGGTTTGAGGGGTTGACATCACGTAGGATTTGGAGAAATATTCATGCGATTCCCAAACAAATTTATTGGTGTGATACGTAATAATGTCATCCCATTTGTCAGGGGCACTAAATCACCCTCCGATAATAATGGTAGTAGCGCATTTGATCGTATGACATAATAGACATCGTAACAAGTTCTATCCCTTAGCGAAGGGTCTTAGCCTCAGACCCTTATCAAGGTTCGGACCTTTCCACCAGTTTGGGCGTTTTATAACCTCAATTAGTGAAGGTGCTAAAATTTGATGTTGCTCTTTAAAATACTCGAAGAGTAAGCTCACGTGAGAGAGCCTCTCGAGTGGTGAGCTGCTTAGGGGGCTTCCTCAAATTATTAGATTCCAAATTTTCAAAATTTTATTCAAAACATTTTAAAAGTTATCCTCGATTTTTGAGAAAAATATAGAGCGTCTCCTCTTACATTTTCAGGAAAGCTATCCGAACAAACGTGGATGCACCATATTAGCCTGTTCCTCATATGGTCTTCAACTAGTGAACACATAGCCAGACGAAATTACGTCACACTAGTCCCAATTAAATAAATACTCTAAACACAAAAAAAAAACATAAAATCAATCCTTCTTATTTTGTCACGATAAACACACCTAATAAAACCAAAATCAATTAATAATAACAACTTAATCAAAACAACATTCATGTTTTAATTAACCAAAACCTTTTCCCCGAGCCGGGGGATTTCAACTATAGCACAATAATTAAAAAACAAAAAAAAAAAAGCACTGGAGGATAAAAACGTAATTTCAGCCTCCTCGCGAGTGTCGGTTACCGTCGTGGCAGAAGAAAACCCCGTTTTTTTGGGGGGAACGGCGTAACCAATACATAATAAAAATGGAAAACAGAAAAAGAAAGAAAGAAGCAACTTTGCATTAAATGCTATAACCCGCTTTTGCTTCACGCTGTTTGGCGGGTACGGATGCAAACACACCCATTTCTAGAGAGAGAAAGGAACACTGCACAGTCATAGACAAGAGTGCGAGGAAAAAGTGAAAGCTAGACTCGCTTTGACAAGAATACAGAGAGAGACTCTGAGAGAGAGAGAGCTTAAATACCAGAACCGTACGAACGAACACTATACGTTCAATTCAAGAATAAGACACTGTAGGAATAAAAGAAAATAGAAAAGAAACGAAACGAAGGAGCCTCTCAAATCTCACTGTTGTAAAAGAAAAACTCTCTCTCTGTAACGGGGAAATATCGAATACCCCTTTGATCGTTGGAATTCTGGGATCATTGGAAGGGGGGAGTGGAGTGGAGTAGGGATAAAGGCGCTGTTTTCATACGGGTGGTGATTTTTGGTTTCTGGGTTTTGCTGATTTTTGGGCCGTTTATGGTTTGAGGTGATGGAATTCTACGAGGATCAGCAGGAGGGGGAATGGGGCGAAGGACCGGGTTTGGAAGGTGGGTTTTAAAGCTCCAATTCTCCAATTTATTTTGGGCATCTGCATTGTGCTGTTTTTAGGGTTTTAGCAATAGGGTGATTTCTTTGTTGATAATGTGTTTGTGACGTAGAATCCATGCGGGGTTTGGATTTGTGGGAGAGAGAAGTGTTCCCGGAGAGGCCGGGTTTACCCGACTGTGCCTACTATTTGCGAACCGGGTCGTGTGGATATGGCGCCAAGTGCCGGTACAATCACCCCCGTGATCGGAGTAGCACGGTAAGAGTCTCAGGAACTGATGTTGTTGTGTGATAATCTTTTTTGGTGATGTGTGGTAACTGGGTTGTGGTGGTACCTTGTTTTGGGGTGGGACAAGGTTATGATCCCATCATTAAACAGTGTTTTGCGCTACATTGTGTGCAGCATTATGTTGGAATTGCTCCTATCGGGTTTCTTGTTTGCTGCTGTGTGTTTGTTGTGTTTATTGCTGTCGGTGGCAGTACAAATTTCTCGGTTTTACTTGTTTTTGCATATTTTGGGGGTTGGCCGGCCATTCTTGGTGTTCCATTACTTCGTTTAAGCTTCTCTGTGTGTGCAATGGGTTCTTCATCGTTGTTAGTAATTCTGTCTTAACTATTTTCTTTCTTTTGCAAGACTGTGTGTGTTTGAAATTCTTTCTTATGCAAATGGGTTCTAAAATTTGTCTAGTCTCTGCAGTTGGGAGTGGGAGAGTATCCCGAGCGAGTAGGAGAGCCTGCATGTCAGGTACTCTGTTTTCTGTTCTTGAGTTTCTCAATAGTACTTAGTATAGTTTATATTTTCTGAAAACCTAAAATTTCAGCTGTGTCTGTTTTTCCGCGACGTGTTTTGACTGCTCACTTTGACTGCTTACTTAAGTGAGCAATGTTGGATATCTGAATGATACATGGTTTGCTATCTTTTGTTAACTATCGAATTCTTTGGCCAGTATTATTTAAGAACAGGGGCATGTAAATTTGGTGCATCCTGCAAGTTTAACCACCCAAAAAATGCTGGTGGATCATTGGCCAATGCGCCTCCAAATATTTATGGATACCCATTACGACCGGTAATCATTATCCTCTCGACTTTCTGTAAGCTTTTGATGTTTTTAATGTTTAATCAAGAATTTGCAACAGGGAGAGAAAGAGTGCTCCTATTATTTGAAAACGGGGCAATGCAAATTTGGTATAACCTGTAAATTTGATCATCCTCAACCAGCTGGCACAGCATCTGCGCGTCCATTTTATCCCACGGCGCAGCAGTCTCTTTCTTCTCCTTCTCCAGAGCAGTATGACAACTCATCAACCGGCTATAGAGTTCCAAGGCCTCCTTTAGTGCCCGGTTCATATGTGGCTGGTGCATATGGTCCCATGATTCTCCCTGGAGTTGTGCCTATTCCTAATTGGAATCCTTACTCGGTACTCACTTCTTATTGGGTTGATGTATGATCCTTATTTAGTCTGAAACTATTTTCCTTTGGTTTTTTTTTCCCCTGATGCTAAAGGATATAGTAAAGAAAAGAAAGGAAGGATAAATCTGTGAGAAAATTGCACTATAAACACGGAAAATCCTTTCCCTCACAAAATAGTGAGGGAATGGGAGGGAAACAAGAAAAAACTCAGTCTAATGCTTATAACATCATGTTCATTCATCTCCATTACACTTGTCACTTCTAATACTCAATCCGTATCGTTTCTCTTTCCAAATTTGGAAAAGTCATTTACCTACTTTCTCTAACAATCAAACAAGTTGAGGATATTGGTATTTTTTTTTACTTTTTGTCAGTAAAATTCTAGAACCAAGCATAGTGTAAGTTTGTGGGCATTAGAGAAATCTTTATAATTTATGAAATATTATAAAACATTGACCTTTAAAGTTAGATAAGGGGGGTTTTGTTGGGGGTATGGCCCAAGTTTGCTCTGTTGATATTGCTGGTTTACATGATGATGCAGGCACCAGTTAGCCCTGCACCATCACCGGGTGCTCAACCTTCAATGGGAGCAGCTTCTGTATATGGAATGTCACAGCTAAGTTCGTCAGCACCTGTTTATTCACAAATGATGCTGTCACCAGTTGGCACTTCAAAGGAACAAAAGTTTCCAGAAAGAGCTGGGCAGCCCGACTGCAAGTATTACATGAGAACTGGAGACTGTAAATATGGATCATCTTGTAGGTATAACCATCCACCTGATTGGGCTGTACTAAACTCTAATTCTGCTCTTAGCCTCTTGGGCCTGCCTTTGCGTCCGGTACGTTTTTCTTATTTCCCTCCCCCCCATCCCCCCACCCACACACACACACACCCTATTATCAGTCTGTTGATATGGCATCTTTCTAGAGAAAATTGCATGCTTTTTAATGTTGATGTGTTTTAACTTTTTCAAAATTCTCCTTTACAAGTGCTGTTGGCTGGTAACCTGTGTGTGGTCGTATATGTATACTTTTTCTTTCTTTTTTTTGTGTGCCTTCGTAGTTACAATATGTTTCCGTGTAAAACTCATATTCTTGATACTCTGTGTACTGAATATAAAAAGGTAGTTAGTGGTAAATTTTTATCAGGATTCGAAGATATTTGTGTGAATGTCTTATTACATCCGAATATATCATACACCTTTTTTTTTTTCTTTGTCCCAAATGGAGAAGAAAATATTATCTTTTGCTCAGTCAATTTCTTGCAGAAAAAATTGTTTTTCTCATTCTATCAAGTCCATTCTTTTGGGGTATTAAAACTTTAAATATCTTACTCATCTGTCATGCTCGTTTTATCAAAGATATAAGATGCATAGTTCCTTGGTAATGCAGGTGAATCAAACAAACACTCCTTTGAAAATCTATCTGCATTTTACTTGGGCAAAACATCGGAAAATTTAATCCTAGCCACAAGAAATTTATTACAAGACTTAGGCGGTGTTTAATCTATACTGTAAATTCTTGTCAATTAATCTTTTTAACTCACCTATTTCACCCGATAAATGATGTCGACCAGGGGGTGCAGGCCTGCACATATTATCTGCAGAAAGGACACTGCAAATTCGGACGTACATGCAAGTTTGACCATCCAATGCCATCCGTAAAATACACCTCACCTTCATCGTATACTGAAATGCCAGGTACTCCACATTACTTCAAGCTCTCATTCTAAAGCTTTCAATTTTTTGTACTAATTCATTGATTTCAAGAAATGCAGGGTGAACATATCGCAGGATTTCGAGCAGACCCCACAAGAAACGTGCAAATGATTTCTGTTTTCACTTAGAAAATATCTGGTCCGTTGAGTCAAAGCCCGTCTTCAAGTATAAATACACGGGCAGGAATAAGAAGATGGCGAGGTTTGAATGTTCCTTGTGATGTATATACTCGTGTCCTCATTTATTGCTTCGCCATCATCGTCTATTGTCTAGTGTTGAGAACTTATGTAGAGATTATGGTTGCTGGAATGTTGGTTTGACTCAGTATGGTATGTAATTCTCATTGGAAGTTATTTAAGCGTTTGATTCAACTCAGGTATGTGTGTTGATATTTCTGAACTGACGATGGATCTGGCTTATGTGGGTTTGTGATGCACAATCACCGACGATATCAAATTCTTTTCACGATTTATCATGTGACAGGTATGTGTTTGACAAGTATTCAACACGACATGATACAACGCAATGATATTTTTAGAGGCTTCGTGTATTTTGCGCATGCTCTTGTGTGTGTGTGAGGGAGAGATGTTGTGCAACAGTGCAAGTTCTTGGCCCAACCCAAGTCATAGAAACAACCTAATGAAGCGTTGAACTACATACAAAATGTGAAAATGGCAATCACAGAGCTTTGGATTTGTCGGTGTGTGTATTTATAATGCATGATACGATACGATAAAATGATATTTTTAAAAGTATTCGTATATCATGATAAAATGATATTTTTAAAAATCATACATTCTAAATGTACTGTATGAAAAAGGTATCGTCAAATTGTCAATTCAACATTTACTAGGAAAGAAGGAGAAGAAGTGGGCTCACATGCCTTTATTATTACATTACCACTTGATTCCACTAGGATGCTAATCATAGTAAAAAGAATTTGTCCCATATTTACAATTTAAATTATTTGAAAGATACCTTTAGCCTGACATTTCACTTCAAAATTATTTACAAGAAATTTCTTGATCCAAGATCTGGTGACAACATAGGCAAAATGATTGTTTTTCCTTTGTAAAAACATTTTTCTCTTTACAAAAAATTAATCATAATTATAGAGAAGAATATCGTAATTATTTTCAATCTCCATAAATCAGTACCTGGCCAGCCTACACCACACAGTTAACGAGTCTATCAACCGATTTTGAACTAGAATTTTGATGTCAAATTTTTTTTTTTTAATTTTATTTTTAACGCATATCCCCAAATGGGATTCGAACCCGAGTTACTGGCGTAGAGAATGAACACATTAACCGCTTGGACCTGTCATGTTCACTGTCAAACTTATTTATGGGGTTTTTTGCAGCGAGCCCCCTTGTGGTTTGGCGAATGTTAAAAGAAAACCCTGTAGTATAAAATATAATTTAAAAACCCCTAAGGTTTCAAAAACTGTACACGTAGAACCTTGGACCCCTAGATTGTACTGCACGCGCCTATTTTGAGTCTGGGATTCCATTTTTTATGCATAATTGAACGTGAAATGTCCATTTTACCCTTATACAATACCTGAAATCAAAGGCTCCTCAAATAATATTTTTTATGTTGCCCAGAAAACCTTCTGTTTTAAACATGTTGTCCAGAAAACCTTCTGCTTTAAATATGTTGCCCAGAAAACCTTCATCGTCTCTGAAATCTTCAACATCCAGGCAATGGAACGATTTTCACATATCCCACCACCACACCCCCAACACCAGCGGCACAAACATAAAACACACCCACACCCACACACACAAAAATAAAATCACACACACAAAACACACGATGAGGTGGTGGGGAGGTGTGATGGTTGTTTTGGTAGTTGTGAGTGTGCGATGGTTGTTTTGGTGGTTGTGAGTGTGCAGATCAGGTTTCCGATGGTGGTGGGGAGGCGGATCTTGAGGGATTGCAGTGGATCTGGGGAGAGAGGTGGTGGTGGTTGTCGGCGGCAAGAACGACGTCAAAAGTGGTGGTCGGCGGCAAGAACGACGTTGGAGGGGCGGCAACAGAGCTGGGGAGTGGTGGGGTGTTGCGCAGCGGCGGGCTTGAGAGAGGAGGCCGGCGTGGTGGTGGTGGTGCTGCCTCGCTTGCTGCTGTTTTGAGGTTGGAAAGGGTTGAAGGGGATGATTAATTATGGTTGGAAAGGATTATGTATAAATATTTTATTTTTTTATTTTATAATTTTGAAATAAAATTCATACAATTGTGTGGATATACTTTAAAAGAATTTAATTTTAAAAATCATATTTTCATAAAATTTGAACACGTAAATAAATTTTTTCTTTAAAATTTTTTATATTTTTATTCTTTTATTAAATTGAAAAATAAAAATAATAAAAATAATAAATAAATAATAAGAAAAAATGTATAAAATGTTGTTGTATTTGAAGGGGCAATTACGGAATTTCACCCTTCAAAACGTACCAGAGTGATGTAAGGGGGCGGTGAACAAAAGTTTAAAAGCACGAGGTTTTATGGATTATATTTCAAAACGCAGGGTTTTTTCCGTCACTTTTGAAAACCACAGGGTTTTTGGTGCATATAGCTCCTTATTTATGTAGCAATGTACAACTCTTATTAATTAAAGATTAGGTCCCTGTTGCAATAAAAGCCTGCAAATGTGGTCCTAAACAACCTCGAAACTTTACTATAAATACTACAAGATGGTCCCAAAAGGCAATTCTCCTGATATGATTCCAGCCACTAATGTAGGGCAATTAGTCCTTTGCTAAATACCCTTTATTATGTCTTTAAACCACACATGCAGATCTGAACTATTGAAGCATCATTACAACCTCAAATGTTTCACATTCTTTGAGGGGCTTCAACCATGATTAGTCGCAATAGTTTGTAACACCACTAAAAGTACTTCATAGTGAAACATGTTACCAAGAATTTACTATGTCTTTGTGTTAGTTATCTTTTAATTTTACTTCAATGTGGAATAATTGAAGTTTGATGGAGAAATAATACTTGGATCAATTGCCTTGACTCAACTACAAAAAATTTGTTTCTAACTTTATGTATATATATAGGTAAAATACCACATGATTAGGAAATGAAGAGTGAATAAATATTTGTGTAATTTTTACCTAAATAGTTAGGAAGCGCTTCTAGCTTGTTTAAAATGATATGGAACCGTGTAGTTTTATATATAATGTACTTCTAGTTTTTAGATTTGATGGGGTCCTTATATATAATGTACTTCTAGTTTAGCTTTCATGGGGTTCTATCCAGATAACACATGGTTCACCCAGATAAGACACAATAACTTAAAACTAGTTCGGGAGTTCGTATAGAACGTGAACTCTCTCAAGAGCCCAATGAGAACATAACTTGGAGGAAAATAAGACTTATAGAACACATTAATGAGACGATCTACTAGAAAACATAAGATAAGAATGTATCAAAGTGTGTAACAGATTATCTAATAAAAGAAGTAAATTTTAGGACTTTATGCCTATATAAACATAAATGGTGGAGATAAATGGAGTCAACAGACATGCCAAAACCAAAGAAAAGGAGAGGAAAAAGGGTTCGATTCAACAGATACTCATTAAACTTATTTTAGACGGGATTGACAGCACATATCACTAAAAAATACTTTATTGGGCAAGAAACAGGGCGGAACCAATGTAGGACAATAGGGGGCTATAAAAAATAAATTTATATACCCACCCTCCCCCACCCACCACACACCGGCCACAACCCCAGATTTATACGAACCTCACCCCCGCCCCCTTCCTCTAAAATTAAAACCCACGTGTACTTGTTCCAAATCTTAATTGTAAATTTATCTCTCTCTCTCTACAAATTGGGCAAGTTTTTTTTAAAATTTTTTCAGCTTTATGCAAAAATTGAAGATTTTTGTGAAGTGGGTTATTTCTTAGTTCTTAATTTTTGTGAAGTGGATTGTTTATGTGAATTCTTATTGAATGTTTATAAAATGTTCAAACTTTATATGTTTATTAAGAGTGCTAACCGATGAATTATCCTTTTGAATTGATATCGTACTTTGTAATCATGCATCGTTATTTTAACAAAAGAACGAAGAGTTCTATTGAATTATTAAGTTCGATTGTCAACCAAGAAACAATCAATGTTGGTAGTGTAAAATTTAATCCTAAAGATATAGTTATTGATTCGGGGCTACGAAAACCTATTGAAAGTTATGATGTTCATTTTGATGGATGACGAATCGTCGAAAACAGTTATTATTTATAAGTTCTAGTATCTCGGAAAAATTGTAAAAACATCCTATGTAATTTTAATATTTTATTTAATTTGAAGTTATTAAATTTTTTTTAATATGTTGAGGTTCAAGAATTTTCAGCCCCGGCTGTCGAGAAATTATGAACCGCCCCAGGCAAGAAATATGCCCAATTTGATCAACTCAAGGGTTAATCTAGACTTAATTATAGTTAGGAAAAGAATAGGATGTATGTACCTATTTATATATGGTTTTGAGATGGCTGTTATCATTAGCTCAACAACCTTTAATCTTTATAGCTTTCTTCTAGTCTAAAGAATCATGATGTGTGTTTATAATAAATGAAGCATGCTCTTATGTATGGCCCATCGCACAATCAAATATGTACACATTTCTTTATATATATATATATATGTACATTTTCTTGCTGACAATCAAGATTCTTGCACCAGGATTTCCGCAGAAAAAGAACATCATATGTAACTAACCTCAAAAAACTGAACAAGAACACCAGGATTAGGTTCTTTTTCGTTGAATACTAAACAAACAGCCTGACATAGATAAGATATGTTCTCAGTTGATCCAAGAAAATGGCTTTTATAAATTATTATTGTTCATTGCTTAATGCCCTTTTTCTTACAATGCCCCATAAATTGTTGGATAACCAAATAATTGAAACATTCTCATTAGAAAAGGTGCAAACTTTCAATAATTAAAGAATAATTTCCCAACTTCAAATTTCAAATTTTCTGTTATTTTAAAGTATTTGTATAGTTTCTTCCCGAAAATATTAGCACTCGCACGGCTGTTTCTCCCAAGACTGTATTTTTAATTAAAATTTTAAAAGTATTTTTGGAAGTTAATATCGAATTATCAATGTATAGAGGTCCCAAAAGGTACAGAGTAAGGCCAGTGAACTGCATGAGAGAATCAAGATTGAAGAGACATGATTTAGTGGGGAAGAGGAAAGGAAAAAGGTATGTATGTTAAGGTGGTGTTTGGCAATAATCCCGACAAATTACCTTAATTTAATGGACTTTGTGATTATTAAGTTTGTAATCCAACTCATGTTTGCCTTCCACTTTAATCAACTTTACACATAATCTGTGCGTTTAAAAACTAATCTTTCAAAGTGGTAGCTTTCACCAGCCATGATTGTAGCCCCCAAAAGCACCACAGTCTTGAGGATTCTTGTGAATTTCATCTCTTTCAAAGAGCAAAATACAGTAAAAGGAACAGAGAGAGAGAGAGAGAGAGTCCCTCAACTTTCACCGAAAAGTTGACACCAATGCAAACACAATTTTTGACTTTTAAATTGAAGCCCTCTTCTTTTTTTATTAAATGAGAGGTGGGATTTGAGAAAGCTCTAATCTTTGCATGAGTTCGTGTGTGAAATGATAAACTTTCTCTTCCTCATCCTCAGTCCTCACTCCAGCCTTTTCTTCCCTTTTAATGTTTTCCACACATTGAGCGTGTAATGCGCCATGGCGGTTGCAAGAAGTCATAACTTGAAGGGTTTTTCTTGCTAGTTAATGGTATACATTGTAAAAAGCTACAGAAAGGGAGCAGAAATTTCATTTTCCAGCTTCCCAAAAGCTGAAAGCTAGAAGCTTTTGTCGAGGGAAAAATGGGTGTTGTTACTGTTGCAGAGCTGAAGCCAAGCATATCAGGAAAGAGGACTTTTCGTCCCAGTTCAAGTGCAAGGCATGCCACTGAATGGTATCCATCCCTCTCCAGAATTACATTGTTATGTTTGATTGATTCAATTCTTGCATACTTCACTATCTAATTGAATTTTGGGCTTCTGCATTTGGAGCATGAAGATGTTGAAAACTATTTTACTGATTCTGAGCAATGAATGTGGGAATTGTTTCATGGGTTTTTTGTCAAGAGTTTCATTTATGTCTAATTGGCCCACAAATCAGGAAAATAGGTATGATACTGCTCTGTGTTGTCTGTTCTTAACTTCTTGGGACAACCACTTTGGCAATTTTACACAGATAATACACAAGAAAATCCAACTTAGAAAAGATTCTTGCCTTTTATTTGAAATCTCACAAAATGAATCCTTTTTCCGTTATAATTTGGTCTGGTAGGTGGGAGGGCTAGGGCGGTGGGGGAAGTGAGGTAGCAGACAAGTTTTATGGGTCCTGGTTAAAATATTAGCAGATCAAAACCACGAATTCTGCCAAAAACTGGCCATCCTAATCAGTCAAACAGTTTGAGTTTTGCAGTACTGGATATTGAATGTGTTTTATTACAACATGTGCATTGTCTTCTAACTTTGATACTTATTGAGTGGCCAATAATGCATCCTCTCCCTGTTCACGTACGGAACTGATGCCACGAAACAATGAAACAAAACACGGTTCCTACTGTGATAGCAAGAGTTAAAATTGTTCACACTCGAAAGCTGTTGAAGCAGACAAATTATCTTAACTTTTACTAAAATCTTCACGGTCTTGAAATGCCAGCCGTATGTCAGAGCAGTGTAGATCGGTCTTTAATCTTTATGTCTTGTGTTCTTGTCGAGGGCTATCTGTATTATTCGAGTCGTCTTGAGCCCTCGATAAATAAACACAGTCCATTTACTGCAAGACTTCGTTTCTAGCTCCAACTTTATTGATTTCATCATGGGAATCCATGTGTATGAACAAAAGGCTGCTTTCGGTCTTCTTTTTAAGATATTTGTTGGTTGTAATTGATTCTCTTACACTAATTTGATCTTATTTCGTTTTGCAGGCCGATATCTGATGTTTCGAGTGATCTAACCATTGAAGTTGGAACAGCAAGCTTTGCCCTTCACAAAGTAAGAACTAATCTTGTCTTGAAATAGTTTTCTTCTTGAAAATCAAATTCTTGATTTCTGTTTCGAGTGAGCAACTGCTCAACTCAATCACCAAAACTAAATAGATAGTAATAAAGGATAATTAAATAGGCACTAAAGTTTGGCTAATTACACAAACTTCCCCTCTTCGTACTTTGAGGTTCGGTCTGATGCATGTCATCATAGTCATAGATTTAGATTCAAATATTGATAAATAACTGTCAATGTCAAAATAGGGTATTTATAAAAAATTAGAGATGTTATCATCTAAATTCATCAATCCAAATGTCTTGTAAATTCTTTGAAAAGGGAAGTTCTTGTAATTTCTCAAGCCACACGGGAAGTTTGTGTAATTGGCCAAATCACGGAGTATGTCAATGTATTTATCCCTAATGCTAAAAATTTAAATTATTGTCACAGTTCCCTCTAGTTTCCAGGAGTGGAAGAATACGGAAACTATTGATGGAAGCAAAGGACTCAAAAATCTCAAGGCTAAACCTCTCCAACATACCGGGTGGATCCCACTCGTTCGAGCAGGCTGCAAAGTTCTGCTACGGTGTGAACATTGAGGTCACAACATCAAATGTTGCCATGCTCCGTTGCGCGGCTCATTTTCTTGAAATGACAGAAGAATACTCAGAGAAGAATCTAGAAGCCCGAACGGAATCATATCTCAAAGACGTTATTCTCACAAACATACCTAGCTCCATTACCGTCCTCCATCACTGTGAAAGTCTACTACCAACATCTGAGGAAATCAACCTTGTGGGAAGGATAATAAACGCGATTGCTAATAATGCATGTAAAGAGCAGCTAACCTCAGGATTATCCAAACTCGAGCATAACTATGTGTCGAAAAATGTGTCAGAAGCCGAAATACCATCAGATTGGTGGGGAAAATCACTCACAATGCTGAATCTTGATTTCTTCCAACGGGTTTTATCAGCTGTTAAAACTAAGGGACTCAAACAGGATATCATCAGCAAGATTCTGATAAACTATTCACAAAACCCACAATTGGTTAAGGGAAATCTATCTGATCTTGATTTGCTGAAGAAGCAAAGGTTAACAGTTGAAACGATAGTCGGTTTATTACCAACACAATCAAGAAAGAGCACGGTGCCAATGGCATTTCTTTCAAGTCTGCTGAAGTCTGCCGTGGCTGCATCCGCTTCCTTATCGTGCAGATCTGATCTGGAGCGTCGGATCGGTCTCCAGCTCGATCAAGCCATTCTCGAGGACATCTTGATTCCCACCAGCTCGCATGGGAACAATCACAGCCCTTTGTATGATATCGACACGGTGCTGAGGATTTTCTCCATTTTCTTGAATCTTGATGAGGACGAAGATGAAGATGATGATAATCTGGTGATGAGGGATGAGAGTGGGATGGTCTATGGTTTCGATAGTCCTGGATCGCCGAAGCAGAGTTCGATTATCAAGGTTTCGAAGTTGTTGGATAATTATCTTGCTGAGGTGGCTCTTGATTCGAATTTGAACCCTTCGAAGTTCATAGCACTTGCTGAATTATTGCCGGAACACGCTCGTGTGGTGTACGATGGACTTTACCGTGCTGTGGATATCTTCCTCAAGGTTAGCCCGGCCATCATCAGAACTTCAAAACCAGTAAACATGAATCCTTTTGAAATATTAATCTTTGTTATATCTCATTATTTAGTCATATTTAGAGGGCAAATTTTTACAATCTTCCCTTATTTCCATTTCATTTCACCTTGATTACAACCATATTTCTGAAATGAAAAAAAAACTTCACAGGTTCATCCCAACATGAAAGACTCCGAACGGTACCGCCTCTGCAAAACCATAGACTGCCAAAAGCTCTCCCAAGAAGCCTGCAGCCACGCAGCCCAGAACGAAAGGCTACCGGTCCAAATGGCCGTTCAAGTCCTCTACTTCGAGCAGATCCGACTCAGGAACGCCATGAACGGCGTCGGGGCCCATAACCCGTTCTTCTTTGGCTCCATCAACGGTCAGGTTCCCCACCGGTCAGGCAGCGGCGCGGGGAGCGGTTGCATCTCCCCACGGGACAACTACGCCTCCGTCCGAAGGGAAAACAGAGAGCTCAAGCTCGAAGTTGCGAGAATGCGAATGAGACTAACCGATCTCGAAAAGGATCACGTCTCAATGAAACAGGAGCTCGTCCGGACGCACCCGGCGAACCGATTGTTCAAATCTTTTGCCAAGAAACTGAGCAAGTTGCATGGTCTGTTCAGGATCAGGGATGTCAAGGCCGTGGCGGGGAAGGGTGGTTCTGAAAGCAGGTTTCTTTTTCAGAGGAGGAGACGCCATTCTGTGTCGTAAGAGTGTTATGGTTTTGCTTTCTTATATTACATGTATATATAGAGGAAATTTGAGCCGTGTATAGTGGTGTTCTTTGTGTTTCTTGTTTGGTTTTGTTAAGATTTTTAGTGTTCTTGAGTTCATTTTCTTCTACGTTGTTGCTGCTGTTGTTGTTGTGAGGGGAAAATTCTTGGTTGATGCATTTGTCTATTCAGGAAATGATCTGGGATTCATCTTCTTTATGTGAAATATATTGCATGATGATTTGTTATCTGTATAATACATAAATCTCATCTGTATTACATAAGTCTCCCAATTTTATTCAAATATTCTATTTCGATTATCTAATTCATTTACGATCGAGATTAAATAGAGCCCGTATAAGTAAAATAAAAGATGAAATATAAGACCGGACCACCAAATTTGATGCACTAATTTGCTTAATTTGGTTTTTATGCAAATCCGAGAAGAAAATACGAGAAAATAAAATTTATGAGGCTCCAAACTAATTTTCTGATTTATATTAATAAGTTAAAAAAAAATAAAAATTACTCATATACTATCATTGTTTTTTTAATTTTTTATCAGAACTTTTACTGTTTCAAATTGTTATATGTATTTTTTCAAAAAAATTTAATTATCATCTCGACTGGTGTTAATATGAGGGCTATTTTTTTTATCGGAAATTATTAATTTTTCGTGGAAGATCAAAGGATTAGGGATCTTTTAATACGTAATTTGAATAACAATTTAAATATTTTTATAAATTAGTGATGAAAATCTGAAACATTTAAAAATTTATATAAAAAAAATAGGGTAAATTATTTTTTCTAATAATAATAATAATAATAATAATGATAATAACAATTGTGGACCCTGTTCTTAAACAGAGCTGCATCAAAGAGGAAAATTGCCGGAGAGAGTTCCCTTCTTCCCCAATTAAGCCCTCGAATCTTAGGTTTTTTCTGTGGAGTTTGAACGAATATGCCGCTATCTCTACCAAGGTTTCCCCTTTCGAGGCTCTTCAGGTTTCTCTCCATTGATTTATCAATATTCTTTTCTGGGTTCTGTACTTCTGTCCATTTCGCGTTCTTTGATGAATTAGGGATTAAGTGTTTTTAATTTCGTGAAGCCAACAGCTCGAAATTTCATTTTCCTGATAAGATTGATGTGTTTGATTTCACAATGGTCTGAAAAATTGGGGCTTTTGATGTTTATTGTCTTCCCAGGCAGCTGGAGCATGATATGGATACTGTGGTTAATGTTCTTCAACCTGGACCCTTGGGAATCGTCGAGCACAAGTTCACTGCTGAGGAGATAGAAAGGGCGAAGTCGACTGTAGACAGAGCTGTTCAGAACTGGCGAAGAACTGCTCAAATCGAGCGGAATAGCCCCATCTTGAAGGATTACATTGACGATAGCCCCTCTGTTTTCTCAAATCCGAGATGAGTTGGTATTATCTGTAACCTTTTACTGATATTACTTCCAAACAATCTGTCATTTACGTTTGTTGAAACTGTATGTTCTTTTCTTGATTCATAGATTGCAATGACTTAGTTCCTTTCATGTGTTCGTTTTGGATATCGTCTTTGATGTCTTGCGTGCTTTTATGGAAAATTATTAGCATTGAGTATGCAATAATGCATAAATTGAAGAACTGTGAAGTTCACCAAACTTTGAATCATGACTTATAGAAGGGGGTAAATGTAATAAGAAAACAAGTTACAAGGGGGGTATGTGTAATTTTGAAGCCGAGAGGAGATAATTGTATACTTGTATAGAGTTACTAAGAGAAATACAATTCTTCATCTATACCCATTTCCTGTAAAAACAGTTCGAACTAGTTACAAAAGCTATTCGATCATTATAAAGGGTTCGAAACTAATAAGGTTCTTTGAAGAAGGCAACATATACTATACAACATATGGAGAATATAATGATCAAAATATCGAAAGTGAGAGCTTGCTTTGCCTGATCATTCAGCTCCATATTCCTCCCTCCCAGACGGTCCACCATGTCCGGAACTGGTACTGAGTCTCTTATATCTTGCATGTATGGATCTTCTAAGTTCATCCTCATTTTCTCAGCTTCTCTACTTGCTGTTTCTTGAGCCAATGTCCAATCATAGAACTTGCGTTTCTCTTCATTGCTTAGTACGTCGTAAATTTCTCTTAATTTCATGAATTTTTCTGATGCTGCTCTCAGAGGAAGTGTAGTTGTGTCTGGATGATATTCCTTTGACAACCTCCGGTAGGCGGCTTTGATATCTTCCAAGTCGGCACTTACTGGTACTCCTAAAAACCTGGTTTCAAAGTTCAAACCATTTTAGTATATTCAATTTTGGGATAATTACAATGGCATACCCTGAGGTTTGGCTTACTTGCGTTTCTCTTCAAATAAATTACAACATGTATGGATCCATGGATGGATGAATTTTGATGATGTTATCTAGTTTCTTATGAATGCCTACTGAACAGTTAATGGTCAATATTTGAGTTTAAACTTATGATTATATAGCACTCGTTCGATCAAACGTATGATCGACAAAGTTTGATATTTCTCAAAGGAAGTTCATATTATTTGAAAAAAGAAAGGTAGCAATCATATAGCCAAGAAACTGAAGCTGAGGTAGAGTATTACTGGTAATAAGAATCAGAATTGTTGAGCAAGTCCGAGAATTTATCTCGGAGCAACTCGTCTTCCACGTTAACCTGCTCCCGTGTTGCTCCGGAACTGCTTCCTCCTACCCATCCCTCCTCCTCATTTTCCCAATGAATCCTCGTGTCGACTCCCGGTGGGGCCCTCTGCCTGCCGCTGGAGCCTTGCACGGCCGCCACCACCCGGATGCGGCTGCCGTGGTGGCTGAGTTTCGTTATCCTTTGTTTCAGAAACTGAATTGTGGGTTTGCTGGTTTTGGTCTTGAGTGAGAGGGAGAAGGAAGGTGGTGGGGTTGCTGTTGGTGCAGCCATGGAAAGAAAAGCTCTGTTTCTGGCTCTGAATTTGGGATGCAAGAACAGGGGTTGGGGTTGGGATTTCACCACCTCATCTTTCTGTGTGGTTTAGGATTTCTGGCCTTGTCTCCATTTGAGATTCTGTTTTATTGGTCCTGACAAAAGGGGAGAGAGAGAGAGATTTTTGAGCTCAAAATATGGTTGACAAATTTTTGGAGAAAATATAAGTGGCCATTTGAGGTTGACAAATGTTTAGAGAAAATATATTCGTGTTTCATCTTTTATTTCGATTACGTATATATATTATGTGTATAGATAAGAGGTTCAGATTAGGAAAGATAAAATAATTATGATATGGAAAAAATTTAGAAGATTTTTTTTGTCTAATCTGGATTAAGTATTTATACACTTGATACGTATATACGAGTGGAATAGGTAATGAAACATGAATATGAAACTTGACGGGACAAAGAAATTGCTAGATTAAATAATTTCTTGTTCAAGTCTTTCATCTATATATTATGCAAAATTTCCGGAAATTTCTTGGGCCGAATACAGCGGGTTCTGGGCCTAACATCAGATTTTGGCCCGAATTAATTTTCATTATTTGAATTCTTGAATAAGCAACTATCATTTGGTTAATTTTAACTCGTATTTGTTTCGACCAGACCAAACCAATATAACGAGGGATGAATATTTTACATTTATCGTGTAATTTGTGAAAAATTTAGGAAAAGTGACAAATTAAATAGTAATCTTTTTAATTGGTTGGGTTTAATCAAATTCAGATAGTATTAGAATTTTTCCCAACACATTTATAGTGGAAATTTTACGATTTAATGATTCCACCCGTCCTGGATTCATAATGTAAAATTAAATTAAAAATAACGAGTTGAGACTTTCAAGATTTAATTATATTAAAATCTAAAAAATATTTTGGTAGAAGAATTGAGTTAATTATGAGATTTCAATTTGTTTTATGTGGCCTAATGATTTGAGACTTAAGACACGCCCACAAAACTTTCTTCAATATTGACGAATTAATCTCATGCACGCACTAAAGGCCAAAACCTGTACCAATTGGATTTGGCGGCTTAAAGTGAATTCGCGGATTGAGTGCGTGATCTAGAGAAAAACATTCAAATTTTCTTTTTCCGAAAAGTAGTGATTAATTTTTCATTCTCTTATTTTTTTAGAAAGAAATATCATTAATAAACTTCCAAATCCAAAATATATATTACGAAATTTGATTTATATATTAGTGGGAAACAAAAGATACACAGAAAAGAAGATTACATGAAAAAGTGCCGTCATCAAGACATATTAAAAGATACTTAACGACGTACTGTTCATACACACAGCTTCTCTCTTCTTAATTTCTCCTACTCTCTTGAGTAATCTGCTTATATTTTTCCTAATTTCCCACCATTAATGGAGCTTAATTATTTTCATCTCTGGTTCGAAATGCTATACCCAGATGGCTTTAGCTTCCTTGAGAAGTGGGACCAACTGCCCTTTCACATGGAGGCTCATCACCTCATTGGCGCCTCCGACCAATTCTTGGTTGATGAACACCGCCGGAAAGCTCGCGCCCCGCCCCATCGCCGCCGCGAGGGCCCTCTCCAGCTGCTGCCCGTTGGAGAGCTCCTCGAGCTCGTACACCGTCGGGTTTGCGCCGAAGCTTGATATCAGCGTTTCGATGGTGTGGGACATGCAGCAATCGCTGCTCTGGGTGAATATCACCACCGGCTTCTCCGCCGTGAGCCGCCGCACTGCGTCCATTGCTGAGGAATTGTGTGGTGGAGGTTGTTGGTGGGGTTTCTTGGGAAGGAGATGATTGTTGTTATGGTGTTTGATGAATTGCTCAAGTGAAGGAGGGTATGTATATATAGGAGAGAAGGGTGAAGAGGTTAATGTTGCATGGATAGTATAACGTGTGTGTGTTTTTTTGTTTGCCACCCTTTTTTTCTTGAAAGGGCAAGAGAAAAAAGTGAGTGTTTGAGAGATATTTTTTAGATTCTTTATTTTTAATTTTGGGAATTAATATTAATTGGTGATTTTGTACGAGGAAAAAGTTATTTCCATTGTTGGTATTTCAGAATATTACTCCGTTGAAAATTCGAAAGTTGATAACCTTTGCTTTAATGGGAAACTTAAGTCAAACAATTAACGATTTATTTATGTGGAAAATGTTAGTACAGAAGCGAATCCAATCAATTAAAAGAACAAGTGTATTATACTTGTTATTTGATTTATCATTCTCTTTAAATTTTCCACTAACCACACGGCAAATATAAAATACTCGTTCCCTCGTTACACCAGTTTAAACAAATCAAACTCAAGTTAGAATTACCTTTATTCTTAATATATTGGATTCTTTAACAAATGCTAAATCAGCAATTTCAAAGTGCAATTAACTTGTTCGTTTTGTAAGGGTTTTAATAATAATAATAATAATAATAATAATAATAATAATTGTTTGAAATTTATACATATATGCATTGGTGGCTCGATTGGGGCATCAACTGACGCTGGAAAGATGTTTGGTTTTATCCATTTGTCGGCCTTATTTGATTTTCCCCCACTTTCTAGTTGAAATAGACGTAGATCCTCCATGCAAATAAATACGACAACATAGACAAAATACGAATACGATGATATAATTTATTTGAAATATTTTACGTAATGAGTGTTTCACATGTGATGGCAGTCACGACACAATACTGTATGATGATATTTACAACATGATTTATTTTATTTTTTTAAAAAAAAGGAAAGAAAATAGGATATAAGTAAAGTGGAATAAAATTAGATGTTTGGAAAGAAATTGGAATAACTTCTTTGATAGGCATGCAAAAGATACATTGCTTAATTATCTATATATCGAGAAATATTCTCCACTACTTACCAAAGGAATAGTATTAGAAATGTGAGAAATACTATTAGATATATCCTTATCAATTATCATAATATGATTCTTAATTAGTGAAAAAGGGCACATATTTTAGGCATCAAATGTCGGTTATGTTGTCCTTACAAAAGTTGAAATTTATATATGTAAAGCAAAAGGGGTTAGTTGGTCGGTTGTATAATTAAAAATTAAAGAACCCAAAACACTTTTTAATAATTTCATAATGTTAATTAATTATTCTAAGGTAAATTATATATCACTCTTTTCCTAGACCTCAAGGAAGCTAGGTATGCTCTTTTAGGGAATTATTATATATAATTAAAATTAATATTTGTTTCTGGCCTCTAAATGATGGTAATGGGAGAATCTAATGGTTGATAATTAATTAAATATTCAAATTAATCTCCATTATGTGAGGAGAAGGATTAAAGAGAATCCATGAAATGATACATGGCCAAAGATTAATCCCTCTGTTTTAATTAAGAGTTTATTTCTTTGAAAAGTGTTGATCCCTCACTTCGACTTCCTTTCATGACCAAGAGTTGAACAAAAAGTGTATTTTTGACTAGTCATTCATCCTAGCCATGATCATAACCTATAAATAGAGTTGCGTCTGGAGTCCCGACAATATATATACACGACATGAACAATATTATTTTCTTAAAATTTATTATATGATAGGTTTCTGATATAGCCACTAATAGGACATTGTAAAATTTTTATTTTCAGCAATATTATATATGGTAACAAATATAAATTACATAACCCCTGTTTTAATTAATCATCCTAAGTGATTTTTTTTTTTAAATTAAATTTGTCTTTAATGCCCACATTTCTTTCTTTCTTAGTTAATGTATACATCAAATTAAAGTTAAAGAGTAGTAGCATAATGATGTGTTGTTTTTCTTAATAATGCTTCAAAACTTTGGAGTAGGGTAGGTGAAATGTAATAATCTTTTCACTTCAAAAAGGACGTCCTTCTCACCACTAAATTAAAGCAACGGTTATAATCAAAATTTGATGTTTGAAAGGAAGCCCATTATAGAGGTATCATGCTACCAAAAATAAAATAAAATTATAAGGTATCGTGTGTAAATAAATGTCTTAATTTATAAAGTTTATTAATTTAAATAATTATTGATATTTCCTTGAAAAAAATTAAAATTTTCCATAATTATTTCTTCCTAGTTGATTGATGAATTGTATACTGTATATCCAACAAATATAGCCCAATTACTTTTACAAGCTTTAAATGCGATATTTGGTTTACTTTAGCCATAAAAGCCCATATGTTGAGCAAGTATAACAACCCTAAGAATCGAAGGAAGCCCAAATTTTAGTTGGGAGTCGGGTAATATGCATGGCTATAAAAAATCAAAAAACAAAGATAAAAATTATGAGAAATTTGAAAAAATAAGTTGATGCAAATACAAGACAAGCAACTAACCGATAAGCATCTGTACCTTTTACCTTTGAATAAAGAGATTACGAGTTTGGGTTTAGAACTCATTCAAACTAGTTGGAAAACTCTAAAAAAAATTGATGCAAATATAAAATAAACTATCCCAAAATCGAGATTGCAGCAGTTAACCTTAACCAAAAACAATGCATAAATCTCTTCCGAACATTTCACCATTGGATGAATTGTTAAATTGCTCTTCAAATCTAGCAAAATCTAACCTTTGATGCACGAATATTTTTAAAAATATCATTTTCGCTGTCACGTTGTATTGGACGTACGCTTGTGTCCGGCACTCCTCACATGAAAATTTTTTAAAAAAATCCATGGCATGTCTGTGTCACCGTGTCCGTATATATCCGTGCATCATAAAACCTAACCACCTTCTGAAATAATAATGCTCATTACAGATCTTTGCAAATCTAAGTTGACAAAATTAAAGCAGCTGAAATTCTTGATTATGTTCAAGAAAATATGATCTCGTGGCATTGCAAGAATTTTGCAAAACAAATTGTGGGGGGAGTTAGATTCTAAAGTGGGATTGGATTGGATTGGATAAGTTCTTATCCTATTTTCTAAGTTTTGAGGATCCCACAACAGAAACCCTAGGAAGAATAAAGTACTACATGCAACTGATGATATATATGTAACTTGATAAATATTCATCATACTAGCTCGTCCATATATATATATATACATTGACATTACAGAAAGTATATAACTAGTTGAGCCAAAAAAGATTGTTCCCCTAACAATATGGAGAATATATATCTCTTCATGTGTCAAGAACACAGGCAATGTGCGCAGATAGATTCTTCTACTTATTTATTTACAGATTTTAATTTGGTGTCCCCATTTATAGCAGTAACATATGCATGCCCTTAAGGCTTAATCAATGCAGCTCCATCCATTTGCAGAATTAAAGTTGTTGAGGAATATATCCCAATCTTGCTGCCTCTTCGACACCTGCAAATATTACAAACTTTTTATCATTTTTTCTCAGCCTATCAGAATCACTTAATTAAACACATCTCATTCCAAAGATCATATATATCTGGATTCAAGTATATATGAATATTGCTGTTTGTTGTTGATCTTGAAATTAGGTGAAATTACAAATTAATTCTTTTGATTAAAAGGTCGTATATATTATCCTCGTCGTAATGACATCTGCACTTCGCACGCATAGTATTAATTTTCAAGTAGGGAATAGGGATAGAACCAGAATTTTGTTCGTGAGCCCGTAACCATATGTTAAACATTTATTACAAATATCGATAATTTATATAAAAGTCACCCTAATTTATTTAAAAAAAAATAAAAAGAAATAGAATCATTAGGATTGTACGGAAATCGATTATAGAAAGAGATAGATACTATATGTGTGTTGTCAACTAGTTTGAAGAAACTAAGGTCATTTTCGAGATCATGCATGGGCGGGGGCGGGGCTACTTACTATATATCTCTTCTTTTATCCAAACAAATAATATCTCTAAATGGGAACTTCAAGATTCTCATTATAATTTCTTTTCCTTTTCAAGATAATCTAACAAACATTGGCTTTAAAATATAAAAAATTAAAAATAAATTGCCCGTTGCCTTCTATAAATAACAACGTTGCTAAACCACATTTCTCAACAAACACAAAAGATTAAACAAATTACATACTTATATTTCAATCCTTATAATCAATTAATCATCATCTTCATCATCCTCGACCACCATCAATGGATAGAGTAAGAGAGTTAGCATCAAAAAAAGCAGCTGTGATCTTCACAAAGAGCTCCTGCTGCATGTGCCATAGCATCAAGCAACTCTTCTACGACCTCGGGGCTAGCCCCGCGGTCCACGAGCTCGATCAAGACTCGACCGGGAAGGAAATGGAGCGGGCCCTCAAAGGGCTCGGGTGCAACCCTTCCGTCCCGGCAGTCTTCATCGGCGGCGAATATGTCGGTTCGGCTAGGGATGTCATCTCCTTGCACGTTGATGGATCACTAAAGCAGAAGCTGATTAGTGCTAAAGCTATTTGGTTCTAGCTTCCCAAAAGTGATTTTGTATTTATAGTAGTAGTACTTATGGTTATGCATGTAAGCTGTAATTTGTCACAAGCTATAATTTTGCTCATTTGAAGCCTTTTTGTAAGTTGTAATTATGAAGGGCTTAATTTGGTTTAAGTCTACTCTTGGTAACTTTTGCTCCTATTGAAATGAAAAGAAGAAAAACCCTTCACTTGATCAAATGGGATTGTTTGAAAGTTTCTCATTTTGCCTTCTAATCTTTGGTTTTTAATACAAACTTTTAACATCTTAGCTAAGATTCTTTCATGTTTATAGTAATGTGTTAAATGTTATACTGAAATCTCATTAGGGAGCACACTCGTCCGGAGTTGGATTCGAGCAGAATCAAGTTCGAGCTTTTTGTCGAGCTGAATCCATTTGTTTACTGACCCTAAATCTTACTTTTCAATCAAACAAGTTAAACTTGTAATTTACTTAAACTTTTGAATGTGAAGTATAAGGTGGTAGCTCAAGAATATTAGAAAATCTCACTTATTTTTGTAAATTCACAGCAGTTTTTAAGTACTATTTGTTACAAAAATAGGACATGATCAAGATTTGATCATCGGAATTCCATAATCCGACCCGATACTATTCGAATTTGGTTGGGACAGATCCAAGTCCTATGGGCTAGAAAGCACGGACACGGCAAAAAAAGTGTCCGTGCAGTGTCCGATACGTGTCAGACATGGACACGGTTGAAACGTGTCCGAAATAAAAAAAGAAAAAATTTAAAAAATAGGACACGGTGTCGGATACGGAGGGATGAAGTGTCCGATACGGATTGGACACGGCGGGACAAATTTTATAATTATATAAAGTTTTTTATGCCTTTTTTAATATTTTTACAATTTTTTTGGGAGAAAACTGAAATAACAAAACTTATTTGAATTTTTAATATTATATACTTTTATAAATATTTTATTTTATATAGATTATACTTATAAAATATTTTTATTTATATATAAAATATATTTATTTATATAGAATATAACAGTATCGGAATCGTATCGTGTCCTAAAATTTTGAAAAAATCCGTGTCGCCATGTCCATGTCATGTCACCATATCCGTATCCGTGCAACATAGCCAATGGGAGTATGGGACTTGGATTTGGATTTGGTAGTCTATTTCCAAGTCGGATATGGGTCCGGAGCAGTCAAATCCGACCCGTCTACAACCCTAGATCAAATTTTCTTGGAATATGCATTTGGGCATCAAACTTGATCCAATATAGCAAGTTTTGAAGATTACGAGAGTTTGATCCCAAATGATTATGGGCCTTTTATTATTGTCATAACACTATACACCGTTTTGGGCCTCCATTTGGCAAAAGTATTTGCAGAGACCATAGAGAATTGTTCTATATTTCGTTTATTTGGATTGGAATTCGGTTCAATCATTAATTCCTAAAGTTTTCACTATTTTACGGTAATTATGTTCCAAAAAAACTTGAACATGAGGCTTCAGATTTTTAACATCGAGAATGCTTTGTTGAAATGGGCTTGAATAAATTAGTTAGGCTTGTTCACTTTCTAAAAACTAATGATTATAAATTAATATCTATTTTATGTATTTTCATTACTGATCAACTAATTAGAAGTCCACGTCGGAATTCGTATGTTTTGTTTATCATATTCCTAATTATAAAACAAACACCCCTTAGATGTCCAATTAAAAACAGATATGAGCCCTAGAATAGTGCCAATAGATGGGCCCAACCCATTAAGTAGGCTTTAGGTTATGTCCGGCCCAAGTACCCAAGTAAGTGTATACATTAATATTTAAAGGAAAAAAAAAATCACAAAGTGATGTAAGTTAGTAACTTAGCGGTTCGACCCTATGTTAACTTATAAAATGTTTTGTGCTCAAGTATTCATGAATGCACCTATTATTAGTAGGGAGATTTTTACAGTTAAATGGCCCGATTCCATATGTTTTAAAGGATAAGATCACATAACTAAGGAAATTTTTTTGATGGACTCAAATTCGTAATTTTCTCCTTCCTTATCTTTCCCTTATAATTAGATATTTTCTGTTAGGAAAACTATTAGTTAGGGATTTGCGTATATCCTATTGTTGACTTATCGTGTGTTAGACGGACTCTTCTTGTATATATTTTGTAACCCTATTGTTTGTTTTCTGTATTACAATATTACAGTCAACCAGAAAAGATTCCCCAAACACGATGTTTTCCTCTCTATTTAACATGGTACCAGAGCGGGTGAAGATCCGTTAAAACGGATCCGAAACCTTGCTCATCACGTACTGTACCCTTTCCCGGCCATGGCCGAACACAGCAGTGCCAGCACCTGCAAGGAATTGCAGCAGCCCATTGATTCTTTGGCCACACCGTTAGCAAGTATTCTCCAAACCCTACAACCCCAAACAGAGATTAATAAAACAAAAATACCTCATAATTTATCAATCAACATAAAGTTGAATCAATTCAACTATTTACTATGGTCCCGATTGATGAGAATGGCAATCGGGGGAAGAGGGAAATTGAGCCATATCATCGGGACCCCACCACCGTCAACACCTGATAATCTGAACTACCATTGATGGGAACAGACTGACCTCATCGTGTGTTCATGGATTTTAGACAATATGGAACCAGAACTGATCAGTAACTATGCCGAATACCCGTCGACGAAGGATCTTTGGGAAGGATTAGAGAGCACGTATGGCCAAAGCGGAGATGGGCTCCAAATCTATGACCTTACGGTTAAAGCGAACAGTATGAAACAAGGATCCGATATGATTGAATAGTACTATAGCAATTTGCAGAGGCTGTGGTATGAGATTGAAGTCCGACAATCGAATCCGATAGTCCACGGAGGGGACATCGGAACTTTCAATCGACTTAGGTCCGAGACTCGCCTCTTTCAAGTCCTCGTTGACGTGAATGATACCTATGACCCCGACCGGCTAGAACTCTTGAAGGAGACGCCATTGCCGATGGCCGAAAAAGCTTATGCGGCCATCCGACGGAAAGCAACATGGCGAGAAATCCTCAATGGCGAATCCCGGACATCATCATCGGCGGTGGGTATCGAGACTGGTCTCGTTACTCAAAGCCAAGGACAGAGGGGTTTTACAGCTACAACGGGATATCAAGGGAAAGCTAAACCCAGATCTAGATGAGAACCATCGCGTCGGGCAACGATGCTGCCACGGTGAAGCTACAACACACAAAAACCGCCGATGAAGTGCGGTTATTGCTAAAGGCTTGGATACAAGAAAGAGGAATGTTACAAGGTAATCGGTTCCCGGAGGGCTGGCGCAGCAAGAAAGGTAACCATCGGCGCCGGGGAAGATGAACCAGTGGCCGAATCAGTGACGGAAACTCATAAGGAAACCGGCCATCCAAAGAAGGAAGGTGAAAATCCCACAGGAGTCGCAACTGCACATTTCAACAAAGGGGGTGAGAAATCCAATTTAGGTATCTTGGATTATAATGCTAAATTCCAGATTTATCCCTCAGTTTTTAATTGTGATAATTTCTCAAGCATTATTGGACCGTGTGCCTCAGATGTGAATTGTGATAATTCACAAAGTCTTGTTGGACCATGTGCCTCAGATTTGAATTGTGATGATTCCCAAAGTCTTGTTGGACCGTGTGCTTTAAATAATATATCAAAGTGCTTTGCTTCAAAGTATGATAATGAGACAGGTGTGCTTAATACTGCGGGGAAAGAAAAAGAGTCTCACTGGGTTTTTGATTGCGGGGCCACCGACACCATGACATATGATCGGACAGATTTTGTTGACACCTCTATCCCTAAGAAAGCAACTATTTAGAATGCAATCGGCGATTTTTTCCCAGTTCAAGGGGCAGGGAAAATTGTTATATCTCCCACTTTAAATTTGAACAATTATCTTTATGTACCTGACTTGTCCTGTAAATTACTGTCTATAAGTCATGTAACTAAAGAGTTAAACTGTATTGTGTTGATGTATCCTACTTTCTGTCTGTTATAGGATATTCAGTCGGGGAGAATGATTGGTCGTGGTACTGAAAGTGGGGGTTTGCTCTTTTTCGATAAGGTGGCTCAACAAGGAACTGCATCGCTTGCTCACGGGATAGTGGAACGTCAAAGATGGTTGTGGCACCGACGTTTGGGACACCCATCGCCAGGGTATCTTCAATTACTATTCCTTAAGTTTTTTCAGAATAGTAATAGGTTCTCGTGTGAGACTTGTATGGTTTCTAAAAGTCACAAACAACATTTTGTATTGTCGGATTCTAGAACTAAAATTGTTTTTTCGTTGGTTCATTCCGATGTGTGGGGTTCAACCCCGGTTACGGGTAATTGCAATCCTAGTCATGGTTTTAAGTATTTCGTGTTGTTTGTTGATGACTGCTCTAGGATGACGTGGATTTATTTTCTTAAGCATAAATTTGATGTACCCTCTAAATTTGTGGAGTTCTTTAATTGCAATCCTAGTCATGGTTTTGTACTTTATCGATAAGGTGGCTCAACAAGGAACTGCATCGCTTGCTCATGGGACAGTGGAACGCCAGAGGTGGTTGTGGCACCGACGTTTGGGAAACCCATCGCCAGGGTATCTTCAGTTACTATTCCTTAAGTTTTTTTAGAATAGTGATAGGTTCTCGTGTGAGACTTGTATGGTTTCTAAATGTCACAGACAACATTTTGTATTGTTGGATTCTAGAACTAAAACTGTTTTTTGTTGGTTCATTCCGATGTGTGGGGTTCAACCCCGGTTACGGGTAATTGCAATCCTAGTCATGGTTTTAAGTATTTCGTTTTGTTTGTTGATGACTGCTCTAGGATGATGTGGATTTATTTTCTTAAGCATAAATCTGATGTACCCTCTAAATTTGTAGAGTTCTTTAACATGGTTCGTACCTAATTTAAAACCCACATTCAAGTTTTTTTATCTAATAATATTGGGGGGGGGGGGGGGGGAGGAGAAGTATGTCAACTCGTCTCTCAAATAGTTTTACAAGGAAAATGGGCTTATAAATCAGACGTCGTGTCCAAATACCCCTCAACAAAATGGGATGGCAGAAAGAAAAAACCGTTAACTTCTTGAGATGTCTTGTGCCATGTTGCTACGTCAGTATATTTTGTGAACCGTCTCTCTACTAAAGCCCTAAACTTTGTCACCCCACTTAAACATTTTAGTACTCAGGTTAGTGTACCGTCCACATTAACCTTACCTCCTTGGGTCTTTGGTAGCTCTGTGTTTATTCACATTCCTAAGTTTGATCGAACCAAACTTGATCTATGTGCTCTGAAATGTGTCTTTGTGGGGTATGTGGTTAACCAGAAGGGTTATAGGTGTTATCATCCTCCCACTCATCTGTTGGGAATAGTGCCCTTAAAGCTGCTTTTTGGCTTTACTATTTCCTTGTAATATCACAAACAGTCTTTGAATAATAAACGAGATGATTTTATTCATAGGCATTCACTTCTTTATGTGCTTATTTATGTCTGTTTGGGTTGACTGTGTTTTTGCATGTATTGAACTCCCCTAATTCGGCGAGGCCGTTAAGAACTTTGTTATTATGGGAACAACACATGAAACAAGTTATTAACTCCATAGGCGAGGATTAGAAACTTCTCCAAGTCGAGAGTCCGACAGACAGCGAGAGTGTCGACCTTGACTCTGCTGAGAATTGCTTATGTGATTATGTCCTTTTGAAGGATCACTCAGTTTCATGGAGTGATAAGTGCATACGATGATACGTTCATAATACATGAGGGTGATTGTTACTAGAACTTCATCACTGAGATGTCCTGCGTGAGAACATTCCTAAATGGGAAAGGAAGTTTCTTGAAACTTTCAGATTAGGAAATATCTCACAGGTCAATGACGTGATTCATTAATCTTTAGACTTGAGATTCTGTAATGTCTCATATGAGCTAACTCTATAATCTTTGAAATAGGCTCAAAAGGGTGTCGCCATATAGACACCTGAACCACGGCCTATGTTGGGATTACACAAATGACATATGTAGAATTAGTAGAATCTACAAAAGACCTGCACTTTTTGCAAGAACAAGAATGATCTCTTACTGATTGAGTTGTTCGTAGTCCATTAAACTTAAACCCTTGGCCAAGGTGCATAAAAGATCAAGACATCAAGAAAATGGGGTTTTCTTGGATTGAGGTCTAAATGTATATGAAACGAACTTAACTTTAAAGATCAAGAATATTTAGGCTCTAAGAATATTCCCATGCCCTAGTTCTTGATTGAGAGATGGAGTTGTAGGAGGATCGTATTTCACTGTATGTTATTGACTGAAAGGTTCTTCGATTTATTTCGTTATTCTGCTAGGGGTCACACACCCATTGCTAGATTATGGTAGTGTGATCTGTGAAGTGATTAATTAATTAGTGAATTAATTAATTGCTATCACTGCTAATCGAATAATGAACCTAAAGGGTCATACACAAATTCCAGGACACGAGGGTTATGGTAGGATGTTAATATGATTAACGAAGGATCAAATTATTGATCGAATTGGAGAGAGTAACACGTGGGTATTGCCACGTGTCAAAAGCACATGACTGCCACATGTCACACGTAGCCATTGCGTGGGTGCCACGTGTCATGCACACGTGGCACGTACGCGTCTCCAAGCGTGTAATTTTATTACACGCGAATTCTTTTCTAGAATTAATTAATTAAATTGTAATTAATTAATTTAAGTCTTTTAATTAATTTTGAATTAATTATTAAGATTTTATTTCTCAAGCTTAACCCAATAAATAATTAATTGAGAATTAAATTATTTATTGAATCTTGACTTTTAGCTTTAGGAAAGTTGAAAAGTCCAACTTCCTATTGTAGAAGAGAGAAAGTTGATTCTTGCAAAACTTGTAGAACAAGTTGGGAACTTATTTTCTCCAATTAAATTAATAATTAAATTAGTTAATTAGTGAGCAAGAAAACAAAGCCCATTAGGTTTTAGAAACCCTAAGGGCTCGATCCACACTTGTATAAATACAAGGGGTGGTGCTTCTCTTATTCTTTAGACTAACACTCACAAAGTGTTAAGTTTTTGAGAAAAATAAAAGAAAAGTTCTCAAAGCAAAACCCTAGCCATTAACACAAGTTATAGAACTAGCATTCTCATTTGCTTGATCGTGTTCTAGGACTGGTATGGATACGCTTTGGAGGATCGCTGCTTTGGGATCTATCGAGAACCGTTCGAGGGACTATCCGCTTGAAGGGTGTTCCGTAGGCAGTACTGACATCACTAGAAAGCTTCAATTTACGTAAGTTTCTAAACACCCTGTGATACGATACGAGAATTGCAAGTCCACGATCAATCTTTTGGAAAAATTTTATGTTTCCGCTGTGCTTACTCTTCTAGTTTTCCAAGATTATCATCTTTACACAACCATGGATTGTGACTTTCTTGAGACAAAATATTACTTTTCCCAACCCAGTGCTCAGGAGGAGAGTAGTCAGTCGCAACAACAGGATCAACTGGGTTGGGTGTCACACCCCTGGCCAGACATAGTCCCAACAGAGTAAGTAGGTGGGACCATCGAGCCTATCTCTCCCTCAATACAACCTCTCACACACTCTCATCATCCTGACCCAATCACTTCAACCGATAATCTTGAGGTATGTAATAGTGATTCTGTCAGTTTTCTTAGTACTATTCCTGTTGTTGAGTCTAACAATGCAGAAAGTGAGGAAGCTCAGGGGGAGAACAAGATACTGCCACAGAGACAGATATACATTTAGGAAAGCAGATATGTGCTGCCTCCCCGGGCGAATAGAGAAGTGCCTCCAAAGAGATATGAGCCTGAACTTGGGAACAGAATCTCGAGATATCCTATAGCAGATCTGGCTAAAAGGAATCTCTCACCACAAGCCAGAGCATATGCCACCTCAGTTTACTCAACACCAGTACCGAGTAGAGTGGATGAAGCATTAAAGGATGCAAATGGGCCCGAGCTATGGAAGATGAAATGGAGGCCCTCGAAAAAAATGGTGCTTGGGAAAAATGTAGGCTTTCCAATGGGAAAAGAATGGTGGGATGTCGATGGGTATTCACGGTTAAGCACAGAGTAGATGGAAGTGTGGAAAGGTATAAGGCCAGACTAGTGGCTAAAGGGTACACACAGACGTATATGATTGATTATTCAGAAACGTTCTCCCCAATGGCAAAGATTGATACAATTAGAGTCTTGTTCTCTATAGTTGCGAACCAGGATTGGCCATTACACCAATTTGACGTAAAGAATGCATTTCTGCACGGTGATCTGGGAGAAGAAGTCTATATGGAGCCCCCTCTAGGTTTCTCGAAAAAATACGATAAAGGAGAAGTGTGCAGGTTGAGGAAAACACTATATGGCTTGAAGCAATCTCCTCGAGCTTGGTTCGGAAGGTTCACTGTAGAGGAGAGATGGGAAAGTGACTAGTCTCATAATATACGTGGATGACATGATAATCACGAGAGATGACTCAGAGGAAATATCCCGACTTCAGAAAAATCTATTTCAGGAATTCAAAATGAAGGATTTAGGGGAACTTAAGTATTTTCTAGGAATAGAAGTGTTGAGATCCAGATAGGGTATCTTTATCTCTCAACGGAAATTTATCCTAGATCTTTTTGCTGAGATTGGGCTACTCGAGTGTAAACCAGCTCACACTCAAATAGTTGTTAATCATGGGTTGCATGTTGAGAATGAGCAGAGGAGGCTGATAAGGGTCAGTATCAGCGTTTAGTTGGGAAACTAATCTATCTTTCCCACACTCTACCGGATGTAGCATATGTAGTAGGGGTTCTCAGTCAATTCATGAACCGACTTTAGAAAGAACACATGGATGCAGCACTCAGAGTATGTCGCTACTTGAAAGGGTATTCCGGAAGAGGTGTCTTATTTCAGAAATATGGACACTTAGATATTGAAGCATATACTGATGCAGATTGGGCAGGAAATCCGGTTGATATGAGGTCAATTTCTGGGTACTTTACGTTAGTTGGAGGAAACTTGGTGACTTGGAGAAGCAAGAAGCAGACGGTGGTAGTTCTTTCGAGTGCAGAAGCTGAGTTTCGGGGCATTGCACGTAGAGTAACTGAAGTTCTATGGCTAAGGAAGTTACTCGAAGAAATTGGTTTCACCATGGAAGGAGCGTGCAAGTTAAAATATGACAACCGGGCTGCTATTAGTATATCAGAAAACCAGGTACAACATGATCGTACAAAGCACGTGGAGGTGGACGACATTTTATTAAAGAGAAGCTGGAGGAACGAGTCATTGACATTCCATCTGTACGGTCTGAGGACCAGTTAGCAAATATCTTGACGAAGGTTGTAAATGGAAGGATTTTTGGTGAAGTTTTGAGCAAGTTGAGCATCGTCGATTCGATACTCGAGTTGAGAGGGAGTGTTAGGAAAGCTATTAGTTAGGGATTTGTGTATATCCTATTGTTGACTTACCATGTGTTAGACGGACTCTTCTTGTATATATTTTGTAACCCTATTGTATGTTTTCTGTATTACAATATTACAGTCAATAAGAAAAGATTTCCCTAAACACGATGTTTTCCTCATTTAACATTTTCCTCTCTTGTATATGTAGCCCTAATCTCTAATGTATTTGTGTTGTATCTTGTTTATTGTAATAATCAATGAATATACAATTTGTTTGGTTCCATATGTGAATTTACAGTATGAACTTAAATAGATGAGTTATCCTTCGGGAACATCCACAAAATTAAAACAATATAGAGAAAATTAGTATGGCCCGATGCAAGATGATAAGCATACAATTCCACAAAAGAAGATAGTAAGAGAGGAAAACTGGAAAGAGTTCCTATCGAAATGCAATATATTTATGAAAGTATATAATATATCGTCGAATAAAAGTATAGTTTGGTCCCTTTTTTTTTAAAACAAAAAGAAAGTATAGTCTGGTCCTTATTAAATTTAACAAGCCATTGTCCCCACAAAAATTCCCACGTCCAAGAACTTGGGAACTACTTTTATATATATTGCCACTCCAAAATCAATAACATATACGTATATTTCAATCCTATATGTCTTCTATATTATCTTATAACTTATTAATTGTGAACAAATAAATTATATTCATACAAGCAGTGACATAGGTCAAAGATGCTAATTTCTTCTTCTTCCAAAATATCTCTTATATATACTATTCACTATTGATGAATGATGGCCGAGTTAATCCATTATTTCTCACTCTCTTTAATTTTTAAATTATATTTAGTAGGTGATATATATGCGTTAGCTATAAAGAAATAACTCCTATACCAACAGGGGTTGACCAAGTGGTCTCAGGGTTCTTTCTCAAAGACAATGATTCGGATTCGAATCCTTCTGGTCACTTGGGGTGTGTGTGTTTAAAATAAAATAAAATAAAATAACTCCTACAACTTTGGAGTTCTATCTCCGTCACCCAACACAACAATGTTCTTCTGATAAAATGATATTTATGTGTGATTCTATTCCAAATCTAATTCAGTCGAACTCATCCAACTATAATGATGTAGTATAATTCGTTACTCTTCCTAAATTTTTTAATAATGAAACGACAAATATAAACATTCGACTCTTCGTTATACCAATTTGGTTTGAAATGCTAGAATTAGTAGGAGCATATATAAATGATAAATAGTTAGTGAATATATATTGAAAGATTTGGCTATCAAGTTGGTGGGGGCAAGGGCAAGATTCACCACCGAAAGCCCTAAAAATGTTATTCGTGATCTTTCTTCCATGGACGCAGAATATATTTCTTTCGCAAAAAGGGTGAACATTAATTTACAGGAATCTCCACCATGAAATTGACTAAAACAGTATCTCGAGGTAATTCTAACCACAGTTTGATTCTCCAAACCGACATATATAATGAAGGAATAAATGTAATTTGGTTCGACCAAATCAGTATAACAAAGAGAATGAATATATTACACTTGTTATTTAGTTAATTGAGATCTTGTCGAGTCGAGTCTGAGCTAAAATTTCTCCAACGTGCGATACTTTTTCATCCTTTAAATTTTCTTATTTAATTCCATCTCCTCATAATAATGATAAAAAACGTCTGCATGCATGCACGGCCAATATGCACACCACTTATCTTCTCTTCTCTTTTTTTCCCTTTAATTTTCTTTTTTCTTTTTTAATGAAGAAATTATTAATTAAATTGTTGCGAGTACTTTCTTGATTTGATTATTTTTTAAAAATTAATTTACATATATTTACATTGATTTATTATGTATTTCTAATAACCAAAATCAAATTTCTGCATATGTGTATTAGCCCGTCAAAATTGTTCCCATTCTCAGAGAATTTATTCAAAGTTGTTGATGTTCAACTTGTGTGAACAAGAACATTTAGTATCTTTTCTTGAAAATTTTGTTGCAAAAAAGTGCCTTTTTAGCTGGTTTTTGGCATCCAAGTAGTGTAAAGCTCACTCCCTTTTGAATGTTCTTGTTTGGCTGAAGTCAGTCCACTCTTTTTTCTGTATAAATAGAGCTCAAACACCAGCTCAAATTCATCCCAGCACGATATACAAGTTGTTTGTTCTTTATTCGACAAACAACGTATAATTTTAGTCGAGCACACTCTTCCAAATCTAAAACGGAAATGGAGAGAATCGTGAAACTTATTTCAGAGAACGGGGTCGTGATTTTCAGCAAGAGTACATGTTGCATGTGCTACGCAGTGCAGGTGCTGTTCCGGGATCTCGGGACGAACCCGTTGGTCCACGAACTGGACCAGGACCCACAGGGAAAGGAAATCGAGAAGGGTTTGGTGAGGATGGGCTGTAACAGCCCCGTCCCGGCTGTGTTCGTCGGCGGGAAGCTCGTCGGGTCGACCAATGAGGTGATGTCACTCCACCTCAGTGGCTCCCTCATTCCCCTACTCAGGCCATATCGGGCTCTGACTTGAGTTATTAGCAATCCATGCAGGTTGGAGATACTAAACATACATGAAATGTTTAGTGTAATTTATGAAATTATAACTAGGGTTGTTCTCAAAATTTGGTCTTTTTACTATGGAATGTAGCTCGATGGCGAATAAGATTTGCTCTTCTTAGTGAGGGCTAAATTAGGATAAGTGGTTAATTAATGTAGTTATATATATGTATTGTACGGTTGTAATCTTTAGCAGTTCGATTTTATTTTAGCTTAAAGGGCGTGTTTAGCTAATTATTTAATTAGCTATTTGTCGAGCAATGTAAGAACGTGTTTACTTTAGTGCTTATTTGAATTTTTCAATGTAATTTTCTATTATATTTTGTTTGTGCCGTCAGCACGTGATTCGTACATGATTTTGTTATGGGCAGAATCCATATAAATATAAAGTCGACTCTAAAAATAAGCTCCAAAAATATCTAAGTATTTAACCTAGTATGATAATAGTATTAGTTAAATGTTTCGTAATAGTATTATTCGGTCTCTTCAAACATATATAATGCTATATGTTTCTACCAAAAAAAAATAAAAAAAAATGTAGGGAAAATTGCAAAATTGGTATACCATCTCCTTCAATTTAGCCGTTCTGGTACACTAACTTTTCCGCTAGCAAAAAACCCTACAACTTATTAAACAATGCAAATTAGTGCACTTTTTACCCGAATAAGCCAAAATCCTCCGGAAATCCGACCCATTTGTACAGCGTCCACCAAGAAATGGGTCGGACTTCCTGCGGGTTTTGGCTTATTCGGGTAAAAAGTGCACTAATTTGCTTATTCTAGATAGTTGTGGGGTTTTTTTGTTGCCGGAAAAGTTAGTGTACCAGAACGGCTAAATTGAAGGAGATGGTATACCAATTTTGCAATTTTCCCAAAAAAAGTATATATATATAAATCATATGGGGAAATTACATCCAACTACCCTGAGGTTTGCCCTAATTACGAATCAGACCCTCTTTTTTCATTTATTACATATCAACCCCTAAAAACACTGTTTCAATTACATTTTAACCCCTAAAGAGGGACTGATTTGTAATTGAAACAGTGTTTTTAGGGGTTGATATGTAATAAATGAAAAAAGAGGGACTGATTCGTAATTAGGGCAAACCTCAGGGTAGTTGGATGTAATTTTCCCTAAATCATATTCATATGCAATTTGGACAATTGTTTAAATACATATAGACATATAGCATTATATATATATATATATGAATATGATATTGTATACTAAGAATAATTTAATAATATATAATCGAAAACTACTCATTATAATAAAAGATAATTATTTTTTTTAATTTCAATATAATTCATAGTAAATAACTTTATTTTCTACATCGGCTTCGATTATTTTTCAGTAAGATCTACTGTTATATGATCATATGCATATATATATATATATATATATATATATTGATGAAATAAATACTAAGTATTTCCTCTAGAATAGATAAATACCATCAAATTTTCATGTTTAATTCCTCATCGGAATAGGTCTGAAACATTATGCTGGAGAGGAATTCGATTTTGAAATACATGACCCAAGGTGTAGGGACGCAAAAATGAGTTAACTGCACCTAACCCCCTGTGTTAGTTTCAATTTGTAGAAAAAACCTCAAGTTATGAAAATTAGCTAGAAAAACTCTGCGTTATTTTAAATTTTGCACACCGCCCCTCGAACTCATTTGGTCAAATGTAAAATGTGATAAACCTAAAATACCACTTCAGTACGTTCAAAGTACATTGTGATTATCCATTTCCTCTTTTCAAAACGCAATTATCTGAGGAGGAAGAAATTGGTGGGAAAATTCCCTCCTTTGCTGAAACCACAAAACCCTTGTTGAGATTCCATGAATCCCTTCGCCATTGACATCTTCGCATCTTAATCTAGTTACATTGCACATCTGGGCACAAGAATTGGGCGAATCTACCGTTATCAGTGCGTGAAAGCTTCATTGCAAGGTATGTGGCATGAGCGTGAGTGGGTGGCTGCCTTTTTTCTCGTGATGGTCATGAGGCAGACATTGAAGATGCAACTGAGTATGAAAATCTCAGTGACTTGGAACCTTGTCCTGAGATGGAGGAGGAGTTCAAACAAGCTAGAATGAACCATACATCAGGTCAACTATAGTTACTTATTTTCAATTGTTAAAACTAATTTTATCTTCCTAATTGTTTTATTGTTTCTGTACTACCATGCACGTTTTATTGTTAAATTCATTTTGTTTACTACATATTGTTAACTGTGTTGTTGCTGTTATGTTACGTGATCCTGAAGAGTCACCTGGAGACAATGGGGATGGGGATTGAGAGGAATCTGATACTGAAGAGTCTCCTAGTGATGCAGATAACCAATCAGATGATCCATCTGACTGGTACAGTGATGTGGAATGCTCTCAAGAAGATGATATCTTCAATGAAATGGACAAGAGTAAGAAGGAGAAGAGGAAGAAGTTAAGTGAAATGAGGAAAAAAAGAATGGAGCAAAGGAGGAAAGCAAGGGTGGCAGATGTTGGGGAAGTGGTTGGAGAGCAAAGCAGAGATGAAGTTGAATGGTACAGTGATGTTGAAGGGGATGAAAATTTTGATGTCCCTCCTGAATCAGATCATGAGGGGCCAAAATTTGCAATGTTTAAATATGGTGACAGTATTGATGAACTCAAATTCCATGTTGGGCTGACATTTTCAGGAGTGAACAAGTACAAAAAAGTCCTCACAGACTAGAGCATTAGGAAGGGCTTTGAGCTTGACTTCAATAAGTGTGAGGAAGCCAGAGTTACAACATTGTGTAAATGAGATGGATGCGGTTGGAGAATTCATGCATCAGTTATGCAGGACTCTTCACAATACCAATTGAAAACCTTGAAGGGACAACATTGTTGTGTAAGAAAAAGCAAAAACTCAAGAGCAAATGCAGCTTACATTTCTAAAAGGATGGACGAGGTACTTAATTATGTGTGAATTACATCTACGTGTGAATTATATATGTGTTATATTTGACAGTTGTTAATGTATTTGTTTAACAGGTTGTGAGGGATCATCCAGACTTAAGGATTGGCATTTTCTATAATATTGCAAAGAGGATGGTTGGAGTTGAAATAACTTACTTTGTGGGGTTAAGGGCCAAGAAACTAGCACTGGAAAAGCTGAGAGGGGATGATGAGAAGCAGTTTGCCATCCTCTGGGATTACTGTGAAACTGTCAGGCAAAAGAACCTTGGAAGTACAATTATACTACACAGAACAGATGATCCAGACACTCCAAGATTTGATAGGCTATATTACAGCCTTGCTGCAATGAAGAATGGATTTTTAGATGGACATAGGCCCTTGATTGGTCTTGATGGATGTTTCGTCAAGACAATTTATGGAGGTCAGTTACTTGCAGCAGTTGGGAAGGATTGCAATGATAATCTCTGGCCCATTGCACTAGCCTATGTGAAAAGTGAAAACAACAACACTTGGAAGTGGTTTTTGCGTACTTTAGTAACTGATTTGGGTGGTGCCGAAGGAGGGAGATGGACCTTTATAAGTGATAGGCAAAAAGGTCTGTTGGATGCACCGAATGAGGTTGCTCCTGAGTGTGAGCACAGGTAATTAATGTTTATTCCAGCCTATTGTTAATTTTTGGTTAAAATCAGGTCTGTTTATAATATATTTAGTGATTATGACATTGTTTTTTTATTAGGTACTTTTTTCGTTGGAAAGGACAAAGGCTGAAAAATCTTTTCTGGCAAGTAGCATCTGCTGCCAACAAACCTGAGTTCAGGGATGCAATAGACTGTATCAAGAATGAAGATCCAAGGCATGATGATGGCCAGATGACAACCTATGATTGGCTAATTGCATTGCATCCTGATTGTTGGTCAAAGGCCTACTTCAGAAATAGCTGTAAGTCTGATGCGTTGGTAAACAATTTATGTGAGTCTTTTAATAACATGATTTTACCTGCAAGAGAAAAACCAGTGATAGACATGTTTGAGTGGATTAGGATTAGGGTCATGAAAAGGATTGTTGTGAAAAGATAAGGAATGTCTAGTTTTCAGGGTACTATATGTCCTAATATATTGAAAAAGGTTAACATGCAAGTAGAATTGGGAAGGAATTGCATTCCTCAATGGGCAGGTGATATGGAGTTCGAAATTCAAATGGATGGGGATCAATTTGTGGTGAAATTAAATGATAGGACCTGTACCTGTGGTCTTTTCCAATTGAATGGATATCTATGCTGCTCCTTGTATAACTTATATGAGGCAGCAAGTTGAAGATTACATCGACGCTTGCGACAAAAAACCTGCTTACATTGAGGCAAATAAGCATGTGGTGCATAGTGTTCTAGGAAAGAAACATTACATAAAAACTGGACACGCACCACTCAAAGGACCAGAATACAAACCCAAACCTGGAAGACCCAAAAAGGCAAGCAGAAAGGGAGCCGACGAAAGGAGACCACCAAGCACCCGTGTGGGACTAACACATACATGTAGTAGGTGCTTTGAACTTGGTCACAACGTCAAGAGTTGCACTAACACTCCTCATCCCAACTCAAGATTTTACACTGTAAGTATGTTACTTTAATATTTTCAATTGCACATTTTTGGATTAATTGATGATTTTGAATTTCAATTGCACAGGTTGGATTAACTGCCCTTGACACACGCCCTAGAAGGCCTACAATACACTTATCTATCCTCAAAACTTAAATTATTAATTTTGTATTCGAAATTAAACTAATACCTCGATTTTCGTAGGTACCAAGTGAGAGAGGAAGAAGAAGGGTATTCAACATAAGAAGAGAAGGGAATGCTGCTGCCCGGAGATCCAGAGCTACTGCAACTGCAGCTGCCAACAACCAAACTACTCAGGGCCAATCTTCCACGCCAAATCCAGCACCATCTGCAGCTAGGACAAATATACAGGCTCACACACCAACTACTACTGGATCTGCAGCAACACCCTCTGAGGCAGTTAGAACACCTAGGACTGAAGCTCCACCTCCTGAAACCGCTGGCCCGAGTGCACCCTGTCAAAGAAGAAGGCCATGGACGAAGAGACCAACCGAAGAAGAAGCGTTTCGGAACGTAAGAGACGTGCACAGAAGAGAAGAAACAATGTGCCCTGGCGACCATGACTATGAAGTTAGCCAGGTCTGGATCTGTAAAACAATGCCCTTTATTTTGTTATTTCTCTGCTTTAAACAATGTTTGTTGGAACCTTTCAATTGTGGTCCACTTTTTGATATGTGGGATGTGTAGCCCCACACTGACATTTATCTT
The DNA here is from genome assembly GCA_037501455.1 of Lantana camara. NCBI lineage: Eukaryota > Viridiplantae > Streptophyta > Magnoliopsida > Lamiales > Verbenaceae > Lantana > Lantana camara. The sequence continues at coordinate 135,789,627 of CM074855.1, forward strand.
TTGTTAATTGGGAAAGGGTTTTTTGTTGGTGAATACAGACATTAATGTTCACCTTTTCATGGCTAATACAGTATGTTAAATTTATTTTGTGATTCTTGTGGATGTATTGTTTTATACTGCTCAGTAAAATTGCCAATTTATGTTACAATCCGACAGGGTTTTTTTGGCAACAATTTAAAATCACAGGGTTTTTCTTGCATATTTATTAAAAGACAGGGTGTCTGACGCATAATAAAGGGAAAACAACTTTGACCAAACATCATCTTCTTCAATTTCATTCCAAAATGCAGTTCATACAACCTTGGGTGCAAATCCAGAAAATTCAATACAACTTCAAATAAACAGTACATGTTATTTTAACAAGTGAATAACCAACAACAAGAACAATCCCATACATATGGCCCATGGCAGAACTTCTTTCTTCTCATCAACCTTGAATGTGGACATACCAACCTCCAATGCCCCAGAAATGATGTGAGCTTCAGATTCATCCTCAAATTCGTTCATACCGTCGCAACGATTGTTGTTTCCTTCCACAATACGCTCCCATTTAGCTCGAATAGGGTTTGCCCAACTGAAATATGAGCATTTGGAAGAGGCACAAGAATAATACAAAAGCCCTTTGCTGGGTTTGTTCCAAGATTTAACAACCTTCAACGAAACCTTCATACCACAAAAACAGTTTGTCATTGGAGGGTATCGAATTTCGAACTCGGATTTCATCTTCTTAGACCCTCCCGCCGTGAAGCTTCTTGAGGCAAACAAAGTACGGGCATAAATGACTTTTCACTCCAAAAAACCTTTTCATACATGCAGTCAACGCGGGTGCGGACCACACAACGCGCTCAAGGTTTTTTTTGCAAACTTATTGAAAACACAGGGTTGTTTGAATGATATTCCATATGTCGGGGTCTTTTCTACTCTTTTCGGCTAACACGAGGTAGTTTCTTGCATTTTTCTCACGCAAAAATATAAGAAATCAGAGTAAAATGAGAAACGAGGGTTATTGTTCGTTGTTTTGTCCTTCTCACGTTGTAGGTTTTCCTTTCCCATCAAGATAACCGTCGACCAAGCATGTGCGTAGTAAAAACGTGCTTTTGTAGCTAACTAACGGGAGTTAGGTTCTGGGTTATGATTAGGGATGACAATGAGCCGAGCTGGCTCGCGAGCCCTACGAGACAACTCGGAAAAGGTTCATGCTCGAGTTCGTATCCAACGAGCCGAGCCAAGCCATGACTCGGTTCGTGATGGCCACGAGCCAAGCCCGAGCCATGAATTCTCTGTTCGTTGGTTCGCGAGCCATATTAAAAAAAAATAGATATATATATATATTGTAGGTATATATATATATATCCATAGTATATATACGTTTTATATCTTTATTTTTATCTAATATTACCTGTCAAAAGTATTAATTACTTTACTGAAACCCTAAAACATATGTTTTAGAATTGAGATCTCAAATCTGAGATAGACCAGCCGTCCCTCACCTACACTTTCAAATCTCAATCTCTCTCTCAACCCTCATCCTTACCCTCACCTCACATCCTCACCATCAAACTCTCTCAATCTCTTGCGCAGCAACCCAGCCGCTCACTCGCCGCCGCTGCACGCCGTCGCTGCCACCACGCCAACGGCCCAAGGCAATCGGCCCCACGTGCGATTTCCACCACAGCTGGGCGCTGCCCCACCACCGTACCCCTGTCGTCGGCGCAGTCCGCGTACACCACCACCACGCCGCCATCACCTTCGCACGCCACCACTCTTCTCCCACCGTCTCTGCTTGGAATCCAAAGATGTGTTCAATTCTTGGTTTCACCTATTTTTAACATTATGAATTTGTAAATGTTTGGAGAAATTATGATTTCAGTGGGGGGTTTTGGGCCATTTTTTGAACTTTATGAAGTTTGTTGTTATTGAATTCAGATCTAGGATTCAGGGGGAAAAAAAATTCAGATCTAGGAGGATTATGTTATCTTTTGGAACTGAAATTACACTGTGCAGCGCTGTATGGTTGTTTGGCCCCAAAAGGAAAACTGTGCAGAACCTCTGGCTCGCAAGCCGAGCCGAACCCTCGCGAGCTATGCATCGAGCCAAACCCGAGCCAGAATATCCTGGCTCGCTGGCTCACGAACCAGGTTCGAAACACATATATTTTGTGCGAGCCCGAGCCTGAACCCTAAAAAAACGTCAAGGCTCGGCTCGGCTCGGCTCGTTGCCATCCCTAGTTATGATGCGCGAATACGAACACGGTGATACAGACACGACACGACATAAATTTTTTCTTAAATTTTTCACGTGAGGGGTGTTGAATACGACACGATAAAATAATATTTTTAGAAGTATCAGTGCATCATAGTTCTGGGACTATATTTAAAGGAATTTTGAAAAAGTAAGACTAAAATTGAAATTCATAAAAAATTGGGTGCCAAATTGCCAGAATTCTTCCTGGTTGGGCTAAATACGCAATATACTCATATTATTGACTTATGGAAATAGATATCCGAGTTACCGAACATGTCATAGTTGAATTTATCATTTACAATCTCGCCGGTTGCCTGAAACTTCGACAACTTCTCTCCGGCAGTGTCATTTTCTTCGATATATTTCCGGTGACTCTTCAATCTTTTTTCACTGTTATGCAGCTGCCAATTTACTGAAAATGCAGCTGACACCCACGGATACAAACTTCGAGAAAGATTGGAACAGAAAATGAGAAACAAAGTAGGGAGAGAGAGATAAAGATAGAGAGAGAAATTTGGGAGGAATTAGAAATGCATATGCCAAAATTTGACCAACAAACCACAAAATCTCAGCTTATATAGTAGCAACAACAACGTAAGAACCATAATGACCAATAAGAAAGCTAATACATGTCTTAGGTTTAATCAAACAAAATTAGACAAAACATGTGACAATTTTAGCATAAGAAATAGCGAGTCTTCCTCAAAGCTTGGTCTCCTCCAAAACGGCACCATTCCACTTAAAGAAACGCTATAACATTTTAAAAAACGTAATCTGCTCCAGCATCTCTCTCCTTCTTTCACTTCCATGCACTGCAACAGTTGTTTCCTCAACCTTAAGCTGCATAACACTTCCTCCCCCTTAAGGCAAAGCTTGTCCCCAAGCTTCCACTTCAGGAAATTGTCCAATAATGGGATAAAAATCTTCCCAAGTTGCCTCAGAAATTGGAAAATGAGACCACTAGATCAAAAGTTGAGTCACCGCAGTGTTATTCCTCTTAACCATCCTTCTAGCCAACACTTTCACTTGTTTCAATATCACTTGAGCCTCTTCATCCATTGGTGGTAGTTGACTTGTGACCTTCTCTTCAGATCCCACTTTCTTCTTCAATAAAGATATGTGAAAAACTGGATGGATTCTTGCTTTAGGAGGAAGCTGCAATTTATAAGCCACTGCTCCCACCCTTTCTCAATGCTGAATGGACCAGCAAATTTTGGACTCAATTTCCACAACTTACTATTCCTTACTGAAAGTTTTCTGTACGGTTTTAGTTTCAGATAAACCTTGTCTCCTACCTTAAACTCCCTCTCAGATCTCTCCTTGTCTGTATTTTGCTCCATCCTGTTTTGAGCAACATACAAATGGTGTTTCAATTGTTGCTATATCTCTGTTCTTTGGTTAAGCAAACCTTCTAATCCCACAGAGGTAAGTTGATCAAAAGCCTTGACAGTCAGAAACGTAGGCTTGTAGCCATACAAGGCTTCAAAAGGAGTCATTAATAAAGATGTGTGATAATTGGTGTTGTACCAGACCTCTGTCATAGCTAACCATTTACTCCATTTCTTAGGATACAGCCCACACATACATCGAAGATAATTTTTCAAGCATTGATTCGCCCTCTCGGTTTGGCCATCAGTTTGAGGGTGATATGCAGTACTAAGGTGTTGTGTAACCCCCAAAGTTGCCAATAGCTCTTTCCACAATTGACTGGTGAATATTTTATCCCTGTCAGAAACAATGCTTTGAGGTAACCCATGCAATTTGTAGATCTCATCCAGGAAGATATGAGCCAAATTAGCTGCTGTAAAGGTATGAGTCAAAGCAATGAAGTGAGAGTATTTGGTAAACTGGTCTACCACCACCCATATAGTATCTTTACCTTCTGACTTGGAAATGGATATGTGTTGCCAGGCCTGATCAGGTTGGAAGTGGTTGCAACAATCCTGCCATCTTACTATTTTGATGTTTACTTAGTTGACAAATCTCACAACTTTTAACAACTTCCTTAATATCTTTCAAAGCATCTGGCCATAGGAATACTATCTTCAACATCTGGTAGGTCCCTTGAATCCCAGAGTGGCCCCCAAAACTTGATTCATGCATGCTGAGAATAATCTTTTTCTTTAAATCAGTAGCTTTCCCAACATAAATTCTGCCTTTGTACCTCATAATCCTTTTGAATATGTGTATAGAGATAGATTCATAGGAAACATGAGTAGCTCTGTGATGATACTTTGAGCATCTAGATCTTGTTCATAACTCAACTCAAGTTCCTGTACGGCTGTACCCATGTTGGCTGTAATACAGTAAGAGAACTGCAGCTAGCACCATCCTCCCCTTCCCTTCTTGATAATGCATCTGCTGCCTTATTCTCTAACCCCTTCTTATACTCAATAATGTAACTGAATCCAAGCAATTTAGTGAGATACTTGTGTTGTAATGGAGTTGAAATCTTCTGATCAATTAGATATTTAATGCTACTCTGATCTGTTTTAATGAAGCAGATAGCTCCTCCATTTCTCCACTGCTTGAATAACAACCAACAGCTCTTTTTCATACACTGATAGTGCTAGCATTCTTTGACAGAGAGCTTTGATAAGGTAAGCAATTGAGTGCTTCTCTTGTATAAGAACAACCCCTATCCCCTTATAACATGTATCAGTCTTTAGTACAAACCTTTTTGAGAAATCAGGTAAGGCTAGCACTGGTGCAGTTACCATGGCTTGTTTTAATTCTTCAAAGGCAAGATTAGCTTTCTCACTCCATTAGAATTGCCCCTTCTTAGTCAGATTTGTTAATGGCTTTGCAATTATGCCATAATGCCTTATGAACTTTCTATAGTAACCTATCAACCCCAGAAATCCCCTTAATTCCCTAACATTTCTTGGTACAGGCCAACTGAACATAGCCTGGATCTTGGATGATTCAGCTGAAACTCTCTTTTTACTGATGACATGTCCCAAATACTCAGTCTGTTCTTGCCCAAACATGTACTTAGAAGCCTTAGCATACAACTGATGTTTCTACAGAATTTTGAAATACAATCTCCAAGTGTGACTGATGTTCATTTAAGTTACAGCTGTAAATGAGGATATCATCAAAGAACACCAGAACAAATTTCCTCAGATACTCTTGGAATATGTGATTCATCAAAGCTTGGAATGTGGCCGGTGCATTTGTGAGCCCAAATGGCATCACCTTAAACTCATAGAGGCCAGTGCTTGTTACAAAAGCAGTTTTGAAGATGTCATATGATTTCACTCTAATTTGGTGATAACCAGCCTTAGATCAATTTTTGAAAAGATATAAGCTCCACCCAACTCATCTAACAAATCATCCACCAAAGGTATAGGGTAGCTATCCTTCACTATCAAAGCATTCAACTTCCTATAATCAACACATAATCTCCAATCCCCATCCTTCTTTTTGACTAACAATACTGGAGATGAAAAAGGGCTATTGCTAGGCTGAATTATCCCATTACTTAGCATTTCCTTGACTAACTTTTCTATTTCATATTTTTGCAAGTAAGGGTACCTGTAAGGATGTTGTTTCAGCTTATCAACTCCTTCCTTCAATGTGATCTGATGATCATGCTTTCTCTGTGGTGGCAAACCTTGGGGTTCCTTGAAGATTTCCCCATACTGAGTGAGTAAAGGCTGCAATTCAGGTATAGTTTCACATTCCACCCCTTCCCCAATAGCAGTGATCATACAAAAAAAATTGAGGGCAGATTTCCATTTCTTTTTAAGCATTTGCTGTAATTTTTTTCCTGAGATCATGCTTAAGGTGACTTCCTTTTGAGTTCCATGGAGAGTGATCTCCTTGTCTCCTCTCTTAAATTTGAGGGTCTGATTATCAAAGTTAAAAGTAACAGGCCTCAATTTCCTTAATAGATCCACTCCAATCACCATATCACATCCCCCCAACCTTAACAATCTGGTGCTAGTCCTGAAATGGTACCCTCCCATATCCCATTTGAAATCACTGCACTTACGGTCACAACACATCTTTTCCATATTGGCCACAGTGATTAACAAGGGATTGGTACACTCTATCTCACAGTTCACCTTCTTTGCTAATTCAGGATTCAGGTGTTGGGAATAGTACCCTGAAAATTCAATTTATTGAATTAATTAAACTGAATTTATAGTAAGTTATGAGTATTTCGCATATTAATAATTAATGACGTGTGATGGTGTTCTTATATAAAATGTGTTTCATAGGAAAAGATTTTGAATACAGAAATCACGTGTCATTAAAGTTCTAGTCGATAAGATAAGAATATGTTCTTATCAAAACTATAACGTGGTTATATAAGATGATTAGTCTTTCGTCATAGGGAATGGTGATTCCAATTATAACACGTTGATGATTTTCAATAGGATTGGAAACATCGAACTGGACCACTGAGATAATTCATTTTATACTGCTATCTAAAATGAATAAAATCTCAGGAAGCATTGTACTCTTAATCCTGATAATATTTCGGCTTTAGGCATGTAGTGTTAGTCACTGTAACATACTCGAAGTGAGGTATCGGTAACGGGTGGCCAAAATACTTTGTATGATTCGGTGACAACATGAAATGTGCTAAAGAGTCATATTGATCGAGGAATTTGTGGCCTTGTTGGAAGGTAAAAGATATCCTTGAAATAGATTTGCAAAAGTTCGAATTAAGACTTTGGCCAAAGCACTTCGCGTGATACGTCACCGAAGTTGTATGTTGAATATGTTTCACATACAGAGAATTTGAACTTAGGGCGAATCAATAAGTTTCAAATTAGAGATGAAAAATAAATGATAGAAGTTGCAATTTATTTTCATGGATATCTACACGGAAGAGTAAAATGCGAAATTATTCTAGATCGAGGAATTCGTGAATAATTTAATTAATTTTAGAGTGCAACAATATTTATTTAGTGGAATTAAATATTATTAAATGGTAATTAATTATTGTCATGAGATGATAATATATTAATTCGTTTGGATCTAAAATTAATTAGTCCTGCAGGTCCCCCTGCAAGCCCCAAAATTGAAAAACCCAAAGAGAAAATATTAAAAAGGAGAAAGAGAAATGAATTTTTCAAAGTGTTTGAAAATAGCCATGGGAAAAAATAAATCAAGTTCCAAAGAGTTGGAAATGCCCGGAATTTTATTTTGGAGAAAATAAAATTTAAAAATTTTAAAAAAAAAAATGGCCCACGTGGCAGTCCACGTGGCATGCCACGTCAGCAGGGTGGGCCCAGGTGGCGCTGATTGGGCGGCCTCGTGGCGAGCCATGCGTACGGCCGAGATTGAACCATGTCATCAAGTGCCAGCGGCCCAGATCGTGTTGACCGAGGCAGTCAACGGGTCGAGGAAACGGGTCAACGGGTCGGGTCAATGGGCAGGGTCGGTTCATAGTTTGACCGACCCGGACACGTGGACAAATAGGATTTCAACACGTGTCACTGTTCAAAACCCACATGAACGGACCGGTTCAGCCCTGAACCGGGTCTGGAAGACTGGACCGTCGGTCGGACCGCCAGACCGGGACACGTGGCATTCACTGGGTGATGCGCGTGTGAAACACGTGCCAATACACTGCTGCCATGTGTCATCGCGTGAGTTCACGGTAGAATGCTCTACCACGTGGCATGATCCGATTGGCTGAAGTGTACGGGGTTTATACGCGGGATGGTGAAATAACGATTTTACCCTTCATTTTATGTCCAAGATGACCATTTTACCCCTGATTTTAAGCCTATAAATAGGTGATCCCATGCTCATTTCTCATACAACATATTCGACCATTTTGGAGATGAAAAATTGGGGAGCTTCTCTCTTTCAATTAATCTTTTAATTAAAGATTAATTAATATAATTAAGTGGATATATAATTAATATATAATCCATTTAATTATTAGAAAATAGGGATTTTCTAATTTTTAGAGAAATGGTTTTTTTTCTAGAAAATATTTTCTCGAGTATTTAGGGAAATACTCGCGGAGCCCACACTCCGAGGGTCGAGTCGGGGATATTGTGGGGAAGCTCTGCCGGTCTCACGAGTGGGATAGGAGCTGGACAAATGCCGTTAGATAGCCATGTTTGCAGTACGGTAATATTTTACAGTTATATTATTTTAAGCATGATAAATTGTATGCTATTAAGTGTTAATTGCATGTTAGATATTTATCTGCCTAAGTGATTTAAAATTTATTATCAATTGCATGTCTATACTTGAGTAGATCCGGCTAGTCTTCCGCTTTTGTATTAAAATGTTTTAGAAATATTTTAATACTTGTATTATAATAAAAAATTTAAAATGTGGTCACGGACCGCTACTGTTCTGGGCCCGCCTCCAAGTACCAGGAAGGTGTGAGTACTGCATGAGTCCATCAAAACAATGAAAGTCTCATTGCTTACCCTCCCTTCAACTTTCAATGTCTTTGGAGCAGGCCTTCCATCCATGACATTGATGGAAATATAGTACTCTGTATCATCTTCTTTCTCTATTATGATCTCAGATTCCTCTTCTTCCTCATCTTGTGCTACAATAACAAATAGATTCCTACATTTATGGCCCACATGATATTGTTCATCACAATTAAAACAAAGTCCTTTCCTCCTTCTTGCCATCATCTTTTCTGCATTAAATCTCTTAATAGGAGGATATTTTTCCGGATTACTGGGCCCACTCTTCTTCACTCCCTGATCTGAAATTCCTGGTTTGGAATTCCAACTCTTAGGGATAGGTTTATTCCCTTTACAAGTGATCTCTAACAAGTATTCATGCTTCTTAGCTAGACTGATTGCATCAGCTAGAAAGGGTGGTTTAAGCATCTCAACCTTCAACCCAATCTCCTCTTTCAAACCACTCAAGAAACTCTTGATGAAGTAGTCTTCAGTCAGGGATCTGTTGATGCTCAGCATAAATGCTCTCAACTCCTCAAATTTTTGAGCATATTCCTCAATAGATTTATCTCGTTTTAACTTGTTGAATTGCCCAACCAAATTAGCTTCTCTCAGGTTTGAGAATCTCAACATAACTGCATCAGAGAAGGAATCCCAACCCATGGTCTCCTTCCCATCCACATAATCCAAATACTAATTCACTGCCATACCCTCCATATTCATCGCAGCTAAAACAATCTTCTCATACTCACTCATGGGGTTAAACCGGAAGTACTTCTGACATTTTTTCAACCATTGCCTGAGTTCACTACCATCAAACTTAGAAAATTCGATTTTGTTCTTAAGATTCACTGTTCCATTCATTTCAGTTACTCTACTTCCCGGAGTTGGAGTTGGTAGTATACTTGGATCATGGTGTGGTCTGCTGGCGTTAGGAGAGATCTCACCCATATTGTTGGTTCCAACGGTTTCCTTTTCCTTCAACAACCCTTGAATCAGGAGCTCCAACTTCTGATTTAGAGCTTTGTTGGACTCATCCATCTGGTTTTTGAGCTGTTCCTGACCTGCTCTTAGTTCCTGGGTTGCCATCTCCATATCCTCTATTCTAGTCGTATTGTTCTTGGTCATTTGTGCCCAATAAATCTTCCACCTAAGCTCTGAGGCCACTGTTATGCAGCTGCCAATTTACTGAAAATGCAGCTGACACCCACGCACACAAACTTCGAGAAAGATTGGAACAGAAAGAGAGAATCAGAGTAGGGAGAGAGAGATAAAGATAGAGAGAGAAATTTGGGAGGAATTAGAAATGCATATGCCAAAACTTGGCCAACAAACCACAAAATCTCAGCTTACATAGTAGCAGCAACAACGTAAGAACCATAATGACCAATAAGAAAGCTAATACATGTCTTAGGCTTAATCAAACAAAATTAGACAAAATGTGTGACAATTTAGCATAAGAAATAGCGAGTATTCCTCAAAGCTTGGTCTCCTCCAAAACGGCACCGTTTCACTTAAAGAAGCGCTTTAACACTTTAAAAAATGTAATCTGCTCCAACATCTCTCTCCTTCTTTCACTGCCATGCACTGCAACAGCTGTTTCCTCAACCTTAAGCTGCATAACACACATAACATCCTGATGAGGTTACTCATCGTCTTCGCACTTCTTATTTTCTCTAATTATCAACGGCCACTGCTTTCGTTGTTTCAAAAGATAACAATTGGGAGGAAGAGAATCGGTACTTTTTTTTTAGTGTAAATGTATGAACTTTGTTGTGATTTTGTTTGTTGATTTCTATCATGTATTGTTCTAGGTTTTAATTTAGTTTTGTGGAATTAAAGATTGGGTGATTTTGATCGTTGATTAGCTAATTAGTGGGAAAATTGCAAAATCGGTATACCAACTACCCCCAATTTGCAGATTTGGTACACGATCTTTTCCGGCGGCAAAAATACCCTTCAACTCCCCAAAAGTTGCAAAACAGTGCACATTTTCGCCGGAGATCCGCTAACCCGCCCGAAATCCGTCTTTTTTTATTAAAACCGCCCATGACCTGTCAGTTTATTCGACATCATTGTTATGTCAGCACCACGTATACAAAATTGGGCCAGCATGGAATTTACATGTGATTTGAAACCAAAACCTTTATCATCCGAAAAAATTAATTCAAAATCAAAAATAAAATCCTAATTACCCTTGAGACTCTTTGATTTCCCACATTTCTTCTGAGATTCTCCAAAACCTTTGAACTCTCATTTTCCCGTTTCAAAGTAAACCCTAAAGTTAGAGTGATTTGCTACAAAATTTCACCATCTGAAAAGATAGATAGCTTGTGCGTCGAAGATCTTGGGACATTAGCACTTGCGGAAGGCGATAATGGTGAAGTATCGTGGCAAGGGCATGGAGAATGCTCCTCCGCCTCTGTATCGTAAGTTTTCTCAACCATCTTTCACTCTGATCCGGCTCAAATCTGGTCGATCTGACGTGTCGATCTGACTGTCAGATATGGGTCAATCAGTCAAGAATTTGTTTTGAGTGGGTTCTTTATCGACCTGAAAGCACTCAGCAAACGTGAGCTCGAAACCAACTTGGGGGACTTGGGGTTTTACCCAAGGTTGGCACTCCGACGCTCAAGTCAGTAAAGGGGCTCTTTAGTGAGAGAATAAATGCAATTAAATGCGTATTCAAGGCTTACCAACTACTGTTCAAAGGGCGAGTATTTATAGCCATGACCAAATGACACAGTAGTGTGTGTACTGTAGGTGTGCATTAATGGCGTTGCCAGTCGTCGATCTAGATGTCGGACGATGGAACCGGCTTGAGGCGGGTCGTTTGTACCTTCTTTCCCCTTTGGGTAAAAGCAGGGACTGACGGTCATTAATGAGCCGTAGTGCGCCTGTTCCAGGGAATGGGAAGGGTACACGTGTCCCGACAGGAGTGCTTTTACAAAGTTCGGATGTTCGGTGACGTATGCTATCGATCCGGAGATCGATATTGCCTTCCGGGATCCTGATGCTGTGGGTTTCCTCAGAAGAGAGTAGATCGATCTGGAGATCAACTGAGCTACCAAGATCGATCTGATGATCTGATGGTTTCATGAAGATCTGATGATCTGATGGTATGCCCCACCAATTTGGTGTCCCTAAACAAATCTGATGGCCTGAGGACCTGGTATCGATCTGATAACCTGCCAACAGGTCGTTCATGGTTAGTCCAGGTTGGCGTGAGGGTCCACGTGGCACCAACTGGGGGCGGCCACGTGGCCCCAAACTATTATGCCATATCAGAGGCCCCCCAAATTACCAGTGTGAATTTTCACGGTGGTGATTTCATCGATCTGGTATTGGGTAGGGGAACCGTCGTGACGTTTCAATCGAGCTGTCGTCTCAGTTACGGGCGTGGCTTCTTGAGCCAGATCGGTCCGACAAAGCATTTAATGCGACGCGACCTTCCACAGGATAGGCGCATGCGGGGTAATTATGGCGTCGTTTCGTATTTCGAGACGTTACTTTTCAACCCCTATATATAGGAGGGACCCTGCCTCAGCCCCATTTCACTACTTACCACACTCTAAGAATCGAACTGCTCCGGTTGTGATCAGCTCGCCAACAACTTTCGTCTCCGAACTCGGCTTTCACAGAGGTAAAAAATTTTTCCTTTCTTGCATCTTCATGGCTCAAAATCAGGTAGCGTTTACGCCGTCGCCAGAACGAGAGGGAGACCTGCCTGCACCACCTTCACCGGATGAGAATTTCGATCTCAGTTCCGGTCCGATTTTCGGAAGGGACGGAGCTCCGACGGCAAACAGAGGGGGTCAGGCATCGACATCGAGGGTACGGAGACCCATTGGGCTTTTGGACGAGCCGGAGGGGGAAGTTGGAGAAGAGGTCGAAGAGGGACAAGATGGAGAACCCGTGACACTGGTCGGGAACCCTCCCGTGCGACCTCCCCATGTGTACAGGACTCTCACACACGTTTCTGAGAGGTTCTCCAAGATAACCTCTCAAGAGCTCGCGGAGGTCACGCGGCTACTGGGGTTAGGTCCTCAGTACGCGGTTCGGAGGCCGGAGGAGGGGGAGACCGTCGAGAGACCGAGAGGCCTGAGGTCGGTGGGCATGTATTATTCTTCCGTCAAGTATGGGTTCAGGCTTCCCCTTCCCCGGGTCATCTCAGATTTCCTGGTCCGGTATAACTTATGCCCTTCCCAACTGACCCCGAACTCATTCTCTCTGATGCATTGTATGATCATCACCATGAAGTGCTTGGGATTCGAGCCGGAGATCTGGGATTTTGGGGAATTTTTCACGCTTAACAGTGCCACCAAATCCGGGGTAGGTTATTTCAATCTTCAATCCAAGCCGAACCGAAAGATCGTGTCGATCCCGTCTACATCACACGGCATCAACTGGAAGTCAAAGTTCTTCTTCATCGATCTTCCCATCGTTCCCCGCTTCCGGATCACTTGGGGAGATAACGGTCCAAGACGGCTCGTGACCAAATCGTCGACCTGGCTCCACAATCACTTCGAGCTGTTGACCAACATGGGGCTTTTAGATCATACCAACCTGACGAGGACGGGGAATCTGGTCGAAGCGGGCATTATAACCGGGCTTCATAAAAAGAACTTTCGCTTTGGTATGCTCTTACTTCGACCGGACCCCTACTCGATCAGGGTCTTTAAATTATTTAGTTCCAAGTTTTTCCCTTCCTCTTTTTGTTCGATCTGACTCATTTCGTTCTGCAGATCTCCGTCCATTGATCATGTCTCGAGCTGCGAGAATGAGGGCGATGAACCAGAGGAATGCCACACCCGACGAGCTGAGACCTGTGGCGGAGGCTGCTCGAGCCATCATCAACGCCCTGCCTGAGGACCAGCGAGCTCAGCAGGAGAGGTGCTCAAAGGAACTGCGCGACCTGGATGCCGATCTGGCGGAGCAGATCGTTGGGGAGCCACTCCGTGGCCAGGAGCTCGAAGGTCAGGCTGGGTCGTCCGTGCAGCCGAGCGGTCTGGTCGAAGAGGACGTCGAACAAGTAATAAATCTCGATCATCTGCCTTTATATTTTGACGAAGATTTTGATTCTCAACCCGAGTTTGTTCAGGCGAGGCATGGGGTAGGCAAGAGACCATTTAGAGAACTGGTCCATGAACTGCAGGATTCTGACGAGTCCGATGAGGAGGCCCAGCTCTTGAACTTTCCCAAGACTCCCCTTCCCCAATGGCCTGCAGGTCTGAAGCTCGAGAAGGCCGACGGGACTAAACGAGCTCTGGCGTTCGGCAAGGCCGATCCCGAACTGCTAGCGGCCCTTTTCAACTCCGCGTGCATAATCGATGAGCAGAAGAGGCTCTCTCAGAGGTCGGCGAGGCAGAAGAGGTATCAGGCTGCCAGAGGTCTTTTCGGTGTAAGTTGGTTTTTTTTTTTTTTTTTTTTTTTTTGAACTCTGGGGGATCGGACTAATTCGATCTCTCCACTCGTTCTCAGGATGTTCTCCCCGTCCTCATCAATTCGATCCACGAAGCTGAGGTCTTCAAGGCTGGCAAGGAGAAGTACAAGGAAAAGTACCAGCTGATGAAGGGCCGGCTCGTTTCGGCGAACCCCGAGAGGGTCGAACAGCTCGAGCAGGAGCTTAGGGAAGACCGCGAGGAGAAGAGAAAGAGGGTTGAGGAGAAGCAGACTTTGGAAGCTCAGTGGGCGAGCTCGCAGGAGGCCCTGAAAGAAGCGGAGAAGACCCATGCGAACGAGCTGGCTCAGATGAAGGAAGAATTCTCCAAGGAGCTCGAGATCGCTAGAGCTGCCTCGAAGGAGGAGGGGCAGAATGAGGTCTTCAATTTGGCTCGGGCGAAGATCGTCAAAGCGGCGGAAGAAATGAAGAGGTGCAAGGTGGAGATCGAGCGATATGCCGTTCGCGAATTCATGGAAGGCCCCGGTTTCGAGGAGGCAAGCCTGATCGTGGGTCAGAACGACCTGGCGGAGGGGTTCCAGATCGCCGTAAACCAGCTCAAGGCTCAAGACGCCATCGTTCCCAACTTCAACTTCGAGTCGATTGGCCCCCTTCTCCCAGATCCATATGCTCCTGATCTCCCTGACGAGGAAGAGCCGGTCCAGATCGAGTGGGCGACCTTCAAGTATGGCCACGCTATTGAGATCGCTCAGGCCAAGAAGGAGAAGCGTCAGGTAGAGTGCGAGCTCCCTCCGCCGGTTCATATCGAAAGCTTCCTTCCGACTATCAGAGAGCTCGAGCGGTCACTTCGCCGAGCTAGCCAAGAGCCTATCGAGCCCGTTGAGATCGATTAGATTTTTCTTTCATGGGTAGTTGTACTGACCTTCCAGCCGGGTTGTGGCTGTGTGAATACTTGTTTCATTTCTGCTTTGCTTTTTTACAAACATTTTGCCCATCGAGCCACGTCGCGTGGTGAGCTCGATGCGCTAGGTACATTCGATCTCTCATAATTTTTTGGAGATCGCTGTTTGCATGAATGAATTATGTTTCTCATACTTCTCTTTTTTTTGCTTTTACAAGTTGAACATTAATTCGATCTGGCATGCGCGTGATTCATCGACCTAGGTTTCATTTACCACTTAGCTTAGATTCTTATCGCTTTTGGATCGATTGGCTCATGAAGCTATTCGATCTCTTTTGGATGTCGATCTAGCTTCGTTGGGCGTTTGTCCATTCGCTGCGTTCTCTTTGGATCGATAGCGATCTCTGAGACGCTAATCTCTGGACCCCTTTGGATCTAAAACGACCTCATTGGATCTCCGGATCATTAATTTCTGGAAATGATTAAAAGTGCATTAAACACGCTAGGACTTAGGGTCTCCTTGGGTCTAGAAACGACCTCGTTGGATCTCGATCTCTAACGATGATTAAATCGTTGCTTTAAAATACGTTAGGACTTAGGATCTCCTTGGGTCTAGAAACGACCTCGTTGGATCTCGATCTCTAACGATGATTAAATCGCTGCTTTAAAATACGTTAGGACTTAGGATCTCCTTGGGTCTAGAAACGACCTCGTTGGATCTCGATCTCTAACGATGATTAAATCGTTGCTTTAAAATACGTTAGGACTTAGGATCTCATTGGGTCTAAGAACGACCTCGTTGGATCTCGATCTCTAACGATCGGATGCGGGGTGGCTCACTCCCTCCTCGATTCATGACCGTAGGTCGAATGAGAGCTTAATCGAGGGGATAATGGCCTGACGCGGGATTATGGATTGACTTTTAATCGGATACCCCAAAATATGTGAATTAATTGACTGATCAGAGATCGATTCTCAGGCGAATTCGACCTCTTCAACTATTACAATTTTTGAAATAAATTTGAAGGCTAAGTGTAAAACTTCTTCAAGTTGTGCGCGTTCCACGGTCTGGGTAATGGTTCCCCGGCCATGTCTTCAAGTCGGTAAGCCATGTTTTTCCCGATCTCGGTGACGCGATAAGGTCCTTCCCAGTTAGGCTCGAGTTTTCCGACATGTTGCAAGACTTCGACCTTTTTTAGCACTAGGTCACCGATCTGAAACGATCTGGGCCGTACGTGCTTATTGTATGATCGAGCTGCTGCCGCCTTGTATTGCCTGAGCTTCTGATAGGCATGCTCTCTGCCTTCTTCAATCACGTCTAGATCTTCGGCTCTGATCTCCGTATTCCGGTCGAGCTGGTATTGCGACACACGAGCAGTTTCGTGTAACAACTCCGATGGGATGACCGCTTCTGATCCGTAAACCAAAGAGTATGGTGTTTGCCCAGTGGCTGTCCGCGGGGTAGTTCGATAAGCCCATAGCACGCCGTCGAGCTCGTCCGCCCATGCGCCCAGTTTGGCATCAAGGCGGGTCTTTAGATTTTGGATAATGATTCGGTTGGTGACTTCAGCTTGGCCATTTGCTTGTGGGTGACCAACTGTAGTGAATCTGAGGTCGATCCCGAGATCTCGACAATAGCTCTTGGTATTCTCGGATCGAAATTGAGGGCCATTGTCACAGATGAGTACCCTCGGAACCCCAAAACGGCAGATTATATTCTTCCAGAGGAAATTTCTTATTACTGCATCAGTAATTTTGGGGACTGCCTCGGCCTCGACCCACTTTGAGAAGTACTCGACGCATACTATGGCAAACTTTTTCTGTCTGGGTGCCAAGGGGAAGGGACCAATGATGTCGATCCCCCATTGGTCGAAGGGCCAGCACACATCGATCAGTATCATGGACGCAGGGTGAGTGTGGATTAGGTTGCCGTGTTTTTGGCATTTGGGGCATTTCTTAGAGTGGATCTTCGCATCCCACACCATAGTCGGCCAAAAATACCCGCTTCTTAGGATTTTTCGAGCTAGAGCTCGACCTCCGGAGGGGTTCCCGCAGCATCCCTCGTGGACTTCTTCTAGGACATCTCGGGCTTGGCTAGGTCGTAGGCACCTTAGAGGGGGACCTGTGAAGGATTTTTTGAACAACCTGCCCTCATGATCCATCATGTATAGCAGAGATCGATATTTTACTCTCCTGGCCTCAGTTCGATTTTGGGGCAAAAGCCCGTCCTTGAGATAAGCGATTAGATCGTCCATCCAGCAAGGTTCCGGCGGATCGATGGTCGCGACCTCGACTTTTCCTTCATCGATCGCACGGCCCCCCGAGACCATGAACGAGATGGTCGCATCCTTTGTTCCCTGGAATCCGTTGGCCAACTTCGATAGGGCATCTGCTCGGCCGTTCTCTTCGCGAGGGACCTGTTCGATTTTGAACTCTTTCAGCTTAGAGGCCAGTTCTTTAACCATTTTGAGATACGCCGCCATGGAATCTTCCCGAGCTTCGTATGTGCCGTTAACTTGGCCCGCGACGAGCTGGGAATCAGTTACAACGGCTAATCTGTCGATCTGGTTCTCCGTGGCGTATCTTAGCCCTGCCACCAGTGCTTCGTACTCAGCTTCGTTGTTTGTTGCTTTAAAATCGAGCTTAATGGCGAAATCGAGCTGTAGTCCGTCTGAGTTTATAAGGGATATGCCCACCCCCCCTCCTTGAGAGGTCGATGAGCCATCCGTATACATGGTCCAACTGGGCGTGGCGCGGACGATCTCCATCGAGCTGGTGTTCTTTTCGACTAGAAAGTCAGCCAGAACTTGAGCTTGCTGGGCGGCCCGGGGTTGGTAGGTGATGTCATGCTGACTCAACTCGACCGCCCATTTCATCATTCGACCCGACACGTCGGGCTTGGATAAGACCTGCCTAAGGGGTTGATCCGTTAGGACGATTATGGGATGAGCTTGGAAATACGGTCGTAGCTTCCGAGCCGCATGCGTCAGAGCGAACACGAATTTCTCGATCTCGAGATAATTTCGCTCCGCGCCGTGTAGGATCTTGCTCAGGTAGTAGATCGGTAGGTGTTTTCGATCTCGAATGGCTACCAAAACGGAGCTGAAAGTTTCATTAGAGAGGGACAGGTAGAGGTACAAGGTCTCTCCTTCATTCGGCTTCGCCAGCAATGGCGGGGAGGCCAGGTATTCTTTCAGTTGATCTAACGCCCGGTCGCATTCTTCGTTCCACTCGAATTTTTTGAGGTTCCTTAAAACTTTGATGAATGGGAGATTTCGTTCGGACGATCGTGATATGAACCGGTTCAGTGAGATTATGCGACCCACCAAGGACTGTACCTGGTTGATGCACCGAGGTCGAGGGATGACCTGGATTGCTTTGATCTTCGCGGGGTTCGCCTCGATGCCTCGTTGGCTCACCATGTATCCCAGAAACTTTCCTCCTTCGACCCCGAATGTGCATTTGTCGGGGTTGAGCTTCATGCCGTATTGCCTTAAGATCTCAAACGATCTGCGCAGATGATCTAGATGATGGTACGCCCAACGACTTTTCACGATCATGTCATCGACGTAGACCTCCATGGTTTTTCCGATCTCATCCTTGAACATCAGGTTGACCAATCTTTGATACGTGGCTCCCGCATTCTTTAGCCCGAAGGGCATGACCTTGAAGCAGTATATTCCCTTTACTACAATGAAGGCCGTGTGCTTTTGATCCTCGGGAGCCATAGAGATCTGGTAATAACCTTGAAATGCGTCCATCATACTGAGCATCTCGCACCCAGCTGTCGAGTCGACGAGCTGATCGATTCGGGGCAGCGGATACGGGTCTTTCGGGCATGCCTTGTTGAGATCGGTGAAATCGTTGCACATTCTCCATTTCCCGCCTGTTTTTTGCACGAGGACTACGTTGCACAACCAGTCAACGTATTGAGCTGGAGTGACGTATCCTGCATCGAGGAGTTTATTGACCTCGGCCTCGATTATATCATTCCGCGCCCGACTCTGAGGTCTTAGCTTTTGTTTAATGGGTTTGATCGACGGATCGATCCCGAGCCGGTGGCAGATCACCTTCGGGTCGACTCCGATCAGATCTTTGGCAGCCCAAGCGAAGATGTCAGAGTTGTCCCTCAAGAATTCTATCATCATGACCTCGTGTTGAGGATGCATGTTCGCCCCGATCTTGGTGGTCTTATTGCTGTTTCCGGGGACCAGGGCAATTTCTTTCAGTTCTTCGGAGGGCTCAAGCCGCTCGCTGGCCTTTCTTTTCCGAGCTGCGGGGGATCTCTCCGCCTCGCACTCCTTGGTAGGAAGCTCGATCTCCCCATCGGCATAGGTCTGGAGGTCGAGCTCTGGCTCCACCTCTTTTCCGGATGGCTTTTTCAGGACGATGGCGTAACAAGCCCAACTGTCCATGATGTCGCAAGTCACCTCTCCGACCCCGTTCGGGGTGGGCATTTTCAGCTTTTGATGGTACGTTGAGATGATTGCTTTGAACTGAATAAGGCCAGGTCGGCCGAAGATCATGTTATACGCTAGGGGCATATTGACGACGACGTACTCGACCTCCTGGGTCACCCTCTTGGGGGATGTTCCCATCGAGGTGAGAAGTCGAATGCGCCCTAACGGTATGACTTCCGATCCGCCGAACCCGGAAAGCGGTGTTCGGATCGGATCGAGCTTTAGGTTGTGCAACTTCATTTTTACAAGAGTCGAGTAAGGGATAATGTTCGAGCTGCTTCCATTATCAACTAGGCATTTGGTTACATCATAGTTAGCCACGCCTAAGGTCACCACCATCGGACAGCTAGGCGCATCGCCTTCCCGATGGGGGCCAGGGCGGCTATCACTCTCACTAAAGCTAACCTCCTGCCTTTCCCACTCTCTACCACTATCGATCTGGAAGACTTCTTCGTGCGGACCGTTGTACTCTCGAGCTGCTCGCCTGATATTCCTTTTTCGAGCTGCATTCGAATCGCCGCCCTCGTGCCCCCCGGCTATCATATAGATCTTGCCGTGTGTGGGGGGATTGTCTTCCACTCTCTCCAGCGGCTGCTTCCCAGATCGTTTTGAGGGAGATCGAGATCTGGACCTGTCGCGATCGGTCGACCTCCCCGCCTTTTCAGAGTAGTGGTCGATGCGTCGAACAAAATCCTTCAGGTGCCCCCCTTGGATGAGTCTTTCGATCTCATCTCGGAGGGCGTTACATTCTGCGGTCGTGTGGCCCCATTGCTGATGGTAGCCACAGTACTTCCCTGATGCCTGAGCCTTCGGGCCCTCCCGGATGGGCTTTGGTTTCTTCAGAAGGCTCTGGTCCATGACCACGTAGATCTGGTCTAGGGACTTGGTCAAGGGGACATAGTTTCGTCGGTCGACCTGGGTCGGTTGGTCGACTTTCCCCTTGATCTTCTTCAGCTCGTTCCCTTTCCGGTGTTGGGGCGAGCTCGACCCAATGACCTGCCTCTCAGATCGAGGAGGAGGTCCGTGCGCGAGGGCGATCTCCTCAACGCGCATGAAGCCGTGGGCGATATCCTGGATCTCCGTCAGGTTGCGTGGGCCGGCCCTGACGATTTCGTCCGCCCATAGACGGTTGCGGAGAGCTCGATGGACCACAGAGAGCAGGGTGTCCATCGTCGGGTTTTCGACCCGGACTACTTCCCTCGAAAAGCGAGTCATGAAATCTCGCAGGGACTCTCCTTCCCTCTGATAGATGCTGTTGAGATAGGAGGGGGGGAGTTTTTCTCCCGTCATCGAGGAGAAGTGCGCCGTGAACCGATCTACAAACCGGTTGTAGGTCGTTATGCACCTTGGCGGCAGGCGGATGAACCAGTCTTGAGCGGGGCCCGTCAGCGTGGTGACGAAGAGCTTAGCCCAGATCTGTTGGGGATGGGAGTGTAGAAACATCCGGTTCTCGAAGGCCGTTACATGTTTCTCGGGATCCGTGGTCCCGTTGTACATGGGCAGGCCGGTCGGAATTCGATCTCCGTCACAGGTCGTGCGGAGAATGTCCTCGCAGAAAGGGAAAGCTTCTTCCCTATCGCTGCGGTAACGGAGAGGGCGTCGGTTCAGCCCTTCTCGAAGATCGACCTGCCTCTGGGTGACGTGGGAGCCACGGTCACCCAGGCGGTCTTGGACCCTTTTTCGGGGTGGGTCCTCACAGTAATCTTGTTCTCTTCCCGCGCGAGCCGCGGCGATTCTGGCGGCCTCCTCCCTAGCCGTTCGGGGGGGAATTCGATCTCTGAGGTCGTCGAATTCATCGTCGTCTTCGTCGACCACGCGCTTGCCGCGGCTGTTGCGGCTGGGATGGTCGGAGTCCCCGTGGTCCTCTCGGGGAACCTTGTCTGCTGCGGGAGGGGGTGGTGGCGGTGCGATCCCTTGGATCTGCCCTGCCCCAACCTGGGGACTAGGGCCCCAAATGATCTGTGCGGGTCGTCCATCGAGCGGTTGAAATACATAGGGAACCAGGTTCCCGTATGCCTGGACGGTAGGGGCCAACGAATTGCCCACCACGGGGCTTGGTATGGTGGTAGCTGGGCTGGCCCTTGGTAGCTCTGGGCGCCTAGGTTCGCGGCCCTCCGTTTGGGCGCGTTCGATCTCGACCCGCCATTGGTCGAGGAAGGCTTCCAGGTCCGCCTGGGTGACGGCGTACCTGGGAGCGGCCTCCAGCGGAGGCCGGGGAATGTTGGTGTTGGGTCCGATCGGAGGATCAGTGGAGGTGTTGCCAAGCGGCGCGTCGTGATCGTGCCTGCCTTTGGCTACTTCCTCCATGTCCTCTTCTCGGTAGGTGTTCCTCGTGTTCACCATCTTGTTTGAAAAGGGGGATTGAAGGGGCTTTTATCTAGGTCGATTTGAAAGCAAGGGTTTCCCACAGACGGCGCCAAACTGATCCGGCTCAAATCTGGTCGATCTGACGTGTCGATCTGACTGTCAGATATGGGTCAATCAGTCAAGAATTTGTTTTGAGTGGGTTCTTTATCGACCTGAAAGCACTCAGCAAACGTGAGCTCGAAACCAACTTGGGGGACTTGGGGTTTTACCCAAGGTTGGCACTCCGACGCTCAAGTCAGTAAAGGGGCTCTTTAGTGAGAGAATAAATGCAATTAAATGCGTATTCAAGGCTTACCAACTACTGTTCAAAGGGCGAGTATTTATAGCCATGACCAAATGACACAGTAGTGTGTGTACTGTAGGTGTGCATTAATGGCGTTGCCAGTCGTCGATCTAGATGTCGGACGATGGAACCGGCTTGAGGCGGGTCGTTTGTACCTTCTTTCCCCTTTGGGTAAAAGCAGGGACTGCCGGTCATTAATGAGCCGTAGTGCGCCTGTTCCAGGGAATGGGAAGGGTACACGTGTCCCGACAGGAGTGCTTTTACAAAGTTCGGATGTTCGGTGACGTATGCTATCGATCCGGAGATCGATATTGCCTTCCGGGATCCTGATGCTGTGGGTTTCCTCAGAAGAGAGTAGATCGATCTGGAGATCAACTGAGCTACCAAGATCGATCTGATGATCTGATGGTTTCATGAAGATCTGATGATCTGATGGTATGCCCCACCAATTTGGTGTCCCTAAACAAATCTGATGGCCTGAGGACCTGGTATCGATCTGATGACCTGCCAACAGGTCGTTCATGGTTAGTCCAGGTTGGCGTGAGGGTCCACGTGGCACCAACTGGGGGCGGCCACGTGGCCCCAAACTATTATGCCATATCACACTCCACTGTTGTTGTTTTTTTTTTTTTTGGAATGAGACAGAATCCTGAGGTTTTTATGAAGTTATGCAGAGAGTATGTTGCTTTTGAGAAAGTTTGGAATATTTAGAGATATGTGTGGTCGTTGTGTCTTGTTAATGGTCCCCCTTGTGAAGTTTGTGTTTTTTACTATTTACATGTGACCCTACTTTGTTTTGGACTATGGTTGGTGAAGACATTAAATAATCCAAGCTTTCTCCATTAACTGATGCTTATTTTATGGTTGTCTCCATCTTTTGTATAGATCCAGATTCCACTTCTTTGACTTTGTCAATTTACTACAATGGTCAGTTAGAAAGTGATTGTTATGTGGGTGGTAGGGTGCGTAAGGTAGACTATGTGGACACAGAAAAATTGACATTTGATTGCTTTGAAGAATATGTTTAAGATTTAATACAAGTTGGGACTAGGAAATTGGTCTACACTGCTGTTAAGACAGGTCATGTGTTAATAAAAAATGATGCAGAACTTAAAAATTATGGGAAAAAGTATCTGAAAGTGAGTAGGGAGTTTCCTTTATTTGTGGTAACAGTAGAAAATGATGTGGGTAATGAGGAAGTTAGAGTTGTTAATGAAGTTGGAGCTGGTAATGCTGAGGTTGGGGTTGATGAAGGGGAAGTTATGGTTGATAAATGTGTTCTGAATAATGAGGACATGGATGATGGACCAGTAGGTGAAGAGAACTTTCATGACTTTGACTTTAGGGATCCAAGCATTCCTCTGCACACTCTCTCAGAAAGTCAGTTATTCATGAGAGTTGAGGATTCTCCAGAATGGTTAGC
The DNA here is from genome assembly GCA_037501455.1 of Lantana camara. Taxonomy (NCBI): domain Eukaryota; kingdom Viridiplantae; phylum Streptophyta; class Magnoliopsida; order Lamiales; family Verbenaceae; genus Lantana; species Lantana camara. Next base: position 135,813,101 of record CM074855.1, read on the forward strand.
TGAATATGAGAGAAGATTTGGGAAAAAACAAAAAGTGGATCACAATAATTTGCAAGAACAAGTTAGTCTAAGTGAGTATACTAATTCTGATAGTGATGATGAGGACTTCTATGTTGGTGATGGGTATAATTCTGCTGATGATGAGAATTTGCATAATGATGTGTACAATGATTTGGAGAGTGAGCCAAAATACTATGCAGAGAGGTGTTTCTGATGGTAAAAATGTAGAGTGGTTAAACTTTGATGAAGTGGTCTGGGACAGTGAGTCAAATGATGAGGAGTTTGAAATTCCTGATAACAACAATGACTCTGATGATGATAACCTTTTTAGCCATAATGTCAGTGACAATGTTGAGGTAGGAGAGCAGGATGATAATTGTAATGAGGGTGAAGTAAGTAATGGGGAGTATGAAGTTGAAGATGTTGTTGGTTGTGAAGCAGATGGGTTAAATCTGAATAGGGTGTCTTATGAAGAGGGTGGTGAGGTTGACTCTTTTCTTGAGTTCAATGAGGACAACACATTTGACCCTGAGCTTGATTTAGGTCAGACTTTCAAAACTAAAGAGAACTTCAAAATGTGTGTAGATTCATATGCAATTAAGCCTAGGAGGAGCTTGCCTTGTAGGAGATCTGACACCAAGAGGGTTTATATTAGATGTAGTGAAAGGGGGTGTCCATTTAAATTAAATGTTGTCAAGGTGATCTGCACTACTCCAGACAATGAAGAGGCCTGGGTACTTAGAGAGTTATGTTTGGAACACACATGTGCAGAGTCCTGGTATGTAAGCAATGTGAATGTGAACTGGTTGGCAGCGAGATACATTGCATGGTTTAAGAGTGATGCAAAGAGGAATGTTATGGGTTTTAAAGCAGATGTTGAGAGAAAATTGAATGTAGAAGTTTCCAAGGATAAGGCATACAGAGCTAAAGCTTTAGCTCTTGAAAAACTTCAAGGCGATCCAAACTTGCAGTTCACTAAATTGTGGGATTATGCAGATGAGTTGAGATCAACTAATCCTGGTTCTACAATAATTCTGGGGACTGACAATGTGGATGGGGAGATGAGGTTTGCTAAGTTTTATGTTTGTTTTTGGCCTATGAAAGAAGGATTTAAGAGTTGTAGACCAATCATTGGTGTTGATGGTTGTCACCTTAAAGGCCCTAATGGTGGAATCTTGTTAACAGCAGTTGGGGAAGATGTTGACAATGGGAACTTTCCCATTGCATATGCAGTTGTTTCAGTAGAAAACAAGGATAATTGGTCTTGGTTTTTCAGTGTCTTGAAAGCAGACTTGGAGCTTGGGAATGGTATTGGGTTTACTTTCATATCTGATAAGCAAAAAGGGTTGATACATGCTTTACCTGAAATATTCCCAGCTGCAGAGATGAGGTTTTGTGTAAGGCATCTGGTGCTTAATATGATGTCAGCTGGAAACAAAGGTCTTGTGCTTAAAAATGCAGTTTGGAAGGCTGCAAACTCATGCACTGTCAGTGAGTCAAGAGTGCAATGAGTGCAATAAAAGAGAGGTTCCTTGATGTTGCAACATGGCTCCAAGATAAGCATCCTTCGGAGTGGTCCAAGAGCCATTTCCTTGAACACTGTAAGTGTGATATCAACCTTAATAATTGTTGTGAGTCATTTAATAGTTGTATTTTGGAAGCTAGAACTAAGCCCATAATAACCATGTTGGAGTGGATAAGAGAATACCTGATGAAAAGATGGAATCAGTGTAGAGAGGCAGCTGATACATGGGAAGGTAATATGCAAATTTTTTACTTTTATATTATTGTAAAGATTACATGCAATTCATGAAGTGATGATTTTGCAATGTTTCTTTTGTTAGGACAAATTTGCCCATAGATTTCTTTGATTCTGCAAAGAAATGGTAAGAATGTTGGTGGCTACAGGCTAATCAAGGCCTCAAGAGTGCATTATCAGATTCAATGCAGTGATGGTGGGCAGTATGCAGTGGATTTCGGTGTTAGGACATGCAGCTGCAGGAGTTGGCAACTGACAGGCATCCCTTGTCCCCATGCTTTGAGTGCAATAAATCACTCCAAGTTGAAAGCAGTGGATTTTGTAGATGACTGTTATAATGTCCGTGCCTTTAAGATGGCATACTCTGGAGTGGTCATGCCTGTAAGTGGACAGGATGTATGGGGTAAGACACTTTTTGTTCCACCATTACCCCCCAATTTTGGAAGAAGGGCAGGGAGGCCAACCAGGCTTAGAAGAAGGGGATTAGATGAGCCTAGGGAGTCAAAGAAGAAAAAAAATAGAGGTCTTGTGATTAGGAAGCTGAGAAGGTTCCAGAAGACCATAAAGTGTGGTCATTGTGGGCAACCAGGCCACAATGCACTTTTTTGTGAGCAACTGCCAACTAGTGCTAAGGCCAAAAGAGATAATATGATAAGAAGGGCAGTGAGTGTAAGCTTCTAACTGTAATTTGATACTATGTACATTTCCATTATAATAACAACTGTAAATGTTAACATTTTGACAGGGGCCTGGAGAACCTTCCACTGCACATGAAGATAGGCCAAATGATCATACAGCTGAAAATGAAGTCCACCCTGCATCTGCACAAGAGCAAGAGGCTGAAATGAATCTTTGCTGGACATACATCTATCTCAGGTACATTTTTCCCCATTCATAACATACATTGCTTGTTATCTGAGCGTAAAATATTAACTTGTAATATAGGTCATCCACCCACCAATAAAGGTTGAACAACAAGAACTTGTTGTCAGTGAACCAGTGCCTAATGAATCACCTTTGTACAGCATAACCTATGATGCACGGATACAGACACGGCGACACAGACACGACACGAAACGGATACGGCGACACGGATTTTTTCTTGAATTTTCCACGTGAGGAGTGTCGGACATGAGTGTCCAACACGACACAACAGGGCAAAATGATATTTTTAGAAGTGTCCGTGCATCATAGAGCATAACTGATGAACCAACCTTACCAGGGCCTTCAATGTATGAGCAACTAAGTATGGGCAACAGTGGTCAAAAGTCAGGAAGAAAGAGGCAGTTGTTTAGGGTTGAAGAAATACAAAGAGCTGCAAAAGAAGTAATCAAAAGAGGCAAGAAAGGCAAGCAATCAAGCAGGTTGAAATTGAGGGTACCACCAAGTCTAACTGATGAAGACATACTCCTCACCCAGTAGAGTGTTAGTAGTCCTATGACTACTAAAAATATTGTCATGGATGGTGGAAAGAAGTTCTTGCCCTTGTCTTGAATTTTTCAGTTTCTAAAGTTTGTTAGATATAATGCTACTTTTTTTTTGGCAAATGTTTATGTTCGCATTCACATTTTGAACTTGCACTACTAAACAAGTTATATGGTGTAGCTTTTGTATCTACAAGAATGCATGATCTGTATGGATATTATGGAACCTCTATGTATGCCTTTTAATTTAATCAAGTAATGTGATTACGTATCAGTTATTTAATTACCCTCGATTTTACTTATTTAGTTTTTATATTTTTTATGCGTTATCTTTGTGGATCATTAAAATTCAAGAGGATAAACAATCAATGAGTTCGAAGCTTTAGAGATGTAAATCATAACAATTGGCCAGAAACATAAGTTCATTCATTCAAATTCCTAAAACAAAAGACTAATAAACATTAGTACTAACTTAAATCCTTCAACTAAGGATTACACCCTACATCAACAGCAACTGTACATGTTCATACACCAACAGTTTTCCCCTTCCCTACAAGCATCACAACCAACAAACAAATCACAACACACTCTGCAAGACAAGTTTGAGTGCGTTTCTCCAACTTCTTGTTGGCTTCACGAAGGTTCATTTGCAATTTCCCAAAGTCTTCCTCAAGGCGGTTAATTTTCTTCAGCAACCCAGGAATAACCTTCGATCTATCACACATTGGAGGATCACACCACCTGAAGAATTTGCATCTCTGTACGCACAAGAGAAGCCAAAAACAGAGATCAAGAGTGTATATTTCAAGTTTCAGGATTGAGAATTTGTTTAGGGAAATTTAACCTGAGATTGGCATGATATGAAGCGGTGCCCTGGGTGGTCTCCTCTTCAAGCAGTTCGCACAGCTGCTGCCTCACCACATAAACACAAAACTCTTTCATGAGTTTCAAACCATCCTTGCCCTCTTGTGCTTGAATCACTAGCTGCACTGTGAGTTGCCATTGAAGGGATGATGTTGCAGCTTCTTGGAATTATGAACAAATGAAATAATTCAGCCATTAAATATTTAGGTCAATAATGGCAACTCACTCAAAGCTTCCGGATTTGATGGTAATGGGAGGGAAAATTTCCCCCCACAAGTTAAATGAATATGTGGCCTTTTCTTTTATTTTTAAGCTTAGATTTTGCCACTTTTGCAGTTCCACGTTGTTATGGTGGTTTGGCCACATAATTAAAAATATTGCCACATATGATTGCGGGTCGGATTTCGGGCGGGTTAGTGGATCTCCGGCGAAAATGTGCACTGTTTTGCAACTTTTGGGGAGTTGAAGGGTAATTTTGCCGCCGGAAAAGATCATGTACCAAATCTGCAAATTGGGGGTAGTTGGTATATCGATTTTGCAATTTTCCCGCTAATTATTTCTTTCGGGCTGAAATAAGGAACAGGTAAACTTCACGATTCTACGCTAGTGGGTCATAAAACAAGTATAGAGATGGAGAATTTGACATGATGCAGCATTTAATGGGGTTTGTGCTACATACAGGGGCTTCTTTGAGGTTTTTCTGTAATAACTGATAAGAGAGGCTTTTGGATCATACGAAGTGGTTACATAGTTCACTGGATGGTGATTCAAATGGACAGTTGCTATTGCATTCTCTTGAATTCTTCTCCAAGGTGCGGGAAATATGTTTATCTAGTTCGATTTTCGAGGATTGTAGCCCTTTTTCACCATTCCGATGGATTGCATTGTGCCGGCCTTTGAAATTTATCGTTACTTTTGTTTATGAGGCATAAATGTTTATTCATCTATTTGAAGTTCTCTTTGGGCAAGTGATATTGAATTCTTTTGTTAGTAGTAGACTTGTTTTCTTGCATTGGGCTTCCATAAATACAGTTGAAGACGGCTACTATGGCTGAAGGAGACGAAACCCTTGAACTTAAGTTCAGAATTTTTGATGGAACAGACATACGTCATGGACATATCCATCGTACATTACTACTTCGACACTTAAGCAGAGGCTTCTTTCTGAGTGGCCTCAAGGTTTGTGATTCTATCTATTTACTTGACTGATCAATGACTGTATAACAGCCCTAACGTGTAATTATAGTTAGTATGAAGAGTTAGCTAAGTATTTCGATGTTATCTACTTATTTTAATCCCTGCATTTATAGATAAATCAGTTGTACCGAAGACAGTGAATGACATGAAATTGATACATTGTGGAAAAGTATTGGATAATGAAAAGAAACTTCCTGGTGAAGTTATTACTATGCATGTTGTTATACAGCCTGCTGTTGTGAAACGAAAGAGAGGTGTATTGATGTTATGCTCAAGTTGTCTTGATAAATACGCTTTAATGCATCGCCACTTAGCATGTAATATTGAATATAGCCTTGTGTTTTTAATCTTCTTGCATACTGCAGAAAAGAATCGAGGAGAGAAGCAGAATCAGATTGCTTGTTCGTGCACTGTACTTTAGATCCATAGGTTAGGAGCATCTTGTTCCCGAGACCAAGTTCTTGCACGATTTTAGTCTCGTCGGATAAAGACCTTCCATACAGAAGATTTGGCACCGGTAGTAATTTCATTTCAATTATCCGAAGGTTGTGCTCATACTTGTCGTACTCATTTCTTGTTCATGTTGTGGTCGGTCAAATTCGCGTACTGCCCCGATTGCGGTATTCGACAAGTGTTTCTCATGTTCTTGATTTGGATGCAGTCATCGTTTGAGAATCAAGCTGCTGATCTGAATTCTGATCCCCAAATTCATGTCTATATTGATTGGCACTAGAGAAATATTTCAGCAATAATGTGATCAAATATCATCAGCTCTCCATGGTTAAAACTTAAAACTAGCATCACTGCTTCTATTAACATTCCTCCTTTTGTCCTTTTCTAGATAATTTCGATCTTGTGTGTATAATCTTCGTGAAATAATGGACCAGTAAACGTGAAAATATTAAATAATTAAATCTTATGGATCTAATTAATTTCTTGGGTATTATTATTTTACTTAATTATAAATCCTATTATTAAAATGAAACATAGGTCCTATTCTTACTTAATTACCACCTTTTTCTTTGTTATATTTTGTATATAATGATTCTTTACAAAGAAAAATATTACTTACAAATTAAATAATAATTCAATATTTAGAGCTAAATCCCGTTTTCTTAAAAAAAAAAATTGGCGTCCCGATATAAAAGCACGATTTTAGATCACATCGGAAAGCACTAAAGGAAATAAAATTACTTGAGCCGCCGCCGAAACCCTTCCAATCATTGCGTGCAGAACGATCCATCGATGGAGGGGGAAGGCGCCAATGCTACAGTTGAGCAACCCCAAAATCATGATGATAATAGTGTTCCTCGAGAGGATTTCGGGAAGTTGCTCTACGGGTTCGTTTCAATTTCCGATTTCGTTTATCTGTTTGTTGGTAGGTTTTTCAAATTACTGATTTGTTTTCCGATTTTGGCGTGTTAGGTGCGAGCATTACAGGAGAAGATGCAAATTAAGAGCTCCTTGCTGCAATCAGGTTTTCGCGTGCCGTCACTGCCATAACGATGCCACGGTGAGTTTTGTTTTGTGTTTGTTGTGTGTTTTTGGTGTTTTTTATTCGAATTTTGTGTGTGCGTGTTTGTGCGACTTTCTTATGTTTGTGAGTTTGTGGAATTTTGTAGAGTACTTTGAGCAATCCGAAGGAAAGACACGAGCTTGTTCGCCATGATGTGAAGCAAGTAAACACCTGCTGTCTTATTTTGGTTTGAATTATTGTCAATAGTTACTATTTTCTTTCACTATTATGTTTGATGTTGATTGAATTTTTTCACATATAGGTTGTTTGTGCGGTTTGCGATACAGAACAACAGGTCTCATCCATCACCTGCTTGGCTACTTTGATTGTATTTAATATTTTGTTGATTTTAATGTTTTTTTGTTGTTTTCTGGTTTGTTTCCTCTTACATAGGTTTCCAATCTATGTTCAAATTGTGGCGTCAAATTTGGCGAATACTTCTGCGATATATGCAAATTCTACGACGATGATGTAATGCCCTGCCCTCTATATTTATTCTTGTGATGCGAAATAAATACTTGCTTAAATTGGGGGGGAACTGAAATAGATGATTGTAGAACTATTTGCAGGGATAATGTCATATGTCGTTCTTATTTGTTTAATGACAGATCACTAAGCAGCAGTTTCATTGTAATGACTGTGGCATTTGCCGGTAAGAGAGCTCTGAAATCTCAATTTAGAGAAATTTACATGGTATATATACCTGTTCTGATGCAATCATGGTTCACAGAGTCGGTGGTCGAGATAATTTCTTTCACTGCCCAAGGTGTGGTAAGTTGTTTAATATTTTTCGCCTGGTCTTGTGATGTCTTGTATTATGTTCATTAACTTCGTCAGTTATTTATGCTGGTATAATTGAATGCAGTTGCATGATTTCTTGTGAAATTCTTTAAGATGTTACGTTTCTTTAGTTATATTTTAGAAAATTATTGTTTCCAATCCAATTGTGTGCAGGATCTTGCTATTCGATAGCTCTTCGAGATCAGCACGTGTGTGTTGAAGAGTCAATGAAGAGCCACTGTCCCATCTGTTATGAGGTGCTGTACTCTAAACTATAAATATTCGTATTCAATGTGGCCTTTATTAATATCCCTGGAGTAACTAGTCTAGATTCCTGCATTCAGTTTCTTTTTGACTCAACCAAACAAGCATCAATTATGAAGTGTGGACATACAATACATATGGAGTGTTTTGAGGAGATGTTCACCCAAAACCAGTACGTTCGGGATTTGCACTGTTCTTTCCTTTTTACATTATGCAGTTTAACCCTTCACTTTTCTTGTTTTGGTGCCCTGAAGTAAAATTTGAATTTTGTATTCCTATTGATTTGCAGGTATCGCTGTCCAATATGCTCTAAGTCAGTTATAAATATGTCTCAAACTTGGGAAAGATTAGATGAAGAGGTATTATGTGATTTCCTTTTTATTAGTCTAGTTCTCTGAGTAGTTTCTCCGTTTGCAAGTTTTTCGTTGTGGTGAACCTATTTGCACTTGTGGTTAGCAACCATGCTTTTTCTAGCGTGTGATTTCATTGTGATGCATTGATATCCAATACGAATGGTTCACGAAAAATTAGAATTCAAAATTAGTAAGGCTTTTTATAAGAAGGAAGCTGTCTGAGAACCTGAGATAGAACTCCTGGCATATTTTGGTGTATTTTTTCCTACCAATCTTGAATGTGTTAATGGAAACGAGCCTATGATACTGTTTTGATGTTGAAATTTCTTTATGACAGATTGCAGCTACTGTGATGCCCGAGGAATATCGCTACGAAGTAAGTTTATGTTATCTTATTGTTCTGCATTTGCTTCATCAACTTTTTGCATCAATAACCGTATCTCGTCAAGAGGCTAGAGCAAACTCTCATTTTCCTGCAAGCATGTGAATATTCATGTATAGATACATTATAGTCTTATACAATCTTCAAAGATAATTAAGGCTTAAACATAATTTCACAGGTCCAAATACTGTGCAACGATTGCAATAAAACGGGCAGTGCATTTTTCCATATTTTTGGCCACAAGTGTCGGCACTGCAATTCGTACAACACCCGAGTGATAGCAAATGGAGAGAACAGTGAGCAGCAAAGATAGCTCAACAGAAATGGGGTAATGTGAAACATTCCTGTCTTCTTCATTGGGAGAAATTGCTACCAATGTTTAGATATCTGGATGCTATTTCCAATGACTTGATTTTTGAATCCTGATTTGCTCCAGAAATATTTGTTACAATTACTTCAGGCAGATTATCGTCTGTATATATTTGTGTTTCTATATGTAATCATTCAACTCAAAACTCTGTTTGGTCACTGCTGCGCCCTTGGCAGAAAATATTAAAATGAATATTTTATCTTCTTTTTAGCCTTTTTATTGAAATAAAAGGTTCCATTCCATCCCAGTTAGGTAGGCAAAAACTTCAATAACGATACACGTATAATATTAATATGGTGACATGTTCATGCAAAATTTGAGCAGGTTGTTGAATTTTCCAGATTTGAAAGATTTCTACATCTTTCTTGATCTTACGTGGTTTTGTCACTTTGCATTTTCCAATAAATGATGGGTGATGATTCATTTACCCCCATTTATAATTCTCCACTTAAATCGCTTGACTTTTGGGTCACTCAGACAATATTTATATGCATGGTTTTTTTGTGTAAAACCAGATTTTAGGTATGATATGATATATTGATTAGTGTCTCTAAATTAAATAATTGAAATTAGTTTTTTTTTTTTTTAATCATATTTGATGGTTTATTGGGTGTTAGGTAGACTTTTGACATGGACGTGGTTTGTTTTACATTTGGAAGGCCAACGAGCTTTGATGTATGGATATTTATATCGGGTATTGTGTCTGATGTTCCTGACGTGTCAAATCTTAATATATATATATATGTTTTGTCATTGTGTTATGTCTATATTCGTGTATGATAGCAAATGAGCTACGGAAAATATTTTGTTATATGAAATCATTTTCTCATGCTTGTGTAAAACACGTATGTGTGTTTAGAGACGGAGTCAAGATTTTAAAGGAGTGATGTTGATAAGTGAGTTTTCTTAATGCTCAAACTATTTTATCAAAGACCATAAGAGGCTCAAATTATAGTTTATAAAATACTAATATATATATAAAGATAAGGGTTAGTTATACGAAATTCCTCTTACTTTAAGCCTTGGGATAAGTTGTCCTTCATTTTTTATATTTTGGGCGATTTGTCCTTTAACTTTTTAAAATTATTACACTTAATTCCTTTTCAATGTTTTCGGCGGAATATTTCGGGAATATTCAGATTAAGTTGAATTTTAACCATTAATTTCTCTTTCGTCACGTCGATCCAAGAGTTAAGACAACTATCATCGTGTTCCTTCCAAGAAGAACCAAATTCATAACTCATTCGACCATATTGGTCGTTGGAAGAGTTGGAATTTGCATGTAAAGTTACGCTGGTCGTTCGTCATCTTTCGATCGATGATTCCTTATTCATAGGTTGTCGGATTTTGATTTTGAAACTATTGTTTTGTTCTTTGGGTCGAGACCTTCGAATTGATGTATAATATCAACACGTTTGAAATTTGATTTGTACAAATTTAGCCTTATAAATCACTTAAAAAAAAAATGAATGGAATATTATCTAAAATTCCACCGTAAAGGGGTTAAGTGCAACAATTTTAAAAGGTTATGATCTAAATCGTCTAAAAATAAAAGGATGGGGTAACCCGTCCTAAGGCCGAAGGACGGGGTTGTGTAATTAACCCTCAATATAATTATATATGTATGTATTGTATCATAATTCTGGGGCAAATTCTAGAATTAGCCTCAAGTCTATGGGGCCCGTGAAACATAAATATCTGACTTAGGTTTGGAAAAATAAATTTCTTTTTGTGATGGAGAAGGCATGAAAAGGGCATTTTAGAGTGGAGAATTTGGAATAGGTTTCTTTCTACTTCAATTACATTTACATCATCCCATTTTGTACTCAAACAAAGAGAAAATTGTATTTTTGGTCCCATAGGAAATAAGTCAATTTTTTTTTGTCCCGTAATTTTTAAATCGTCTCGTACTTTTAGTTTTTCGACAAATATAGTTCCAAAGTGTGAATTTTTCAATATTAGTCCCAAAAAATTTAGAAATATATATTTATAATATTTTTTCTTAATTAAAAAATACATATCAAATATTAGGAATAATTTAAAAGAATACCAACAACATGATATGCATTTTATTTTTATAATAAATAATAATTATTACATTTTAAATTATAAGTATTACTTTAAAATTATAAAATAAAAAAATAAAAATATTATTGATGAGGCATAAATTCATGCTCGTATCAGAGCCGTCCACGTGTCGTCATCAACCGATTTAGGGATTGAACGCTCGCATTTGATGGGCTCGCGGATTAATCCAGTCCACTCTCGAGTTCAAGCTGTCTAACTGACGCTCACGCCACGACCCTCAGAGCCACCCTTTCCAAGGAGGCACACGCGCGAAGGCCCTGCTCGTGATGCTCGGGGTTTGGACGCTCGAGGACCATCTACCGTGGAGAACCCATCCGTGCGCCTATCGAGCGTCACCAGCGCTCGCGTATGATCCACCCCCCCGCGGGGGACCTGAACTCTAGCAAGACGGACTTTGGGCCTTCCTTGGCGCGACCCTCGCCAACAACCTCTGACACAGAGGTGGTGCGCACCTCGCACCTGACACGCCGCCTGCTTTTCAGGGATGTCGCTTTCATGCCCTCAGAGGCTGCCACGTGTTAGGGCAACACAGGTTTGGGACCACTCGGTCAATTACCCGATTTACCCTCACCCCTAACATATAAATAGGGGAGAACACTTGCATTCTCCCCCAAGTAATCTTCCTCGCACACACCACACACTGGGCAAACTTTCCTCCATTGTTCTGCATCTTCTCAAGCTCCGTGACACCTTCACCACAGTTGCATCATCATCACACTTTGCACTCTTGATGTTATCCTAGCTGGAAGAACCCACGCTCATAAGGAAACCCAGTTCCTGAGGCTCTCACGCCTGTGATGGTCTTTCCCTTTCCAAACAAATATTGAAATTGTTGTTGCATTTTAGGAACTCTGATTCCTGCACCATCATTTTTGGCGTCGTCTGTGGAAAACCATCACCACCGTCTTCATCATCATCAGTTTCTTCCTCTAAAAGCTAGTTGAAAAGTAACACCAACAGCTTTCATCATGGTTACTGCTACAAGATCTGGAGCTCTGGGGAATAGGGGCGTTCTTCCTCCCTTCAATGAGGAAAACGCTGAGAACCCCACCCCCGCCGGAGGCACGCCTCCACCTATTGCCGGAAACACCAAGGCAGCCGCTGCTACTCTCCCCCCCGGTGGGAACGAGGCCGGGGGATCTGGCACCATTCCTCCTCCCCCAACCTTCCTCAAGAAAGCTCCTGCTTCCCATCCCGGCATGTACTCCATGGCCATGCCACCGCCAGAATACGCTTATATGCAATCCGGAATGATGCCCATGGTCCAGCCATATCAGGTGGGGACACTAAATCTCCCCCTGTCGCTTCCTAGAGAGATACAGGGGGTGGAAATGCCCCAGATCACAACTCAGCAACTTCAAGCGCTTTACGCGCAATGTGAGGGGCAGGTGGTACAGAACGCCTTGGAGCATTTCACTGCCTCCTATTTCCCCTCTTTGGCAGGAGCTCGAGCGGCTCCGTCCCTTGGAGGACTCCCGACTCACCCGTTGACAATGGCGCAAAATGCGTTGAGGGCCCAGCAACCTCCCCCACCACCGATTCAGGAAAATGAGGCCCCACCGAGGGTCCAGCAAAGGCAGCAACCCGCTGGAAATGAAAGGGCCCACAAAATGAGAGGGCTGAAAACAACGAAGAGATCCAATCGAGGGCTACAGAGAGGGCAAACCGCAGAAATGTCGGCGACCCTCAGCTTGCCGCAGTACAGGATCAGCTTAAGGGGCTCCAGAATGTGGTGGAGCAGCTCTCTCGAGCAAGGTCTCAAGTAGGGATGGCAACGAGCGGAGCCGAGCCGAGCCCGAACCCGAACCCTTTATTTCTTGGCTCGTGGCTCGCGAGCCCATATATTTAATTAAAAAAATAATATTTTTAATTTTTATGTATATAAATATTTTATTAATATATAATATTATATATATATTCATTAAATTTAATACAAAATGAATAAAAAATAATATATTTATTATATATATTATTATATATAAAAATATATTAAATTATTAAAAAAACTAATTTTTTTATTAAAAATAATATTAAAGGCCGAGCCTCGAGCCGGGTTCGAGCCTTGGTCGAGCCGAGCCCGAGCCCTGAAAAAAGGCCAAGGCTCGGCTCGGCTCGGCTCGTTGCCATCCCTAGTCTCAAGTCCTCCGCGACGGGGGCGAGAGGTCCAGGGCCAGAGACGCTCGCCGATCACGTAGCTAAATTTCTCACCATCGAAGAGAAGCCAACTATGAAGATCCCGAGGATAGGGATTACAGAATCATGACGGGCGATTCTCCCCTCATCGACGAGGTTCTGATGACCCGTGCGGGGAAGGGCAAAATCTCCACGTCCGTCAACAGGTATGATGGAATGTCTGATCTGGCCGAGCATCTGGATCACTTTGTACACCTGATGCACTTATACGATCACCCGAGCAACTATTGGGCCAAGGTATTTGTCACTTCCCTTATTGGAATGGCTCAAGACTGGTACAAAAAGCTTCCCCCGCGCTCAATCCGAGGGTACTCTGATCTGACAGACGCCTTCGTAAGCCACGTCAACTCCCTGAAGGCACCAGCCCCAGCCCCAGCCGCGACAGCTCTCTACAGCTTGGTCCAGGGGCCGAACGAGACGCTCAGGTCCTTCATGGGAAGGTTTAACAAGGAAATCCTGCTGGTGGAGAAGCCCTCAATGGATTTCTTGAGGCATGTACTATTTAGGGCCATCAACATGAAGCACTATGTTAGCAAAGAATTTGTGGAAGAGGTGGCCAAGAAGAAGCCACGCTCGTTGATGGAGATCAGAGATATAGCGGACTCGTTCTTCACCCTCGAGGATATGTATATTGCAAGGGATCAGAAAATGGCAAACGCCCCTCGCCCCAGCAAAGCCCCCGAGGACAGAGGAGATTCTAACAGGGGTCGTCGTCGCAGCCCTAACGCCGCTCGCCGTAATCCTTCCCCACCGCGTAAGTACGAGCGTATCCCCCTCAACCGTCCAATTGCCGAAGTGTATTCTATGGCGGATAAGAAACTTTTCAAGAGACCGCCAAAGCTGAGGGAGACTGAGACTCAAAAACGCTCAGGCAAGTATTGCGCTTTTCATAAGCAAAAGGGGCATGATACCAACGAGTGCCGTCAACTCGAGAGCGAGATTCAGAGACTTATCGCTGGGGGCACCTCAAGGAGTTTGTGAAGGTGCTGGAAAGGTATGATGAACACTGCGCCGCGCGAGCGCGTATTAGAGGAAGGAGCCGTTCACGCTCACGCAGTCCCCGTCATCATCACATCGAATCGAGCGACCGTGGTAAAGGGAAAGCGGCAGATATAGAGAATCAGCCCTTTGCGGTCATTCACATGACCGCTGGAGGACCTTCGAGGGGTGACTCTAATGTCTCCCGGCACTGTCACATTCGAAGTTATGACCAACGATCATCCCTGCCCAAGCCTGTGCTTTCCATTGACAGCTCTCCACGCTCGAAGGAGAATGACATTGTAGGGTTTACGGAGAAAGATTTGGAACATATTGTAACACCCCATGGGATCGGTGAAACCTCTGACTGTCCCATGGTGGTTAGTTTAGACGTTCATAACCACATTGTAAAAAGGGTCTTAATTGATAGTGGAAGCTCTGTGAACGTTCTCCCTTACTCAACATTTCAAAAAATGAATATCTCAGACATCTCCCTCGAGCCCCTCAGAACAGCCCTCGTTGGCTTTGGTGGTTCCGAGATTGTCCCTCGCGGAAAGATTCGCTTGGCCACCACTTTTGGTCACGCCCCACAGCGAAAAACTTTGAGCGTCCTATACACGGTCATAGAGGTAGACCTCCCCTATAATATCATCATTGGACGCCCGGCCCTCGTGGACTTCAAGGCAGTAATCTCCACTTATCACCAAAAAGTCAAATTCCCCACTCCCGAGGGCACGGGCGAGGTTCTATCCAATGTCAAGGAGGCTTGGGAATGTTACGTCCTTTCCCTTCAAAGCCATAAGCCCAAACAAACCATTCAGGCGGGATCCACCAAAAAATCAGTTGACTTCCCCAAATTGGACGAGGATGGCCCGGAACACAAAAGGGCCAAGTTGTACAAAAAGAAGAACAACAAGAAGACCCCCAGTGGAGCCCAGCGCCCGGAGGACGGGCCACTTGGGGCCGTCGAAGGATCTTCCTCCGAGAACGAGGGTGATGGGCCCTCGAGTGAGGAAGGGGGTAGGCTTACTGGGAAGAAACGAGCACTCGAGGCTCCAAGGCCTGAGGTTCGAATCGAGCCCACCGAAAAGTTTTTGACCATCGAGTTGGAACCGGGGAATCCAGATAAGACCACCCAGATTGGCTCCAATCTCGACAGTCCCTCACAGGTTATGATGATTGATTTTCTCCGGGAGAACCTCGACATATTTGCCTGGAAAGCTTCTGATCTCACTGGGATAGATCTGAGTGTCATAGTCCACAGGCTCAACGTAGACCCGGCCTTCAAGCCAGTCAAACAAAAGAAAAGGGACGTCCACGGTTTCAGAAGACGAGTTATTGAAGAAGAAGTGGGTAAGCTCCTTGACGCTCAGTACATTGAGGAAATTTTATATCCAGAATGGCTCTGCAACGTAGTGCTCGTCCCCAAAAGCGCCAACAAATGGCGAATGTGTAATGACTTTACGGACCTCAACAAGGCGTGCCCTAAAGACCCTTATCCCCTACCGAGGATCGACCAATTGGTAGATTCGACAGCGGGGTGTGAGCTCATGAGCATGATGGACGCCTTCCAGGGGTACTATCAGATCTTTATGGCGCCCGAGGATCGCCCTAAAACCTCGTTTGTTGTGCACTTAGGCATTTACTGTTTCAAAGTCATGCCATTCGGACTCAAAAATACGGGGGCAACTTACCAACGCCTCGTCAACAGGATGTTCGAGCGTGAAATTGGAAAATCTATGGAGATATATGTGAACGACATGATAGTCAAGAGTGAGCGTCAGGACTCCCATCTGGAGGATCTCAAACAAACTTTCAACATCCTACGCCATTATGGAATGAAATTGAATCCCTCTAAGTGCACATTTGGTGTTCGGGGAGGTAAATTTTTGGGGTACATGGTTAGTCAGCGTGGCATAGAGGCGAATCCGGAAAAGATTAAGGCGATTCTTGATATTCCCTCCCCTCGGAGCGTGAGGGAAGTTTAGGTGCTGGTGGGAAAGATTATTTCATTGAACAGATTCATTTCCCGCTCGGCAGACAGGAACTTACCTTTCTTCAGAATTTTGCGCAATGCTCGCAACTTCACTTGGAGTGAGGAATGTGAGAAAGCTTTGCAGGATATGAAGCAATATCTCACGAGCGCACCACTGTTGACCAAGCCTAGCCCCGGAGAAAACTTGATTATTTACCTTTCAGTCTCTGCAGAGGCTACGAGCGCTGTCCTAGTGGCGGTCCGCGAGCGTAAACACATGCCAGTCTACTATTTGAGTAAAACTTTGCAAAGGGCAGAGAAGAAATATATGGAGATAGAGAAATTCGCTTTTGCACTCATTAATGCGTCCCGAAGGCTAAGGCCTTATTTTCAGGCTCATTCTATCACAGTGCTCACAGACCAACCCCTCAAGCAGGTACTCGCAAAGCCAGACGTATCGGGGAGGTTAATCAAATGGTCCATTGAACTCAACCAATTCAACATCACTTTCGAGCCTCGCACAACAATACAGGCTCAGGCAGTGGCGGACTTGTTAGTGGAGCGATTCAATCTGAATACCGGGCCCCCAGTAGAGGAAGGGTTGTGGCTCCTACACACAAACGGTTCCTCGACCTCACAAGGGGGGGGGGGATCCGGGGTGACCCTCAGAGACCCTCACGGTACAGAAGTGGATTACGCTATTAAATTGGCGTTCCAGGTCACCAACAATGAGGCTGAGTATGAGGCTCTAATCCAAGGGCTCTGGATAGCCCTCCGGAATGGTGCCGTTCGGGTAACTGCTTATGTTGACTCCCAGCTGATCGCAAGTCAAGTTGATAGCACTTATGAGGCTCGAGAAGCCACTATGGTGCAGTACTTAGCGAGGGCTAAGGATTTGATCGCCAAGTTCAGAGAGTTCCATCTGTTGCAGATCCCCCGAGCAGAAAACGAGCGCTCTTTCCAAGTTTGCTTCAGCCCTTGATGACTCTTGCGAGCGCTCAGTCACGTTCCTCAGGACGGAGAAACCACTGATTAGTGAGATGGAACCCTCGCGCGGGGTGAACATGATTGATCCCGCTGAACCTTGTTGGTTGGATGACATCATTAAGTTTATCAGGGATGGGACCTGCCCGAGCGATAAGGTAGAAGCTCGGAAGGTTAGGAGTAAGGTCCCTCACTTTTCTCTTGACAGCGACGGACGGTTGTTCAAACGATCTTTCCAAGGCCCGCCATTGAGATGTCTAAGGCCCTCGCAAGCCAAGGAAATGTTGGAGCATGTGCACAACGGAAGTTGCGGGAATCATTCTGGCGGTCGAATATTGGCCAAGAAAGTCTTGAGGAGTGGATTTTACTGGCCCTCGATATTGCAGGATGCCATCAGTTACTCCAAAAAATGTCCTAAGTGCCAATTTCACTCTAACACCCCTCAATTGCTGGCGGCTCAAATGATCCTTATCGATGTTTCTTGGCCCTTCGACCAATGGGGCATCGACATTGTAAGACCCCTCCCAATGGCGGTCGGGCAAAAGAAGTTTGTAACACTCGCCGTGGATTATTTCACTAAGTGGGCCGAAGCTGAAGCGGTCGCCAAAATAACGTTCAAAGTTGTGAGAGATTTCATTTGGAAGAACATCATCTGCAGGTATGGCATCCCGAGGGTGCTCATCTCAGACAACGGTTCCCAGTTTATTGCTGTTGACATGCGGGATTGGTGTTATGAACTAGGGATTGAGCAGCGATTCACCTCCGTGGGCCACCCTCAAGCCAACGGTCAAGTTGAAGTGACCAACCGAACCATACTCCAGCATTTGAAAACGATGCTCGAGAGTAAGAAAGGGGAATGGGCAGAAGAACTTCAGGGCGTACCGCACCACCCAACGAGCGGCAACAGGGGAAACCCCTTACTCCATCGTATATGGCTCCGAGGCTATGATACCTGCGGAGATCGCTCAAGAATCCGCACGCGTGGCCTACTTCGAACCTACAATCAACGAAGCCAATCGGACGTTCGAATTAGATTTGCTAGACGAAAGGAGGAACACAGCTTGGGCTCGCATCCACAAGTACAAGCCGACTGTAGTCCGCCAGTATAACAAGCGTGTTAGAGAAAGAACTTTCCAACTAGGGGACTTGGTCCTCAAAAAATTTGAAGTTTCTAAACATGTGGGTAAGTTGGATCCCAATTGGGAAGGCCCCTTCAAAGTCGTTCAAGTACGAGCGAACAACACCTACTTGCTAGAGACTTTGCAAGGCTAGCGACCCCCGAGACCGTGGAACGCGTGCAACCTTAGACGGTTCTACGTATAAATGTCCACCTTTGCAATCGCCCGCTCGTGGCACTTTGTACTTTCTTTTGACAGAAAACATGTGGTAATCATTTCAAACATTGCAAGCATAATGGTAAGTATTTTATATGTTGTTATGTCATTGGTTTGCTCTATCCTTTGATTAATGGTCTGATTAATAAAAAGTTTACTCCGTATTGAGCGTATTCCACGTCGAACGGCTTAATTAATACTCCGTTAATCTCAAATTGACGGTATCTGTGCGGTAAAAATACCCCACCTTGAACACCCTGACGCTCATAAGCGTGTAAACCCCATGAATGAGCGTGTCGAGTTGTGGGATGCTAAATGCTTAATTTACACCAACTGGGTGCTCACCACGCCAGTTCGCGCTCGTAAACCCCCAATGACCCTCACCTTCTTGGGTAAGAACACGCTTGTAAATCAGCGGATCCTGGACGAATTCTTTCATGGGTACCTCAGGATGATGCTAACACTACGGCTACTCTCGCTTTAATCCCATGCTTAGCAAATCCTACAGTTGGTTTCTAAGTACGTTCAACTCACTGGAACGCTCAAGATGGAGGTGCACGTCACATGCTTGAGGCCAATACTTAGTTAAATCCTTAGAGGTTTTCTAAGTTCAAATTCGAGCCTCATTGTGAATATGGCCAGGGAACCCCTCTTAAAGAACACCCTCAAGCCCACACCAGCATCACTCAAATTGCCAGACATTCCCAAATTTTAAAATACATGGGGATAAGCGCCAGGGAACCCCCAAAGGAAATGCCCTCGTGCGTACACTCTCCCATCGCGAACATTCAAATAACAAGAAAGATAAACATGCAGACAGCCAGCACAAAATGACAGTCTTGCGTAACATTCAATGTTGAAAGATTCAAGCCTCATTAGCATAAAATGACATGGCAGACAAAGTTAAGGGCGAATTCAAAAATGCCAGCAAGAGGTATCAGAAATTAAAAGTACAAAAATCGAATGCAATTGTTCATAAACAAGAATGGAAATCAAACAAGCAGGATCTGGAAGCGACGGTAAGAGGAATTTCATTGAGCTTGGTTCTCAGGTCCTGGGGGAGCAGTTGCAATAGGAACTACAGCCAACGCGTGGGAGTCAGAAGCCTGAGCCTCTCCAGGTTCCTCATCGATCGGCTCGTCCATAACGGTGCCCTCGTCATCTATCTGAATGGGCTCGGGGTCTATAGGATTGGCCGCTATGAACTCCTGCTGGAGCATCGACACAAGTTCTTGATACTCCGGCTCCGCCAGACTTTCCGAGGGATCTTCATCCTGGACCATAGGCTCGCAGTTATCGTCCAGATCCATGAGTAGGCGGTCATCGGTTCGAGCGCTCTCGGGGGCCAACCCCAGCTTCACCATCTACCCAATCGCATTGTAAAAGAAGCGACGAGCGTTGTCAAAGCAGTGCATATTGGCAGCGAAAGCGAAGGCTTTTGAGCACACGAACTTCAACACTGCATCCCATGCCACTTTTGATTCTAGGCCAGCTACCTTCTCTTGCAGTTCAGCGAGGGTCTTCTTGGTCTCTTCATTTTGGCGTGTGCTCTCGGCCAGTTGACGCCCCAACTACCCATTCTGATCCCTCAACTGATCGCGCTCTTGTTTGAGCTTCTTGTGGTGATCGTCGAGGACCAAATATGCGTCATCAGACCGCTTCAAATCCTCATTCAGTCTGTCCTTCTCAAGGTTGGCGTCAGTCAGTTGAGCGCTGACGTTGTTGTAATCCTCTTACAACTGACCGGGGTCAGAGATGCGCAACAACTTCTTATATTTGGCCTTGTGCTCAGAATAGGCCTGCGCTAGCCCTTGCAAATTTTTCAGCCTCGGGATTACCTCCTGAAAAGCCAGAAGCGAGGGTCATTATCAGAGTCATAAAAGGAAAAGTTGGAACTTCACGACGAGAACAATGGAGACTAACCGTCAGGAGGGCGTGGCAATCATCGTCCGCGACTCGAGCGGCGGCGTGCTCGTTCAACTTGTCATGATCGCCGGAGAATTGAAGTTTTTCGACGATGTCAGAGATTAGGTTCACAGAGTACGCGCTCTTTTTCAGGAGAACTGGACCTTCCGTCCGTTGACGTTTGTATCGAGCGTCGCCCCGGCAGCCTATCTTCCAGAAATCTTAATCCTCAGAAGAGGAAGTATCCCTGCCCCCGCCGCGGTGGCCCACAACCACCTCCTTGCCCTTTTCGGAAATGGGGATGGAGTCTGGAAGTCTTTTCCTCTTCCCCTGACGGTCGTCCCTCACAGTATCGTGCATTCGGGCAAGTTCGCCCGAGCGATTGTGAGAAGTGCTGGAGCTTAATGCGATTAGCCCTTCGGGAGCAGCTAGGGGTGGAGTAACCTCCCTAGCGCCATCCACGGTCAGATCCTCGATGGGCCGAGCCCCGGGGGCCTCATTCCCGATGCCCCTGCCACCATCTCCTCGCCCTGCCCTTCGGCGAACGCCTCTTCCCCTCGGAGCGTTCGAGGGTTGGACCTGCTGCTGCTGCTGTTGTTGATGAGGGTTAGCGTCCGCCCTTTGAGCGTGCATTGCACGGGCAAGAGCCTCGGCATTCATCCCTGTTGTTAATATTTTGATATCTGCAAATAGAGAGTACGAGCGTCAGAAGATGGCAATTTGGGCGATGATTACAAAAGTATGACAAGTCAAGTAAAGTCAGCGATGCTATCCTAAGAGTTAGAATAGTCAGTTCCTAGAATCTAAACGTCGAGGGCCGTGATTTGAGCAGGAGGATTAGTTATCATGCTTGGGGGACAAGATAGGCCCTAGCAGAATAATATCCCCTCATTCTTCATCAAAACCTCAGCCTTGATCCATTTCTTCTCATTCTTCATCGCGAGGGCCAACCCCTTCGCCCAATCCTCGAAAGCTTTGTTCTTTGTCCTTTCTCTGATCAGTGGCCCCTCACCATGTATAAACCACCCTCGGTAAATCCTAAAGATTCCCCCAGGAGCCCCAACAAAGAAGTACTTCTCTTTCCAGTGCTCGCCATATGAGGTGGAGGGGTAATCTATCATTTTGAAGCCAGATTTGGCTTGAGCGTAATAGAACCCATCTATGGGGGACGAACGCGTTGAGCGAGCCACTTGGATTAAACTATCAAAATTGCTAACGGAAGGTTCATGGCCTAATGCCCTCATCAGTATCACAAAAGTGTTTATTAAGGCAATACCATTGGGAAGGATTTGGGAAGGGCAAAGTCTAAGGTGGTGGCAGATGTCACAAACGACGGGAGGAATTGGAAACCTCAGACCCCCGGCCAGGACCGCATCCCAGTAAACTGTCATCATCCCCGGCGGCGGTAAGTTTGCTCTTTCCCCCTCCTCGAGAAGGCGCATGGGGAACACTGCCTTGTCCCAGTAGGCTTTTGTCCTTAACTCCTCCAGATCTTCGAGCGTCAAGATGCTCTCAATCTCATCCGGAGACCTGTCGGTTTGGTGAGGGTTATTTTGTCTCACTCGTGTAGCAGGCTCTTTTCCCCTTCTTTGGCGTTTTCAGGGAGGTTCAGCCTCAGCATGATGCTCGAAAGGTCCTGCGCCGCCCTCGGGAGCAGCAATTGCCACCGTAATCCTATGGTCTTGGGGTCTTACAGCGCTGTTGAGCACGGGAAACACTCTCTCCCCTTGCCTTTGCATTTCCATGACGTTACCCATCTCTTCGAAAAGATCGTCTACACCTCCGGGAGCACGCTCGTTCATCCCTTGAACGGCGGCATCAACTTCTTCATCCCCAGCTTCAACCGGAGCCCTTGCCACTGGAATGGCGGTTGGAATCTCTTCGCCTGGAGAGGCCCTGGGAACTGCCATGGGCACATCACCGTGAGGGGAAGAGCTCCCCACTGACATCTCATCTATTTCCCTCACGAAGGCTTCTGCGTTGTTATTCGCCATATCTGGGGTTTTATTGGTTCTTGAGATTGGAATTTCTCTCAGAAAGATTGACGGAGAAGGAAGCTTCTGGAAGGGATTCACTAGCAGAAAAAACAATTCCTCACTTAGAAAGTTTCACTCACGCACAACCTAAATCTAAAAGTTAGTATCAGAATATCAAGATTTGTGGAAGTTTTGCCTAGAAATTGAAGAAGAAACTCGCCGGAATCTGTAAAAGTTGCAGAGAATTCTTGCTGCGTATGTGCTTGAAGGAGACTGAATGCGTGAAAGAGGCTCCAAAGCTCTGCAAATCCCTATTTATAGGGGAGAATTTGTATCGATTAGGGCTGGAAATTCAAAACGCAATCATTTCCCGCCTAGGAAATCCCCCTCACGTCTCCCGGAACACACGTTCCCACGCTCCCACTCAGCATTTAATGCGGACAGGACTCCATTTAATGCGATGTCAGAACATGTCCGTTACAGAAGCCCAGCGGTCACTTCACTTACAGGAGCTTGGCCCTCGGGTGTTTAAAAATTCGCGGCTCGCTTCTCTTGAAAATTCTACAGTACGCTCAAGCATACTACAGAATTTGGGGGGCAAAATGATGTGGCATAAATTCACGCTCGTATCAAAGCCGTCCACGTGTCGTCATCAACCGATTTAGGGATTGAACGCTCGCATTTGATGGGCTCGCGGATCAATCCAGTCCACTCTCGAGTTCTTGTGCAAGCCCATGAGCCTCGGCCAATTATTCAAGTAAAGGGTTCAAGCTGTCTAACTGACGCTCACGCCACGGCCCTCAGAGCCACCCTTTCCAAGGAGGCACCCGCGCGAAGGCCCCGCTCATGATGCTCGGGGTTTGGACGCTCGAGGACCATCTACCGTGGAGAACCCATCCGTGCGCCTATCGAGCGTCACCAGCGCTCGCGTATGATCCACCCCCCTGCGGGGGACCTGAACTCTAGCAAGACGGGCCTTGGGTCTTCCTTGCGCGCGACCCTCGCCAACAACCTCTGACACAGAGGTGGTGCGCACCTCGCACCTGACACGCCGCCTGCTTTTCAGGGATGTCGCTTTCATGCCCTCAGAGGCTGCCATGCGTTAGGGCAACACAGGTTTGGGACCACTCGGTCAATTACCCGATTTACCCTCACCCCTAACATATAAATAGGGGAGAACACTTGCATTCTCCCCCAAGTAATCTTCCTCGCACACACACCACACTGGGCAAACTTTCCTCCATTGTTCTGCATCTTCTCAAGCTCCGTGACACCTTCACCACAGTTGCATCATCATCACACTTTGCACTCTTGGTGTTATCCTAGCTGGAAGAACACAGCTCATAAGGAAACCCAGTTCCTGAGGCTCTCACACCTGTGATAGTCTTTCCCTTTCCAAACAAATATTGAAATTGTTGTTGCATTTTAGGAACTCTGATTCCTGAACCATCAATTATACATAATAACATAATTAATAAAATAATCTTCAATATTGCATTTAGTTAAAAATATGTAAAATAAAAAATTGAAAAATAATTAATATTTATAATATTTCTTATATATACAACATTGCATTTATTTAAAATAATTAACGTTAGGTTTATTTAAAATTGAAAATAACTAAAATTTTATATATATTTTATTCAATAACATAATATTAATTAAATAATTATTATAATTGTACGTTATATTATTATAGTGTTTTAAAATTTTGATGTTATTTTTTAATTCTCATTAAATATATATGGCTACTAATTACATTTTTATTTTTTAATTATATTATAAATATTAATTATTTTTTAATTTTTATTTTACATATTTTTAACTAAATGCAATATTGAAGATTATTTTATTAATTATGTTATTACGTATAATGTCTTTATTTTTTTATTTTATAATTTTAAAGTAATACTTATACTTTAAAATGTAATAATTTATTATAAAAATAAAATGCATATCATGTGGTTGGTATTATTTTAAATTATTCCTAATATTTGATATGTATTTTTTAATTAAAGAAAAATATTATAAATATATATTTCTAAATTTGTTGGGACTAATATTGAAATTTTTTCATGTTGGGACTATATTTGTCGAAAAACTAAAAATACGTGACGATTTAAAAACTATGGGATGAAAAAAAAAAATTGACCAATTTCCTATAGGACCAAAAATACAATTTTCTCTCAAACAAATTTAGAGTTATTAATTATGCATTTCTTCTTTTTTAGTGTAAATTAGGTATCAAAGTTACCAATTGCAGCCACTTTCTTGTTGCAAATTGTCAAGAAAATGAGGCCACATGCTTTCCAAATCCCTTTCTCCCATTAATAAATGGGAGATCAACAAATATCTTTGTGTGGGACAAATTAAATCTTTGCTTAGTTCATAGCAAATTGTTATTCCTTGTTTGGGCTTTTTTCTTGCACTAGCAAATTTTATTGGTGGAGTTGCATTTGTTCTGCATTTCAATCTGATCGAATTATAGCTAAGTCAAGAAAATATTTCTTTATTATACATTCGAATCTAGAAAGAAAAAAAAAAATGAATCTAGGTCGAGTTATAATTAAGTCAAAAGATATTCTACTTACAATTGCTAAGCTTCTCAAAATCAAATTTTAGGCCTTTAATTGAGCATGTAAATTAACAAATTAAGTCATTAAATAGTATGCAAAATACTTATGTTCATATTTAATATAAATTAATATGTTAAACCCTAAAAACTTACCATAGAAATCTGCAATAATTTTAACATTAAATGAACTATATTATAACAATTTTTATTAACAAATCAACTTATTAATAATAACTAGTAAATGCCGCACACTCATTGCGTGTGCAAATAAAAATAATATTATTATTAAATATATTAAAATTAATTTTTATATTGATATATATTCTATAATCAATTTTAATATAGTTATTAAATTATGATAAATAAAAGATATAAAATATAAGGAGAAAAAGATAAAAATTATACATTAAAGAAAAAAAAAAATTGAAGTAGAATGGGAGAAAAGTGAAATAATGAAGATAGCGTTTGAGTCGTAAATAAATAAAAAAATAATTTAAGAATCCAATGAATTGAGAAGAGATTAAGCAAAAAAAACTGTTGAAATACGAGGATAGAATTTATATCTAAAAAATAAAGAAAAAAAAGAGTCCATGAATTCAAGGATAATATGTTAACTAGCAATTTTGCACATTCTATGCATATGCAAATAAAAAATTATTATTATATAAATATATTAAAATTGAAAAGTTTTTATTAAATATATACTCTATAATTTTTTAATATAATCATTAATTTATGATAAATAAATAAATAAGTAAGATAAGATATTGTCATATTAATAATTATAAAAATTTAAATTATAAGTAAAGTGATAAAAATTATAATTAAAAAAAAATACAATCGATAAGAAAGAAAAGAGAAACTAAGAAGAGAAATGATGAAATAGAAAAGAGAAATTAACAGCACGTGGAAGAGATAAAATTGGATAAAAGATAAATAAATAAAAAGAAAAAGAAAAGAAAAAGAGGACACCAAGAGACCAAAGCCATTACAACTTGGGTCTCACGATTAATATATAGTATAGATAAAAAAATAAAAAAATTAAAAAGTCAAAAAAAGAAAAAATTTAAAATACCACAGCTTAATAATATAGTGTAGATAATAATTGAACTTGGGCAACAAGAAATGAACTAGGTCAAACACCCCACCCACACACAAAATCTTTTTCCATAAAGTTTGAGTGCTTTTCAAAAGGGAGCTAATAAAATAACTTTAAGAGTTAAGACCATCTTTAGTTTTAATTATATTAAACATTAAAAAATATTTGAATCCTATCTTGATTTGAAAATGAAAGCACTTCTAATCATAAAAATTAGTATACTGTTTAACATTAATTACCAAGATTAGAAATTATTAGGCCATAATTAAGAAGGTAATGCTGTGGCTTTCTATATGTGTGAAGATTTAAGACACGTGAAAAGCGATAAGGTTCTTTCTCCTTTACTCACCTACTGTTATCTTCCCCACCCAACTCAACCACACTTCTTCATCAATTACTGCAATTCAAGCTTCGATTACGAGCTAATATGATTACTTAGCTGTTTTGTCTGCGCCATTTTGTTTCCAAATTCTTAACTTTCTTCTGCAAGACATCATCAAGATCAAGAATTCAGAAAAAAGAATTCGAAAGGAAAGAAAAAACCCACCACCATGAGTGTACCAGAAGGAGAAAGTCACGCATCTGGGGATCAAACTGACAGTCTCTGCGATTTCTGCAACGAATCGAAGGCTCTACTTTACTGCCGAGCTGATTCGGCGAAGCTCTGTTTGAACTGCGATCGCGAAGTGCACTCGACGAATCAGCTGTTCAAGAAGCACAATCGGTCGCTTCTCTGCAATTCGTGCGGTTCTGCGCCGTCTTCGATTTTCTGCTGCACAGAATCCGCGGTGCTTTGTCAGAATTGCGACTGGGAGACCCACAAGAACTTTAGGTCTATTCACGATCGGAGGCCGCTGGAGGAGTTCAATGGGTGTCCTAGTGTGTGTGAGTTGTTGAATTTTCTTGGGTTGGAGGATTTGGGGAAGAAAAGTTTGGATTTTGATGGTGGGAACGATGTGGATTTGTTGGATATGTTGGTCTGGGAGACTCCGTCGGTTGTGAGTCTTGATGAATTGATTGCTCCGAATGATTGTGTGGATTCTGGGCGTAGTTTTCAGGCTATGGGGGTGCCGCCTCTGCCTAAGGTTTGTGAACTTGTTCTTTGGTTTTGCAAAGTTTGTTTTTTTATATTTGGTTTTTCAATTTCATGGGGTTTTGTACTAGGAGCTTCGTGTGTTAGGAATCATGTTAGTTGAGGGGAGAAGGTCTGTGCTTCTGCATTGGTAAAGGGTTCTTTCTTATAACAGTACAAGGATGATTACACTTGAGATTTACGTGAATTTTGATCAGTTGTTGTCATTCATCTTTGCGCAATGGCTTTGCATTTATAAGTAGGTTTTACAGAACATACTACTTGAATTCCTTAGGCTGCATTTGGAGTTGAGGGATTTGAGTATGAATGAAATGTTTGAGGGTTCGGATTTGGAATGACTTCATGTTAGAGAGAATTCAAAAATCCACCAAAATGACTGGAAAAGTAGCTCAAGACGAGGGCTAGTGAATCTGAAATCGATTATAACATGAATAACTCCATTTGTTCTAATTATGTGGTGTTTCTCAATTAACAATTGTTTTAATCTTCCTGTGCATCTGCTAAGTGTTAACCTTCTTTACAATAATGTTTATTCTTATCAGAACCGAAATGCAGCATGTGGTAAACAGAAAGAAGAAATACTTGGCCAACTTCGTGAGATGGCAAAAACCGAACCCAACTTCACTGGTTCTTTAGAAGACTTTGAAACGCATGTTGAATATCAATCACAAGCACCTGACCAGTCTCGCGTGAAGGATAGTAGTCCAGGCCTTGAAAATACTTCAGAGCCAATGCCCGTTCCATCATATGAGGTAATAATATTACTATCTTTGCCTGATTAAATATATTCTGCTGAACTATTGAGGAGAAGTCTTTATCTAAGGGTGGCTTTGTCTGTAAAATTTGGTCACGGCGGGAAAAAGAAAAGAATTGATCTTATTGTTCTTTAGTTGCAGAAAAGTGGACTTAGGTGGTATGATTTTGCTGGTGGGGTTCCAGATGAAGGCTTTCAGTCGAGCTTTGCTGATAGCTTGATGGACATGAACAATCACCTGGTGCCCGACAAAGATTCAGATGCTGGCGATAGCATAGGCATTACAAATAATTTTCAAGAATTTCAATCAAATGTTCCTTTGGATTCAGTTCAAGTTCTTCCTAAAGCTGCACCCCGTGAATTGAACAGCCAAGAAAGAGACTCTGCACTTTCACGCTACAAAGAAAAAAAGAAAACTAGAAGGTAAAAAACAGAGTATTTCCCTTTATTTTGCCTATAAATCTCATTATCCTGAAATTTATACTAAAAGTAGTAAAACTTGAATTTGTTGCCTGTTTTTGTGGGTTTTCCTGTTATGTTATGTATTTCTCTTTTGGACTTTGATTTGTTGAGATTACAGGTATGACAAGCATATAAGATACGAATCAAGAAAAGTGCGCGCAGAAAGTAGGACGAGAATAAAGGGTCGATTTGCAAAGATGGATCGCTAAAAGGGTTGTTTTGTAACGACGTTCAGATTCTTTACACGGTTTTGCTGGTGAATCTCTTGCTGAAAATGCATTTTTATTAGTTGAAGATGGCAGATATATATGTATATTAACAGCACAATGTCAGTTTAAGAATCCTAGTTCTCATGTGTTATTTTAGTGTTTTTAACCACACACTTTGTGTTTCTCTGTTGCCCTTTTTTTTTTTTTTTTAACACACCCCCCAAGTGGCCAGAGAGATTCGAATCCAGGTCATTACCTTCTAGAAATAATCCTCAAACCACTTGGTCAACTCCTATTGGCTTTCTCTGTTGCCCTTTTCTTTCTACCTATGTATATAGTGCTTAAGCTGTCTTGAGCTTCACAAATTTATTGTGTTATCTTCTTGTAATATTTTTGTGGCCAAAATAAGTATGTATATATTTGCCTTTTTTCTATGTTTGATATAAAACAATTTTGTTCACTGATTTGCTTATCCCTAAAGAACATTGCTGTAGAGTGTAGATTTATCATATCAGGATAATATGTCAATATGATATACTGAAAAAATGGCATATTTTCTTAGTATCAACTCTCCAACACACTAACAGAGGATATGTACATCATTAATGCTTGGATTTTGCAGTGCAAAACTTGAATACAAGGATTCTTGCATAAATATACCAGAAGGAAAAACAAATAAATAAACAAAGAACATGGCAAGAAATGTCAAAACTCCTGTCAATCTTTCTCCAACTTCTCTTCATTCTTGATCCTTCAAAAGTCTCTGGCCTAAGCATCAAGCTCATTCACAGGCACAATGTGAATTCCCCATATTACCCTGGAAACATCACCAGGAACCAAAGAATCCATCTCCATCTCCTCTCAGCATCAGCCCACCTTTCCAGGCTGTCTGCTGCTGCTGCTGCATCAAACCATACAGCTAGTGCTAAATCGGTTCGTCTACGAATCCACAACCAATATCTGATGTACATGGTTGAGGTTGGAATAGGCGAATTCGCCCCTCCCCACCCCCGTCACTACAAATACTACCTACATCTTGACACCAGCAGTGAGCTGATATGGACCCAGTGCCAAGAGTGCAAGAAGTCAGGCCCGCATTCTTGTTTTCTCCAAAAAGAACCTCTTTACCCCGCCGGGGGGTCCAAGACATACCGGCCCCTCTCGTGCAACAAGCCCCCCCTCTGCTCTCCCGGTCAATGCCTGAACACCACATGCTCCTACATGCTCGAGTATGGAGACGGGGCGACTACGTCAGGGTATTTGGCCTCCGAGTCTTTCACAGTAAACTCTGATAATAAGCACAGCAGGGAAACAATAAGAAACTTAGTTTTTGGATGTGGGATCAAGAATCAGGATTTCGCAGTCTTCAAAGAATAATTTAGTGGCAGGCAATTTTGGCTTGGGAGAAGGGAAATTCTCAATTTTGGAGCAGAAAAGGGCTCTCACACAGGGCCGTTTTTCGTATTGCCTGCCACCTTGGGATGTTTCGCATAAATCCACCACTTTTCTAAGGTTTGGCAATGATATACCAGAAATAAAAGGCCTAAAAATGACACCTTTATCAACAGGCCCAGGATTAGCTTCATATTATGTGGATTTAAAAGGGATAAGTGTTGGAAACCAAAGAGTTGATATTCCAGAAAGTATGCTGGGTCGTTGGGGGAACAACTATGGAGGCTGTGTCGTAGACTCGGGAAGTACAATTACGGTACTGCCCCCACCGGTTTACCAGAAGCTGAAAAGCACGATGATTAAGAATCACTTTAACAGATATAAACCAGCAGGAAACAAGGGAATTCTGAATCTCTGTTACTTTTTCCCAGGGAAAATTGGAGTGAAAGATCTGCCTAATATTACCTTCCATTTGCAGGATGCTGACCTGGTGTTTACTCCTCAGGTGGGATTTATCGTCTCCAGGACAGTCTCTCGTAAACAGTACTTTTGTCTGGCAATGAGCTCGAAATATATCAATAGCTTGACTATCATTGGAGCTTCGCAGCAGGCTAACACGCGCTTCGTATTTGATACACTGAAAGAGAAACTGTATTTTGGTCCGGAAGACTGCGCCGTTCGCGGATAGATGTTACCTGCATGAATGTATTTCTCATTCAATAGTTTTAAAAACTTTCTGCAATATTATAAAGATTGTTATCCCTAAACTACTATAAAGATGCATATCAGCAAAAGGTAATAAATGCACATATAATCTACAAAAGAAGACGTCGTAGAGAAAGTATTGTCAGCTATGTAGGTATTAACTCTCTGACACACTAAGAAGGGGAAATAGAGGATATGTCCACCATTAATGCTTGGACATGGCACAGGTTAAAGCTTGAATACTAGGATTCTTGCATAAATATATCAGAAGGGAAAAAGAAATAAAAATAAAAAGAACATGGCAAGAAATGTCAAACTCCTATCAATGTTTCTCCTATTTTTCTTCATTCATCATCCTGAAAAAGCCTCTGGCCTAAGCATCAAGCTCATTCACAGGCACAATGTGAATTCCCCATACTACCCTGGAAACATCACCAGAAACCAAAGAATCCATCTCCATCTCCTCTCAGCATCAGCCCACCTTTCCAGGCTGTCTGCTGCTGCTTCATCAAATCACACAGCTAGTGCTAAATCGGTTAGTCTACGAATCCACAACCAATACCTGATGTACATGGTTGAGGTGGGAATTGGAGAATTCGCCCCTCCCCACCCCCCTCATTACAAATACTTTCTGCATCTCGACACCGGCAGTGACCTGATGTGGACCCAGTGCCAAGACTGCAAGAAGTGGGGCCCCCGTTCTTGTTTTCTCCAAAAAGCACCTCTGTACCCTGCCGGTGGGTCCAAGACGTACCGCCCCCTCCCATGCAACAGGCACCCGCTCTGCACTCCCTGCCAATGCCTGAACACCACGTGCTCCTATATGCTCCTGTATGGAGATGGGGCGACTACGTTGGGGTATTTGGCCTCTGAGTTTTTCACATTAAACTCTGATAATAAGTACAATAGGGAAACAATAAGAGACTTAGTTTTTGGATGTGGGATCAAGAATCAGGATTTCGCAGAGTCTTCAAGGAATAATTTAGTGGCAGGCAATTTTGGCATGGGAGAAGAAAAATTCTCAATTTTGACGCAGAAAAGTGCTCTCACACAGGGCCGGTTTTCGTACTGCCTGCCACCTTGGGATGTTTCGCATAAATCCACCATTTTTCTAAGGTTTGGAAATGATATACCAGAAATAAAAGGTTTAAAAATGACACCTTTATCAACAGGTTCGGGATTAGCTTCATATTATGTGGTTTTAAAAGGGATAAGTGTTGGAAACCGAAGAGTCGACATTCCAGAAAGTATGCTGGCTCGTAGGGGGAGAGATTACGGTGGCTGCGTTGTGGACTCGGGAAGTACAATTACTGTACTGCCCCCACTGGTTTATGACAAGCTGAAAAGCATGATGATTAAGAACCACTTCTCCAGATATAAACCAGCAGGAAACAAGGGAATTCTGAATCTCTGTTATTTTTTTCCAGGGAAAACTGGAGTGAAAGATCTGCCTAATATTACCTTCCATCTGCAGGATGCGGATCTTGTGTTTACGCCTCAGGTGGGATTTATCGTCTCCAGGACAATCTTTTTTAAAATGTACTTTTGTTTGGCAATGAGGTCAGAAGATATTAACGGCTTGGCTATCGTTGGAGCTTTGCAGCAGGCTAACATGCGCTTCGTTTTTGATACACTGAAAAAGAAATTGTATTTTGGACCAGAAGATTGCGCTGTTCGTGGATAGATGTTACCTGCATGGATGTATCTCATTCAATAGTTTTAAAAACTTTCTGCGGTACTTTAAAGATCATTTCCCCTAAAGTACTATAAAGATGCATATTAGCAAAAGGTAATAAATGCACATACAATCTACAAAAGAAGTAGTAGAAAAGAAAATATTATCAGATATACAGCAGATTGTCATTTATGAGAACTCTAACATCCATATAAATTCCAAATTCTTATCACTATGGCCGATAGCATAATCTCCAGATGAAAAACATTGAATGCTATATATATGCAAGGGAAAAAACAGTAACAAACTGTTGCATCACTGCAACTACAAAAGGGCTAGCTAACCCTGCCACGAAACAATGCATGAGGTTCAACAACGGCCAAAATATCAATATTGGTATCGTTGTTTTACCTTACAAACTTGATACTTCTGCTAAACAATGCCCTCGTGAACTCAAAGAGTTTCGCAATAAGATTAATCCATCCAGACTCACAAGAATCGCCTTATTTCCAATCCAATAACCTGTCACAAGAAGAGCGAATTAAGAGATTAGTCATCCAAACCAATATACAAGGCGAACATCTAGAGTCCAAAACAGCACCTGCAACCATGAGGCCACACATGAACGTGCAATCATTCAATTATGTTGTGAAAGTTGGAATCGGAACATTCAAATTCAAGCCGACGTACATAGAATATTACTTAGATATGGACACTGGAAGCTCCCAAGTGAGGATTCAATGTGCAGGATGCAAAAAATGCTTCAGGCAAAAACCAATGCGATTTCCCAAAGAAAATTCATCATCTTTCCACCCTGTCCTTGATGGAAACATGCCACGACCCTATGACGCAGAGTATGCAGATGGAGACATCACTCGTGGCATTCTTGCCCAAGAAACATTCTATCTCAGTACAAAAAATGGACAATGAGCACGAATTGAGAATTTACAATTCGGGTGTGGTTTGGAAAATGATATGCTGTTCGGCAGCGATAGAAAACAGGATTGCTGGAATGATGGGCCTAGGGTGGGAAGATCATTCGTTCGTCAGACAAATCAGTTCGCTAATCAACGGGAAGTTCTCGTACTGTCTTCCAGTTCTCTTAGCCAAATCATCGAACTCGAATCTGACATTTGGAGATGATGGAATTACAGCCCACCCGAAGAATTCCAGGGTTACACCTTTGTACAGGTATAAAAAACAGAGCACTTATTCTCTGGAAATGCAGGGCATCAGCTTGAAGAATACTAAGCTTAATATCGACCCAAAAGTATTTGGAAGAAACGGCAGCTCAGATGGCTGCATAATTGACTCAGGGACACCTTATTCGAGAATCATAGCACCTGCATTTGACAAGCTCAAACAGGGGCTGAAGAAGTATTTTTTCCAGGTTTAGGGAGTTCAAGAAAATAAAAGTCAATTTGGGCCTGGATTTGTGCTACGAAAGGAGCAAGCCTGGAGGGTTTAGTAATCTGCCTGATGTTACTTTCCATTTACAGGGATCAAAAGCGGATTTCGTAATGAAGCCTAAGGCGGTATTTGAAGTTGCTAGACGTTGTAGTTTGCCATTCATGTGTCGTGAATACTTTTGTTTGGCAATGATCAGGAGTAAGTATGTGACCATTATTGGAAACCATCAGCAGACTAATCAGAGGATTATCTACGTTACCAAGAACCGAAAATTGGTTTTTTATCCGGAAGATTGTTCCAAGAATCCATGAACTGTATTAGACATCTGAAAACTTTTCATGTAACTGTAACTTCTTCAGCAAGTGAATTGATGCAGCATATAATAAATAGAACTTCTCTCCTACAGTCTGCCACTCTTTCAGGCAATTCATCAAACAGTTATCGTCCAATACAAGAACTACATTACTCCACCACCCACCTAAAATGAGGCCAACTTTATTTGTTGAGCTACAAGGGATCATCAATCATCAAAATCCCGAACAAAACAAGTCCTGGAAAATTAATTCTCCAGGTTTACGGATTTCAAGTAAACCAACGGCGCACGATTTTGGGCCGTCAGGTTTAATTCGTGAGCACTTTTGCTTGGCAGTTTGGAGCGCATCAGCATAAGACATCATAGAATCATCCATGATGCAAGAATTAAGATATAAGCAACTGTTTTTTACATGTGATAGACATTATTTTCAACATGTTGGGTTAAACAGAATACCAATGTCCGTATGTCGGATATTATATCAGACACTCAAATAAATAACTTTTTAAAAATTATCCTGTCATCTTCATTTCGAATCATTTGCTTATTGTCGTGTCACACAGAATAAAGAATATTACATGGAATGAAAATTCTTGAATTGAGATCGAGCTCGAGCTCGAGCCGAGCCCAAACTCTAAGCCAATTTTTTTGCTTGTCGAGCTGGGGAGGGAAAAAAAATACGAGCCTCTATTTGTTCACATGCTTGATTGTATTCGTATTCATGAATTAAAGGTTACCAGCGATGCCAGTTCGATTATTCAAGCATTTTGAGAAAATATGTTCAAAAATACATCTAATAAACTTCAAAAAGTTATATTCAATTAGGGAAATTATTTAAAAGCTAAATATATGTCCTAAATAAGAGGGAAAAATTGCAAAAATGCGGCAAAACGTGAATTTTGGGGGGACTTGAAATAATTAAATTTGGGGCAATAAAACATAAGGGCAAGTGGTCCAAAAATAGAAATTATAATGTGGCAAACCTAACAAACAGGACATGTTGAATACATTAAAGACAAAAATAATATATTACCAAAGAGCTAAAAAGACACACCAATATATTTTGTTGGGGCTCACTTTTAGTTGTTACGATTTATTTTTCTTTATTGTTTAACTTAATTAGTTCCCAACAAATTAACGTACACACATATCCAACCATACATTTATATATGTGGACAATATTAGCAATTTGTCAATATTAAATTAAATCTTCTGTTGTGAACATAAATAAATGTAAATAATAGCTTATTGATTATATTTTGATATTCCAACAATACATTTTACTACTTAAAATTTATATTGTGGTTGGCCCAAGAAAATTTAAATGGAGACGGAATCAGAATTTAATATAGGAGGCAAAATTAAAATATCAAAAATAAAAGGGATGAAAATTTTAATTTGATAAAAATTATAAATATTCTAAAAATATATATATATATATATATATATATATATATATATAAATAAAAAAAAATCAAATTTTAGGGGGTGGGGGTGTCCCATGCCCCCTGTTCCCATCATGGGCAACGGTAAATTTATCGACTGTAAATTTATTTTTGGAATTTGTGAAATATCGAGCACGGGCGTAAATTATTTTCTTGCTATTAAAAAAATGAATTAAGATGCTAAAAATTATTGTTAAACTTATAATTTGTGATCCAAGATGCAACATACATCATGTGTCCTAGAATCTAGATGACCCAATAACATTTATATATAATTGTTAAAAAATTGATTATATTAAATGCGTTCAATTAATTAAGAGACCTCTTAGTACAATTATATATAATTAATTGAGGTGGAATATTAATTCTAATTAATATACATACACATATACGTGTGATTGGGATGGTACATATGAGGTGGACATTTGTAATTAGTTTGGTAAAATTAGCCATGCGACCTACTTATGACCAATAACCAAATTTATTAATGATTGCACCAAATTAATTAATGATTGAAATTATAGATATTCATTTTGCGGCAATAAATTGTTCTTTAATTTCCTTCTTTTTTTTTTTTTCTTCTAAATAATATACGCCCATAATAAATATTTTTCGCCTTAGTCGCATTATTCAATTATTGGGGACCAACAGCAATTTATTTGAGTACTAATTAATCACATTAATTAAACAATAATATAATTGAGTACTAATCACAATAAACCAAAATATAATTGAGCTCTGGTGATCCCTCGCTATTCTTATAGCTATCCTAATAACTCGATAATTAAGTACTAATCACAATAAATTAATATATAAAATGTAACATTCCTTTTTTTTTTTTTAAGAAATGCTAATCTTCTGAAACTATATACATCCAAAATTTTATTGTATTTGCAATTATCACAAAGTATAAAAATGTAATTAGAAATGTAATTCAATAGAAAGAGACTCGATCGTTCATCTTTAATCAAATAATAAGGTATAAATTATAATTGTGTATGAAATAATTTTAAATTTTCTCATCAGTTTGTGTCGCCTTCGAACCCTATCTTTGTATATCAACGCTTAAAAAAAAAAAAAAAAAGAGAAAAGTCATTTTTAAGTGTGAACTTTTTCGGATGAAAAATCATATTTTTTAATTCAAAAATAGTGTTTTCTCAACAAATTTAGACGGATTCCAAATCATTAGAAAAACCCTTGTCGAAATTTATTTCAAATGAACTTTCCAACAAATTTAAATTCCGACTAACAATCCGACAAATTTTCAACGAAAAATTGATATATGAAAATGAACACAATATATTTAAATAATGATAAATAAGAATGATATATGTATTGAAATAATTTTTTTGTAAAAAAAAAAAGATGGCCGAGGAGAAGGATGCATTGCATGAAGAAAAGTGATATTATAATATTAAAAGTAAAAGCAAGCCGTGTGAAAAAGTGGAGTTCAGTTTAAGAAGAAAAAAAGGAAACGTAACGGAAAATGCAAATCAATTCCGTCCATTCTCTACATACAAACAATCCTGACCGTCCATTCACCTTTTTGTCTTCATTTGATATTTTATTTCTTGACGAAATTGAACAGCTCCTCATGAAGCGGCTCGGCTTCCCAGCCATAATCTGGCTCATGTAATCCTATGTTGCAATATCTTTTGCCTAACTCAGTAATTAAAAAAAAAAACAAAAAAAGAATTGAAAGATACTGAAATAATTTCTCTATAATTATTAACATAAAGATGTCTCTACTTCTAAATGAGGTTGTTTTTCGGCTAATTAATTCAACTTTTTTGATCAATTAACTCAATCTTTACTGACACTTGTCCAAAACAGAAAAAATATGTAATTAAAATGGTATATTAAATTTAATTAATAGTTATTAAATTTGCTTAATTAGACAAATTTAGAATTAAATTATATAAAAGTTAATAATTACAAATATCGTGAGTGAGGAGAGAAGAAAAGCAGTGGAAAAAAAAAATCAAAAATAGATCATGGCATAAAATATGAAAGAAAAATAAAACAGCAGGGCCGGCCGAGAGAACAAAATTGTGGCAAAAATAAATAAATAAAATAAAAATTAAAAGACAGCGAAAATAGAAATAAAATTATTCAAAGAGTTTGACATTTTATAAAAAGAAATAAATACATTGCATGCATACATATATACAAAATCATAATCCAATTTGGGTTTGTATTCATATTTTTCGTAAATTTTTTAAATCCATGCTAAATATATAATCGAAACTCATGCTTGATCAAATCCCTTTTTGGCTTCTTCCATACATCGATATTAATCTCTAAATTTTCTCCTCCTCCTTCTTCGAATTAATGAAATTTAATACCCGAGCTCCCTTCCACCAGTATTTTCTCAAATTCGAAATTCCCATTAATTCTTTATAAATTAAAAGAAAATATAGATCCCTTTATTTGCATAATCATATTATGATAATCAAGAAGAGGTATAGAGTGAGAAGGTGAGACACTCAAAGATGGAGCAAATAGAAAGACAAATAAGCAGCCATAAATGCATGCTTTCCAATTCTAATTCGAACTAATTACATCCTACAATTGCATGCTGAATAGATATATACATACATAGCTTTATTAATTGAATCAGATACAGCTCAAAGCCAAACCTTAAAATGCAAGCAAGCTAAGCCACATAACATCAATTGTCAAACTCTACGTACCTTTTGAGGCCTATATAATATATATCTCCCATCTCAACAATATTAATCACACTATATTGCATATAACACAGGTTATAGCAGCAGCTAGAGCCAAGAAACCATTCGAACTTCACTCTGTCAAGAATGGCATTCTTATCACAAACTCATTTGGCTAATGCCTTTGGGATCCTTGGTCTCTCTCTCCCTCTCTCTCTCTCTCTCTCTCTCTCTCTCTCATGTGTATGTATACATTATATTTGTGCTAACTTCAATCTTTTGTTTTTCCCTTTGCAGGCAATATAGTGTCGTTCCTGGTTTACTTGGCTCCAGCGTATGAACCCTTCTTTCTCTGTCTCTCTCTCACATATATATATATATATATATATATAGGGTTCTGAGTTTTTCGTCTGGATGAAATTTCAGGCCGACGTTTTACAGAATATGCAAGAAGAAGTCGACGGAGGGGTTCCAATCGATCCCATATTCGGTGGCATTATTCAGTGCCATGCTCTATTTATACTATGCATTTCTCAAGGACAAGGCTCTCCTCTTGATCACCATCAACTCCGTAGGCTTCGTCACCGAAGTCACTTACCTCACCATCTATATGATCTACGCCACTAAAAATTCCAGGGTAAATTCAATTCATTCCATACTTATATATTTCTTATGAAATTAATTTTTTGTAATTAATAATACATGATTATAATTTGCAGGTTTTCACGACGAGGCTTCTGCTGCTGTTTAATGTATCTGCGTTAGGATTTATTGTTGCGGGCACATACTTTATGGCTAAAGGACACCAACGAGTGAACATTGTTGGTTGGATTTGTGCTGTCTTCTCTCTCAGCGTTTTTGCAGCTCCCCTTAGCATCATGGTATTTAATCTTCTCTTTTCATTATATTATATATACATAGACGGATTCAGGATTAATACGCTAATTCTTTATATAGAATACATCCCAAAAATGAAATATGTAAATTACACTTTGCTAGCTTAATAACTAGAAGAAATCGTGACTCCAGTCGCTGATTATAAAATTCATAACTATGTGTTCATATATAATTATTGGTAATTAATTAACGATATAAATTGAAATAGTACTGATGATGATCCATGCAGAGGCAAGTTATAAGGACCAAGAGTGTGGCTAATTATATATGTTCATATATAATTATTGGTAATTAATTAACGATATAAATTGAAATAGTACTGATGATGATCCATGCAGAGGCAAGTTATAAGGACCAAGAGTGTGGAATTCATGCCCTTCTCCCTCTCTTTATTCCTCACATTATGCGCCGTCGTTTGGTTCTTCTACGGCTTCCTCATCCGCGATTACTACATTGCTGTAAGTACTGATACATATATCATGCTTCAATTATTATTTTTTTACTTTTTAATTAATTAATTTCTCTCTCTTTTTTTTGCCATAATTGTTTGATTTGATTAATTACAATATTATGATTTCAGACACCAAACATTCTGGGATTCTTGTTTGGGGTGGCGCAAATGATCTTGTACGTGATATACAAGTATGGCAAACATCAGCAGGTCAACGAGAAAGAAGATAACACTATCGTACCTGCATCAGAGGTGAAGGTCCATGACATCAGCCTGGAACTGAAAGCAGTCGATCACCCCGAGAACACGATTCTTTCTTCGGAAAACCAACACGATTTAGAAATCGTGGTTGTAGATTTCGACGAACAAGTACCTGGGAGGCTCGTCGTCCCAGTCTAAGAATTTTTATATATAGCTACGTTATGTGGTCATTAATATATTCATAATAATAATAATAATAATAATTTATGGTCACTGCATTAGAAAATAGACATATATAGAGAGAGATATATGTTGGTATTTATAATGTATAAATTATAATAATGCATGTCCGAATTATTTATTTGTTTTGATCGAGAAGAGAAGAGAATGTAGTGACGTTTGATGACATATGGATGGTGTAATATTCAAGGAGAATAATAATATTGATGAAAGTAGGTTTTGTTGGCTGTTTAAGGAGAATTGACCTAATTTTGGTGGCAAACTTAAGAATCCCATAAGCTATTCTTTTAGGGTTTGGGATTATTACATTTCACCAAAGTTCACAAAGAATTGGAGATCAATCATGAAATGGGATTAATAAAAGTGCAAGAGTATTCTTATAATCATGAGATTTTGTTAATGTAGCATGATTAACATAGCCTTGAATCGGAGTTTTAATTAATTATTTTAATTAAAAAATGCAAAGTAATAATTTGAACTAATGATGGATGGATCCTAAGTAAGACTTATTATTATTATTTCTTTTTGGTCTTCCTTTTTTTTTTTTGGTCTTTCCTAAGTGAGATTTATAATTAACTACGAATAACGTCAGAGGTATTAACTATTAAGTTTCACGATTTGATAGTCAATTAATGGATGAGCTGGTTCAAATGGTTTTCTCTAAGATAATGACTTAGGTTTGAATTGGGTGTGTGTAAAAAAAAAAAAAAGTTACATGAATTGATAGTAATAGGTTAAACTAATTATAAGGGCGCAAAAACTTTTATAACCCTTGTCATTGTATTTATTATTATTTATTATGTGAAGAATCGTGAAAATATGTTAATTATTTTAGCTAACATATCATCGAATTGAACTACTAATTAATTTTTTAAAAAATTTGGAGATTCAAATATAAATTTTTTAATTAAACCAGTACAACGTCAAACTTTTAGTAATAAGTTAAACTAATTATAAAAGAAAAAAACTCGATGTAAGTGATTATTTTTGCCACGAAAGAAAATTTTCACATTTGTGGCCTAAATTACGTCTTAAATCTGAATTTACCACTTAAAGAAAAAGATGAAAATAGTATTTTAACAACCTAATCATCCATGCCTACACACCCACTATTTATAATTAAATTTCCCATTTTTGTACAGTAAAATTTTAAAGAAAATACTTCTACTTTAGGGGAGGAAATCAATTATTTCCCAACGAGTGCCTAAAGGCCTAAAGGCCTAAAAGAAGGGAAGCCCCAAGATTTTTGCAGACAAAATCTTCAAATATTTCCAACAAACATTTTGATTACATAATTCTTTTACTTTTAATATATCTATACATATTTTTTTAATTATTAATAGCTTATGTATATAAATTATTTAAATAAAACAATATCTAAATTATTTTTTTACTTTATATATGTCTCGTCACTGATTCACGATGAAATCTTCCATTATTTTATTATACTTTTTTTAATATATTATTACACTCCAATTTATTATTAAATGTTTATATATTAATTATAAAAATGAATGCATATTAAAGCATCAAATGAGGTACGCACCAAAAAAAACCAAAAAAAATCAAATGAGGTGTTCTCTTGCGTACAGCTTATATGTACTGATATCGTGCCTACTTAGTTTTCAAATTAAATTAATTAATAATTAAGTACGCTCGATTCGTATGCCCAAAAAAAAGAAATACTATTATTAAAATACTTATAGATTATTACTAAATTAATTTTATTTTTAATATAATAGTATAGATAAAAATAGATTTAAAAAAAACCAAGAAACATATACAATAAAAATTAAAATTTTGAGAAAAAAGGTACAAAAGTTATGAAAAGGATTAACATGCCAAAGAAAGGAGAAATTAATATGTAAATAAATTAAAAAAAAAATCAAACTCATATTCACAAAAAAAAAAAAAAGAAAAGTTAGGAACAAAACAAAAAATTTCAAAGAGTCAAAATACTAAAACGGTTTCTATGTATCTGAAACTTAATATAATAGTATAGATGATAAATAAACCATAATATTTAGAAGAAATCTGAAAGAAAAAAAGAAAACACAACTTTTCTTTTGCTGGGCCATGTTGGAGACCCAGCCCAACTCATATTAATGAATAATATATCGGCCCAATTCAGTACTTTTGGGCCTAGTGAGGCCTGATTCTCTGGGAAGGTCCTACTTCCTAAAAACCGAATTGAGAAACAAAAACAAAGAGGAAAATCCCCATTTTGATTAATCCAATTAGGGTTTTGGAAATAGATTGAAAGTATTGTATTACCCGTACAGCGATGACGAAAGGTGGAGGAATTTCAGGGCGTAATGAATTTCAGGGGAAGAAAGTGGTGGAGCCGGGTCAGGATCCGATCAGGAACAAGAAGAAGATGAAGAAGAATATGCAGAGATTGGGAGGGAGAGGCGGCCTGTCGCTGGAAGCATTCGCCAATGCTAAGACAAGGAATAACAGCTATAATCCTTCCATAATCAGTATGTTTACTACTTTTATTTACTGTCTCTGCTTTATCTGTAGTTTTTTTGTGATGTATGCGGCTGAAGTAGCTGGAAAATTGAGTTCAGTAATGAATATGATTACTGCAGCAGATTGTTATATGTAGCGGTTACAGAGTTTAGTGATCAATTCTTTAGTTATTAGTAACTTCTTTTAGCTCTATCTTGTGATGGGTAAAAGAAAGGGAATTGGGCGTGGTACAATTCAATTTAAATGCTGGATTTGAGTTAGCACTGAAGGGAAAGTAATGAAATTCTCTGCACTGGATGCATTTTGATTATAAGTATGAAAACGATGATCTTATTTCCACCTAACAGTATAGATGATACTTTGTAAGGTAGGTCATTATTCAGAAGGTGAAATGATATGTCCAATTTGATTTTTGATTAGCCCGAATTTCATTGATGCTGGGAGTTGATTTGAATTTCATGGAGACCTTAACCATGATGATACAATTTACTATATCCTATTATGTCTATTTACTGATTTGTTGTTTCTGTAGAAAAGCAAAGAGAGTTCTATAAAAATGCCAAATACGTGCAGAAATATAAGAGGACATTAAAGCAACAAGAGCAACAGAACGGTCCTTCTATATCCCAAAATCAATCTGAGGTGTGAAATTCTGATTCCTATTCCAATTCTTGCCTTATTCCTCTTTCCTATTTAGGTTGCTGCCCAAATGATCAAAATCTCCACATATTCACCGATGTCTACAACGAACTTGGTCTAATTTTGGGTGTTTCAACTTACAACAGGATCAAAAGGAAAACGGGAAAGGTGGTTTTGTTAACAAGAACAAGAAGAGCCAGAAAAACACGAGAAGTCTTAATGCGTTGTATGAGAAGAAATGTGAGGAGGAAGAGAAAGCTCGAATGGAGAGGGAAGCTATGATTCAGGCAAATAAAGAAGAGAGACAGCAAGCTGAAGCTCGAAGAAGAGCCCTGAAAGAAAAAATGTACAAGAAAACTCGATCTGGTCAACCCGTCATGAAATACAGAATCGAACATCTTTTGGAAACTCTTCAAGGTTCACAAAGTTAAAAAAAAAAATGCTGACTCAATGGCTCACAAATGTGTGTAATAACATTCTCTTTTATATTATTTTTGGTTAACATTTGTTTTGTTTGGGTATTGTAAGCAGTTATGTTGTGAAGAGTCGAGTGGTTTTTGATTAAGTCAGCATAGCGTAACGCAGTCCGGAGGTATTGCGTTGCGCTGTTGATGTTTCTAAATTCATTGTACTTTCTTGGCATTCATCAATGGAGAAGGAAGCACAAATTGTTCTGAGACTTGGTTGAATAATTGTCTTCATAAGATGCTAGTTGCATGACAAAGTGAGTGAGTGACAATGCAGATAAAGTCCACTTTATAAAGCTCCTTGAGAAGCCTAAAAGCAAGAAGATAAAGGGGAAAAATCATTGGATGTGTTCATGATTAGATGGGCTATAGTGTGCAAGTGAAAAGACTACAAGTTTTTTGGGGGCCATCAGATCTTATTGTCCACAAAGTGAATGCAAAAGTGGGATTCAGACATTAATAACTCAAAGACTAGAGAAGAGAAGCAGTGTGTATTGTATTGTCTAAAGCTATTGACTTGTTTGGACAACATTATTACAGATCTAAAGCCTCATGTATTGTCAGGATCAAAAGGAAAGGCCAACTAGACACTTCACTCCCTAAATTTCGGTATTTTACCAAGATTTTATCAACATCCTTAATTTACACTGGTAGTGGTAGCCTATAATACCTCTTCTTTTCTCTTTTTCCGTTTTGA
This sequence comes from Lantana camara, assembly GCA_037501455.1. Lineage (NCBI taxonomy): Eukaryota > Viridiplantae > Streptophyta > Magnoliopsida > Lamiales > Verbenaceae > Lantana > Lantana camara. The sequence goes on from CM074855.1 coordinate 135,857,308, forward strand.
CCTCGGTCTATATATATTCGATTTCGGGTACTATGGAGACTCGATATGGTGACCCTTCTTCTCGCACTTTCTCCCTTTTTCTCTCTCGGTTTTCTCCGTGGTTTATTTCGAGTTTGGGTACTATAAATTATCATTATTATATATATATATATGTAAGTAGCACAGTCATCCCTGAGGGGAAAAGGCAGAATGCAATAATAATGCAAAGGGTGTACCATCTCCTTCGCATCAAAATAAGAGACATATTTTGTTCAAAGTAGATTCCTTCACAGAATATATCTTTCATAAAATCCAGGGATTGCTGGATTTCATTTCAGACCACTTTGTTTTCAATAAAATCACCAAGTACATACAAGTAATAATAACCCGAACTTTGACTCGATATAACAATAGGACGAATATTTTATATTTATTGTATAATTAAAAAAACATTATAAATTATATAATACATATAAGGAGCGTCGTACATTTACTATTTCAACGGGAAGACAACCTTCCAATATGGAGAAAAGAAATGTTAGATTTGTCTTTGGGGTTTTTAATTTCATATATTTTGTCTGTTTTTCTTTGTGAACTTCTATTTATCCCAATTAAGAATAGAAAACACTTTTAGTGCCACAGTTTGGAAACTTTAATAATAATTATTATCATCTTTTTTTTTTAAATAATTATTATTATGAGCCAATGAGAATGAGATTATTGATGGAGATGCGAATGTTGCCCCACTTAGCAGATGTCGGCCTTTCCTTTAACTTTTTCCTTTATTTATTTATTTTTATTATTATGTTGAGTTCAAATGGTGGAGGGACTTTGTGTTACGTAGCTCTCTCTCTCCATTTATGTTTTGGACTTTTGGTCTTTCTTTCTTCTCGTTTTCGAACAAATAAATATTAATAATTAATAAAATTATATATAATTAATAGATAAGTGCAGTATTTATTAAATTATATATATGAATAATATTCCAGTTATCCCCCTATGTGTTGATATCTATGTCCCCGACTTTTGATGCTTCAAAGGGCCAAAATGACGAATGGAGTTTTATTTATATTCTATTTATTATGTGCCAATTATGTATTTTATGTTTGTGCACGTATTACCCATTTAGATGTTAACGTAAAAGATTATACGCATAACTTGTCATTTCGAACGTCACGTCTTTTGTTTTTGAAAACTAAATAGATAATTTAATAATAAATATTTGCCATTTCAGCCAAATTGATTCAAGAATTCGAATCTGATAACAAATTATTGGGGGTACAATGCCAATAATTTAATAATAAATGCGTGGAATTTTGAACAAAAGAATCAAATTCAAGTTTTATGTAGAGAATTATTCGTGAAAAAAAAATACAAAATAATAATAATAGTAAAAACAAAATAGTCGCTCATCACCTAAGAATTATAAAAGGGTTTTGAATGAAACCAATAAAACAAGTTATAATTTAGAACTTTGACACGATTTCGAAATGATAAGATATTTGGCTTCGAATATTTGAATTATTATCATGTTCTGCAAGAATTAGAAATTCAGGAAAGGCGTGTTTTGGCCTAACAACACATGCGCAGAAACATACGAACCAAAAGCGTGTCAATCATACAGTATTTTTTGCGAAGATTTATCCGATAATTAACGCTGCTGGCTCAAAAATACACTGCACTTAAAGCCTCAAATGTTAAAACGAAGATCATAATCTCAGCCACCTAAAGATGGAACAAAGTCTGCATATAGTAGTATACAAATTTAATACCAACAACGACAACGAAGACGAGATTTAGCATCTTTATTAATAATCGATAGCAACGATTACGAACAGAGCTCAGCCAAGTGAAAAATCTATGGCGTTAGAGCTCATAAACCTCTCAGCCCCTTCCACTCGGGTGCGTTTCGTTTCCGATTCCCACCAGCGCCACGACCTCATACACTCCACCAACCACGTTTTGCGAGTGTAATATGTTTTCCACGTGATTTCCTGATTCGCCTTCAAGAGAACCGCAGGGGTGAATCTTCGTCCATAGTCCAGACGAAATCGGGCATATCGTCTCTTCGTCCAGCAACAGTCCTGTAAACATATAGTCGCTCGACAGGGGAGCTTTCGGGCCGAGAGTCGGGAGGACCTCTCTCATCGATGACTTCGACATTTAGCCTTGGCATCCTCTGACCAAGCAGCTTACAAGCTTTATAACTAACAGAGCAAGTGGACATCCAAAGGGATCGCATTGTCTCCAGCTTAGCAGCATTGGCCAAAAGAGCCGTGTCCCCGAACGGACAATCCCGAATCTCCAATTTCCTCAGGCTTTCACAGCCGGACAGCACGTGGTGGAGGCCTAAATCACTGTCCCCGGCAAAGGCTATAGAGAGCATCTCCAGTTTCTTGGCGTGGGTCCCAATATATTTGAAGACTCGGTCGGTTAGGAGGCCGGAAAGAGAAAGGCGCCTTAATTCCTTGCAGTTCTCGACAATGGCACCAAAACCGGCATCCAGTGGTTCGAGAGTTAGGTAGTCAGGAGCACGGGGCTCGATTATACAGAGACGGAAGCGGATCATGTTGGGACGGTTTCGGGCAATAGAAATTAATGCAGCATTCGACATCTGGCGGCAGAAATAGAGAACAGATTGGAGTTTGGGGCAGCCTTCTGAGACAGAGACGAGCCCTTGTTCTGTTAAAAATACATTCGGTTCTGCTCCATATGGCTCTGAAGGAAAAACACGAAGCTCCTGCAAATCCTTACAGGATGCAGCAAGGGCTTCGAGACCGGTGTCTTCAATGTAATCCAAAACCTGGGAAATTTTCATGTTCTGGATTAGTAATGCAACAAAAAGGCTTCAATGAAAGACAAGACTCAATATCATCAGTAGCTACAATCATACCCATAGGCGTTGTAAATTGCGGCACTGGCTAACAAGTTTGACAAGATCAGGGCTTGGGATGGTAGCATAGCTTAAGTTGAGTGAAGTGATTCCCGAGCAGACTGAATACATAGCTGGCAGATAAGCAGGGACAGCATCCCAAAAACCAGACAACCCTTTGAGATGCTTACAGGCTGAAAATGCTTCAGCAAGACTAGCAAAGATGTCAGACCGGATTTCAGCTGAATAGACACCGGTCCCTAGTTCAACCAATTGAGGGGCCCGACAAAGCAAGTTAGGGAGCTTTTCAATTGGTACAGCACGGTTCAGGCGAAGGGTCTTCAGATTAGGGGAACGCGCAACGAGACGTTCCAATGCAGAGAAACTAACTTCGGAGGTCAAGCAAGACATGTTAAGAGAGACCAATGAGGTGTAGTTGTCGGGAAAATGGCTAAGCCAGTGTCCACTCAGGTCTTCCACTTCACTCTCCTTCAAATCTAGTTCTTTAAGATTCCTGCATTGAAAATAATGTATTGGTTTTTTTAAAAAAGAAATATTAATTGCAATCCTTATTTACGGTCCAAATATAGTTCATGAGTAGGAGCAAACATAAGGCAAGCCACTCTATCAGATCATCATGCAAGTGTCTAAGCGAAGTCAAGGGGAATATATGATTATTGAATAGTAACACCCACATAGGAAGACAATGAATATAGTCAATAATCAAAAGGCCTGTCGGTCCACCAAATCATCCCCAAAATGGAATACAGATCATTATATCCAAGGTCAACCAAGAATCATCGAGATATCAGCAATTTAGGCACAGTAAATAAAATGCCTGCATGATTCATAAGAAAGTATAAACTACCTTTTGTAATCATAAAGTAAACTTCTAATTAAGAGCTACTAACTGAGTTTACCTCTAGATAATAACAGCTCACGCTAATGGAAAGAAATGCACCAATAATGCAACGAATATCCAGATCTTTCTTATACATCCCCCAAGATCAACAAAAGCAAGAAAATACACATAAATGACACAAATTTCTCAAGATATAATGCATAGTCAAAGAAGCATATATCAAAATAAAATAAGAAATTAAGAACTCTCCCTCCATCAAAGCTGCGTGAAGGTAAGTTTGAACTTCTAGTTCTACAGCTAGGTTGTCTTATACCACCAGAAAATCCAAAGTATTATTACCACATTGCCATTTGGGGACAAGCGAGCGGCCATTCAACAGGAAGCATGTGAAAATCAGAAACTTTTTAGGTTAAAAAAATTCGAACTTCGGCGGCGTTCCAACTGAATTCCCATTCAAACAAACAAATAACTACAACATTCCATCAGACAGAGAACAAACAAGTACACAACAGAAAAAAAAAAAAAAGAAAAAGACGTCTTTCATATTGCAATTATTAACCTGCAATTAGCCGCAATCGACGCGAGACCATCCGTGGAAAACCCCTCGCAGGACGACAGCACCAACACCTTGAAATTCTTAAACGACTTGGAGATCATCTCCAAGCTCTCGTCCGTCACCACCATCCGCTTCAGCTTGATCTCCTCCAGCAGCGGGTACGCCACCACCATCGCCTCGATCCACGGCGACACGTACGCCCCCCACCCCTCCGGCACGAGGTTGAAGTCCGCAAAATGCGGCTTCCCCTTGAGCTCCACCGCCCTCACCTCGGGAAACCTCCGGATCACGATCTCCGGCGACACCGCGTAGCAGTTCCCTATGAAAACTCGCCGCCGGCACCACCTCTCGATCTCGTACCACGACTTGCACACCAACGACACCGCGTTCCGGTCCCTGTCCGAGCTCAGGAACGAGAAGACATGCTCCAGAACCTCCTCCGGAAACGAGTACGCCATGGCAGAGCTAGAATGGTAACCTTCGCAGCTCCGGATCTGAGAGCTAGAGCGAGAAGAGAGAGAGAGAGAGAGGACTATTGTAAGAAGATAAGGTTTTATTTTCAGAGGTTTTATTTATGATTGGTGTCACCTGTGGTGAGGTTAGGGAAATTAACTAGTGTTTTGAATGAGCGAGTGGGAGGACGACACGTGTCCCGGCGGAATTATAGCCGTCGGATTCAACGGTGGGGGCCCGCAGCCGGAATGCGACGGCGTCGTAGGCGGCGAATTGGAGGAAAGAAACTGATGAATATATGTAGGTTTTACTTCTTTTTCTGGAATTATTTTAGGTTTCCCTTTTGTAACTTGGATAATGGGCCATTTTCGGGTTTTTTTTAACTATATTAAATTGTAGTATTTCTAAATAAATTAAATTAAATTTGTAAGATTCTCATTTCTTGTAAATAATATCTAATCATTTGATATCGTAAATATTTAATTAATACTTTTAAGTTTGAAGGAGTTTGTGATTTTTTTTCCTTTGTTTGTCCTAAATTTTTTAAATTTTCTACAAGAATTGTTGCTGATTCTCTAATTATCTCTTTCGGGGTTTAATCTTGTAATGGATTGTTCTTGAATTTTATTTTTTTTTAGAATCATTCAAAAAAAATTATTAATCAAAATGATTATTAGAAACAATTAATGCCGAAATGTACATAAGAATATCAAAATTCTCTTCTTAGAACAAATTAGACTTTCTAATTAACTTATAAACCACACAATTACCTATTCTACCAACAAGAAAAAAACATATTACATAAAAATCAATGACAAAACTTCTTAAATATCACAGCATATAGCCTCAACGGACGAAAAATCAAAAGTTACCTCCTAAAGTTCATGCATAAGGCCTTGACAATCATCTTAAAAAGTACACGGGTCTAACCTCACCTAACAGCAAACTTAGCCGCTCCCAAAATTGCAAACGCCTCTGCTACCAAAAGTTTCAATAACTCATTTCGAAACAAATATCGATTATTAATATACTCCCTACTTACTTAATGTGCATAAATGAACAGATAAATAACCAAGAAATTAAGAAATATGCAATACTTACTATTAGTGCAAAATTTGAATTTGATTTTTGCTCATTTAAATAATATCATAAATATGTCAGATTGTTACCACTCTTATTAGTATAAAAATATTTGTTCACTTATTATAACTGTCGCATGCAAAATATTTTCATTATTTAAGATAAAAATGAATCACAAATAATATGTTTATAAAATTTTATGTAGCTATTAACCCTATAAAATAAATACGAACGAAACTATCTACGTTTATACTCAAATCAATAGCCAAAAAAAATTCGAGATTTCTGTCTAAAATTCACAGTTTGATAAATGAAAGCACACACTCAGCGGGGTTAAAACCGTAATTTCATTCGCGCTGGAGAATTTCGACGTACTTGAGCTTACCAATAATTTAATAATGTAATCTAATTAATTACAAATTTATTTTATTTATTAATCACCGTAGCAGCACTCATAATTTATTACAGGCGACCACTGCACCAATTTGGAATAATTCATGAATAAAACCATACGTCTTCAAATTTTAAATAATTCCCCCACATTTATTTACTTCATACTTCATAGGTTATGAAAAAATATATTAAATTGGAAGCGTTACATATCATATAATAATAATTATAATTACTATAATAATTCTATTTTCATATTAAAAAAAAGTAAAAAGAAAATAGCTTGTTTTTAAGTGGTAAAATGAGGTGTCCCCACGTTTGCATCAACAGGTGCGGAGTACTGGAACACTGCTACAAGCCAGAAAATGTTTACTTTGCTAATTCTTTGACTGTTTAATGACCGAAGTACCCTTGCTCATATTTGGAAAGGTTGAATTCAACCTTTGGAGTAACGGAGGGTAATATTGTCAGTCCGGGAAAGGGACATCGTATGATGGGTTGGCACTGTCTCGGCATGGACTCCATAGACCTGTCCCTTTTATGCCCAAAAGCTGATAACTTCTGTGCTTAATATTTTTGAATTATGTTACAATTTTTTATAGAAAATAAATATTAATTTTTGGAATTTAATGCAATTTTGACTGTCGGATTTTGAATTGAATGTGTTGGGAAATTTAGAAAAAATAGAACATCTAAAGTCACTTTTGTTGTGAAATTTGAATTTATTGCAATATTGTTGTACTTGTAGTATGCTAAAGAAAAGGGGGAAAGTTAGGAATGAAGAGTCTACACTCTATAGTAATGTAATGGATACCGGTCACACGTAGTTAGTGCGAATCATATTTTAAGCAGTAAATTTCTTAAGTTAGTATGAATTAAAAATAAACCATCGTTTTGTGCTAATGTGAATCTTGTTATGTATTTGATAGTTGACTCAATTATCGTGATTTTGAACTGTAACTCTAGTTTGGTTATCTTAATTGTGTCTTACCCTGATAAATCCTCGAATGGGATGAATTTAGCTTGAAATTTTAGAATCAATAATGGTTTGAGGTTATTTACGTCTCACTACTTTCACATACATTTTGTATAATTGAGTCACTCTTTGTACAATTTTGCACTTGTCGGGAATAAATGAGGGGCAAAGGGGGAACTCTCGGCCAAACTTCACGGTCTCTCCGATCGGTTTTATTAAAAAAAAGGTATTTAAACACTACCGAGTAAAGTAATTTAGATTTGTAATATCATGTGATACTAATTTAATCAGAGATTTTGAGTTTAAGTTTTTTTGGTATACAACTACTATATATCAATGGAGATAATCTTGCATCTTAGTTTTATACTTTAATCGGACACGATTCAAATTTCTATTATTAAAAAGAATTTTACATTTCAGTGATTCGATTCAAATTCAGGAAATACAACTCTACCATTTCTCTCCCACCCTCATTCCCTCCGCCAAACGCACCCTTAAGTTGGGCCAGTAAGATTTCACACCTTACTTTAGCTTTTAAAACAATTATTAAATTAAATAATCATATATCAATAAAGAATCCATAATTATTAGAGATATGTGCTCAGGATTCAGAAATTAATGTGCAAATCAGGGTTGTTATTATTTAATCCCCAATCAAGTACGCAGTGTGCTGAGTTGTAATGCACGTAAAGTTGATTGTTCAGCAGTAAGATAACTGGATTAAGAATTAATATCATTTAAAAAAATTAATTACCAATTAAATAATTCAATTTGATTATTAAGCCCACGCATGGTTCTCCGGGAATCTCTCACCCCCCCCTCGAGTGGGATAGATTGGACTTTGCTGTAATTATATTCTATTTTTGGGAAATGAATTCTTGGACTTATAATAAGATAAAATTTAATTAAAAACTTAGGCAATTTAATTTATTTATTGGTCGTCTTCAATGCCATTGTACTATTGGGAAATATATTTATTTTTATGGGGTTGTTTGTGTATCGGGTTTCGTCCCATTCTTCGTGGTCTAATGTTATTTATTTGTTACATGGACTTACGTGTTACGACAATTTCTTCTTTCTTTTTTTTTTTTAATTATGTGTTGGAAGTATAATTAATTAAATTACATCGAAGGTTGCAAGTAACATGAAACATTTGTTTAGGACTACTTAATTACGTACTTAGGACAGCTTTAGATGGATTACAGAATTTTGTGAAGGATGCACATGAAGAGGGATTAGATTAATTTGCTTAATCTTGATGTGTACATTTTGGAAGATTAACTTGAACAACTTAAGGCTTCATTATGGAACTAGGTTTGAGTTTTAAGTGATGGATGTTGAGTATTATGCAATTTTAGGATGATATTAATTGTTCAAATAAAATAAAATAGCCGTAAAGTTCGAATTTGTGCAAATTCAAATGCTATCACTATAAACGAGAGAGTCGCACAAATTTTATCAGGCTGAATAATAATAAAAAAAATTTAAATAAATATCGCGTCACACGACTCATAATGAGAAGTTTGGGATGAATACTTAATTGTAAATTGGTAGAAATAAAAAAATAAACGTGGCTTAAAAAATAATGACAATAAAAGAATAGTGAAATTTGACTCCTGATGAGAAGTTTGGGATAAATATTTATCGTAAAAAGCTCGGAAAAAGAATATTATAAATGACTTTTCGCTAAACCACGGGCAAATGGGGCTGAAAAAAAAGGTAATGGAGGCATCACGTAAATAAAAAGGGAAAAAATAATTAGCACTATAATAATCCTTAATCCCGACTGTTAGCCATTGATTTGTTAATTATCCCCTCATAAAGAAATCAAGAGCACGTGATTGGACAGTTAACTTGGGATAATATTAACGTTAATGACTTTCCTAGTACATCCCAAAAGTTTCCCCAACCTAATTAGCTACTAAATTGTTATTAACGGTAATGACTTTCCTATTGTTAATTTTCCATCTTTTAAATTATAAATTGACATTATATATTTCAAACATTTTCCAATATCACCTTCTAAACTTAAATTTATGCGAGTGCACACAATTCTTGACAATAATAACAAAAATGATGAACTCTAATAAAATTTATCAGAAATAATCATCCGTACATCTACTGTCGATTACAATAATTAATTTATTTTATGGGCAACATCACATTTAAGTAAAAGTAGGAACAATTAACACTACTAATTATTTTTTAAAATACATATGTGTATATTTTAAATTTTGTGCTTTTAGATTTTGATTCTAGAAGTGTATTGACCCATAAAGAATGGTAAAAAAATTTATATTGACTCTTACATATTTTTGACCAAACTAATTAATAATTTTGGAACCATCGATTGTCCATTCGTTGAATTACAGATACTTCAACGAGCAGAATGACTTATTAGAAAATTTAAAATTAATTTATACTCAAAGTATGGATTCGAATTACTATATTTTGTGAAAGACGGAATGAATTACTCGTGCTCAAGCCGACCTCCTCATTGAAACAAATTAACATATTGTTAAAGTAGAATGAATACATTTATTGGCAGAAAATTAGGTGTTAGAATCCTATGTTATATCCAAGGTAGCTCCACAAGCATTGCCTGATTGGAGTTGAAGGAGTGGTGGATTTGCAACCACAAAAGTCTTACTTTGTTAAGTCCGTAAAAGCCAATGAATATGCATGTTTCTAATCTTTTCAATTATTTGTATGCTCAAAATTGGCACACGCAATACTCCATTCATCATTATCCCTTTCTTTTCTTCCCCCTTTAGACCGTCCCTCTGCACTTTGCACCATCCATTATTCACGTTCTTTTCTTCTATTTTGTATGTTTGTTGCATGTTTTGACTTTTAATTATCACGGGATAAATTCATATACCAACACTTAAATTACATAATTTACTCATTCCACATTATACTGAAATTTAGAAGAAAAAAGAAATATTTGTAACGTTTCTAAATATGTAGTTGTCGTCGATAACAACTTATCGATTCAATGTTGTACTGTATTAATCAAAAATTTTGTAGTTAGGTACTCAATTGAAGAGAACTTTATATTTAACAATAATTAAGGTAGTCGAACTGGTTGGAACATCTTCCTCTACGGTGAGGGATGTGATCAGTTTGAAACCTTATAGTTCCATAAATTCAAAAAATTCTGATTTTCAAAATTTAATAACTAAGGTAGCTCAATTGGTTGGAACATTATTCCTCTATAGTGAGATATGCCAGTTTCGAAATTTAAAAGTAATAATTGAGGTGTCCCAGTTGGTTGGAGCATTCTCACTATATATTGAAGGATGTGAGTTTGAAATCCACTAATTCCATAAATTCAAAATATATATATATATATATATATATTTTATAAATTCGAATTTTTCTGATCACTTTAGTCTTTAGAGGTATATATTAGAAAAAAGTTAACTTTACATTTCAATTTCTAATTTAACTCGAACCCCTTACCAAAGAAATTGTAAAATATATCAGCTCTCCTTAAGATTCATATATAATTATATTTTATATTTATTGTTATTATCATAGACATAGTAAATTTTACATGCTAACATTTGAATATTAATAAGGCAATGACGTAGATTCACCCACTAACAATTTTTTTATGGCATGGAAAATTATTGGACCTACCAAGGGGCATTGTGTGACAGTGTCACATTTCTACTACGTACAGTCAATGTAAGATAATTAATTAGACTGGCAAGATTTATTGGAAGAGAAAGAAAAAGGTGTCACATAATGAGGGCAGGGCATGGGACCCTTAACAATGAGTGAACAAATAAATAAACATATATGTATGTACAATTAATTAATAAATGGAACCCCATATAGTAAATATTTTTGGACCCACTAATCATGTGGAATTTAAAACTCTAGTTCTTATTCCTCCTTTTTGTAGGACATTTTGTGTGGATATCAACATAAGAGCACCAATTATTTGCATAGTTACCAATTTGGAATTGTAGTGATAAATAGTATTAAAATTCGAGTTTGAATTTGTCTGATCACTCCAGGTGTGTACTAAAAAGAAAATGTTAAGTTTTTATTAATGTTTGCTAATTAATAACCAAGAATAACAAGAATAATAAGATTATGTATTTTTAAAATCCCATATTAGAAAATAATAATTTGTTATTAAGAAAAGGTTGTAATATAGAGAATGGTGCCAAGAAATAGTTGACTGATTGGGGGCCCAATTGTAGAAATACCTGATAAGTGGGCCCATAGGTTAAGCCTGCCTACTGCCGTCCTTGGACTGTCTTTTCAACCTTTTTCTGCCTACCCCTACCCCCCCCGGCCCGCCACCCCAACCCCACACTTACAAATTGAGCTATTTATATTTAAGATAATACATTACCATGAAGTTTGTCGTAATTATAAAAGGATTCCTACTCTTTGCGTCATTATCGTCAAGTTCCTATACTTCTAGTTCTGTCAGAGGTTCATAACGGACGTTAGGGTCAACGGTTTACCGATCCGAAATACCCATGAATATTAAACTATGGGTAAACTACATATTCCCATTGCCCCCTATATTTTGATTTTGAGCGATTTCCCTCCTAAACTTTCACAATTGTTACACTTTCCCCCTTTATAACGTTTCCGACGATATCTTTTTGGAATATTCCGCTCATGAAAGAAGACGTGTTACAGATCCCCCCTATCCTTTGACCCTTGAGGCGGATTGCCCCTTATACTTTGATTTTGGACGGAAATGTCGGAGATTAATGGTTTCGTGTTCGTGTGGTTTAAATCGTGGAGTTGCGTCGCCACCACAAAGGCGGTATGGGTCGAAATTTGCCGCCACAGAGGCGCGGTTCAAGGTTCGGCCACGACGGAGGGGGGATCTGTAATTTACCCTAAATTATATATTAATTTATTCCTGGATTAGATTATGCTTTAATCCTGGTTAAAGTTTATCTTTATTTTATGCGATTCATTATCTCATGCCCCTCGGTAGTCAGAAAATTCAGATGGTAGATTATGATTGTTGAGTATGAGATTTTATATGAGATTTATATGTTAATCTTAGTCAGATTATACATTCTCTTTATCTGCAGCTGTGACAACCTTGAAATCCGTTGTGAGATTATGTGTTAATCTTTATCTGCAATTATGTAAAACCTAATATGTGATAAGCATGTAGTTGTCAATTTTATTAATTGTTAATTATCTGTTAATTAATTTTAAACTATTCATGATATATAATAACTTTCGAATGAAGTTCTTAAATAGCATGGTTTGAATGAATGAGATAAATTTATCTTTTTGCCCTTGTGCAGTTATACCTAAGCAATCAAAATTCGATACCATTATACGATTATAATTTATACCTAATAGACGATGAAGGTCAGAAAGGTAAATATCTATTTAATTCATTGGGTTATAAAAAGGCGAGGTAAAAATGACCAACAAATAAGAGGTCTAATTTAGTAAAATAAAAAGAGGATTTGGACTCTATACCTTATATTTTTACCGTTCATAATTCATTCTCAATGCTTGTCAACATGAAAAGTAAAAAATGTCTACGTAAGTAGAGTATAATTTTTTTTTTTTTTTTTTAATGAAGAAGAATAGATTTAAAGGCCCGAAAATATTATATATAATTATGTAGATCTATTTATATGAATTAATTATTTATGTTAATTATTTTTCCCGTAATTTCTTCGCAAATCCTCCTAAGAATTTTGAGGCTTCTAAACTATTTTATTGGTGATTTGTCTTGAAATTCTTCTGATAATTTATATATATACACTTATATTGATTGGTTTGCTCTTTTTTGACTATAAACGTTGGAATTGGAAAAAGTTATGAAAAGTTTGTAGCCCTAAAACTCGAATTCTATTGGCTGGTTTGATTAATTATGTGATCACGACCTTAAGTTGCTACACCTAATATGATGACACTTAACCATTATCCTAATCACAATACAATAACAAGATAATCATTTATTTATATATTATAATTATTTTTAAACATTATAGTCAATTTTGATTGATTATATATTTTTTTTATTCTTAGGTTGGTTACAGCAACCCAATTCTGACAATTTTTCGTGGGATGATTTATGCGTGAATAAATTAATGTTTTCATGCTTGCTTTTATTTTGTTTAACTTATCTAATATTTGAATTGATCTTTAAAATTTATTTAAGAATATAAAAATATATCCCACGTTTAGTTAATTTGCTTTTGCAATTGAAGAGGACTATATCACCATCGACAATAACCCTAATTCTTTGATTTTATAATAAGGCATGCACGGTCCACGTGCAAATGAATTTAATCAGGTTTATACAATAAATATTCAAAGCATAAAGCTGATAATTAATGATTAATAAATATGGAAATAGCTACACTTAAATTTATGATACGACCGAAAGTATGTTACAAACTATGTGAATTTAAAATCAGATATTGATATGTAAGCATGGATAGTAAAATAAGTCATTATTCAAGAAAACAATGTAAATTTTTTGTCGTAGTTAAATCTGAAAATAGTTTATATAATTACACAACCTCTACTCGATCGTTTAATTATCTCTTATTATTTATCAAAAAGGGAAATGAAAAATAATTAAATTATATTTTCGTATATTTCGTTGGATCAATACATAATCATAGTCCAATATATTCTAAAGAAATATTTGTGGAAATCAATTACGGCTATCATGCAGATTTTCCACGTTCTTTCTCTCTAATCTCCATCAATCAAAAAGGACTAAGCTGTTAAAATGTCAAACTTAAACAACTCTTTTCGGTGATAAATTGATTTGAAATCATAATACCTAATTAATGATTGGTCACTAGTTTCATTTGGTGTGACATTTGTTCTAATCCAACCATTTCTAAGGGTTTTTTTTTTCAACGCATCCAAAACTGCTCTAATCAATAATGATTGTGTATCTAAACATTCAAATATAAGATCTCTATACTCCTAAATTACACTATCTATCGTTGAATTACATACATTAAAAAAGTCGAACAACTAAATAAAAAATATAAAATTTCTTAATACCCAAAACAAGAGATCGAATAGCCGAATCATGACAATTGAGAAATAATTTGAGATTGACCTAATCCTAAAAATCCCAAATGTGTGGGACTAGTAACAACTCCAATAACAATAATGATTAATGATCACAATCCCATAATACTTATCCTAAGACCAAATTTCATTGCGTGATTACAAACCATAGATCAAAGTTGAAAAATGCATACATGTCTTAATAATGAAGCATGTGATTTTCAGTCAATCTGCCTAAGCATGCCAAACCAATAACAACAAAATTAACTGTTTCGAAGAATCTTGCAAAACCCCTTTATTGATGTTGATTATTGAGCTTTATCCCACTGTTCACAATTCCATATATAAAAAATTATTTGATATTGGGAGTAATTTTAGCTTTTATTTGAATTATTTTTTGAGACTATTGGGAATGATTTGGTGATGTGTCAACAGTCAAGACTGTTGATCATATGAAAACGTATGCCTTTTGCACTAAATCCCTGCAGAAAAGCGAGAGGAATATATATTAATCGGTTAAATTCAATGATGGAGCTTCTTAATTTGACAATTTGGTGTCCACATCTTAACGTGCGATGGACCACTTACTAAAGCTGCACAATAGTCCAAAAAGTTATTACAAACCCAATTCTATTTTATTCTTTTTTGGTAAAACGTCATCAAATAATTGAACTATAGTCTTACACACAAAATAAAACATGAGCTATAATTCCTAGCGTCTTCAATTATTTTGTGTATAAGACTAAAATCGGCTCATGTTAGATTTTGACTAAAAAATTATATGTGACACCACCAAAAGAAGAAAAAAGAAAATGTTAGAGCACCATTATATGGGCTTCTGGCCCAATACACAACCCATTAACAATATGGGCTTACAACAGCCCAATATAAATATATATTAACAGTTAACTTTCTCACTCATTTATGGAAACCCTAATTTCGTTTTCTCTTCTTCTCCTAATCTGTAAGAAATTTTCAATTTTTCCTCTGTTAATGGATTTAGGTTAAATTAGGCCGATGACGACAACACTATTGGCAAGAGCGGCAATAACCTAACTGCGCAATCCACGGTAATTACCGTGGGGTTGTTGTTGCTATGCTGAGTGTGCCAATATGCTAATCTGAGGCCTCCGTTTTCATTTCCTCTGTTTTTATTAATTCTTCTGAAAAAGAAGAGATTTTTTTTTTTTGGGTTTTGCTTAATTGCATGGATTTTAGATGCCCATCATCAGCGATGACGAGGATGATGATGATGTGAAAGTTGTTCCCAGTTGGTTTACTGCAAGACTCCATTTTTGATGTTTATGCCTGATTCTTGTTCTTGCTGCAAAACCAACGCGAAACATGGTAGCGAAAAGCAGAACAATTGAATATATTCGAAGCCCAATTAGGGAATTATTAGATCATGTTTGATGCATCATCATATTCGCGATTAGTGATTGAGAATGCTGCGGGAAAAATATTTGACCTTAAGTGGCTTCAAACAGAGTATGAGTTGATGATGGTGGTGTGAGATGGAAAAGGAGTTAAAGAATCTCCTTTTTTGTGGTGGAGTTGCTGTTATTGACGGTGCCATGGCAGTAATTTGGTTCCAATGAGAAGAGGACAGGTTTAGCAGAAGGAATTTGTGCCATAATTCTGAGTTTCAGTCACATTTGGAGGTGCCCAAAACCAAGGGATTCTCGCATTAATAACATGTTTTGATTCTAAGACGTGAGAATAAACGGATTGGAATAAGGTGTCTATGAAGAAAGGAAATCGTTTTCTTGGTAATAATGTGAGAGAATTTGAGTGGGATAATTACACAAACATACCCTGAGCTTAGGTTTTAATTACACAAAAACATTCATTTTGACACCAGATGATCTCCAATCTTCTAATGATTACTTTATCATTTACATTCCGCTCTTAAGTTAAAAAATGGCTCAAAAGTTCCAAATGAACTTAAACTCAACCGTTGAAGCTTGACTTGTTATTTTAGCATTCACAAACTAAGGTAATTACACAAATCCACACTGTGTTTTCATTATTTCCTTTTTTTTTCAGCACTTTCCTTTCCTCACAAAAGCCTAGAATCAAGTTTATTTGTAGATGGGAGTAAAAGAAGACAAAACTAGCACAAATCAAACATGACATTTCCATGTATTTTGATAAACAATGTCCAACTCCATCCATCTCAATAAGTTCATAGTCATTAACCTGTAAACCCAAGCCATTGATGCAATGAGATTTCAAGCCCAGAACGCATGCTACTTTGTGTGCACAAGAACAAAAATAGCATCTCAAACAAACACGTTACACATTTCCAAACCAAATAAAACCCTCAAAACACATCACCAAATCAGAGATATTGTGCTAGAACTCATTCACACGCGATTTTGGTGTCGAAGCTGCTAAGACAAATGGCAAACGCCTGAAAAGCGGATATGGGATACTGATAATCCATCGTGAAGATATCTTTTCCAACTTTCCCAAATTGGAGTAGAACGTTTTCTTGCTCCGGTCCTCCTCCAGATCCATTGTTGTCAACGGATGCAACGAGCTGAAAGTTCTTCACCGAAGCAACTGTTACACGCCCATTGAAGTTCAGACACCAGCATTGAAGCTGTTCGTGCCATCTTGGAGCCTTGTTTTTCAAAACTAGCATTTCATCTTTTTCCATTGATAGAGCCCCAGATCGAAAACTATCTGAACGGGTTGATTTTGATCTGAAAAAGGGGAGTGATGGAAAAGAATCCAGGTTATTTGGAAGGAGTTCGGTTTGTGTGGGAGCCACGCCTTCTGGCTCGACCGAGGAAGCTGGTATTGCGTCCATTATGCATTGCATCCGCCTTGGACCCCTATGCAACAATATAAACAAGAAAACAGTAAATTTTAATTTCAGCCAATAGTTATAGCAGTACTTGTAAAATGATATAGTTATGGACTGAGAGCATCTTGGCTAAAGGCTAAATTTTTTATAGCTTATAAGCTCGAACATCTTATTTTAAACATAAGTTGTTAAAAGTTTTGAAAAAATGATAGGATAAACTGTTATGTTTTTTTATTGAAGAGGCGACATAAGGATATTTGTGTTGGAAATGACACCGCGTAAGCTGTATTTAAAGAAGTTGGGGGAAGCTTACCTTTCTTTTAGGAGCTTATAAGCTCCCCAACAACTACGTTTAGGAGTCTGTACAAGCTCCTTTATTAAAAAAACTACCATAACTTTGGAGGAGCTTATAAGCTCAGCCAAACACCCTCCAACTTCAATAAGAAAAATCTGACCGAGAAGGGATTGTTAGTTTTCTCACCTCGAACCCAAGACGTTCAACTCATATGAAATGTGGGCCACAGGATAGTTGCCAGCGGGCACCCGGGGAGAGACTTGTCTCATTCCAACTATTCTGGTTGATCGAGATTTAGTAACTCTGGCAGCAGCATTTGGGGGCTGAGCATCATAGATTGTGAACTTGGTTCCCAAGAAATTAGACCTATTGTTCCCAAAAACGAGAAATATCAATCCTTGAAAACTTTAGGAAGCAAAATTTGTATAAAAGTTGGAATTTTTACCTCAACTTCCCAATATAGTTATTGCTGCCTTTTGATACATCATCAGCATTTAGAGATATAATGTAGTCGGTGTAAGTTGGTCGCCTACATCTTCGTGCAGCAAGAAGGAATTTTCCGTCATCATTAGAAGCTGTTGAAAGGAATTAAAAATCCATATAAGGTATGTGTATTGTGTAGGTGTTGAAAAATATTTTTACAAAAATCCATTAGCTAATTAAAAAATATTTAACATTTGCCTTGGCTCAAATTGAGATAAAGATGATAGGTTTGAGTCCCTCGGTTCCGCTTTATGAAACATTGAATCAGAGTGTTTCTCGGACCAGGCTGCAAAACAATGGAACAGCATAAAACTCAGGCGCATACCATATAACTAACAAGAATTAACTCACAATAAATCATGCTCTAAGTACAAATATCACCAGCCATACCACAATTTTTCACCTCAAATTAAAGATTTCTCAAATACATAGAAAATAGAAATTTATCCATTCAAGTTCACTTAATAAGAAGAAAACACATCAAGAACATCATAACACAAACCTGCTTCAGAGAAATTGGAAACGACAACTTTCCGGAAACTTCTAAGGTACTAACAATCTCCTTCATGATCTCTCTCCAGCTCCTACAAACACCAGCACAAGCAACCACATTCTTTCGTGGGGGCCAAGTGCATTCAGATTCTTCAATCCTCATTAAGACATCCCTCAAGAGCTCGGGGGGTAAATTTGCCCAACAGCTCTGCCTAAATGCATCAACAACAATCACAGAACTATCCTCAACCACGCGATGAGACCTTGATCTCATTCCGTAACCAAACCTCCCTTCAAAACCCTTCCTAGATATGCTGCCAAACTCACCCTTCATATCCAGGAGTATACTCTTGAATGACATAATGCTATGTAAACTCAGAAAAACCTAATCTTTCCTCACCAATTCTGATTAACAGAAGTAAATTAGCAAACCCCCTCAAATACAAAGCCTAAAAATGTACAATTAGATGAAATATCTCAAATTAGTCTATGGAACACCTAATAAACAAGCCGCTTGCTTACCCACAACATGCTAAAGCTTCTTCCTCCCACAATCCCTACAATAACAAGCTTTTCCAGCATAACAGGGCAGTTCAACAACCAAAGGCAAAACCTAATATTATCCAATTCTTCAACAAAAAAAAAGGGGAGTAAAAGGGATATCTACATATACATACAATACAATCCAGCCTCAACAAACCCATATCATGAAAAATCAGCATTTTCCAGAAAGAACCCACCAAAGATCGGGAGCACAACAGATCTGTACATAAGTAATCCGTCCAAAAATTAGGATCTTTCTTTACATTTTCTTAACAGAAAACAATTATACTCGAAAAAATGAAAGGTAACTTTCTGTGAGGCAAGAAAACAGAGATTAAGGTGTGGAAGCCATTTGTGAACAATTAGAGCTCAAGAAAACTGTGGGAATTGCTGATGGAAGAGAGAAGCAAATGGGATAATTAGGGTTGGAGGAGTATATATCTTTTACGAATTTTTCAGAGTATTTTTTAGCTGCTTTATGACTTGGGTTTTATCGCAAAGGGAATAATAGTGTTGAAGAAGTCTCTTTCCATGGTGGCTGGTGCCTAACACAGTGATACTTTTTTTATCTCTTTTTTCATAAAAGGAACCCAAACAAATTAATAATAACTTGCTGTATTTTCCAATAAATTTTGTATTTTCTTGTTATTATTTACTAATTAATTTGATTTATTTCCTATAATATAAGGAATAACTAAATTTTTGGTTCTATAAGGAATAACTAATGATTTCAAATACATCAATTTATTTATTTTTAATATTATCATAATATAGAATTACATAATTCAATTTAATATTATATAATCGATGGTGTCCCATCTAACGGTCCAAATGAAGTAGCAAGAGGCCGGCTCGGAGGAAAGCCAAGCGGGCCCAACTAAGAGCGCACAAGACGAGCTGACAAGCTCGTCTCAGCTCGTCAAATAAATATTCACATAGGCAGTTTAAGAGCCTTAAAAGATAAAGAAGTGTAAGATTCTTAAAAGATAAACATTAGTCAAACAATAATTCACTTAAGATTCTTAAAAGATAAAGTGGCAGTTTGAAATAAGTCCTCAACAGTTTGAAATATTTTTACTAATTCCTCACAAAATTATATTACATAATAGGATATAAATACGACATTAAAACGTTTTAGTATTACATTTTGTGAAAATTATACAACATATTTTGAGAGGTATTTTAAGAACTACATTATATGAAAATCATACCACATTTTGCCCAAATGGGGTGTTAAGTAAAAATATGATGGACAACTTAGGATTTATTCCACATTACCCAAAAGATAAATGTTAGTCTGATATCAGACTCAATCCAATAAATATATTAGAATCGAATTAGAAGATTGATAGTATTCTAAACTCTGAATCTATATTCTAAACTCTCAATCTATAAAATAAATTTAAGAGTAATTAAATAGCAAATCGTATTAGAAAATTGATAGTATTCTAAACTATCAATCTATAAAAGAAATTCAAGAGTAATCAAATAAAAGATAGCGAGTGAGGAAAAAGAGAAAAATTAGAGCAGTTGATCTAATTCTAAACACATTAATAACCTACCTCAAGACTCATGTAAAATAAATTTTAGGACAAAAAGATTTTTTGTCATCCGAAATTTGTGCATTTTTACAATTTATCATCCTAATAAACTTTCATTGCAAACCATTATCTAATCTTTGTATTTGTAACATACCGCTATCTAAACTTTTTTTTAGTGGTTTTAACTAAAAAAACATGACACGTGACATGTTTATAAAACATACAGGTCGGTTGTATTTTCACTAAAACCGCAAAAAAAAAAAAAAAAAAAAAAATGACGGTATGTTACAAATGCAAAGATTGGATGGTGGTTTGCAATAAAAGTTTGTTGGGATGGTAAATTGCAAAAAGAGGTTAAGTTGGGATGACAAATTTTTTTTTTTCCCCTAAAGTTTATTGAAGATATTATGATGTCGAATGTATTATGATTTTGAAATAAAGATAGAAAGACTAATTAAAATAAAATATCAAAGCCGCAAGTCAGAGAGTATTTTTATGCATTAGGTTTCACTAGATTTAGGAAAATCTTATAAGTGAGCACCAAAGCATGAAATCTAAAGGTAGCTATTGAGTTTTTTTTGTTTTATTTTTTTTCCTATAACCCATTCTCATGGGTCGAATCGAGACGAATCATTTAGGGTGTAAAGCTCTCTCTATCAATGGTAGAGACTCAAATTCAAAACTTTTGATTAAACTGGTATAGCGTTGAACCCATAAATTATACCACTTGGTCTATGAAAGTACTTATTCCCCTAAACAGTCTGTTTTTCAGATTTTTTACAAAGGAGGAAAAAAAAAAAAAAAAACTGATGTGTAGATTTACTGGACCATATCCTTGTCGGCAGATTAGGATTTAGGGTTTGGGCCTGGTTTAGCTGCTTAAAATCATAAATGAAAGTTTGAAATGGGCTTACATGACACGAGCTGGGCTAAATGAACCAAGATAATCCAAAATATTCTCGATCCAAGAATATTTTTAAAAATATGATTTTAGGTGCTATATCAGATATTAAATCCAGTAATTTAAAAAAAAAAAAAAAGAAGATCGAACATTAAATCTTATATGTATGCTCACTTTTTTGAATTTTTTTTTATAGTATATGGATAATATAAACAGGGACGGAGCTAGGATTTAGTATTATGGGGGGCGAAAATTAAAAATATAAAAAATGAAGGGGAAAAATCTTTAATTAAGGGGCCGAAAAACGAGAAATGTTCGATAAATCCCCAAATGTGGACTCAATTTTTAGTTTGCTCCACATTTTCAAAAATATTTCAGTTCACTCCCCAAATGAGATGCATATTTCGAGTTTACTCCCAATTTTTCAGGGCACTTACGACATATGACCAAAAATATACGACATAACACGATTTAGATACCCGATTTGTAGCACCCCGAAGGGGCCACAACCCCGCACCGTCGTACCTCTCAAGTAGGTAGGAGACCTAGCACCCAAGAAGCACGCCGGCGAACGGACAAAACATTACAAGATCAGAGTACTAAAAGAAAACATTGCAGTAGAAATATGGGCAATTTAAAACTTTTGGAAACAGTAACAAGAACACAAGAGGCTAAGCTGATTAAGACCTAACAGAACAATACGATAACAACAAGTGAGTGGAATTCAAGATGGTTCAAAAGAACCTGACCGAAAGAGTACTACAGAAGATTTCCTATGCTTCAAGGTACCAGCCAACCAGCAAATGCAGAACCTGAAACCATGAGGTTAGAAAACGGGGCAAAGGTATTAGTCAAAGGGACTAAGTGAGGCATAACTGTGAAACAAGATAAGTGCTTGAAAGCTTTAGGACTTTTAGAAGAGGTTTACTTCAAACTGCACTTTAAAAACTGAATTTCAAAACTTTTTCTTTAAAACTTTAATTCAGAACCGTACTTCAAAGCATTACTTTGAAACAAGATCTTCGAGGAAGCACACACATGCACACACGTCAGAGATTCTGGTTCATACATACTTTTACAAAAGGGAATAGCATATATAATATTTTTCGAAAGTATGAACCAGTCTTTAAAAACAAAATTTGCCCGCAAGCTAGGCGTTCTCCAACCTTTACTCCCAGAAAACATTTAACAGAATTGGTATCGAGACCGGTTAGGATCCCGACACCCATAATCACATGCACCATCCTTCTTCCTCCAGTTGTCGCGCCCAGGGAGCTACCCCGCGGTGACGTAAACAGGAATGGGAGGAATTACATCCACCTCTCCCGACCTTCAATGTGGAATAACCAACCTCCGATTAAACCATCATCAAGGTCGTACGACGGCCAGTATCATAGTAGCCATTGGCGCACGCCTCCCGGTCTACTACTCAACCATACCGTCAGGGCCCAACAGAACAGTATATCCAAAGCTTGCATTGTCCAAAAATTTCAGAAGTGCGTAAAGCACAAAAATCCAGAAACTAAACGTTGATCAGAATAGATCTCTAAAACATTACTCATTGCTCGTTAATCAAAACGGTACAACTTTAAACAAATGGAATATCAGAAAACATTATCTTTAAACAAAACAGAGTATCTTTAAAATGAAACATTGCCCTAAGAAGGGAAACGTGTATTTTTTAAAATAAGGATCTTTAAAGCCTTTAGGGATGGTTTTCAAACATTTTGCATACATACATATTTTCATGGTTCCAGTTGAAAATAGATTTAAACCTCACCTACATAAAAT
Source organism: Lantana camara (assembly GCA_037501455.1). Classification (NCBI taxonomy): domain Eukaryota; kingdom Viridiplantae; phylum Streptophyta; class Magnoliopsida; order Lamiales; family Verbenaceae; genus Lantana; species Lantana camara. Next base: position 135,880,375 of record CM074855.1, read on the forward strand.
GGTATTATGCAATAATACCGGAGCCTCAGTATATCCAAACTTCACCTGTAAGTGGTGAATAACTATAAGTTTCTATCCTCAAACCATATAGTCACAGAAGCACGTTCAAACCACCTCAAAACATTCAATAACACATAATGATATCATATGATCAGGACAAAACTTTATCGAAGCATGTCATAACATGTAACGAGATCTCATGGTAAAATCTGATAATCATTAATACCATAATACATCATGAAAGCATGATCGAGTGTAAGTAATAAATCACATAATTGATAAGAAAGAACATTGCTCAAGAAGGATCACCCTTATCAGAAAAAGAATTCAGGCAAATGATTAATCTTACACGAAAGATTATAACGTAAAATCAAATATCACGCTTAGGATTCTGAAATAACTTCAACTGAATAAGAGTTTGGTTTGAAAAGCTTAATTTGATCCCCGATTTTGAGAACTAGCGAAAAAGGCTTTTCCCGTTGAATCCGTCTCGTCAAAACGAGTCCGTTGATATAAAGTCAAAGTCAATGGCCAAAGTTACTATTCCGGTCAAAGTTACTGTTTCGGTCAAAGGTACTGTTCCGGTCAAAGGTACTGTTCACCTCAAAGTACTGTTCACTTATACGTTGTTTATACGGTATTTGTACGAAGGTACATATAGTATTAATACGAAAATACGTTTGGTACTTATACGAAAATACTTTAAGTATTTGTACTAAAATACATTAAGTATTTATACTAAAAATACATTTGGTATTTATACAAAAATACATACAGTATTTATACATAAATATGTTTAGTATTTATACAAAAGTACTTGGTATTTATACAAAAATATATACCGTATCTATACGAAAATACATTTGGTATTTAAATAAAAGTATATACCGTATCTATACGAAAATACATTTGGTATTTGTATAAAAGTATAGACATACTTATACATAGGGGATCAAATACGTCTACGTATATTATACGTACTAACATAACATATATCAATTGGTTAGGGAAACATGTGACATATGATCATATATTATAATTCATAACATAATTATTCATATAATATAAACATGTAACATGTTATAAATGTAACATAATTCCTATCATATAACAACATGTAACATTTCATAAGTCATGCAACAATTTAAGTTACATAATTAAGTATGATCATATTATAAATTAAATGTAACATGTAACAAGTAATACAATTTAAATCATGTATCATATCAAATTACCTAAGTAGGAATAAATTATAATGAAATGTAACATATAACATGTCATAATAGTTATCATATAATTAAATTGTAGCCTAATTAAATCATGTAACATTTAATTGTAAACTATAAATTATTAAACATAAATCATGTAATTCATGAATTTAAAACATAATTTTAAATACATAATTCATGCATAAAATAAATCATATAATAATCTAAAACAAAACATAAATTAAAATTTAAAACTAAATATAAATAAAACATAAATTAAATAAATTAATTAAAACTAAACAAAAAAAATGAAAAAGGAAAACTTACCTTTAGATAGCTGCTGAACAACGAAAATGACTGCCCAAAGTCTTATTTTATAGATGTAATTAGGGGCTAACTTGAAATTAATAATTGCATTGGGGACTAGACGGTGCACTTAGTGTAATATTAAGAAATAATTAGATTTTCTTTCAAAAGTAAATATAAAATGATAGAAAAAGGGTATTTAGGTCATTTCACCTTCAAACGAGCAGCTATGAAAGTGGGAAAAGTGTTCAAAGTTCGGGAAATAAAATTTCCTTCGAAACGATTATTCATACGTCAAAATCGGATGTACGGTTTAAAAATTCTAATTCTTGAAATGAATAGTAATTTATTTGTTAAACGTTTTCGTTTACTACTCGAGCTAGGGTCGGAATTAGGGCTTGAAAATCATATCAAAATTCATGAAATAATTCAAGGGTCGTTTTAAGTATAATATTGAAGGGTAACCGGTGTACCGATAAAAAGTTTATTTCGGCGGTGAATAGTAACTTTAAAAGAAAATCCTAAATTACTTCAAAAATTCATAAAAGGTTCTCGGGACTTGGTAAACGAGTTTGAATGATTAAAAATCATGAGTTTTGATCCATTAAAATTCCATTGACAAAACGGAGCAGTAGTGGTTCGGAAAATGAATAGTATTTTAGGATTTCGGTGCCGAATTTCCTCGAAATAACATAATATCACAAAAGAGCACATATTTCACTTAAAGATGCAATGCATGAAGTGTTTTAAATATGGATCAAGGTCTATAAACGCTCTTATGATACCCTTAGCTTACCGTTTACCACCAGGCCCCGATCCGGGCTATTACAATCTCCCCTCCTTAAGAAGAATCTGTCCTCAGATTCTTTTCTCGATCTGTGAATAACTCGGGTAGTGTTTCTGTATCTTTTCTTCAGTTTCCCATGTGGCTTCCTCAGTACCATGTTCTTTCCATAACACCTTAACCAACAAAATCTTCTTATTTCTTAACTCTTGGAATTTCCTATCCCAGATCCTTTTGGTTTCAACACATAGGTTAGATTAGGTTCTAACAGGAGTTCCTCTATGGTTACCACCTGTGTCTCATTAGTAAAATACTTACGGAGTTGGGATATATGAAATACATTGTGGATTCCTGTTAAGCTTGCTGGTAAGTCCAGGCGATACGCTGTTGGACTCACACGTTCCAATATCTCAAAGGGTCCTATGTATCTAGGGTTCAATTTTCCACCTTTCCCAATTCGCGTGAACCCTTTCCTTGGTGATGCTTTCAAAAACACTTTCTCACCAACAGTAAACTCTATATCTCTCCTTCTTTTATCCGCATAACTTTTCTGTCTATCTTGCGCAGCCTTCATTCTTTGCTGAATAATCTTAATCTTTTCAGTAGCTTTCTCTATCCACTCCATGACTTTTGGTCTTTTGGTCTTCTCAGGGGTCCATCTTGCTTCGTCCAAATCCCAATATAATGGAGATCTACACTTCCTCCCATATAAAGCTTCATACGGAGCGGCTTGAATCAAAGCTTGACAACTGTATTGTATACAAACTCCACAAGTGGCAGGCAGTCCTTCCAACTATCTAGGAAATCCAACGTGCATGCTCTTAGCAGATCTTTCAGGTACATAATCAATCTTTCTGACTGTGCATCTATGTGAGGATGTGCTGTTGTGCTGAAGTTTAACTTTGTTCCCATCAATTCTTGAATACTCTGCCAAAGTTGCAATGTAAACTTTGGATCTCTATCAGATACTATGCTAGTTGGTATCCCATGCAATCTCACAATCTCCTGATGATATAACTTCGCTAAGGTGTTAACCTTATCCGTGGTTTTTACCGGCAGAAAATGCGCTGACTTAGTCAATCTATCGACTATGACCCAAATGTTATCTTGTCCTCCTTTAACCCTAGGTAACCCGGTGACAAAATCCATGGTTATCTGCTACCATTTCTATGTAGGAATTGGCAATGGTTGAAGTTTTCCTCCTGGCTTTTGATGTTCTGCCTCAACCATTTGACAAGTTAAGCATTTCTTGACATACTCAGCGATATCTCTTTTCATTCCATTCCACCAGAAATGCTCCTTGAGATCCTTATACATCTTTGCCCCTGCAGGATGTATCGTATATCGTGTTTTATGTGCCTCATCCAATATTTTCTTTCGAATTTCAGTTGGCACACAAACTCTACCTTTGTATCTCAAGATTCCGTCTTCACCCTTTTTGAATTTTGTTTCGTCATCTTTTTCCTTATAATTCAAACATTTCTTAATTCAGTCATCTGTAGCCTGTGTCTCTAAAACTTTCTCTTTTAGTGGTGACACGATGACTATGTTAGCCAATCTAGCCCTCGATACCACTTGTACAGGTTCCCTTCTGCTCTTTGTAAAATCTCCTGTGATCAGTGCTAAACTAGCCTTTCAACTTAGTGCATCAGCTACCACATTAGCTTTTCCCGAATGGTACTGAATTATATAATCATAGTCTTCAAGAAATTCCATCCATTTTCTTTATCGCATATTCAACTCCTTTTGAGTGAATAAACAACGCAAACTCTTATGATCCATAAAGACTTCAAATGTACCCCCATAAAGATAATGTCTCCATTTGGCAAGGCGAAGACAATCGTTGCTAGCTCCAAATCGTGTGTAGGGTAGTTAACCTCATGTGGTTTAAGCTTCCTTGAGGCATACGCTATCACTTTCCCATGTTGCATTGGAACACTACCCAATCCTTCTTTTGAGGCATCAGTATAGACAGTGTAACCTTCATTTTCTTCTGGTAACGCTAGTACTGGTGCTGTCGTCAACCTCTTCTTTAATTCCTGGAAACTCTGTTCGCACTTTTCTGTCCATTCGAACTTCCCTTCTTTTTTGTTAATCTTGAAAGTGGTGCAGCTATCTTGGAAAATCTTGCACGAATCTTCTATAGTAGCCGATGAGTCCCAAAAAGCTTCTCACTTCTGAAGGATTCCTTGGTTGTTTCCAGTCCATAATCATTTCAATCTTCGAGGGATCAACCTCGACCTCTGAACCCGATATGATATGCCCCAAGAATGTGACTTTCTCTAAACAAAACTCACATTCGCTGAATTTTGCGTATAGCTTGTGATCCAGCAAAGTGCCTAGCACCAATCGAAGATGCTTTGCATGTTCCTCTGGTGTCTTGGAAAAGACTAGAATATCATCTATGAAGATTACGACAAACTTGTCGAGGAATGGTCGGAAAATCTGATGCATCATGTCCATAAATATAGCTGGGGTATTCGTCAATCCAAATGGCATTACCATAAACTCAGAATATCCATAACGACTATTAAAAGAGGTTTTGGAGATGTCTTCCGCTCTCACCTTCAATTGATAGTATCCTTGTCTCAAATCTAACTTGGAGTATACTCGAGATCCTTGGAGTATATCAAATAACTCTTCGATATGAGGGAGAAGATACTTGTTCTTCACCGTCATTCTGTTGAGCTCCCGATAGTCGATACAAAGTCGTAAAGATCCATCCTTCTTCTTGACAAATAATACAGGTGCTTCAAAGGTGATGTACTCAGTCGAATATAATTTGCTTCTATAAACTCGTCAAGTTGCTTTCTTAACTTTTGAAGTTTAGCAGGTGCCATCCAATATGGTGTCTTGGAAAATGGTTCGGCTCTCAGAACTGTCTCAATCATGAACTCCAATTCATGGTCTGGAGGTAACAAGTCCGGCTGTTCGTGAAACACCTCAAAGAACTCATTAATAATCTCAACTTTTTCCAATTTAATTTGATCCTTTGGTCTGTTCAAGAGATAAGCAACAAACCCTATAGTTCCTTTCCAAATCATCCTCCTCGCCTCTATTACAAAGACTATTGATGATTGCTTTTCCTTTCCATTTAGTGTCCAACTTATATCTTTTCCTAAGCTGACCTCCTTTCTGAAATAATCCAATTTAGCATGGTACTTATAGAGCCAATCCATACCCAGTATGATTCCGTATCTCGTCATTAGAAGTGTGATAAGATCCGTCGGATAAAACTGATTGCCAACTCTTATAGGGTAGCGTTTATATACCAATTGTGTAAAAAAACAAATCCCAAGAGAGATTTTACCATGTTGTTTGCATGATCAAGTACTCAACAAGAACAAGTACGCACACATAAAGTTTTGATAAAGTTAATGCATGGCGCCAGGGTTATAGAACCTTAAATGGCGTGTTAAGAGCGTGTACCGTTCTTCTGGTCATGTCAATGAAATCCGAGTTCCCACTTTATTCCAAGGAAGGTACTTTTTGAAGTTAAGAACCTCAATTAAAATATAATGCATGTGGGTCAAGAATGGTTCACAGAATATCACAGAGGCAATATTCATGAAGCAAGTATACATATCACTGAGCAATTAATAACAAATAACAAGTACTTATCAATGTAGGGAATAACAACCAATCAGTACTCAGTATAGCAATATTCAGGCAACAAGTGTATTCCCTTGATCATCAACTAACAATTAGCTAGTATAGGTCAAAACATTGAACAACAATTCAACAATACTCAATAATCAATAATAAGTAATGGATTATGCACATGAAACACGTAATATATCGGCCTTGTCGGTATCTTGAAGCAACTCTAAGACTTTAGACATGAACAGACTGGGAAGACTAAGTAAAAAAATTTTCAAAAGTAGGAGAGTGAGTAGAAGAAGGAATGAGATATCAATTTCACAACCGTAACCACTAATGAATCGAAAATTTTCAAAAAGTACTAAAAGACCCTATGAAACTTGAAATTTTGATGTTGATCAAAACTAGATTGTTAACTCGATTAAGGAAGGGTTTCAGTACTACAATTGTAACAAATCACATGCTGGTCGGCCGCCCCAAACAGTGATCGATCACAATTTAAGCACTAAAGACACGAGAATACTTATGAGACTCTATGAACCCCAGATTTCCGCAACCTGGGGCTCTGATACCACCTTAGCTGTAGCACCCCGAAGGGGCCACAACCCCGCACCGTCGTACCTCTCAAGTAGGTAGGAGACCTAGCACCCAAGAAGCACGCCGGCGAACGGACAAAACATTACAAGATCAGAGTACTAAAAGAAAACATTGCAGTAGAAATATGGGCAATTTAAAACTTTTGGAAACAGTAACAAGAACACAAGAGGCTAAGCTGATTAAGACCTAACAGAACAATACGATAACAACAAGTGAGTGGAATTCAAGATGGTTCAAAAGAACCTGACCGAAAGAGTACTACAGAAGATTTCCTATGCTTCAAGGTACCAGCCAACCAGCAAATGCAGAACCTGAAACCATGAGGTTAGAAAACGGGGCAAAGGTATTAGTCAAAGGGACTAAGTGAGGCATAACTGTGAAACAAGATAAGTGCTTGAAAGCTTTAGGACTTTTAGAAGAGGTTTACTTCAAACTGCACTTTAAAAACTGAATTTCAAAACTTTTTCTTTAAAACTTTAATTCAGAACCGTACTTCAAAGCATTACTTTGAAACAAGATCTTCGAGGAAGCACACACATGCACACACGTCAGAGATTCTGGTTCATACATACTTTTACAAAAGGGAATAGCATATAGAATATTTTTCGAAAGTATGAACCAGTCTTTAAAAACAAAATTTGCCCGCAAGCTAGGCGTTCTCCAACCTTTACTCCCAGAAAACATTTAACAGAATTGGTATCGAGACCGGTTAGGATCCCGACACCCATAATCACATGCACCATCCTTCTTCCTCCAGTTGTCGCGCCCAGGGAGCTACCCCGCGGTGACGTAAACAGGAATGGGAGGAATTACATCCACCTCTCCCGACCTTCAATGTGGAATAACCAACCTCCGATTAAACCATCATCAAGGTCGTACGACGGCCAGTATCATAGTAGCCATTGGCGCACGCCTCCCGGTCTACTACTCAACCATACCGTCAGGGCCCAACAGAACAGTATATCCAAAGCTTGCATTGTCCAAAAATTTCAGAAGTGCGTAAAGCACAAAAATCCAGAAACTAAACGTTGATCAGAATAGATCTCTAAAACATTACTCATTGCTCGTTAATCAAAACGGTACAACTTTAAACAAATGGAATATCAGAAAACATTATCTTTAAACAAAACAGAGTATCTTTAAAATGAAACATTGCCCTAAGAAGGGAAACGTGTATTTTTTAAAATAAGGATCTTTAAAGCCTTTAGGGATGGTTTTCAAACATTTTGCATACATACATATTTTCATGGTTCCAGTTGAAAATAGATTTAAACCTCACCTACATAAAATGGTATTATGCAATAATACCGGAGCCTCAGTATATCCAAACTTCACCTGTAAGTGGTGAATAACTATAAGTTTCTATCCTCAAACCATATAGTCACAGAAGCACGTTCAAACCACCTCAAAACATTCAATAACACATAATGATATCATATGATCAGGACAAAACTTTATCGAAGCATGTCATAACATGTAACGAGATCTCATGGTAAAATCTGATAATCATTAATACCATAATACATCATGAAAGCATGATCGAGTGTAAGTAATAAATCACATAATTGATAAGAAAGAACATTGCTCAAGAAGGATCACCCTTATCAGAAAAAGAATTCAGGCAAATGATTAATCTTACACGAAAGATTATAACGTAAAATCAAATATCACGCTTAGGATTCTGAAATAACTTCAACTGAATAAGAGTTTGGTTTGAAAAGCTTAATTTGATCCCCGATTTTGAGAACTAGCGAAAAAGGCTTTTCCCGTTGAATCCGTCTCGTCAAAACGAGTCCGTTGATATAAAGTCAAAGTCAATGGCCAAAGTTACTATTCCGGTCAAAGTTACTGTTTCGGTCAAAGGTACTGTTCCGGTCAAAGGTACTGTTCACCTCAAAGTACTGTTCACTTATACGTTGTTTATACGGTATTTGTACGAAGGTACATATAGTATTAATACGAAAATACGTTTGGTACTTATACGAAAATACTTTAAGTATTTGTACTAAAATACATTAAGTATTTATACTAAAAATACATTTGGTATTTATACAAAAATACATACAGTATTTATACATAAATATGTTTAGTATTTATACAAAAGTACTTGGTATTTATACAAAAATATATACCGTATCTATACGAAAATACATTTGGTATTTAAATAAAAGTATATACCGTATCTATACGAAAATACATTTGGTATTTGTATAAAAGTATAGACATACTTATACATAGGGGATCAAATACGTCTACGTATATTATACGTACTAACATAACATATATCAATTGGTTAGGGAAACATGTGACATATGATCATATATTATAATTCATAACATAATTATTCATATAATATAAACATGTAACATGTTATAAATGTAACATAATTCCTATCATATAACAACATGTAACATTTCATAAGTCATGCAACAATTTAAGTTACATAATTAAGTATGATCATATTATAAATTAAATGTAACATGTAACAAGTAATACAATTTAAATCATGTATCATATCAAATTACCTAAGTAGGAATAAATTATAATGAAATGTAACATATAACATGTCATAATAGTTATCATATAATTAAATTGTAGCCTAATTAAATCATGTAACATTTAATTGTAAACTATAAATTATTAAACATAAATCATGTAATTCATGAATTTAAAACATAATTTTAAATACATAATTCATGCATAAAATAAATCATATAATAATCTAAAACAAAACATAAATTAAAATTTAAAACTAAATATAAATAAAACATAAATTAAATAAATTAATTAAAACTAAACAAAAAAAATGAAAAAGGAAAACTTACCTTTAGATAGCTGCTGAACAACGAAAATGACTGCCCAAAGTCTTATTTTATAGATGTAATTAGGGGCTAACTTGAAATTAATAATTGCATTGGGGACTAGACGGTGCACTTAGTGTAATATTAAGAAATAATTAGATTTTCTTTCAAAAGTAAATATAAAATGATAGAAAAAGGGTATTTAGGTCATTTCACCTTCAAACGAGCAGCTATGAAAGTGGGAAAAGTGTTCAAAGTTCGGGAAATAAAATTTCCTTCGAAACGATTATTCATACGTCAAAATCGGATGTACGGTTTAAAAATTCTAATTCTTGAAATGAATAGTAATTTATTTGTTAAACGTTTTCGTTTACTACTCGAGCTAGGGTCGGAATTAGGGCTTGAAAATCATATCAAAATTCATGAAATAATTCAAGGGTCGTTTTAAGTATAATATTGAAGGGTAACCGGTGTACCGATAAAAAGTTTATTTCGGCGGTGAATAGTAACTTTAAAAGAAAATCCTAAATTACTTCAAAAATTCATAAAAGGTTCTCGGGACTTGGTAAACGAGTTTGAATGATTAAAAATCATGAGTTTTGATCCATTAAAATTCCATTGACAAAACGGAGCAGTAGTGGTTCGGAAAATGAATAGTATTTTAGGATTTCGGTGCCGAATTTCCTCGAAATAACATAATATCACAAAAGAGCACATATTTCACTTAAAGATGCAATGCATGAAGTGTTTTAAATATGGATCAAGGTCTATAAACGCTCTTATGATACCCTTAGCTTACCGTTTACCACCAGGCCCCGATCCGGGCTATTACACGATTCTTGAGTTTTTAAAACTCAAGAAAATGGGGAGTAAACTCAAAATATGTATCTCATCTGGGGAGTGAACTGAAATATTTTTGAAAGTGGGGAGCAAGCTAAAATTTTCTCAACTCATGAGGAGTTTTCAAAAATTGCCCCGCCGAAAAATTAGAATATCAAAAAATTAAAGGGTAAAAATAAAAATATATAAAAAATATACATATAAAAATTAAATATTTTCAAAATTTAGGGGGAGGGGGGGACGGGGGCCACCACAGGCCCCCTGCCTTCGTCCCTAATGTGGGATGAATCCCCAATTGGGCATTAATATGGCGTAAATTGACCGGGCCACGTGGCATGCCCTCGATGGAGCCACACGGACCCTATGCCACCTCGGTCAACACAGGAGCCGCCACGTGGACCGCACGTGGCGCGTTGCCCACCTTAGATCGATATATCGACCCCAAGTATCAGTTTACCCCTGACATCTAGGTTTTGAAACCCGGACCGGAGGTCGAACCGGGACCTCTTACTGGTTACTGGTTTTACTGGTTCGACCGGTCGGACCACTGGTCGAACCGGTATGACGTCATAATTACGTCATAATTGTATTTAATTATATAAATATATATTAACATAAATATTAATTATATAACATAATAGATATTAATTAAAAATAGTGAAATAAGTGAAATAATATAAAAAAATATAATTTTAAATCACTTTCAACTATTGATTATTTTTGAAATAACATCTCTAAAACTAAAATTTCAAATTATAAATTTACAAATATATAGATCAAATATAAAACTAAATAGCAAAATAATCAACATGAACTAAATTAATAATATAAATAAAAGATTAATTTAACAAGTACCATATTTATTGAAAAATAAATTAATACATACATTTATATATATATATATATATATATATATATATATATATATATATATAAAATAAAATCACATTATTTTATTCAGGACTTACATTGAATTCTTATGACGTATTATAATATTTTAATCCTAATTAATATTTTTCCAAGAAATTAATTTTTAAATATAATTACAAATTTCAAACTAATATATAAAGCCTAATTTTACCGATAAAGTGACAATAAAATGAGTTAGCCTAGTTGGTTGGAGCACCTTCATTTTATATGAAGGGTTGAGGGTTCAATTCCCCATGGCCTCCCCATTTGGTTTCAAAATTTTGAAAAAAAAAAGGGGGATTTCCGGGCCAAACGGCCCGCAAACCGGTCCGATCCGGTCCAATCACCGGTTTTCGACCGGTTTTTGACGGGTCACACCGGTCAATTAGCCAACTGGTTTTAGGGGGTTAACCGGACCGGAATGGCGGCCGGTCACCGGTCGAACCGGTCCGGGTTTCAAAACATAGCCTGACATGGGCTGGCGGGTCTTATCGATCTGATCTCGATCTCGATCTTAACATTCCCAAATCGATCCGGACCTAACCATCCCACCGGGAAGGTCAAGGCTTCAATCCGAAGGTCGACGCCCTACGTCACCAGACACCAAGATGCCATAAAGCATCTTTATCGGGACACGTGCAACTCTCTCATTCATCAAGACGAGCGTACTACGGAGCATTCAATGCCCTACTGTATTGTCTATACCAAAAGGAGAAAGAAAGTACGCTTGACCTCAACTTGGCCAGCTCTGGCATCAGACCAACAGGCCGATCGCCTGCAGTGTAATAAATGCACAATCACGGTACACGCACTACTATGTTAATTGGCCAAGACTATAAATATACCCCTCGAAAAGTAGTTGGTAAGCATTCAAGAGCATTTATTTCGCACTTATTGCATTTATTTCTCTCACTAAGATCCCAATACTGACTTGAGCGTTAGAGTGCCAAACTTGGGCCCAACCCCAAGTTCCCCAATTTGACCTTCTAGCTTACGTGTCCTGGTGTTTTCATATCGATAAAGAACCCACTTATATAAATTCTTGACTGATCGACCCAAACCTGCCACATAGTTCGACAACTCGGATCGACCAGATTTGAGCCGGATCAGTTTGTCACCGTCTATGGGAAACTCTTTTCTTTCTTTCCATCGATCTAGAGAAAAACCCCATCACCACAACCTTTCTTCTCATCATGGTGAACACGAGACTTAACAACCGGGACGAAGACATGGAGGAAGTTGCCAAAGGAAAACATGATGTTAATGCGTAGCTTGGCAACCTCTCCACTATCCTTCCCGTTACTGGGCATGTCGGCTCTAGCGCCGACGTCGTCTTGCCTCAATAGAAAGCCGTACCCAGGATAGCCATAACTCAGGCGGACCTGGACGCATTCCTCGACCAATGGCTGGTCGAGATTGAGCGGGCCCAGACCGAGGGCTGTGAACCACGACGCCCTGAGCTGCCAAAAGCCAGCCCTGCTACCTTCCCTAGTCCCGTGATGGCTAGCGTTCTAGGCCCCGTGGGCCAAGCCTACAGACTGCCCGTTCCATACTATTTTTAGCCGCTCAACGGCGGACCTGCCCAGGTCATTTGGGGGATTACTTCTATGCTAAGTACAGGGGTTCGCACCTCCACCACCACCACCAGGATTTAGCAAGCAGGCTCCTTTCGAGGGCCATGGCGAGTTAGATCATCCGAGCCGTGCCAATCGCGGCAAACGCGTGGTCGACGACGACCACGAGGAGTTTGACGATCTGCGAAACTGAATCCCCGCACGATCCGCCAAAGACGAAGCCACAAGGATCGCCACGGTACGTCAAGAGAACGAGCCAGATCACTATGTCGATCCGCCAAGGAGGCGGGTCCAAGACCGCCTGGGAGATTGGGGATCCGTGATCTCCCAGAGGCAGGTCAATCTATGCAAAGGACTGAACCGACGCCCTCTACGTTTTCGGAGCGATAGAGAGGAAGCTTCCCCCATCTCCAAGGATATCCTCCGTACAACCTGCGACGGAGAAAGAACCCCACAGGGCTGTCTCTATACAACAGGACGACCGATCCCGAGAAGCACATGACAACCTTTGAAAACAGAATGTTGCTGCACCCACACACACAACAAATTTGGGCCAAGTTATTCGTTACTACACTAATCGGCCCGGTGCAGGACTGGTTCATCCACCTGCCGCCTCGTTGCATATTGACCTACAACCGCTTTGTGGATCGATTTTTGGCGCACTTCTCCTCCATGACAGGAGAGAAGCTATCATCCTCTTACCTCAATAATCTCCGCCAAGAGGATGGCGAGTCCCTTCCAGATTTCTTCACCCGATTCTTGAGGAAAGTGGTTCGGGTCGAGCTTTCGACAAATTTCAAAAGATTGACTACAGACAAATTTCAAAAGATTGACTACAGACAAATTTCAAAAGATTGACTACAGACAAGGGTGGGCCGTAGCTTTCGAAAAATTTATCACATTGACTACAAACAATTTTCAAAAGATTGAAACCCAATTGGAGCATGTGATAAACCACAACCAAAGCATGGATATGCAGATTGGACAACTTGCGGATTTCTCAAATCCTAGACCACAACGAGCATTGCCGAGCAAGACGAAAACTTACCCCAAAGAGCAATATAAAGCTATCACCCTAAGGAGTGGGAAAGAATATGAAAGACAAAAAATACAAGAACAAACCGAGGTGAGAGATGAGGAGAAAATGGAGGAAAAAGAAGAAACAGAGAAGGAATCCAAGTTGAACAAAAAGGAAGAGCTCCCTTCACAACCAAAGGTGTATGTGGCACCAAAACCTTATGTGCCACCTGTTCCATTTCCACAAAGATTGCGAAACAGAAGTTGGAGAAGCAGTTCGAGAAATTTCTGAATATCTTCAAGGAATTGCACATAAATATTCCTTTTGCTGAGGCTCTAGCTCAAATGCCTATCTACGAGAAATTCTTGAAGGAGATCCTCTCGAACAAAAGGAAGCTAGAGGAGTATGCTACCATTGGACTTACCGAGGAGTGCAGCGTAATATTGCAACATAAGCTTCCCCTGAAGTTTAAAGATCCAGGGAGTTTCTCTATACCCTGCACTATTGGTAGTTTGAGTTTTAATAGAGCATTATATGATCTTGGAGCGAGTGTTAGTTTAATACCATTGTCCACTTACAGGAAACTAGGTTTGGATGCATTGAAGCCTACTACCGTAACATTGCAGCTAGCTAACCGATCGGTCAAGTATCCAACCGGAGTTTTGGAGAACGCTTTGGTCCAAGTTGGGAAGTTTTACCTACCGGTAGACTTTATTGTGTTGGATATGGAGAAGGATAGAGAGATGCCTTTAATTGTTGGAAGGCCCTTCCTTGCTACAGTCGGAGCTCTTATAGATGTCAAGAATGGACTCCTTACTCTTAGAGTGGGAGAAGAAAACGTGGAGTTCAACCTATTCAAGGCGGTCAAAGAAGCTGATTTGGATGCAAAATGCTATATGGTGGATACAATAGAGGGAGAAAAATTGGTTGATACTCAAAAGAAGGACCCATTGGATCTTTGTTTGAATGGCTTAGAAGGAATGGTAGAGGGTGAGGAAATCTTAGAGGAATTGGCAACCTATATCAAGCATTGGAGGCAACCCATTTGTTCCTTTCCGATAAAGGTATGTATATGAGGAGTTGGGGACAGGTAAACCCACTCCTCCTCCATCAATTATTAAGGTTCCTATACTTGAGTTGAAACCCCTCCCCGACCATTTAATGTATGCTTATTTGGGTGATAATGATACATTACCTGTGATTATTTCATCTAGCTTATCTGGTGCACAACTAGATAGTCTTTTGAGGCTGTTGAGAGAGCATAAACGAGCTATAGGTTGGACTATTGCTGATATTAAAAGAATAAGCCCCTCAACTTGCATGCATAGGATATTAATGGAGGACGACCATAAACCCTCGATAGAGCATCAACGTAGATTGAATCCAAATATGAAAGAGGTAGTTCGGGCTGAAGTGATTAAGTTATTAGATGCCGGGATCATTTATCTTATTTCGGATAGCAAATGGTTTAGTCCGGCACAAGTGGTACCAAAGAAAGGGGGATGATGGTAGTTAAAAATGAAAATAATGAACTAATCCCTACTAGGACGGTTACGGGGTGGAGAGTGTGTATAGACTATAGGAAACTTAATAATGCCACCCGTAAAGACCACTTTCCTTTGCCTTTCATTGATCAAATGTTAGAAAGATTAGTCGGACACTCATATTATTGCTTCTTAGATGGATATTCAGGGTATAATCAGATAGCCATAGCACCGGAGGATCAAGAGAAATGTACTTTTACTTGCCCTTATGGCACCTTTGCTTATAGGAGAATGTCTTTCGGGTTATGTAATGCTCCAACCACATTTCAGAGATGTATGATGGCAAATTTTTCTGATTTTATAGAGAGAACAATGGAAATATTCATGGATGATTTCTCGATTTTTGGCTATTCATTTGATTCTTGTTTATTGCATCTAGCCCGAGTTTTGCAGCGTTGTGAGGAGACTAATTTGGTGTTAAATTGGGATAAGTGTCCTTTTATAGTAAGAGAAGGCACAGTGTTGGGCCACAAGATTTCGGAAAAAGGCATTGAAGTAGACCGAGCAAAGATAGATGTGATTACGAAGTTGCCACCTCCGACAAATCTCAAGGGAGTACGAAGATTCCTTAGTCATTTATCGCCGGTTTATCAAAGATTTCTCCAAAATTACTTTACCACTTTGCAAGCTTTTACAGAAAGATAATGAATTTGAATTTGATGATAATTGTTTGCTTGCATTTGACAGGTTGAAGAAAGAGCTTACATCGGCTCCAATAATGGTGGCACCGGATTGGAATCTTCCATTCGAATTGATGTGTGATGCGAGTGATCTAGCTATAGGAGTTGTGCTTGGACAAAAGGGGGATAAGCGTTTACATGTTATTGCTTATGCTAGTAAAACCTTGAATAATGCACAGTTTAATTATGATACCACTGAAAAAGAACTTTTGGCTATTGTATTTGCATTTGACAAGTTTCGTTCTTATTTGATAAGTTCGAAAACCGTGGTGTACACAGACCATACGACGATCAAGTATTTGCTAGCAAAAAAGAACTCAAAGCCTCGCTTGATTAGATGGATTCTTCTGCTCCAAGAGTTTGACTTGGAAATTAGTAAGAAAGAGGCAGAAAACGTAGTGGCGAATCATTTGCCAAGGCTAGAGTTTGGTGATGGAGTTGATAAGAATGAGGAGATAATTTCTGAGAAATTTCTGGATGAGCAGTTGTTTATCCTAGCTTCATCAACCCCTTGGTTTGCAGATTATATTAATTATCTAGTGAGTGGAGTACTTCCCCCGGAGTTGAATTATCATCGGAAGAGGAAGTTCTTCACCGATGTGAAGCATTATTTTTGGGAGGAGCCTATTATATTCAAACATTGTTCAGATGACCTAGTGAGGCGTTGTGCGCCTCAAGAAAAAGTGGAGGAAATTCTAAAACAATGCCATGCAAGTCCTTATGGAGGACACGCGAGTTCTAGCAAGAGAGTCGCCAAAGTACTCCAATCCAGGTTTTGGTGGTCAACACTATTCCATGATGCGCATGAGTTTGTGGCGAAATGTGATAAGTGCCAAAGGACGGGAACAATCGACCGATGGGATGAAATGCCGCTTCGATACATTTTGGAAATTAAGCTATTTGACGTGTGGGGAATTGACTTTATGGGACCGTTTCCATCCTCACACGAGAATCAGTACATTTTAGTGGCAGTGGACTACGTTTCAAAGTGGGTTGAGGCGATGGCGAGTGCTACCAATGACTCTCTGGTGGTGATCAAGTTCCTAAGGAAAAACATCTTTAATAGGTTTGGGGTGCCAAGGGCCTTGATAAGTGACGGGGGAACCCATTTCTGCAATAAGCCACTCGAAAACTTATTGAAGAAGTATGGAGTACACCACCTAGTGGCTACCCCTTACCATCCTCAATCTAGTGGTCAAGTTGAGATCTCCAACCGAGAAATAAAGTAAATTCTGGAGAAAACCGTCAATGCTTCACGCAAGGATTGGTCGTTGAAGTTGGATGATGCATTATGGGTATATATGACGGCTTTTAAGACACCAATTGGGATGTCTCCATATAGACTTGTTTATGGGAAAGCATGTCATCTACTGGTGGAACTCGAGTATAAGGCCTATTGGGCAATCAAGGCACTTAAGTTTGATTATAAGGCGGTCGGAGAGAAACGAGTATTGCAATTGCATGAGTTGGAAGAATTTAGGATGAATGCTTATGAGAATGCAAGAGTGTACAAGGAAAGGACCAAGAAATGGCATGATAAGCAAATCCAACCCAAAAGTTTTGAGATTGGGCAACTAGTCTTGCTCTTAAACTCTAGACTTAAGCTATTTTCGGGAAAGCTAAAGTCAAGGTGGTCTCGACCATTCGGAGTCATCAAAGTCTTATCAAATGGAGAGGTTGAAGTAGGAAGTGAGGCAAGGGGTTCTTTTATTGTTAATGGTCAGAGGCTCAAGCAATACTTTGTGGGATACCCCATAGACAAACACACTTCATGTGTGTTGAGCATTCCGAGTATCTAAAAAGGAGGTGACTTAGTCAAGCTGAAGACTATAAATCAGAACTACTTTACTTGCTTTTTTGTGTTTGTTTCTTTCGTTGTTCTTGTTGGCAGTTGTTCACTTTCGTTCTCTTTGTTGTGCAGATTATTATGTGTTCAAGTTGGGATCGCTTGACAAGAGTTGGCCGTCAATGAGGTCCATTTAAATTCTGTTATTTGATGATCAACGGATATGCATGTGATTTGGTATAATGTGCTAAGTGAGCATGTCTTTTGTGTGGGAAGTTGTGTATTTGAGAATTTATGATTTGATGATTTCTTTGGACACTCGAGAATAATGTTAAAACCGGTATAATATGGTTATTGTTGAATACATGAGTTGCATATTTGATTAGATGGCAACGTGATTAAATGTCGGTTAGTGGTGTGTTTAGTAAAGCTTGGTTTGTGTTGATAGTATTTTTAGGTGAACTTTGGACTAAATATTTTGCATAGGTCGAGAGTTGAGTAAAATTGAGTCGCAGCCGCGACCTGAATAACACTGATTTTTAGTAGCGGCCGTGACCATTCCACTCACCAAAAGTTGAAAGTTGACCAAAATAGGGTCACGACCGCGACGCGATTTACACATATTTTAGTAGCGGCCGCGACCAGCCCTCGCATTGAAAAAAAAAATAAAAAAAAAAAGTCAAGAGTAGCTAAATTTTGGTCGCGGGCGCGGCTAATTTTGAACTAATCCTAGTAGCGGCCGCGACCTGGCGAAAATTCAACCTTTTAACATAGACCCAGTAGAACATTTAAAACATATCCTCAAAAACTAAAAAACACAGACACGAACCCTAGGCGTGGCAGAGCTTCGAATTTCGGCTAGAACTCGACATTAACTCCGATTTTCTCACTCAAATCTTCATGGTAAGATCTTAGAACACTTCCCTCTTGAGCATTATTGGTTAAATATGAATTTTTAGGGCTTAATTTCAACCTTTCCCCAAGTATGAATTTGAAACCCTAGGTTTAAACAATCGATTTGTGAGTTGAATTTGGGCTTAAAATGATGAATAATCTTGTGTTTAGTCTTTCTAACTTAAGAAAATTCATTATGGGTAGTTGTTAAACAAGATGATATGCCAAATTTCAACCTTTATTTCCACACCTAGGTTTGGTCGAATTTCTGCAAATTTCTTGGGTTAATTGATGTCAATGGTACTTGTTAGGAAGGGTTAGTTGTTAGAAGTGTTGAGTTGAGATTGAACCTTGAAAAATTTGGCCAAAAATCTCGGCCTTTAGAACCGCCCACCAAGTGTTCTACGAAAGTCCTGAGTGAAATTATTGTGCCAAATGTGCTTAATTGTGTGATGATTATTTATTATCAGGTACAATGGCCCCCAAAAGAGCTAGAAAAACAGGTGCTTCATCATCCGGGGTGGCACAAGCGGCATAAGCAAATCTCAATGACCCTCAGCCTCTCATCCCCATGCGGCATATTTCAATTGCGGTGCTCAATAGAGCTTATGTATGGCAACCGATTCGGAACTACTTTTCCAGGTTGGGATGGTTAGAATTCCTTGACAAGAAGCACCAGACCTTTCGCGCATTGACTTATGAGTTTCTCCAAACTTTTAAATGGAAAGATAAGGTATGCACTTCAAGATCCAGGGTCGGAGATTTAGCCTCACGGCTGATCAATTAAGGTAAAATTTTGGATTCCCGGTGGATTGTGAACATGCCGTACCTACCGAATGGACAAGGGCCAAACAGACAATGATTTAGGTACAACTTAGTAAAAGAGGAACTTACAATTCGAAAAAGGCTAAGTCTACGGATATGCAGAATGCAATCTGGAGAATTGTTCATAGGATCCTATCTTCCGAGAATTGCGCAAGGGAGAACATAGGTAAGGTGAGTGTGGTTGATCTTTGGTTGATGGGTTGCATGATGGAGGGTACTCAAGTGAATGGCACATACATCCTGACGGATAGGATATGGGAGCAAGCTAAGAAAGATAAGGGTGCATTCCCTTACAGGGGTTATGTAACCTGCATTGTCGTGGCCTGCGGGATTGAGGTGACAACAAACATGGCACCCTTAGAGCAGTTTCCATTCTTTTAACACGAAACCTTTGTGAACAACATATAATCAAATGGTGGGGTAATCCGTTGGGGACGTGGGTGGTCTGGTGGCCACCATTGAAAGGGAGAGGTTAGCATTTGCTATGAGTATGGAGCACCGACCATTGCCGCGTTGCCTTAAGAAATTCGAGCCACACTCCCAGCACTACGTGAACCTGATGATGAGTTGGTTGATGAGGAGGTAGAGCCACAGCTTGAGCCGGTCATGCAATTTATGAGGAATGAAGCAAGGTACTGTTGGGAATAGTGCCCTAAAAATTCAATTTGTTAAATTAATTAAACTGAATTTACAGCAAGTTGTGAGTATTTCATATATTGATAATTAATGGCGTGTGGTGGTATTCTTATATGAAATGTGTTTCATAGGAAAAAGACTTTGATTACTGAAATCATGTGTCATTAAAGTTCTAGTCGGTAAGATAAGAATAAGTTCTTATCAAGACTATAACGTGGTTATATAAGATGATTAGTCTTTCGTCATAGGGAATGGTGATTCTGGTTATAACACGTTGGTGATTTTCAATAGGATTGGAAACATCGAACTGGACCACAAAGATAATTCATTTTATACTGCTATCTAAAATGAATAAAATTGATGGGGTCCAAACACGCTCGTGCCACGTTTGGACACGTAGCAACTCAAGACAACGACACTTGTCCTCCTATGATTGAGGTAATTATACACGAGCGTTCAAACCTCTCAAGCGTCAGCGTTCCTCAAAGACATGTCTCATCTCTGCTATGCGTACACGTGTTTAACATCGCCGCTCTTTAACGAGCGCGATTCATACTTCATGGCTAAGGGTCCAGCCAGCCAAGAAAGCCCTCTTCGAGCGCTATACTCATTCAGCGAAACTTACACTCCCCCTCCTATTATGAGCCTTGGCCTTCACCCCCTAGCGGATTCCTTGGTCTCCAAGGCTCTTGGTTGACACGAGCGTGCTCTTAAGCCCTCGTTACCAACCCCTAGAACGGCTCTCTGACATCCCGTACATGCCCGCGCACCTGCCACTGTTGCTAACACTAACTTCCACTAGCTTTTGCAGAAGATTCCTCCTAAGTTTCTCTCTCGCAACGCTACGTGTTAGGATAACATTCGGCCAGGACCACACGGTGCAAATGACCAAAGGGTCCCTGACCCTCAACTATAAATATGCGAGTTCATCTCCTTCACTGTAAGCAATCTCCATTACTGCAACTCCATACTTAGCATATTATCTCTTTCAGATCTTCATCTGACTTGAGCGTCAGTGAGCCAAACTGGGAATCACCCCCAGTTCCCCCAGCTTGGCCTTCTGACTTTGCCTTTATGTTTGTCCTAGCAGGTAGAACCCCCATCTTTTCCGGTGATCTTCTAGTGGTTTCCTCACCTAAACAAATTCTAAAGTGATTGGACTCTGTACCCCACATTCAGACCCATCAAAAATCTCAGGAAGCATTGTAATCTTAATCCTGATAATATTTCGGCTTTAGGCATGTAGTATTAGTCATTGTAATATATTTGAAGTGAGGCCTCGGTAACAGGTGGCCAAAATAATTTGTACGTTCGGTGACAACATGAAATGTGCTAAAGAGTTATATTGATCGAGGACTTTGTGGCCTTGCTGGAAGGTAAAAAGATATCTCTGAAATAGATTTGTAAAAGTTCGAATTCAGACTTTTGCCAAAGCACTTCGCGTGACGTCACCGAAGTTGTATGATGAATGTGTTTCACATACAGAGAATTTGAATTAAAAGCGAATCAATAAATTTCAGATTGGAGATGAAAAATAAATGATAGTAGTTGCAATTTATTTTTCTTAGATATCTACACGGAGGAGTAAAATGCGAAATTATTTTAGATCGAGAAATTCGTGAATAATTTAATTAATTTTAGAGTGCAACAATATTTATTTAGTGGAATTAAATATTGTTAAACGGTAACTAATTACTATCATGAGTTGATAATATATTAACCCGTTTGGAGCTAAAATTAATTAGTCCTGCAGGTCCCTCTGCAAGCCCCAATTGAAAACCCGAAGAGAAAATATTAAAAGGAAAAAGAGAAATGAATTTTCAAAGTATTTCAAAATAGCCAAGGGATTTATTTTGAGAAAATAAATCAAAGTACCAAGAGTTGGAAATGCCCGAAATTTTATTTTGGAGAAAAATAAAATTTTCATCGAATTTTTTTTGTGATGACGTGGCAGCTGACGTGGCATGCTACGTCAGCGGACAGTCGTGAGGTGGCGCTGACTGGGCGCCAAGTGGCCCGCCACGTGTACGGCGGAGATTGCGTCGCGTCAGCGTACGCGGAAGGTCCAGATTAGATCTGGACTGGGCTGGTCAACTGGTCAGGATACGGGTCAACGGGTCGGGCCAACGGATAGGGTAGGATCAAATCGGACACGTGGCGGATCCGGGATTGGCCATGTGACGAACCAGACCGAACCGAGTTCGGTCGTACCGGTTCAAGCCCATAAACCCTAGCCTCGTGTGTAACACACGTGCCACCTTCAGGTGGCGCGTGTGGGCTCGTCCGGCGGGGGATCGGCGCGTTCTCGGCGGTGTTGGATTCGTGGTGATGAGATCTTCAACGTGGTATCTTCAAAAATTTGATGCAAGTTGCACACACAAGTGGGATGTGAAATTACTATTTTACCCTCGATTTCCCCCTATAAATAGGGGGCTTGACTCTTCATTTCTACACACAACTTTGGGAGAGGTTTTGACTGAGTTTTTGGCTTTGAAACTATATCCCTTTTCTCTTAGTTAATTTCTAATTATTTTGGAATTAATTTTAATTAGGTGTTTATATATTTAATATATAAAACACTTAATTTCGTGAGATTAAACCCTGAAAAGGGTTATCTAGTCTAAAGTTTTATTTTCTCTAGTATTTAGAGTTTCGGAGCCCACACTTCGAGGGTTTCTCCGGTAATATTGCGGGGAAGCTCTGCCGGTCTCACGAAAGGGAAAAGAGCTGGAAAAATGCCGTTAGATAGCCATATTTGCTGTACGGTAATATTTTACAGTTGTATTATTTTAAGTATGATAAATTATATACTCTTAAGTGTTGATTGCATGTTAGATATTTATCTACTTAAGCGATTTAAAATTTATTATCAATTACATGTATATACTTGAGTAGATCCGGCCAGTCTTCCGCTATTGTATTAAAATGTTTTGGAAATATTTTAATACTTGTATTATAAACAATATTTTAAAATGTGGTCCCGAACCGCTACTGTTTTGGGCCTTCCACCCAGCAGGTACAACTGGTAGGAGTTTGCAACGATAAGAGCAGTGCAGGATGATCAGAATAGAAAGGTTGATGAGCTGTTGAGAGCCATGGATCTGCGTCGTAACCCCCAGCCTCCCCTGGATGATGTCGCTGATGCATGATTTGTGACCCCGCCTGTGGGGTTCTAACTTGATGCTTGTGTATTTAATTTGCGTACTTATATTTCTTTATGTGTGATGTGTGGTGACTACGTCCTTGAACTGCTTGCTAGTTTTTGTTTTGCTGAATTGAATGAACATGTGACTAATTGACAATTTGAATTGCTAGGTATTTATCTTGGAGAATGTGATGAATGCATGATGGTATTTTGTTAGCAATTCTTGGAGCATATTGTTACATCTTTTAGTTGCTGTCACTTGGTTGTTGGTGTTTGATGTGGGCCCTATTTTTCTTATTTTGGAGATTTAATTAAATAAGAAATAAAGAATAAATTATGCCAGTTGAAGAAAGAAAATGAGGTTGAGAAAAGTTGGGAAGAAAGAGTCAGAAGCAAGGACGTGGTCACATATTTGAAATTCAAAAGAGTCTTCACGTGCCTGGATTTTTGGAGGCGACAACCAACTTCTGAAGAGAATAAAAGGGTAGGAGAGAGAAGACGAAAAGGGGTTATCATTTTTCAAAATCCACAGATTTTCATTCTGAGAAGTTAAAGAAAGAGAGAGTTCAAGCCCACTGCAGTCACTTTTCACTTTATTATATTATTTTCAATAAGATTCATAGAATTTTCAGACTTCTCATTGTACGTAGAAGACAGATTACTCCAGAAGACTAGAAGATTATCAGCATTATACATCTTATTATTATCCATTGCTACAATTTATTATTTCTCTTTCCTCATTATTTATTTCTACAATAATTTTCTGATTTATTGCCTATTACAGCTTGGTGAGATCCAATTTCCCAAATAAACAAATTATTTTGGTGTTAGTCGATTTTTCGGCTAATATCAGTGTTGTTCTTTTTCAGGAAACAAAACATTTGGAGCGCCACGTTGTCGGATTGTCGAAAACAGGGGAGTCGCATACACTCTTCTCTTTTTAATTTCCTTGCATGTAGACATGCTAAAGCTTAAGTGTGGGGGAGGGGTTAATTAATTTTAAGTTGCATGTGGGCTCCATCTATGAATGCATACTAATTCTTGAGCATGAGGTTGAGTATTTTTGAATTATCTCTGATTCGGTTTGTTTTTTTCATTCGGGAATCCATTCTAAGCTTGATTTAGGAGGTCATTCAAATACTTGCAAGCATGTGTGTGGTAAGTAAGTTGAGTGTGTTTGCATGTCCTCATTTCTCGTGCACTTAATGAATTAATGAACAAATTGATGCACCTTGGGTTCTTAGGAAAAGTTTATATCCTTTAAGGAAGCTAAGTTAGAAATTAGAGGATAATCTAGTATCTTTCGAGAAGAAATTGAGTTAGCTTTAGGTAAGGGATATGATTTAGGCCTTTGAGTTCCATATGCATTAAGCCTTTAGGTAGATCCTGCACTAAATAACGCTAATCCGTTAGCCCCCTCTGAGCTTTAAAAGTTGTGCTAAATTTTTTTCAAAACCACATTACAAGCCACAAGCGTAACTTAAATTCCTACCTTTCTATCAACACCGGAATTGCTTCTTTGTACTAATTAGAGAGTTTCTTTTATACATCTTTAGAGCATGAAATAAAGAATGAATAGAAAAAGATGAAAAAAAAAAAAAAGTGTGAAAAGAAAAATCAAAGAAAAGAAAGCAAGAAAAAGAAGCAAAAGTGCAAAGAAAATAAAGAATAAGAGGTGGACAAATATTGAAATAGAATTGAAAAGAAAAGGAAAGATGAAATATCTAAGTTTGGGGGAAGAAGGCAGCCGAAAAAAAGGGAATTATAAGGGTTTCAAGGGTAGGTAGTGCAATGAAGTAAAGTCGGTGTTTTGAGTCACTTCCCATAGGAATCATAACCCGTCCCTAAGCCTACGTTACAAGCTCGATAAAGTCCTATTGATCCCGAACCAAAGCTAGCCATATTAGTGGAGATGGATATGAAATTTCCCTCTAAATCCTACTTTAGTCTTCAAAAAGGGGCATAAAATATCCCGGGAACTATTGGTGTATCGCTTTGTTCACTTCACACACTATCACGAGGACATGCCAATTACATTCTTATTTTGATCCATGCATTTGTGAATGATGTGTTTGTTGACCAATTCAATCATTTGGATTGTACACTCGATGTGAGCATTAATGTTAAGAGTTGGATTGATTTTTCATGAGTGTTCCTAATTGCTCGAGGACTAGTAATCATTCAAGTGTGGGGGATTTTGTTAAGTCCGTTTTTCGTGTTTGTTTTAATTAGGAATCAAACATTTTATTGCACATCTTTGAGCTTAAATCGATATTTATGATTCCTTTTTAGGTACAAACGACCATGGAGCCAAGATGTATGAAAAAGGGGACGAGAATGAGATAAAACAGACTTAGAGGAGCTGCTGTACACATTCATCTCGAAACATGGAAAAAATGAGGTCGCGCTCATCCAGTTGTTTTCCAGTCGTGTGCACGACGTATTTTTTTGGGATTATTTTTGCCCAGCTTCAAGCCAAATCTCGAAACATAGCAAAAATAAGGTCACGGTCGTGACCCAATTGAGTTGTTTTTTTGGTCACTGTTGTTGTGTTTTACTCAAGTTAAAACCAATCGTGCAAGTGTACACTAAAATACGCGTAGCACAATAGGATCGAACCCACAGGGAAGGGAAATCAATCACTACTCTATATCCTTCTCTAATCTAAAGACCAAACGAAAAGCAATTGTTGTTGTTATCTATAAATCTACTAAAACAAAGACTAACAATTAACCAGAAATAAACACAAGTAATACTAAAACACACGGATTAACTCAATAAACTAAACAGGTAGGGGAAAAGTAATGAATCATACAATCAAGAGCTGATATGATACTCGTCTGACAAGTGTAATTCTACAACCTAGTCACTTATATTTGTATTATCCTCTCTCAAGGTGTAACCAAGTGCTTAATTAGTGTTCAATGTTGCTCTCGCAATCACCAATAGTTAATTAAACCATAGGAACAAGACTAGTGCAATTCAATATTCTAGCGGCTCGGCATGGAATAAGATTACTGTTGTATAAGCTAGGACCAAATCTCTTTGTACCCTACAACTTACAAGTTGTGAAAACCATCTAAATTACCATCACTCTTTCGATCTATAGACAATTATGACACATGCTAAGGGTGATTAGGCCATCGCAAGTCAGTTCAAACCTGTTTTCAAACTAAGAATTAACACAAGTCATTCAAGCATCTTATCAAACATCTATCATGCAATCATAATCACTCCCCCTAGCCCTAGAGAATTAGCTACTCATAATTAAAATAAAATTCATAAAACTAAAGGAAATTACATTAAAATAATTCATAGTCATCAAATCTAAACAAAGTTTCAAAAACAAAAGCATAAACATTCAGTAATATCTAAAAACAAATCTAACATACGAAAACTAATCAAAACTAAACTTAAAGGAATTAGTTTGTAAATTAAAGCAACAATAAAACCAAAGATCATTCTAAGAATTCAATCCTCTCGTCTTCTCGAATTCTCTGGAAAATCTCTGAAACTCCTTGTCTTCTCTCCAAAACCCTAGGTCTTGCCCTGGAGAAAAAGCTCTCTGAAAAAGACTCCAAAAACGCACTAATATAGCAGCCCAAAGAATTCTCTCGCCGCCCTAGGTAACGGGCGTTACCTCTCCATGTGCATTTGTTGTTAACGCCCGTTACTGCTTGAAATCGCCATAACGTTTTTATTAGTGGTAACGGGCGTTAACCCTCTTCTCTCGCCAAAAGCCCCACTCCTGTGGCTAGTAACGGGGGTTACTAACTTTGTACTCCTAAGTGGTAACGGGAGTTACCACATTTTCTTCCAAAAATGAGTGAAATTGCTTCGCTTCGCCGTTTCTCAACTCCTACTCTAAAATCCCCTAAACGGAGTAGAATAAACACATAAACGCATCAAACGGCCCCAAAAATATGATCTAATTACACTCAAAACCATGCAATTTCTACACACAACAAAATCCCCCACACTTGAATATTGCTCGTCCCCGAGTAATACGGAAATTAAGAAAACACATCCTCATCAAACCTCCCCCTCAAAGCAATCATCAAACCTTCGCCTAAACATGTCTAGCTAATCCAATCAAGTACTCATGAACGTAAGATCCTCAAAACTTAGTATGAAAAGTATACCCTTGTGTAGTGTGTGAATCAAACGAAACAATGTACAAAAATTAGAATGACAAATTCACAATTCCCTTCTAAGTTCTAATCATCGACTTCGGAATACACTCTTCGCACCTATCTCCACTAATGGAATGAAATCAAGACTTAGAATCGGTAGGTCTTTTCGAGCTTGTAATGTAGGCTTAGGGTAAGGTTATGAAAATTTGGATCAAGTGACTACTCACCAAGCTTACATCATTTAATCTATACAAAACACGGCATTTTCATTCGCCATTAAACACAGAAATCACCCCAATTTCTTCAATTGAATCCCACACTCTCAATTTCACCCTTTGCATAATTTTCTTTTCTTTTCTTTTGCTCTTTTATTCTTTTTTTTTTCTTTACAATAACCCTCAATTCAACCACAAGAACTATAAAAAGGGTCAAAAGATAGATAGTTACCATAATAACCAAACGAGCAAGCCTTGGTGTAAAAATTATCAAGGTAGGTATTTTTATGTTGTGCATTGACTTATAATGTGGCTACAAAAATCTTTGCACAACAATTAGGCTCAGCGGGGTCAATAAGATTATGTTATTTAGTGAAAAACGACTAAATAAAAAAGCTTAAAATCCTTCGACAACGAATGCCTACTTCATTTCCTTAATCTTTCATTAGCTCAAAATTTCGCCTCGATAGGACTAAAATGCATCCTAATCAAATCTTAGACTCATTCGGAAATCATCAACTCATCTTTCTAAGCAAAATACATTATCTCGTTCAAAAGTGCTCAAAATATAAAGGCATACTAACACACTATATCATCAAATCTCATGCAATTTTCCTCAATTCAAAAAGCCTAACTTATTCTAGCAAAAGCTCAACAATCAAACTTCAAAGAAAAAGTTCAAAACGAGGGAAAATTTTCAAAAAATTTCAAAATTACTCTATTTTTAGCAAATCACAAGTGAAACTACATCTAAACATGCAAATATTCAATAAAACTCATAACAAACATGCACTTCCTCCCCCACACTTAAACTTTGCAATGTCCTCATGCAATTGAAAGAATTAAAGGTCAAGAAAACTCCCTGATCAAATGAAGAACCAGCAACGTGCTAGCACAGCTTCCAAAACCTGAACAAGTGACTTGAAAACACGGATCAAGTGCACAGGCAATTGACAATCAACATGCATCGAACAATTAACACACAAATCACAAATTCACGTAAAGAAAGAGCAATATTGCATAAAGAAAATCCAGGAATTCAAACATATTCAAAAATCTAAGTGTAGCCAAAATATCCAAACATAACAACGAATAGACGAAGAAAGAATGTCTAGAAATCAGGGGAGAAAAACAAAATAACAGAATCAGGGTGATGGGAGTCCTCCAAAGTACGGGTCAACACGAGCACTGAACCCGTCAAACTTGGCCTCCAACCCGGCCTCCCACGCATCGAATCGCTCATCCACATACTGTGCCAAATCCTCAACTCTCATGATTACGGTGGTCAAATCAGCCCTCAATCCTGCTAACTCTGCACGCACGCCTCTCAAAGTAACAGGAGCTTCATCACTGGCCTCAGCAACAACAGGCGCGGCACTGCGAAGAGTCGCAAACTCGTCATCTGGCCTATCAGGTATCCGAGCTAAAAGCTCTTTCTGCCTCTCAGAAAGCTCATCAAACTGGGCCTTACCCCAGCTATACATTTTCCAGAGACGATCTCTATCTCTAATGGGCCACCATGGCAAGTTCCAATCTTTCAGCTCCCCACTCTCCCAAGCAATAGCCAAACCCACAGTCTCCAAGTACTGTGGACCAATATCATATCCAAAGTTAACAGGCAAAGCTCCCCGCGGTCTCCAATTCATCTCCCGAGCAAACATCGTCACAAAAGCACTATGAGCAATCGCGCCAGTAACGCTCCCAGCAATCTCCTGAAGCTTCCATAGAAACTCAACCGTTCCATCAAACTTGATGCCTTCCTTCATCATATACATTATACCTAACTCAGTCTTCGTAATGTGGCTATCTCTTCCATATCTAGCACAAAATCCAGTGGCTAAAATCCTATGTGTGCGTCTAGGGGAATAACTTGGAACACCCTCTCGCAAAGGAAAGGATCTCCATACCGCCTCTCACTGAGTATCGCTCCATTTAGGCAAATAAGTAGTGGCATTAGCTGGGAAACGAAGAATCTCTCTTATCCGGCTCACGCTCCATGCTTGAGTTTCCATATTATCTAGAGTGAAGGTCAAGGTGTTTTCCACCGGATCGAAGTTCATTGTGGTGAAGAAAGTGACCGTCATCTCTCCGTAGTTCATATCCTTTCGAGAAATGAATGGTAACCAACCTATGTTGTCAAACAATCTTTTCACTTCTTCCCAAACCTCAAACTTCTCCATCCACATGTTCTTGAAGAATTTAGTAGACATAGTGTTCCTTGTCAAGTTCCTTTGAAAAGGGTTACCCAAAGCATTAACCGTTATGTTGACCGATCTAAAAGGTTGATGGTCCAACCGGGATGAAGTAGTGAAGGGCTCCGGGACTCTAGAGCACTTAGTGCGACCCATAGTACCTAAATCAAACAAATATAGCAAGACAAAGCACATAAAAATCAACCACAATTCACTTAGACAATTTATCAAACACCTTGTGTGCTTAAGCCTAGGGTGTGAGTTCTAACTTAAGTTCTTCAATATACCCAACTCAAATTCTCACTAGCTTATAATCTACAATTCAAACTCAAAATTCTTTATCTTCGATTTCATAATTCGGACTCAAGATTACTTAGAAGTTAGGATTCTTCAAAGATTTAACCCAATTCAAGTTAAATTCAATTCAAGGTATTAATCCTAATTCTAGTATGCACAGTCTCTCAAAATTTATCAATTCAATCTCAAGGTGACTCCTAATATGCAAATTCAATCCTAGGTGTCAATCTTAGATTGGAAAAATTAGCTCTAACAATTCACTCTAAGAAAGGAGATATTGACTTACTTTGATTCACATGGGAGGAGAGAGTGTGTAAACTTGGTGGAAAAGCTTCTTGCTTGCAAATTGATAATGGTTGGCCAAAGGGAACTATTGAATCTCTTCTAAGGTAGAATAAGTGGGTGCAAGTGTATTTATAGGTTTGGGGGAGAAAATTCCGAAATTGGGTAGGAAAAGAATTAATTTAACCCTAAAAACGTGTTTTCTAAACCCAGATTTTCGCCCAATCGGACCGATAACGGGCGTTACCAATTTTCCTCGTGAAAGGAGTAACGACCGATACCTTTCTCGGCCCAGACGCCTGTCTCCATTAACGGGCGTTACTGAAAAACAACTGCTAGGGTGTAACGCCCGTTACCTATACTACCCGGGACGCCTGACCTTGTTAACGGGCGTTACCAAAAGGTAACTGCAATGGTGTAACGCCCGTTACTAACTGTTCCGCCCAAAACATAAATAAACCACAAACATAAAATGAATGGTGCTCAGTCACGTCAATTAACCGAAATTAACTCATATGATTTAATCAAACCAAAGTGCATCATTCTCGAAACACATAAACACATATATCCATTCATATCAACAATTCATTCTCCTCATGAAAGAAAATCAATGTCATACACATGCATACGAACAAAGTAAATGGACCTCAATATTGACAATAAGGCTCAAATCACGGTCCTTGCACCATCTAGACCTTCGCTTACTAGTAAAACATCAAGTGACATGCAAACGAGAGAGACAACTCAATTAATGTGAGAAAAACGAGGACGAAAGAAACGAAAACAACGAAAACAAAAACAAAAGAAAAGGAAAAAAAAAAATTTAGTTCTAAGTTATAGTTGTTAGCTTGACTTTGAAGACCGGATTGGGATTAACAATCCCCAAGCAACGAGTCACAAGGAGTAACCTCATTCTTGTTACTCTCAAAACCGGAGCTTGATTTCTATGTATCTAATTCCAAAATATCCTTCATTCTCGATCTCCGAGACTTCGGTTTTCCTTCCCAATCAACTGCATCCCTTTTCTCCATGAACAGTGTCTTTCCGTCTGGGGTATCAATTATAACCTTAATCATGCAACACTTATCCATTCGTTCATCTCTTATTTTGAACGTGAGCCGTCCATTCTGAACATCTATATCCGCTCCAGCCGTAGCCAGAAATGGTCTTCCAAGGATCAATGGCATCCTCTCATCGCTCTCAATATCAAGAACTACAAAATCAGTAAGAATGCAAAATCTTCCAACTTTTACCAAAACATCTTCAAGAATTCCTATCGGATACTTCACCTATCTGTCTGCTACTTGGAGTGTCATATTAGTCGGTGTAAGCTCCTTTACTCCTAATTTCCTGCAAGTAGATAACGGGATTAAACTCACACTAGCTCCTAAATCACATAAAACATTATGGAATTGCAACGAACCAATATTAAGAGGAATTGAAAAACTCCCTGGATCTTTAAGCTTCGGGGGAAGCTTATGCTGAATAATAGCACTGCATTCCTCAGTAAGTATAATAGTAGTGAAGTTCTCAGACTTCTCCTTGCTTGAAATCACTTATTTCTCTAAGTTATCCTTCTTAAAATCATTTTCCTCTTCAACTCTCTCAAGCACAACTTTCTCAACATCCAAACCTGCAAGTATCTTCGAACCTCCATTTTCTCTATTGTCTCCTACAAATATGGCCTGACAATACTCCTTAGGATTGTTTTCAGTTTGGCTCGGTAGCATTCCTGGGCCTCTCAGATTCAGAGATTGGGCAATCTGACCAATCTGAACTCCAAAGTTCTGGTCTGATTTACCACTTGATCTAATTGAGCTTTCAACTTCTGATGTCGACCCGTAGACACAGTTATGAACTTCTCAAGTGCGACCTCCCATCCCTGCTTTCGCTCCTGTTGAGGGGGCGCAACATTAAATGGGGCTGGTGGTCGTGTTTGAAATTGCTGCCTAGGCTGAAACTGCGGCCTAGGTTGAGGTGGTTGTTGAACATTCTGATTATTAGACCACGACAAGTGAGGGTGGTTCTTCCATCCTGGATTGTAGGTGTTTGAGTAGGGATCATTTGTTGGTTTGAAGTTGTTTGCATAATTCGCCTGCTCTTGCACCTGTTCTCCTGCATTGGTATGAGGACACATATTAAACTCGTGTGGACCACTACAAATTTCACATGTTACCTGAACTGGTTGGGATTGTATCCCAACTGCATTGACAGAAAGTTGATCCAATTTCTTGTTAAGGGCTTCAAACTTAGCATTGATGGCGGTTAGGCCATCCAACTCTATGACTCCTTCTTGTACTTTCGCTGGTTGCGAATGGCTCCTCTCATGCACAAAAACATCATTTTGTGACATATTATCTAACAACTCGGTAGCAACTGCTTCAGATTTTGCTAAGAATGCTCCGCCAGCTGCAGCATCCATCGCTCCTCTAAAAGTAGAGGACATCCCATTGTAAAAAGTCTGAATCAATAACCAACCGGGAATCCCGTGATGTGGACACTTCTTCTGTAAATCCTTAAATCTCTCCCAAGCTTCATAGAAAGACTCTCCATCCAACTGCCTGAAACTTTGAATATCATTCCTGTACTTCGTGGTTTTGCTAAGTGGAAAGAACTTGGCTAGAAAAGCCTAAGATAATGCTGCCCAAGTCTGAAAGGATTCATTTAGGACAGTACTCAACCATGCTTTAGCTCGTTCCCTAAGTGAAAAGGGAAAAAGCCTAACTCGGATAGCATCAGTAGTGACATTGTGAATTTTGAAGGTATCACACACTTCAAGAAAATACTCAAGGTGTGAAGTCGGGTCCTCCAATGGTAATCCTGAAAACGGATTGTTTTGTAGCAAGTTTATGATAGCTGGTTTGATCTCAAAGTTATTTGCTGCGATCGGGGGACGAGCTGCAGTCTGAATTGCTCCAGCTTGCGGCAAGTTATAATCTCTTATGGCCGGTGGTGGTGGTGGGTCTGCTTTAGCCATCGGTAAAGTGATCGGTTTATTCTCCTTCTTACGTCTTTTCCTAATAGCACTCAGTGTTCTCTCAATTTCCGGATCGTATGGAACTAATTCTGGATCTTGAGATCTTCGCATGCACCGTCAACCTACACAAAGAAAAAGAAATCCTCAGTCCAATTCCACAGCGACAAAGATAATGAGCACAAAGTAAAATAATAGTCTAAAGCACTAGATCAAAATATTTGAGTAATATTGACTTAAAACGCCTTCCCCGGTAACGGCGCCAAAAACTTGTTGTTGTGTTTCACTCAAGTTAAAACCAATCCTGCAAGTGTACACTAACATACGCATAACACAATAGGGTCGAACCCACAGGGAAGGGAAATCAATCACTACTCTATATCCTTCTCTAATCTAAAGACCAAATGAAAAGCAATTGTTGTTGTTATCTATAAATCTACTAAAACAGAGACTAATAATTAACCAGAAATAAACACAAGTAATAATACAACACACGGATTAACTCAGTAAACTAAACAGGTAGGGGAAAAGTAATGAATCATACAATCAAAACCAAGTGCTTAATTAGTGTTCAATGTTGCTCTCGCAATCACCAATAGTTAATTAAACCATAGGAACAAGACTAGTGCAATTCAATATTCTAGCGGCTCGACATGGAATAAGATTACTGTTGTATAAGCTAGGACCAAATCTCTTTGTACCCTACAACTTACAAGTTGTGAAAACCATCTAAATTACCATCACTCTTTCGATCTATAGGCAATTATGACACATGCTAAGGGTGATCAGGCCATCGCAAGTCAATTCAAACCTGTTTTCAAACTAAGAATTAACACAAGTCATTCAAGCATCTTATCAAACATCTATCATGCATTCATCATCACTCCCCCTAGCCCTAGAGAATTATCTACTCATAATTAAAATAAAACTCATAAAACTAAAGGAAATTGCATTAAAATAATTCATAGTCATCAAATCTAAACAAAGTTTCAAAAACAAAAGCATAAACATTCAGTAATATCTAAAAACAAATCTAACATACGAAAACTAATCAAAACTAAACTTAAAGGAATTAGTTTGTAAATTAAAGCAACTATAAAACCAAAGATCTTTCTAAGAATTCAATCCTCTCGTCTTCTCGAATTCTCTAGAAAATATCTGAAACTCCTTGTCTTTTCTCCAAAACCCTAGGTCTTGCCCTGGAGAAAAAGCTCTCTGAAAAAGACTCCAAAAACGCACTAATATAGCAGCCCAAAGAATTCTCTTGCCGCCCTAGGTAACGGGCGTTACCTCTCCATGTACATTTGTTGTTAACGCCCGTTACTGCTTGAAATCGCCATAACGTTTTTATTAGAGGTAACGGGCGTTACCACTTTCCTTCTGCACAGGGGTAACGGGCGTTACCCCTCTTCTCTCGCCAAAAGCCCCACTCCTGTGGCTAGTAACGGGGGTTACTAACTTTGTACTCCTAAGTGGTAACGGGAGTTACCACATTTTCTTCCAAAAATACGTGAAATTGCTTCGCTTCGCCGTTTCTCAACTCTTACTCTAAAATCACCTAAACGGAGCAGAATAAACACATAAACGCATCAAACGACACCAAAAATATGATCTAATTACGCTGAAAACCATGCAATTTCTACACACAACAGTGACGGCCGCGATCCCTCAAGAAAGTGCTATCACGATTTTATTAGTTGGTCACGGGTGCGACTGTTTCATGCTTATTTCTGGTCGCGGCCGCGACCCTGTGCAGACACGTTTTTTCAAAATGATAGGCAGTTTTCAGTGGTTTTTAGTCAAGGAACATAAAAAGAAAAACTTCTCTATTACCACTTCTGTCATGCCCCGTTTTGGGGTTGCAACACGGCAGTACCCCTGAGCCCCGAAAGACTCAAGGACACTAAGCCTCGATAATCAGAGTCCCAACTAAAATACTTAAATCAACTCTTAAAATAGTGTAGTGGAGAAATCCTAACTATTACACTTTTTAAATCATGTGTCCAACATAACATAATCCTAACTATTTACGAAAAGGTCTAAGAATATAAATTGAAATCCTTACTCTACTTGAAGAGTTGATAACCACCAGCCCAAAACTGCTCCTCCTTAAAGTCTTCTAAGTGATACTCTGCAAAATTGTTAGAGTGGTATGAGCGACATTTACTCAATAAGCAGTCTCTTGACCCTCTATCGGATTTGAGCATGTTACAATATATACACTTCGGCACAAGCACAATCAAGTAATAGCATACTTTTCAAATAGCTTTTCAAACATTTCAATATGTGACATAATAAATAGAATATATAAAACACGTAAATTTATGCTCGTGAACTTTCAGTTCCTAATTGGCTTAACATGATCAAGTCCTAACTACGACCCCGTTAGGTGGGTTCCGAATTGCTACTGTCACTCCCGTAGCCGGGTCATAACAATAATATCACTGTAACACCTGTGGCCGGGTCAGAATAATGCTACTGTCACTCCCGTAGCCTGGTCAGAACAATAATGTCACTGTAACACTCGTGGCCGGGTCAATGTAATGCTACTGTCACTCCCGTAGCCGGGTCAGAACAATAATGCCACTGTAACACCCGTGGCCGGGTCAGAATAATGCTACTGTCACTCCCGTAGCGGGTCATAACAATAATGCCACTGGAACACCTGTGGCCGGGTCAGAACAATAATTCGGAACTAGTTCCTACTAATTTGGTTTTCAATAGTCCAGAGCATAAGACCTACTTAGCCTAGAAATGTAACAACAGAGATCATGCATTCATAAAAGTTTTTGAACAACTTCATATTTAGTTCACATAAAGACAGTCACACATACCATGCTCAAATTCCAAATTTTTATAACGAAACTACCTTTTAAAATAAGACATACAATTTTCGTAAAATAGATTTAGGAAAACATAGAAGGAAGAAACCACTTACCTCTGACTTGTTTCTTCTAAAAAAATTCTAATGGTTTAGTGAGTCAAAGCCATATTTCCTTACGATCGTATCTAATAAAAAAATAATCATAAATTATTATTCAAATGACTGTACTAAACTAATGACCAAAATAACTGTAGTTATTACTACATAAACATGATTTTATTAATAGCGAATCCTCTTATAATGATGTATAGATATAAATGCTAGTATAAAAGTTGTATATATATATATGTAAACTACCATAATGAGCCAACCCGTTAGGTGATCTATGTACATTTCTATTATAACTTCTAATAGATGATGACATGCATGACTACTTATTTGTTAATACCAGAACATTATAGCCCATGTTAATACTAAGTCTATTGAGCCTTTTTCTTTTTAAAAGAAAAACAAGTAATGAAACCGTTTCAATGAGTTTAATCATGACTAAACTTTTGCATATTCGTAACCATAATATTCCGTAATCATCTCCATAATAATTCCCGCAACCAGTTATATATCAATTTCCAACCCCATCAGACTATATGATATTAACACCTAATATGGCTTCGTCCCTAAAAATCATATTTCAATCTAACAATTGGGAATTGTAAAAACATATACCAATTTATCTAAATACTAGGAAATTGGTGATTTCAATTACGAACGGTATAAGAATCAGATTGGAATTCAAAAGTACCCCGATGCATGCAATTAGCCCAATCCACACGTTCAATCGATTTCTTCACTTGAAGATATTTTCTCTTCTCCTTCCTGCTTGGTCGTTGCGTCCTTTTCCATCGATGTCTTTTCTCTCCTTTCTCCCGATGGAATGATATGTTATCAGAATTCTGATAAAACTATGTCGTCTCTCTCTTAATAGAATAATATGTGAGTAGAATTCTGATTCTCTCTCCCCCGATACAATGACATGTGACTAGAATTCTGATAACTACGCACATCTTAATAGAGTTGTTGTAAGTCACTTTTCACAAGACTCCCACTGCCCCATTATTCTAATTACGGTTAATACTAGTCTTATCTACTAGTATCTATTTATTATCATAAAAAAAAAATAAAAAATAAATAGTTAAATAATATAAACTAATAATTAAATAAAAAATATGGGTATTATAATACCATGTATATATCTATTATAATTAATATTATCCCAAAATTACGGGGTCTCACATCCTTCTGTCATGCCCCGTTTTTAGGTCGCGACACGGCAGTGCCCCTAAGCCTCGAAAGACTTAAGGACACTAAGCCTCAATAAACAGAGCGACTAAAATCCCAACTAAAATACTTAAAATCAACTCTTAAAATAGTGCAGTGGAGAATTCCTAGCTATTACACTTCTTAAATCATGGTCACTAACATAACTCAATCCTAACTGTTCATGGAAAAAAATATAAGAACATAAACTAAAATCCCTAATCTACTTGAAGAGTTGATGTTCACCAGCCCCAAAACTGCTCCTCACCAGCGTTCTCTAACTTATTCTCTGCAAAAGATTGTTAGGGTAGTGTGAGCGACACTTGCTCAGTAAGTAGTCTCGTGACCCTCTATCGGATTTGAGCAACTTACAATATATATATATGTATATCATCTTATGTAGTTTCAAGCAATAACATATTTTCCATCATAACTTTTCAAGTATCATATCATATAGCATAACATATTGAACATATCAAAACACGTAAATTTATACTCATGAACTTTTGGTTCCTAATTGGCTTAACTTGATCAAGTCCTAACTACGACCCCGTTAGGTGGGTTCAGAATTGCTACTGTCACTCCCGTAGTCGGATTAGAACAATGATGGTACTGTCACTCCCGTAGCCGGGTCAGAACAATGATGCTATTGTCACTCCCGTTGCCGGGTTAATAATACCACTGTAACACCCGTGACCGGGTCAGTACAATAATGCCACTATAACACCCGTGGCCGGGTCAGTACAATAATGCTACTGTCACTCCTATAGCCGGGTCAATGATGCTAGTGTCACTCCCGTAGTCGGGTCAGAACAATAATTTGGAACTAGCCCCTACCAATTCGGTTTCCCGTAGTTCAGAGCATAAGACCTACTTAGTATAAATCATGCATTCATACAATAAGCTTACAAACGACTTCGTATTTAGCTCACATAACACAATCACGCATACCATGCTCAAATCCCAATTTTATATAATGAAATTACATCTTTAAAAAAAGACACAATTTTTATAAAACAAGCGTAGGAAAACATAGAAGGAAGAGATCACTTACCTCGACTTGATTACTTCCAAATATCTTAGAAGATTTGCGAGTCAAAGCCTTAATCTTGCTCGATCGAATCTAATCATCACAGAATCTCAAGTTATTATAACATATTTAACTCTAGTAAGTAAATTAAATTAACTCATCCCCCACTTAGCTATAATAATAATAAAAAAAAAAA
Organism: Lantana camara; assembly: GCA_037501455.1. NCBI lineage: Eukaryota > Viridiplantae > Streptophyta > Magnoliopsida > Lamiales > Verbenaceae > Lantana > Lantana camara. The sequence continues at coordinate 135,918,979 of CM074855.1, forward strand.
AAAAAAAAATAATAATAATAACTAATCGTGTATATATAAATAAAAGTTTTTGTATATACGAAATGCTACATTAGCTCTCCCTCCAACTATGAATATGTATAAATAAATGTGCATAACTGTGTGTGTAAGCACAGTATACGTATACCTATGCCTCTCTATATACATTACTATAAAGGCATATTGATTGGTTAGAATCTCCAATAGGCCGATTCTCCATGGGGCATTAATCTTATGGTTTCCATTACGGTACAAATATATATATGAAACTGGTTCTACAAGTTGTGATTAGGCGGTCAATTAACCTGAGTAACTATATATTTATAAAACAAGTTGTAGTACAAGTAATATTATAATAATATAAACTTATTTGTCTTTTTCTATGATTACAGAATATTATAATAATATAAACTTATTTGTCTCCAAAACGTAGAAAAAAAGGACAGTTTTGGAGATGAAGAATTCTGGAGGAGTTTCGTGAAGACGAGAGTCGACGATTCCAACAAGATTATTTCTACTTCAAATATTCTGGTTTCTTTTGAACAATTGTTTTTTTCATTTCAGTTTTTGTTATGGTTTTTATAGAATTTTTACTAGGTTTCGAATGCCTTTGAATGTTATCACTTTTATCAGATTTCTTATCGTTCTATTTTCTATGTTTGAAATGAAAGATCTTTGTTTAATTAGTATGGATTTGAGCAATTTCATGAGTAACTAAATTGTTGAGGCATGGGAATGTATATATGTATGCTACATGTTTGAGAAAATGCCTGAATGAATGAATACTCCCTTTTAATTTATGAAAATCCGTTTGAATTAATATGTGATGGGTTGGCCACCTTAAACATAATCTATAGTTGCTACTTTTTCGAATTATTCGTAGTGACTTAGTTGTTTTCATAAAAATTAGAATTCAAAAGCCAAAGAAATTTGTTCTTATTATGGTTAATTTTTGTATCTCTTAAATTATGCCAAGCCGCTGAATTAAGAGCTACACTTGTCCTACTCATTGGTTAAATTTAATCATCGGATAATTGTGAAAAATTTTCCGAATTGGATTTAATATGTACTTAGAATTCGAAAGAATCTAAGCTACAATTACGTGACAAGATAAGAAGGATAAATTCATGAATCTAAGGCATTTTGAGACTCTAGTTGCATATGCCATTCCCTAGCCTATTCCGTATCATTTGATTAGTTAATAAATTGTCTACTCTCTCTAGTTTTTAATTTGTTGCTATTTGTAGTAATAACTTCTCAACTTGTTATTATTTCGGTCTATCGTTTAGAGAACGGTATAAAATTGGTAATTGAATCCCCTTCTCTGTGGGTACGACCCCTTGTGCTACAACTTTACCGTTAGCTTGCACTTAGGCTTTTAAAAGAACAATTTAGACTTATCAGACACACTACTGCCAGTAGTTAATCGGGCTCTGCGCAATCGCATGTGGGCAGGTGAGATCGTCAGGCTCGAACCCCAGAACCTAATCGAAATACAAGACATCGCCCGTGGCTTCATGGGGGTAGAAGAGATGGCCCTAGCTCATGGGCCCCTGCCTGTATCCCGACCTGAGGGGTAGAATTTTGGGTCGGGCTCGAACCCTAGCCGGAAGAGGAACGAGCCCAAAAAATCCAAGGGGAAAGTCGATCCACCGACCCAGATCGACCGACGAAACTATATTCCCCTGAACGCTCCCGCCAAATAGATTTTCACAGTAATGGACAAGAAACTCCTAAACAAGCCTAAGACCATTCGGGAGGGCCCGAAGGCTAAAAAATCGAGGAAGTTTTGTGGTTACCATCAGCAATGGGGCCACACCACTGAAGAGTGCAATGCCCTCCGCGATGAGATCGAAAGACTCATACAAGGAGGGCACTTGAAGGACTTTGTTCATAAGATCAACCACTACTCGAAAAAGGCTAGTCGATCCCAGGACCGCCACCGATCCAGGTCGAGGTCGTCTCCCAGGAGGTCGGGCAAACAGTCTCTCGAGAGGACTGAAGACAACCCCCCAATGAACGGCACCATCTACATGATAGCCAGGGGGCACAAAGGAGGCGATTCCAATGCTACTCGGCAGAGGAACATCCGGAAGACAGCTCGAGAGTACAACGGTCCCCACGAGGAGGTCCTCCAGATCGACCAGGGTAGTGAGTGGGAGAGGCAAGAGGTTAGTTTTAGCCAGAGTAACAGCCGCCTAGGCCCATATCGTGAGGGCGAAACGACTAGTTGTCCGATGGTGTTGACCTTAGGCGTGGCTACTATAATGTAACCAAATGCCTTGTTGATAATGGAAGTAGCAAGAACAACATCCTTTACTCTACTCTCGAAAAGATGAAACTGCATAATCTGAAACTCGATCCGATCCGAATGCCCCTGTCTGGCTTCGGCGGTTCGGAGGTCGTCCCTTTTATGCGCATTCGACTGCTCACTTCACTGGGAACATCGGCCCGTCGAGTTACCCAAGAGGTCGAGTACGTCATCGTAAACATGCCCTTCGCTTATAACATGATTTTTGGGCAACCCGACCTCATTCAATCTCGAGCCATAATCTCCACTTACTATCAAAAGTTAAAAATGCCGATGCCCAACGGGGTCGAGGAAGTGGAATGCGATGTCATTGACAGTTGGACTTACTATGCCATCACCCTCAAGAAGTCGAAAGACAAGGAAGCAACCGAATGCCTCGATCTCCAGACCTACGCATACGAAGAGATCGATCTGCCGACCTTGAAGGGAGATGTCGAGGGCTCTCAGGTGGCTCAAAAAAGTAAGGTTAGCGAACAAATAGAACTATCTGAATCGCTGAAAGAGATATCCCTTGTACCAGGTGACAAGAATAAATCAACCAAGATCGGGGCAAACATGCATCCCCAACATGAGATCATGATGATTGACTTCCTCCGGGAGAACGCCAATATTTTTGCATGGGCCGCTCACGATTTGACCGGGATTGACCCAAAGGTGATCTTTCATCGTCTCGGTATCGACCCGATATACAAACCCATCAAGCAAAAGCTGAGATTCCAAAACAAAGAAAGGAATGAGATAATCGAAGCCGACGTCAACAAACTCCTCAACGCAAGCTACGTTACCCCAGTTCAATACGTCGGCTGGCTGTGTAATGTGGTCCTCGTACAGAAAATAGAAGCAAAATGGAGAATGTGCAATGACTTTGCAGATCTCAACAAAGCTTGCCTAAAAGACCCATACCCACTTCCCCACATCGATCAGCTCATCGACTCGAGAGCTGGGTGCGAGATGCTGAGTATGATGGACGCTTTCCAGGGGTACTATCAGATATCCATGACCCCAGAAGACAGCCCACACACCGCTTTCATAGTCGTGAAGGGCATCTACTGCTTCAAGGTAATGTCGTTCGGTCTCAAGAACGCAGGAGCTACCTATCAGAGGCTGGTAAACCTGATGTTCAAAGATGAGATCGGAAAAACGATGGAGGTTTATATGGATGACATGATTGTGAAAACCAAATGGGTTTACAAACATCTTGACCACCTGCATCGAGCGTTCAAGATACTCAGACAGTATGGTATGAAGCTCAAACTGGAGAAGTGCACAATCGGGGTCGAGGACGGAAAGTTCCTAGGGTATATGGTGAGCCAAAGAGGAATCGAGGCCAACCCAGCCAAGATCAAAGCCATCCAGATCATACCCCGACCCCAGTGCATTAGCCAAGTTCAGTCATTAGTCGGCCGGATCATTTCCCTCAATCATTTCATTTCCCCATCGTCCGAGCGGAATCTCCCATTCTTCAAGATATTAAGAAATTTAAAGAAGTTCGAATGGAACGAAGAGTGCGATAGAGCCTTTGAACAACTTAAAGAGTACCTGTTGTCTCCACCACTGTTGGCTAAACCCAATGAAGGGGAGACCTTGTACCTCAATCTATCTCTCTCTAACGGAACTTTCTTTTCGGTCCTTGTCGCCATTCGGGATCGAAAGCACATGTCGGTATATTACCTGAGCAAAATTTTACACGGAGCAGAGTGAAATTACCTGGAGGTCAAAAAGTTTGTTTTTGCACTGACGCATGCCGTTCGAAAACTGCGGCCTTATTTCCGAGTGCATCCAATAATCGTCTTGACCGACTAACCTCTCAGGCAGGTCTTGACCAAACCTGACGAGTGGGGTCGAATGATGAAGTGGGCAGTCGAGCTAAGTCAGCACGACATTTCTTTCCAACCCCGAGCCGCTCAACAAGCCCAAGTTCTGGCGGACTTTCTAGTAAAAAAGAACACAACTCCCACCAAGGTGGTCTCCACCCCCTTAAGCTGGACAATGTATGTTGATGGCTCGTCGACCTCTCAAGGGGGAGGGGTAGGGATATCCTTGGTTAGCTCGGATGGCACGCAGTTCGACTTCGCCATCCGTCTTGATTTTAAAGCCACCAATAACGTGGCGGAATATGAGGCCTTCCTCACCGGCCTGAAGTACGCATCGGAACACCAGGTTGAAAAACTAACGGCCGTGACGGACTCCCAGCTCATCGCGGGACAGGTAAACGGTACCTATGAGGCCAAGGAGGAATCGATGGCTGCTTACCTTAGGATGGTCAAAGAATTAGCCTCGAAGTTCAAGAAATTCAAGATCGAGCAGGTTCCCCGCGAGGAAAACGGCCGAGCAGACGCCCTATCCAAGCTCGCGAATGGCCTCCAAGGAACCCTAGACGGAACCATCTCCTACCTGGTATCGGCGGCCGAGCCATCGACGAGGGCAAGGCCGAGGTAGCCACCATCGACCCGCCGGAACCCTGCTGGATGGACGGCATCATTGCGTACCTGAAGGACGGATCCTTACCCCAGAACCAAACCGGAGCGAGGCGGATAAAATATCGATCCCTGCTGTATATTCTCGATCGCTAGGGCAGGCTATTCAAGGGATCATTCATAGGGCCGCCTTTGAGATGCCTTCGACCTAATCAAGCCAAGGATTTGTTAGAGGAGATACATGCAGGATGCTGCGAAAACCACTCAGGTGGTCGAGCTTTAGCCCGCAAGGTCTTGAGAAGCGGCTATTTTTGGCCAACCCTCGTTCGAGACGTAAAACTGCATACCAGGAAGTGCCCCAAGTGTCAGAAACATGGGAATCTCGTACACACGCATCCAACAACCATGATAGCGATTGATGTCTCGTGGGCCTTTGATCAATGGGGGATCGACATCATCGGTCCATTTCCCACCTCGATAAAAGCAGTTCGCGATCATGGCCGTCGAATATTTCTCAAAGTGGGTCGAGGCCGAGGCAGTCCCAAAGATAACTGATGCAGTGATAAGGAACTTCCTCTGGAAGAATATAATCTGCCGCTTTGGGGTTCCGAGAGTTCTCATCTGTGATAATGGGCCTCAGTTTCGAAATGAGAACACTAAACACTATTGTCGAGACCTCGGGATCGACCTCAGGTTCACTACAGTTGGCCACCCTTAAACAAATGGCCAAGTAGAAGTCACCAACAAAATCATCATCCAAAACTTGAAGGCTTACCTCGATGCCAAACTAGGCGCATGGGCGGATGAACTCGACAACATTCTATGGGTTTATCGGACCACCCCCTGAACCGTTATAGGCCAAACTCTCTATTCTTTGGTATACGGGTCGGAAGCTGTGATTCTTTCAGAACTATTGGGCGAGACAGCTTGCGTCACTTAGCTCGACAGGAACAACGAAAATCGATCTGATGATCTAAACCTGATTGAAGAGAAGAGGGAGCGTGCCTACCAAAAGATCAAACAGTACAAACCGCGGCCCGATTGTACAACAAGAAAGTCAGGCCTAGATCATTCCAGATCGGGGATCTAGTGTTGAGAAAGGTCGAAGTCCTGAAACACGTTGGCAAACTCGAAACCAATTGGGAAGGCCTCTATCGAGTAACTGAGATTGACAAGAACATGGCATATCAACTTGAAGACATGGCTGGCAATCCCATACCTAGACCGTGGAACGCTCATAATTTGAAGAAGTTTTATATTTAGACATACACATCTGTAACCAAATCGGAGCCATTAGAGCCCCGATCTCGAGCCTGTTTCAAACTTATCAATGTTAGGGAAATGTACATTCCAAGGTTGAATTCGCACCTGAATCAAACCATTTCCAATAGTGCTTTACTTACTGGCATTCGATCTACGATCATGCTCCTGGGGAGAGCAAGACCCCTCCATCTATCACTTGCTATTTTCTAAAATCGAACGCGTTCAGATCCCGCGAGATCGATGACGCGCTTTGATTCGAGATTGAACACTCTTAATCAATTAAGCTTAAGTCCAACGAGATCTCTAATCGATCCGACGAGAACAAAAATAACAATCATAAACTCCAAAGCATGCACTAAGATCGATTTTAAATAGAGCAAGGCTATTAAAACATTCCAAGGAGGTCGAATCACCCCCAATCGACCCAAACATGAATAAATAAAAGCCCTACGACCATGTGAAATCGCGTCTGCATCGATGCCCACACACCTCAACTTGTGAACATAAAAAAAAAAGCGCGAGTATGGAAAACTACATTCATTTACGAAGGATAATCGACCTCGCCCACGGCAAGGTCATCATCAAACATACAAGGATAACGGGTTCACCCTCGATGTGGCCCGATGCTTTAGAAAATATCCAGACATGTCAAAATAAAAACAAGTATTCATACGGCTACATCCCAGCCGGTGGGTCGAATCAATTGTTTAGAAAATATTAGGAATAGTGCCCTAGAAAGCCGATTATATATCCGCTTTGTATTTTTCCTTATTGTAATCGCAGACAATCTTTGAATAAAATAACGAATTGAGGCAACACTTCTTTATTTGCTCTTGTTTGGTATGCGTTTACTTTAGCTGTGCATGTATGAGAACTCCCCTAATCCTGATGACTTTAGGACTCTACCATTTAGGTGAAATGGTTTATGAAACGAGCCCTATTTCACATAAGTCATGATTAGTAAAATACTCCAAGCCGATGAGTCCTACAGACAGTGGGAGTGTCAACCTGACTCCTCTAAGGCTTGCTTGTGGGATCACGCCCTTAAGAAGGACCACCTTGTTTCATGGAGGTGCAAAGTATATAGTTGATACGTACATGATACATGAGGGTGCTTACTTCCATAAGTAAGTTCACTGAGGTGGCCCGTGTGAGAAGATTCCTAAATGAGAAAGGAAGTTTCTATTTCAGGAAATGGAAACTTCCAGATTAGGAAATATCTCACGAGTCATTGATGTGATTAATTGATCCTTAGACTTGAGGTTCCATGTCACTTTATGAGTTAATTATGTAGTTTTAGGTATAAGCTTTAAAGGGTGTCACCTTAGACAACTGATTCAAGGCTTATGTTGGGGCTGCACAAGTGACTCATGAAAGTGAATGAGAATCAAGAAAGGACCTACACTTACATTTGCAAGGTGATCTCTTATTGTGTAAGTCATTCCTATGCCATATGGAGCCCTTGGCCAAGGCAGTAGATCAAGACATCAAGAAAAGGGTTTCTTGGATTGAGATCAAATGGATATGAAATACACTTAGCTTTAAGACTAGATTATTAGGGTTCTGATTATTCCCTTACCCTAGATCTTGGTTGAGAGATAGTAAGTAGGAGGATTGTATCTCACATGAATCAATGACTTAAAGGTTCTGTCGAATCGAGACATTCCAATTCAGCTAGGGGTTAAACACCTGTTGCTAGACTATGGTCGTTTAATCTGTGGACTGATTAATTAATTAGTGAATTAATTAATTAGGGTCACTACTGATTGAGTTGAGAACCTAGAGGGTCACACACAACAACTTGGTTACATGAGTTGAGACTTTGAAATGATTAAACGAGTTAATCGAGCCAAGAGGGTTCCACACGTGTGAATCACACGTGTAGGTCACGTGAGTGGCACGTGTCCATGGGACACGTGTCTCACACGTGTATATATTTATTTATGTATTAAATAATTAATGTGTTAATTATTTAATAAACTTTGGTTTAATTTTTGAATTAAAAAGAAAGTCTTATTTTGGAGAAAAATAATCTATTTAATTAATTACGAATTAATTAATTAGATAAAATAAGTTATTTATTTATTAATAAATAAAGTATAATATTATCCAAAAGGAGTTTGGATATTTTTAGCTCTCTTAAAAGTTGATTTGAATTAGAATTCAAAAGTCAAAGTTTGGTATTACTTGATAATCAAGTAATAAGAGAGAGGGATTAAAATCCTTAGTCCATAAGGACTAAGATTTCAACCGCCCCTCTCTACCTATATATGGGGGAGCTCGAGATCCCCTTAGAGGGTGATTGATTCTTTTGGTTCATGTGTTGAACACCATCCTTTCTCCAAGATCAAATAAACCCTAGGTTAAACCAAAACACTAACTAGAGAACTAACATCCTTACTAGTTAGATTGTAGTCAAGTTGGTGGACTATCTCTAGAGAGCTCCAAGTTAGAAGTTTTTAAAGATTCGAGCTTTACCAAGGAGAGGGGATCAAGCCGCGAGAAGAGCGTTCTTGGGTGGCTTGAAACGCTTCAAGAAAGATTATTGAAAAGTAAGTTTCTAATCTCTATGAATTCGGATTCACGATTGCGAGTTTCGATCCTTTTGTTGGAAAATTTTTAAATTTCCTCAGCTTTCTGATTCCTGTTTTCCAAGAAGTGGTATCAGAGCCACCTCGTTAATCATGTTTCTGTTTCGTCTCCACTTAACTGAATTTGGTAGAAATTCTTAGGCTTAGATGCGAATTAGGTATTCATGAGTTCTTTTAGAAAACCTGAATTACGAAACTGTAATTTATCTTGAATTTCTGAAACTGTTTTCTTAAATTGTGTTTTTGAAAACCATTTTAATTCAAATCTGTTTAAATCGTATTTTTATTATGGATTGAACCGGTTTTTAGTGAAACCTGAGATACGAAACGAAACACGAAATGGACACGTGAGGTTGGAACGTGCCAACGTGTAGCACGCCCCTACCCCGTGCGTCACCATCGTGCAGTCGCGCGCGACGCCTCCTAGGTGCGCCTGTCCCGCAACCGCGCGGGACGGCCGCCTGACACCGTCCCGCAACAGTGCGGGACGTCCGGCCGAGACCGCCCGCCCAGGGCCGGGCACTGCTGCACGCAACGCGCGTGCGGCGTGCACGCCGGCAACTGTCGCACGCTATGCGCGCTGCTGCCGCGCGCGCGCGTATGCTGCCGCGCGGCGGTGCCCCTTGAGCGGGTGGTTTTGGGCATGTTTTTCACGTTTTCGTGTTTTCATATTTTCGATCCTTGAAATCCCGATTTAATTTTTCTGAAAAATTTTATTTTGTTAAATTTGAATTATTTTTGAAATAATTGTTTAAATTGGGATTTTGAAAAATTAAGCGATTTAAATTTTGGGAAAATTGCAAATTTTATTTTATGAAAATATTGAAAGAATAAAATTGTTAATTTTTAGAAATTAATTGAAATTTTATTAGTTTATTGTTTTTCGGGTTATATAGAAAAGGCTCTTGAACAAGAATTGCATCTAAGTCGTGTTATAAGCTATTAGAGCTTAAAGCGAGAATTTTAATTTATTGGTTAAATTTAAATTCTTGCAATTTTTGCATGTTTGGTGATCATGGGTTTAGACTTATGTATGGTTTTAATTTATGCACATGGATGGTTTAAATTGGGGTTGAAGCCCTATAGTTGCGTTTTTCAATTGAGGTTGGAGCCTCACTTATGTGCGTACTGTTATGTGATTTATTATGTGGCTTTCCATATTACTGTTTTGAAGCCGGGGTATGCCCCATGTATTTGTCTAAGGCCACTATGAAGATTGAGCCTTATTACTTTTCAGTACTTTTTCATTTTTATTTTTTTTTTTGAGAGTAGAATAGGTGGTGAGGTTTTATTTTCATTTTGGAGACAATGCACCCATGGAGTAAGATGGACCACATTCAAGTAACAAGGAGGCCATAAGTGAAGACCCCTCAAAATGTTAGGGAGGGGAATCTCAATTGAAAATGTAATAGAGATAGGGCTCGTATTTTGTTATTGCTTTCCCTTATGTGATTTAAACTGTTTATGTGGCATGTATGTTAGAACTTGTGATTGTGGAGTGGCTCCCACATGTCACGCATAAGATAGGTAGAACCCATGATCATCACATGTTAGTATCATGCTAGGACATGTTATCTGCTAAGTGCTTGTGTGAAATGCATTTAAGTTGTACTTGCATTAATCAAGACTAATTAAAATTGGATAACATATATGTTGGTGAGGTCGAACCGGACAACTCTCCGGTTGATTCGAAAATTCCCGTTAAATATTAAGCTAATTTCGAACAATAGGTGTTTAATTGGAGATGCAAATTTTGAATTAAATTCCTAGCATTCCATCAATAGGTTTTAAGTTTAGTAAGTGAAGCTATTTATTATCCACGAGTCGTGGGATAGCTATTGGAGCTTATTAGTTCTTAGTTACCTAATTGATCATCTTAAATGATCAATATTTCGTGGTCAATTTTGGCAAGGGCGATGTCCGCGAGTCGTGGGTCGTTCGAACTAAGTTTTGATCATGATCTTATGATTAATGGGTCTAGCTTAACGCCTAAGTAAATATGGATGTCGCACGAGTCGTGGGTCCATATTGAAAGATAGGTGATGCAAAAACAATTACTAAGAGTTCTAAAGGTGTTAGAATTGGTAAGTTGTACCTACCTATGGTTTTACTTAGAATGTCCGCGAGTCGTGGGTTCAAGGTAAAATGGCTAGGATCTTAATACCCATTGGGAAACGTGTTCCTCTTAGATCTTTGGGAATTATAGATCTTTGAAAAACAGTGGGAGCTACATTAGATTAAAGACCTTATCTTTTGTATTTCGTTATAATTCAGCATGCTCACTAGTTCTCTGTTTTACCATTTAGGTCGTAGATTCTGTGATTCTCTACGTGTTTTGAAATGGCAACCAAAAACCTTCTTGTATCGATCCTCGAGTCAAACAAGTTGACTGGTCCTGTAACATCCCGCTCATCCGATTTATAAGGTACGCCACGTTCCAACCTTTTAATGTGTTTAATTATGTGATTTTATATTTTTCGTGGCCCTATTTTGAACTCTTTTAGAGTTTAGGGGCCCCTTTGTAATTTTCTCTTTTTAGGGGTCTTTCGGTCATTTCTCGTTCGATCGAGTTTTCGACCTTTTTGACCCCTTCAACGCGTTCGGGGCATCGAGACGAGTCCGTAGACTCTGAGTTTGCCCAATTCCGACTTCGTTAGCCCGTTCTTCCGACCGTTTTTACGGGCGAGGACCCGGGATATATACCCCGGATCCTCCTTTTGCGTGCCAGAATTTCAGCCCCAGACTCATCGTTTTCCTCCAGCGAATGGTACTGTTCACACAGTGGAGGTGTGAAAACACACACATGTTCGTTCTCGCTCGTTTCTCGACGGAATTCGACGTTTGAGTAGTGAAAATTTATCAGCTCGACGAGCCCGTCACGATGGTACAAGAATTGGAGGCTAAAAATCAGCGGTGGTGGAGCTACGGCGAGCAGCAGGCCAGGGATGGCAACGAGCCGAGTCGGCTCGCGAGCTACACGAGCCGAGCCGAGCCGAGCCGAGCCCGAACCCGAACCCTTTATTTCTTGGCTCGTGGCTCGCGAGCCCATATATTTAATTAAAAAAATAATATTTTTAATTTTTATGTATATAAATATTTTATTAATATATAATATTATATATATATTCATTAAATTTAATACAAAATGAATAAAAAATAATATATTTATTATATATATTCATTTAATATATATTATTATATATAAAAATATATTAAATTATTAAAAAAACTAATTTTTTTATTAAAAATAATATTAAAGGCCCGAGCCTCGAGCCGAGCCGAGCCGGGTTCGAGCCTTGGTCGAGCCGAGCCCGAGCCCTGAAAAAAGGCCAAGGCTCGGCTCGGCTCGGCTCGTTGCCATCCCTAAGCAGGCGGCGCGGCTTAGAGCCGCCACTTCGCCGCCCTCTCGCGGCGTTTTCCGGCGACATTCCGATGACACGCGCCTTAGACCCACACAGAAGACATCCCGGCGCAACCCTCAGTTCAAGTGGCGTGGCCAACGGTGGCCGGACGGCGCCGCCTGAACTTCACGACAGGCGGCGGCGCTACTGTAGCGGCTTCTTCCGCCGCTTTTCGGTGACTTTTTCCGACGACTCAGGATGGTTTCCAAGGTTTTCGACCCTCCCGAATCCATTTCCGGCCTCAGAATGGAGCGAATCGTGGCGGAAGTGGTGGTTCCGGTGTGGAAGCGGTGGCGCGCGGCTTTCGGCGGCGGTTTGGAGCTTTTCCGGCGATCTTTTGGCAACGGTTCCTTCTGAGAAGTTGTTCCTCACGTCAAGTCCGAGCCATTCGTGGTGGTGGCGGCCCAAGAACCGGTCGGCGGCGGCGAACCGGTGGCGGACAAGGGCTGGACCGGCTGTCCGATTTTCCGATGATTTTTCCGGGATTTAGCTTTGGGGCTTTCGTAGGGCTCGTTACGGGCTTTCCAACGGTATGTCCGGATTTTATTTTCGTTTAGCGGTTTGTATTTAATTTCAGTTTTCGTACTAGGATTTTAGTTCGGTTTTTCGTCAACGAAATCCGGTGTGCTTGGTATTTTCTGAAATTGGTTGAGGGCTTTTGTCAAGCAGGCCGAGGCGCACGTTTCTGTCCTTCCGGGGTATTTTCCAACCACCGGAGGTGGTGGTCTGGCGGCTGCACGTAGCGGTTCGACTGGTTCCGGGGGCGGCATTCCGACGCCCTTTGGGCAGCAAGTTCCTTTCGTCGTGGTGAGTCCAACGCCACTTTTCGTTCGTCAATCGGATGTCCGGTTGATTTGTTGTGATTTATTTTGTATAACTTGAATATTTGGAATTAATTGTTTTAATTGCTAATTGCTCGTTTTGTCGATCGAATTGTATTTCAATGTGAATGAAATCATGTATTAAATGAATTATGGAATATATTGATGCTTTGATATGCCATTTGAATTCCGATGTATCGAATTTGAGCTATTTTCCTATCTTGAAGAGGGGTGTATGTGTAATTTCGCTAAACATATTAATTGCATGACTTCAATTAATTAATCCTTGTCGATTGGTAAACAAATATGCTAATTATGATTTTGATTAAGAGAAATTATTACGCCTAAGCTTGAAGCTTATATGATTAAATTAGAAACTTCTGCACTTAAGAAATAAGTTATTCGTACGAATATAAATTGGTTATTTGATATGTGAATTTAAATGAAATAATGTAAACTCTGCTTATGTGATTGCATTTCTTAAGTGCTTGAGCATGTGCCGTGCGTCTTTATATGGTTGTCTAAGTCTGAGTCTGAGTTGTGTACGGTATTTGGTGTGCTCAGTTGGTACAGGTGCACCCGGGGTGGTGACAAGTGAGTCGTGCAGGTTCCGGGGTGGACCATTTGCTTTGGGTTTGGCTTTGTTTGGTGTCAGGTGAGGTTAGGTTATAGTTATACCCTAATGATATGTGCCTATATGTTTGCATGCGAATATAAGCCTTACCTATATATGTAGATACGTGTGCAATAAGAATATGTGTGACTTTGTGTTATGTTGGATATAAAATATGTACGTACGATATGTATGAATGTGCGCGTTATGTTTGTGAATGAGTGTGTGGGATGTGTGCGTTATAATATGTTTCGTTATGATTCGAATATGTAAACTATGACTACTGATATGATTATGTCTGATATGATGTGCCGCTGATATGCCTCCGGATATGATTTGCACTTGTCTTGGACCTTGTTGTGCCTCTGATTCTGGTATGTTTCCGACTCTGTTTTACTTGGGGGGGGGGGGTGATTATGGGTAAGGAGCCTCGGGGCGTCGAGTATTACTCCTGTGCACATTTCCCCTCTGATTTGATGGTTTGTTTCAGCTTTGCTTGGGGGCCCGGTGATTATGGGTAAGGAGCCTCGGGGCGTCGAGTATTACTCCTGTGCATGATCATCGGGATGTGGGTAAGGAGCCTCGGAGCGTCGAGTATTACTCCTGTGCACATTTTCCCCTTTTGTCTGAACATTTGCTTGGTGTGTTTGTTTTCGTTAAGTTAGTTTGTTAGGAAATTGTTCGAGAAACGGGAGTGGATTTCTAATTAATAAAATTGGGATTGTTTTGACCTTTTGCCTAACTCTTTTACTCTCCTATATCCAGTATCACGTGAGAAATGTTTTAGAAGGCAAAAACCACGCCCTGGTTCACGAACTCCCCTTTATGGTATGTGTTGTGCTCTGTATATGTATATACGTGCGTGTGTATAGCCCCTCGCTCAGTCTTTGGACTGACCCCTCCCCTTTTATGTTTTTAGTTTGCAGGCTTTGCTTTGGAGATCTTTGGAGTTCGTGCTAGGCTGCTGTCTGTCGTGTCTGTCGAGTCGGTGTCGGTCTGTCTGAGTTTGTTAAGCTTTTGAATCGATTTATGTTTTGTAATTTTGTATAAGTTGTGTTGTGAGCAGGTTGCACGTATGATTTGAATGTTTGGAATTTCGGGACAGGTTAGGACAGGTGCTCGGATTAGTTGAACCCGTCTTGCTGTGTAATTGTTCGGGACAGGATAGGACAGGTTGGATCGATTAGTTGAACCCGTGTAGATGATTTTGATTTCTGTGCTGCTCAATATGTTTAACGTTTGAAAGTTTTTGAAAGTTGCCATTTTGTATTGCTTCCGCTGTCATGTTTTGCATTCTTTCACTTGTACAGGGTTAGATACCGCCTAGCCAGTGGGTGCGTTTTTCGTCTGTCACCCGTTCGCTGTGACTTGGTACGTGTACGGACTCTCCATTTCGTACACGTGTCGGGTCATAGTGCGGGGGTGTGATGCCCCACCGCTTGGGGTGTTACAGGTCCCAACTATTCTGATTGACTGAGGAATCTGAAAATCATTTTAGATTCTGAGAAGAGAACTTATTTTCTCTTCGAAGGGGAGCCTGGTCCCAAAGGGGAAGCTCCCACTCGGGCCGAGTGGGACGCGATCCAGAAGTGGAAGGATGATAATCTCCAAGCCCGTTGCCTCCACAGGCGGCTCCGGGTCCTCATCGAGCGGATCAGGGTTGGGGTCGTGAAGATGAACGCCAATTGAGGCTTCATTGAACTCCACTGGGATCAAGCCTTGTTTTTTTATCTGGTTGTAGGCTATCTTGAGCCCAACTTCCATACCTATCGCCCCCATAATGGAATTAGCCTCCTCGAAAGGAGGCCCATCCATAAACTCTCGAACTGCGTACCGTTCGATCTCCAGCTTTGCCTTCTTAAAAGATTCCACCAGGGTATCGATTTTCGCCTGGGCTTCTGCCAGCGCCTCTTTCTTCGCGTTATCTCGATCGGCATCCCTTGCCCGTTGAACATCGTGCTGAGTTTGGGCCTCGATTCTCTCCAGCTCGGAGGAATGATTTTTGGTGAGGAGGTCGATTTGTTCCAGAGCGCTCTTTAGTTCGACAGCTTTTGTCTGCGTCTTTTTATCTCTTCGGCTCTTCTCCCCCCTTAAATCCATGCTGGTAAGTTAGGGGGCCTCTGATACGGCGTAAATTGACCGGGCCACGTAGCACGCCCTTGTGGAGCCACGCGGACCCTATGCCACCTCGGTCAACCCAGGAGCCGCCACGTGGACCGCACGTGGCGCGTTGCCCACCTTAGATCGATATGTCGACCCCAAGTATCAGTTTACCCCTGAAATGGGCCAGCGGTTCTTATCGATCTGATCTCGATCTTAACACTCCCAAATCGATCTAAACCTAACCATCCACCGAGAAGGCTAAGGCTTCGATCCAAAGGTCGACGCCCTACATCACCAGACACCAAGATGCCATAAAGCATCTTTGTCGGGACACATGCAACTCTCTCATTCCTCAAGACGAGCGTACTACAGAACATTCAATGCCCTACTGTACCTGTCTATACCAAAAGGAGAAAGAAAGTACGCTCGACCTCAGCTTGGCCAACTCTGGTATCCGGCCAACAGGTCGACCGCCTGCAGTGTAATTAATGTACAATCGCGGTACACGCACTACTATGTTAATTAGCCAAGACTATAAATATGCCCCCCATTGAACAGTAGTTGGTAAGCATTCAAGAGCATTTATTTCGCACTTATTGCATTTATTTCTCTCACTAAGATCCCAATAATGACTTGAGTATCGGAGTGCAAAACTTGGGCCCCACCCCAAGTTCCCCAATTTGGCCTTCTAGGTTACGTGTGCTGGTGTTTTCAGATCAATAAAGAACCCACTTATACAAATTCTTGACTGATCGATCCCAACCTGCCACCTAGTTCGACAATTCGGATCGACCATATTTGAGCCCCTCCCCCCCCCAAAAAAAAAAAAATGTTGTATGATTTTCACATAATGTAGTACTAAAACATTCTGATACAGTATTTATATCCTATTATATAGTATAAATTAATGAGAAGTTAAGTAAAAAAATTCCAACTCATGGGAAGTTATTCACAACTGCCCCATAAAAAATTAGTGTATACAATCTGCTCTAAGCAATCTCCATCACAAGATTAATTTCTTAAAAGAAAAAAGAAAGGGAAAATGGAAGATTATATAAAATTCTTCGGTCAAATAAATTAAATTAAGGGGCAATTATTCAACAGTACCAAATATCCCTTATACTTATTCAAAACCCCCAATTTTAATTTTTATACATTTACAATCCCCAATACACTAAACATCTTTTTCTAAACCCCCCAATCACCTAAAAAGTCTATTTTACCCATATTTTTTTTTACTTTTTCCACTCTATTTTTACTTCTTCCACACCATCATCTTCTTCATCCTTCTTCTCACCGGAGCGCCGCCGCTGCCACCACCGCGCCGCCGCTGGAGGTGGTCCAAAAAATCCTAAAAAATTCACCGGATACGTACTCCTCGTCCTCGTTCCATATCTTCGGTTAGTTTTTCAAAATTCATAGCCATTTGTTTTCAAATTCAAATCAAAAATTTTAGATCTAAAAATTTTTTAAAAAAAGAAATGACAATAACTCCCAAACCGATTAACGAAAATCGATTCCGTAAATTGCAATGGACTCTCCGTATCAAAATCTTCAAGATCCATATAAAAATCGTTCAAGAAAGTCGCCGGAAGGACGCCGATGGAAAACCCGTTTTGTATTGAAAAAACCGAAATTTTGGGGGAGCTCCGGCGCCATCTCCGACCACTTTCCGGAGACGGGATTGCTACGAATGAAGTCGCGACGTCGAGTTGAGTTGAAACACGTAAGCGCCGTCTCCGGAAAGTGGCCGGAGACGGCGCCGGACTTGCCCACCAAAAGCCTGCGTTTTTCCTGTGAAAAACGCATGAGGAAGAAAGGAAATTAAAAAAAAAATGGGGGGAGAAGATTGGGGGCATTGGGGTAATTTTTTATATTTTTTAAGGGCATTTTAGTATTTTTACACGATTTAGGGAGCTTAGAAAAAGTTTGAATTGTAATTGATACTTAAAACACAAAAAAAAATAAATTGGAGGTTTAGGATAAGTATTGATACATGGTGGGGGGCTTTGAATAATTTATCGTTAAATTAATGTGAAGATCGCATAGTGTGACAATTACGTCACGTTTGGCTAAATTTATTTTACCAATATTGTCGAATGAACATAATAAAATAAATAAGAATAATCAAATTAATCCCATAATTCGACCGTTAGATTGCCTTTTCTATTGGGGAAGACGCTCCTCCTTCCTGTATATGAACAGAAAACAACTCACATTCCAATTCTAGAGAAAAATAAAAAATACATAATTTGTCAGGGGCAAATAAGATATAAGCCGCAAGTTTGGGGGTATAATAGTCAATACACACAGAATTTTGAATTTGCATGTGCGGTATCGTACGCCCATCGTCTTCGGGAGACTGAAGATACCCAAGCCTCACGACACGTGGCGGATTTCTATTGGATCGAGGTAGTGATCAGAGGTAGTAAGACAAAATTGCGAATATCAAAGCGATGAAGGTTTAAATTCTTGCAGAGTCTTCTCACAGTGGGAGTGTGTTTGTGTGTGAGAGGTAGAGAGAGAGAGAGAGGAGTTGCAGCACTACGGCGTCGTTTTGAAGACGGAGAGGCTTATTTCCAGGTTAGTTCCACCACCTTCTCTCTCTCTCTCTGTTTGCTGTTGCTGCTGTTACGCATGTAGGTACATTTGATGTATCTATCTTGAATTCTTGATTACACGCAGAGGGTGTGTTTCTGTGTGAAATAAATGAACTGGGAATATGGTGTCTTTATCTTTTGTCATGTAGAGTGTAGATTGAGAGATTTAGTCGGTTACCATTTCAATAATTCACAAAAGGAGTCAGAGTCTGCACCAAGTTTAATTCAGTCGTGTAAATGATGAGAACTCAAGATTTTCATTTAATGAACTGATGCCCATTAATGCACGTTTCTTCTTGATGAAATATCTCCGCCTCTTTGAGAATCACTGCTAGAAAGGCAGGATTTAGTTTTGACAGGGAGGTTAAGGGGAAATTTTACAGAAAGGGTTGTGCCTTTTTAAAGTTTGATTTACATATTTTTGTGGGCTCTGGATTTTTGTACTAATTGTGAAGGTAAGAAGAAGAACAAGAAAATGGTGGAGGCGAAGAACAAGGAGTCATCGCACTGGTGGTGGTTTGACAGTCACAGCAAGGGGAATTCCAATCGATCCCCGTGGCTTCAATCAGCTCTTGCAGGTGATCTTCAACTTAATTACATTTATCTTTTTCTTCTCCTTACGTTTTAAATTTTGAACCTTGTTTGAATGTATTTTTACTTTTCTCCTCCTTTGGAATGATTATTGACCGTTGGAGATCTAAAGATTGAAGCTTTATAGTGGTGGAATCTTGAAATTAGTAGATTTGTATGCTGAAAAAGGTTGAGTTGTCTGTTTTAAAGTAGCAAATATCCTTTTTCTTTTTCCAACGGTGATAATTTATTTTACAAGATAAAAATTATAAAAGAAATAAAATGTGAAATGTGAATCTCTGCCCTTTTAGGGCAATGTATTTGGTGGATTGAACTATGGTTAAAGAATTTTAATCTCACTTTTATCTAATTCGTGATTCTTGATCTCTCTTCTAGAGCTCGATGACAAAACTAAAACAATGCTGAAGTTAATTGAAGAAGATGCAGATTCGTTCGCCAAACGTGCAGAAATGTACTACAAGAAGAGACCCGAGCTAATCAGCATGGTTGAAGATTTCTATCGCACGCATCGCTCGTTAGCAGAGCGGTATGATCAGATCAAATCAGAGCCATCAACTCGCCTCCTCTCCTCCCCGTTCTCATCTCCACTGCCGTTCACAAAGTACCGTCTCGAGAAGTCCCCGAGCCTGAGCGACAGAGCCTACGATAGCTACTCCGAAGCTGCCTACGACGCACCAGATGCGTCGGATGAGTCCGAGGTGGATGACCCTGAGCCGTTCGATGAGCCTGTAGTCGACGACGATCATGCTGCGCCTGAATCGGATGAGATCGTGAGGCTGAGGGAGGAAGTGGATAAACTTAGAGAGGAGAATAGGGTGCAGAAGGAGGAGCTGATGCAGAAAGATGAAGAGAAAAGGGAAGTTATCAGACAGTTGAGTTTGGCTATGGATCTGCTGAGGGAAGAAAATGTGAAGCTGAGAAAGAGTGCTGGCAAGAATAACAATACGATGCCGAAGAAAGAAAGCAAAGCTGACTTTAAGCAGTTGAAGGAGAATTTCTTCGGGAAATTGTTCGGTGGATTCGGGTCGTCGCAGCCGGTAGTCGCGCTCTAATTTGAGTCGGCATGTGTGGAAAAGTGTGTCCTATGTGTTAATATTACTGTGTTGAGGATGTTCTGTGTGTTGATTTAGGGTTATAAAACTTCATGTGTTGTAGGTATTTGTTCCAACTAGTTAGCATGTGTTAAGACTGTCGTAGGAATGAGGCTTAGTTGATGCTATCTATCTACTGTATTCTTTTCATTCTTTGGTGTGCATGTTGTTCGTTTCCATTGTGTACTATCTGGTTAGTTTTGCAAATTATATTATTTTCCGTGTTCTTTTATCTAGATGAATATCAAATGCACGATTAAGTACTCGCGTCTGACTCGGCCAAACTGGTGTAACGAGGGAACGAGTGTTTTACACTTGACGTGTGGTTTGTGAAAAATTTAGGGAGAGTGATAATCAAATGGTAAGTGTAATATACTTGCCCTTTTAATTAGGTTTGAGCTAGAATTTTTCCTTGTGAACTGGTTGAGACTTGTTTTGTGGGTGCACGATCATAAGGATATTTATGTGGACGTACATGAGGTTAACTCAATTACACAAACCTACCCTATGGTTGCAGAAATTACAAAAACATCCCCTATCATATTATGAGGTTTGGCTAACACATGGGAGTACAATCGCGATTAAATATGGGTTATCTATAGAAAAAAGAACAGAGTTGCAGACATCATTAAATTGGTCTGGATGTAATGCAAATATTTTGACAAAGGAAGTTTGTGTAATTTCTCAAACTTTAGAAAAAAATTGTATTATAGATCGAAACTCAAGGTTTGCCCTTATAACTACCCGTATTCATATTTACATTTGTTTGGAGTTTTGGACCACAGAACTTGATGCTAAAGAGAAAAACACTAAGAAACAAACACGAGGGAAAACATCCAAAACACCAACTCCAAAACTGCACATTTTAAAACCAAAAATTAATTTCAATTTTAAATATTTTCCTTAGAGGGAATCCAAGATCTGAACATAGCACTATTGTTGGGCCAGATCTGTGGTTCTGCTTGTGCTTGTATCAGAGTTGTGACCACTCATAGCTTTGATAAGATCAAAAGAACAAGAACTTTTTGAATTCTTGGCAGCCATGCTGCAGTGCTAACTATTCATACTTTCTTCAATCATCAAAGTAATAATAGCAAGATCAATAAAATTAAGCAGCAAAAATATAGATAAATGTCTGAATTAAGCACATAATTATAGTCAATTTATACTATATTATATTATAATCCAAAAAAAAAAAAAAAAAATCTCATACATTCCTCAATATCCCAAATTCCCACCAACCATCTATACACTAACAACAAACCATGAAAAGAACAACAAATAATCCACAAGAATCACATTATTCCTTTATAGAACAGAGCAAACAAAAACAAACAAACCAAATTCCTCAAATCCCACCAAACTAAACAAAACCAACCAACTCTACCTTCATCTTCACTACAAAGCTGCATTTACCAAAACACCCCCCAAAGCAAGAACCACCCAGCTCAACATCCCTGCAGCCGCGTTCGGCCTAACCGAAGAAGAATCCGGCAAGATCCCGGATGGGGCAAACGCCATTCCTGGCCCCGGCGCCACCATTGCATCGGGATTTGGCGGGCTAGGACTCGAGGGTATGAGTGGCAACGAAGACTCAGTGGGAGAAAGTTCGGGGCCGCCGGGAGAAGGAAAGAGAGGAGAAATATCGGGTGACAATGCTGGTGAAGGAGAAGATAGTGGAGCTTCAGAATCAGGTAATACAGCAGGCGCTGCAGAGATAGTAGATGCTGGCAAGATGTGATCTTTAGCTTGCATTGCTGAAAAACATGCAATAAATGTGGTGATGAGGAGGAATAAAGACGGGTTCTTTGAGGAAGCCATTAATGATGGGGGAATGATGGTTTCTTGATTTTGGTGTTTTTTGAGGGGAAAATGTGATCTTTTTTGCGTTGAAGCTTAAAGGGTGATGAAATAATTGAGTGAAGTGATTGTGGCAATGGGGTTGAGAGTTGAGTTATGTGAAGATGGTGGGTGGTGGTGGGGTCGGAATGACAGTTGGACGGCGGTGGTTGGGTGGCGCGGCTGAGAGAACAGCTATGCATGTTGAGGAAGGGGACAAGATTTGATAAAAGGGGTGTTACATGAAGGTGAATTGGTTGCTTTTGTCTTTTTCCTGAATGGCATGTTGTTTTTAGGGTGTTATTCTCCTTATTAAGCCCGTGAAACTCTTGTGTCTGTTTTTAGTGCATGTTAGAGGGGTGGGATGGGACATTACTCATTAGTCTTTGAATTTGGAGTAATTTAGGATTAATTTCGTGTCACCTATTCTTAACTATATGCCTGTAATTTATAAATGTCATTATTGAATAGTCAATATATATCATGAGTGGATTATTTGGGTTGAAATGTTGATTTCAAATTTGAATGTGTGATTATTATTTTTTAAGGTAATATAATGTTAGGGTTTGCACTTTAATTTGTAGGATATAGGACTAAGGATGGTGAATTTCTATAGAATTCATTTTTAATCTTTGTTCACTTTTATGTATATATATATACATGACCGTGAATTTCATGAAGTTGGTTAAGTGGAGTATGAGGGTGTGACTTGTTCTAATCCCTTATTGGATAAGGCATAATATAAATTGTTAGCAAGTGTGTTAACCTAAAATATTATCGAATGAAATTCGAAAATAAAGCTCTAAAAATTCTTAAAATTAAAGTTGGAATAGACATAGATTTGGCTGTAAAATTTTGAGTATTACCAATTACTTACATAAGATATTCATACTAAAAATTGGATCTAATTCGCTAGACCCGTGACTTATTTATATTTGGAAAAGGCCAAAAGGTTTCAATGAAGAAGGTAAAGACGAGACAAAATTTGAACCTGGTTAAATTGAAAGGTTATGAAGAAGACAAAAATAGATTAAGTATGGTGAGACAAAATGGTGGTGGTTGGTTTTTAACTTTCATTTTTTTTTTTTTAAAAATATAAGTACAATTCTATGGTTCGAAGCGAGATGGATTAGGGTGTAAAAATTCTCCTTACTAATAGTAGTTGCATTCTCAAATACTTAAACTCGAGACCTCTAGTTAAGTTAGTATAGCACCGAACCGTTAAACTATACGACTTGGTGCTGGTTGTTTTTTAACTTTCTGAACAAGCTCTCCCTACTAATAGTATCTGCATTCCCAAAATCTCAAACTCGAAACCTATAGTTAAGTTAGCATAGCGTCAAACTGCATAGCTATACCACTCGGTGATTGTTGTTTTTTAACTTTCTAAACTAATAATAATTAATTTTTCGAATATTGTCAACTTCGTTCTTGTACTGTTAAGAATTATATAAGATTTACACTTTTGAAAATTTTTGGATTGGCCCAATTGAGACTTGGACTCTCCATGTCTTGTATCGTGACCACCCATAGTTGAATATTGGGCTTCATTAGCTTTACACCAAATCACATAATTCAGATTTTCAGGGGAAAAGAAAAGGACTAGAGTTACATTAATTATGGGGTATTACTCACCTAATTAATTCACTTATTAATATTTAGATTAATATTGATTACAAAACATAATTAAGTATTTATTATGTAGTTTAATCTCATTTTTTTAAAAGTATTTCTTACGAGTATACAAAACCAAAAACCGAATTTTATTCTAATTTACCCCAATAAAATTATAAAATTCTAATTATTCGTCCTATATCATAGCCTGTACTGTAGCCCAAATAAAAACAAAAAAATTTCAAAGTCCAAAATTTCGAAGAAATTGACGTAGCATAGAACTGTTAAAGATGTATGGGAACAAACCTTAATTATTCCTTTATCCATGTTCATGCTTGCAGGCTGCAGCCTCGACTGAATAGGGAAGAAATTAAATTACCCCCGCGGGTTTAGCTCAACGGTAATACAGGTAGCAGATTTGGAGCGAGGACCAAGGATCGAACTCTGGCAGGCGCAGTTATGGGGGGTTTTATCCATCCAATGTGGTGGATAGTCCCTTGTGGCCACCAAAAACCGTCCTCCTACCTGTAGGGCCGTGAGTCACCCTGATTTACCTCCTCTCCTACTGGTGTGGGGTCACTTAGGAGGGACGCCTAAGATGGACGATTTCACCTTTTGGAGCGATGGAGCAAGGGAAGAAATTAAAGAACTGAGCAGGCAGTGACCCCACATGGTGAGGTGTCTAATTAGCAATTAAGATAAGATAATTAAGGTAATCCAAACAGCTTAAGTAATGTTGTGGCACAATTAGGCGCCACCCAATGATCATGCACTAATTATTTCTCCCTTCCTATAAAAAATCTTCCTAACCCCTCGCTGCAATTTCTCCATAAGAAGCTTAAGGCCTTAAAACACATCGTCTTTTGCTAATTGCGAGGGTTAGTTTAATTTGTCTGAAATCAAGATGGGAACAGCATGCAACTTTTGTTGATATTATTGTGGCAATTCTTCTGTCTTCCTCAAGTTTGGCTGCAAGGTCTGGATATGTTTGCTGCTGACCATCTTGGGTTACGTCCCTGGAATCATCTATGCTGTCTATGTCATCACCAAGTAGTCCTTCTCTTCCACTGGTACGTACTACTTTTTCTCCTTCAAAATGTTGAGTTCATGTCACCACCATCTCCTTTAAAGATGTGATGAGGGTTTACACAGTTGAAAGATGCGATTTTATGGGAGCTCCATAGCCAAATATTGATGATGATTGTTTTAATTTTTTGAGGTTTAAGCATATATAGTTTCTGACTAGTAATGTATCGGATTCTTTGATCTTTGACAGGAGGGAGACATTTGAAGGTCCATAAAGTGTTTTAGTGGACAATTGAATAATGATTAGGCTGCTGGTCCCTTTCTTGTTTCGCTTTCCCTTCTCTTGATCCCTTCCAATGTCCAGAGGATTTAATTTTATGTTTTATTATATTGTAAAATGTCATTAAGTGATCCATCTTAATTTTGTCTCTTGTATTGTGAGTACTGCATGTAATGGCGTATCTGTGACGTTCTTGATTCGATTAGCATTTAGCACATTTGCTATTACTCTGTTGAAGTTTGATTATGCATACATATTTAGACTATTTTATTTTATTTTTTGGTGCTAATATTTAGACTATTTTATGAAATGTGAATCTTTATTCCTGTTTAAACCAATAAAAGCGGCCCATATTTCAAGTTGAAGAATCAAAATTGTAAACAATCTAACTAAGGTTGATGAATAATGAGTCATGGAAAAATTTAAATTGTAAACATTCTAACTAAGGTTGATGACTTATAAGTCATGGAAAAATTTTAGCTTACATCTGAGAACCCAACAAATCCTGTGTAAACGGGTAATAATTTGTTATTTGATTAATATTAATTACGTCTTTTTTAAAAAATAAAATAAAATAATCTCTCTCATGAAATTTAGGTTAATTTTAATTTGAGTTTACTTCAACTAACGGCATGATTGGTATGCATGAATGGAATGAGGTAGGAAATGAATGAATTTTGGAATGGAATGGATAATGGAATGAAATGACTTTATTATAGCATTCCTATGATTGGTACGTTCAGTAATAAAGTTAGGAATGAAATAAAAATTTTAGGTTTATTTCGGTCATATTATTCATAAATAAAAATATAAGTAATAATATTGTTAATGATGATGATTAAATACATGATTAAAATACTTTATATATTAATACAATTTTTAATTTTTTTATTTTGAGAAATATTATGTTTTTATATCTAATATATTGTAACTATTTTATATCGAATGTGTTATATATATGGCATTTATTTTATGCACGAATTGTATATATATATATATATATATATATATATATATATATATATATATATATATATATAATGTGTGTGTGAGAGTGAGTGAGTGAGTGATTTATATATACGTATAAATATTATAAAGTTACTAATATGAAAGGTATTAATATTTCATATTTATACATAGATTATATGATTTTATTATATTTAATATAATGTATGATATTTAAATTTAAATTTAATATAAATGTCAAATTTTGTATTTAATAAATATTTTAATCTATTATGCATTATGAGTTTATAAGTAAATAATATAATATATTAAACATGTATTTTTAAATATATAATATATATATAGTATATTTATTTTTACATATATTAAATGCAATTTATTAAAATTTCAATCAAAATAAATATTCATAATAATAAAAATAATAATATAATATACATTTAATAAATATGTGGTCATTATATAAAAAGTAAATAAATTTTGAAGATTGGGAATGGCTAATACCATGGGGTACCTAAGGAATGGATAAACCCATGTTTGTAGGAATGAGCATTACCTCAGTAATGAGCATTCCCGATCACATTTTGTACCAATCAAGGATTTAGGAATGAATGTGGGAATGCTCATTCCATTCCCACCCCATTCCATCATACCAATCATGCCGTAAATGGTATAATGAAGGAGTTGTTATGAAACTATTTATTAAAAGGAAGAACAACAACAGAATAATGCTAAGAGAATAGAGGGAGAAAATGAGGATTTTATTAATTCTTGAGTGTATGTACAATGATCAATAAGACTCCATTTATAGGCATTACAATACAAGAGAAAAGGAAAGGTTGACTAATCAATACCTTAATCATGGATATCAATCCCATAAATAAATCGATTATACAATCAATGGGCATTTCATAATATTCATTATTTATAACACTCCTCCTTGAATGTCCATTGTGGTTTGATGCACCTTGCTAAAAATATATATTCATGGAGTACGCAAATTGAGTTACCTCGTTAAAAACCTTCACTAGGAAAACCCAATGGGACAAAACCTCAGCAAAGGAAAAGAGTACAGTGCGTATCCACTCCCCCTCATGATGACATCACTTAATATCTTTATATCGATGCATTCCAATCTTGTTTATCAACTTCTCAAATGTCGTACTAGGTAATGCTTTTGTGAACATATCAGCTAGATTATCACTCGAACGTATTTGTTGGACATTTATGTCTCCGTTCTTCTAAAGGTCATGTGTGAAAAAGAACTTTGTTGAAATATGTTGAGCTTTATGGCATCAAAATAGATATCCTGCATTTTGATAGTCAATAAATAGAGGAACAAAATTATATGAATAAAATAAACTCATATCAGGTATTTCGCGTAGATATCAAAATTTATTTAATTTAACTTTAATGTCTTCGAATTGGAAATGAGTTAAATCTAGATAGTAGTTCACTGAAAATACTATGTGTTGCCTTATATTATTAACAAAATACATTAATGCCACAATAGTGATAAGATATGGTACTTCAGGACCAAGAATTTCTTCATCATATTCCTTAGGCCGGAATGGATCTTTTGTTATATCTAGTGATCTCACAACCATCGGGGTACTCAATGGATGTGCCTTATCCATATAAAATCGTTTTATAATCATTTCGGTACATGCCGATTGATGAACAAATATTCCACTTTTGCAATGGGCAATTTCTAATTCGATGCAAAATTTTGTCTTTCCAAGGTCTTTCATTTAAATAATTCATTGCGTTTGATAACTCTTCAGGAGTCCCAATGATATTTAAGTCATCGGCATATACAACAACTAAAACAAATTTTGATCCAAACCTCTTTACTAAGACATAAGGATAAATAGAATCATTTCACTAAGGCGATTATACCGTATCCGCCCAGATTGTTTAATCCGTTTAATGATCTTTGTAATTTTATTGAATATTTTTCCCGGGAACTTTTCTATGCTTCAGGCATTTTGAAACCTTCAGGAATTTTCATATAAATTTTATTATCAAGTGATTTATATAAGTATGTTGCAACAACGTCCAATAGATGCATATCAAGTCTTTAATCTACTGCCAGACTAATGAGATATCTAAACGTGATTGCACCCACCACAGTAGAGTAAGTTTCTTCATAATCAATGCCAGGTTTTTGTGGAAATCCTTGTGCCCGAAGTCATGCTTCATATTCATATGACTTTATTTTATTTGTTGTATTTACGTATAAATATCCACTTATACCCCACTGGCTTTACATTATCAGGTGTTTGGACTACTGGTCCAAAACTTCACGTTTAGAAAGTGAATTAAGTTCTTCTTGAATTGCATCTTTCCATTTTGGCCAATCATTTCAATTTCTGCATTCTTCAACAGATTTTGATTCAAGATCCTCATTTTTCTTATAAAATATTTGTAGCTACATTATGTGCAAGGATATTGTCGACAATTGTATTCCTTCGGTTCCATTTCTATTTCTGACATAACTATTGAGATCTCTTTATTTTTTATATTTACAGGTACCTGTGCTTCTTCTAAAGCTTTATTTGTAGTTATGTCTTGTTGAGCATTAGCCTCCTCAAGGTTGATCATTTTGATCATTTGCTCATTTCCTTTTTCAAGATTCTTATCCTTGGAACCGACTGGTCTCCCACGCTTTAGGCGTGGTTTGGATTCATTTACTTGAATAGACTGTCCTTCTGGGATTAGTCCGATTCTAATTGGGGCATTTACAGTTGGGATATGAGACTTGGTGACTCTTTTTGGGTCAGTAAATGCATCTGGCAGTTGATTTGTAATATTTTATAAATAAATTATCTTTTGAATCTCTTATTCACATTGTTTTGTTCGAGGATCTAAATGATTCAAAGATAATGTATTCCAAGTAATTTCTTTTCCCAACTTTTTATTTTCTCCCCCTAATGTTGGAAAAATTGTTTCATCAAAATGACAATCAGCAAACCTTGCTGTCAATAAATCCCCAATGATTGATTCAAGATATTGAATTATAGAAGGGAAATCACATCCAACATATTTTTCTAATCTCATTTGAGAACCCATCTTCGTGCGTTGTGGTGGTGCAATAAGATTATATACCGCACATCTAAAAATTCTGAGATGGGAAATATTAGGCTCCTGACCAAAAGCCAATTGTAATTGGGAGAATTCATAGTAATTTGATGGTCTGATGCATATAAGTGCTACTTCATATAATATATCATATCCCCGTGTAGAGATAGGGAGATTTGTTCTCATAAGTAATGGTCTAGCTATTAATTGGAGGCATTTAATAATGATTTTGCTAAACCATTTCGTATGTGTACATGAGCAACAGACTTTTCTACTTTTATTCTCACAAATATACAATAATCAATAAAAGTCTGAGACATAAGCTCACCTGCATAATCAAGAACGAATCGTTTGGGCTAATAATCTTGCAAAGGCTAGGTTGCAAGTTCATAATCAACACACATGTGACCATCTAGTAGATGCATCAATTAAAATCATAAAGTACCTAAAATAGTCCACGTAGTAGATGAATAGGCCCATATATGTCACTTAGAATACATTCCAAAAATGCAGGTGACTCAATTCCAACTTTAGTTAATGATGGTCTCGTGATCAGTTTACCTTGAGAATAAGCAGCACAAGAGAATTCTTTAACTTGAAGAATCTTCTGATTCTTTAATGGATGCCCATTTGAATTCTTAATAATTTTCCGCATCATAATTGATCCAGGATGACCCAATCGATCATGCCAAATAATAAATGTATTTGGATTAGTAAACTTCTAATTTACTATCGCATGTGTTTCAATCATGCTAATATTTGTGTAGTACAAGCCAGAGGAAAGCGCATGTAATTTTTCCAACACATACTTTTTACCCGTTAGGGTTGTGGTAATATAAAGATATTCAATTGTACCATCATTTGTAGTTTCAATATGGTAACCATTTTGCCGAATATCTTTGAAACTCAATAAGTTTCTTTGAGACTTACTAGAAAATAATGCATCTTCAATGATGAGTTTCGTTCCTCCCGGGAACATTATATTTGCTTTCCCAAACACTTCAATTATTTTTGTACTACCAGATATAGTGTTAACATTTGCTTCTTTCATAAGTAAGGAAGAAAAATATTTTTTGTTTTTTAGTATAGTGTGCGTTGTAGCACTGTCTATGAGACATATATCTTTTTCATTTGTTTTGGATCCAGTTGAATGTTGGGGAAAATCCATACTCCTTTTATTATAAAGGAAAACAAATTAAGAGAATGAAGCTAGTAATTAAAAAACTTTGATACTTGAGTTGTAAACAACATGAGGAAGAATAACATAAACGAAATTCAAATTATAAGTTTATTCCCCAATAAAAAAAATTATATCGATATATAAGTGTCATTGAAGTATATGACAATTTTATTTATAGATATTTATATAATTGAAAACTCGATAATTTGATTAAGTACTCAATCTGACGTACTACGAGTACATGAGTCATTTTTCATATATAGGGATAAAGTCGAATTTATAATCATTTTGATGGAGTATCTCCTATATATCCTTTTATACCACTTCTGGTGGTTTAGATAATTATAATTATAATCATGAGGGCGATCATAATATTTCTGCCCCAATTCGTGGATTTATTTTTCTTATTGATAATGCGATGCATTATCTCATTCTCTTCATGGACTCATTTTTTTCTTATTTATAATGCGATGCATTATCTCATTCACTTCAAGGAATGGTCAATCATCCATGATTTATCAACAACTTATTAATATTTCAACCAACATGATACAAGAACAATAATGTTCACATCTTTCTCGTCAAAATTGCTACTTCTAGAGTATTATAAATCAAACTTAAATTCCCCAATAAACTTTGATCGACATATATAAACCAAAAGCTTCCAAATTCATAGCGATACATAATAATATTGACATATTGACATTATCAAACTATATTTGATATGATGAAACACTAATATACTAAGGAAGCAAATATCAAGAATTATGATATTGATATCAAGTAGCCGATCGATCATGTTAAGCTTCGAAAACTAAAGTTTCATAAATTTCATGTCAAGTATACTGACAACCATATGAAAAATCATCATGTAATGATTAATACTCTCAATAACTTTAGTGTATAATTTAGATTTAAAATCTAATCTATAAAAGTGAGTACGTTATATACCGATTATTAGTATATGGGGGAAAGAACTATTATATAATGAAATTTATGATATAAAATCGTTTCTTATAAAATCTACGAATTACGAATAAAATATTTACCTTAATATTCTCATCCGAAAAGTTTATGCAAAAAAAAAACTCACTGATTTAATTTACTACAAAAGATAGACTATAGGAAATAAGATTACATAATCAAATCCTTTCTAATGAACAATGCCATATAAATATTTACAACTAAAAGGATACACATAATCATCCATATCTTTATTTTGTAAAATTGAATGGAAAGTACATACGAGCACTTAATAACCCTTTTCACATATAAAATACAATAAATTATCAAACGGTAATCATATCAATGAAATGAAAAGAGTGTATATTCGTAAGTGTTTATTTTTTATATGTAATCATATCTAATCTTTTATTCCATAATGGAAAAAAATTCACATATTTATATAGAAATGACATGATTTACGAAAAGATCAACATACCAAAAGTATGTAATAAAAGACATGAATATATTACTTTATTCACAATAAAGGTGATGCATTCATATACAACCAAATCTCCAACCTATTATTATGTAATTGAACTTTTAAAGTGTTTATAATGAGAGTAAACTAATCTTTTGAATCATTACAACAAACAAATATTCATTATTATCGTTTGATATCTCACAAATAGTGCAACATATATAGTAAACAATTAACAAAGCTCGCAAAATAACAAAACTACATAGTTAGCAAATAATTATTGATTGATGTAATCTTCAACAAATGCATATTTCACATAATTTCATATTACCGTAAGAGCATGAGATAAATTACAAGGTTATACGTGATGAGACCCAAAACCGCACTCGGATCAAAGCAGTCCACTTGTCGCCATCTACTGACTTAGAGCTTGGACGCTCGCATTACTGGGCTTGCGGACCAACCCGGCCTGTTCACTTGTTGGCTAATCCAGGCCCATGCGTCTTGGCCCACCGTTCAAGCGGAAGGTTCCATTGTCAAACCCAACGCTCGTACTATGACCCCTCAGGGTCATCCTTCCCAGGGGAACACTTCACGAGGATACTTTCTTTCTTACGCTAGCTTATCTGACGCTCGTGGGTCATCTACCAGAGGAAACCCTCTCGTGCGTCCCTTCGAGTGTCACCCACGCTCGGATAAGATCTGCCCCAAGTAAGGTATCCGTATGCTTACATGACAGATCTTTAGCCTCTCAGTGCGCGACCCTCGCCAACAACCTCTGACACAGTGGCAGTGCGTACCTCGTACCTGACACGCCGCCCACTTTTCAGAGACATCGCTTTCATACCATCATGGTTCGCCACGTGTTAGGGCAACACAGGTTTGGGACCACTTGGTCAAAATACCTAAAGCACCCTTACCCCTAACATATAAATAGGGAGAAACCCCTGCATTCTTCCCTAAGTCATCTTCTACACAGTACATTGCACTCTAAAGCTGGGCATACTTTCCTCCATTTTTCTTCATCTCCCTAAGCTCCGCATTACCTTCACCACAGCTGCATCCTAATCACACTTTGCACTCTTGGTGTTATCCTAGTTGGAAGAACCCACGCTCAAAAGGAAACCCAGTTCCTGAGGCTCAAACGCCTGTGATGGTCTTTCCCTTCTACAAACAAATCTAAAGTGTTTGGTGTTAAAGCAACCTTCTAAGTTTCTGCACCATCATTTTTGGCGCCGTCTGTGGGAAACCATCATTTGCATCTTCATCTTCTTCAGATTCTTCCTCTTGGAGCTAGTGAACAGTAGCACCAGCAGTTCGCATCATGGTGATAACAACCAAATCTGGGATTTTGTACAACAGGGGTGCTCTGCCGCCTGTTAATAAAGAAAACATGGAGAACAATACCCCTGCCGGAGGCACGACTCCACCAGCTACAGGGAATGGAGCAGGAGATCAGGAAACTGCTGCTGGAAATCTCCCAACCGGAGAAAACGTAGTTGGTGGAACTAGCACCACCATACCGCCGACGACACTCATTTCCCCCGCCTTTGTCACCAACCCTGCTGCCTACTCCATGACCATGCCGCCACCAGGGCACTCTTACATGCAACCGGGGATGATGCCCGGATCGATGCCAAACTTGGTACCCCTTGTGCAGCCCTACCAAGTGGGAACATTACGTCTTCCTATATCGCTCCCAAGAGAAATACAAGGGGTGGAGATGCCCCAAATCACCACCCAACAGCTTCAAGTGCTCTACGCGCAATGCGAGGTGCAGGGATGCATAACGCCTGGGAGCACTTTACAACCACCTACTTTCCCTCAGCGACGGGCGCTCGACCCTCTCCACCAATAGGAGGGCTCCCAGTCCATCCACGGGCGGCTGCCCAAAACGTACTGAGGGCCCAACCGCCTCCGCCACTACCTGCAAATGGAAATGAAGCCCCACCGAGGGTCCTCCAGGCGTAACAGCCTGTCGAAAAGGAGAGAGCCCCTCATAACGAAGGAGCTGAAAATGAGGAGGTCCAATTGAGGGCCACTTAGAGGGCAAGCCGCAGAAATGTCGGCGACCCTCAACTGGCAGCTGTACAGGACCAACTGGTCGGACTCCAGAATATGGTGGAGCAGCTCTCTCGTGCACGGTCTCACGCCCCCCATACCGGGGGGGGAGGGGTGAACGGTCCAGGGCCAGAGACGCTCGCAACCCACGCAGCCATGATTCCGCCAGTGGAGAGAGGAGGAATGTGAGAACAGGAACCACAGGCCCTTAACAGGCGCATCTCCCCTCATCGACAAGGTCCTGATGACCCGCTCGGGGAAAGGCAAAATTCCCATGTCCGTCAACCGATACAATGGAACGACCGATCCGGCCGAGCACCTGGATCACTTTGTGCACTTGATGCACTTGTACGAGCATCCCAGCCATTATTGGGCCAAGGTTTTGGTCACCTCACTCGTTGGGATAGCTTAGGAATGGTACAAGAAACTCCCCCCTTGCTCCATTCGAGGGTACAATGATTTGACTGACGCCTTTTTGAGCCACTTCAATTCCTTGAAAGCACCAGCTCCTGCCGCCACCGCCCTTTACAGCCTCGTGCAAGGGTCGAACGAAACTCTTAGGTCCTTCATAGGTAGATTCAACAAAGAGGTCTTATTGGTGGAGAGACCCTCGATGGACTTCGTGAGTCACATCCTGTTCGGAGCCATCAACACCAAGAACTATGTCAGCGAGGAATTTGCTGAGGAGGTGGCAAAAAGGAAGCCCCGCTCACTGACATAATTAAGGGACATTGCGGATTCCTACTTCACCCTCGAAGATATGTACATTGCGAGGGCCCATAAGCTTGCCAGTGCCCCACAGGCTGATCGGACTCAACAGGACAAGGAGAAAGCCCACAAGAACCGCCCCCGTAGCCCTCCTCCCGTTCGAAGGAACTCTCCTCCTCCCCACAGGTTCGAGCGCATCCCTCTCAACAGGTGCATTGCTGAGGTCTATTCCATGGCGGACAAAAAACTATTCAAAAGGCCGTCCAAGATGAGGGAAACCGAGGCTGAAAAGCGCTCAGGAAAATATTGTGCCTTCCACAAACAGAAAGGGCATGACACGAATGAATGCCGCTGGCTTGAGAGTGAGATCCAGAGGCTCATTGCTGGGGGGCATCTCAAGGAATTTGCGAAGGTACTGGAGAGGTATGACGAGCACTATGCTGAACGAGCGAGGGCTAGGGGAAGAAGTCGTTCACGCTAAAGGAGCCCCCATTGCCATCACGCTGGGACAAGTGACCGCGGCAAAGAGTAAGCGCCGAGGTGGAAAACCAACCTTTTGCGGTCATTCACATGATCGCAGGAGGACCTCAGGAGGATATTCCAACGCGTCCCGGCTCCGCTATGTCCGAAGCTATGATCAGAGACCTTCCCAACCCAAGCCGGTGCTTTCCGTCAATAGAACCTCACGCTCGAAGGAGAATGACATTGTAGGGTTCACAGAGAATGACCTAGAGCATATTGTAACACCCTGTGGGGTCGGTGAAACCTCTGACTGCCCATGGTGGTTAGCTTAGACGTTCATAATCATGTTGTAAAGAGGGTCTTGATTGATAGTGGAAGCTCAGTGAACGTTTTCCCCTACTCCACGTTTCAAAAAATGAATAGCATAAACATTCCACTCGAACCCCCTAAGAACAGCCCTTGTCGGCTTTGCGGGTTCCGAGATGGCCCCTCGCGGACAAATTCGCTTGGCCACCTCTTTCGGTCGCACCCCACAGCGAAAGACATTGAGCGTGCTTTATGCAGTGGTAGAGGTCGACCTCCCATACAACATCATTATTAGACGCCCGACCCTCGTTGATTTCAAAGCAGTGATTTCAACATACCATTAGAAAGTAAAGTTCCCCACTCCCTAGGGAACGGGTGAGGTTCTGTGCAACGTTAAAGAGGCTTGGGAGTGCTACATCCTTTCCCTTCGAAGCCACAAGCCCAAACAAACTACACAAGCAGGCTCCACCAAAAAGTCAGTCGACTTCCCCAAATTGGATGAAGAGAGCGTAAAAGGGCCAAACTCTACAAAAAGAGGAACAAAAAGAAGACCTCGAGCGGGACCCAGCCCGCGGAGGATGGCCCACCTGGGGCCGTCGAAGGATCTTCCCCTGAGAACGAGGGTGAAGGGCCCTCAAGTTTGAATAATGACAAGCTTATTGGGAAAAAGCGAACGCTCGAAGCTCCACGGCCTAAAATTCGCATCGAGCCCATCGAGAAGTTCCTGACCATTGAATTGGAACCCGGGAATCCAGATAAAACCACCCAGATTGGCTCAAACCTCGACGGTCCCTCTCAGTTCATGATGATCGATTTTCTCCGGGAAAACCTCGAAATATTCGCCTGGAAAGCTTCCGATCTCACTGGAATAGACCCGAGCGTCATAGTCCACAGGCTCAACGTGGATCCAGCCTTCAAACCCATTAAACAAAAGAAGAGGGACGTCCATGGTTTTCGAAGGCAAGTCATCGAAGAGAAAGTCAATAAACTCCTCGAAGCTCAATACATTGAGGAGATCTTATACCCAGAATGGCTCTGTAACGTTGTTCTGGTGCCCAAGAGCGCTAATAAATGGGGCATGTGCAATGACTTCACAGACCTTAACAAGGCGTGCCCAAAGGATCCGTACCCTCTGCCGAGGATCGACCAATTGGTGGATTCGATTGCTGGCTGTGAGCTTATAAGCATGATGGATGTCTTTCAAGGGTATTATCAGATCTTCATGGCCCCCGAGGATCACCCTAAAACCTTGTTTGTGGTTCA
This sequence comes from Lantana camara, assembly GCA_037501455.1. NCBI lineage: Eukaryota > Viridiplantae > Streptophyta > Magnoliopsida > Lamiales > Verbenaceae > Lantana > Lantana camara. Next base: position 135,954,984 of record CM074855.1, read on the forward strand.
TGTGGGTGTCTATTGTTTCAAGGTTATACCGTTTGGGCTCAAGAACGCAGGAGCAACTTATCAACGCCTCGTCAATAGAATGTTCGAACGCGAGATTGGAGATTCTAGGGAAGTATATGTGGATGACATGATTGTCAAGAGCGAGCGCCGGCATTCCCATCTGGAGGATCTTAAACGAGCGTTCAACATCCTACGTCGTTACGGTATGAAACTGAACCCTTCCAAGTGCACATTTGGCGTTCGGGGGGGTAAGTTCATGGGGTACATGGTCAGCCAGCGAGACATTGAGCCCAATCCGGAGAAGATTAAAGCGATCCTAGATATTCTCTCCCCTCGAAATGTGAGAGAGGTCTAAGTGCTAGTGGACAAGATCATCTCTCTGAACAGATTTATATCCCCGCTCGGCGGATAGGAGCTTACCTTTCTTCAAAATCTTGCGCAATGCTCGCAACCTCACCTGGAACGAGGAGTGTGAGAAAGCCTTGCATGACATGAAGGCTTATCTCTCGAGCGCCCCACTCCTGACCAAGCCCAACCCAGGGGAAAACCTATTCATTTTCCTCTCGGTCTCCTCGGAAGCCACGAGCGCAGTCCTCGTAGCTGTACGCGAGCGGAAGCATCTGCCGGTGTATTACCTGAGCAAGACCTTGCAGGGGGCGAAGAAAAGATATATGGAGATAGAGAAATTTTCCTTCGCGCTCGTCAACGCATCTCGATGGTTGAGGCCTTATTTCCAAGCTCACTCCATCATTGTACTCACGGACCAACCCCTCAAACAGGTACTCTCAAAGCCGGACGTCTCCGGAACACTCATAAAATGGTCAATTGAACTTAGCCAATTTGACATCGCTTTCGAGCCGCGCATGGCGATACAGGCTCAGTCAGTGGCAGACCTGTTAGTGGAGCGCTTCAACCTGGATATTGTTCCCTCGGTGGAAGAGGGGCTATGGCTTTTGCATACAGATGGCTCCTCGACCTCACAAAGGGAGGGGGGGAAGCCGGGGTGACCCTCAGAGATCCTCGCGGGGTTGAAGTCGACTACGCTATCAAACTGGCGTTTCAGGTCACCAACAACGAGGCAGAATATGAGGCTCTAATTCAAGGGCTTAGGATAGCCCTTCAGAATGGCGCCGCTCGGGTCACTGCATATGTTGACTCCCAGCTGATTGCAAGTCAAATTGATGGCACTTATGAGGCTCGAGAAGCCACTATGGTGCAGTACCTGGCGAGTGCTAAGGAAGTGATCTCCAAATTCAAAGAATTCCATCTGCTGCAGATCCCAAGAGCGGAAAATGAGCGTGCGGATGCTCTTTCCAAGTTTGCGTCCGTCCTGGAAGATTCCTGCGAACGTTCAGTCACATTCCTCAGAACGGAGAAACCACTGATTCGCGAGACGAGACCCTTGGGTGGAGTGATCATGATTGACCCTTCCGAACCTTGTTGGCTCGATGACATAATTAGGTTTCTGAGGGACGGAACTTGCCCGAGCGATAAAGTAGAAGCACGGAAGGTTAGGAGTAAGGCCCCTCGCTTCTCTATTGATAGCGACGGTCGATTATTCAAGCGGTCTTTCCAGGGCCCACCATTAAGGTGCCTGAGACCCTCGCAGGCCAAAGAAGTGTTAGAGCATGTGCACAGCGGAAGTTGTGGGAATCACTCTGGTAGTCGAATTCTGGCTAAGAAAGTATTAAGGAGTGGGTTCTACTGGCCCTCGTTACTGCATGATGCCATCAACTACTCCAAAAAATGTCCTAAGTGCCAGTTTCATTCCAACACTCCTCAACTACCGGCAGCCCAAATGATCCTTATTGACGTTTCATGGCCCTTCGACCCGTGGGGCATTGATATAGTTGTGGGAATCACTCTGGCGGTCGAATTCTGGCTAAGAAAGTATTAAGGAGTGGGTTCTACTAGCCCTCGTTACTGCATGATGCCATCAACTACTCCAAAAAATGTCCTAAGTGCCAGTTTCATTCCAACACTCCTCAACTACGGGCAGCCCAAATGATCCCTATTGACGTTTCATGGCTCTTCGAGCAGTGGGGTATTGATATAGTGGGGCCCCTTCCAATGGCGGTCGGACAGAAGAAATTTGTAATCCTCGCTGTGGACTATTTCACCAAATGGGCCGAAGCGGAAGCGGTAGCAAAGATAACGTTCAAGGTTGTGAGGGCCTTCATTTAGAAGAACATCATCTGTAGATATGGCATCCCGAGGGTCCTCATATCAGATAATGGTTCCAAGTTCATCGCCGCTGACACATGAGATTGGTGCTACGAACTGGGGATTGAGCAACACTTCACTTCCGTAGGCCACCCTCAGGCCAACGGTCAAGCTGAGGTGATCAACCGAAACCATACTTCAGCATCTGAAAACAATGCTCGAAAGTAAGAAGGGGGAATGGGTAGAAGAACTTCAAGGAGCTCTCTGGGCGTACCGTACTACCCCTCGAGCAGCAACAGGAGAAACCCCTTACTCTCTCGTGTATGGTTCCGAGGCAATGATACCTGCGGAAATTGCTCAAGAATCCACACGCATTGCTTATTTTGAGCCTATAACCAACGAGACCAATCGGACGCTCGAATTGGATTTGCTAGATGAGAGGAGAAACGCTGCTTGGGCTCGTATCCACAAATACAAGGTGACCGTAGCCCACCAATATAACAAGCGCGTCAAAGAAAGGACTTTCCAGCTAGGGGACTTGGTCCTCAAAAAAGTTGAAGTCTCCAAGCATGTGGGTAAGTTGGACCCCAATTGGGAAGGCCCCTTCAAAGTGATTCAGGTACGCGCGAGCAATACCTACCTGCTAGAGACTTTGCAAGGCGAGCATCTCCCCAGACCGTGGAATGCAATTAACCTTAGACGGTTCTACGTGTAAACGTCAGCCTTTGTAATTGCACGCTCGTGGCACCTTGTACTTTCTTTTGGCAGAAAGCATAACAGTTATTAATATAAATTACAAACATAGCAGTAAACATACTACCAATTATTATGTCATTTACTTGCTTTTTCTTTGATTAATGGTTTGGGGTAATCAATTACGTTAAAAGCCTACTCCGTGTCGAGCATCCTCCACGTCGAACGGCCTGGTGAACACACAATTAGTTTCAAGTCAACGTTGTCTGTACGTCGAAGACCCTCCACAATGAGTAAGTTCGACGCTCATAAGCGTGTAAACCCTAAGAATGAGTGTGTCGAAAAGGTGGGATGCTAAATGCTTAGTTTACACCGACTGGATGCTGATCACACCTGTTTGCGCTCGTAAACCCCCGATGACCCTCATCCTCTTAGGTATGAGTACGCTCGTAAATAGCTAAGGCTAGGCTAATCCTCTCACGGATACCTAAATACAACGCTAGCACTACAACTGGGCTCGTTTTAATCCCATACTTAGCAAATCCTACAGTTGGTTTCTAAGTTCAAATTCGAGCCTCACTGTGAATATAGCCAGGGTACCCTCGTAAGGAACACCCTCGGGCCTATATATCCCTCTCTCAAATGTTCAAATATTTCTAAGTCCTAATCTTAAAGTTCGTGATGGAAGACAGCCAGGGTACCCTCAAAAGAAACACCCTCGTGCCCAAACACTCCCATCACAGATATTCAAATATCAACAAAAACGAGCATGCAAACATCAAACAAAATGCGGCAACAGTGCCCAATATTCAATATTAAGAGAAATCAAGCTGCTTTGGCGGAAACATTATCGCAAACAAAATGGAGAACAAGTTCAAGTACACCTTCAGAAGTATGAAATTAAAATACAAAAATTAAGTGTTCTCAGCAAAGAGGAAGTGAACAGATAGAGTTTGGAAATAGCAGTCAAAGGAGCGTCACTGGGCTTGACTCTCGGGCTCAGGAGGGGCAATGGAGAGAGGAACTGGGGCCAGCACATTGGAGTTGGAAATTTGAGCGTCGCCTGGATCCGCGCCATCCTGAGCATCGATGGTGATACCATCATCCTCTATCGGAATAGGCTCGAGGTCTATGGGATTAGCCTCAATGAATTACCTCTGGAGCATCATCACAAGATCCTGATACTCAGGCTCTGTCAGGCTTTCCAAGGGGTCCTCATTGCGGACGATAGGCTCCAAGTTTTCGTCTAAATCCATACGCAGGCGCTCATCAGTCCGAGTGCTCTCAGGAGCCATCCCCAGTCTCATCATTTGGCCTACCGCCTTCCAGAAGAATCGTCGGGCGTTGTCAAAACAGTGAAGGTTGGCTACAAAGGTAAAAGCCTTAGAGTGCACGAATTTCAACACCACCTCCCATGCAACCTTCGTCTCCAGGCCGCCTACCTTCCCCTACAAATCGGCAAGATTCGTCTTAACAGCCTCATTCTGGCGGGTACGCTCGGCCAGTTGATTTCCCAGCTCCCCATTGGCCACCCTCAGTTGGTCACGCTCCTCTTTGAGCTTTTTATGACGCTCGTCCAAGGCCAGGTATGCGTCATCAGAATTCTTCAGAGCCTCCCTCAACCTCTGTTGCTCGAGCTCATACGCTGTAAGTTGAGCGCAGACATTGTTGTAGTCCACCTGCAGTTGGCCAGGGTCAGAAATCCGCAGCAGCTTCTTATACTTGGCCTTGTGTTCAGAGTAGGCCTGCGCTCGTCCCTGTAAGTTTTTCAACCTCGGGATCACTTCCTGGAAAACCAAAGGCGAAAGTTACTATCAGAAGTAAACGTGAAAAGGACTAGAACTTTGCAAGGAGTTTTGAAGTCTTACCGTCAAGAGAGCGTGGCAAGCATCGTCTGCAACTCGAGCGGCATCATGCTCGTTTAACTTATCATGATCGCCTGAAAATTAAAGTTTACCGACGACCTCCGCAACCAAATTAACAGTAGCGACGCTTTTCTTCAAAAGGACCGGGCCATCCATCATTTGGCGCTTGTAGCGGGCGTCCCCCCTGCATCCAATCTTCCAAAAATCCTCATCCTCGAACGATGAGGTATCACTACCCTCGCCCCGGTGGCCCACAACCACTTTTTTCCCTTTTCCGGAGATGGGAATGGAGTCAGGCAACCTCTTCCTTTTTCCCGAGCGTTCAGCCCTAGCTGCATCATGAAATCGGGCTATCTCCCCCGAGCGGTTGCGGGAGTTGCCGGAGCTGAGCGCTATTGGCTCCTCAGGAGAGGCGGGAGGGGTGGCACCACGAGCGCAATCAAGTGTCAGATCCTCGATAGGGCCAGTGATCTGAACCTCATTCCTGGCACCCCTACGAGCGCCTCTGCTGCCAACCCCTCGTCCTAACCCTCAGCGAGCTCCTCTTCCCCTCGGAGCGTCCGCGGGTTGTGCATACTGCTGTGGCTATTGTTGCTGCCGATTAGCGCCCGCCCACTGAGCGCACATCATTTCAGCAATGCCCTCGGCGTCAATTCCGGCCATGAGTACTTGAACGTCTGCAAAACAAGTGGCTCGAGCGTCAGAAAGATGCTATCTGAATAATGGCTATAAAGACATGACAATTCAATCAAGTTAGTGGTGCTATGCTAAGTGTCAGGGGAGTTAGTTCCTAGAATCTAACCGTCGAGGGCCATGATTTGAGCAGGAGGGTTGAGTATCAAGTCAGGAGGATTCGAAAGCCCATATCAGAATAGGATCCCCTCGTTCCTCATTAGGTCCTTAACCTTAATCAGTTTCTTCTCGTTTTTCATAACGAGGTCCAAACTCTTCGCCCAATACTCGAAAAGTTTATTCTCGGATCTGTTCCTAACTAAGGGCCCCTCACCATGAACTATCCACACACGGTGAGCCCCAAAAGTCCCCCCAGGAGCTCCCACGAAGAAGTATTTTTCCTTCCAATCCTCGCCGTACGAACTCCAGGGTGAGTCAATCATCTTAAGCCCTGACTTGGCTTGTGTATAGTAAAACCCATATGTGGGGGATGAGCGTGGAGAATAGGCCACTTAGATTAAGCTGTTGAAGTTGTCTAACGAGGGCTCATGGCCTGTGGCCCTCATCAGCTTCACGAACGTGTTTATCAGAGCAATGCCGTTGGGGAGAATTTGAGAAGGACTTATTGCCAAGTAGTTGCAAATGTCGGCGACGGGCGGCAGAATCGGAAATCTCAAGCGTCCAGCCAGGACAGAGTCTTGGTAGACAGTCATCATCCCAGGAGGCGGTCGGTTGACCCTGTCTCCCTCCCCTGGAAGGTGCATTGGGAACACTGCCTCGTCCCAATACACCTTAGTCCTTAAATCTCTCAAATCCTCAAAAGTCAGTATGCTCTGTATATCATCTGGGGATCTGTCAGTTTGATGGGGGTTATTTTGCCTCACTCGAGTCGCAGGCTCTTTCCCTTTCCTTTGGCGCTTCCTAGGAGGCGCGACGCTCGGAAGGTCCGGTCCGGCACCACCTACGGGAGCTGCAACGGCCACTGTAATCCGATGGTCTTGAGGTCTTATGGCACTGCTCAACACAGGAAACACTCTCTCCCCCTGTCTCTACATCTCCATCACATTGTTCATCTCTTCAAAGAGATCATTTACCCCTTCAGGATCACGCTCGTTCATCCCTTGAACGGTGGCATCAAGCTCTTCATCCCCAACCTCTATCGGAGCCCTTGCTACTGGAATAGCAGTTGGAATTACATCACCTGGGGAGGCCCTCACCAGTGGAACGACCACGGGAATATTATCGTGAGGGGAGGAACTCCCAACAGACATTTCATCTAATTCCCTCACATAACCTTCTTCAATGTTGACCACCATTGCGGTTCTTCTGTTCTTGAAGATGAAACTTTCAGGCCAAGGATCAATGGAGGAGAGGGATTCTGGAGTGAGTTTAGCAACAGAAAGGGTTCCTCCCTTAAACGTATCACTCAAACACAACCTAAACCTAGGGTTAGCACAAGAAGGAACAGGATTCGCAAAGAATTACCTAAGGTGGAAGGAAAGGTTTGCTGAAGAACTTGCTGGAATTTGCAGAGCTTTTTGCTGTGATTTTGCTTGAAGAAGACTGAAGGCGTGAAAGGTGTCAAAGGCCTTCTCCCTCCCTATTTATAGGGGAAGATTTTACGTCACTTAGGGCTGGATAATTCAAAATTGCAATCATTTCCCGCCTTGGGAGACTCCCACTTTTGGTAATCGCCTCACGCTTAGCAGAGTACACGTGCCCACTCAGCGAGACACACGCCCACGTTGCCACTCCACATTAAATGCGGATGGGACTGCATTTATGGCCGTGTCAGAAGAGGGCCGTTACAGAAGACAAACAGTCACTCTATTCCTGAAACTTGACCCTCGGGTATTCAGAAATTCAAGGCTCGCTTCTCTGAAATTCTACAGTATGCTCAAGTGCTACTACAGAATTTGGGGGGCAAATGATGAGACCCAAAACTGCGCTCGGATCAGAGCCGTCCACGTGTCGCCATCTACTGACTTAGAGCTTGGACGCTCGCATTACTGGGATTGCGGACCAACCCGACCCGTTCACTTGTTGGCTAATCTAGGTCCATGCATATCGGCCCACCGTTCAAGCGTAAGGTTCCAGTGTCAAACCCAACGCTTGTACTATGACCCCTCAAGGTCATCCTTCCTAGGGGAACACTTCATGAGGACACTTTCTTTCTTACGCTCGCTTATCTGACGCTCGTGGGTCATCTGCCAGAGGAAACCCTCTCGTGCATCCCTTCGAGCGTCACCCACTCGGATAAGATCTGCCCCAAGTAAGGCATCCGTACGCTTGCATGACAGATCTTGAGCCTCTCAGCGCACGACCCTCGCCCACAACCTCTGACACAGTGGCAGTGGGCACCTCGTACCTGACACGCCGCCCACTTTTCAGAGACATCGCTTTCATACCATCACGGTTTGCCACGTGTTAGGACAACACAGGTTTGGGACCACTTGGTCAAAATACCTAAAGCACCCTCAACCCTAACATATAAATAGGGAGAAACCCTTGCATTCTTCCCTAAGTCATCTTCTACACAGTACATTGCACTCTAAAACTGGGCATACTTTCCTCCATTTTTCTTCATCTCCCTAAGCTCCGCATTACCTTCACCACAGCTGCATCCTAATCACACTTTGCACTCTTGGTGTTATCCTAGCTGGAAGAACCCACACTCAAAAGGAAACCCAGTTCCTAAGGCTCAAAAGCCTGTGATGGTCTTTCCCTTCTACAAACAAATCTAAAGTGTTTGGTGTTAAAGCAACCTTCTAAGTTTTTGCACCATCAATACGGATCTTATAAAGATTACTATATAATTTGAGTATAATCTCACAAAAGATTAACATATAATCTGAGCATAATTGAAACAATGATTAACACATATTCATGATTAACACATAATTTTTTTGAATTACAGTTTTGATAGCAGAGGTTTAAAACGAAAAATTTAAACTCTGGTATCACTGTAGGGGCATATAATCAAACCAACCTTATGGATTGTTTTATCGAATCGAATCTACCTCCAACCTTCAAGCTACTCGTGCCGATAACGTGTTATGAAACTATTTATTAAAAGGAAGAACAACAACAGAATAATGCTAAGAGAATAGAGGGAGAAAAGGAGGATTTTATTAATTCTTGTGTGTATGTACAATGATCAATAAGACTCAATTTATAGGCACTACAATACAAGAGAAAAGGAAAGGTTGACTAATCAATACCTTAATCATGGATATCAATCCCATAAATAAATCGATTACACAATCAAGGGATATTCATAATATTCATTATTTATAACATGAGTGAGTATTTTATATTTATTGTGGGGAGGATAAAAAATTAAGAAAGATAATAAATTAAATAATAAGTATAAATTGATTGAGTTCCGTGGATTAAAATTTTCGAATACAAAAGGCATATGAGTAGGGAATGACGAAAATTTATTTTTGGTCCACTTAGGCCTGTCAATGGGTGGGGAATCCCCAACCCAAGTCCAAGCCCAAATAATATCCAAATGTTTCACATCCAAACCCAACCTCAGCCCAATTCATTTAAACCCAATAAATATTCACCCAAATAAAATCCAATATTTATGGGTGGGTTTTCAAACCCGTCCAAAATTTATAAAACCCACTGGATACTAAATGTCGGCCCCAAACCCCATGTCCCAAAGGCCCAAGGCCCCAAGCCCCGGCATCCCAATGACTCCATTAGTTTTAACTTTTAAATATGATAACTGATAGCACATACTTTAATTATTTATTTTAACTTCTTGTTTTTATTATATAAAATAATTGTATCATATAGTTTGTTGTTTAATTTCATTTTATAAAAAGAGAAGTTATATTAAAAATGATAACAGTTAAATACCTTATATACTGTATAACAATTAACTTAAGTTTTTTTTTTCCCCTTCAAAATTAACTTAAGTTGTTAATCTTAAATTCTAAATTTAATTAATTAGATTAGTTAAGAAAAAATATTTCCCCAATGTTAAATAATAATAATAATACTATTTTAACATATGCTATTTGTATGTCCAATCAATCTAATAGCTTCAAATTCACATAAGAAATAAATAAAAATATATACTATCAATAATTACTTCAACTTCACTCATAGAAAAGTAAAAAAAATTAGATAATATCAATAATTTCTTGAATTTCACTTCTTGATCATATCGCTAAACGCTCTAAAATTGGGGCGGAGTATAATATATGATATTCATTTTTGTCGTACTTAATATAAGTTTATTAAATATTTTTTATTATTTTTATTCAATTACAATATAAATTGGAAATAAATAATACAAGAGTCTCATTTTCCAAGAGTACCCGTGAGAAAGAAATAAAAAGAAAAGAAAAAGTAAGCAAAATAAAAAAAAAAGCTAAAAATTAAGCACACACTTCTACACTGATGCCAAGAAGACATCAACTTTTCCCTTTTTTTTTCCGTAAATTAAATAAATTTCTGTCTCTCTCACCCACACATAAAAACAATTAAAAAAATATAAAAAAGCATTAATAGTATTAATTTATTCATAGATTGTGGCTTTACTCATTTTGACAGGAACTCCATCTCTCTCTATATAAACCTTTCCACCCCCTTTCTTTCTCCTCAACCGAGCCTCGCACTCTTTCTCTCTCCACCATATATATCGCCTGCATTTCATTTTCCTTTCTACTTCAAGCTTCTCCAATGGCGGGTTTTTTTGGGGTTGGATATTGTTGGATAATTTGAGCAACAAGGGCGTGATTTCACTATGACAAAAGCGAAGGTCGAGGCAAGAGTTCGACTCTCTTTCCTTAAGACGAAATTGCCCCGCTCAGGTGCTTACGGATTAGCGACAATCGTCTCCCAAGACACAACGACCACGTCTCGTAATAGTAGCACTACAAATTACGAAACTCACGAACTCTAAGTGTTTCGAACTCTCTTAAACTTAAATGCTAGATCAAACTCTAATATGTAATTGTAAATGCTTGTATGTATCTATGAGAAGTGATTTTTGAATAAATCAAAATGCAAAGTGCGGTGGTCTATTTATAGATTATTGGCGTGCCTCTTCAAAGGGGTATTAACCATTCATTAATAACTTATCAAATTAATGAGACACAATTTCAAAATTGTCGAAATAATTTTCGCACCTTTTCATTGGTGTTGCTCAACATTTTGGAGAGATGACGCATTCTTAATTAATTGCCGAAGCGTTGCGTTAGCAACAACAAGTCAACATTTCGGAAAGACAATGCACTCTCAAATGCCGAACCGGTGCGTTACTTCATGTGAAGCTGCCTAAGCAATTTCATCAACGCGAAACCACGAAAAGGTGTCTATATCATTTAGATACATCACACACCTTAATTAATGACATTAACTGAAGGGATGCACATGCCTTAATTAAATCACCTTTCCATCCAATGACATTAATTGAAAGGATGCGTCTCTAATTCATGCACCTTTCGTTAGTTGCAAAAATCCGTGTCTTTATTAATTTTAATAACAATTTTCTCATTCATTAATTATTAGATTATATATATATATATATATATATATATATATATATCAAAATCCAACAATCCTCCACATGAACAGAAAATTACCCATTTGGAGATATGTATATGACTAATGCAGACGCGTAAGAGAGTTCATACGAATAATTATTGCATCGGGATAGGTAGCTTGTGGCTTTGAACCTTCCGTAGTGATGTATAATCGGATCTACTTGGCTAATCAGTGAACGTGATGTCTTGAACTGTTCAGCCGTTAGTGTAGACCAAGACAATCATACTCACACAATAACTATTCTAACACTTTTTGGTTCTCATGATTGTGTCCATTTCGTCCTTGGACAACATCTTGGATTCATAAGTGTTTTCATTTGAACCGGCCACGTTCACACTTACTTAGGTGATCTCCTAATAGAAGAGTATCCTGCTATACTCCACCTTATAGGTCTAGGAATCATTAAAAGCATTAGCTTAACCTCTTACCCTTTGCAGGCAGCACTTTATCGTCCTAGGAATGGGTTGGAAATAGTTTCCTAAGTGCTCGACTAGTCCTTGTAACTTAGTTGTCCCATTGAACCAAGATCTTGGGATCTCCAGTCAACAAGGTTGGGTTACCATTACTTGGACTTTAATTAGTGGGTTTTAATCTCATTCCTCTTGACAAGCAGTATACTTGATCTCTAGGTAGGCCTTTTGTCAACGGATCCGCTATATTTTCTTTCGACTTTACATAGTCAATTGATATAATTCCATTAGAGATCAACTGCCTAATTGTATTATGTCTCCTTCTTATATGTCGAGACTTACCATTATACATACCACTTAGTGTCCTTCCAATAGCAGCTTGACTATCACAATGTATAGCTATTGAAGGCACGGGTTTTTGCCAACATGGGATATCCTCTAAGAAATTACGAAGCCATTCAGCTTCTTCTCCAGCTTCATCTAAAGCTATGAACTCGGATTCCATCGTTGATCGAGCTATACAAGTTTGTTTAGAGGATTTCCATGATACGGCGCCTCCACCTATGGTAAATATGTAACCACTTATGGACTTAGTATCTTTAGTATCAGATATCCAATTTGCATCACTGTATCCTTCTAATACGGCAGGATATCTTGTATAGTGTAGTCCAAAATTTAATGTATATCTTAAAAACTTAAGTACTCTTCTTAAGGCTTTCCAATGATCCTCACTTGGATTACTCGTGAAACGACTTAGTTTATTCACCGAGTAAGCAATATCCGGTCGAGTACAATTGGTGATATACATTAAACTTCCAATGATTCGAGAGTATTCTAGTTGAGAAACTGGTTGACCATGATTCTTAACTAGATGTAAACTTAAATCAACTGGAGTTTTCACTGGAGGACTATCATACACATCAAATTTTCTCAATATCTTCTGTAACGCCCCAGCTTTCGGCATTTCAGGTATGAACGACACGTGTGCGTTTGAGAGTTGTAAATTAATTATTAATTGTCCATTTCTTTAATTTTCTATAGCATAACATAATTTTATAAAATTGTATTCTTGTTATTTTATTGAAAATTCATACCATATCATATTTTCGGATTTATTGAACGTGATTGCAACGTGAATTATTTTCTCGAATGTGATTTATTTCTTTTACGTCCTTAATTGATCATTTTCATGCATATGGGGACCTAATTGAATTGGACCATATCGATCATTTACAATTGGATTTAGACTCAATTGCATAACTTATCTTTTCAAAGGATTTAATTGCAAAAATGGGCCAAATCTTTTCTCTTCTTCCTAGCATATCACGTACCATTGCTCATTCTTTCATTCAAACATCTCAAATTTGCTCCATCTTTTTCCTTACTCAACCGATCAAAACCCTAAGTGAAGGAGTGGGAGATTTCTTCATTTTAGCATAATATTTGTGGGATTTGGGATCACACAAGCATCATCAACAACATATCTTCATCTTTTCTTCCATTTCTCTCATTTGAGGTAAATATGGAGATTGATTGATTTTATTGAAAATATTTGATATCTAGGGCTTTGTTATATGTTGATTGAGTTGTGTACTCATTGTTGGCAATTGATTTGTGAGCTTTAAGCATGAGTTTGATGCATATAACTTGTGTTTTATGAGCTTGAAGCATGAGTGAATATATGGGTTTCAAATCATGGATTATTGATGATCTAACATGGAGTTAAGTGTTTTTATGAATTGTTATTGATCAAAAGGCATGTTAGCATATTTATTACATCTTATATTTGCATATAAACTTGGCTTGAATTCATTTTGGTGGTTGATTGTTGTATTGCCATGGCTGCTCTGTTTTTCTGCTCTGCATATTTTGCTCACGTATTCTGGGAACGGCCCTTCCCAGCTCCAGTTCAAAACTGGAACGGCCGTTCCCATGATACTGAGACTCAGGCCAGCGAGACTGGGAACGGCCGTTCCCACTTTGGCCTGTGAGCCGGAACGGCCCTTCCCAGCCAGAACGCATTTCCCTTTTTAAAAACGCTGGCGTGTTTTCTTCAGCCATGGGAACGGCCCTTCCCATTTTCAAGGGAAGGCCGGAACGGCCGTTCCCACGGCGATTGTAGAACAAAAGCTACTGCATAAATTTAAATTTTCAACATCATTCTCCAATCCATTAATTGATCCCTAATTGATATTATATGATTAATTACATGTTGAAACGCGATAATTTTAAGGTGCATTGTATTTTTCCCGTCATTTCGTCGCATTTTGCCGTTCGTCCTATTTGGTACATATTGAGTCGTGTTTCACGGACAATTGTCTTTCTTGCACAGACCAGCTTCCTGGTGACGAGGAGCAGGCCCCGTGAGCTGTTTCCTTGGATATATTTTGGGTCGTCAGGTGAGGTTTAATTTTAGATACATAGGACCCGTACAACCCTATGTGATATTTTAAGCCAAAAATCTATAAATATACTTATAGTTTTCAAATGAGATTGGTTTTCAAATGTTTTATCGAAATATTGAAAAGAATTGATTGATTGATTGATTGATTGGGCGAGTATTGTATTGCACTGTGGGCCCGAGGGTAGTGACTCGAGCCAACCGGGAAAGCACGGGCTGACGGGTAACTCGAGAGCTATCCTCACCATATTGGGATGACCCCTGAACCCCCTAGGAGATTAGGGGAGGAAGGAGTTCCGGGCTTAGGGAGTCATGTACCCTCTGCCCAGATTGATTGGATGGTGGGGCCTTGCAATCCCACCATCACCCGGAGGAAGAAGGAGTTATTGAAACTGCTAATTGTGCACAATAATGAATTGCTTGATCACCTAATCACCTAATAATAATTGATTGATTGATTGATTGTACACAGTCGGTGTAAGGTTGGAGAATTGCCCCACTCGCCGGGCCACTATTGATTGAATTGAATTGATTGAATTGAAATTGGAATAGTTGTAGTCTCGGGCGATAGTATCTCTTTTAACTATTAAATTGTATTGTTTTTCCAAAATTATTACCCGAGGTTATAGCTTGCATGTATGTGCGCTTATAATTATTTATACCCCTCGCTCAGTCTGTGTTGGACTGACACCTCAACTTTTCAGTGTTTTGCAGGGCGTGCTAGGCGGGAATTTAGAGTCATTTGGTCTTTAAATTTGGGTCTAGCACACTTCATTCCCACATTTTGATTGTATAGATGTTTGGGATATTTTGTATCGCCCTATTATCTATTTTGTTGACAGATGACATTGTATTGATAGTGTAAACGTTGGTACCTATACGTATCTATTGAATGTTATTGCTTCCGCCTTATATACTCTGTATTGCATATTGGTTGGTTTTAAATTGAGGGTACCCGCCTAGCCTTGAGTCATTTTATTGTCTCCCGTTCGCTGTAGCTTTGATTCATGTATGGATTGTCCATTCCATAGGTGGATTGGGGCTATAGTGCGGGGGATGTGGTGCCTGGCGTTCCTGGTGCTACATCCTACGGTGGTATCAGAGCCCGGTTGCAAAACCGGGTCTCTAGTGTCGTGTCTTGTGAGTCTAGGTCGCACGGCATAGGAACTAATTGTCAATTTGAGAGTCTTGCATTGTTATTTGACACTTGAACCTACCTGACCTACTTGAAATTGGTGAATTGTTAAATTTCTGGATTTATGTGCAATTTTGAATTATTTGCACACATTGGCATTGACTAATCGAACATGCATAATAGTGACTTGATTTCAGGATGGCTCGCGATAGACATCACCGTGATCGATCTCCTAGACCTCGACATCATCGCAGGGAGAGATCACCACCTCCTCCTCCACCTCCCCAGGCTCAGCCACAGGATTTTATGAATGCAGTGGTGGGTCTTATTGACCAGAGAGTCCGGGATCATGTTCCTCCAGCACCACCAGTGCCACCACCACAGCCAGGGGCACAGATTTCAGCTGTCTTTAGGGAGTTCCAAAACCAGCATCCTCCCAAGTTTTATAAAGGTAATGATATTCAGGCCGAGCAGTGGCTCAGGGAGATCGAGAGGGTTTGGGAGCTCATCCCGTGTGATTCCAGGGAGAAGGCCCGTTGTACGCTTTCTTTGATTCAGGGAGAGGCCTACTCTTGGTGGGAGAGTGCCCGGATAGTGTTAGAGGCAGCAGGTGAGGAAGTTAATTGGGAGGTGTTTGTCAGAGAATTCAGAAACAAGTTCATTCCTCCATCTTCTCGCACTAGAAGATTGAAGGAATTTACAGAGCTCAAGCAGGGGAGCCGGTCAGTTTCAGAGTATATCGCTGAGTATGAGAGATTGTCCCGCTATGCTCCTAATATAGCGAGTGATGATTTCCATAAGGCGATGCAGTTTGTGCAGGGCCTTAGACCGGATATTCAGGCAGCGATTGAGGCGGTCAACACAAGCACATGGGCAAAGGCTACCAAGAAGGCTCTATTGGTTGAGGATTCTGTGAATGCGAGGCGGTCTTCTTACCGTTCAGGTGCAGGTTCGGGCTCAGGTTCAGGATTGGGATTCAGAGGTTCTGGATCAGGGTTCAGAGGTGCCGGATCAGGGTATAAGGGTTCTGGCTCGGGTTCTGCTTCAGGCAAGAGGCCGATGGTATATTCTTCTCCACCACCAGCTCCACAGGGCCCAGGGAAGAAGCCCCGACCAGCAGGACCAGTGATTAGAGCTCCAGCTGCTCCAGTTGCTCCAGCTTTGCCACCACCACCCGAGAGACCTTATTGTACCTTCTGTGGACAGAGGACGCACGTCTATGATAACTGCAGGAGGCGTTTGGGTTTATGCCTACTTTGTGGGAGCGATGAGCATTTGGTAGATGGCTGTCCGGATCGCAGGATACCACCACCGGGAGCACCGAGACCACTGATTAGGGCTCGGGCTTATGCTTTGGACGGAGAGCAGCCGGATGCTGATGTTGATCCAGCCGCGGTAGTTGAAGGTACCATTTGCATACATGGCACGAACATTCATACGTTGTTTGATCCGGGAGCTACTCACTCCTTTCTTTCGAGTGCTATATCTGTTTCTTTGCCTTTGCCTGTTTCTCGTTCTTCTGCATGTTATGTGGTTAGCACTCCTTTTGGTGGTAGTATAGAGTCTGATCGGGTGTTCAGTGAGGTTCCGGTGAGCATCGAGGGTCGGGTTTTCTTGTCAGATTTCATCGAGCTGCCGATGACTTGCTATGGATCTATTCTGGGTATGGACTGGTTGTACAGACATTCTGCTACAGTTGATTGTAGAGCGAAGAAGGTTCAGTTGGGATCAGATTTGGTAGTAGGTTGGAGTTCCAAGACTGTACCGCTACTTTCGTTTTCTGAAGCTCATAAGTTGGTTCGAGAGGGAGCCACGGGTTTCATTGCTTATATCCTTAACAAACCTAAGGATCAGAGTAAGCTGGAAGAGACAGAAGTAGTGAAGGAGTTTCCCGAGGTTTTTCCCGAGGAATTGGATTCTTTACCTCCAGAACGGGAAATTGAGTTTGTGATCGACTTGTACCCTAACGCAGAGCCGTACTCCAAGACTCCGTATCGTATGGCTCCAGCCGAGTTGAAAGAGTTGAAGACTCAACTTGATGCGTTGTTGGAGATTGGGTATATCAGACTGAGTTCTTCTCCTTGGGGTGCACCGGTTTTGTTTGTAAAGAAGAAGGACGGGACCTTGAGAATGTGCATAGACTATAGAGAGTTGAACCGGATGACGATCAAGAACAAGTATCCTCTTCCACACATCGAGGAGTTGTTTGATATACTTCAGGGATCGAAAGTTTATTCGAAATTGGATTTGAGACAAGGCTACTACCAGCTGCGTATCCGATCAGGGGATATTCCTAAGACAGGATTTAACACTCGGTACGGGCATTATGAGTTTGTTGTGATGCCGTTTGGTTTGACTAATGCCCCAGCAGCTTTTATGGATATGATGCACAGGATCTTCAGGCCTTTTCTGGATAAGTTCGTGGTCATCTTTATTGATGATATCCTGGTTTTCTCGAAGTCTGCCGAGGAGCATGCAAGACACCTTCAGTTGGTATTGAGGACTCTGAAGGAGCATCAGTTGTTTGCCAAGTTCAGCAAGTGTGAGTTCTGGATTGACAGGGTGTCATTCTTGGGTCACGTGATTTCGGGCAACGGGTTGGAAGTCGATCCTACCAAGATTGAGTCAGTGTTGAAGTGGGAGAAACCTAGGAATGCCTCTGAGATTAGGAGTTTCTTGGGATTGGCGGGTTATTACCGGAGGTTTGTGAAGGATTTCTCCAAGTTAGCAGCTCCTTTAACCCGGTTGACGAAGAAGAATGTGAAATTTGATTGGAATGAAGAATGTGAGAAGAGTTTCACTTTCTTGAAGGAAAAGTTAGTGTCTGCTCCAGTGTTAGCCCTTCCGGAAGGTTCTGAAGGATATGCTGTTTATACGGATGCTTCTAAGGAAGGTTTGGGATGTGTGTTGACTCAGAAGGGTAAAGTAATTGCTTATGCATCCCGAAAGCTAAAAGAGCATGAGAAGAATTATCCAACACATGATCTTGAGCTTGCTGCTGTAGTCTTTGCACTTGGAAAGTGGAGACATTATTTGTATGGAGTGTCTTTCGAGATTTTCACCGACCACAAAAGCCTCCAGTATTTATTCACTCAGAAGGATTTGAATATGAGGCAACGGCGTTGGATGGAAAGGTTAGAAGATTATGATTGCACGATCAAGTACCATCCCGGCAAAGCCAACGTGGTCGCCGATGCACTTAGTAGGAAGGCTAGTGTGTCGAGCTTGGAAGTAGGTGAAAGTAGTGGAATCGAGCCAATTGTTCTAAAGGCTCGAGTTTCTAATATTTCGGTCCAGCCAGAGTTGAAGCACAGGTTGTTTGAGGCTCAGAGTACAGATTTGGAGGTACAGAGATTGGTAGCTAAGGCAAGAGCTGATCCAGAGTGTCCATTCGGGTTCGATGAAACCGGTCTTCTTCGTTTCAAGAACCGAGTGGTTGTACCCGAAGAGTTGAAAAGGGTATTGCTCGAGGAAGCTCACAGATCGGCTTATTCTATTCACCCCGGAGGAAACAAGATGTATAAGGACTTAAGGCAATATTATTGGTGGCGTGGGATGAAGAAAGATGTGGCCGAGTTTGTGAAGCATTGTCTCACTTGTCAGAAGGTGAAAGCCGAGCATCAGAAACCGGGAGGTCTTCTTCAGCCGTTACCTATTCCTGAGTGGAAGTGGGAACAGGTGACGATGGATTTCGTGTCCGGATTACCTAAGGTGAAAGGTGGATTTGATGGGATTTGGGTGATTGTGGACCGTTTGACGAAGTCCGCACATTTTCTGCCGGTTCGGATGTCGTATAAGATTCGCAAGCTAGCCGAGCTTTATAACCGGGAGATTGTTAGACTTCACGGGATTCCGATCAGTATAGTTTCAGACAGAGATCCACGGTTTACTTCGAGGTTGTGGCGTGAATTGCAAGAGGTTTTGGGTACGAAGCTCCAGTTTAGTACAACTTTTCATCCTCAGACGGATGGTCAGTCCGAGAGATTAATAAGGTATCTCGAGGATTTGCTTAGAGCTTGTTCTTTAGATTTTCAGTCTTCCTGGCATGATCAGCTACCTTTGATCGAGTTTGCGTACAACAACAGTTTTCAGGCTTCGATTGGAATGGCACCGTATGAGCTACTGTATGGACGGAAGTGTCGTTCTCCGTTGTTCTTTGATTTGGAAGAGTGGAAATGGACTAAGCAGGAAGGTGTTAAGAAAGGTGAGAAATTGGAAAAACCTTCCAAGGCAGTTGAAGCTATGATTGAGAAAGTCCAACTAATAAAACAACGGATGAAATCAGCTCAGGACAGACAGAAGAGCTACGCCGATCGTCGCAGAAGGGATCTCGAATTTGAGGTTGGAGACCGGGTATTCTTGAAGGCGTCTCCACGTAAAGGATTTGCTCGGATTGGGAAAGGAGGTAAACTTAAACCTCGTTATTTAGGTCCTTATGAGATTTTGGAAAGAATTGGAGAAGTTGCTTACAGATTGGACCTACCACCGAGCCTTACGGGGATTCATAATGTATTTCACGTGTCTCAGCTGAGGAAATACTACCCTGATGAAACCGAGATCATTCCTGTTGAAGAAGTGGAATTGGAACCGAGTCTTACCTTTGTTCAGAAACCGGTTAAGATTTTGGATAAGAAGTTTCAGGAATTAAGAAACCGGAGGATTCCCATGGTTAAGGTTCTTTGGAGAAGTGATAAGACCGAAGAAGCCACGTGGGAGACCGAAGACAAGATGAGACGGTTCCATCCAGAGTTGTTCCCTTCCGATCAGTGAATCTGGGGACCAGATTCTTATAAGGAGGGAGGATTGTAACGCCCCAGCTTTCGGCATTTCAGGTATGAACGACACGTGTGCGTTTGAGAGTTGTAAATTAATTATTAATTGTCCATTTCTTTAATTTTCTATAGCATAACATAATTTTATAAAATTGTATTCTTGTTATTTTATTGAAAATTCATACCATATCATATTTTCGGATTTATTGAACGTGATTGCAACGTGAATTATTTTCTCGAATGTGATTTATTTCTTTTACGTCCTTAATTGATCATTTTCATGCATATGGGGACCTAATTGAATTGGACCATATCGATCATTTACAATTGGATTTAGACTCAATTGCATAACTTATCTTTTCAAAGGATTTAATTGCAAAAATGGGCCAAATCTTTTCTCTTCTTCCTAGCATATCACGTACCATTGCTCATTCTTTCATTCAAACATCTCAAATTTGCTCCATCTTTTTCCTTACTCAACCGATCAAAACCCTAAGTGAAGGAGTGGGAGATTTCTTCATTTTAGCATAATATTTGTGGGATTTGGGATCACACAAGCATCATCAACAACATATCTTCATCTTTTCTTCCATTTCTCTCATTTGAGGTAAATATGGAGATTGATTGATTTTATTGAAAATATTTGATATCTAGGGCTTTGTTATATGTTGATTGAGTTGTGTACTCATTGTTGGGAATTGATTTGTGAGCTTTAAGCATGAGTTTGATGCATATAACTTGTGTTTTATGAGCTTGAAGCATGAGTGAATATATGGGTTTCAAATCATGGATTATTGATGATCTAACATGGAGTTAAGTGTTTTTATGAATTGTTATTGATCAAAAGGCATGTTAGCATATTTATTACATCTTATATTTGCATATAAACTTGGCTTGAATTCATTTTGGTGGTTGATTGTTGTATTGCCATGGCTGCTCTGTTTTTCTGCTCTGCATATTTTGCTCACGTATTCTGGGAACGGCCCTTCCCAGCTCCAGTTCAAAACTGGAACGGCCGTTCCCATGATACTGAGACTCAGGCCAGCGAGACTGGGAACGGCCGTTCCCACTTTGGCCTGTGAGCCGGAACGGCCCTTCCCAGCCAGAACGCATTTCCCTTTTTAAAAACGCTGGCGCGTTTTCTTCAGCCATGGGAACGGCCCTTCCCATTTTCAAGGGAAGGCCGGAACGGCCGTTCCCACGGCGATTGTAGAACAAAAGCTACTGCATAAATTTAAATTTTCAACATCATTCTCCAATCCATTAATTGATCCCTAATTGATATTATATGATTAATTACATGTTGAAACGCGATAATTTTAAGGTGCATTGTATTTTTCCCGTCATTTCGTCGCATTTTGCCGTTCGTCCTATTTGGTACATATTGAGTCGTGTTTCACGGACAATTGTCTTTCTTGCACAGACCAGCTTCCTGGTGACGAGGAGCAGGCCCCGTGAGCTGTTTCCTTGGATATATTTTGGGTCGTCAGGTGAGGTTTAATTTTAGATACATAGGACCCGTACAACCCTATGTGATATTTTAAGCCAAAAATCTATAAATATACTTATAGTTTTCAAATGAGATTGGTTTTCAAATGTTTTATCGAAATATTGAAAAGAATTGATTGATTGATTGATTGATTGGGCGAGTATTGTATTGCACTGTGGGCCCGAGGGTAGTGACTCGAGCCAACCGGGAAAGCACGGGCTGACGGGTAACTCGAGAGCTATCCTCACCATATTGGGATGACCCCTGAACCCCCTAGGAGATTAGGGGAGGAAGGAGTTCCGGGCTTAGGGAGTCATGTACCCTCTGCCCAGATTGATTGGATGGTGGGGCCTTGCAATCCCACCATCACCCGGAGGAAGAAGGAGTTATTGAAACTGCTAATTGTGCACAATAATGAATTGCTTGATCACCTAATCACCTAATAATAATTGATTGATTGATTGATTGTACACAGTCGGTGTAAGGTTGGAGAATTGCCCCACTCGCCGGGCCACTATTGATTGAATTGAATTGATTGAATTGAAATTGGAATAGTTGTAGTCTCGGGCGATAGTATCTCTTTTAACTATTAAATTGTATTGTTTTTCCAAAATTATTACCCGAGGTTATAGCTTGCATGTATGTGCGCTTATAATTATTTATACCCCTCGCTCAGTCTGTGTTGGACTGACACCTCAACTTTTCAGTGTTTTGCAGGGCGTGCTAGGCGGGAATTTAGAGTCATTTGGTCTTTAAATTTGGGTCTAGCACACTTCATTCCCACATTTTGATTGTATAGATGTTTGGGATATTTTGTATCGCCCTATTATCTATTTTGTTGACAGATGACATTGTATTGATAGTGTAAACGTTGGTACCTATACGTATCTATTGAATGTTATTGCTTCCGCCTTATATACTCTGTATTGCATATTGGTTGGTTTTAAATTGAGGGTACCCGCCTAGCCTTGAGTCATTTTATTGTCTCCCGTTCGCTGTAGCTTTGATTCATGTATGGATTGTCCATTCCATAGGTGGATTGGGGCTATAGTGCGGGGGATGTGGTGCCTGGCGTTCCGGGTGCTACATCTTCTCTACATAGTGAGATTGAGAAAGAGTTATTCCATCAGACGTCTTTATTATTTTAATTCCAAGTATAACGTCTGCAACACCCATATCTTTCATATCAAAATGCTTTGTCAACATTCTTTTAGTACTTATGATTATATCATGAGTACTTCCCATAATTAACATATCGTCTACATAAAGACAAACTATGACATAAGCATTTGGTGCATTTTTAATGTAGACACATTTGTCACATTCATTGATGCGAAATCCGTTTGATAGCATTGTTTTATCAAACTTTTCATGCCATTGTTTTGGAGCTTGTTTAAGTCCATACAAGGACTTAACTAATCTACACACCTTGTTTTCTTGTCCCGGAACTATATAGCCTTTGGGTTGTTGCATATATATTTCTTCTTCTAAATCACCATTTAAAAAGGCGGTCTTAACATCCATTTGGTGTATTTCTAAATTATTTAAGCCTGCTATCGCAATTAGCACCCTAATGGATGTTATCCTTGTAACAGGCGAGTAGGTATCAAAGAAATCAAGTCCTTCTTCTTGCTTGTAACCTTTGACTACCAATCTAGCCTTGTACTTATCTATAGACCCATCAGCTTTGTACTTTCTCTTGAGAATCCATTTACATCCCAACGGTTTACTACCAGTTGGAAGATCTACTAATTCCCAAGTATGATTTTGCATAATAGAGTCTATTTCACTGTTTATGGCTTCTTGCCATAAAGGAGCATCTGGACTTGATAGTGCTTCCTTTATTGTTCTAGGTTCATTTTCTAACATATAGGTTAGAAAGTCTGGGCCGAAAGTCTTTGCCTTTTTCGCTCTTATACTGCGTCTTGGTTCTATATCAACTTGCTGATCATCACTTGGATTTTCATCAACTTGATTGTCACCAATCGCATCTTCATAAGTTCTTTTCCAAGAACCTTTCTCTTTCCTTTCTTTGCAAGGAAATATATCTTCAAAAAATGTAGCATTCCTTGATTCAAGAATTGTATTCTCACTTATTTCAGGAATTGCTGATTTATAAACAAGGAAACGATAGGCACTACTATTAAGAGCATATCCTATAAATATACAATCAATAGTTTTAGGTCCTATCTTAGCTTGCTTAGGTTTAGGTATTTCTACCTTTGCCAAACACCCCCACACTTTAAGGTATTTATAGGAAGGTTTGTGACCTTTCCAAATTTCATACGGCGTTTCATCCTTATTTTTGTGTGGTAACTTATTTAGGATATGATTCGCCGAAAGAATTGCTTCCCCCCACAAATTCTGAGGTAATCCAGAATTTATTAACATCGCATTCATCATTTCCTTTAAAGTGCGATTTTTTCGTTCGGCAATGCCATTGGATTGCGGTGAATACGGAGCTGTTGTTTGATGAATTATTCCATTTTCAGAACAAAATTCTTCAAAGGGAGCTCCATATTCTCCACCTCTATCACTACGAATTGCTTTAATTCGTGTACTTAGTTGATTCTCGACTTCAGTCTTATAGACTTTAAAAGCTTCTAAGGCTTCGTCTTTGCTTCGTAGCAAAAATACATAACAATACCTTGAGCTATCATCGATAAAAGTTATAAAATACTTTTTCCCACCTCTAGTTTGTACATATTTTAAGTCACAAATATCACTATGGATTAGTTCTAGAGGTTTAGTGTTTCTTTCAACTGTGTGAAATGGTAACTTAGCTAGTTTAGCTTCCACACATACTTCACATTTGTGACTTTTATCAATTTCAATTGAAGGCAACAAATCCAACCTTACGAGTCTTTGCAAAGTATTAAAGTTAACATGTCCCAATCTAACATGCCACAAATTAGAATGCTCAGACAAGTAAGTAGAAGCTTTAATTTTATTAGCATCAAAGTTGCGGAGTACAGTCATTACATTCATTTTGAACAGGCCTTTCTCTAGATAACCTTTTCCTATGAATTGGCCGTTCTTAGTGAATACAACTTTTCCAGACTCAAACATGAGTTTCATACCACTTCTTACTAATAAAGATCCAGACACTAGATTTTTCCTAATATCAGGAACATGCAGGACATCGATCAAAGTTAGCTCCTTGCCTGAAGTCATCTTAAGCACCACTTTGCCTAAGCCAACGACCGGTGAAGTTGCCGAATTGCCCATGAACAACTTACGTCCATTGATCGGAGTGTAGGTAGAAAACATTTCCTTATCCGAGAAAATGTGACGAGTTGCTCCGGTGTTTACCCACCACTCGCGAGGATTGTCCACCATGTTGGCTTCAAACACCACAGCTGAAAGTGATAATTCATCCATGTCAACCGACACACTTCGCACTACTTCAGTCATGTTTGCTTGATCTTTATTTTTGCTTTTCTTAGGAAGTCGGCAGTCTTTGGCTATATGGTTCGGTTTTCCACAATTGTAGCAATTTTCTTTGAACTTTTTAACCGAGCCTTGCTTGTGACTTTTGCCCGAATTCAACTTTCTCTTTTTGTTAGCATTTGAGCCTGGCTCCACAAGATTAGACCTTGCCTCCAATTGTAGCCTCCCGGGCTTATTCTCGGACTTTCGGTTATCTTCTTCGATTCTAAGTCGAACAATTAAGTCCTCAAGCCCCATCTCCTTGCGCTTATGCTTAAGATAGTTCTTGAAATCTTTCCAACCGGATGGAAGTTTCTCTATCATGGCCGCCACTTGGAAAGATTCACTGAGTTGCATTCCTTCGGCCAACATATCATGTATTATTATTTGCAACTCTTGAAATTGACTTATAACTGTCTTGGAGTCAACCATCTTGAAGTCGAGAAATTGACCGACTATGAATTTCTTCATACCGGCATCCTCGGCTTTGTATTTTTTCTCAAGTGACTCCCACAACTCTTTGGACGTCTTTATCGTGCTATACACCCCATAGAGCGTATTGTCCAGAGCATTCAAAATGTAATTTCTACACAAGAAATCACTATGATGCCATGCATCGGAAGCCGTCCTTAGTTGAGTGTCCGTCGCTCCTTCATTCACCACGGACGGATCTTCCTTCAAAAACCTTGCCAAATTGAGGGTTGTGAGGTAGAACAACATCTTTTGTTGCCAACGTTTGAAATCAACTCCGGTGAACTTCTCCGGTTTCTCTCCGGTGACCGGTGCGGTAACCGGTGCAACAATCGGCGTAGTAGCATTGGAAGTAGAGCTCTTCTCAGCCATAGTAAAATCAATAAATTTTCGTCTTAAGCTTGTTGGATAATTTGAGTAACAAGGGCGTGATTTCACTATGACAAAAGCGAAGGTCAAGGCAAGAGTTCGACTCTCTTTTCTTAAGACGAAATTGCCCCGCTCAGGTGCTTACGGATTAGCGACAATCGTCTCCCAAGACACAACGACCACGTCTCGTAATAGTAGCACTACAAATTACGAAACTCACGAACTCTAAGTGTTTCGAACTCTCTTAAACTTAAATACTAGATCAAACTCTAATATGTAATTGTAAATGCTTGTATGTATCTATGAGAAGTGATTTTTGAATGAATCAAAATGCAAAGTGCGGTGGTCTATTTATAGACTATTGGCGTGCCTCTTCAAAGGGGTATTAACCATTCATTAATAACTTATCAAATTAATGAGACACAATTTCAAAATTGTCGAAACAATTTTCGCACCTTTTCATTGGTGTTGCTCAACATTTTGGAGAGATGACGCATTCTTAATTAATTGCCAAAGCGTTGCGTTAGCAACAACAAGTCAACATTTCGGAAAGACAATGCACTCTCAAATGCCGAACCGGTGCGTTACTTCATGTGAAGCTGCCTAAGCAATTTCATCAACGCGAAACCACGAAAAGGTGTCTATATCATTTAGATACATCACACACCTTAATTAATGACATTAACTGAAGGGATGCACATGCCTTAATTAAATCACCTTTCCATCCAATGACATTAATTGAAAGGATACGTCTCTAATTCATGCACCTTTCGTTAGTTGCAAAAATTCGTGTCTTTATTAATTTTAATAACAATTTTCTCATTCATTAATTATTAGATTTTATATATATATATATCAAAATCCAACAGATATCCAAAGGTAAAAATCCAGCCCAGACCCATATTTTATTGAAATCTGGATACGGGTTTGGGTTTGGATTTAATAAAAAAATATGGGTTTAAATTTGGATTGGATATTTAAAACTTAAGGTTTGGATTGGGTATTCCCCACCCAATGACAGGCCTAGGTCCGCTTAATGATGCATTTGGTTTCCAAATATGATAAATGTCCTATTATTAATAAGTACATGGATTTCGCAAATTACTAATAAATTATAGTATTGGAAAGAAACGTAAAACGTAACACGAGTATCAAAGATGAGATTTAATGCCATCTGTTGTTGTTTCATATTAACAACATATATAGTTGGTCAAACTTCAAATCTTCTACGTTTCCTCCTAAATATTTTTAATATAACGAAGCTTCTTTATAAAGATTACTCTAAGATGATAGTGTACTTTTTTAAAGTAACCAATTAGTTTATTCATATGTTTGGACAAATCAATAGTGACGTGGGCCATGACCACTCAGGCACGTGGACACCACGTGGCCCGCTAGTCGTCCGCCACGTGTTTGAGGGATAAGGCTGATTAGTCAAAGGTGCCACACTATAAGGTACGAAGTTCCCGGGTTGACCCGTTAGACCACGGTCGGCGTTTTTCTGACCAGACATATCCTGGTCGGCCCCAATTCGACTTCTGTCGGGTGGGTCGATATCGAGTCATTCCTCAC
The DNA here is from genome assembly GCA_037501455.1 of Lantana camara. Taxonomy (NCBI): domain Eukaryota; kingdom Viridiplantae; phylum Streptophyta; class Magnoliopsida; order Lamiales; family Verbenaceae; genus Lantana; species Lantana camara. The sequence continues at coordinate 135,981,990 of CM074855.1, forward strand.
CAAAGTGGGCCCCCGTATCCGCCTTCAACATTAAATGCGGAAGTGACGTTCGTACTGTTCCTAGTGTGTATTTAATGCTCCTACGACAAGTACAGAAAACCATAATTACCCCCTCAGGTATAAATACTCCCTTATAAATGTCATTTCACAAGCACATTTATTGCGCACAAGTCTACTCGAAAAACTCTTAACTACTCGAATCTGACTTAGACGTCGGAGTACTGACAAGGGTAAAACCCCCTTCCGGTCCTTTGTCGGTTTTAGCTCACGTTTGCTCTTCCAACTCTCAGGTCAACACCAGTTCGAAGTTCTCCACCAAATAAATTCTAAGTGGTCAGGTCAACTTCTTCGAGCCACCTCAGCAGCCCGAAAATCGACTCGATCATTTTGGCACCGTCTGTGGGAAACTTCGAACAAAAGTCTAGCAAACATAGAATTACGCAGTCATCGTGTATTTGGTTCCGATGGACAGGAAATCGTCACCCCAGAAAGAGCGGGTGGACCCAGCACGTTGTCGGTCCAGCCCGCCGGCTATGCTCCGGGGGCGGGTGCTTGGATGCCTACCTGGAGAAATGTCAGGCCGAGGCCGTGGCCGTGGCCGTGGCCGTCGCGGCAGAAGGCCGAGCCCCTGTCTTCCTTGAGAAGCCCCGGGCTAGCCCAGCCACACCATCGCCCGGGAAATACTCACACTACTACGGGCCGCCCGCGCACTCTGGCTATCCCTCTCCACCTTGGGGGTACCACCCGACTCCTATCTACTATCAGCTCGGGCACTACGGCCCCCCCACCACCTGGTCCAGGCCAGGTGTAAGGGGCAGACGGAGGACAACAACACACTGAATTGGTGAACCCCGAACAGGTTGTTAAGTTGGCTCGGCGTCATGATAAACGCCCCGTCGATCAAGATCACATAGAGGTAGACCCTCCCAGGTCGAAAAGGAGGGAAGATAATCAAGGCACCGCTCGCGTCTCAAGGGCAGCTAGTCGGTCGGGAAGTTTCTCCCATACGAAGAACGAGAGAAACAGCCAAGGAACTCGGGAGTTTTCAACCGACTTGGGGCTAGGGTCAAACCTGAAGCCCCCAAGCTGTCCAATCGAGGTTTCGTTGTTGGCAGAGACGACCTTCGTAACCGTTTGCCCCGACGGGATGGGTCTCCGCATCGTCCACCCCCTCGAGCCCCTCGGCCCGAAGTGGAAGAAGAAGAGGGATCCTAATCTGATCCCCTCCTCCGCGTCGAGGTCGGCATAACCCTCGGGATCAAGAGATCCATGGTCCTTGCCTCGCCAACCTGCTCGACAATATAGGAGTGCTCGCGAAGCTCGCTCACCCTTTTGCGAGGAAATACTTGAAGCTATGGCTGTGGACAAGATGCCAACTAATCTCCCTACCTACAATGGCACGACCGATCCAGAGAGACATGTGGATCGGTTCGAGATAGAGATAAGCATGTTCGGCTACTCGCCCAATGTGCGAGCCAAGATCTTCGCCACCACCTTGGTCGAGGTGGCCCAAGACTGGTTCTCAAGGCTGCCTCCGAGGTGCATTCGATCGTACGATGCTTTGGTCGAATGCTTTATTGCCCATTTCTCATCCTTAAAGGTGTTAGTATGTAACTTTATTTTGCCTAATCTTCTCCCTATATTTGACTGGATATGTGCTTAATTAAGCTTAATTATGGCTTTGTAGGTTTATTGGAGCTAAAATAGATCATCAATACAAATCTGGACTAAAAGAATCGCCAAGTGCAGAAAATGAACTGAGTCATGACCTTAAGCCATGATCATCCCTTAAGCTAAGGATGACGTAGTAGACACCAAGTCAAATGTTGCGGCTGACTTTCACTTTTTGTCAACTTCAGCTACTTGCAGCAGCTTTGCACAGTATTTTTGCGTCTCAAGAAGGGTACTCATCACACTTAGGAACTCTAAAGAATATTTGCCTTGAAGGGTGTGCCAAAGATGAGTTTATCAACAATTTAAACAAGGGTTATGAAAGAAAAAAAAAGCTGAGCTTTTCTCTTGAAGGAGGCAGTAGCGTAGCAGCTGAAGTAGCTAAAGAACAACAAGAAAACAGTGGATTTCTCCCCTGTTATGAATAGCAAGCATTCTCTTTTCCCTTTATTCTCTTTTTAGTAATGTTTATACTTAGATTGTGAAGAACATTGAACCATCTTTTGTAGACAATTCCTTATTAGTTTTATATCAGTTTTTGGACAGTTATTTGCTGAATATTTGAAAGCATGTATAGCAGCTAAGTTCCTCTTTATCCTAGTGAAGTTGTTTCTTTGATTCATGCTTTGGATTTGTGAGATCTAAATGAGTTTATGCAACTTTAATCTCTTGGTATATGCATGTATCTTGAATGTATGGTTTGAACATGTCTTTGAGATGATTTTCTGATCAATCATTATCTTGAGACTTGTTTTACTTGACTGCACAAATACTTGATCCGTAATTGTCATGTAAATGTGCCTAAGAGTTACACATCATTGAAGGCTTACCACCATGTTTGCTTGATAGTGATGAGATGCATGTATAATGACTTAAACATTCCAAACTTCTTGAGTTTGTTGGTTAGGATTGGTGTTCTTTTCATGATTAATGCTGTCACAAAGTTAAATCTTAGGATCGTATTTTTAAGACTGCTTTTGTGATAAGAAGATGGTTAATGAGCTTCTCACAATCATTGTAAAAATAAGAAAGGACTAGTGTGTGCAGAGCTTGTTGTCCACCGCAGCCAATCTATCAAGAAATTGAAGTTGAATATTGCATCAATGATCGAACCAGTGGCATGAATTATAAGAACAACTTGGCTAGGATAATCTCTCTTTTATTCAGTTCATTTCAGTTAATTTCAGACCTTTAATATCAGATTTTACTTGTTTGTTACCTTTGGTTTAGTGTTTAGATTCGTAGTTTGCTAAATTACTAAAACCCCCCTTGTTCCGAACCATTTTTGTGGATTATTTACTTGGTTGTGTGTGAAATATAACACCTGCTAGTCCTTTGGGTTCGACCCTTTGCTACTGTGCTCAATTTGTTGCATATTGGAAAGTGAAGGTTTTATTTGGTGGATTCGGCAACCATCAAAAGGGCGACAAGCTACCCGCCACTTACCTCTACAATATAGTGTAGAGAGAAGATGAAACACTTAGAGATTTCTTCACCCTGTTCTTTCACACCGCGGTATAGGTTCAAGCACCCAGCATGGACATGTTGGTCTCCACGCTCCACACTACTCTCCGTGATAAGGAATGTGCCCGGCATGTAGTCCGGAAAAATCCTAGCTCAATCTCGAAATTAATCGACATAGCCGGGAAATAGATGCGGGTCGAAAAGGTAGAGATGGCCTAGCGTGGGGGCTCGGCAAGAAAAGTCGAAGTGCCCCGACCCCCAAGAGGCGAGCCTAGGCAGGATTCCAAGGCCCAAGTCGCACCAACTCCGGGGAACAGCTCGAAGAAGCATTATACCCCACTCACCAGGTCGATAGAAGAGATCTACAATGTCTCCAACAAGAAACTATTCAAGAACCCGAAAGCAATTAAGGAGACGCAGAAGACCAGGGAGTCTGGGAAATATTGCCATTTCCATCGACAGACCAGGCACAACACTTCCGAGTGCTTTGCCCTAAGGGATGAGATCAAGAGGCTTATCTAGGGAGGCCACCTTCAAGAGTTCGTTAAGAAACTCGATAAGCTCGCCCTCCGAGCGGAAGACCGTAGCCTATAGAGGCAGCGTGAGGCCAAGCAACCGACCGAGAGAGATGCCTATAACCTTCTTCATCTCGGACGAATTGACATGATAGCTGGAGGGCCCACTGGCGGAGACACCAAGTCGACGCGGAAGAGGACTAGAAGAGAAGCTCAATGCAACTATTATGGACCGAGCGAAGTAATGCAGGTCGAGGCAAACGAGAAATGGGTCGAGGAGGAAGTTAGTTTTAGTAACAAGGACCTAATCAACATACCACCTCGGGAGGGCGAAACGCCTAGTTGTCCGATGGTGGTTACGCTCGACGTGGCCAATTTCTCTGTATCTAAAACTCTCGTTAACAATGGCAGTTCAGTGAATATTATCTACTACTCGACTCTCGTTAAAATGAACTTAGCTAAAAGTGTTAGATTAGAACCTCTAAAAACCCCTTTGACAGGTTTCGGAGGTGCTGAAGTCTACCCGAAGAGCCGGGTTCGACTAGTTACCTCCATGGGAACTCTACCTAAGAGGGCAACCCTGGAAATTGAGTATTTAGTAGTCGAACAACCCTCAGCATACAATATCATTTTTGGCCGACCCGACCTTATCGACTTCCGGGCAATAATCTCGACGCACCATCAGATGATTAAACTCCCGACCCTGCCTGAGATCGGTGAGGTGAGGTGCGACATCCCGATTGCCTGGTCATGCTACTCGATCTCAATGGAGAAGGTGACGTTTCCTGATAATCGAGTGGTCCCTGTTCTTGGTCTGCCCAAAGGATATGAGGACGAGATCGAGGATCTTGACGCCGTGGCTGATGAACCGATATGGATCTCGAGGTGAGCCAAAAAGAAAAGAAAAGTCACTGAGACCCGAGTGGAATCATCCAGTCAAGCCATGGAAATCGAGCTTCTTCCAGGGCAAGCCGAGAAGATCACACATGTCGGCCTGCCCGAACCAGGAAAAGAGCACGAGCAAGTTCTCCTGATCCAGTTCCTTAAGGAAAATGCCAATGTTTTTGCATGGAGTGCCAATGACCTGGTAGGGGTCGATCCGTCCGTGATCATGCACCATCTTAATGTTGTCCCCTCCTTCAAAACTGTCAAGCAGAGGTTACGCACTCAGAGTGTGAAAAGGAACGAGATAATAGAGGAGGAGGTAAACAAGCTGATAGATGTCGGGTATATCACGCCGCCAAATATGTCGACTGGTTATGCAACGTGGTCTTGGTTGCTAAGTCAGGGAAAAAGTGACGTATGTGTAACGATTTCACAGATTTGAATAAGGCCTGCCCCAAAGATCCATACCCCTTACCAAGGATCGACCAGTTAGTCGACTCGACAGCCGGGTGCGAGCTAATGAGTATGATAGATGCCTTTCAAGGCTACTACCAGATCTTTATGGCACTCGAGGACAAAGATAAGACCGTTTTCATAGTCGTAAAGGGTATTTACTATTTTCGAGTAATACCCTTCGGACTTAAAAACGCGGGGGACTACCTACCAAAGACTGGTAAATCGAATTTTCGAGGATGAGATCGGCAAAACCATGGAAGTCTATGTCGACGATATGATAGTAAGGTCGACCAAGTCGAGTGATCACCTCATGGATATGGAGCGAGCGTTCAAACTTCTCAGGAAGTATAACTTGAAGCTCAACCCGAATAAATGTACCTTCGGAGTCGGAGGAGGAAAGTTTCTGGGCTACATGGTCAGCCAGAGGGGGATCGAAGCTAACCCTAAGAAAAGCTACGCCGTCCGGAGTTTGTCCAGCCCAAAAACCGTCTGGGAGGTGCAATGTCTTGTCGGCCGCATCATCTCGCTTAGCCAGTTCATATCCAGGTCAGTCGAGAAGAACCTCCCCTTCTTCAAGATTCTGAGAAATGTAATGGAATTTAAATGGACGGAAGAGCGCGAGCAGACATTCGAGGCACTGAAGAAGTACCTCGAGTCGGCTCCCTTATTAGCCAAGCCTGAGCCTGGAGAAACGCTATATCTCTACCTGGCAATTTCCGACGAGGCGATTAGCTCCGTGCTGGTCTCTGTTCGAGGAGGGAAGCATATGCCGGTCTATTACGTTAGCAAAATTTTACACGGAGCTGAAACCCGGTATATGGAAATCGAGAAATTGCCCTAGCTTTGATCCATACAGCCCAAAAATTAAAGCCCTACTTCCAGGCAACCACTCAGTAACTGAAGTCATAAATCAAACCATAATTTAAAACCTGAAGACTCGCCTCGATGAGAGAAAAGGGGCTTGGGCCGAGGAACTCGACGGAGTGTTGTGGGCCTACCAAACTACGCCTCGAACGGCTACCGAAGAGACTCATTTCTTGGTGGTCTGCGGCTCCAAGGCCATGATACCTGCCGAGTTGATATACCAGATTGTACGAGTGTCACATTACCAACTCGATCGAATTCAAGACAATCAACTGTTTGAGCTCGACGCGATTGAAGAGAAAAGGAAACAAAGCTTTCGCCAAATGCAGTAATATCGAGCTTCCATGGCTCGGAGTTATAACAAGAAAATCCTACCGCACCAATTCCAAGAAGGGGATCTAGTCCTGAAACGAGTCGATGTTACCAAGCATGTCGAAAAACTCGATGCCAACTGGGACGGTCCATTTCGAATCACGAAAATAGGGAAGAACCAGGCATATCACCTCGAAGAAATGAATGGCAGTCCAGTGCCTCGATCCTGGAACGCTCACAACCTTAGAAGGTTCTATGTTTGAAAATTTGTAAAGTGTAGTTTCTTGTCGATATCAATAAAACGGAAAATTTCATTCGACTATCATACTCTTCCTTTGGTGGGTTAAATAGATCGATTTGTAAATATCATCACTTACTTGGATCGAAATCTAATAATTCGACTTACGAGTTTAGCAAGTTGTATAGTTGAAATTGAACATGCGTAATTGAAAATGCTAACTCAAACTAAACTTAAAAACTGGAATTCATTGATAGAAATGAGCCGAAATTCGATTGAGTACATTTGGAATTTTCAAGCGGGAGCGCTCACCGGCCACCTCGGGTCGGCTTGGAACTTCTATTCTAAACTAGAAACAAGAAGGAAAATTATAGAAAGGAATCTAATAGAAAAGCTGAAATAGGCTTATCTCCAAAAGCCATATGCGGGCCAGATCTTCAAACATCCTCCGGGTCGACTACATTGGCGAAGTTTGGGCCTAGCAGGGGCTCAGCAGCAGGCTTATCTCCAAAGAGCTCAGGGAAGATCCGGGCGTGGCTTAGTACTTCAAGGTCGACCCCAAAAGGTATCTTGCTCGGATCTTCCACCCTGTTTCTATATATCTGCTTGGCCAAGTCGATGGTGAACCTGAATTCATGAGTCGCCCAGTCGATCTCAGGTTCGGGGGCTTGCACTTCTGAAGGTGGGGGTCAAGGGTCAGGGCACCGGATGCCAATTTTCTTCGTGTTGTAGTCGACGGGAATGAGACCCTCAGCTTTGCACTGGGCAAAGCACAAGTCGAACCCCTCCTTTAAATCATCGATCCCGAAAGTGGCGATCGATCTCTTGTAGGCTGGGGACTTCATGAAGCGGTAGGCCCCATATCTTTCTGACTCGGCCACCACTTGGTCGAGGACCTTCTGGAAACGGTCGATCACCATGCATGCTCCCCTCATCCCCCCGACCTTTTCTCCCTTCCGGTGCAACTCGATCATTTCGTTGGATTGGAAGTCGATCAGGTTGTAAGCATCTTGTAGCTTCTTGTTTGCGTCATCGAGGCGACGCTGAGTTTCGCTAGCAGTCTGCTCGGCCTTGGTCAGGGAGAGCTGCATCATCTTCAGTTGTGCCCCCAGGTCCTTCTCATTAGTCTCCGCCTCGACTAGCTTCCCCCTCACAGCCTCGACCTCAGAGTGGTCCCCCACTTTGGCTTCCAGGCGAGCCCGACCTTCCCTGTAGAATTGAGCCCTTCAACCCAAGTGGAAGATATCCTGGGTAAGCTGCCGATCCAAAGGGATAATAGTCAATTTTCGATCAGGAAGATGGTTTAATTTATAAAAACTAGAGGAAGCTACTTACCCCGATAGCCTTGATAACTGCAGACATCTCCAGCTCGATGTCGCTCAATTTCCACCGAGATTGATGGTCGATAAGTATCTGGCAGCTGTGGTATAGGGCCCCCACTACTCGATTATCTCGGGCCCACTCGACAAGGCCGCCCCTCGAGTCATTCAGGGTCATGCCGGCAGGAAAGTGGGGGTCGGAGATCTTTAGCATCTTGAAGAAGTCCGAGAGGTCTTCCTTGGAGGCTGTGAAGATTTCCCCAGTCAACCTCAAGGCTTCTGGGGAAAATAGGGTTGGTGTCTTTGGATTTTAGGAAGGGGTCGACGACAAAGACCCAGTGGATGCCGTGCCTCGGGATGGGTTGGCTCCCCCGACCTGGTCTGCTCCCTTCTCAGTCTTGATCGGCCTCGGAACCTCCAGCCTAGGCTCTTCGTCTTTCTTGTGCCTTTTCCGCCGATCGGTCTCCTCGACCGTCACCTCTTTCTCTTTTCTTTTCTACGTTTAGGGGTGAGAATCGGTTTGTTGGGTCGAACCCCCCACCGTCTCAACTAGGGACTTGGGGTAAAATGGTGTCTATTGTCTTGTGCGGGGCCACCACTTTTGTAGCTAAGGCAATTTCCTTGGCCGATTCCTCCTCGCCCATGTCGGCCTGCATCATAGCTAGCCTAGAACTCATGATCGATTTGTCTGCAAAAGAAGAATAAAAACTCAGAGTCGATTCAAGAAATTTTAGATCAGGTAGATAAGGTAAAAACATGCCCTCGCGACTTAATGTCGACTCGGCTTTTCCTCTATACCCGGGTCAAAAGAACGACTCGGTGTCCCGGGGGCTAAACCAAAGTTAACCAAGTTCCTCTCCTGGATCAACTTTTTGCAGTTGAGCATTACAATCGTTCACATATCTCGGAGAAAGGTACTCGACCATCTGGGCTCACCAAACGGAAGTTTCCCTACAGTTTTCCAGTTCCATAGTCGGTTAATTAGGTTCGGCCATCCTATCGGACTTTCCACGTATACGAATTGCTCCTTCCATCCTTGCCCGTTTGAGGTTGTCGGAGAAGTGAACAACTTATGATTCTGCTTGAAAACTAACTGGACAAACCCAGGGCCCGAGCCTAACTTCTCGGTCGATACAGTGGTCTTGAACAATTCTTGGTAAACCCCTCGCATTGGGAAGTCGAAATACCTCATCAGGATTCGAATCTCATTCACCATGGTGTAGGCGTTGGGTATTAACTGTATCGGGCTAATGTTGAGGTAATTCAACAGTTCCGTGATATCGTCGTCGATTGGTACTTGGAAACCCGCCTTCACCATCTTCCAAGTCACTGCTATGCATCTAGCTGGGGGGTCCGTCAGTTTAGCTCCTCGTCCCGGTCGAAGCACACTGTACCCCTCGAATTCGGGGGCTCCTCTGAATAAAAGCTCCCGTAATTTCTCAAACATCTTGGAGGAGATCTTACAAGGCACTAATCGGGGATCCTTATCCACGAAAACTGTGGGAGAACGGGCTCTTGTAGGGATGTATTCCTCCTCGTCTTCCTCGTCCCTTAAACCGTAGCGACCTGAGGTCGAAGGGCCTGCTTCGTTCGCCTTCCCCGATGGTTCCGGATCGATCCTCATCCCTACTGGGACAACTATAGTAATCGGCTCTGCAGATAAGACCGGCCCAGTGGGAGAGGTCGAGTGCCTATCTTGTGAATCTTCCGACACCTCCACCATATCTACTCCTGGTCGAAGGCTACCTGGGACTGCACAAATCCCTCCTCGTTTAAACTCGTACTATTCTCGGGATCGGAAACCCCACCCCCAGAGGTTGAATGAGTTAAGGTCGAAGACGACATCCCACTGCTCGAACTTTATAAACTTCGACTTAATTCCCTTTAACTCTGTCTTCTTCTCGAAATAAGGACCAAGGGTTGTCGTCAGGGAATGAGTCAAACGTGATTCGAGATGGGGTTCTTCTCTCTCGATTACGCACACTAAAGGGAATGGAAAAATTGATAAAACTCGAATACGAGAAAGGAAAAGATTTCAGCTCGAGATGGCTTACCGAAAAGGTCCGCTGCTTCTTGAAGGTCGAATCAAAATCGCCGCCTACGTAGCTCGAAAGGCTCTGGGGTTCTCGAAAAGCTCTGAAGTTTGTAAGTAAAGAATGAAACGCCTCATGGGGCTATTTAGGCGAGAAAATCGAATACGAGCCGTCGCCATAATCGAATACGAAAGGTCGCCGCCACGTCACCATAACGTCCACCTTTCAGGGGGCTTGTGACATGGGCTATGACCACTCAGGCACGTGGACGCCACGTAGCCCGCTAGTCGTCCGTTACGTGTTTGAAGGACAAAGCTGACTAGTCAAAGGTGCCACACTATACGGTACGAAGTTCCCGGGTCGACCCACTAGACCACGATCGGCATTTCTCCGACCAAACACATCCTGGTCGGCCCCAGTTCGAATTCTGCCAGGTGGGTCAATATCGAGTCGTTCCTCACCAAAGTGGGTCCCCGTAGCCACCTTCAACATTAAATGCGGAAGTGACGTTCGTACTGTTCCTGGTATGCATTTAATGCTCTTGCAACAAGTACAAAAAACCATCATTACCCCCTCAGGTATAAATACTCCCTCATAAATGTCATTTCACAAGCACATTTATTACGTACAAGTCTATTCAAAAAGCTCTCAACTACTCGAATTTGACTTGGGCATCGGAGTACCGACAAGGGTAAAACCCCCCTCCGGTCCTTTGTCGTTCTTAGCTCATGTTTGCTCTTCCAGCTCTCAGGTCAACACCAGTTCGACGTTCTCCACCAAACAAATTATAAGTGGTCAGGTCAACTTCTTCGAGCCACCTCAACAGCCCGAAAATCGACTCGATCAAATAGCGTTCGAGTCGATGAAGGTGACATCGAACCCCAATACATCGACAATCAATCAAACTTGGATGTTACTTGAAGAAAACTTATCTTTTAAACGTCATTTGGATAATCATTCACTTTTTGAAAGTATTCGATAATCATCCTATTACACCAGCATTTGTCGGCAACACTACTATTCTTCAAGAGTATGTGCCCATTGTCTAGTAAAACAACGGTAATATAGAACAGAAACAAGGAATTACACTAGAAACTAGGTTTCATCTCACAAAATAAAGGTTTTGATACAATGAAGTTCTTTAATCATTTTCTCACGACGAGGCAAGATTCATCCCTCTGATCTTTTAAACTGCCACTCCCTACGGCACATGGGGCAATGAGCCTGAGAGGTTTGGGCATTCACCCATTTCAAGATGCAGTGCAGATGGAACGCATGGTTGCAAGAACCCCAGACTGCAACAAACAATAATTTTAAGTGAAAGACAACAACTTTGGTATAATATTTAGAGATTAGGCAATTTGCCATTATGAACAACGAATGCACTCTCAGTTATAATGAGATAATAGCAAAAGTTGTATTCTTACTCAGAGGGAAATCGTCGCCGGGGAGTTTACAATCAGGGCAGCAACCATCAAAATCCATCCTACAAATGCCACAAGTTTCATCTTGAGCATCCTATGTCCAAGAAGCAACAAATTGCCACCTGAAAAGTTCAAATACGGGGGAAAAAAAAGTTCATAATATGAAAAACAGAGAATTGGGGAAACTAACAGGAGAATTAGGCGCATACTCTGTTCATCAGGAACGGTGGAAGTTGCAGAATATGGGTCAAGGAGAAACTGCTTCTGGTGATATTCTAAAGCAAAATAACTATGTAACAAAGCAGCTATCGGAATCAATTAGATTATATTGACTGATTGTTAGGAAAAACTGGAATTTCACATAAAGTTTCAAAAGAACAGAAATTCCATAAGTATTTGGAACGGTTGTTTTTTGAAGGGAATGGAATCGAATCTTCAGTATAACGATAAAAACAGGTGATTGACACGGGTAATAACTATCCTTAAGGTTTCTATTGCCCCTACCATGAATGGTTTGCTAAAAATTTCAGGCAATGCACCTCCAGGATATATGTCAAACCTCAAGGAAATATCAGTTCAAAGTGATAGCAATTCACTTAAAGAACTCTCAAGAATGTTGCTTTATAAAGGATGATTTTCTTCATTGGAAGTGGGGATGTTTTATAATGTTCTGGTAATAGACCTGCAGTTACTAGTACTTAATTTGCTCTCATAACTTCCTGACCATTACAAGATCATGGATATGTTGGTAATCACATTTCTGTAACTTCCATATGGTGAGTTGATGTCTCTATTAAGTACCAGCAGCTCAACAGTCAAGTTTTTTCAAACAATAAGATATATCTTGTAATATTTCCACACTAATATTAAGGATATATTCAACACTGATAATTAAGTATATTTAGAATTCAAGATTTATCTGCATAACACATTCCGAACAAAACAATATTATAAAACTTGCAGGAAGCAGTCACCCATATGAATGTATGAATGACGGATACGTAAGATCTTGACTTTTATTTTCTTATTCCCTGCAAAACCAAGGCAACATATTTACAAGCAATGAGTTAGAAATATATGGAGTTCAACCTGCCAATAATGCTTGCCCGCGAAATCATTCCAAACTTAAAAACAAAACATGTCTTGCAACTCTTATCTCTGCTTCATAACTATTAGCAACAAGTCATGAATTGAGATGAATTCAGCATATTTACCCCCATCAAAATTTCAATCTTTCAATGGTATTTTTAATCATTCTCCTGCTCAATCGTATCCAAGAATAATCCATAAGAGATAAAATTATATGACATTTATTTGCAAGATCTTTCTTTTCTCTTAGGTAATTGAGAATGATAATGGGATAAGCAAGGTAGTACCTGAGGTAGTGGAATTGGGGAGTTGTGTAGAGTTGGAGGAAACAGCCATTTGACAGACTGAATTCCCAGTTGATCCTTTTTTTTTTACAGACGAAAAATTCAATCCAATATGTTCCCTCTTTTTCTTTGAACTCCTTCTACAGAACTGGGATTTAACAAATAGAACTGCAAAAAGGAGAAGGGGGAAATGATGTTCCGCAATTACCTGACTAGTTTCATTTTCTTGCATAACTTATATGCACATGTGTATATCATGGTTGGTCACATAAAAATCCAAACTAATAAGCATTATACAGAATAAAATATGTGTGATATCCGTCTTTACTTCTAAGAAATTAATACATTTTATTCTCATCATTCTTGCTATTACCTTCCCTAAGTAATCAAGTCTTCAATGTTCATTTAAGCTGGTGTATGTATATCCAATTTCCCATTAACCTGAACAAACAATTGTCTATCTTTTGTACGAAAATTGAACTATTTTCTGGTAAATATATTCCCTAAGAGGCACATAATTTCTCAAAGCAAGATATCAGAGTCTCTGTTCGAGCAATTGGCTTGCCCATATCCTGATATCTCAAACTACCACACCCGGATTAACATACTTAATTGACCTCCTAAAACTACTTAACAAATACAATAGTATGCCACTAAAAATAAAATTTGTTAAATCCACACAAGTTGCACCGAAAACACTCACCTTATTCTTATTGAAGAGTGCCCGACAGTTGGGAGGGCGGGAAGTCGGAATGATGACCTAAGTCTCGCCGCGGTGCCGGAAAGTTTGAGAGGGGCGACGGAGAAGTCACGATTTGATGAAGGGGGTGGTGGCTCGGGCCTTCCAATTTGCGAATCGGCAAAAAAGAAACCCTTGGATTTGGGGAGAACAAGGCGGGAATCTTTTGGGTTGACTTAGTCAAGGATGAAATTGCCATTTGTATGGACTATGGATTTAAAGCGATCTTATTTAGATATTATCATTATATTATTTAGGAGCAATTACATTTAGGTCCCCTTAAGTTTATCCTAATTACAAATCAGTCCATTTTATTTCGGAAATTATATATTGACCCTTAATTCTATTAGACCGTTTGAGGTCCCTGGACACCATTAGTATTCCGTTAATTTTGAAATTTAAATTTCCTAAAAATATTATAAAAAATTCCCTGAACTATAAATTTTCTTGCAAAACGACCCCTTAACTAAATCACATCAACAATGTAGTCCCTGAAATTTAGGGGTATTTTTGGAAATTCAAATTTCAAGTTAGCGGAATACTAACGGCGCCCAAGGACCGCAAACGGTCCATTAGGATTAGGGGTTAATATGTAATTTCTGAAATAAGAGAGACTGGTTTGTAATTAGGACAAACCTCAGGGGACTTAAATATAATTTCCCCTATTATTTATTTCAATTTTTTCGATTTTATGTAATCTATATATATATATATATATTATATTAAGCGAGAGACCCATTGTTATGGACTCTCTCTTTTTTTGTTAAATTCTACCCGTATTTTAGCTTTCTGTTTAATCTAATTTTTTTTAACTCACACACACTCAAGTGGAATTCGAATTGATTTGGGGGTGTCTAAAAAAAAGCTGTGATTCGAACCTTATTTGGGCCATATTCGAACTCAAGAGCTTAATCTTTTTTGGCTTGAGAGTTCTTTGCTTTTTCTTTTGAATTTTTTTTACTTATTTATATTTTTTTCTCTCACCTCATTCCAATTTTTTAATAATATTTTTCTTTTTTAATATTTTTATTTTTTATTTGAACTATTACTTCATACCATTTTGATATTATCTTATTTTATTTATTTATCAAAAAATTATAATTATATTAAAAATAATTAAAAATAAAGTAATAACACAAAAATTTTAATTTAATATATATAATTTTTGTGCACCGCATCGACTATGTAGTGCCACTAGTTAAGATTAGAAAACAAAGTTTTGCATAAATTACATATTACTTTAATGTTTATCTGTACTTGATATGGGCCATTGAGCTATCTTCACAATTATTCATATAGTTGGTTTTGGGCTCAACATATTATGAAATAAGATTGGGCCTCCCTGCGGAGCCTATCAACGAGCCTGGCCCGTGTCTTAAGAGAATAAGAGTGGGGCACATGGCAACCTACAAGAAGAGGGAGATCCTCATTACAAACAGAGCATTGTTCATGAAGAGAGAGGTAATGACTAAAGCTGTAAATGGATATCCAAAATTTCGATATCCGTTCACATCTGAATTCGTTTAAAGAGGATATTATCCGTATTCGTTCAAAGAAGATATTATTTGTATCCGATTATAGATATCCGAATTATAAACGGTTAAGGATGTGGTAATCACACATCCGATTCGTTTAACATCCGATCCGTTTATACATCCGTTAAATGTATTAGTTATTCGTAATCCGCATTCGATAACATATATATCTATACATATTTTTTATACCTTGATGAAACATATGTTAATATATACATTATATAATTATTTGAGAATTATAAAAAATATAATAGTAATAAACATATATCATATCATTTATAATAATAAACTTCATTAATAACAGTGAACATGTATTATAAATTATATATCATACTTATGAGTTAATGTTTTATAAATTAAATAGATTTATAGTTAGTTATATTAATAATGTATGTATTTAATATTTAATTGTGTTATGAAATTTTAATCTATTTTCTTTATTAGAAAATGTATTTAAAACAGGTAAACGGATTCGGATTCGGATATCAGATAATTCACTAATTGGATATCCTCACGGATACGGATAATCCGATATTCGAATAATATCTGATGATGCTGAAAATTGGTTTCACCAAAAATTGATCGGAATCGGCTCCAAACTTCCAACAAATCAGACAAAGGTGGGTTCTTCGACCTGCTAAGATCAATAAAATGTAAGAATACCAAGCGGGAGGTGTTTTCCGCGTAGGCACTCCGACGCTCAAGACAGTGAGTTTGCTTTTGGTGAGAGGTAACCGGAAATTTGGGCAGAGTTTCGGTATGTAAAAGTGTGCATACCTGATTCTGATGAGAAAATGACTATTTATACCATCCGAATTAGGTTAAGGCGCGAGTACCGTGAGGTCGTGCGCTGAGCGGTTGAGAGACGTGTGAACGTGGGGAACCGGTGCGACCAAGTGCCAAAACCGCTCAAACTCGACCGTATTATGCAGACCTTGCATGATATGGACCTCGCAAGATGCGGACCTCGCGAGATGATGATCTCGCATAACGCAGACCTCGCAAGGTGCGGACTCGCGAGATGCGAACCTCACATTATGCAGACCTTGCATAATGCGGACCTCGCCTAACGCAGAACATGCATAGCACGGACCTCGTTCAGTGCGGACCTCGCATAACGCGGACCTCGCATGACGCAACCTCGCATTATGTGGACCTCGCATAACGCGGACCTCGTATTATGCAGACCTCTCAAGATGCGACCTCGTTCGGTGCGGACCTCGTATAGTGCAGACCTCATATAATGTGGACCTCGCATAGTACGAACCTCACATAATGCGGACCTCGCAATATGGCCACCGCGCACCAGGTACGGGACACATTTGAGCTCCACCTTGAGGGGCCTCATTTGAGGTGGAACGCGAAGGTGGAACCTCGCTTGAGATGGAAAGCGAAGGAGCGGACCTTGAAAGGAGCGAACTTCCAAAAGGGTGGAGCTCAACACTTAGAAATATTTTTGGCACTATCATTTGCCCCCCCCCCCCCCCTCTCTCTTCGAGTGTTGAATAATTGAGACACTCGTGGAGTAATCCTGAAATGGTCTCACTTCGATTAGAATATTCCCGCTCACCTTTTCTATCTGAACTCGCGCTCAACTTCTTATCGCCAAGCCAAATGAAAGCCCTTGTTTACAAAGAAGGAAATGATAGGTACAAGCTCCTGTATAGGAGTGTTATTGCTGACCTCGAAAGGAGAGTTCAGGATCTTGAGAGGGAGCTCGAAAAGACCAACGTAGAGATTAACAGGAAGGAGAATGAGGTTCGCGTTCAGGCGACCATTGTCTCTGGCTATAATGAGCATATTGAACTTCTCAAAGCTGAGAAGAAAGTCCTTCAGGACGACCTTGAAAAGGTTTAATGAGAAAATGACTGATGCCAATGGAGAGCTGAAGAGGTGCAAGCTGAAGCATGTGGAGAAGGGAGAGTTGTTCGAGGAGAGTGAGCGGGCTCGCGCTGAGCTGAGCTGAGTGCGAAGCTCGAAGAGCCCGAACGTGACACGGCAGTCAGGACTCTGTTGAATTGATGGAAGGGATTAAGTGCTTTATGAGGAGCCCGGTGTTCGACGTTGTAAGCGCCCTCAATGGTTATATGCAGATTCAGCAGACATTTGAACGTGCCTATCACCAACTCGATCACATAGGGGCCATTCACGAGGATGCGAATGTGGATGACATTAATCTCGACTAGGATAGCGAGATGAGGCCCATCCTCGACTAAGAGGGCGCGACGGGACTCGGTATTAATGATCTTAGAAACCACAAGTTTAGGTTTGCCTTGGATGAGCTCAACATTATACTTGCTGATAAACGAGCCGCTCACGCAGCGGGTGAAAGCGTTCCTCTTACAGGGAATGCTCAAGGCAAGCGTGTTAGGGACGAGGAAACTCAAGGTGAGCGCAATAAGGATGAGAAGCGCACCGTCAATGATGAGGGGGACGATGAGGCTCGAGAGGAGCACGACGTCAATGATGAGGTCGCTGCTCATGCGACTGTGGAGGCAGGTGTGGTTCCGGAGTGCTTCGAGGGGAATGATGGTGATGCCAAATTTGTTATTAGCGATATCATTGATCACATTGACATATCTTGAGACACTTTGCTTAGCTTATTCTGCTTTTATTTTCGAAAAGGGAGCCACTCGAGTTTGCTGTATAGAGGGCCCTTTGAACTTTGTAATATCAATGCTTTGAAATGGAAAATATGTAATTGGCAAGCATTTGTATGAATGAATGTATATCTTCTTCATAGCATTTGAATGTATGAAATTTTATGCAAATGTTGCTTTCGAACTTTGGCATGTAACTCACATAACTTAAACTTAGTAATGTAAAAATGAACAAGTATCACGTTCACTCTTCAAGCCAAAGCATTTGTTGAGTTTGCAGATTTTCATTGAAAATTTTTCTAAGCATAGGTCTTGATTTTGAGCGTTTGAGTTTGAGTTGGTAAAATTTTATGCAGATTGGGTCAGCTTCGGAGGGGTTCGACTCCCCTCCTCGAATAGGCTTCTTGAGCCGATAAGTTAAACATAAAATTTTACAAAGTGTTCAAATTGAAGATGAAACGGAAAGACTTGCGAGATACTCGCGTTTCATTAATAAAACTGAGTGAGACACTTGTGCAATACAAATGTTTTTGCTTCCTAACACAAACTGAACATTAAGAACTGAACGGGTAAAGTGAACTGAAAACTAAGATGAACTGAATGCTAAATGAAATGAACGCCATACTTGGATAAAATGAGTCTTTCGTACAAAGCTTTTTCAAGTTGTTCGCGTTCCATGGCTTAGTGAGCAACGTATTGTTGGCTTCCGCCAAGCGATAAGCATGACTTGTTACTTCCCTTTGATTTGAGCGACAACCTTAGTAGTTTTTGAGCTATCACAAGGGATGAGCTTAGTCTCTGTAAAGTCTCCAGTTGGCTTCAACCTTGTTTCTTTGTGCTCACTTTGTTTGGCCTCCAACTTGCGTTTTTGGGGATGAGTGATCCCTTTTGTATCAAGCATCTTGTCATCTTCCTTGTGAGCGGCTTCCAACGGATTTGAAGTTTCTTGAATAGGCTTAGGCTTCGCGGTTGAGAGCATGTAGCACTCCCAAGCCTCTTTCAGCTTACAATTTACTTCTCCTACAAAGTTAGGAGTTGGGAACTTCATTTTGCGATGGAACACTGAATGAATGACTTTGAACTTTGCAAGAGCGGGTCTCTCAAGAATCACATTGTATGGGAGGTTGACCTCGACCACCGTGTATGTCAATGGGACCGTGGCTCGCCAATTTTACTTGGCCAATTGCGTACAGCTCTGATCCGCCGAACCCAAGGAGAGGGGTCTTAACGGCTTCGAGCTCGAAATCCTTACCACACAACTTCTTGAAGGTGGAGAGTGGCAAATCATTTACTGAACTGTCGCTATCCACCAACGCCCTTTTGACCTTGGTGTTGTAGATGTCGACGTCAATTACCATCGGGCAATCTGGACACTCTCCATCCTCATCAATCACAACATTATCAAAATCACGCTCGGTGAAACCTAAGATCTCGCATTTCTGTATGTTGAGCTGCCTTGCTTTCTTTCGCGAGGGTCTTAGTATCGCCATTTTTTGCTCCTCCTACGATCATGTTCACTACTCCTACTGTGGGCATATTGTCATCAGGTGCTTGCTTAGTGCCTTTACACAACTTCTTAGTGTCTTTCTCTCGCATTTATTGAACTGTCGCTATCCACCAACGCCCTTTTGACCTTGGTGTTGTAGATGTCGACGTCAATTACCATCGGGCAATCTGGACACTCTCCATCCTCATCAATCACAACATTATCAAAATCACGCTCGGTGAAACCTAAGATCTCGCATTTCTGTATGTTGAGCTACCTTGCTTACTTTCGCGAGGGTCTTAGTATCGCCATTTGTTGCTCCTCCTGCGATCATGTTCACTACTCCTCGTGTGGGCATATTGTCATCAGGTGCTTGCTTAGTGCCTTTACCCGCTCGTTGATCGCGATTCGGGCTACGCGAGCAGGGTCAGCGAGGGTTATGCGAGCGTGATCGAGTCCTGTCCCCTCGCCTCTTGTGATTTCGATCCATTGACTTAACAAACTCTGAGAGTTTTCCCCCGGCTACCAAGTGTTGGATCTCCTTCTCCAAACTAATGTACTCGTCTGTATCATGCCCGTTCTGTTGATGGAACACACAATACTTATCGGAGCGAGAGTTTTTCTCGCTCTGAGCCATCGGGCGTGGCTTTTTGAACATCTTGGAACCGGCTTTGTTTAGGATCTCGGAGTTGCGTTTGGTGAGCTCAACTCGCGGTTCCCCAGGGAGAGGTCCCGCTCGTCGTTCTCTACGTTCCTCCCGATTTGAGTTTCTTGATAGCCTATCCTGGACATGCGCTCACTTCATGCGCGTCATGTCCTCCTGCTTCATGTACTTACTTGCTATCCTCCTGAGACGAACCATATCCTTGGGTCTGTGACGGGTAATAGCATCTCCACACTCCGTACTGATCTTGGAGTCATTCAACCCTTGCTAAACAGCTTGCCTTAGGAAACCGCCGGATGGAATTTCAACCTTGGTTAGTTCAGCACCAAAACGAGTAAAGAATTCCCGTAAAGTTTCATTGGGGCCTTGCTCAACATTCCAGAGGTATGTGGTGGGCAACTTGGTCTCCTTCAAAGGGCTGAAATGGCTATCAAATTGCTCGTACAAGTCATCAATGCTCCGAATCGAGCCTGGGGGAAATCGCTTGAACAAATCATAAGCGGTTCCCGAGAGCGAAGTAACAAAGATTTTGCACCAGAAGTCCAATGAATGTTCATACAAATGCATGAGGTGCTCGAAGGCCGTTAAGTGCTCCTCAGGGTCACCCGTACCATCATAGCGAGAAACATTGGTGGGAAACTTTGAATTTCCTGCTCATGTCATCAATATCTCCTCGTAAAGTGGTGAGGCTCGCTCAGCCCTTGGTCTTCGAGGTCGTCTATTCCTCCAGCGAGGGAAGAGTTTGATGGGTCTATCCCGATCGCCTCGGACTGGACGACATTGGGGCTTGTCGACCATTTTCTCGTCCCGACACCGTTCAAGTCGGTGATGAACTTCTTCGCCCCGCCGTCGTGCATGTCGGTGATGACTTTCTTCCTAATCGCCAACCTGAGACCCTTCCAACCTCAGGGCAGCGCGCAAGTTCTGGTTCTCCTCTTCCAATTGAGTGAGGCGTTCATTCTATCTCTCCCCCGCTCGAGTTTTAGAATGTTGAGCGGGGTTGAGAGGATCCGGTTCCTCCTCGTCTTCCACCATGGTCCGTTTTCCTTCGCGCCGCACGAATAGGACTTGGTCATCACCCTCCGGAGGTGGGATAGGGTTTCGTACTCGGTTCGGTCTCGGTACCGTTGGATTTGCCTCGGTACGAACGGGTAGGGGATTCGTTCGAACGGGCGGTTTCTCTTGTAGCGGCCGGTTAGCCGTGCGCTCTGCTCTGCTCGTCATGATGGTAGTGCGAGGTGGAGCAATGGTGACCTGGACTCCTCCGATCTGGTTTTGCATTCCTTCTTGGAGTCCTCAGAGCGGATTGAACAACAACGGGTCTAGTAGCAATGGATTTAAACCTTCCGGAATATTAAATGAACTTTGGCCTATTCCGGTACCAAGAGCTTGCATGGATTGCACGGGTAGACTGAAACCCACGGTGACTCCGGTGCAGTTTCTCTTATGAGGGAACGCCGATACAAGCGGTGCAACACATCGACGTTCGCTTGACTTACGTTGATGTTCGCTTGACTTACTCGGGTTGGGGATAGTCGCGGTGGAAAGCTAGAGCTTCGCTCTCCACAGCTAACGTTGTCAGATCCGGCCATTCTTTCACACAAAACACAAAAAAAAAAGCTTGAAGAAAGTTGGGAAAATGGTGGTTTTCCCACAGACAGCGCCAAGCTGATGATGCTGAAAATTGGTTTCGTTGGGAATTGATCGGAATCGGCTCCAAACTTCTAACAAATCAGCCAAAGGTTCAACCTGCTAAGATCAATAAAATGTAAGAATATCAGGAGGGAGGTGTTTCCCGCGTAGGCACTCCGACGCTCAAGATAGTGAGTTTGCTTTAGGTGAGAGGTAACCGAAAATTTGGGTAAAGTTTCGGTATATAAAAGTGCGCGTACCTGATTCTGATGAGAAAAAAACTATTTATACCATCCGAATTAAGTTAAGGTGTGAGTACCATGAGGTCGTGCGCTGAGCGGTTGAGAGACGTGAGAACGTGGGGAACCGCTGCGACCAAGTGCCAAAACCGCTCAAACTCGACGGCATTATGCAGACCTCGCATGATGTGGACCTCGCAAGATGCGGACCTCGCGAGATGATGATCTCGCATAACGCAGACCTCGCAAGGTGCGGACTCGCGAGATGCGGACCTCGCATTATGTAGACCTCGCATAATGCGGACCTCGCCTAATGCGGAACTTGCATAGCGCGGACCTCGCATTATGCGGACCTCGCAAGGTGCGGAACTTGCATAGCGCAGACCTCGCAAGACGCGATCTCGTTCGGTGCGGATTTCGCATAGTGCAGACCTCACATAATGTGGACCTCGCAATATGGCCACCATGCACCAGGTACGGGACGCGTTTGAGCTCCGCCTTGAGGGGCCTCATTTGAGGTGGAACGCGAAGGAGTGGACCTTGAAAGGAGCGAACCTCGAAAAGGGTGGAGTTCAACACTTAGAAATATTTTTGGCACTGTCAATATCCGTCGGATTCGGATAAGAATATCATTTTCATTATCCGTCGGATAACGGATACGAATTCGAATAGCGGATATGCTAAACGGATTTGGATTTGGATACTGCACATCCGCTCCGTTTACACCCCTAGTAATGACTAATTAAGAGCTTTCTATTTTCTACTTCCTTTCCTTGCGAGCCGTCTCGATTTTAGTGGCCTAAAGGGAAGATTAAGGTATGATTCTAAGCGTGTATTAATACTATATTATATTAAGAAAGATCCATGTTGTATCTTTTAAATTTTATTTTATTTTTTTCTATTGCTCTCATAATGTGTTAGTTTAATTTATCTCGTACGTATATTAATTAATTAAAATGGTATTGACATGGCATGGACCCATCTTCTCACGTGGACCTATGATCATTCGTCATGTGGCATATCGACCATGCCGAGATGTCTCTCCGAGCGCTCATTCACCTCCCTTTCATTTACAGCCATGACCTCGACGTATGCCATCGACTCTCCTCTCGACCTTACGCCTCAACGCTCTCCGACCCCCTACTGACGTGGCCACTAACTGGCCTATGGTAGAGTGGCCGACCAAGCATTTAATGCACCACCTTAATGGGACACCTGTCAGCTTGAGGCGTTAACATGTCGACCGTCATTACT
Organism: Lantana camara; assembly: GCA_037501455.1. NCBI lineage: Eukaryota > Viridiplantae > Streptophyta > Magnoliopsida > Lamiales > Verbenaceae > Lantana > Lantana camara. The sequence continues at coordinate 136,004,693 of CM074855.1, forward strand.
CTTACCCTATATAAATACCCGCATTTATGCCTCAGGTAATAACTTCCAACCTCCACATTTACTACACTTCAACTCGATCATTACCAATCAATAACTGACTTGAGCGCGGAGTGTCAACGCGGGCTGCACCCCCAATTCCCCCGAGTTGGCCTCGAGCTCACCCCTTCTTTTCACCCTTTTCAGATCTCGAGCAACAGTCACTATTCCCCTTCAACAAATTTAAGTGGTCGATCCAGAGTTCTCGATCCGACATCCGACCGAAGTTTTGGCTCTATCACTTATAATATACATTGATTCAAAATTAAACTGCTTTTCAATTTTTATTTTTTACCCGAGAAATAAAAACAAACGTAATGGGAAAATTGATAACTAAATATCGAGGTCGGTTTCGATTCTTTTTTACTGAATGTTTTTTATTCAGTTCTCAGAAAAAATCAAAATAATCGAATACCAAAACCCCATTAATCGCAGAATAAAATCACCCTAAATTTACATATTCTTGATGTTGTGACTGTGAGCTGGTGGCCGAGAACCAGCCTTGGTAAGAAACCGGAGAATGGATGGATTACTGAAAGGTGAGTTGAGAAATTCTCGGAAGTTAATAGGGGAAAATCCTCACAACCCCCTAAAAATAATTAGCAAATTATTTCCTACTGAAAAATTAAATAGCATAAAGCCCCTCAAGTTTTTAAAAAAGAAGCATATTTACCCTCACACAAGGGTGTGTAACTCACTCGCCTTAACTGTTTCGTTACGTTTCTTTTTTCTTTTTTACTTCTTTTCTGAGTTTGAAGTTTATTTTGCCCTCTTTTATGTTTAAATGAATGAGTTTAAAGTCTATTTTACCACTCTTTCATACTTTTGTCTTTAATCAATTATTTTCTCAAGCTGACTTATTCGGACATTTAGCTTACTTTCAATTGTGTTTTAGTTAGGGTTTTTGGTTAAGAGAGGAAAAATGAAATGTATAGAAAATAAATTTCTAAATGAATTTGAAGCATTTTAGTAAAACGAACTATTAATCAATGCAGAAAAATTAAAAAGGAGGTAATGAGGTATTTAAAAAATAATATAAGTAGATTAAGTGCTATTTAATTTTATAAGGGGTGGATTGAGAATTATTTATTATCCAAGGGTAAAATGCTTTCATCTCGAAGTTAATACGTAGTTCTAATACCTGGATTAGAGCTAAGAAACCATCACCAATACTTCGGATCTTAGTTTGGGCTTTGGGAAAATGAAAATCATCACCAATATACACCCAGTCACTGACCTTAATTGCTTTTGAAGTTTAAAAAAAAATACATAAAACATACTCCGACTATTAAGTAAAATATGAAAATATAGTTTAATTTTGTGTTCGAATTCTTGAGACAATTTGTCTCGTTTCGCTTGATTTTGATTATTTTCGATTTTTTTTCACACCCTTACACGATACAAATATGTTCTTAGACCTAAATTGGGTGCGGTTTGGTTACTTGGTATTTGTCAAACAAATCATTAATTAGATCAAATAAGGAACTAATGACAAACCAAATAACAACATAATCCATAAAGCAAACCCAAAAGCTATACCAATTCTAAACTATGCTGATCTCCAAACAGGCTAGCTCATGGCAAAACACTTAAATAATTAGAAAGATTACTGAAATATTAATAAAAGGTCCTCTATTTGTAAAATCAATTAATTATACCAAAAGGTTTTTAAGGTATCCCATGCAGGTTTATTTGTACTTTTTATATGTATGTTTTCTCCAATTAACTCCACAGCACCAGTCGATGAGCGGCAGACGGCTTCAGAGGTGCAAGAAGGAAAGGCGGTTGGTGGTCGGACGGGGTGGCTGGTGCAATAGTGTATTTTTTATGCCTAAGCAATCTAATGACCAGTGAAGACAGTCGAATATTTGTAATGTTAAGCTCGAGCTCAGCTCGAGTAGTACATGGATCGAACTTGGACTCAACTCGAGCTCGATTATCAAGTTTGAACATTTGTTCTTGGATCGTAGACTAACGACCATTTTCATCCGTTTGTATCCCTAATTTGGATGGGTCAACGGACGACCAAATATGACTCCGTATTGAGAAAATACACAAAGATTACCAAAATCTCGACAAATAATTACCATTTATTCGGCGACCACTTTTATATATAGTAGGAATATATCTCATCGTATTACTAACATCGGACCCCAATACATCGACAATCAATCAAAGTTGGATTCTACTTAAAGAAAACTTATCTTCTAAACATCATTTGGATAATCATCCACTTTTTGAAAGAGTATTGGATAATCATCCTATTACACCAGCATTTGACGGCAACATTACTCTTCTTCGGGAGTGCGTGCCCATTGTCTTGTAAAACAACTGCAAAACAAAACAGAAACAAGGAATTACACTAGAAACTAGGTTTCATCTCACAAAAATAGGTTTTGATACAATGAAGTTCTTTGATCATTTTCTCACAACGAGGCAAGATTCATCCCTCTGATCCTTTAAACTGCCACTCCCTACGGCACATGGGGCAATGAGCCTGAGAGGTTTGAGCATTCACCCACTTCAAGATGCAGTGCAGATGGAACGCATGGTTGCAAGAACCCCAGACTGCAACAAACAATAATTTTAAATGAAAGACAACTTTGGTATAATATTTAGAGATTAGGCAATTAAAATTGCCATTATGAACGACGAATGCACTCTCAGTTACAATGAGATAATAGCAAAAGTTGTATTCTTACTCAGAGGGCAATCGTCTCCGGGGAGTTTACAATCAGGGCAACAACCATCAAAAGCCATCCTACAAATGCCACAAGTTTCATCTTGAGCATCCCATGTCCAAGAAGCAACAGCTTGCCACCTGAAAAGTTCAAATACGGAAAAAAAAAAAAACCTTCATAATATGAAAAACAGAGAATTGGGGAAACTAACAGGAGAATTAGGCGCATACTCTATTCATCATCAAGAATGGTGGCAGTTGCAGAATATGGGTCAAGGAGAAACTGCTTCTGCTTCTGGTGATATTCTAAAGCAAAATAACTATGTAACAAAGCAGCTATCGGAATCAATCAGATTATACGACTGATAATTAGGTATATTTAGAATTCAAGATTTACCGGCATAACACATTCCGAACAAAACCATACTTATTGTAAAACTTGCAGGAAGCAGTCACCCATATGAATGTATGAATGAAGGATACGTAGGATCCTGACTTTCATTTTCAGATTATACTGACTGATAATTAGGTATATTTAGAATTCAAGATTTATCGGCAGAACACATTCCGAACAAAACCACACTTCTTGTAAAACTTGCAGGAAGCAGTCACCCATATGAATGTATGAATGAAGGATACGTAAGATCTAGACTTTCATTTTCAGATTATACTGACCGATAATTAGGTATATTTAGAATTCAAGATTTAGCGGCAGAACACACTCCGAACAAAACCACACTTATTGTAAAAACTTGCAGGAAGCAGTGACCCATATGAATGTATGAATGAAGGATACGTAAAATCTTGACTTTCATTTTCTTATTCCCCTGCAAAACCAAGGCAACGTATTTGCAAACAATGAGTTGGAAATATATGGAGTTCGACCTCCCAATGATGCTTGCTCACAAAATCATACCAAACTTAAAAATGAAATACAAAACAAAAAATGTCGTGCAATAGGCAATGTCTCTTATCTCTGCCTCATAATCATTAGCAACAAGTCATGAATTGAGATGAATTCAGTATATTTTCCCCCATCAAAATTTCAACCTTTAAAGCCCTAAACAATTCGCCCAACACCCCCCACAAAATCCTCCAAATTCCACTTACCTCGAAGAAGCATAACCATAACAAAAGTGTAATTAGTGTTTGTGAGGAAATCGACGAGGCATTCGGGATTCTAGACGTAGCAGAGCTGGAGCGTGGCGGCGGGATTCTAGACGTAGGAGTTGTAGGAGGGGCGCTCGACGTCGAGGCCGACAATGAGGCGGTGGAGGTGGAGAGGAGAGTAGATCCGGTGGTGGAGGTATTTTGTGCGGCGGCGGAGGTGGAGAAGAGAGTAGATCCGGCTGTGGCGGCGGAAGCACTAGAAGGCGGCGGTTATGGTGTTTTTGGAGGTGGAGAGGCGGCGCCGTGAGTGACTGGAGGTGGGAGGCGGCGGCTATGGCGTGAAGGTGGAAGGAAGATGATATGAGACGATATATACATATATATTATCTTTAGGGGCAATTAATAAAAAGGATAATCTAAAACACCTAATTTAGAAAAACTATATTTTACTTGTCAATACACATCTTATTTTTTATAAATCCTTTAAAATCCTAAAAAATCTATTTTATCCTTATTTTTTTACTATAACCACATCATTTTTACTTTTTCCAATCTCATATTCATTTAATTATCTTTCTTCTTACTTCCCATTTACTTTACCGATCAGTTTTCAAAATCCGACCACTTCATCGCTGTTAAAATCCGACCACCTCATCGTTGTTGAAGAAGAACAAGAAGAAATTGACACACCTAAGTTTAATCTCAGGTATTGTTTGTAATTTTTTCGATTCGATATTTTTAGTTTCAAACTTGTAAAATTTCTGTAAATTTCAGAATTTTGTATATATGTGAATAAATTTCTGCAAATTTGATTTATTCATGTAATTTTGTGAATATCTAAAGAGATTTCTGGGAGCTATAGATTTGAGATTTTTGTATATACTTATAAAGAGATTTTTATGATTTGAGATTTTTACGATTTGAAATTTCTATATATATCTCAATAGATTTGATGTGTGTTACTAAATACGCAATTGTGTTTGGTTGGGTAATCTGGTATTGGATCTGTTATTATGTGTTTTAAGATATCTGATATATATACAGATATATATTTGAGATATTTGATATATGTATACAGATATATATTTGCAGAAAACTGAAGAGTAATCGAGCTTTCGGAGGATGCATGACCATTTTATGATGATGAACCATGTTAAAAGATCCATTTTTGAATTACAGAATTCTAGTTTTCTATTTATGTTCTCGCTATAATTTACGAATGAGAAAGGAATTTTAATCAATTTTTAGAGTGATGAATTAAAAATGAGGAACTAAACGTGCAGTTTGTAGAGTGATAAACTAAAAATGTGAAACTAAACATTCAGTTTGTAGAGTGATGAAATAAATGGGAAAATAATAATACTGTTTATGGAGTAATAAATTAAAAAATGCGTAATAAAAAACAGACTTTGTTAAGTGAAACGTTAAAAACTAGTAATAAAAAGTAATCTTTGTCTAGTGAAACGTTAAAAATTAGTAATAAAATGCAGACTTTGTCTAGTGAAACGTTAACTGGACAAAGTTCCCGTCCCATTACGCATTAAACCTGTTTAACTGGACAAAGTTCCCGTCCCATTACGCATTAAACCTGTTTAACTGGACAAAGTCCCTCCCCCCCCCCCCCCCCCCCCAAATTACGCATTAAACCTGTTTAACTGGACAAAGTTCTTGTCCCATTACGCATTAAATCTGTCTAGTGAAACATTAAAAACTAGTAATAAAAAATAGACTTTGTTAATAAAAAGTAGACTTTGTCTAGTGAAACATTAAATACTAGTAAAAACTAGTAATAAAAAACAAACTTTGTCTAGTGAAACGTTAAAAACTAGTAATAAAAAGTAGATTTTGTCTAGTGAAACGTTAAATACTAGTAAAAACTAGAAATAAAAAGTAGACTTTGTTTAGTAAAACATTAAAAACTAGTAATAATAAGTACACTTTGTCTAGTGAAACGTTAAATACTAGTTACCATTACATGTTTTGTAGCACCCGGAACGCCAGGCACCACATCCCCCGCACTATAGCCCCAATCCACCTATGAAACGGACAATCCATACGTGAATCAAAGCTACAGCGAACGGGAGACAATAAAATGACTCAAGGCTAGGCGGGTACCCTCAATTTAAAACCAACCAACAATCAAGTCAGAGTATTTAAAAGCGGAAGCAATAACATTCATTCGATATGTATAGATACCATATTTATTTATTTACGTATAGATACCAACCTTTACACTATCAATACAATATCATCCTTCGACAAAATAGATAACAGGGCTTGATACAAAATATCCCAAGCTAACTATACATGAACAAAATGTGGAATGAAGTGTGCTAGACCCAAATTTAAAGACTACAAGACTCTAAATCCCCGCCTAGCACGCCCTGCAAAACACTGAAAAGTTGAGGTGTCAGTCCAACACAGACTGAGCGAGGGGTATAAATAAATATAAGCGCACATACATGCAAGTTATAACCTCGGGTAATAATTTTGGAAAACAATACGATCTAATAGGTTAAAAGAGATACTATCGCCCGAGATTACAACTATTCCAATTTCAATTCAATCAATTCAATTCAATCAATAGTGGCCCGGCGAGTGGGGCAATTCTCCAACCTTACACCGACTGTGTACAATCAATCAATCAATTATTAAGTGATTAGGTGATCAAGCAATTCATTAATGTGCACAATTAGCTGTTTCAATAACGCCTTCTTCCTCCGGGTGATGGTGGGATTGCAAGGCCCCACCATCCAATCAATCTGGGCAGAGGGTACATGAATCCCTAAGCCCGGAACTCCTTCCTCCCCTAATCTCCTAGAGGGTTCAGGGGTCATCCCAATTTGGTGAGGATAGCTCTCGAGTTACCCGTCAGCCCATGCTTTCCCGGTTGGCTCGAGTCACTACCCTCGGGCCCACAGTGCAATACAATACTCGCCCAATCAATCAATCAATCAATCAATTTCTTCGATATATTTCGATAAAACATTTGAAAACCAATCTCATTTGAAAACTATAAGTATAAATATATAGGTTTTGGCTTAAAATATCACATAGGGTTGTACGGGTTCTAGGTATCTAAAATTAAACCTCACCTGCCGACCCAAAAATAATCCAAGGAAACAGCTCACAGGGCCTGCTCCTCGTCACCAGGAAGCTGGTCTGTGCAAGAAAGACAATTGTCCGTGAAACACGACTCAAAATGTACCAAATATGACGAACGGCGGAAATGCAATGAGACGACGAGAAAAATGCAATGTACCATGAAAATATTTCGTTTCAACATGTAATCATTCATATAATAGCAATTAGGGGTCAAAGAAGCCGTCCGATCGAGGTGCGAAAATTTTAATTTTATGCAGTGAATTTTCGCACTTTCTGGACTATGGGAACGGCCGTTCCGGCTTCCCTTTGAAAATGGGAAGGGCCGTTCCCAGGCCTGAAGAAGACGCGCTAGCGTTTTTTAAAAGGGAAAACGTTTTAGCCGGGAACGGCCCTTCCGGCTCAAAGGCCAAAATGGGAACGGCCGTTCCCAGTCTCGCTGGCCTTGTCTCAGCATCATGGGAACGGCCGTTCCAGTTTTGAACTGGGGCTGGGAAGGGCCGTTCCCAGAATACGTGAGCAAAAGAATGCAGAGCAGAAACAGAGCATCAATGGCAATCACCACAAACAACCCCAAAAATGGATGCTAACCAAGTTCCAATGCAAATATTAGACACAATAAATATGCTAGCATGTATATTGATCAATAACAATTCATAAAAACACTTGACTCCATGTTAGATCATCAATAATCCATCATTTGAAACCCCCACACTCATTCATGCTTCAAGTCCATAAAACACAAGTTATATGCATCAATCTTGAGCTCAAAGCTCACATACATATTTCCAACACTCAATACACAATATAACCAATACATAACAAAGCCCTAGATATACCATTTTTACAAGAAAATCATCCATTCTCCATAATTACCTCAAATGAAAGAAATGGAAGAAGAGATGATGAAGTGATGTTGATGATGCTTGTATGATCCCAAAACCCACAATTATTAGCTTGAATGGATGAAATCTCCTCTCTTCAAAGTGAGGGTTTTGATCGGTTGAAATGGGAAGCAAGAACAAGGAAGAAATGTTGTGTATGAAGAAAGAAGCAAATGGTACGTGATGTTGCTGATCAAGAAGGAGAAAAGATGGCCATTTTGCTATTAAATCCTTTCACTTATTAAGTTATGCAATGGAGTCCAAATCCCATTTTAAATGATCAATTAGGTCCAATGCAATTAGATCCCATATTCATGCAAATGAACAATTAAGGACATAAAAGAAATGAATCACATTCGGGAAAATAAATCACATTGCAATCACGTTCAATAAATCCGAAAAATATAATATGATATGAATTTTCAATAAAATGTCAAGAATATAATTTTATAAAATTATGTTATGATAGGAAAATGGATTAAATGCTCAATTAATAATTAAATTACAACTCTCAAACGCACACGTGTCGTTCATACCTGAAATGCCGAAAGCTGGGGCGTTACATGTTTTGTGAATCTTAATTACATATTTAGTGTTTACAAAAGTTACCATTACATATTGTGAATTTTAGTTCCTTATGAACAATGACACTTAATATTGAGTTACATGTTGTGGACAACATTACAATAATGACACTCAAGATTCAATAACATTACATAAAAAGGTAAATGTCCACAACATGTAACTTAAGCATGACACTCAAGATTCAATAACATTGACAAGAAACCTGTTTAACTGGATGAAGTCCCCATCCCATTACGCATTAAACTTGTTTAACTGAACAAAGTCCCCATCCCATTATGTATTAAACCTGTCTAGTGAAACATTAAAAACTAGTAATAAAAAGTAGACTTTGTCTAGTAAAACATTAAAAACTAGTAATAAAAAATAAACTTTGTCTAGTGAAGCGTTAAAAACTAGTAACAAAAAGCAGATTTTGTCTAGTGAAACATTAAATACTAGTAATAAAAAACAGACTTTGTCTAGTGAAACGTTAAAAACTAGTAATAAAAAGTAGACTTTGTCTAGTGAAACGTTAAATAATAGTAAAAACTAGTAATAAAAAGTAGACTTTGTTTAGTAAAACATTAAAAACTAGTAATAATAAGTAGACTTTGTCTAGTGAAACGTTAAATACTAGTTACCATTACATGTTGTGAATCTTAATTCCATATTTAGTGTTTACAAAAGTTATCATTACATATTGTGAATCTTAATTTCTTATGAACAATGACACTCAATATTGAGTTACATGTTGTGGACAACATTACAATAATGACACTCCACAACAAGTAACTCAAGCATGACACTCAAGATTCAATAACATTGACAAGAAACCTGTTTAACTGGACAAAGTCCCCGTCCCATTACGCATTAAACCTGTTTAACTAGACAAAGCCCCATCCCATTACGCATTAAACCTGTTTAACTGGATAAAGTCCTCATCCCATTACGCATTAAACCTGTTTAACTGGACAAAGTCCCCATCCCATTACGCATTAAACCTTTTAACTGGACACATATATTGCTTTTAACCAATCATTCTACAAACAAACTGATATGATCTGAACAAACACTTCATTACTAGGATCTTTTTTCATCTCTTCTTTCTCTCAAATTTCTTGTTCATTCTTTAATATGGAACTTGAAGAACATAATACGGAATATTAAAACCTGCAATTTGAGAAATTTTTTCAGTTATCTCCTTTAGTGTAGAAAAATAATTTTCATGGATGAAACGTGAAAAACAGGTCAAGAAAGAAGATAATATATTGTAAATTTTCAGTTCTGATTAAAATTAAAATCTCAAATTTAAGCAGAAATCTCTAAACATATAACAGAAATTTCAAATCTGCTAAGTTCTATCAAGTTTAAATCTTTTCACATATATACTCCACCTTTGCGCCGCCACTGTCTCGTCATCCAGATGAATTGGATGACGAGACTGATGGGTCTGAATATGGGGTGCAGAGTCCAATCACTTTAGAATTTGTTTAAGTGAGGAAACCAGTCAATGTTCGTCAGGGAAGATAGGGGTTCTACCTGCTAGGACAAACACACAGACAAAGTCAGAAGGTCAAGCTGGGGGAACTGGGGGTGATTCCCAGTTTGGCTCTCCGACGCTCAAGTCAGATGAAGATCTGAAAGAGAGAAAATACTACGTATGGAGTTGCAGTAATGAAAGTTGCTTACAGTGAAGGAGATGAACTCGCATATTTATAGTTGAGGGTCAGGGACCCTTTGGTCATTTGCACTGTGTGGTCCTGGCCGAATGTTGCCCTAACACGTGGCGTTGCGAGAGAGAAACCTAGGAGGAATCTTCCGCAAAAGCTGGTGGAAGTTAGTGTTGGCAACAGTGGCAGGTGCGCGGGCATATACGGGGTGTCAGAGAGCCGTTTTGGGGGTTGGTAACGAGGGCTTGAGAGTACGCTCGTGTCAACCAAGAGCCTTGGATACCAAAGAATCCGCTAGGGGATGAAGGCCAAGGCTCATCAAAGGAGGGGGAGTGTAAGTTTCCCTGAATGAGTGTAGCGCTCGAAGAGGGCTTTCTTGGTTGGCTGGAGCCTTAGCCATGTGGTATGAATCACGCTCGTTAGAGAGCGGCGATGTTGAACACGTGTACGCATAGCAGAGATGACATATATCTTTGAGGAACGCTGATGCTTGAGAGGTTTGAACGCTCGTGTATAATTACCTCAATCATAGGAGGACAAGTGTCGTTGTCTTGAGTTGTCACGTATCCAAACGTGGCACGAGCGTGTTTTGTCCCCATCATTTTGCCCCCAATTCTGTAGTCCTTAGTGATAAGGACTGTAGAATTCTACCAAGGTAAGTCATCGAGCGTCGCGCTTGTATGGGGTATGGCGTGTTGGACAATCACCTTTTTGATGGTGCCATAAATGCAGTCTCTTCATCTGACCGCTTGTAATGTTCAGGCATTAAATGCAGTCCTTTCTTCTGACCACTTGAAGCGTCTAAGCATTAAATGCTGATGCGCGTGAAGCGCGTGAGACTTGGGAAGTACGTGACGGTTCAATAAAGTGAACGGTTTCCTAGGCGGGAAATGATTGCAATTTTGAATTTTTTGCCAGAAACGTACCAACTTCCATCCCTATAAATAAGGGATTCGCCGATTCGGTACCCATTCCATCTTTTACGCGAACAAATCTCCAGAGCACCAACTTGCAGAAAAACTCTTTGCACTTACAATCTTCTTCCCAGTTTTTCCAGAAAACCCAAGGTAATTCTCGGTGAAATCTTCTAACTTTGCTAACCTTAGGATCAAATTAGGATTTAGTATTTCCTCAAGCTTTACCCCTTCCAGAAATCCCGAATCTCTTCGGACATACTTTGCTTCCCCAAAAAATTCCTCATATCCCTTCCAAATTCCACCACAACCATGGCCAGAGATCATGCGGAAGAATTCGCCCGTGAAGTTGAGGACATGGCTACCCAGAGTTCATCTCCTCCGGGTTCCCCTAGAGATGAGGAGTTGGACGCAGCCATTATGGCCATAGATGAAAGGAACCCAGGTGGAGTAGAACATCTCTTTGAAGAGATGAATCTAGTGATGAAAGCGGAAAGGCAGGGGGTGACCCTCCCAATAACAGAGAGCGCAACTCACCCTCATCGCCACACCGTGATTGTGGCCATCGTAGCCCCGACTCCGGAACCCGAGGAAGGAGCGGGGCCCTCAGAAAGTTCCCAAGACAAGGGTAAAGGCAAGAGAACCCAGAGGCCCAAGAAAATCAAGAAAACCAAAGGGCCCAACGAGGGTGAAGGTTCGGGCATGCAGGCGACCGATACTCCGGACGAGACTCCCAGCACCATCACTTTGGGGGAAATAAAGTCTGTTATGGTCCCAATCTTCTGGGAAGAGCGTTACAAATAGAGGATCCCTGCCAAGCACGAGCGCACCAACCATCCCCCACCTGGCGAAATGGAGGTTTACAAGGACGCAATTGGCTCGGGGGCCTACGGTTTCCAATTCCAATCCCAGTGGCCTCTATTCTGAATGATTTAAATCTCTGCCCTTCACAAATGGTGCCCAACGGCCTCGCTTTGATATCCAGCTTTGTGATCCTCATGAAATACGCTGGATTCGAGCCCTTCATGCGGAATTTCAACACCCTATTCCAAGTAGTGAGCTCACCGTGCTCGTCACCTGAGGCCGGTTACTTCTACTACATTCAAGCGAAGGCCCACTTAAAACTGATTAATTCTCCCTCAACCACTTACGACCCAGATTGGAAGGAGAAGTATATCTTCGTCCGAGCCCCAGAAGATGATGATTTCGGGGTGGCCCGAGAGTGGATATCTCATGGGAAGGGATCCCTCGTAAAGAGCCGTTTGGAACCTGCCTTCCCGAGGGACTAGGCCAAGGACTTGGCTGGGGCGTTGAGGGACGAGGGCCACCTAATTCAAGCCAAGGACTGGATAGATGATGCAGAATTCATGTTCCTTTGCGGGCTCACTAACGACCCTCATTATCTCAGCAACCCTCCCGCTCGAGATTTGGAGAGAGATGGTTAGACTTTAGGGCGCTAACTTTTAGATAGGGATACTAACTGTACATTGCTTTTATAACTTGTTTTCCGTAAAATTTTTCAAGGGTTTCTGACCCTCGTTTTCGCCTTCTTTGCAGGAGTAGACATTTTAAACATGGCTGGAGGTATAAGAAGCGCTGCCAGGTTTGCCAATGCCAACAGGCGTCAAGCCCAACAAGGAGATCAACAAAATCCCCAAGGCCATGGAGCAGGCCGGGGTGACGGTCATGGCGGCCACCGGGGCGCCAGCTCAAGCGCCGTAACTGGCGCTCAAGTGCCGCAGGGGCGAGGGGATAGCCGAGCGGCAAACGCAGAGAGCCGAATAGTGGTACGACCGCCAACCGCTGCAGATACGAGGGTGGTCAACCCCAACGCTGTCAACCAAATGGGGCCCCTTCGAGCGTGGTAATAAGCGAGGCTCAGGAGGGCCCTAGCCAAGCCTCCCGCAAGAGGAAGAGGATGTCTGATGCCTTTGTCATAACAGGCAAGGGTAAACAAGTTGTGGAAGGACCCAAGGGTGGCGATGGTGAAACTTCCTCCTCGGAAGAGGAGCATTTATGGGACTTCGACCGCCGGGGGGACAGGAGCTACAAGGGCTCCGCAGACGGGGGTGCAGTATTGCTAAGGCATGGGACATTGTCCCATGGTATTAGCCAGAATCTGTACGAGAAGGCCCAATTTACTGCGGATCATAAGCACCTGTACTCCGAGTCTGTGGAGAAGGTGACAGGCGACATGGTTCAAGCCATAATCTCCGTAAGTTTCCTTTCACTTGCAATTTCAATTCCTTTTGAAAGTGTTGTTCTTCAATTTATTTGTTAACATTTTTGCCTTTTCGAGCCCGTGTAGCAAGTGCTCCCGAGGGCGAGGAATATACAGATGCACGCCACGGTTTACGCTGATCGGAAGGCAAAGTATAAGAAGATGGCACGCTCGAACGATCCTGTCCAGCTTTAGGAGGAACTGGACACAGAGAAGGCCATGTATATTTCCCTTAAGGAGGAGCACACCAAGATGGAGGCAGAGATGAAGAAGTTGCAGGATGACTTCAAGAACGCTCGAAGGAGTTGGCGTAATGAATTCAATAATCTCAATGAGAGCCACAACAAGCTTACGGAGAACCGTAATGCCTGGAGGAAGAGGGCTACTGACGCGGAGAAGAAATATGCAGACACCATGGACCAACTTCCTCACCGCATTGAGCAATCAATCAAGGAAGCGCTCATCAAATTCTGCCACTCCAAGGCGTTTAATTTTGCGGCCTCTTTGCATTGCTTAGACGAGGCTAAAAAAACCTTCAATTTGGCCATTGAGCAAGGCATCTACAAGGGCTTGACGGATCCGGCCATTCGTGGGGCGCACGATATGGGGCTCATGTTCAACGAGCGCTGCGAGGAGGATGATGACGATCGTGATGATCCTGAGGCCAGCATCTCTGAGCCGGAATACAATTTCTTGGTCAATCTTATCCAAGATGAGTTCATGGCGGCCCATCCCCCAGAAGAAGCCTCCCAAGTAGAACAGAATGATGGGAATAACAATGCCGGCGCTATTTCTAAAAACCCTCCAGTGAACGAGGCCGCAACGCCTGTTGTTAACGCTCCAGCTCCTAATGCTGAGAACGCCCCCATTCCTGCCAATAACCCCAATGAGCCCAATGCTCCACAAGCGCCTGGAAATAATGAGCCTGAGCCTCCAGCTGCCCAGCACCAAGAGGAAAATGCCCCCCAGCACAAGAGCCGGAGGGCCCAGTTCATGGTCCTGTGGCTCAAAATATCTTGGTGGTTTTGGATGAAGACGTCGCTCCTGCCGCTTGAAGTTCCTCCTCACAGCCTGCTTATGTTGCAATTCTTTTTCTCCTGACTTAGTGTCTTTCTTTTTGTAAGAATGTTATGGGCCCTTGCGCCTTTATTTTGTAATTTTTGGCGAAGAGCCTTGATCAATGAAATTCTTCCTTTTCATAATACTGTCTCTTTCCATTTTCTTGATTGTGAAGCTCTTACCTTGCGCTTGTTGTAATAAAATCTTGTAATAATAAGATTGTGTGTAACATGCTTAGTGAAAATTGCATTACTTAGTTAAGTCTTTGCAACTTGAAAAATTTTACTAAGTCTTAAGTAATCATGGGGGTCTTACTGTGAGGCTGCCCTCATTCAAGACTTGTGTAAATTCTTCTTTACTTAGAAAATTTCACTAAGTCTTGAGTGATTACGAGGGTCTTACTGAGAGACTGCCCTCGTTCAAAACTTGTGAAAATTTTGCTTATCTTGGAAAATCTTAATAAGTCTTGAGTAATTACGAGGGTCTTACTGAGAGGCTTCCCTCATTCAAGACTTGTGTAAATTCTTCTTTACTTAGAAAATTTCACTAAGTCTTGAGTGATTACGAGGGTCTTACTGAGAGACTGCCCTCGTTCAAAACTTGTGAAAATTTTGCTTATCTTGGAAAATCTTACTAAGTCTTGAGTAATTACGAGGGTCTTACTAAGAGAATGCCCTCGTTCAAGACTTGTGAAAGTTCTTCTTCACTTAGAAAATTTTACTAAGTCTTGAGTAATTACGAGGGTCTTACTGAGAGACTGCCCTCGTTCAAGACTTGTGAAAGTTCTTCTTCACTTAGAAAATTTTACTAAGTCTTGAGTAATTACGAGGGTCTTACTGAGAGAGTGCCCTCGTTCAAGACTGGTGAAAATTCTTCTGAATGACGCTACAGTTGAACGAGCGCGCTTGTGGCCATTACTTTTTAGGACTTGCAGGCGATCCCGTTTTCAAGCGCAAGGCGCTGTGACAAACGACCAAGGCCTACTAGGATTTTCCTTGCATTTTTCTCCGATTCATCAGGTTGGCTGTGAGCGTTACCAGGCTATCCTTATGAGGGCGTCCCCCTACGTGGAGTAGAACGATGGCAAGCGTAACCCATGGGCAATAACATCGTGCATACTCGGAATGGAGTGCCGACCACGCTCGTGGAAACGAGGGACGTGGGTCTTATCCATTTGCGCAATTTAAAAGCAGTAGTATAGAAATATTCAAGAGAATGTATCATAACTTACTTGAGATTTGAAGTAGTACATAGAACCCATTAGTGGGATGGTTACATCATCGTTTCTAGAGAGCTTTTAAACATAAAACTGTCGGAGGTTACATGCTTTCCAAGGGTGAGGCAAGCGCTCACCTTGAAGTGTCTCCAGGGTGTAAGTGTTGTTAGCTCTGATTTGTATGACTTTGAACGGACCTTCCCAGTTGGGGTCCAATTTCCCCACATGTTTGGATACTTCCACCTTCTTCAAGACCAAGTCTCCTAGCTGGAAAGTTCTTTCTTTCACATGCTTGTTGTATTGTTGTGCCACGGTTGCCTTATATCTGTGTATTTTTGCCCAGGCCTTGTCTCTTCTTTCCTCCAGTAGGTCCAACTCCAGGCTCCTATTATTTTCGTTAAGCTGAGGCTCAAAATAGGCTACACGAGCGGATTCATTTACAATTTCTACTGGTATCATTGCTTCTGACCCATATACGAGCGCAAAAGTTGTCTCGCCAGTGGCCGCTCGCGGAGTAGTGCGATAAGCCCAGAGTGCTCCTTGCAATTCTTCCTCCCATTCACTCTTTTTACTTTCTAGCATTGTTTTCAGATGCTGCAGAATGACCCTGTTGGTGACTTCCGCTTGTCCGTTGGCTTGGGGGCGGCCCACGGAGGTAAAGCGTTGTTCAATCCCTAACTCAGAACACCATTCTCACGTGTCAGCTGCTATGAACTGGGATTCATTGTCTGAGATGAGCACCCTCGGTATACCATACCTGTAGATAATGTTTTTCCAAATGAAGTCTCTCACGACCCGGAATGTGATTTTTGCTACGGCTTCAGCCTCGGCCCATTTGATAAAATAATCGACAGCTAAAATGACAAACTTCTTCTATCCGACCGCGATGGGAAAAGGGCCTACGATATCGATTCCCCACTGGTCAAAGGGCCATGAGACATCTATAGAGATCATTTGAGCGGCTGGTAATTGAGGGAGGTTAGAATGGAATTGACACTTAGGACACTTTCTGGAAAACTCAATGGCATCTTGGAGAACCGTGGGCTAATAAAACCCGCTCCTCAGAATTTTCTTAGCTAGGATACGCCCTCCTGAATGGTTCCCACAGCTCCCATTGTGAATAAGTTCGAGCGTTTCTTTTGCTTGCGAGGGCCTTAGACACCTCATTGGAGGTCCTTGAAATGACTTCTTAAATAATCTCCCTTCAGAGTCTATAGAAAACCGAGGAGCCTTGTTTCTAATTTTTCGAGCCTCCACCTTGTCAGTGGGACAAACGCCATCTTTAAGAAATCTGATAATATCATCAAGCCAGCAAGGCTCGTGCGGATCAATCATAGCGACCATCTCCTTGGCAATTCTCTCCTTGATCAGAGACTCTTTTGTTCTTAGGAACGTGACGGAACGCTCGGAGGTACCTTCCAATGCTGAGGCAAATTTTGATAGAGCGTCAGCGCGCTCGTTTTCTGCCCGTGGGACCTGAAGTAGGTGGAATTCTTTGAACTTCCCAATGATTTCCCTAGCTTTACTCAAATACTGCACCATGGTGGTTTCTCGAGCCTCATAAGTTCCTTCAATCTGGCTCGTAATTAACTGTGAATCAACATAAGCGGTGATTCTGGACGCTCCGTTCTGAAAAGCAATTTTCAATCCTTGCACAAGGGCTTCATACTCTGCCTCGTTATTGGTGACTTGAAAATCCAACCTGATTGCAAAGTCTAACTCAATCCCATTGGGGTCTCTAAGGGTTACCCCTGCTCCTCCCCCTTGAGAGGTTGAGGA
The DNA here is from genome assembly GCA_037501455.1 of Lantana camara. NCBI lineage: Eukaryota > Viridiplantae > Streptophyta > Magnoliopsida > Lamiales > Verbenaceae > Lantana > Lantana camara. Next base: position 136,021,928 of record CM074855.1, read on the forward strand.
ACCATCCGTGTGCAGGACCCATAGCCCCTCGTTCTCTGGAGCAGCAGGTTCTAAACCGAAGCGTTCAACCAGTAAATCCGCTACAACCTGCGCTTGTATAACGGTTCTGGGCTCGAAACTTAAGTCAAATTGACTCAATTTAATGGCCCATTTTATCAATCTTCCAAACACGTCTGGTTTGGATAACACTTGCTTTAAAGGTTGATCAGTGAGGACCGTTATCGAGTGCGCTTGAAAGTAAGGCCTCAATCGTCTTGATGCGTTGATGAGGGCAAACGCAAATTTCTCGATTTCCAGGTACTTCTTCTCGGTCCCTTGTAATGTTTTGCTCAAATAATAAACAGGCAAGTGCTTACGTTCCCGTACAGCTATCAGTACCGCGCTCATCGCCTCAGTTGAAACAGAGAGGTACATAAATAGTCTTTCGCCTTCAACGGGTTTGGTCAGGAGTGGAGCGCTAGAAAGGTAAGCCTTCATATCTTGCAAAGCCTTCTCACACTCCTCAGTCCACGCAAAGTTTCGTACGTTTCGTAAAATTTTGAAGAAAAGGAATGTTTCTGTCCGCCGAGCGTGAAATGAATCTATTCAGGGAAATGATTTTTCCTACTAACACTTGCACTTCTCGGAGATTTCGAGGGGAGGGGATCTCCAAGATAACCTTGATCTTCTCTGGGTTGGCTTCAGTCCCCCTCTGACTGACCATTTAGCCTAAGAACTTTCCCCCTCGTACTCCAAAAGTACACTTTGAAGGATTCAATTTCATCCCATACTGGCGCAAAATGGAAAAAGTGCGCTTGAGATCCTCTAGATGTGAGCCCTGACGCTCGCTCTTGAAAATCATATCATCGACGAAAACCTCCATGGATCCTCCAATTTCTCTTTCAAACATCTTGTTAACAAGACGCTGATAAGTGGCTCCAGCGTTCTTGAGTCCAAAAGGCATGACTAAGAAGCAATATACTCCCAAGTGAACGACAAATGAAGTTTTGGGGCGGTCCTCTGGGGCCATAAAGATTTGATAGTACCCCTGAAAAACGTTCATCATGCTCATGAGTTCACATCCGGCAGTCGAATCCACCAGTTGGTCTATCCGGGGTAATGGGTATGGATCCTTAGGGCAAGCCTTGTTAAGATCAGTAAAGTCATTGCACATGCGCCATTTAATGGCGCTCTTGGGCACCAATACCACATTACATAGCCACTCTGGGTACAAGATGGGCTCAATGTACTGGGTCTCTAGAAGCTTGTTAACTTCTTCCTCAATGACTTTCTTCCGAAAACCATGTACATCCCGTTTCTTCTGTTTAATGGGTTTAAACGAGGGATCCACATTGAGTCTGTGGACTATGACGCTCAGATCAATCCCTGTAAGGTCAGATGCTTTCCATGCAAAAACGTCAATGTTATCTCTGAGGAAGTCAATCATCATAATATGCGAGGGTCCAGAGAGGTTGGACCCAATCTGAGTAGTTTTATCCTTGTTCCTTGGTTCTAGCTCAATAGTAAGGAATTTTTCCATGGGTTCAATCCTCACTTCTGGACGGGGAAGCTCAAGCGCCCTCTTCTTTCCTGTCAAACGTCCATCATTAAGGGGGCTCGTCATCCTCGCACTTATCCCCCTCAGAGGAGGATTCTTCTACTGTCCCTAACGGAGCACTTTCGAGGGAGCCTTTGGCGCTGGGATCTTTCTTCTTGTTCTTTTTCTTGTTCAACTTGGCTCTCTTGCGCACGGGACCATCCTCGTCCAGATTGGGGAAGTCAACGGATTTCTTGGTGGACCCGATTTGGAAGGTTTTCTCTGCCTTAGGCTTTCTGAGGGATAGCATGTAGCATTCCCAGGCCTCTCGCACGTTGCACAAAACTTCTCCAACGCCCTCGGGGGTGGGGAATTTGATTTTCTGGTGGTAGGTGGAGATAATAGCTTTGAAATCCACGAGAGCCGGTCTCCCGATTATGATGTTGTAGGGAATATCAATTTCTACCACTGCATATGTGACCAATAGCGTTTTGTGCTGTGGGGCTCGGCCAAATGAAGTGGCCAAGCGAATTTGCCCTCGTGGGACGACCTCAGAACCTCCAAAGCCAATGAGGGCTGTTTTGAGGGGTTCGAGCGGGATGTTGGTAACATTCATCTTTTGGAACGTGGTGTAGGGCAAAACGTTAACAGAGCTTCTACTATCCACTAACACCCTCTTTACAACGTGATTGTGGACATCTATGCTAACCACCATGGGTCAGTCAGAGGTTTCACTGTCCCCATGGGGTGTTTCAATATGCTCTAAGTCCTTATCAGTGAACCCTATCATATCATTCTCTTTCGAGCACGGATCTTTTGCCTCTTGGATGGCGTAGACTGATTTGAGCGTTGATGGGCGTTGATCATAACTTCGGATGTACCGTCGCCGGACAGCGTTAGAATCTCCTCTAGAGGAACCCCCGGCTATCATGTTGATGACCGCAAAAGGGGTATTTTCTTGCTCGGGAGCCTTTCCTTTGTTGCGATGGCTGCTCTCAGGAGGACCTCTTCCTCAAGGGCTTCTTGAGCGCGATGGGCTCCTCCTCCGCTCCAATATCTTCACAAATTCTTTCAGATGGCCCCCTGCGACGAGCCTCTGAATTTCCACTTCCAGCTGGCGACATTCATCCGTGTCGTGCCCCTTTTCGCTTATACCACTCCTGTGCCATTCCTACTAGGGAAGTGACAAAGACTTTGGCCCAGTAGTGGCTCGAATGCTCGTACAAATGCATCAAGTGTAAAAAATGATCCAGGCGTTCCGCTGGATTGGTTGTACCGTCGTAACGATTGACGGAGGTGGGGATTTTAGCCATTCCTACTTGGGCCATCAGAACTTCTTCCACGAGGGGGGAGCCCCTCGCCAGGGGATGATATTCGTAGGTGCAGAAGTTCTCTTCCTTTGGGGGACCCGTGGCTGGCGGTCTTTGGGGCGAGCGTCTCTGGCATCGGCTCGTTCATCCCTGCTTTGGGAGATCTGAGACTGCGCTCGAGAGAGCTACCCAACCATATCCTTTATCCCCTACAGCTGGTCTTGCACAGCTGCGAGGAGATTAAGATTTACATCTTCTTCTTCATCCTTTTGTTTTGTGGCTCGGGAGGCCCTTTTGGAGGCATGAGAGTCCCCTTCATTTTCATTAACTTTTTCCGTGGGCTCTCTACCCCTGTCCCCTCGGGGATGCTCATTTTCGCCTTGGTTGGGCGTTTCTCTGGCGGGTAGGGACGGTGGTTGAGCCCTGAGGACGGCCTGAACCTCCCTAAGCGGATAGGTCTACAATCCGCCCAACAGGGCGTCGGCTTGAGTGGCCTGCCCAGAAGGAAAATACATGGAATGAAATCTCTCCCATGCCCCCTGGGCCGCCTGAACCTCGCACTGGGCGTAAAGAGCCCTCAACTGCTAGGGGGTTAGAGGGGGTAACTCAACCCCTTCAATCTCCCTGGGAATCACCACCGGCAGCTGGATCTGGCCAGCCTGGTAGGGCTGAATCGGTGGCATCATGACGGTGGGAGCAAGCGTATATCCCGGCGGCAGCATCATGACGGTGGGAGCAAGCGTATATCCCGGCGGCGGCATCATGTAGTGTTGCCCTCCCGGATTCGCATGAGGATGCATCCACTGGTTCTGGGGAGGTTGTGGGAGAGTGGGGAGAGAAGCACCTCCAATGGCGGTGGAAACAGGTGGTACTGGTGGCGCAGGTGGAGGGACCGCAGATTCTGCAAGCGGAGGTACACCTCCGGCGGGCGGTGCTCCACCAATGACCGCCAATGGAACGGTGGTGGTGCTGGCATCAAAGGGAAGATTCTCTCCTCCTCCCGCTGCTCCTGATCTTGTAGTCACCATGGTGTTGGAAAACACGAATCAGAAAGCAGCGGAATTTAAAAAACAATCCCAACAAAAGGACCTTGGACTCGCAATCGTGTAACCAAATTCGTAGAGATCGAAAACTTACTTTTCTTTTATTCTTTCTTGAAGTGTTTCAAGCCACCCAAGAACGCTCTTCTCGCGGCTTGATCCCCTCTCCTTGGTAAAGCTCGAATCTTCAAACTTCTAACTTGAAGTCTCTAGAGAAAGTCCACCAACTTGATCACAATCTAACTAGTAAGGATGCTAGTTCTCTAGTTAGTGTTTAGGCTTAACCTAGGGTTTTATTTAATCTTGGAGAAAGGAAGGTGTTCAACATATGAACCAAAAGAATTGTCAATTCCCTCTAAAGGGGGGCATGAGCTACCCTATATATAGGAAGGGGAGAGGGGCGCCGATCCTATTCCTTGTTGGGCAAGGATTTGGTCCCTCTCTCTCCTATTACTTGATCATCAAGTAATTTCCAACTTTGACTTTGAATTCTAATTCAAATCAACTTTCAAGAAAGCTAAAAATATCCAAACTATTTTTGGATAATTTTATAATTTATTTGTTTAAAATAAATAACTTATTTTTATCTAATTAATTAATTCACAATTAATTAACTAGATTATTTTTTTCTCCAAAATAAGACTTTCTTTTTAATTCAAAATTAAACCAAAGTCTATTAAAAAATTAATCACATTAATTATTTAACACATAAATAAATATATACATATATTTACACACGTGTGAGACACGTGTCACAAGGACACGTGTCACTCACGTGAGCCACACGTGTGGTTCACACGTGTGGAACCCTCTTGGCCCGATTAACTCGTTTAATCATTTTCAAGCCTCAACTCATGTAACCAAGTTGTTGTGTGTGACCCTCTAGGTTCTCAATTCAATTAGCAGTGACCCTAATTAATTAATTCACTAATTAATTAATCAGTCCACAGATTAAACGACCATAGTCTAGCAACAGGTGTTTAACCCCTAGCTGAATTGGAATGTTCGGATTCGACAGAACCTTTAAGTCATTGGTTCATGTGAGATACAATCCTCCTACTTACTATCTCTCAACCAAGATCTAGGGTAAGGGAATAATTAGAACCCTAATAATCCGGTCTTAAAGCTAAGTGCATTTGATATCCATTTGATCTCAATCCAAGAAACCCTTTTCTTGATGTCTTGATCTACTGCCTTGGCCAAGGACTCCATATGGCATATGAATGACTTACACAATAAGAGATCACCTTGCAAACGCAAGTGTAGGTCCTTTCTTGATTCTCATTCACTTTCATGAATCACTTGTGCAGCCCCAGCATAAGCCTTGAATCAGTTGTCTAAGGCGACACCCTTTAAAGCTTATACCTAAGACTACAGAGTTAACTCATAAAGTGACATGGAACCTCAAGTCTAAGGATCAATTAATCACATCAATGACTCGTGAGATATTTTCTGATCTGGAAGTTTCCATTTCCTGAAATAGAAACTTCCTTTCCCATTTAGGAATGTTCTCACACGGGGCACCTCAGTGAACTTACTTATTAAAGTAAGCACCCTCGTGTATCATGCACGTATCAACTATACACTTTGCACCTACATGAAACAAGGTGGTCCTTCTTAAGGGCGTGATCCCACAAGCAAGCCTTAGAGGAGTCAGGTTGACACTCCCACTGTCTATAGGACTCATCGGCTTGGAGTATTTTACTAATCATGACTTATGTGATATAGGGCTCGTTTCATGAACCATTTCACCTAAATGGTAGAGTCCTAAAGTCATCAGGATTAGGGGAGTTCTCATACATGCGCACATAATGGAAACACTCAAAACACGTATTGGCATATAAAGAAGTGTTTGCCTATGATCAATCGTATATTATTCAAAGATTGTCTGTGATACAAGAAAAGTCCCAAAGCAGATTACGTCGAATCGGCTTTCTAGGGCACTATTCCTAACACATGGTTGAGAAGATACTGGGTGTTTGCTTTTCAACTAGCAGAAAGAGAGAACTGAGTTGTGAGGTGGTTTCCCCCAGACGGCGCCAAAAATGATGGGTCTGAATATGGGGTGCAGAGTCCAATCACTTTAGAATTTGTTTAAGTGAGGAAACCAGTCAATGTTCGCCGGGGAAGATAGGGGTTCTACCTGCTAGGACAAATACACAGACAAAGTCAGAAGGCCAAGCTAGGGGAACTGGGGGTGATTCCCAGTTTGGCTCTCCGACGCTCAAGTTAGATGAAGATCTGAAAGAGAGAAAATACTAAGTATGGAGTTGCAGTAATGAAAGTTACATACAGTGAAGAAGATGAACTCGCATATTTATAGTTGAGGGTCAGGGACCCTTTGGTCATTTGCACCGTGTGGTCCTGGCCGAATGTTGCCCTAACACGTGGCGTTGCGAGAGAGAAACCTAGGAGGAATCTTCTGCAAAAGCTGGTGGAAGTTAGTGTTGGCAACAGTGGCAGGTGCGCAGGCATGTACGGGGAGTCAGAGAGCCGTTTTGGGGGTTGATAACGAGGGCTTGAGAGCACGCTCGTGTCAACCAAGAGCCTTGGAGACCAAGGAATCTGCTAGGGGATGAAGACCAAGGCTCATCAAAGGAGGGGGAGTGTAAGTTTCCCTGAATGAGTGTAGCGCTCGAAGAGGGCTTTCTTGGCTGGCTGGAGCCTTAACCATGTAGTTTGAATCGCGCTCGTTAGAGAGCGGCGATGTTGAACACGTGTACGCATAGCAGAGATGACAAATGTCTTTGAGGAACGCTGACGCTTGAGAGGTTTGAACGCTTGTGTATAATTACCTCAATCATAGGAGGACAAGTGTCGTTATCTTGAGTTGCCACGTATTCAAACGTGGCACGAGCGTGTTTTGTCCCCATCAGAGACCACCACGATTCGAAACGCCTACCAATTCGACCCCAAACCATCGTCGGAAACACCCATTTCAAGGTCTGAAAATCGCGCCGCCACGAGTGTCCGCCACAGCCGCCTTCAAACGGCGATTCCTCCGCCAATACTCCGTCTTAGCACCTGCTACCACAGCCAAAATCTATTTCTTGAAGAGTACTACAAGGCCCATGCCTTGTTTGTCTCGATTAGCCACCGAAATCATTGGAAAAAGGGCTGGAACGTGCACTGCCACTATCGCGTGCGCCGCCGCTAGCTTCGTCGGCCGATATCTCCATCACCATGTCGTTTCAGGCCATGAGACCACCTCCAAGTTGTAGATCTCGTCGAGAAGTTCGATTTGCATACCAATTTTGCTGGATTCCGTTGTCGAATGAGGTCGAACGAGGCTGTCAAAGTTGCTGTCAATTTTTAGTCGCGATTTTGAAACTTTGATCGACCATATCTCCTTCGTCGTTGATTGGATTTCGATTTCATCTTAGCCATTGTGATCGTTGTCGAGATCTTCAATTTTGACTATTCGTTTGCGTAAATCGGTTCCCAGACGAAAACGTTGTAATTCTTGGGGTGAAGGAATACCGGCACACGCAGGAAAGAGTGGGAGAGAAGAGAGAGAGAGTGCTGCTTCTTCTTCAATGCAACAAGGGTATTATGACCTTTTCACACGATTTAGGGGGTTTACAAAGAATACGTTGAGTATTAGGGATGTAAAATAGACAAATTTCAAACTGGGGGTTTAGAAAAACAATTGTGCCTTATTGAGGATGATATATTAATTCTCCGTTATCTAGTAACATGTATTATGTATTATGTATATATATATATATATATATATATTATTTCTATAAATTTGTTAAATTATTATTATTATATATATTGCATATTGTATATAATACATTTATAAATATATATATTAATTATTATAATAGTGTATAATATATCATATATATAAATTTCATGATAATTATATATATTTATTAATTTATTAATATTTTTAGTAAATATGATAATATATATATATATATATATAATTATTTATATTAATTACATATATATATATATTAAATTAATTATTATAATCAGTATATAACAATATATATATATATATATATACATGTATACATATTAATAAATTAATAAATTTATAGAAATAATATTTCATATGTATATTAGTAATTATATATATATATATATATATATATAATATATATATACATATATATATATATAATACTATAATATTTATATATATTATATATTTATAACACTTTTTAATAGAATATAACAATATAATTCAATTTTTATTTTATTTATTAATATAATATTTATTCTGGATTAAAAAATAATTTTTAATAATATTATATGAAACAGTGTATAAGGGTATAATAGGAATTTTACGCTTTTTTGTTGACCATTTAGAATTAGGGGGCAGTGAGCCTATTTTAAAAAACACAAGGTTTTTTGGAGTTTTTTTTTTTTAGGGGTTTTTTGTAATCATTTCGATTAACACAGGGTTTTTGGGGTTGTTGGCTCCTTCTAAGAACTTAATACATTTTATTGTCATCATTCTTGCTATTACCTTCCATAAAAAAAAATACAAGTACTCAAGTCTTCAATGCTCATATATTACACTGTTGTATAATATACAATTTCCCATTAACCTGAACAAGCCATTCTCTACCTTTTGAATGAAAATTGAACTCTTTTCTGGTAAATATATATATCGGGAAATTCCCAAAAAATCCCCAAATGAGAACTCAAATTTGCTTTAACTCCCCATTTTTAAAAAAGTTCCTCTTTGCTCCCTAGATGACAGGCCAAATTTGCTTTAACTCCCCATGGTTGTATTAAAACTCAAGAATCTCGTACCCGAACCCCAAAATCACGTACTTAAATACCCCAAGCCAATGCTTACTCGAGTCTGAATATTTTTTGGGGCCCAAGAGTGCTAAAATTCGCCCCATAACCGTTCCCGCCGAAATAACCGTTCCCTCCAACTTTTGACTTGCTGCTAGCCCAGTGCAAGACAATCTGCACACACAACAATCAACCTTGCAGAACAATCACTTCTCATGCACCAACTGTTAGAAAACTGGAATCAGAAAGCAGCGAAAATTTAAAAATTTTCCAACAAAAGGATCTTAGACTCGCAATCGTGAATCCAAATTTGTAGAGATTAGAAACTTACTTTTCAATAATCTTTCTTGAAGCGTTTCAAGCCACCCAAGAACGCTCTTCTCGCAGCTTGATCCCCTCTCCTTGGTAAAGCTCGAATCTTTAAAACTTCTAACTTGAAGCTCTCTAGAGATAGTCCACCAACTTGACTACAATCTAACTAGTTAGGATGCTAGTTCTCTAGTTAGTGTTTAGGCTTAACCTAGGGTTTATTTTATCTTGGAGAAAGGATGGTGTTCAACACATGAACCAAAAGAAAATCGATCACTCTCTAAGGGGAGCATGAGCTCCCCTATATATAGAAAAGGGAGGGGGACGCCAAACCCTAGTCCTTTTGGGGCAAGGATTTGTTCCCTCTCTCTAATTACTTGATTACGAAGTAATTCCAAACTTTGACTTTGAATTCTAATTCAAATCAACTTTTAAAGAGCTAAAATATCCAAACCCTTTTGGATAATATTATACTTTATTTATTAATAAATAAATAACTTATTTTATCTAATTAATTAATTCGTAATTAATTAAATAGATTATTTTTCTCCAAAAAAAGACTTTCTTTTTAATTCAAAATTAAACCAAAGTCTATTAAATAATTAATCACATTAATTATTTAACACATAAATAAATATACACATATATTTACACACGTGTGAGACACGTGTCCCAAGGACACGTGCCACTCACGTGAGCCACACGTGTGGTTCACACGTGTGGAACCCTCTTGGCCTGATTAACTCGTTTAATCATTTTCAAGCCTCAACTCATGTAACCAAGTTGTTGTGTGTGGCCCTCTAGGTTCTCAATTCAATTAGCAGTGACCCTAATTAATTAATTCACTAATTAATTAATCAGTCCACAGATTAAATGACTATAGTCTAGCAACAGGTGTTTAACCCCTAGCTGAATTGGAATGTCTCGATTCGACAGAACCGTTAAGTCATTGATTCATGTGAGATATAATCCTCCTACTTACTATCACTCAACCATGATCTAGGGTAAGGGAATAATCAGAACCCTAATAATCTGGTCTTAACGCTAAGTGCATTTCATATCCATTTGATCTCAATCCAAGAAACCCTTTTCTTGATGCCTTGATCTACTGCCTTGGACTCCATATGGCATATGAATGACTTACACAATAAGAGATCACCTTGCAAACGCAAGTGTAGGTCATTTCTTGATTCTCATTCACTTTCATGAGTCACTTGTGCAGCCCCAGCATAAGCCTTGAATCAGTTGTCTAAGGCGACACCCTTTAAAGCTTATACCTAAGACTACAGAGTTAACTCATAAAGTGACATGGAACCTCAAGTCTAAGGACCAATTAATCACATCAATGACTCGTGAGATATTTCCTAATCTGGAAGTTTCCATTTCCTGAAATAGAAACTTCATTTCCCATTTAGGAATCTTCTCACACGGGGCACCTCAGTGAACTTACTTATGGAAGTAAGCACCCTCATGTATCACACACGTATCAACTATACACTTTGCACCTCCATGAAACAAGGTGGTCCTTCTTAAGGGCGTGATCCCATAAGCAAGCCTTAGAGGAGTCAGGTTGACACTCCCATTGTCTATAGGACTCATCGGCTTGGAGTATTTTACTAATCATGACTTATGTGATATAGGGCTCGTTTCATGAACCATTTCACCTAAATGGTAGAGTCCTAAAGTCATCGGGATTAGGGGAGTTCTCATACATGCACAACTAAAGTAAACGCATACCAAACAAGAGCATATAAAGAAGTGTTGCCTCAATTCGTTATTTTATTTAAAGATTGTCTGTGATTACAATAAAGAAAAGTACAAAGCGGATATAGATTTGGCTTTTAGGGCGCTATTCCTAACACCAACATTGCGGGACACTCGCGTAATCACCCAAGACTTGCGCGCACCATGCCCAATATATGCGCTCGGCCTTGCTTGATGCCCAGCCGTCAAGCGTCAACATCCGACATCCTTGCATCCAAGCCAATCTTGTCGGGACAATGTACTTGCATTGCGCCAAAGTACTTTAACTCAATGATCCTTCACCAATCAAACATCATCTCGCAACCTTGACTCGTCCACCCGGTGTAACAGCTGGTCACATAAAAATCCAAACTAATAAGCATTATACAGAATAAAATCTGTGTGATATTTGTCTTTACTTCTAAAAATTAATACATTTTATCCTCATTATTCTTCCTATTACCTTTCATTAGTAATCAAGTCTTCAATGCTCATTTACACTGGTGTATATATATCCAATTTCTCATTAACCTGAACAAACCATTTTCTATTTTTTGTATGAAAATTGAATCTTTCCCGATAAATATATTCCCTTAGAGGCACATAATTTCTCAAAGCATGACAGCAGGGTTTGTGTTCTAGCATTTGGCTTGCCCATATCCTGATATCTCAAATACCACACCCGGATTAACATACTTAATTGACCTCCTAAAACTACTTAACAAATACAATATTAGGCAATTAAAAATAATATTTGTTAAATCTCCAAAAGTTGCACCGAAACACGCACCTTATTCTTATTGCAAAGTGCCCGACTGTTGGGAGGGCGGGAAGTCGGGATGATGACCTAAGTATCGCCGCCGTGCCGAAAAGTTTGAGAGGGGTGATGGAGAAGTCGCGATTTATTGAAGTGGGTGGTGGCTCAGGCCTTCCAATTTGCGAATGGGGCAAAAGGAAACCCTTGGATTTGGGGAGAACAAGGCGGGAATCTTTTGTTGACTTAGGACGAAATTGCCATTTTTGTGGACTATTGATTTAAAGCGATCTTATTTAGGTATTATTATCATTATGTTATATATTTCAATTTTGTCAATTATGTGTAATTAAAATTACAAAACATAGTTTTGCATAAATTACATAATACTTTAATGTTTATCAATACTTGATATGGGCCATTGAGCTATCTTAGCAATTATTCGTATAGTCGGTTTTGGGCTCAACATATTATCAAATAATATTGGGCCTTCCTGCTAAGCCCATTAATTGCAGAATAAAATAATCGAACAAAGAAAAGACCAATAGCATACTTAAGCAAGACACTGAGGGAAAAGAATAGAGGGTTATCAGTTTATGAAAAAGAATTCCTTGTTGTGTTGTTAGTTATGCACAAATGGAGACATTATTTGCAAGGGACACATTTTATCATTAAACCTGATCATCAAAGTTTGAAACATATGTTGGAACAAAGAATGGGGACTATCTTATAGCAGAGATGGATATCCAAGTTATTAGGTTTTGACTATGAGGTTCAATATAAGAAGGGGGTTGAAAATAAAGTAGCTGATGCTCTATCAAGGGTGAATCATTCAGAGGAACTTTGCAATATGGTAACCTCAGTTGTTCCAGCTTGGACCACAGACTTGGGCTTGTGGATGCTAAGAGAGAGGATGTAGCACTCCCAAGCTTCCTTAACGTTGCAAAGTACTTCCCTTGTTCCCTCGGAGGTGGGGAACTTGACCTTCTGATGGTAGGTTGAAATGACAGCTTTGAAGTCAAAGAGGGCTGGACGCCCAATAATAATGTTGTAAGGTAGATCCACTTCAACGACGGCATACATGACGCTCAAAGTCTTTCGCTGTGGGGCGCGACCAAAAGAGGTGGCCAATCGAATTTTTTCGCGAGGGACAATCTCGGAACCCCCAAAGCCAACGAGGGTTGTTCTGAGGGGTTTGAGGGTTGGGTCACTGAAGTGAGTGAATCTTATGTGAATGATCCATTATATGCATAGATTTTACAAGCTAAATCTGTTGACAATAGCAGTTTTCCTGAATTTGATTGGAGTAGGGGGTTGTTAAGGAAGAAAGACAAAATTTGCGTGGGCAACAATATGCAATTAAAACAAAGGATCATTAGCACACTCCATGATACCTACTTGGGTGGATATTCTGGTATGGGAGGAACTACACAGAGAGTAAAGTCAATGTTCTCATGGCCTAAACTCAAACAAGATGTAGAAGATTGGGTCAAAGAGTGTGACATTTGCCAGAAATCTAAGCATGAGAATATCAAGTACCCAGGGCTGCTGCAACCTCTACAAATCCCAGAGCAGGCATGAACACACATATCCATGGACTTTATTGAAGGATTACCTCAGACTGAAGGGAAGAATGCTATCCTGGTTATTGTGGACAGGTTCAGCAAGTACTCTCATTTTATAGCATTGTCTCATCCCTTTACAGCTGAGCATGTAGCTAAGGTGTTCATAGATAATATTTATAAGTTGCATGGTTTACCACACTCAATTGTGCCAGATGGGGACAGGATCTTCACAAGCCATTTTTGGAGGGAGCTGTGTAAGGTGTTGGGAGTCAATTTGAATATGTCTATAGCTTACCATCCCCAATCAGATGGACAAACTGAGAGAGTGAATCAATGTTTGGAGACCTATTTGAGATACACGTGTCATTATAAACCCAAAATGTGGAGAAGGTGTTTGGCACTTGCTGAGTATTGTTATAATACCAACTTCCACACCAGCTTGAAAGTGACCCCTTTTGAGGCTCTATATGGCTATAAGAAAAAATCTGAAACTTGCTCCTAAGTATTTTGGACCTTATGCTGTGATAGTTAAGGCGGGGAAGGTCGCTTACAAACTTGATTTACCTCCTGGTAGTGCCATTCATCCAGTCTTCCATGTGTCTCTACTTAAAAAGAAAGTGGGGTCTAAGAGAGTCACTTGCAGTGAGCTTCCTGGGTTAGTTGACAGTGGAGTTTTCAAGATATTTCCAGTTGTTGTTTTGGGGAGAAGGATTGTTTGTAGATATAATAAACCTGTAGCTCAATTGTTAATCCAATGGGTGCATTCTTCTGCAGAGGAAGCTACATCGGAGGATTACAATGAGGTGTTGAGGAAGTTTCCAAACTTTGATCCTTGTGGACAAGGATCTCATTTATGGGAGGATAATATTGTTGGTGTGGCGGGCCCGAAGCAGAGTGACGGTACAGCGGAATATTTTAAAAAATTTCGCCATAACCTCGTTATCAAAATATTTCAAAAATATTTTAATAAAGCAGCGGAATAAATCGGGCAGCATAACTCTAATATATACAGGCATCGATAACATAATTTTAAATCATCTAGCATATAATCATGATATGCAAATAATAATTTGGGCAGCACAACGGTATTACCGTACAGCAAAATTGGCTATCAACGGCACTTTTCCAGCACCTCGATATTTTCTCGTGAAACCGGCAGAGCTTCCCCGCAATATCCCCGATTAAGAAATTGGAGTGTGGGCTCCGGCAGTATTTCGCTAAATACTTTGAGAAAATATTTCCTAGAAAAACCCTTTTTTCTAAAACCTGAAAATCCCTATTTTCTAATAATTAAGTGGATTATATATTAATTATATAACCACTTAATTAAATCATAATTAATCCTTAATTAAGGATTAATTATTTCTGGATGGAGAAAGTGCCGTGAGGGCCTTTCAATTTACCAAAAATTGAAGCCAAAGTCTGATACTTTAAAAGGAAATAGGAAGCCCCTATTTATAGTTGTGAAAAGAGGACACCCGTGGCATTTTTCGGATTTTTGCCGTAGTCTCCAAGGCCAATCAGCTAATCAGGATACACCGGAGTGCAGCCCAAGAAACCACGAGCCGAAAGCCGCCCGGCACGTGCCATTCCGACCTGGCACGCGCCGCCCAAGTGGCGGCTGTGTGCTTGGCGCGTGTGAGTCTCACGCAAGCGTGAGCACCTGCCACGTGGCCGGTTCGGCCGGCGGTCCGGCGGTCCAGACCGGTTCGACAGAGAACCAGTAGGTTCAGGCGGTCTGGTCGATTGCCACGTGGCGAACGTCCATTCGTCCACGTGTCCGGGTCGATCAAAACTTGACCGACCCTATCCGACCCAAACCCGAACCGTTGGCCCGTTTTCTTGGCCCATTGACTTTCCATTCAACTTGATCTGGGTCGCTGATTCGCGGGACGTGGCTCAATCCTGGACATCCATTTGGCGTCTGACATGGCGCCCTGTCAGCTCCACTTGGCCGCTGACTTGCTGACGTGGCGTACCAAGTTACGTGCCACGTCATCACTTCTGCCACGTCATCATCCTTTTTTTTATTATTTTTTTTGTTGAAAATTTTATTTTCTCCAAAATAAAATTTCGGGCATTTCCAACTCTTTGGAATTTAATTTATTTTCTCAAAATAAATTACTTGGCTATTTTCAAACACTTTGAAAAATCTTTTCTCTCTCTCATTTTAATATTTTCTCATTGATCTCCGTTGGGGCTTGCGGGGGGACCTGCAGGACTAATTAATCTTAGCTCCAAACGGGTCAATCTATTATCATCCCATGACAATAATTGATTACCGTTTAACAATATTTAATTCCACTAAATAAATATTGTTGAACTCTAAAATTAATTAAATTATTCACGAATTTCTCGATCTAGAATAATTTTGCATTTTACTCCTCTGTACAGATATCCATGAAAAATAAATCAATACTACTATCATTTATTTTTCACTTTCAATCTGAAATTTCTTGATTCGCCTTAAGTTCAAATTCCCTGTATGTGAAACACATTCAACATACAACTTCGGTGACGAACACACGAAGTACTTTGGCCAAAGTTTTATTTGAACTTTTTGCAAATCTATTTCAGGGATATCTTTAACCTTCCAGTAAGGCTACAGATTCCTTGATCAATATTTCTCTCTAGCACATTTCATGCAATCACCGAACGTACAAAGTATTTTGGCCACCCGTTACCGAGACCTCACTTCTGAGTACATCACAGTGATTAACACTACATGCCTAAAGTAGAAACACTATCAGGATTAAGAGTCTAATGCTTCCGAGATTTTATTCATTTTAGATAGCAGTATAAAATGAACAATCTCAGTGGTCCAGTTCGATGTTTCCAATCTCATTGAAAATCATCAATATGTTATAATTGGAAACTCCATTTCCCTATGACGAAAGACTAATCATCTTATATAACACATTATAGTCTTGATAAGAACATATTCTTATCATACTGACTAGAACTTTAATGACACGTGACTTCCGATATTTAAAGTCTTTTCCTATGAAACACATTTCATATAAAAATACCATCACACGTCATTAATTATTAAATTTGTAAAATACTCATAACTTGCTTTAATTTCAGTTTTATTAATCCAAAATATTTACAATATAATTGGATTTTTAGGGCATTTATCCCAACAAATATAATATCTGAAGTTCATATGGCTGCAAATGAGGGAATTAATGTGGATCGTTGGATCCCATTATATCATGACCGTACAATTAAGTTCAAGAAGCTGGAAAACGACGTCGTTGCAACTAATCCTGAATCAATCTCCACCATTGATCCCAAAGATGCTGATCTAAGGGCTATGATTAAAGATATGCAAGGGAAGGATTCTACCGTTGTTCAAGAACAATCCAACGACCCTTGTTGACTGAGTTCCAACGGTTTTGGAGGGGACCATGCACTGAATATGAAGACGATTGTGGGCAGGAGATTATTCCATGTGATTGTGATAGTGATGTTTCCTAGTTTGTTGTTTTGTGGTGCACCTTTATTAAGGACTTTGTATGGTTTCTTTGGATTCAAGAAATGAAATTAGTCTGTTCTCTCTCACCTATCTTCTCTCTGTTTTCCTCATCCCCATTTCTCTATTATATTGCTGTTGAAATTATCAATATTAACTAAGAACATAACACTTATTCTTATTGTAAAGTGCCCGACTGTTGGGAGGGCAGGAAGTCGGGATGGTGACCTAAGTATCACCGCCATGCCGGAAAGTTTGAGAGGGGCGACGGATAAGTCGCGATTTGCTGAAGTGGGTGGTGGCTCAGGTCTTCCAATTTGCGAATTAGGGAAAAGGAGACCCTTCGATTTGGGGAGAGCAAGGCGGGAATCTTTTGGTTGACTTTAGTCAAGGACGAACGATGTTAACACACCCTTAATTTATGTTATCTATTTTAAAAGGAAAAGGAAATTTTATTGTCAAGGACGAACGATGTTAGCACACCCTTAATTTCTAAAAGGAAAAATTAGAGTTATGGTTAATTAGAAAAGCTCATCTATCTCCCTCACCATTTGTTGCTAATTTTATGACTAACGATGTTAACACACCGTTAGTTTTCTTAGGGACTCACATTAATTGTGCATTTTAATAAATTATGAAAATTGGACACATGTCACACATCTGATGGTTGGAGCAGAAGATGAAGCATAAAGTGGAGCAGAAGATCCCGTCCGGGTTTATTTGTGCTTTTTCTATCTATGTTTTCTCCAATTAACTCCACAGCACCAGTCGATGAGCGGCAACCGACTTCAGAGGTGCAAGGAGGAAAGGCGGTTGGTGGTCAGACGGTGCGGCAGGCGCGGCAGTGTATTTTTTATACCTAATCGATCTAATGACCAGTGAAGACGTCGAAAACTTATAATGTTTAGCTCCAGTAGTGCCTGGATTGAGATTGGACTCAACTCGAGCTCGAATATCAAGTTTGAACGTCTGTTCTTGGATCGTAGACTAACGACCGTTTTCATCCGTTCGTATCCCTAATTTGGATGGGTTAGCGGACTGAATATGAATCCGTATCAAGAAAATACACAAAGATTACCCAAATCTCGACAAGTAATTACCATTTATTCGGCGACCACTTTTATATATAGTAGCAATATATCTCATAGTATTTGTAACATCCCGGATTTTAGGGCTAAGAAGAAATAAGTAAGTAAAGGGTTAAGAAGAATTTCCTTTAGAACCTTAGTTACTATTCACTCATTTTCGTAGAAATTTTTCGAGCCACCTTTACCTATCCAATATTGGGCTCGAATGAATCCTTACAAAATTCTATGAATTTTGATATCATTCCCAAACCTTAATTCTCATCGTAACTCCCGTAGTAACCAAAACCGGTCATAAAACCCTAGTTTTGCCCTAATTGAGGGATTTCCGAATTCTAACATTTTCCTTATACAATATTATAGTTAAAACGATCCTTGAATTATTTTATGAATTTTCACGCATTTACCGAAACTTGATTCCAACCGTAGCATATTTTCTAAGTATTTTCTCTTTTAAAAAATTATCATTTTATTTTAAACAATTAGCTTTTATTCAATATTCAAAATTTTATTTAAAACATTTCTTGAATTTTTCTCCAAACTACGATAATTTTTCCATTCCTTAGACCTCATCATAGCTTCGTTTATATAATATTATCGAGATTTTCATTATCTTTAACATTTATAACTTTCAAAACTAAAATCCTAAACACTCCACATTTACAATCATAACAAAGCTTATTTTTCACTCATTCTTTTATTATTTTAACCACTTCAAGTTCTCGTCTCTTGAATAAATTTTACATTAATTTATATTATTTTATTTACCATGACATCATTCATGACATCACTTTCCTAAAATAGCATTTCTAAAAATAGAAAGTTTAGAGATGTGAATTTAACTCTTCCACATCTCTTACAAGAATTCCATACAATTGTGCAATTTAGAATTCTTCCACAATTCCTACAAGAATACCATATACTTGTATGAATTAGAAATATTCCACATTTCCTACAAGAATACCATATACTTGTATGAATTAGAAATATATACTTGTATGAATTAGAAATATTCCACATTTCTCACTAAAATACCATACAAATATGTGGGTTAGAAATCTCCCACATCTCTCATAAATTTTTAGAAATTGCAACATAAGCCCTTAAAGCATACCTATAAATACCCCTCCAAACTCATTTCCAAGACTACACAAAATCACTCTCTCTCACTCTCTTCCTCACGCCACAACCATCATCCTCTCTACAAGGCGCAATGGAATCAACATTTCATTATCGGACTACCGGTATAGGTGAGGGTTAAAATGTTTCAACTGGAATCATGCTATACATTTGTATCTATATAAAAACTATTTCCAAGCCTACCTATCATTTTGATTCACTACCCTATATACATATTATTGTACTATAATGTCCCTCTTAAGGGAAAATACTTTCATGCCGGAATCAACGTTTTACTAGGACGTTATATATTTCAAGTCCACTTTATCAAAACATTGATTCCGGGTTATGTAAGCAAAATATTGTTCTTGATTCATGTTATGGGCCCCGGTTGTATCCGTAGCGAGCAACTACCCAGAAGGTATCGGGCCGAGGGTATTGTTGGTGTTGCGGACTGCCACGACCTCTTGGTAGTGGTTTAACTGGAGGATAGTTACTCCACACCAAGGGATGAGAGAGAGATAACTGCCTCCCGAATCGTGTTTGTGGTCTCTAGGGTTTGCTCCCCTATTGACATCAAGGAGTAGCGGAGTTATTATCATATTGGCTTTATTGAAGTATCGGTGTCTTGATCAACGCCGTTACTATTTTATCATGATTTAAGGAGTTACGGATGGAGAGGCCTAGCTTGCGGGCATTAAAGTTCTTGTTACAAACGATTCATATTTCTACAAATATTCCAAATTACCCCTATCCCTACTTTTACAATTATGATGAACCGTTTCATATTTGCTATATTCTATTGCTAATATTTTAGATCAAGGTCTTCCAGATCATATAAATATATATACATATATCTATAAATTACTATACCCCTTCACTTAGTCACTTTGACTAACCCTCTCGCCTACTTTAAAATGCATGATTTCAGGAATCAAGGAACGACAACTAGAGGTATCTTGAAGCATTACAACAGTAGGTTTGATCCGATCCTAAAAGTACACTGTCTTGAGCCCATTCTCCAAAGAACTAAAGTATCTCATACTTTATCCTTACATGTCATCCTATTGTACTCTTTTGAAAACTACCTTGAGCAATAATGATATTCTTGCTTCGTTATACATTATCCTCCCCGTTACTGGCAAAGTTTTAAACCCCTTTATCTTCCGCTGCACTGTGTCATACTCTTTACTCAAATATTATCTTGTCCGTTCTTCATAGTATTTTCTAAGTGTTGGATCTAATCTCCATTCGGGGAGTAATGCGGTGCGGGATTGTAGCGTTAGTGGGCGCTACAGTATTACTAACATAACATCGGATGTACAATATGTGCAATTTTCTTATATGAAATATATAATATAAATTAGAGAAGCATACAAAATGTGGCCAAATAATACATAAATCCACACAGTAATTACACATAATTAACCAAAAAATATTAGCATATATCGAAAATGTGACAAGTGAATACCCCATATCTCCATGCAATAATTTCAGACGATATCAAACATTAAAACATTGTTACCAAAAACCCACAACCCCAATTATTTCCAAATCTTCCCTATTAATTCCAAACAATCCCCCCCAAACCCTTATATATAGCAATACCATTTCCCCATATACCTAATATATACATACATACATATTTTTCTCCGATCATGACGAGGAAGAAGATGAAGCTTGCTTTCATCACGAACGACTCTGCATGAAAAGCGACGTTCAAGAAGCGCAAGAAGGGGCTGATGAAGAAGGTGAGTGAACTAAGCACGCTCTGCGGGATAGAGGCGTGCGCCATCGTTTACAGCCTGTACGAGACGCGCGCGCAGCGTGTGCTATCGCAGTTCAAGCGGATGCCGGAGATGGAGCAGAGCAAGAAGATGGTGAACCAGGAGTCGTTCATCCGCCACCGCATCTCGAAGGCGGCTGATCAGCTGAAGAAGCTGCACAAGGACAACCGGGAGAAGGAGGTCACGCACTTGATGTATCAGTGCCTGACGGGGAAAGGGGTGCAGGGGTTGGGTGTGGCGGAGTTGAATAACGACATGGGGTGGTTGCTGGAGCAGAATTTGAAGGAGATCTATAAGAGGATTGAGGGGCTGAAGAAGGCTCCCTCGCCGGCTGTGGTGACGGAGGCGGGTGGGGTGGATGCGGCGGTGCAGAGGCCGCAGCAGCAGTGGTTTACGGAGTGGATGGGGAATGCGAGTGATAATGGTCAGCAACAGATTGGGAGTTCTTATGGGCACGGCGGCGGCGGCGGAGATGATTTGATTTTGCCGCCGTTTGGTGACGGCAATAACCATGCTGCTATCTGGTCTAATGTTTTTTTCCCTTGAAAGTCAATGAAACTCTTTTTTCTGATTTCCTACATTTAAGTTTAACACACATTTAATTTCTGTTATCTATTTTAAAACAATTAACAAAAATAAAATTAGCTTAATTAAACCCTTTTCCCCCTAAATCAAGATTGGGATTATCGTCATGTTTGCTAAGATTTCGAGCATTTTATTTATGTTTCTTGCCTTCTTGGTCGCCAATTGTTTGATAACTTAAATTTTAAGTTATTCGAATGTCTCGTAGTTTCCTAAAATGAAACAATTTCAAACGTCATTAAATATTTGAAAATGTTTTTTGTTAAAGAAACCAATGATGAAAACCGTGGAGTTATTTTGGATGATCCCTCCTAAATAAAATCGAAGAACCAAGCGTACAAACAATGAATTATAATCAAACGATCAAGCAAGATCTTACAATTAAGATGCCCCATCCAAACATTATAAAGAATTACACTCTTGTCTTCTCAGAACAACCGTTGACATCCGGGATTTCGCTTTGTCACAATTGTTCGTATAATTGTCAATAGCGCGTCCTCACAACATATGTGCTGGGTTGCCGGAAAATAAATGGTATGTAATACTGGTAATTTTTTTCACATTTGTGTGCAAGACTGCAAGGAGATAATTGTTATTATTTAATTCTATAAAAATTAAAAATTTCATATTAATATATATTTTATAATTATATTAGTATAACTATTACATTATAATAAATTAATATGATAATATTATATTAATAAAATATTATTAAAATATAGATTACAAAATATATATGAGAAAAAAGGATAAAAAGAATATAAAAAAATAGAATTAAATTGAGGTGGGAGGAAAAATGAGTTAGTAATTAGGTTTTTGGAGTATAAATTAACAGACACGCTTTTTGAATATGAATTAACGGGCATGTTATAGGAAGTGAAAGAAAATAAATAAATAAGAAAAAGAAAAAAGAGATCAAGAGTCCAAAATATCACATTTGCCTGTCTCACTTAATATAAATTAGTAATTACGCACACTCTATGTGTGTGTCAAAAAATAAAATATTATTAAAATAGATTAAAATTAAATTTTTTATATTAATAAATAAGTTTGATAATACATAAAAAGAATTAAGAATATATAAAATTTATTAAAAACAAAATTATCGAGATATGGGAGAAAAGAAAGTTTAGAGATAATATGTGCAATAGTAAAATAAATAAATAAATAGATAAAGAGTTTTAAACAGTGGTAAAAAAGAAAAAAATTAAAGCTTGGAGGACAGAGTAGTGAAGAGTTCAAGATACCAAAATGGTTTTTATCTATCCCTCTCACTTAATATAATAGTTTTTTTTTTATGACTTAATATAATAGTATAGATAATACTAATTCGACCCCGATTTTTAATATATTCAAAAGAAAAAAAAGTTAGAGTGCATCGCATTTGATACTAATGGTATTGAAGAATTCGAATCCTGTATAAGAATCTGACATCAGTTCGGTTATCAAATTATTTAATCAGGTTTAAATTCAAAATTTTCTAATTTGATCCGAACTTGAGCCTCTTAAATCCAACACTAATTCTGAAAATTACAAAATCTTGTTTGTTAATATAGAGTACCAATTCGTTAAATGTTGGGTCCAGCCCAATTCCAATTTGTTGGCCCAATTCAATTATAATACAAAAGCCCATCTTGGAAATCCTTTTTTAGATGTGAAATAGGTTTTATATTCTTGGAAGAAAGAGCTGACCGAACAGCAGCAATTTTTATTCAAGGTGAGAGGCGTGAGAAACAAGAAAGTTGGCTGCACAGTTTTTGTCCAGTTTCTGGGCAGCGACAGCAACTTCGAGCGGACGATCGGGAGGTCATTTGTGGTCCGATCGAGCTGATTTTTGGACAGCAACTTCCTAACTCATCGAACTTGAAAGTGAACGGTGGAGATCGGATTTGGAGCTCTGTAAGTCAGGTTTTTTTGGTGCGTGAACAGTGACGCGTTTTTCGGCTTATTTTTTGGTTCTTTTCTCCTTTTGTGTTCTTGTTCGTTTTGGATCGAATCGGTGTTTGATTCATGTTTGGAGTTAGATTTATTGGTGTTTGAACCGCTGTAATTTTGCCTCGTATTATAGTGGATTTGTTTTTGGGTCTCGTAGGCCTCGTGGTTTTTACTCTTAGTTTTGAAGGGGTTTTCCACGTTAAAAATTCTCGTGTCTCTATTCTCGATTTGTTTGGTTGATTATTTTTCTATCCTTGGGCATACTTGGTTGATTGTTTATTGGGCATTTGGAAAGGAGTTTTAATTTCCGCTGCGTACACTCGGTTTTGGTGTATCCCTTTCCTATCAGAGTGGTATCAAGAGCCGTATTGGTTCTTTTGCCGGTGTGACCATGGAGATGAGTACAAGTAGGATGATAACTTTAAATGGATTAAATTATCATCTATGGAGTAATAAGATGAAGGATCTCCTCTTTGTTAAATCTTTGCACTTGCCTGTTTTTGCAACTGAAAAACCCGAGTCTAAAACCGATGAAGAATGGGATTTTGAGCACAGACAAGTTTGTGGGTTTATCAGACAATTTGTTGAGGAGAATGTTTACAACCATATTCAACACGAGACACATGCGAGAAGTTTGTGGGAGAAGTTGCAGAATTTGTATGCATCGAAGACGGGAAACAATAAGCTGTTTTTGCTTAAGAAGATGATGCAGTTGAAATACAAAGAAGGAACTTCTATTGCTGATCATTTGAATGAGTTTCAAGGCGTTCTTGATCAGTTGACAGGTATGGGCATTAAATTTGATGATGAAATTATCGGACTTTGGATTCTTGCCACCTTGCCTGATTCTTGGGAAACTTTTCGTGTTTCACTTGTTAACTCTTCGTCTGATGGTGGTATAACCGTTGAGCTTGTGAAGAGTAGTGTTTTGAATGAAGAGATGAGACGAAAAACTCAGCATTCGTCTCAACCCGAGTTGTTGGTTTCAGAGAATAGAGGGAGAAGCCAACATAAATATAATAATAAAGGTAGAAGCAAAAGTCGAAGCAAGTCAAGGTCAGGATGGAAAGAATTTAAGTGTGATCATTGTGGTGAACCTGGTCATATCAAGAAATATTGTTTTAAATTGAAGAAAGAGCGTAGAGGCAATCGTGATGGGCACGATAAGAGAGACCAGGATAAGAATGATCGTATTGCTACTGCTACTTCCAATGATGATCTTATTCTTGCATATGATGAAAATGTAGTTGTCGTAGCCAGTGATGATTCCAGTTGGGTTATTGACAGTGGTGCCTCATTTCATGTAATATTAAGGAAAGATTTCTTCACTTCTTATACTTCTGGTGATTTTGGAGTTTTGAAGATGGGGAATGATACGGTGGTACCGGTAGTAGGCATTGGGACTGTTTGTTTGAAAACCAACAGTGGGTCGAGTTTGGTGCTTCATGAGGTTAGACATGCACCTAATGTTCGTTTGCACTTGATTTCAGCAGGAAGGCTCGATGATGATGGCTATTGCAATTTCTTTGGTAATGGTCAGTGGAAACTCACAAAAGGGAATCTAATTGTGGCTCGAGGTGATAAATTCTATAATTTATATAAGATGAAGGCTTCTATTTGTGTGAACTTGGTTAATGCAGCAGAGAGTGACAACTTGTCAGAGCTTTGGCACAAGAGACTTAGTCACATTAGTGAAAAGGGGCTCGATTGTTTGGCCAAGAAGAATTTGTTGTCAGGGCTGAAAGATACAAAGTTAGAAAGATGTGTTCACTGTTTGGCTGGGAAGCAGAAACGGGTTTCATTCAAGAGTCATCCCCCTTCAAGGAAAACTGAGCTTCTTGAACTGGTACACTCAGATGTTTGTGGACCAATGAAGGTACGAACTCATCGTGGTGCACTTTATTTTGTCACTTTTATTGATGATTGTTCGAGAAAAGTTTGGGTTTATGTTTTAAAAATCAAAGATCAGGTATTTGATGTTTTTAAAGTTTTTCAGGCATCAGTTGAGAGAGAAACTGGTAAGAAACTGAAATGTATTCGTACTGACAATGGTGGCGAGTATTGTGGTCCATTTGATTCTTATTGCAGAGAACAGGGTATTCGGCATCAGAAGATGCCTCCTAAAACACCTCAGTTAAATGGCTTGGCAGAAAGGATGAATAGGACTCTAGTGGAGAGAGTCAGATGTTTGCTTTCAGACGCGAAGCTACCTAAGTCTTTTTGGGGTGAGGCTTTACTTACTGCTGCATATATAATTAATTTGTCTCCTTCTATTGCATTGCATGCTGATGTTCCTAATAGGGTATGGTATGGAAAAGATGTCTCCTATGATCATTTACGTGTATTTGGTTGTAAAGCTTCTGTGCATGTACCTAAGGATGAGAGGTCTAAGTTAGACACGAAAGCGAGAGAATGTATATTTCTTGGGTATGGTCAGGATGAATTTGGTTACAGGTTTTATGATCCGGTTGAAAAGAAGCTTGTTAGAAGTCGTGATGTAGTGTTCATGGAGGATCAAACCATTGAAGACTTAGGTAAAACAAGTAATTTGGAGTCTTCAGTTTGTGATGATTTGATAGATTTGGATCCAAAACCTATTGCTAGTCTTCCTAATGCAGTTGAGTTAGACAATCAGAATAATTTGGAGACAGGGGTTGATCATGATCATGCTGAGGAGGATCATGAAATTCAGAATGGGAAAGATAATCCAATTGTTGAGCAACCTTCAATCCAACCCAGGAGATCTACTAGGAACAGAACGCAGTCTGTTAGATACTCATCTAGTGAGTATGTGCTTTTGACAGATGGAGGAGAACCTGATTGTTATGAGGAAGCCATGGATAGTGAGCTTAAGGAAAAGTGGTTTGAAGCAATGAAAGATGAGATGCAATCTTTACATGACAATCATACTTTTGACCTTGTCAAGTTACCTGAAGGCAGAAAAGCTCTAAAGAACCGATGGATTTATCGGTTAAAACAAGAAGAGAATAATTCACAGCCGAGATACAAAGCCAGATTAGTTGTTAAAGGCTTCAGTCAGAAGAAAGGAATTGATTTTGAAGAGATTTTCTCACCTGTTGTGAAAATGTCGTCAATTCGTCTTATTTTGGGCTTAGCAGCTAGTCTTGATTTAGAAGTTGAATAGATGGATGTGAAGACTGCTTTCCTCCATGGTGATTTGGAGGAGGAGATTTATATGGAGCAACCCGAGGGTTTCGTTGTTAAAGGGAAAGAGAATTTTGTTTGCAGATTGAGGAAAAGCTTGTATGGTTTGAAACAAGCTCCAAGGCAATGGTATAAGAAGTTTGAGTCGGTTATGCTGCAGCAGGGTTATACAAAAACTAATGCTGATCATTGCGTATTTATTCAAAAATTCTCTGATGTTGATTTTGTCATTTTATTGCTTTATGTTGATGATATGCTCATTATTGGTCACAGTGCTTCTAGAATTGACAGGTTGAAGAATGAGTTGAGTAAATCTTTTGCCATGAAAGATTTAGGAGCTGCGAAGCACATTCTTGGCATGAGAATTTCTCGTGATAGAAATGCCAAGAAGTTGTGGTTGTCTCAAGAGAAGTATATTGAGAAGGTGATTCAGAGATTTCATATGGATAAAGCCAAAGTTGTAAGTACTCCTCTTGATGGACATTTTAAGCTGAGTAGTGCACAGTCTCCTTCTAATGATGAAGATAAGAAGGACATGCAAGGTGTTCCCTATGCATCCGCGGTTGGAAGTTTGATGTATGCCATGGTTTGTACGAGACCGGATTTGGCTCATGCAGTTGGCAGAGTTAGCAGGTTTCTCTCAAATCCGGGTAGAGAGCATTGGAATGCTGTAAAATGGATTATGAGATATCTCCGCGACACTACAGATTTGAAGCTTTGTTTTGGGTCTGGGAAACCGATGTTAGTTGGATATACAGATTCAGATTTGGCCGGTGATTTGGACTCGAGAAAGTCTACTTCTGGTTATTTGACTACTTTTGCAGGGGGAGCAGTGGCTTGGCAATCTAGACTGCAAAAATGTGTTGCTTTGTCTACTACAGAAATTATTGCAGCAACTGAAGCTTGCAAAGAATTACTTTGGATGAAGAAGTTTGTTCAAGAACTTGGATTTTCACAGTCGAAGTATGTTTTGTTTTGTGATAATCAAAGTGCAATACATCTCAGCAAGAATTCGAGTTTTCATGGTAAGTCAAAGCATATTGATGTGAGGTATCATTGGATTCGAGATGTTTTGAATTCGAAGTTGATTGAGCTTGAAAAGATTCACACTGATGACAACGGTGCTGATATGTTGACAAAGGTAGTGAGTCGTGATAAACTTGAGGTTTGTGCCGGGATGGCAGGTCTCAAGTTTGAATGATTAAACGGTGGTTTGTCTCCTTCCTCGACTTGGGCTGGAGGGGGAGTTTTGTTGGGTCCAGCCCAATTCCAATTTGTTGGCCCAATTCAATTATAATACAAAAGCCCATCTTGGAAATCCTTTTTTAGATGTGAAATAGGTTTTATATTCTTGGAAGAAAGAGCTGACCGAACAGCAGCAATTTTTATTCAAGGTGAGAGGCGTGAGAAACAAGAAAGTTGGCTGCACAGTTTTTGTCCAGTTTCTGGGCAGCGACAGCAACTTCGAGCGGACGATCGGGAGGTCATTTGTGGTCCGATCGAGCTGATTTTTGGACAGCAACTTCCTAACTCATCGAACTTGAAAGTGAACGGTGGAGATCGGATTTGGAGCTCTGTAAGTCAGGTTTTTTTGGTGCGTGAACAGTGATGCGTTTTTCGGCTTATTTTTGGGTTCTTTTCTCCTTTTGTGTTCTTGTTCGTTTTGGATCGAATCGGTGTTTGATTCGTGTTTGGAGTTAGATTTATTGGTGTTTGAACCGCTGTAATTTTGCCTCGTATTATAGTGGATTTGTTTTTGGGTCTCGTAGGCCTCGTGGTTTTTACTCTTAGTTTTGAAGGGGTTTTCCACGTTAAAAATTCTCGTGTCTCTATTCTCGATTTGTTTGGTTGATTATTTTTCTATCATTGGGCATACTTGGTTGATTGTTTATTGGGCATTTGGAAAGGAGTTTTAATTTCCGCTGCGTACACTCGGTTTTGGTGTATCCCTTTCCTATCATTAAAAGGTGCGAGTTGCAACAAGAAAATCTAACCCTAGTAATATAATATAAATTAGTTAAATTTATAAATCACACTAGCAACAAGAAAATTGATTATTTGATTCTAATCTAGAACCTATAACTAGGACAATAGAAAAGTAATATTGAATATCTAGTGATAGTTTTAATAATATTAATACCTACAGATATTTTTACGTGTAAATATATTGCAAGTTTGTAATCTATGTCCTATCTAATCAAGATTAGAGTCTACGTAATGATTTATTGAATAATGTATTAAAATTGACTCTTTAACAATACATTTTAATAAATATGCATCATCTGAAAATGATATCCAAATGATGCATTTCATAGAATGTAACATCCCACATATATACCAATAAGGTTATCTACTCTTCCGCATCGACATTTTTAAAAATATTATTTTGTCGTGCCGTGTCGTGTCGTGTCGTGTCGTGTCATGTCGTGTTTGATATTCGTATTCTATATTGCGTGATATACTCCTCATGTGAAATTTTTTTAAAAAAAATCTGTATCGCCATATGAGCATCGTATCGCCATATCCGTATTCATACATAATATATTATATATATATATATACACACGAGCCTTCATCTTCAGGATATGACAAGATATAGATTAAATACTAAATACTTTCTCCCAATTATTGGAGGAAAAACAAAAAGAAAGAAAGCTCGTATTTGAATAATATGAATTTCAAATGAAAAGAATAAGAGAGAGATTTTTTTTATTTTCCCGGAACAAGAAGATTTTAAACTAATTCATATTACGACGACCTAGTTTATACTTTTTTTTTTTTTTTTTTTTGGGGGGGGGGGGTTATAAACTGATACATGGAAATAATATTTTCAAAGAAAAATTTAAATTGAAAGAAATAAGTTTTTTACGTTAGAACGAAGGTACTCTGAAATAAAGTTAAAACAAAAGTTGTACGAAAAACTTAATTTGAAAATACAGAATTCATAATTGGAAGTTCTATTGATTATGATATGATTGTAAATGCTATAAAAATACTAAATAATCTACCAAAAGTCAGCATCTGTTTCGAGCTTAGCTGCCAATGCCATTAATGAGGGTATTAATCCTAATCCCATCCATTTAAGAAAATATAGTTTATCTATTGTTTTAATTAAAACCGGTCAGAAGGACCGTGGAGGGATTAACGAGGCCCCTCATTTATTAAAGAAAAAGGACCAATGAAACAACGTCGCAAGCCAAGCATCCAAGAGCGAGTTAATACAGAAGTGCTCTCAAAAATAGATAGACGTGAATAACCTCGGACTCCTAATTAACTTAATACAAGTCCCGTTCGAGGACAAATTATGTCTAAGCACAACTACTGCAATCGAGCTAGCAGCTAAGACCCATGTCATGATAACCGAGTCAACCATCGGATGTACAATAAGATTCAGGGTAGTGTACGTAGATCAATGATTTATTTTCAACTCGGACTGATAATAAATTTTTACTACTTAAAACGCGATTCGAACTAGAAGCGGAAGACCAGACGCTATTAAAATAAGAGTACACTTTAGCAATTCCAGGCTTCTCAGTTGATGTAAGCCAGAATCTTCTAATATGCATATAGAGGTTAGGACAAGACATTTATTCCAAGCAACCTGCATGAAAATATTTATAGAGCAGCAGCTAAGATCAAAAGCAGGCATCTTAATTAATATTAGAAGAGGACCAGTGAAGTTCTAACATCAGGAGAAAATGTAGTTTAGTTGAAAATTAATATATATGTTATAGATAAATCATAATTATAAATACGTACGTCAACGTACTAATATAAAAAAAAAAATAAAAATTTTGACATTTTGTGGTATATAAATTGATATGCCTTTTGTCTTTTTAAATTTCAAGTTGATATGTAAGTACTAAGTTGACATGTTCATAATATTCTCTATATAAGTTGATTTCATCGGCTAGCTCATAATTAATAATTTAAAATAAAAATGTATATATTCTACAATAAAAGGTTTAAGTCGTATTAGGGGTGTTTGTTAAAAGAAAAAAAAAAAAAAGGTGTAGATTCCACGACGGGGTAATGTGGGATAAATCCTCAAATGTGCATCATATTTTTACTTAACTCCCCATTTTGGCAAAATATCGTATAATTTTAACATAATATAGTACTTAAAATACCTCAAAATATGTTGTATATTTTTCACAAAATATAGTACTAAAACGTTCTAATGTAGTATTTATATCTTATTATGTTGTATAATTTTATGGGGAGTAAAATAAAAATATTCCAAACTGATGGGAAGTTATTTTAAACTGTCCCATTCCACGATTAATGATTAATGAACATAAACAACGGAAAATTCTAGCCCAGACCAGGTTCGACCGAACCCCAACCAATTACAGAGCAAGTGTGTTACACTTGCCATTTGATTGGTCACTTTCCCTAAATTTTCCACCAACCACAGGGCAAATGTAAAACACTCGCCCCCTCATTATACCGGTTTGGCCGAGCCAGGCTCGGGCTAGAATTACCCACAGGGAAGTGTTAGTTGTGGAAATAAAAGAATACAAAGTCTTCCATTCAAAGCACCAATTGACTCATAATTAAAACCGAAATTTACTATTTTCAATTTTTCATACTACAAAATTATAATTATAATGGGAAACTTGTTATGTTTGGAAGCAAGTGCCTAATTTCATGACCTATCATACGTAGACCAAAGTTGCACGCCAAGAAACATTATTATTTATTAACATTTCGAAGTTGGAATTGGACACCACCCACAATTGAATAATTTTAACTTGAGCTAGTTTAATTCGGTCAAGTCGATATAACGAGAAATCAAGTGAATGTTTTATACTTGTACAATAATTAGGAAAAAATTTTAAAAAAATAATAAATTAACTGACAAATATATTCTAATTAGTTGAGTTGTGGATAAGAAGTAGGGTAATCTTATGGGAGAAAGGGTATCTAACGATAAGACAAATTACATATGTTATCCCTGAACTTAGCAATATAATTACACAAATGGTTCTTCTAGTGTTCATCAATGGCACCATCTCCCATGAATTTTATATTCTCTGCACTCTGAACAAATTGCGCACTACAATAACAAATCCTATTCCACAGATATTTTTCCACCAAAATATATTAAATATCAGAACCCGAATTTATTTAATTCATAATATTATTCATTCTTAAATTTAGTATTAGTAATTGTAATTTAGTTAAAAATGTTCAAAATTACACCGCGTGAGACATATAAAATGTGGTAAGTAAACTAAGATGTCAAATAAAATATAAAAATGTGATACATGAAAAAATGTGTTTTCATATAAGTATTTGTTTGAACTTTGGACGCAGAAAAGTTTTACCAATTATTATTACCTACTAATCCCATTTCCCATGCCACATTAATTAATTCAATATATCACCCACAATCCATACATCAAAATTAAATTAAATTAAATTATTATCCTAAAAAGTTCGGAGAATTCCCGAAAACTCCCCAAATGATAAGTCCAATTCCTCTTAACTCCCCATTTTAAAAAATGATGTATAAAAACTCAAGAATCGCGTATCTAAATCCCCAAATGATGTATTTGAAAATGAGGAGTATCTAAATCCCAGAATCGCGTATCTAAATTCCAGAATCGCGTATCTAAATTCCAAAATCACGTAGCTAAAACCCCAAATGATATATTTGAAAATGGGAAGTAAAAAAGAACTTCCCAAACTCATGGGGAGTTTTTCGGAAGTGCCCCCTAAAGTTTGGTATATAAGTTTTATTTTACTTTTTACGTAAATAAAATTAATAAATACCTCAATATACATAGATTTTCCCTATATAACGTATAAACCTCATAACATATATCACATTTCGTAAGTGCAATTCCTCCTTCATTCACACACATATCTCCGGCGAGGGCAGCCATGGCGGAACAGAGAGAAAACGCGGTGATAATCATCGGCGGCGGCCCCTCCGGCATGTCGACGGCGGCGTACCTCCACCACCTCTCCATTCCGTACACACTTCTTGAGAGAGAAAACTGTTTCGCTTCTATATGGAAGAAATATTCCTACGATAGAGTCCACCTGCACCTGCAGAAGCAATTCTGCGAGCTTCCGCTGATGCAGATGCCGTCGTACTACCCGAAATACGTCTCGCGGAAGCAGTTCATAGACTACTTGAACGACTACGCCTCGCGCTTTCGCATCGCCCCAGTTTACCGGCGGTCAGTGGAGGCGGCAGAGCACGACGACGGAGGATGGAGGGTGGCGGCGAGGAATTTGGATTCGGGTGAGGTGGAGGAGTACCGGTCGAGGTTTTTGGTTGTGGCGACGGGTGAAACGTGTGATCCGAGTGTTCCGAAGGTGGAAGGGGTGGAGGGTTTTGGGGGCGAGGTTTTACACTCGACGGGGTATAAAAGTGGGGAGAGGTTTAAGGGTAAAAATGTATTGGTTGTTGGAAGTGGGAATTCGGGTATGGAAATTGCGCTTGATCTTGCGGAGTTTGGTGCCAAGACCTCCATTGTTGTTCGAAGTCCGGTTAGAAATCTCTCTCTCTCTTTCTTTTTGTTCCATGGGTGATAATCAAAATTTATGATGTACGAAAACTTCTAAAAATATCATTTTGAGGTATCTTATCGTGTTAGACACTCTTTACAGAACAATTCAAGAAAAAATTTATATAGTCTTATTTATATTATGTTGTGCCCATATCGCCTTATCCGTATCCATGCATAATAAATGAAGGATAATGACTTCAGAGTGTAGATGTTATGAAATTCTATATTGTCTTTGATTTACGCATAATCAAGATTAACTGGTTGGCAAGATAATTACCTTTCCTAAATTTATATATATAATTAAGATTTGTTGTTACGTAAGTATTAAAGTTATTTAGTTATATTTTGTATACATAATTCAATTTTTTACGAAAGTTTGATATTTTTTTTATAAAAAAAAGGGAACGACAGCCACCCTTTGAATTTCAAACATATAAAAAACTATAATAAATACATATTTTGCTCGAATTTAAAGTCGTCACCCTTTAAAAGTTTCATTTATTATTCAACATTATGATAAATACATATTTTGCGAATCTTTCAAAAGAAAATGTTTGTGTTTGAAATCCATTTAATTTCTTTTATCATTTTAGTAATTCTTTATTGTTATGTAAACTAACAAATTAATAACTTTATCCCCTTAATTAAGAGGTCAAATTACCTAGCCTCCTTAATTTGTTTAGTTTTTAATTACTTCTTCCCTTGTATAAAATTTTTGACTTTCTCCTCGGGATTAATTCTTTATTTACATTTTATTATTATATTATATACAACCATCCCGATGGCAGACCGTTAGCTAGCATGCAACCCTAGTTCAAAAATCACTTCGTTTCTTGATAGCTAGGAGATTATTCAAATAACCACTTTTCAATCTTCGACACCAATATCATACACACGCATACATATATAGAATATCATCGATACTGTTGACTTATACGTAGTTCGGTCATTTGCAAAGGAAATAATATATTGAAATATCTTGGTTTACATGTGTTATTATCTTCAAAGCTTAAGTATCAAACGTGTTGACAAACATTTTACGTGTAAGATATTTTCCCGCATGCAGATTCACATATTGTCGAGGGCAATTACGTATACGGGTTTGGTTCTTTTAAAGTATTTACCTTTGAACTGGGTTGACTCGGTTGTGGGGATAATGAGCAAGATTGTCTACGGCGATTTGACTCGGTATGGTATTCAAAGGCCAAAGGAGGGACCTTTTGCACTCAAAGTTAAGTATGGAAAGTACCCCGTTGTTGATGTTGGGACCCTAGCAAAGATCAAATCTGGGGAAATTCAGGTTAGTTGTTTATATTCCAAATATATATTCCTTGTTTAATTATTTGATGATTAAATGATATATATAAGTTTAACAACATTATCATTACATCTTTTGTGTCAATAAAATGATCATGGGTAAAAATGAAGATATTTTGGTTAAGGATTGCGTAACTCGTAATTATCAATAGAGATGGAGTCGGGATTTCAACTTTCAGGGTTTCGTTATTCCCTCAACCTCATAAAGAAAAGAAAATTTAATCTCATTCAGTTGAACAAAATGATGATAGAAATATTAACAATTCAAAAATTTTCGTGCAATTAACCCTTTTCCTTTTGTATAAAATAAAGGCTATTTGACTGACCAAAAAATATATATATAATAATAATAAAGGCTATTTGTGAAATGTAGAGGGTGAATTAGGCAAGCAAATGAGGGGAAGAAGTGCCCTTGATAACCCTACAACAAAATATTGATGAATGGATATTAACATTATATTACAACTATGTTAATTACTTAAATCATAGGGTATAATTAAATGAAATTGGAATTTATAATTGTTTCAATCATAGAGATGGTACCAAAATTCACAATTAATTAAGTTATGGGGCCATAATTCATAATATGGATATTTAAAGTTTATGTGTGTGATCTCTTGTACAACAGGTTTTGCCGGGAATAAAAAGAATTGGGGACAATAATGTAATATTCGAGAATATTGAACAAGAACATCCCTTCGATGTGATCATCTTTGCCACAGGCTTCAAAAGATCCACCAAGCAATGGCTCAAGGTATTAATGGAAATTCAAACACATTTAAAATATCATTAATTACCTATTTTTGCCTAAATTATTGTTTAAGTTTCAAGATTTAATGTGTTTATGTTGCCCAATCGAAGAGTGTATGTAGAAAATTTTAGGGTGGGGGAGGCCTCCACAATTAAAATGTCACTACCTACTTTGCCCAACTTGTATAGTTGTATTAGCTTGCAGCTATCATTATAAATACTTTTAAAAATATTATTTTATTAAATTATATTTAATTTGCGGGATATTCATGTCGAATATTTTCCACGAACGTGTCATTATTATTCGTTGTGTCTGCGTCCCAATATTTGCATTTGAAGCTTTGATGTGTTTATGTTGTACTAATTGTATAGGAAGATCTGGGCGTAGGTAAGTAGAAAAACTCGGATATCTTTAATAATGTGTTTGCGTATATTTCTAAACTTGAATATGAATGTGATACCCAAAGTCTTGATCTAATGGGTAACTGATTAGATTACAAAAGACAAACTTTTTCGTACTTTTTAAAAAGTTAGGAGTTGAAAACCTACTTGTTGAAAAAGACCATTGAGGAGAATTTTACTTATAGATCGAAACGAACCCTGTTAAATAAGATATGGAAAAAAAAAAAAAAAAGGCCCTAAACTTGAATATGATATAAACTGCTATGCCGTGCAGGGAGATGATTATTTGTTGAATGATGATGGGCTTCCAAAACCCAGTTACCCAAACCATTGGAAGGGCAAAAATGGGCTTTACTGTGCTGGGTTGGCCCGCAGAGGATTGTACGGAGCTGCACTAGATGCCCAAAATATAGCCCACGATATCAAGGCCCAACTTTGATCCAGATCTGGCAAATTAAATTATTAAACTCCACAGTAATTTCAAGTTGGAAAACATTTGTTACTTTTTTAATTACATGGATTCTTAATTTATTTTTATAATTTTTTGTCTCATTTATTTTCTTATTAACTTGCAACCATTTCTTTTCCTAGCTACAAATATTAGAAAATAAGTAAATATATGAAAAGGAGGAATTCAAACCCAAAACTAATATGACTTTTAAGTTTCTTGATTTCTCTTAAATCAAATAAATCCACAGAAATGCCAAAAAATAACTAACAAATTTTAATTAATTTACAGGGATCTGTCCATTCCCTTTTCCAAAATTATTACAAGTGTTCCTCCCTATTACAAAACCACAAAAAATAAATCTTGTAATCATACATAATCTACTCTAATGTACAAACACTTCAAAAAAAATATTATTTTTCCGTGTCGTGTCATGTTGGATAAATCTACAGCCTCGTTCCAACTCGTGCTAAACTACAGCCCCTCAGAGTATCTACACACACTACAGAACCAACTTCTTCCCCATTACTTAAACAAAATTAAAAAATTCTTGTATATTTTAATCAACATTGAATCATGACTAAAATTGGAGCCAAACTTCAAAAATTTTAGCATTTAAAAAGGCTTACGCCCAAAGAAGACCGTCGTGACCAACTTCCTCACTTGAAATAGGGCTGTCTCCAAATTCTTGATGATTAATGGCTTCATTCTGTCCCGAAGAGTCAACGTATGACTCCAAAAGATCTTCTGATCTTACGGAAGGAATTCCGTAGCCTTTGAGCACGCTTTGTGAAGCAGCTAAAGCCGATTCCCTTTCCAAAACAACTAGAAAGTTGTCTTCAAACTCGAAGCATAAATACTTATCCTTGCAGGCTGATAAACATGCAATTGTCAGTATGACAAAACATTAAGGAATAATAAAAAGACGAGATGCTAGCGCTTACAATCGACTAGATGAGCAAGATGGTGAATGTTTTTTATCCAGGTTCCGTTTAACTTCAAAACCTGTCATAGTTTTTCATTTGTAAGCGAAAGACTGCGAAACATGCAATGTGACTTTAAATAAAATACAGAGTTGAATTGCCTGCTCGTTGCACATATCTTCATATCCGATATTTTCTTCATTTGCCAAAACCTGAAAATAAAGAACGAAATTATAGATAGTTCATCAAAAATTTTGTCACTTCATGAAAGTGGATAAATTTATGCATACTTGTGATAGGAGCACAATCTGTTCTCCTTTGAATCTTGGCATGGAGTATCTTGCCTTCGTCAATAATTTCAACTGAAAAAATTGAGAGAGTTTCAATCAGTCATAGAATTCAAGAGAATAGATATTAGACGAGAAATAAAGAAGAAAAGTTAAAATAACTTACCCCAATGCTATCTTCACATTCTTCCCTGTCACAACAAACATAAATGAAATATGAGTCGGTGAATAGGACTGTAGCAGCCTAATCTCTTTAAAGCCTATGTTTTATAATGAACCAGAGGAATTGTCAGTCAGATAATTGAAACATCTATCGTGAACGTACTCTATAAGAGGTTCTGAAAGAGGTGTGAACACCAAACCGGCAACTATTAGATATGAAGGTTGATCTCCTTCAATATGATATGGGACCTCAAAATCAATACAACAGAAAGAACACCATTTAATACCAAAATCTTTAATCATATGTATAAGAAATCGAATAATTTTATTGTAATCTCGATAAAGAAAATTCTAGTTACCAGATGCACTCGTGTATCCAAAATGACTAGGACTTTCATAAGTTGGCCTTTCCGAATAATGCCAAGTTCTGCTACATCACGCGTAAATCTGACATTGAGCACCAATATTCAAGCAAGAGTATCAGAGTAATAGAAAGTAAAATGTACTATCATATACTTGATTTCAATGAGAACATAGGAAATATCTATCGAAAAGCTAATTTTACTTTTGACTGATGAGATAGCGGAATGCAATGCGCTCAGATGACCGAAAAGGTACTGTCCCTTCACAGCCAACACGAACATCATCAAAGCTTACAATGACATCCCCCTGAAAACAATTAAAGAATCAACTGTTACTTGATGTACATAAATGTCATCGTTCACGCAGTTTATTACTGGATAACAAGTAGAAATATTGTTTAGTCCGTGACACAGAAATGCAAAAACCAGTATCATATCAAGCACAATTATTTATAATTAGCCAATTTGTTCAGTGTGACCAAGTCCTCCACTTATTTAACTAACTTTAGTTCCACCTAATAGATTTACCACGAAATCAAACTTTTCCCAGGAAACAATTTGCTATTTCTAACTTTATTTTGTCATCAACTGGGTAGAAAAGATCGAGAGAGAAATGATTAATACGAACTTTATTGGGAACAAAAAGTAATGAAGAAGAGAAAAAAATGATCGGCGATAGAATCTTGAGCTAAATTTTACAGTTGAGATTGAATATCATGAATCATATATAGAAATAAATTTAGGGAATCATGAAAAGGATTGAGGACAAAACTTACAGACTGAGCCATAGACATAAAAATAAGGGATAACTACATACAAGTCCCTGAGGTTAGGCCTAATTACAAAATGGTCCCTATTCTTTTAAATATTACATTGTAGTCCATAAGCTTGTTAATTTGTTAATTTTTGTGTACTTTTAGGTACGATTTTGCATTTTTGGTCATACATTATACGTAACACTCACAAAACCTTTAGGGACATAAGTGTACTTTTACAAAATTCATTAATGGACCTCACACAAAACAAGAAATATAGGGACTACAGTGTAATTTAACCAAAAAAAGGGACTATAGTGTAATATTTAAAAGAATAGGGACCGACTTGTAATTGGGTCTAACCTCAGGGATCTGTATGTAATTATCCCTAAAAATAATGGAACAACTCTTACGGCCACAAAAAATAATCACGGAAAAGGTTCAACAGAAAACTCTATACTTATAGTAGATATACCTCCTTCAACACATCATTGGCATGGGAAGTTGGCTCAACCTTTCGCACAAGTACACCCTATAGAATAAACAGTCGAACACTATCAGAAGGCCTAAATTAAACCAACCACATAATAAGAGAAACAATAATGGGACAAAATTGTTGATAATTTAGCAATGAACACCTTATTCAAGAGTTACTCAAAATGAATCAAACCATATTACATTAAGATATAGCACTAAGATTTCTCAAGCTTTACGGGTCTCAGATATATGACATATCCTCGTAATTAAGAATGGGCAAACTACTAACCAGATTCTAGTGCACCACCACAGTTCTTTAAAACTTGTAGATTGAGAACAGATATTGACATCTTGAAGCATGTGGATTTAGAAGAATAAATAATTCTAAATGTCAAACATATAAAAAAAACATGACAACATTTCAAATTTTAAGAATATATATTTGGTCAATGAAGGTCGACATGCCACAAACCATTGACAAGGAAATGAAATTAGAAATGCCAACTTATGAATCTTTCAATTCCATTTAAAGGAAAGAAATATACCTCATTAGTTGGCACATTTAAGCATGCCCGCAAAGCTGGATTCTCCAACTTTTGTAACACAACCCCAAGTGAAGGAAAACCTGACAACTTATGCAAACATGTTTATTCAGTTTGTTTGCATGAGTAACGAAACTATTATTTCAAGATAATAGGAAATGAATGAAAAGGAAGTCTAACCGGTGTATTTTCCATTCCTCTCGTAGTCTTCAAGAAAATGAGACACAACTGTAGTTGGAATCACATAGCCAATATTCTCAACATCATCAGATCTATAAACCTAAAGAAAAGGTTGTCTCAGATGAGTATAGTATAATATTAATTTTTCACCAAAAAAATGAAGATGTAAAAACTAGCAGAGTGTAAACATTCAAAAACAATTTTAATTAAAAGTTTGTACCTGAAATGCCACCCCGATGCACTCTCCTTTATCATTGAATGCAGGGCCGCCACTATTACCTAAAAAGTAAGTACGATAAGTGCTTGTATATGGGTATAGTTATAACTTATAATATTCCACTACAAAGAGAATATATGCCAACTTAAAAGCCTAAGAACAAGGGGCGCTTAGTAAGCAAAATAATTGGAATTTGACGAGCAACAACATGTTCCACTTAGACAGGACTAACTCCTAGTTTCACAACATAAACTTCTTACCGGGATTTATTGCAGCATCAATTTGAATACCAAGTAACTCTGAAGATCCATGAGCATATGATGTTACCTGAACATACATGATAAGTGCTGAGTATTTGACTTTAATTGCATATGAAAGAAATTGATAAATCCATCAGAGTATTGACTTTGATTTGATTCGAGATCCTTTTGATGTGTGACCCTTAGAAAAAAAAAATTACTATAGGGCATTCGAAAATTGATTTCTAATCTAGTAATAAAGACACTTTAAACATATGTGGCAACATAACGTGCTCTAAGTTGATAATTCATGAATATTTTACTCACAGCATGCCAAATCCTCAAAACCTTTAATTAATGACATGCGATTATATTGGTAGGATATAACCTGAGAGTTTCATAAAGTGAACAAACCTCAATTCTTGATACTACCCCCTTAGATACCGATATGGTTTCTCCTCCGAGTGGGTAACCTACAACAGTCACCGAGTCCTACAAATTTGATGCATCAAAAGATATATTAAATCACGTGGAAGATGACATTTGATTA
This sequence comes from Lantana camara, assembly GCA_037501455.1. NCBI lineage: Eukaryota > Viridiplantae > Streptophyta > Magnoliopsida > Lamiales > Verbenaceae > Lantana > Lantana camara. Next base: position 136,062,206 of record CM074855.1, read on the forward strand.
AACTTAGGTATCCGTGACAATTTTAGTGACTATGAAGGATAAAACAAGAGAACCTGCAAATTGGGCAATGATCCCAACTGAAGAGGCTGAACTCCTTGCCAAAATTCCTTGTTTTCAACAGAGAGCAAAGCTATATCACATTCTATGCCTCTTGCTAGAACCTGTTATCACCATCAAGTACAAGGTAAAACAAAAAAAGAAATTATAGCATAATAAATGCAAGGATGGAAAACCTAAAGACATATAACCACTTTTGACAATAACCCACTAATAAGTTTGTGGATTATGTAAACACAGAGTAAAAGTCATGAGGTGTAAGAGTAGTGTAAAGTGCGAGGTAATTCAATCTTAAAGAAGGCTACCTTGGCAACATATTTTGTATCATCCCCTCTTCTTTTCACTTTGACCTGCAATGAGAATGAAAATTCAATTATAAAAGCTTGGACAAATTTTGATAGTTGATTTCCAATTCATTAGCTTGATACCAATTGATAGGACATCAGTACGAGTAGGTTAATATGCAAAACTCTCATTTCCAAATCATTTACAAGTATATTACCTAACAAATAAGATTCCATAAAAATTATTGAAACCAAGGATTCCTTAGATGATGTTGTAAAAGTCGCGAAACGGACAGAAATTGTTACCCAGTCTATTAAGATACCAATTCTATTATGGAAAATGCGCACCATTTTACAGAAACACAAAATTAACATAAATGTCAACCTTTTGTTTCCTTGGGGTTTACATTATACACCAGCAAAAATCCTCACATCAGTGCCATCCTCAATGTAAGTATTTGTTAATTGAAATAATAAAAAATAAAAAACGTAGGCTTGTTTTATGCAACATGCACATAAGCAGAAGGCGTTAAAATTAAGAGCTTGCCTGTGTGTTATGTTCTACACAGTGTGCATTTGTCAACAGCTTCCCATCCCCAATCATGAAAGCACTGAATGGCAAATCAAATTTTCATCAGTTTGAACTAAAAACGGAGATTACAGTCAAAACATTTTGCTCTAATGATTTCCAACTTAAACTTGAGAAAAGCTACATATATTTGAAAAAATAACTCTTGTAGAAGTTCTCTCAGACATGCCTTCCTGTACTTGTATATTGTCTTTGTTTCTGCCAAGGGAGGGAATAATCTGGAGCGGTGTGAGTGCAGTAAACCTAAATGAAGAAAAAATAAATCAGCCATTAAAATTAAACTAGCAAGCAAAAGGAAGGACGAGGAAAATTTTCGTTTCACTTTCCTAATATAAAAAACAAAAGGAGAAGGAAAAGAAAAACTGAAACCATGAAAAGGGAGCCAGAAAAATAATTTGAAAAAATATTATAACTAAATTATTAAAATAATTAGATATCTACCTTAACAACCGCATTAAGGAAAGAAGCATCTTTAAGATTACCCGTCTCTACCTGGGAAAGATAAGTGATTAGTCAACTTAAAATAATAGGCACTCGCTAAGATTGTCCTAGACATTGCAACTACCATCCAAAAACATAGACTTTTTCTATTAGAATGATGATAAAAGGCAAGGGTACCAATTGATAGAGACAAGGACTCGAACATACGGATTACAGTCCAATATTGACATTGATTTTGCAGATAGGTAACAAGAAACTGTACATAATCATCAGTAAATTTCTTTGAAAAGTGCAACAGGCTTCATTTATTCTACAAAAACAAGAAATCATGATTTTGTTCCTCAAAGTCATACATAATTTCATTCTATCATCATATACAACATATAGAACAGCATCAACCACATTCAACATTCTCAGGTTTCAATTTCAAGTCATGCATACCTGTTGTTCCTTCGAGTCAATTCCCAGGTTCCCTTTCTTCTGCATCCCAAGTGATTTGGACGCCGTTGATTGGGATCGTCCAGGTTTATTCCTACCAATTCTTCCATCAACATTTGAAAACGAACTTTCATCTCTTGAACTGACTGCAAGCTTCCGTGCAGTAACTCCATTCTGGATTCAATGGCAATACAGAAACTATTAAAGAACAACATGAAACAGGAGTTCGCATGCTTGCATTAGTCTTCATCTCAAGCTGCTTATACTGGAATTGGAATTAGCCTTTGTCAGCTAAGTATTCCAAATAAATATCAAAGTTTTTCATAGCTTACATTGACCTCTAACTAAATACTCTCCAGAGTAAAAGCCAAAACGCATTACCAATATTCCCCTGTTTCTCGAGCTCACATTCCATTTTCCAATACACCAACACAATTATCTCAGCTCGTTTTAAGAATCAACAATTCCATTCAAACTGAGTAAATTTACTAAAAATCAATCGAAAAAAAAAAAAATAAGATTCGCTATACCTCAATGGCGGATTTACAGAGAGACTTCTTTACTATATCATCGGGAGATTTACGAAAACTACACAAAGAAGTGGAGAAGCGGTGGTGGGCGGGGGCGGTGCCGCTAAAATTGAGGGCGGAGAAGCAGCAGTATCCGGCAGCAATTGCCATTTAAATTCGAGAGGGAGTGAAGTAGGTCTGCTCACTCTGCAAACCTCTTATCCTTTTGTAACGTTCCGTGAGAAATAAATATCCAATTTGATTAGCGGGCACCAACTATGCTCTGGTGAGAGGTTATGGAAATATTTCAACTTCTTTTATTAGGAGATTTTAATTAATTTGATTATACTTATTTATTAAGGTTTTAATTCGATAATTAAGGGAAAATTATGATTTTAATTTAACATTAGAGTTTATTACATCTAACCCCATAATAAATAAGTAATTACAATTAGCTACCATTTTTATATTAAATTATCGACACAGCCTTTCACGAAATAAGCAATTATGCTAAAAAAAAAAAAGCAATTATGCTCAACTCCATTTTTGTTTAAATATCACTGTTGTCAAAAATTTTAGTGAAACTCGAAAATATCATGTTGTTGACTTTAGTCAAATTTTTTTTATTTTCCTTGTTGTCCTTAGGGGTTGACTGCAATTTATTATAGTAATTTGGGGGTTAATTGTGATATTTTTAATAAAAATTTACAATTGTTATTTTTTTATTAAATATAACCGTTATAACAATTATATTATTTGATAATATAATTCACTTTAATAATATTTTATTTGATTTTATATATTTAGTTCGATTTGTAAAATTCACTTATGTTTTTTTTAGAATACATAAGTCTTATTTTTATTTTTTTTTATTATTTTTTTTTTTAACACACACACCCCAAGTGGCCAGAGGGATTTGAACTCGTGTCTTTGCCTTCGAGAATCAACCCTCAGACCACTTGGCCAACCCCTGTTGCCATAAGTCTTATTTTTAATTAATACTAGTAATTTTGCACATTCAATGCATGTGCAAATAAAAAATAATTATTGCAAAATTATAATAAAATTAAATTGTTTTATTAAATATATATTATATAGTTATTTTTAATATAATCACTAATTTATGATAAATAGATAAATGGTATAAGATAATGTAATTATAAAATTTTAAACTATAAGCGAAAAGTGATAAAAAAAATATATAATAAAAAAGGGAAAAAGAATGTAAGTGATGAGAAAAAAAAAAAAAAAAGAGAAATTAAGAAGAGAAGTGATGATAGAGAAAAAAAGAAATTAAGAAAACGTGGAATAGATAAAGTAAGATGAAATTAATTAATAAATAAATACAAAAGAAAATATTTTTAGAATCCAAGATGCCAAACTTGGTCTCTCGCTTAATAGATAGTATAGATATTATCCTAATTTACTTAAATAAGCATTTTTTAAAAACACGACATGAAGGTGTTGTACAGTACTAGTGCTCCCCAACAAACTCTGAAGCATTAAATGCACTTCCAGTGCATGAACAGGTGTCACACACACACCTTGGGCCTATAAATATACACAACATTTATGGAATTGGTAAGCACAACTACTGTTCATTCAACCTTCAGTACTATCCTTCCTTCCCTGAGCAAGTACCTGACTTGAGCGTCGGAGTGCCAAACTGGGATAAAACCCCCATTCCCCCAAATTGGCCTTCAGCTCACGTTTGTTATTCTTTTGCAGACCTACTCGAGAGCTTTCCCCTCTATACAAATTCTAAGTGATTTGAGCTCCTGGAATCGACCAGAGCATCAAACCGATTTCGAGAGGAGGTCGCCGAGTCGGGTCAATGACAACGAGATATGGGCAAAAGGCTCGTTGAAGGAAACAAAAAGGCTGAAGCTCAGCCCAAGAAAAGGCCTGCTGACCAAGGAGCCTTTCACATCGCTAGGACCGCCAGCGAATTTAGGGCTCGATCTACCGGAGGCGAAATGTTAGGAATAGTACCCTTAAAGCCGATTGTATATCCGCTTTAGTACTTTCCTTTTGTAAATCACAAATAATCTTTGAATAATAAACGAACTTTGGCAACACTTCTTTATATGCTCTTGTTTGATTGTATGTTTACTTTAACTGCGCATGTATAAGAACTCCCCTAATCAATATTGTTAGGAATAGTGCCCTTAAAGTCGATTGTATATCCGCTTTAGTACTTTCCTTTTGTAAATCACAGACAATCTTTGAATAATAAACGAACTTTGGCAACACTTCTTTATATGCTCTTGTTTGATTGTATGTTTACTTTAACTGCGCATGTATAAGAACTTCCCTAATCAATATTGTTAGGAATAGTGCCCTTAAAGTTGATGATATATCCGCTTTAGTACTTTCCTTTTGTAAATCACAAACAATCTTTGAATAATAAACGAACTTTGGCAACACTTCTTTATATGCTCTTGTTTGATTGTATGTTTACTTTAACTGCGCATGTATAAGAACACCCCTAATCAATATGACTTATAGGACTCAACCATTTAGGTGAAATGGTTCATGAAACGAGCCCTATATCACATAAGTCATGATTAGAAATCACTCCAAGCCGATGAGTCCTAAAGACAGTGGGAGTGTCGACTTGACTCGTTCGAGGCTTGCTCGTGTGATCACGCCCTTAAGGAGGACCACCTTGTTTCACGGGGTGTAAAGTGTATTGTTGATACGTGCGTGATACATGGGGGGGTGCTTGCTTATTCTAAGTGAGTACACTGAGGTGTCCCATGTGAGAAGATTCCTAAATGGGAAAGGAAGTTTCTATTTCTGGAAATAGAAACTTCCAGATTAGGAAATATCTCACGAGTCATTGATGTGATTAAGTGATCCTTAGACTTGAGGTTCCATTGATACTTTATGAGCTAACTCTGTAGTCTTAGGTATAAGCTTTAAAGGGTGCCGTCTTAGACAACTGATTCAAAGCTTATGCTGGGACTGTACAAGTGGCACATGAAAGTATATGAGAATCGATAAAGGACCTACACTTGTATTAGCAAGTTGACTTCTTATCCTGAAAGTCATTCATATGCCATCCAGGAGTCCTTGGCCAAGGTAGTGGATCAAGACATCAAGAAAAGAGTTTCTTGGATTGAGATCAAATGGATATGAAATGCACTTAACTTTAAGATCAAGATTATTAGGGTTCTAATTATTCCCTTACCCTAGATCTTGACTGAGAGATGGGACGTATGAGGATTGTATCTCACATATGTCAATGAGTTAAAGGTTCTTCCGAATTGAGATATTCTTATTCAGCTAGGGGTCATACACCTGTTGCTAGACTATGGTCGTATGATATGTAGACTGAAAATTCTCAAAGCGAACCATGTGATTATAATAAATTAGCACTTAATTAGCATTTCAAACCCTACAACCGTGGTTGTAGGGTTTTGAGTGCTAACTTTAATACAATCACAGGGTTTTCAGTGCTAATTTATATAATCACAGTGTTCTCTTTGAGAATTTTCAAATCACAGGGTTCGGAGTGCTAATTAGGTATATCACAGGGGGGTGACCGTGCAAAATACCCATAATTAATTATTAGTCTTTTAATTATTTATTATGAATAAATAAAATATCTAAATTAGTTGGATATTGTTTCTTGCTTGACAAGTTGGTCAAAATGAGACTTTTGGTCAAAGTAAGAGTCTTTCTCTCCAAGCAAGAAATCCCTTACCAAAAGGGTTTTGGAAAGTCTTGCTAATCAAGACTTTCGGTTCGAACCCCTAACCTATTAATACTTAGGGTTCGAACCCCTTAGGGGTTTAATGCAAAAATTCTCCTTCTCCAAATTATACACTAAACCCTAGAGCCTAAACACCGAATATAGAACTAGCATCCTCCCTATTCGGATCGTGGTCGAGGTTGGTGGACTAATTCTCTAGAGGGCTACTATCGTGAAGTCTTGAAAGATTCGAAAGAGCTTTTGGGGATCAAGTCACGTGAAGAGCGTTCTTGGGCCTTGCAAGGTGGCTCTGATACTCCGAAATATCTAAAACGAACTAGGGAGGATGCTAGTTCTTGGGCCCTAAATACAGATACAATTTTTCTTAGATTTCTAAAAACTCATGAATACTCAATCGTATCTAAATTTAAGAATTTCTACCAAATTCAAAATAATTGAGACGAATTAGAAATAGGTCTTGCAAGTTGGCTCTGATACCACTTGTTGGGAAAATGAAACAGAAACGCAGCGAAAATTTAAATTTTTTTCCCAAAAGATAGAATTGAATCTTGCAATTTCTATTCCCAAATTCGTAGAGATCAAGAAACTCACTTAGATAGTAGCTTTCTTGACATGGTCTAGCCGCCCAAGAACGCTCTTCACGCAGCTTGATCCCCAAAAGCTCCTTCGAATCTTTCAAGACTTCACGATAGTAGCCCTCTAGAGAATTAGTCCACCAACCTCGACCACGATCCAAATAGGGAGGATGCTAGTTCTATATTCGGTGTTTAGGCTCTAGGGTTTAGTGTATAATTTGGAGAAGGAGAATTTTTGCATTAATCCCTAAGGGGTTCGAACCCTAAGTATTAACAGGCTAGGGGTTCGAACCCCAAGTCTTGATTAACAAGACTTTCCAAAACCCTTTTGGTAAGGGATTTCTTGCTTAGAGAGAAAAACTCTTACCTTGACCAAAAGTCTTCTTTTGACCAACTTGTCAAGCAAGAATTAAATATCCAACTCTCTTAGATATTTTAATTTACTTTATTTATTTAAAATAAATAACTTGAAGTTAATAATTAATTAATTCATAATCAATTATTTATTAGACATAAAATCTCCAAACTAGAACTTTAATATTAATTCATAATTAAATTAAAGTCCATTAAATAATTAATCAATATTAATTATTTAAACATACACTATCACGTGACACGTGTCACTTGGGAAACGTGTCCCACACGTGTTTCACACGTGTGGTCCCCACCAATCTCCTATTGGTTCGATCAACTCGTTTAATCGATTCAAGCCTTAACTCACGTGACCGGGTTATTATGTGTGACCCTCTAGGTTCTTAATTCAATTAGCAGTGACCCTGATTAATTAATTCCTAATTAATTAATCAATCCACAGATCACACGACCATAGTCTAGCAACAGGTGTATGACCCCTAGCTGAATAAGAATGTCTCAATTCGAAAGAACCTTTAAGTCATTGACATATGTGAGATACAATCCTCCAACATCCCATCTCTTAATCAAGATCTAGGGTAAGGGAATAATTTGAACCCTAATAATCTTGATCTTAAAGTTAAGTGCATTTCATATCCATTTGATCTCAATCGAAGAAACTCATTTCTTGATATCTTGATCCACTGCCTTGGCCAAAGACTCCTAGATGGCATATGAATGACTTACACAATAAGAGATCAACTTGCTAATGCAAGTGTAGGTCCTTTATCGATTCTCTTATACTTTCATGTGCCACTTGTGCAGTCCCAGCATAAGCTTTGAATCAGTTGTCCAAGACGGCACCCTTTAAAGTTTATACCTAAGACTACAGAGTTAGCTCATAAAGTATCAATGGAACCTCAAGTCTAATGATCACTTAATCACATCAATAACTCGTGAGATATTTCCTAATCTGGAAGTTTCTATTTTCAGAAATAGAGACTTCCTTTCCCATTTAGGAATCTTCTCACACGGGACACCTCAGTGTACTTACTTAGAATAAGCAAGCACACCCTTGTATCATGCATGTATCAACAATACACTTTGTACCTCATGAAACAAGGTTGTCCTTCTTAAGGGCGTGATCACACGAGCAAGCCTCGAACGAGTTAAGTCGACACTCCCACTGTCTTTAGGACTTATCGGCTTGGAGTGATTTCTAATCATGACTTATGTGATATAGGGCTCGTTTCATGAACCATTTCACCTAAATGGTTGAGTCCTATAAGTCATATTGATTAGGAGAGTTCTTATACATGCGCAGTTAAAGTAATCAAACAATCAAACAAGAGCATACAAAGAAGTGTTGCCAAAGTTCGTTTATTATTCAAAGATTGTCTGTGATTTACAAAAGGAAAGTACTAAAGTGGATATACAATCGACTTTAAGGACACTATTCCTAGCAATCTCCCACTTGCCCGTCAAAGCCATTCAGGAGCTAATCTAAGTCTCATCTTTGCAAGATGACCTTCGAAAGCTTCTCGACTAAGGGGTTTTGTAAGCGGGTCTGCCACGTTCTCTGTTGATGCGACCCTCTCAATTTGCATATCACCTCGTTTGATGATATCAAGGATTAGGTGATACTTCCTCATAATGTGCTTGGTCCGTTGGTGAGATCTTGGTTCTCTTGCTTGAGCAACTACCCCAGTGTTATCACAAAACACAGTAATAGGGTCTTTCATGCTAGGAACGACATTCAATTCCTGAATGAAGTTTCTAATTCAAACACCTTCCTTAGCTGCATCATTTACAGCTAAGTATTCGGCCTCAGTGGTCGAATCCGCAGTGGTTGTTTGCTTGGAACTTTTCCAACTCAATACTTTACCATTAAGGCAGAAAATGTATCCTGACATTGACTTAAAATCATATAAGTCAGATGCAAAGCTTGCACCGCAGTATCCTTCGATTACTAGATCTTTCTGTCCTCCGTATACTAAGAACAACTCCTTAGTACTTCACAAGTACTTTAGGATATTCTTCATGACAGTCCAATGACCATCTCCAGGGTCTGATTGGAACCGGCTTGTTACGCTGAGTGCATAAGCCACATCCGGTCGAGTATATAGCATTGCATACATTATGCTACCTATTGTCGAGGCATATGGTACATGAGTCATCCTTTCCTTCTCAAGGTTTGTCTTAGGACACATCTTTTTAGAAATACATGTTCCTACACTCATGGGAAGAACTTTGTTCTTCACATTCTCCATACTGAACCGTTTCAGTACTTTGTCTATGTACATCGATTGTGATAATCCTATCAATCTCTTATATCTATCCCTGTAGATTTTTATTCCAAGAATGTAGGACGCATCAACAAGATCTTTCATCTCGAATTGATTCGATAACCAAAACTTGGTAACTTTCATGTCATCCTTGGAATTCCCAATTAGAAGGATGTCATCAACATAAAGCACCAAGAATTGCACTGAAGTCTCCAACTCCTTTCTATACAAGCAGGACTCATTCGAATTTTGAACGAAGCCAAACGCTTTGACTGCTTCATCAAAACGAATGTTCCAATTCCTAGAAGCTTGTTTCAATCTGTAGATTGATCTTTGGAGCTTGCAAACCTTTTGCTCACTCCCACTGAATGTGACACCTATGGGTTCATCCATATAAATGTCTTTATCAATGTCTCTATTGAGAAAGGCAGTTTTCACATCCATTTGTCATTCTCATAGTCGTAATATGCAGTTATGGAAAGCATGATCCGAATGGACTTTTGCATTGCAACGATGAGAAGGTTTCATCAAAGTCCACACCGGGCCTTTGAGTGAAGCCTTTGGGAACGAGCCTTGCCTTATAAGCTGCAATGTTTCCATCTACTTCGAGCTTTCTCTTAAAAATCCATTTGCAACCTATGGGTTTTACCCCATTAGGCAAATCAACCAAGGTCCAAACTTGGTTGGAGTACATGGAATCCATTTCGGATTTCATGGTTGTTTCCACTGTTCAAACTCGAGTCTGACAGTGCCTCCTCATAAGTTAGAGGATCATTATCCTCTTGAGAGATTTCATGGAGAAAACCATACCATCTCTCAGACTGTCTAGGAGTGTGTTCAGAACGCCTTAGAGGAGGATTTTCACGCGTATCGAAGTTCGTGATTGGTTGTGGGATATCAGAATGAGACGTGTCTGCTGAATGTGGCGTGGGAGTATCTCGAATTTCTTCGAGTTCTGTGATCTTGCCTTTCTTTTCTTCTAGGAACAGTTCCTGCAGAAAAGTTGCATTTCTTGAAACAAACACCTTTTGTTCATATTGATCATAGAAAAAGTATCCTATGGATTCCTTAAGATAGCCAACAAAGTAGCATAAGCTAGAACGAGCTTCTGACTTATCTCCCACTGTCCTCTTCACATAAACAGGACAACCCCAAATTCTCAAGTAAGAATAACTAGGGATTTTATCATGGCACATTTCATAGGGCGTTTTAGGGACTGACTTGTAAGGAACAAGATTCAAAATCTTGGCTGCACTTTCTAGAGCGTAACCCCAGAAAGAAGATGGTAAGTCAGTGAAACTCATCATGGAACGAACCATATCAAGTAGGGTTCGATTCCTTCTCTCATAAACTCCATTAAGCTGAGGAGGTCCCGGAGGGGTCCACTGAGAGATAATTTCATTATCTTTGAGATGATTAAGGAATTCTTCACCTAGATACTCGCCACCTAGATCAGATCAAAGTGTCTTGATCCTATGACCAGTTTGGTTCTCAACCTCCTTTTGAAATTCTAAGAATTTCTTAAAAGCCTTAGATTTGTAATTCATTAAGTACACATAGCCATAACGACTAAAGTCGTCAGTAAAGGTTATGAAGTACTGATGATTGTTTCGAGTGCTTACACTAAGCGTGCTGGGTGGTGGGCCCAGAAACAGTAGCGGTCCGGGACCACATTTTAAATTTTTTATTATAATACAAGTATTAAAATATTTCTAAAACATTTTAATACAAAGGCGGAAGACTAGCCGGATCTATTCAAGTATATACATGCAATTGATAATAAATTTTAAATCACTTAAGCAGATAAATATCTAACATGCATTTAACACTTAAGAGCACATAATTTATGATGCTTAAAATAATACAACTATAAAACATTACCATACTGCAAACATGGCTATCTAACGGTATTTTTCCAGCTCCCGAATTCACCTCCAGAACCCGATACGCGATCTGCTCGTGAAACCGACAGAGCTTCCCTGCAATAACCCCAGAGAAACCCTCGGAGTGTGGGCTCCGAAAGTATTTCTTTAAATACTTAGAGAAAACAAACTTTAAACTAGAAAACCCTTTTTAGGGTTTAATCTCCCGAAATTAGGCGTTTTATATAAACACCTAATTAAAATTAATTCCAAAATAAATCGGAATTAACTAGGTGAAAAGGGATATGGTTTCAAAGCTAAGAACTAGCCAAAACCTCTCCCAAAATTGAATGAGAAAAATGACAAGGGGATCAGCCTATTTATAGGCATAAAACGGAGGGCGTTTTGGTCATTTTGGACACAAAAGCAAGGGCAAAATGGTCATTTCACATCCCACTTGCGTAGCCAACTTGGACACGAAAACCGAGGTGACCACGTTCAAGGTCTCGTCGCCACAAATCCAGCGCCGCCGAGCATGCGTCGGTAGGCCACCGGACGCGCCCTTTGTGGCGGCGCGTGTGTTTCACACGCAGCCTAGGGTTCCAGGCTCACGTGGCCGCTTCTGACTCGGCCACGTGTCCGGGTCCGGTCCGACCCGGAACCGGACCCTGCCTAACAGGTTCTCTGACCCGTTTGACCGGGTTATCCGACCCGTTGAGCGACCCGGCCTGATCGTATCTGGGCCGTACACGGGCGCTGACGTGGCGCGATCCTAGCCGTACACACGGCGCCCAGTCAGCGTCACCTGGGACCCGTCTGCTGATGTGGCATGACACGTCAGGTGCCACGTCAGCTTTTTTTTTTTAATTTTATTTTCTCCAAAATAAAATTTCGGGCATTTCCAACTCTTTGGAACTTCAATTCCTTGACTATTTTCAAACACTTTGAAAATTCATTTCTCTTTCTCCCTTTAATATTTTCTCTTCGGGTTTTCAATTTGGGGCTTGCAGGGGGACCTGCAGGACTAATTAATTTTAGCTCCAAACGGGTTAATATATTATCATCTCATGATAGTAATTAATTACTGTTTAACAATATTTAATTCCACTAAATAAATATTGTTGCACTCTAAAATTAATTAAATTATTCACGAATTTCTCGATCTAGAATAATTTCGCATTTCACTCCTCCGTGTAGATATCCATGAAAAATAAATTACCACTACTATCATTTATTTTTCATCTCTAATTTGAAATTTATTTATTTGCCTTAAGTTCAAATTCTCTGTATGTGAAACACATTCATCATACAACTTCGGTGACGTATCACATGAAGTGCTTTGGCCAAAGTCTTAATTCGAACTTTTGCAAATCTATTTCAGGGGTATCTTTTACCTTCCAGCAAGGCCACAGATTCCTTGATCAATATAACTCTTTAGCACATTTCATGTTGTCACCGAATTATACAAAGTATTTTGGCCACCCGTTACCGAGACCTCACTTCGAGTATATTACAGTGACTAACACTACATGCCTAATGCCGAAATAATATCAGGATTAAGAGTACAATGCTTCCTGAGATTTTATTCATTTTAGATAGCAGTATAAAATGAATGATCTCAGTGGTCCAGTTTGATGTTTCCAATCCTATTGAAAATCATCAACGTGTTATAATTGGAATCACCATTCCCTATGACGAAAGACTAATCATCTTATATAACCACGTTATAGTCTTGAAAAGAACATATTCTTATCTTATCGACTAGAACTTTAATGACACGTGATTTCGGCATTCAAAGTCTTTTCCTATGAAACACATTTCATATAAGAATACCATCACACGCCATTAATTATCAATATGTGAAATACTCACAACTCGTTATAAATTCAGTTTAATTAATTCAACAAATTGAATTTTTAGGGCACTATTCCCAACAATCTCCCACTTGCCCTAAATTCAATTTGGCTACACATCTAAGTCTTATTCCTTTCACACGAGTGTCGAAACTCGTTTTGCACTCGTTTGCGCCAATACTTTAGTGAAGGAATCTATTAGATGTTTCTCTGAGCCAACAACTAGGAAATCATGAATCCAGTACATCTAACTGGCTGCTTCTCAAGATACCATGTATTTGACTTTCTTGGTGGTGTAAGCAATACAAGTCTGCTTAACATTCCCAAATTAACGGTTGCTCTTTCTAGAGTAAACACTTATTCTGATGTCAAACATCTAGAATACAAATCAGATTGTAAATCCGAATCTGTGCACTCTATTGAAATGAGCTCACCACTGTGGTAGACACGCATATAATCTCAAATCCTTCTCAAGTACTCCAATATATGCTTTCACTACTACCAAGTGTCAGATTCTAGGGTTTGACTAATATTTGCTGACTTAGACCTAATTCATAATAGACATCTGGCCATGTACATAATATGACATACATAAAGCTTCCGCTGCGGAACTCTAATCATGTCTTCTATCTCTTCAGTTGTCTTAGGACACTGATCCCGAGATAGATAAATTCCATATCTAAAAGGTAATGAACCTTTCTTGGAATTTGTCATATTATACCTTACCAGCATCTTATCCATATATGCTTCTTGTGATAAACCAATCTCCTTATTCCTATGATCATGACAAATTCTGATCCTTGGAATAGCATTGGTCTCACATAGGTCTTTTCTTGTCAAAATGATTTGACGTCCGAATCTTGACCACTCACAAAATTCTTGCATCATTCCCAATGAGCAGAATATTAATTACGTACAAAGTGAAAATGTTACAACGCTATCATGGTGTCATTTTGTACACTTCATGGTTCCTCAGGCAAATATACAAATCCAAAGAATTTAAATTGCCTTATAATTCTGATGCTCCATAATCTAGACGCTTGCTTAAGATCATAAATCGATCTATCAAGCTTGCATTATATGCACCTGATTTCTGGTTGTGAAGCCTTCAGGTTATGCCATGTAGCTCCTCTTCTTGAAGGTTCCCGTTCAAGAACATAGTTTTTATATCCATTTGTCAAATCTCATAATTAAATGAGATAAAATAGAGAGGACAATGGACTTAAGCATTGCTATAGGCGAGAAGACCTCATAACTGATTTCTTCTTTCTGGATAAAAATCCCTTGCCATAAGCTTTGCTTTAAAGTCTCTACTTTTTCGTCCATTCTTTCCTTTTATTTTGTGGTAGAACCCAATTGCTTCTAATGGGTTTAGTGCCTTTAGGCGCCTCTACAAGCTCAAGACTTTGTTAGAATACAGAGATTCTAACTTAGATTCCATGGATTTTGACCAAACGGTCAGCGTCTATATCTTTTACAGCTTTATTACACGTGACAGGATCAGATACGTTAGATTCAACCACTTGGGTTAATCTTAGGTATCTTGTCAGGTGTCCTGACAATCCTCCCACTACAATGATGTTCTCGTGTACACGTCTCTACATCACATGTTGTATTTGGTACATCACATGTATCTAATACATCTTCAGTTATCACGGGTTTATGGTAATCAGTATCTAATACTGTTATTTCTTTTAACACTACTTTGCTTCCACCCTTTGTGGTTATCTGTGTAATTATCTTTGAAATATTCACAAACATCTTTTGTGATTTCTCAAATTACAAAATATACCACCTCTCGTTCTTCTAGGATAAGCTTAGAACAAGTAAACCTTTGGTCTTTATTCTAACTTGTCAGGATCCATCCTTAACTTGTAGACCAGGCTACCTCAAATCCGAAGATAAGAGATACAGGGTTTTCACCCCAGCTACAGATCCATCACTGTTTTAGGAACTGACTTAGATAGAACTAGGTGTAGTGTATTTGTTGTTTTGAGCGCAGGACCCCAAAACGAACTTCGTAGGGTAGCATGACTCTTCCTGAATCTTACCATCATTATCAGAGTTCTATTTCTCCTTTCTGCAATACATCTTTGCTTAAACGTGTCTCATACAGATAGTTGAGATCTAATCTCATTTGAGACATTCTATTTATCTCTGAACATAGATACTTATCACTACTTCGATCTAATGGAAGTGCCTTGTTATGTTTTCTAATTTGACTCTTTGACTTCAGTCTTATATTCTTTGAACTCTTCAAAATTACAGACTTAAGTCTCATCAAATAAATATATTTGTATCTACAGTAATCATTCAAATGAATGATGATGTACCCAAAACTTTCTCTTGCTTGAACATTCATAGGATCACATATCCGTATGAACTGACACAAGCAACCTCATGGCTCAAATACCTTTGTCTCAAAAAAGCTTCTTGGTCATTTTAACTTTCTAAATAGGATTCTCAGATTGATACTGTATTCAATTCAATAGGACTCAACAATCAGTCTTTGGATCCTATTCAGATTCAATTGACCAATAGATAGGTGCCACGTAGAAGTTTTTCTTCTTAGATGGTAAGTCAAGCTTCTTAATGTTAAACTTAAATTAGGGTTTTCATTGAGGTATAAAAGACCATCTTTAATTGTGCCAGAGCAAATATACCTTTTATTTTGTTTAATGGTAAACCTTTATTCAAAATAAACTGTTAGACCATTAATTATCAAATAACTCACATAAATCAAATTTATGTATATATGGCACGTATAATATAAAACCCTATTACCAAAATACGAGTTTATAGTCCTTACTGCTAATACAATTACACTTGTATTGTCCCTGAGCAGTAGTTGTGTATTAGCCGTTTTTCAAACCTTCTGGTTGGTTTGAATCTTTGCAATGAATTGCAAATATGATTAGTTGATCTCAAGTTCACACACCAGGATTCTTTTGAATTTCCAACTAAACATATTTTCAACGAGTAAGATATCTTCATATCTTATCTAAACGGCGTAGCAAACAGACAGACTAAGTATTTTGGACAATTTCTTTCTAATACCCGTTACCACCGAAATAGAAACACTTTTCCATTGTCGGGTTTGACTTTCTATTTCTGAACCTTAGAATTGGTAACCATTCCTTTTCTTTTTCTTCCACTTACTGGCTTTTGAGGCCGTGGATATTGATGCCTGATTTAAGAGAAATTTTCCCTTAGTTTATATCACCTTTTCTGCTATAATGAGGTCGTTCATTGGTTCAGGTTAGGTTTTTCAAAAAACATTTAAAATTAATCTTGAACTTTCAAACGACTTAGGCAGAGAGTATAGGCTCGCCTCCTATCTGTTAAGATTGTTTCTTTAAGCACAGAGGCTTTCAATCTCGTTTAGATTAGGCATCATATCATAATATGATTCTGAATTGGTGATCCTTCAAACATCTTCATAACTAACAACCTTCTTATTGGCTCGTACCCTCGTACGATTCTGTCTTCAAAACATGTTCTTATCAGTAGACATCTCAAGCGTCTGATGCTCAAGAACTTTTAAGACAGATGTCAGGACATAAGACTAGCCAGATCATTACACTTGATCTATTTGGAATAAGCGTCTTTCTAATCCTGACTGGTTGTAGTTTTTTTTTTTTTTTTTTTGAATTTTCTGGATAAGGTTCAGTGAGTACATAAACTTTCGTGTCTCAACACGATGTCAAGATTCATTTCCTAGTCAGCATAGTTGAACCCTTACTAGCCTATTTCCTTAAAGTCATTTGGAGTGGGCTAAGAGAGATCGTTATTATAAAACTGAAATAAATAAATAAAAGCAAGTTATGAATATGTATTTCACTTTCTTCTGCGTCCAACCAATAAATGTAATCCACGTAAGCATTTCGATTTACGCAATGGTAACTTAACTAACTGCAGTTGACTCCCCAGAGGCGAGGTCGAAAACCGCTTAGAAAAGCAAGAACTATTCTTAATTAACATGTCATCTAGGTAACACTTACCAAACAATGTCAATTCACCACGTCAACCCTTGGCCTCTAAGTAAATATAACAGAGCTCCGAAGGGAGGTTAATACATTACTCCGTCAAGTGTGTACCATTACCTAGAGGTCCGTACGAGTAGGTCAAGACACTCCACGGAGGAGTGGTCGATCTGACTTTCCTGTATTTCATTCTATCCGTAGAAGTCTAATCTTGAATACCGTGAATACATACCCGCCGAAGGGAGTAGTATATATCCACTATACTATAGATCGGTAATGGAGGTCGTGAGAATCCAACTCTTTTCATCTCGCTCCCACTTGAATTTTTAAAAGGTGTGGATTATCTGTTGATTATTTAATAATCACTTTTGGCATCTTATTGTTGGAAGTGATTAATCTAATTAATACGCTCCCACTAGGATTACTAAATCATATTTAAAATCCCAATAATATTTTAAGGCAATTTAATAACTATTTATTAATTAGGCCGAAAAATATTAGTTCAATTGTGCATCGCGTCTAATCTATATTAAACAATACTATTTAATCACATTAAATAAAATATGCATAATTGAAATATCATAATATCTCATATTATCATGATCATGCCATAAAATAAAATAATTAAGCATGCTTTCATATAATTATCACATGATTATCATGCTTAAAATAAATGGCATAAAGTAAACATGTTATAAATTATCTCATAATTTAAATCATGTTTACTGATTCGGCAATTAACCAGGAAGATTATTGAAATCGATTCCCAGAAAATTACCATTCCACGCAAATTCCCAGGAAACATTGGAGGGGTCACAACGGTCCCACTTAAAAACCAACCTCCTTTGACAGAATTTACGTGCACAGTATTAGATTTAAAATTATGCATCGCATGCATCATATCAATGCATGTATATATCTAGAGCACGGCTCTGATACCAGTTGCTGGGTGGTGGGCCCAGAAACAGTAGCGGTCTGGGATCACATTTTAAAATTTTTATTATAATACAAGTATATACATGCAATTGATAATAAATTTTAAATCACTTAAGCAGATAAATATCTAACATGCATTTAACACTTAAGAGCACATAATTTATCATGCTTAACATAATACAACTGTAAAACATTACCGTACTGCAAACATGGCTATCTAACGGCATTTTTCCAGCTTCCGAATTCACCTCCAGAACCTGATACCCGATCTGCTCGTGAAACCGGTAGAGCTTCCCTGCAATAACCCCAGAGAAACCCTCGGAGTGTGGGCTCCGAAAATATTTCTCTAAATACTTAGAGAAAACAAACTTTAAACTAGATTTTCAGGGTTTAATCTCCCGAAATTAGGCGATTTATATAAACACCTAATTAAAATTAATTCCAAAATAAATCGGAATTAACTAGGAGAAAAGGGATATGGTTTCAAAGCTAAGAACTAGCTAAAACCTCTCCCAAAATTGAATGAGAAAAATGGCAAGGGGATCAGCCTATTTATAGGCATAAAACAGAGGGCGTTTTGGTCATTTTGGATACAAAAACAAGGGCAAAATGGTCATTACATATCCCACTTGCGTAGCCAACTTGGATACGAAAACCGAGGTGACCACATTCAAGGTCTCGTCGCCATAAATCCAGCACCGGCGAGCACGCGCCGGTAGGCCACCGGACGTGCCCTCACGCTCCGCCACAAGGCGGCGCATGTGTTTCACATGCGGCCTAGGGTTCTAGGCTCACGTGGCCGCTTCTGACTCGGTCACGTGTCCAGGTCCGGTCCGACCCGGAACCGGACCCTACCTGAGAACCGACCTGTTAACCCCGTTCTCTGACCCGTTTGACCGGGTTATCCGACCCGTTGACCGGCCCAGCCTGATCGCATCTGGGTCGTACACGGGCGCTGACATGGCGCGATCCTAGCCGTACACGCGGCGCCCAGTCAGCGTCACCTGGGACCCGTCTGCTGACGTGGCATGACACGTCAGGCGCCACGTCAGCTTTTTTTTTTTTTTTTTAAATTTAAATTTTATTTTCTCCAAAATAAAATTCCGGGCATTTCCAACTCTTTGGAACTTCAATTTATTTTCTTAAAATAAATTTCTTGGCTATTTTCAAAGACTTTGAAAATTCATTTCTCTTTCTCCCTTTAATATTTTCTCTTCGGGTTTTCAATTTGGGGCTTGCAAGGGGACCTGCAGGACTAATTAATTTTAGCTCCAAACGGGTTAATATATTATCATCTCATGATAGTAATTAATTACTGTTTAACAATATTTAATTCCACTAAATAAATATTGTTGCACTCTAAAATTAATTAAATTATTCACGAATTTCTAGATCTAGAATAATTTTGCATTTCACTCCTCCATGTAGATATCCATGAAAAATAAATTGTCACTACTATCATTTATTTTTCATCTCTAATTTGAAATTTATTGATTTGCCTTAAGTTCAAATTCTCTGTTTGTGAAACACATTCATCATACAACTTCGGTGACGTATCACATGAAGTGCTTTGGCCAAAGTCTTAATTCGAACTTTTGCAAATCTATTTCAGGGGTATCTTTTACCTTCAAACAAGGCCACAGATTCCTTGATCAATATAACTCTTTAGCACATTTCATGTTGTCACCGAATTATACAAAGTATTTTGGCCACCCGTTACCGAGACCTCACTTCGAGTATATTACAGTGACTAACACTACATGCCTAAAGTCGAAATATTATCAGGATTAAGAGTACAATGCTTCCTGAGATTTTATTCATTTTAGATAGCAGTATAAAATGAATGATCTCAGTGGTCCAGTTCGATGTTTCCAATCCTATTGAAAATCATCAACGTGTTATAATTGGAATCACCATTCCCTATGACGAAAGACTAATCATCTTATGTAACCACGTTATAGTCTTGATAAGAACATATTCTTATCTTACCGACTAGAACTTTAATGACACGTGATTTCGGCATTCAAAGTCTTTTCCTATGAAACACATTTCATATAAGAATACCATCACACGCCATTAATTATCAATATGTGAAATACTCACAACTCGCTATAAATTCAGTTTAATTAATTCAACAAATTGAATTTTCAGGGTACTATTCCCAACAAAGCGGTCCATAAACACCAGAATGGATCAAATCCAAGGTCCTTGTGGCTCGATCCACACTCCCTTTGAAAGGAGTTTTGGACATCTTTCCTTTGAGACAGGATTTATAGGAAATTAACTGTTTAAGGTCATTTTCAGAGAATGTCCCTAAGGCAGTTATCTTGCTAATTCTGTTCTTGGAAATATGTCCTAATCTAGCGTACCACAAAGATGTTGGGACTTCGTCATCTCTTTTACACTTTGTTTCTCGTTGTACATTCATAATTTTACTGTTTTGAATTAGATAAAGTCCATTGTTTAATGTACCAAGATGTATTGAAAAATTATTCTTTTTGAGGAAAAAGTTACCATTCTTAATATTAATTTCATAACCTTCCCAATCAAGTATTGGAACTGAAATAATGTTACGAATAATGTCTGGTACATAAAGGACCTTATTTAAAACTAAAACATAATGACCTAAATCTATTCTAATTATGCCTAAAGGTTGAGCTTCGGTCGTTGGGCCATCCCCAATCTTCAAGACACATTCTCCTACCTTCAGCTGTCGGACCTCACTTAGCATCTGTACATCATTACAGATATGAGAGCCACAACCGGTATCAAGTACCTAAGAGTTAGAATTAATAGAAAGATTTACTTCAACGAGAAACATACCTTTCTTTAGAGTAGCCTTGTACTCTTGGCAGTTTCTCCTCCAATGCCCCGGTTTGCCACAATGGAAGCAAACGTCCTCTTCCTGATCATGTTTCTTCTTTTGGGTTTTTCCCTTCGTGATGCCTCCATTGGGCCTAAGGGACTTCTTCTTCTTTTGGGCTTTCTTGCCCTTGCCTTTAGAAGGCTTAGAAGAAGATGGAGCAGCGACCATCATAACCTTATTATCCTTTTTGATCGTGCTTTCAACAGTCACAGGCTGACTAATTAGCTCAACTACTATAGCATTTGCATGATTCATGTTGAAGTTAAGGACAAATGGGTTGAATGATGGTGGGAGCGAGGCTAGCAACGAGTCCACCGAGAGCTCATCTCTTAGTGGCATGTCCATGGAAGCAAGTTTCTCAGTAAGAGCAAGAAACTTGAGTCCATACTCATGGACACTCGTACCCTCCCTCATTCTCAAATGGAACAATTCATTTGAGGTGTTATACCTTGTAACACGCTCATGAGGGCGGTAAAGTTGCTCTAAGTGGTCGTAAATCTCCCTAGCGCATTCCATGGACTCATGCTGTCTTTGCATGCCTGGAGGCATGTTAGCAAGCATGAGACAACGGACTTGGAGATTATCATCCTTCCACTTCTGGATCGCATCCCGCTCAGCCCGGGTCGGAGCTTTCCCTTCGGGAACGGGCTCCGCTTCATAGAGAACATAAGTTCTCTTTTTGGAATCTAGAATGATTTTTAGATTCCTAAGCCAATCAGAATAGTTGGGACCAGTCAACTTGTTTGACTCGAGGATCGATACTAGAGGGTTTTTGGTTGCCATTTCAAAACACGTAGAGAATCACAGAATCTACGACCTAAATGAAAAAATAGAGAACTAAGTGAGCATGCTGAATAATAACGATATACATGAGATTAGGTCTTTAATCTATGTTGCTCCCACTAGTTTTAGAAGATCTATAATTCCCAAAGATCTTAGAGGATGTTTGTTATCCCAATGGGTACTAAGATCCTAAGCACTTTATATTGAACCCACGACTCGTGGAAATTCTTGATAAAGCCAAAGGTAGGTACAACTTACTAATTCCAACTCGGTGGAATTCTTAGTGATATTTTTACATCACCTATCTTTCGATATGGACCCACGACTCATGCGACATCTATATTTACTTAGGCGTTTAGCTAGACCCGTCAATCATAAGATCAAGATCAAAACTTAGTTTGAACGACCCACGACTCGCGGACATCGCCCTCCACAAAATTGATCTCGAAATATTAATCATTAAAAGGATCAATTAGGAAACTAAGAACTAATAGATTTCACATAGTCACCCCACGACTCATGGACAACAACTAGCTTTCTCTATTAAACTTAAATCCTATTGATGGAATGCTAGGAATTTAATTCAAAGTTTGCACCTCGAATTAAACACCTATTTCCGAAATTAGCTTAATATTTTAAGGGAATTTTCAATTTAACTGGAGAGTTGTCCGGTTCGACCTCACCAACATATATGTTATCCATTTTAATTAGTCTTGATTAATGCAAGTACAACTTAAATGCATTTCACACAAGCACATAGAAGATAACATGTCCTAGCATGATACTAACATGTTATGATCATGGGTTCTACCTATCTTATGCATGATATGTGGGAGCCACTCCACAATCACAAGTTCTAACATACATGCCACATAAAACTGTTTAAATCACATAAGGGAATTGGAAATACAACGATGCCCTATCTATTACAATAATAGTAATCCTATCTAACACTTTGAGAGGTCTTCACTTAAGGCCTCCATCTTGTTACTTGTTGTGTGGACCTATCTTACTCCATGGGTGCATTGTCTCCAAAATGAAAGAAAAAGGCCTCACCACCTATTTCTACTCTCAAATTACAATAAAAGAAAAAAGACATAAAGTAATAAGGCTCACTCTTCATATTGGCCTTAGACAATTACACGGGGCATACCCCGGCCTCAAAAATAGTAATATGGAAAGCCACATAATAAACACATAACAGTACGCACATAAGTGGGTCACCGACCCCAATTGAAAAATGCAACTATGGGGCTCCAAACCCAAATTTAAACCATCCATGTGCATAAATTAAAACCATTCATAAAACTAAACCCATGATCACCTAACATGCATAAATTGCAAGAATTTAAATTTACCCATAAATTAAAATTCTCGCTTTAAGCTCTAAAAGCTTAAAACACGACTTAGATGCAATTCTTGTTCATGAGCTATTCAAACAAACCAAGAAATATTAAATCAATAAAATTCCAATTAATTTATAAAAATTAATAATTTTATTCTCCATTATTTCAAAAATAATAAGTGCAATTTTTCCAAAAATTAAATCGGTTTTTAACTTTATAAAAATCCCAATTTTAAAATTATTTTAAAATAAAAATCAACTTTAATAAAACAAAATTTACAGAAATTAAATCGGGATCGGATTGGACTACACATAAAAATCAAGATCGCGAAACGGGAGCCCGGACCACGTCCGCCCGCCCGCCTGCCTAGGCAGTCCGCACGTCTTCTCGTGCGTATCACGTGCGAAGGCCCGTACGAGCAGGCAGGCATGTGGTGGACGGCTCCTGCGCTGATGCGGGAGCTGCTGGCGGAAGGCCTCGCGGCGGGGCTATGGTGCGGGCGCGCCTAGGCGATGGCGGGCAGTCCCGCACCGCGGCGGGACTGCTGTACGGTCATGGCGCGCGGGCCTAGGCGTGCTGCGTTCAATTTGATTCAAAACGTTTTAAAATCAAAAGTTTTTCGAATTTTTCAGAAATTTCAGGAAAAAATACAAATTCAATTTTTCTTAGATTTCTAAAAAGTCATGAATACTCAATCGCATATAAATTTAAGAATTTCTACCAAATTCAAAATAATTGAGGCGAATCAGAAATAGGCCTTGCAAGATGGCTCTGATACCACTTGTTGGGAAAACGAAATAGAAACGCAGCGGAAATTTAATTTTTTTTCCCAAAAGATATAATCGAATCTTGCAATTCCTATTCTCAAATTCGTAGAGATCAAGAAACTCACTTAGATAGTAGCTTTCTTGACACGTTCTAGCCGCCCAAGAATGCTCTTCGCTCGGCTTGATCCCCAAAAACTCCTTCGAATCTTTCAAGGCTTCACAATAGTAGCCCTCTAAAGAATTAGTCCACCAACCTCGACCACGATCTGCATAGGGGGGATGCTAGTTCTATATTCAGTGTTTAGGCTATAGGGTTTACTGTATAATTTGGAGAAGGAGAATTTTTGCATTAACCCCTAAAGGGTTCAAACCCTAAGTATTAATAGGCTAGGGGTTCGAACCCCAAGTCTTGATTAGCAAGACTTTCCAAAACCCTTTTGGTAAGGGATTTCTTGCTTAGAGAGAAAGACTCTTACTTTGACCAAAAGTCTTCGTTTGACCAACTTGTCAAGCAAGAATTAAATATCCAACTATCTTAGATATTTTAATTTACTTTATTTATTTAAAATAAATAACTTGAAGCTAATAATTAATTAATTCATAATCAATTATTTATTAGACTTAAACTCTCCAAATTAGAACTTTAATATTAATTCATGATTAAATTAAAGTCCATTAAATAATTAATCAATATTAATTATTTAAACATACACTATCACGTGACACGTGTCACTTGGGACACATGTCCCATACGTGTTTCACACGTGTAGTCCCCACCAATCTCCTATTGGTTCGATCAACTCGTTTAATCAATTCAAGCCTTAACTCACGTGATCGGGTTATCAATGGAACCTCAAGTCTAAGGATCACTTAATCACATCAATGACTCGTGAGATATTTCCTAATCTGGAAGTTTCTATTTTCAAAAATAGAAACTTCCTCTCCCATTTAGGTATCTTCTCACACAGGACACCTCAGTGTACTTACTTAGAATAAGCAAGCACCCCCATGTATCACGCACATATCAACAATACACTTTGTACCCCATGAAACAAGGTGGTCCTTCTTAGGGGCGTGATCACACGAGCAAGTCGACATTCCCACTGTCTTTAGGACTCATTGGCTTGGAGTAGGGATGTAAACGAACCGAGTCGAGTCGAACCTTAGCTTTTTTTTTTAGGTTCGAGTTCGGTTCGAAGGGTATTTTTACGAACTCGAAGTCGAGCCTGACGAACCAAAGAAAATCAGGTTCGAGTTCGGTTCGAACCAAGGTTCGGTTCAAGTTCGTCTCGGGGGTTCGTGAGACATGTTTGAGTTCGTGGGTCCGAGTTCGGGCTAGTGAGGCTAGTTTGGCTTGTGGGTTCGAGTTTGGGCTCGAGTTAACCAAAACTTTTATAGATTGCAATTTATTCTAATTCGTAAACTAAAGCCCAAGACAAAAATTATTTTATAAATTACAGACCAACTTAAATTTCAAGAACCTAAAGTGTAGAATTACAATTCAAAAACTTATAAATTAAAACCAAGTCTGTATCCAAAAACTCTAAATTTGCCTCCATTCCAGTAAGTCCAAGTTGTTGATTTAAGGACCTGCAAAACCAACAGAAGAAACATCAAATAGAGAAACATCATATAAGAAACATCAATATTCAATATTCAATGATCTACAGCAGATTCCAAAGCTCACAAAAACAAAATTAGAAACTGAAGAAACTTCAGAAGCAATTCCAAAACAAATAGAGAAAAAAAAGTTCAGAACAATTTCAGTAATCTAGCAGACTTACATTCTAGCAGACTTAAATGTTTGGTAAATCGATTACTATAGGTTTTTGTTCCTCCTGCAAGAACAATAAGTAAATGAATATAATTTAACATAAAGACATGCATATTTAAATTGAAAACTTAGTAAAAAGTAACTTGCTTCAAGCTTAAACTTGACGCCGTAACGTTTCCTACACCAATCTCTACCGCACATTAACATTTCAACAGTAGTGGGCTTTAAGCGGGCACGATACTTGTCAATTACTCTACTACCGACACTAAAGGTAGCCTCGGATGTTAATGTGGTAATAGGAACAGACAAGATATCCCTAGCTAGCTTGGCTAGAATTGGAAATTTATAATCATTCACTTTCCACCACTTCAACGCATCAAAATCACTTGGGTTTTGTGAACGATCATACTCTACGCATCTTTCTTCAAAATAAACTTCCAACTCACTCTTTATCGGTTGCACAATCTTTGTATCCTCCACAATAGTGGTGAAAATTCCCCATCCGCTAAAAGGATCAGATTCACTACATTCACTTGATTCTCCATGTGCTTGTGTTTGTGTTGGTTGACGCTTTCTTTTAGAACCCGCACTCCCAGACTTGATAGATTTTTCCATCTCGCAATAATCTTCATAAAGTTTGTATAAGGTTCTCTTAACTTCTTCACACCTTTCTACAACCTCCCATTCGGGATAAAATCGAGGGAAAATGTACTCCAATGTCCTCATCTTACATCTTGGGTCCATTATTGTACCAATAGCCATCAACATATTGGTTTCTCCCCACTATTTATCAAATTTAGTCTTCATTTGCTGCACCATTTCCCTCATAAACAAGTCTTCATCTACAACACCTTTTTCAAGAACCCTTTTCACAACAAAAACTTCATTCAAAAACAAATTAAAAGTTGGATACTCACTGCCAGATATTATCTTTGTAGCAGAATAGAACACCTTCAAAAATTTGATCACTTTCTCCAACTTTCTCCAATCTTCATCTTCTGGGCAGTCCATATAAGCCTGTTCTCGAACTTTAAATCTAGGAAATACTTCCTTGAAAGAATGTACAATCTCCAACATCTCATAAGTAGAGTTTCATCGTGTCTTGCAATCATCAATCAACTTCTTACCTAGCAATTTCAGCTGTTTTGCAAGTTTAGCAAACTTGTACACTTTGCTCTCTGTCTTCCTAATAAACTCGATACTATCCCGAATGATAGAGACTATGCTTTTGATCTCACCTAGGCCATCTTGTGCTATGAGATTTAGGATATGTGTCGTATACCTAACATAAAATATCTTCCCATCACAAAGCTGACGATTTATGTTGAACGAATCCCTCATAACATTGATTGCAACATCGTTGGAACTAACGTTATCAACTGAAACATCGAATATTTTATTTTCAATTTCCCAAGCATTCGTACACCTTAAAACTGCATCTGCAATGGATACACCGTTGTGAGGAGGGGGAAGTGGAATAAAATTGAGAACACGTTTATTTAACTTCCAATTTGAGTCAACCCAATGGCCCGTAATCACTATGTACTCGAGCTTCTGGCTTTTGGACTTCCATAAGTCCGTTGTCAAGCAAATCATTTCAACACTTTTTAACGCATTCTTTAATATACCCCTCTCCATTTCGTATACCATGAAACAGTTCTTCGCTGTCGCTCGAGATATACCTCTCCACTCCGGCATCCCTCGCTTGCAAAACATATTAAATCCCTCAAACTCCACGAAAGTAAAAGGGATATTGGGCATCATCAACATAATGACTGCTACTTTTTTCATCTTCTCCATATCAAACTTTCCATTTTGCAATGGAGGAAGTGTAGTGCCTGCAGGACCAAACGCCAACCGCATTTGCTTAGCATTTTCTGTAGTTTTTTTTCCTTTTCATTTCCAAGTAGGCTGCACACACTTTGAGATGTCTAGTCATGTGTGATGTAGTACTTGTTTTAGTTTTTACAAATGTCTTTGAACAACACTTGCACTTGTATCTTTCTATCCCTTTTTCATCCACAAATTCCTCCATAACAGACCACACCTGAGATGTTTTTTTTGTCTCTTTGGCTTTTCAAAAGGATTTTTGGTAGCTGTGTCTTCCATTTGAATATCCTCTTCACCGTGATCTTCTTGAACATCCTCTACATGTTCTTCAAGCTCGTCTATGGATGTGTCCATTATATTTTCTTTCCCTTTTTTAGAAAATGTAACCGGAGTCAAGAGATTTAAGGGATTCGTTGACTCAATTCTTGAACCCGATCCCGATGTAGACATTTTTTGATAGACTGCAAAATGGAAATCAAAATGGTTAGAATATCAAAAATGGGAATAAAAAATGTCATAAAATTCAAATATACAGTCTGGTATTACCCCTGTTTGCTTCTAATTTCATAAAACTCAAATATACAGTCTGTTATTAGCCTATTACCCCTGTTTGCATCTAATTTCATAAAACTCTTCAAATAATATATATATTATTCTTTCTTTTCTTTTCAAACAAATGTCTTGCACTTGAATAGATATTCGCTTTTCCTATACCCTTCTCTCTCTTAATGCAACACTTTAATGTAGAGGAATTATGCAACTTTTGAAAGTTGAAAAACCAAAAAGAAAATTGCTGGAGGGATTGATACCGAGAGCCATTTTGAATATTTCATCTCAAAGAATCTAGGTATTATTAGTTTAAATCATGTATTATTAGTTTAGTTTTCTGCATTATGCAAATAGATCCATTCAAGAATCAAGAGGCACAAACTAAAAAATCAATTAAAAAAAGAACTTACAATTTCCCGGAGCTACACCTTCAGTTGGAGTTGGATCTAGAGGGTTCAACTGTGTTGGTGGTGCAAATGGACGGTGGCCTGGTGGTCATCGAGGCGGGCGGGGTGGTCGTGCGACCGCGGGAGGTAGTCATGGAGGTGAAATGGTTGCTGCTTTCTTGAGTTTCGAGAAGGAGAGAGGTGGGTGACGCAATAACCGTCGCGACGGTGGATGGGTGGGACGGCGGCGACACGGAGGTGGACGGTGGAGCTACAGAGGGAAAATGGGATTTGGATTTGGGGGCTAGGGTTTCTTCGAAGAGAAAGAAAGAGGGGTCATTTTGACTCTGAATTCTGAAATCTAAATTGTGAGAGATAGATGAGAGAATAGTGTTTTTCTTCTTTTAATGATAAATTAAATATATAAAATATATAAAACGTATTAAACGTATACCCAACTACTAGTGCAAATAAAAATATACAAATAATATATTATCTAAATAATATAGTATATATAATATATTTTTATTTTTATTTATTAAAATGTCGCGAACCTAAATTTTAGGAATAAAGGGTTCGAGTTCGATTCGTATATGCCACGAATCGAGCGAGGGTTCGATTCGGGTTCGACTACCTCAAATTCGAGCCTGAACCTTTATTGATTAGGCTCGCGGATGGGCTCGTCTCGTTTACATCCCTAGCTTGGAGTGATTTCTAATCATGACTTCTGTGATATAGGGCTCGTTTCATGAACCATTTCGCCTAAATGGTTGAGTCCTATAAGTCATATTGATTAGGGAAGTTCTTATACATGTGCAGTTAAAGTAATCAAACAATCAAACAAAAGCATACAAAGAAGTGTTGCTAAAGTTCGTTTATTATTCAAAGATTGTCTTTGATTTACAAAAGGAAAGTACTAAACCGGATATACAATCGGCTTTAAGGGCACTATTTCTAACACTGTCATAGTCGTGAAGGAATTTACTGTTTCAAAGTAATGCCCTTTGGGCTTAAAAATGTTGGTGCCACCTATCAGAGACTTGTTAACAAGGTTTTCGAAGAAGAGATCGGGAAAACTATGGAGGTCTATGTGGATGACATGATCGTGCAAAGTAGAAAGTCTTGTGATCACTTGAAGGACTTGGGTTGAGCATTCAACCTCCTGTAATAGTATCGATTGAAACTCAATCCGAGCAAATGCACCTTTAGGGTCGAAGGAAGAAAATTCTTAGGATACATGGTGAGGAATCGAGGCATAGAGGCTAACCCTGAAAAGATCAAAGCCATCACCTTGCTGTATCGACCCCAAACTGTACGAGAGATGCAATGCTTGGTAGGGAGGATCATTTCCCTTAATCGATTCATCGCAAGGTCCGCCGAGAGGAACCTCCCGTTCTTTAAAATTCTGAGAAACATTAAGAATTTCAAGTGGACCAAGGAATGTGACTGAGCTTTCGAGGAGCTAAAAGCTTATCTTGACTCCCCACTGTTGCTCGCCAAGCCTGAACCAAGGGAAAAACTATACATATATCTGGTGCCATTCGTGACAAAAAACATATGCCAGTCAGTTCAGTGTTGGTCGCCATTCGTGACAAAAAGCACATGCCGGTATACTATGTCAGTAAAATACTCCATGGAGCAGAAATTCAATATTTGGAGATCGAGAAATTTGCTTTGGTTTGGTACACACGGCTCGAAAGGTAAAACCTTACTTCCAAGGTCATTCTATAACTGTGTTAACTGACCAACCTTTGAGACAAGTGCTCGAGAAACCAGACGTCTCAGGGAGGCTAGTGAAATGGGTGGTCAAGTTGGGATAGCACGATGTAAGCTACCAACTGTTAGGAATAGTGCCCTAGAAAGCCGATTATATATCCGCTTTGTACTTTTCCTTATTGTAATCACAGACAATCTTTGAATAAAATAACGAATTGAGGCAACACTTCTTTATATGCACTGTTTGGTATGCGTTTAATTTAGCTGTGCATGTATGAGAACTCCCCTAATCCTGATAACTTTAGGACTCTACCATTTAGGTGAAATGGTTCCTGAAACGAGCCCTATATCACATAAGTCATGATTAGTAAAATACTCCAAGCCGATGAGTCCTACAGACAGTGGGAGTGTCAACCTGACTCCTTTAAGGCTTGATTGTGGGATCACGCCCTTAAGAAGGACCACCTTGTTTCATGGAGGTGCAAAGTGTATAGTTGATACGTGCGTGATACATGAGGGTGCTTACTTCCATAAGTAAGTTCACTGAGGTGCCCCGTGTGAGAAGATTCCTAAATGGGAAAGGAAGTTTCTATTTCAGGAAATGGAAACTTCCAGATTAGGAAATATCTCATGAGTCATTGATGTGATTAATTGATCCTTAGACTTGAGGTTCCATGTCGCTTTATGAGTTAACTCTGTAGTTTTAGGTATAAGCTTTAAAGGGTGTCGCCTTAGACAACTAATTCAAGGCTTATGCTGGGGCTATACAAGTGATTCATAGAAGTGAATGAGAATCAAGAAAGGACCTACACTTGCATTTGCAAGGTGATCTCTTATTATGTAAGTCATTCATATGCCATATGGAGTCCTTGGCCGAGGCAGTAGATCAAGACATCAAGAAAAGGGTTTCTTGGATTGAGATCAAATGGATATGAAATGCACTTAGCTTTAAGACCAGATTATTAGGGTTTTGATTATTCCCTTACCCTAGATCTTGGTTGAGAGATAGTAAGTAGGAGGATTGTATCTCACATGAATCAATGACTTAAAGGTTCTGTCGAATTGAGACATTCCAATTCAGTTAGGGGTTAAACACCTGTTGCTAGACTATAGTCGTTTAATCTGTGGACTGATTAATTAATTAGTGAATTAATTAATTAGGGTCATTTTTAATTGAATTAATAACCTAGAGGGTCACACACAGTAACTTGGTTACATGAGTTAAGGCTTTGAAATGATTAAACGAGTTAATCAAGCCAAAAGGGTACCACACGTGTGAATCACACGTATGGGTCACGTGAGTGACACGGGTCGTTGGGGACACGTGTGTCACACGTGTATATATAATTATGTGATTAAATAATTAATGTATTAATTATTTAATAGACTTTGGTTTAATTTTGAATTAAAAAGAAAGTCTTATTTTGGAGAAAAATAATCTATTTAATTAATTATGAATTAATTAATTAGATAAATAAGTTATTTATTTATTAATAAATAAAGTATAATATTATCCAAAAAGGGTTTGGATATTTTGGCTCCCTTAAAAGTTGATTTGAATTAGAATTCAAAAGTCAAAGTTTGGAATTACTCGATGATCAAGTAATAAGAGAGAGGGACCAAATTCTTAGTCCAAAAGGACTAGGATCGGCCGCCCCTCTCCTTGCTATATATAGGGGAGCTCGAGCTCCCCTTAGAGAGTAATTGACAATTCTTTTGGTTCATGTGTTGAATACCATCCTTTCTCCAAGATCAAATAAACCATAGGTTAAGCCTAAACACTAACTAGAGAACAAGCATCCTTACTAGTTAGATTGTAGTCAAGTTGGTGGACTATCTCTAGAGAGCTTCAAGTTAGAAGTTTTAAAGATTCGAGCTTTACCAAGGAGAGGGGATCAAGCCGCGAGAAGATCGTTCTTGGGTGGCTTGAAACGCTTCAAGAAAGATTATTGAAAAGTAAGTTTCTAATCTTTACGAATTCGGATTCACGATTGCAAGTTTCGATCCTTTTGTTGGAAAATTTTTAAATTTTCGTTGCTTTCTGATTCCGTTTTTCCAACAAGTGGTATCAGAGCCACCTCGTTAATTGTGTTTCTGATTCGTCTCCACTAAACTGAATTTGGTAAAAATTCTTAGGCTTGATGCGATTGATTATTTGTAACTGTTTTAGAAAGCCTGAATTACGAAACTGTAATTTTCCTGAAAGTTTCTGAAAACTGTTTTGTTAAAATTTGTTTTTAAAAACTGTTTTAGTTTTGAAACTGTATAAATTGTTTTTGGATTTCTTAGATTGGTTTTGCTTTTGAACGAAAACATGAGACGAAAACCCGGATTAAAACGAACACGCGAAACCCCACTCGCGAAGGCGTCGCGCGCCACCGCCCGCCTGACCTAGGCGTGCGCAGGGACATGCGCCCAGTCCCTCCCGCAACCGTGCGGGAGGCCTTCCGAGCGCGTCCAGTCCCTCCCGCACTCACTCGGTCTTGGCCGCGCGCTGTGCTTGCCTGCCCCGCGTGCAGCCCCTTCGCGTACGGGCCCTGTTTTTCCCTCGTAATCTGTTTTCGTATTTCGTGTAATCCAGTCCCGTTTTTAATTTTATTTTTATTATTAAAAATTTTATTTTATTAATATTTAATTTTAATAGAATTTAAAATTGGGATTTTTTAGAAATAGAAACGGTTTATAAATTTGGGAGACTACACATTTAATAAAATTATTAATTTTCAGAAATTAATTGAAATTTTATTTGTTTTAGTAATTTGGGATTTATTGAAAACTTTTATAAATAAGACTCGCATCAAGTCGTGATTCCAAGTCATTAGGACTTGAAACGGGAATTTTAATTTATTGACTAAGTTTAAATTCTCACAAAAAGCATGTTAGGTGATCATGGGTTTAGACTTATGTATGGTTATAATTTATGCACATGAATGGTTTAAATTGGGGTTGGAGCCTTATAGTTGCGTTTTTCAATTGAGGTTGGAGCCTTACTTATATGCATATTGTTATGTGATTTATTATGTGGCTTTCCATATTACTGTTTTGAGGCCGGGGTATGCCCCATGTATTTGTCTAAGGCCAATATGAAGACTTTTTCATTTTTTTGAGAGTGGAATAGGTGGTGAGGTTTTATTTTCATTTTGGAGATAATGCACCCATGGAGTAAGATGGGCCACATTCAAGTAACAAGGAGGCCATAAGTGAAGACCCCTCAAAATGTTAGGGAGGGGAATCTCAATTGAAGATAGGGCTCGTATTTTGTTACTGTTTTCCCTTATGTGATTTAAACTGTTTATGTAGCATGTATGTTAGAACTTGTGATTATGGAGTGGCTCCCACATATCACGCATAAGATAGGTAGAACCCATGATCATCACATGTTAGTATCATGCTAGGACATGTTATCTGCTAAGTGCTTGTGTGAAATGCATTTAAGTTGTACTTGCATTAATCAAGACTAATTAAAATTGGATAACATATATGTTGGTGAGGTCAAACCGGACAACTCTCCGGTTGATTCGAAAATTCCCATTAAATATTAAGCTAATTTCGAACAATAGGTATTTAATTCGAGGTACAAATTTTGAATTAAATTCCTAGCATTCCATCAATGGGTTTTAAGTTTAGTAAGTGAAGCTAGTTATTGTCCTCGAGTCGTGGGATAGCTAGTGGAGCTTATTAGTTCTTAGTTACCTAATTGATCATTTTAAATGATCAATATTTCGTGGTCAATTTTGGCAAGGGTGATGTCCGCGAGTCGTGGGTCGTTCGAACTAAGTTTTGATCATGATCTTATGATTGATGGGTCTAGCTTAACGCCTAAGTAAATATGGATGTCGCACGAGTCGTGGGTCCATATTGAAAGATAGGTGATGCAAAAACAATTACTAAGAGTTCTAAAGGTGTTAGAATTGGCAAGTTGTACCTACCTAGGGTTTTACTTAGAATGTCCGCGAGTCGTGGGTTCGAGGTGAAATGCTTAGGATCTTAGTACCCATTGGGAAACGTGTTCCTCTTAGATCTTTGGGAATTATAGATCTTTGAAAAACAGTGGGAGCTACATTAGATTAAAGACCTTATCTTTTGTATATCGTTATAATTCAGCATGCTCACTAGTTCTCTGTTTTACCATTTAGGTCGTAGATTCTGTGATTCTCTACGTGTTTTGAAATGGCAACCAAAAACCCTCTTGTATCGATCCTCGAGTCAAACAAGTTGACTGGTCCCAACTATTCTGATTGGCTGAGGAATCTAAAAATCATTTTAGATTCTGAGAAGAGAACTTATGTTCTCTTCGAATGGGAGCCTAGTCCCAAAGGGGACGCTCCCACTCGGGCCGAGCGGGACGCGATCCAGAAGTGGAAGGATGATTATCTCCAAGCCCGTTGCCTTATGTTGGCTAACATGTCTCCGGACTTGCAAAGGCAACATGAGGCCATGGAATTCGCTTGGGAGATTTACGACCACTTAGAGCAACTTTACCACCCTCATGAACGTGTTACAAGGTATAACACTTCAAAGGAATTATTCCATTTGAGAATGAGGGAAGGTTCAAATGTCCATGAATATGGACTTAAGTTTCTCGCCCTTACTGAGAAACTTGCTTCCATGGACATGCCACTGAAAAATGAGCTTTCAGTGGACTTGTTGCTAGCCTCGCTCCCACCATCATTCAACCCATTTGTCCTTAACTTCAATATGAATCATGCTGGTGCTACTGTAGTTGAGCTGATTAGTCAGCTTGTGACTGCTGAAAGCACGATCAAGAAGGACAATAAGGTTCTAATGGTGAATGCTCCATCTTCCTCTTCTGGGCCTTCTAAAGGTAAGGGCAAGAAAGCCCAAAAGAAGAAGAAGAAACCCCTTAGGCCAGATTGGTGGCATTTCGAAGGGGAAGGCCCAAAAGAAGAAGCGTGATCAGAAAGAGGATGTTTGCTTCCATTGTGGCAAAGCGGGACATTGGAGGAGAAACTGCCCAGAGTACAACGCTACTCTAAAGAAAGGTATGTTTCTCCTTGAAGTAAATCTTTCTATTAATTCTAGCTCTTGGGTACTTGATACCGGTTGTGGAGCTCATATCTGTAATGATGTACAGATGCTAAATAAAGTCCAACAACTCAGAGAAGGAGAATGTGTCTTAAAGATTGGCGATGGCTCAAATGTTGAAGCTCGAGCTTTAGGCACAATTAGATTAGATTTAGGTAGTTTTGAGTTAGTTTTAAATAAAGTCCTTTATGTACTGAGCATTATTCGTAATATAATTTCAGTTCCAATTTTAGATTGTGAAGGTTATGAAACTTATATTAAGAATGGTAAATATTTTATCAAATGGGACAACTCTTCCGTTCACATCGGTACTCTAAGTAATGGACTTTATCTAACTCAAAATATCAGTATTATGAATATACAACGAGAAACTAAACGTAAGAGAGATGACAAAGTTTCAGCTCCCTTATGGCACGCTAGATTAGGACACATTTCCAAGAACAGAATTAGCAAGATAAACACTTTAGGATCGTTCTCTGAAAATGATCTCAAAGAGTTAACTTCTTGTGAATCCTGTCTCAAAGGAAAGATGTCCAAAGCTCCTTTTAAAGGAACTGTGGAACGTGCCACTAAGGTCTTGGATTTGATCCATTCTGATGTTTGTGGATCGCTTAGTGTAAGCACAAGAAACAATCATCAGTATTTCATAACCTTTACCGATGACTTTAGTCGGTATGGTTATGTATACTTAATGAAGTATAAATCTGAAGCTTTTGAGAAATTCCAAGAATTTCAAAAGGAGGTTGAGAACCAAACTGGTCACAAGATCAAAGCACTTCGATCTGATCGAGGAGGCGAGTATCTTCGTGAAGAATTCCTTAATCATCTCAAAGATAATGGGATTATCTCTCAGTGGACACCTACGGGAACTCCTCAACTCAATGGAGTTTCTGAGAGAAAAAATCGAACTCTACTCGATATGGTTCATTCCATGATGAGTTTCACTGACTTACCACCTTCTTTCTAGGGTTATGCCCTAGAAAGTGCAACAAAGATTTTGAATCTAGTTCCCTCTAAATCAGTCCCTAAAACGCCCTATGAAATGTGGCATGGTAAAATCCCTAGTTATTCTTACTTAAGAATTTGGGGTTGTCCTGCTTACGTGAAGAGGACAGTGGGATATAAGTTAGAATCTCGATCTAACTTATGCTACTTTGTAGGTTATCCTAAGGAATCCATAGGATACTACTTCTATGATCAATCTGAGCAAAAGGTGTTTGTTTCCAGAAATGCTACTTTTCTTGAGGAACCATTCCTTAAAGAAAAGAAAGGCAAGATCATAGAATTAGAGGAAGTACAAAGTGACCCCACGCCACCCACTGAAGAAATATCCCCTTCTGATCAACCACAACCAATCACGAATTTCAATACACACGTAAATCCTCCTCTAAGGCATTCTGAACGCACTCCTAGACAGCCGGAGAGATGGTATGGATTCTTCCATGAGATCTCTCAAAAGGATAATGATCCTCTAACATATGAGGAGTCACTTTCAGATTCTAACTCTGAACAGTGGATAGAAGTCATGAAATCCGAAATGGATTCCATGAACTCCAACCAAGTTTAGACCTTGGTAGATTTGCCTGATGGGGTCAAACCCATAGGTTGCAAATAGATCTTTAAGAGAAAGCTTGGAGTTGAAGGAAGCATTGCAGCCTACAAAGCAAGACTGGTTGCAAAAGGATTCACTCAAAGACCCGGCGTGGACTTTGATGAAACCTTTTCACCAATTGCAATGCAAAAGTCTATTCGGATCATGCTTGTCATTGCTGCATATTATGACTATGAGATATGGCAAATGGATGTGAGAACTGCCTTTCTCAATGGTGACATTGATAAAGACATTTATATGGAGCAAC
This sequence comes from Lantana camara, assembly GCA_037501455.1. Taxonomy (NCBI): domain Eukaryota; kingdom Viridiplantae; phylum Streptophyta; class Magnoliopsida; order Lamiales; family Verbenaceae; genus Lantana; species Lantana camara. The sequence goes on from CM074855.1 coordinate 136,099,009, forward strand.
CCATAGGTTTCACATTCAGTGGGAGTGAGCAAAAGGTTTGCAAACTCCAAAGATCAATCTATGGATTGAAACAGGCTTCTAGGAATTGGAACATTCGATTTGATGAATCAGTCAAAGCATTTAGCTTCATTCAAATTTTGAATGAATCATGTGTGTATAGAAAGGAATTGGAGACCTCAGTGCAATTCTTAGTACTTTATGTTGATGACATCCTTCTTATTGGGAATTCGAAGGATGACATGAAAGTAACTAAGTTATGGTTATCGAACCAATTCGAGATGAAAGATCTTGGTGATGCGTCCTATATCCTTGGAATTAAAATCTATCGAGATAGATCTAGAAGGTTGATAGGACTATCACAGTCGATGTACATTGACAAAGTATTGAATAGATTCAATATGGAGTCAGCAAAGGTTAAGAACCTTCCTATGAGTGTAGGAACATCTCTTTCTAAGAAGATGTGTCCTAAGACTAACCTTGAGAAGGAAAGAATGACTCATACACCTTATGCGTCAGCAATAGGTAGCATAATGTATGCAATGTTATGTACTCGACCGGATGTGGCTTATGCACTTAGTGTAACAAGTCATTTCCAATCTGACCCTGGAGATGGTCACTGGGCTGCCTTGAAGAATATTCTCAAGTACTTGAAAAGTACTAAAGATTTATTCTTAGTTTACGGAGGTCAAAAAGATCTTACTATCGAAGGATACTGCGATGCAAGCATTGCATCTGACTTAGATGATTTTAAGTCAATGTCAGGATACATTTTCTGCCTAAACGGCGGAGCAGTGAGTTGGAAGAGTTCCAAGCAAATGACCACTGTAGATTCGACCACTGAGGCCGAATACTTAGCTGCAAATGATGCAGCTAAGGAAGGTGTTTGGATTAGAAACTTCATTCAAGAGTTTAATGTTGTTCCTAGCATGAAAGACCCCATTACTGTGTTTTGTGACAACACTGGGGCGGTTGCTCAAGCGAGAGAACCAAGATCTCACCAACGGACCAAGCACATTACGAGGAAGTATCACCTAATCCGTGATATTATCAAAAGATGAGATGTACAAATTGAGAGGGTCACATCTGCAGAGAACGTGGCAGATCCACTTACTAAACCCCTTAGTCGAGAAGCTTCCGAAGGTCATCTTAAGAAAATAGGACTTGGAGTAGCTTTAGAATGGCTTTGACGGGCAAGTGGGAGATTGTTAGGAATAGTGCCCTAGAAAGCCGATTATATATCTGTTTTGTACTTTTCCTTATTGTAATCACAGACAATCTTTGAATAAAATAACGAATTAAGGCAACACTTCTTTATATGCTCTTGTTTGGTATGCGTTTATTTTAGTTGTGCATGTATGAGAACTCCCCTAATCCTGATGACTTTAGGACTCTACCATTTAGGTGAAATGGTTCACGAAACGAGCCCTATATCAAATAAGTCATGATTAGTAAAATACTCCAAGCCGATGACTTCTACAGATAGTGGGAGTGTCAACCTGACTCCTTTAAGGCTTGTTTGTGGGATCACGCCCTTAAGAAGGACCACCTTGTTTCATGGAGGTGCAAAGTGTATAGTTGATACGTGCGTGATACATGAGGGTGCTTACTTCCATAAGTAAGTTCACTGAGGTGCCCCGTGTGAGAAGATTCCTAAATGGGAAATGAAGTTTCTATTTCAGGAAATGAAAACTTCCAGATTAGGAAATATCTCACGAGTCATTGATGTGATTAATTGATCCTTAGACTTGAGGTTCCATATCGCTTTATGAGTTAACTCTGTAGTCTTAGGTATAAGCTTAAAAGGGTGTCGCCTTAGATAACTGATTCAAGGCTTATGCTGGGGCTACACAAGTGATTCATGGAAGTGAATGAAAATCAAGAAAGGACCTACACTTGCATTTGCAAGGTGATCTCTTATTGTGTAAGTCATTCATATGCCATATGGAGTCCTTGGCCAAGGCAGTAGATCAAGACATCAAGAAAAGGGTTTATTGGATTGAGATCAAATGGATATGAAATGCACTTAGCTTTAAGACCATATTATTAGGGTTCTGATTATTCCCTTACCCTAGATCTTGGTTGAGAGATAGTAAGTAGGAGGATTGTATCAATAACTTAAAGGTTCTATCGAATCGAGAAATTCCAATTCAGCTAGGGGTTAAACACCTGTTGCTAGACTATGGTCGTTTAATCTGTGGACTGATTAATTAATTAGTGAATTAATTAATTAGGGTCACTACTAATTGAATTGAGAACCTAGAGGGTCACACACAACAACTTGGTTACATGAGTTAAGGCTTTGAAATTATTAAACGAGTTAATCAAGCCAAAAGGGTACCACACTTGTGAATCACACGTGTGGGTCACGTGAGTGACACGTGTCCTTAGGGACACGTGTGTCACACGTGTATATATATTTATGTGATTAAATAATTAATGTATTAATTATTTAATAGACTTTGGTTTAATTTTGAATTAAAAAGAAAGTCTTATTTTGGAGAAAAATAATCTATTTAATTAATTACGAATTAATTAATTAGATAAATAAGTTATTTATTTATTAATAAATAAATTATAATATTATGCAAAAGGGTTTTGGATATTTTGGCTCTCTTAAAAGTTGATTTGAATTAGAATTCAAAAGTCAAAGTTTGGAATTACTTGATGATCAAGTAATAAGAGAGAGGGACCAAATCCTTAGTCCAAAAGGACTAGGATCGGTCGCCCCTCTCCTTCCTATATATAGGGGAGCTCGAGCTCCCCTTAGAGAGTAATTGATAATTCTTTTGGTTCATGTGTTGAATACCATCCTTTCTCCAAGATCAAATAAACCCTAGGTTAAGCCTAAACACTAACTAGAGAATTAGCATCCTTACTAGTTAGATTGTAGTCAAGTTGGTGGACTATCTCTAGAGAGCTTCAAGTTAGAAGTTTTAAAGATTCGAGCTTTACCAAGGAGAGGAGATCAAGCCGCGAGAAGAGCGTTCTTGGGTGGCTTGAAACGCTTCAAGAAAGATTATTGAAAAGTAAGTTTCTAATCTCTATGAATTCGGATTCACGATTGCGAGTTTCGATCCTTTTGTTGGAAAATTTTTAAATTTTCGCTGCTTTCTGATTCCGTTTTTCCAACACCAACCTCGAACCGCCTACCAGGCATAAGTCCTGACGGATTTCTTGATCGAGAAGGGAGCCCCACTATCGACCCTAGAGGCCTCGATCTCCTGGATCCTGTCCATCGATGGCTCTTCGACCACATCTGGGGAAGGTGTGGGGGTGTCCTTGAGAAATACCGAAGCAGACGAGCTCGACTTCGCCATCTGTTTGAATTTCCCAGCCAAAAATAATGAGGCTGAGTATGAAGAGCTTATCATCAAAATGAAAATCGCTTGTGAGCAGGGAATCGAGAAGCTGACAGCCTTAACGGACTCTCAACCTGTGGCTAGTCAGGTGGCCGGGATCTATGAGGCCAGAGAAGAAACAATGGAGAAGTATTTGGCTAAGGTAAAATCCCTGGCTAGAGAATTTAAAGATTTCAAACTCGAGCTGTGACGGCCCGTCTCTTCGGCATTCCAGGTACGGCGTCACGAGAGAGTTTAGTTCAGTATTTTGTGAAATTATGTGATTTAGCATGCTTACGTGTCAACGTGATATTAATTTTAATTACGTGTGCCTTAGAATAATTAAATTGTACTTGGACTCAATTGTTCAATATTTGCAATTTAGGGACCTAATTATAATTAGGACGTTTGAGCCTTCGTGACTATTTGAGCTCGGGAATTCGAATTCGAATTCCGACCCTATCGTTGAGTTCGTTTCGATGATTCGGATTCAATGAATTACCCTTTTTATTTCTAAAGCCATTTGCTAGCCCTACCGTTTTAAATCCGATCCGCGTGGACCGGATACCGTTTGAACCTACCCGTCTGACCAGCCCCAAAAGGGGCCGGCCTTTCTCTCTCTCCCACTTTGATCGATCAGCAGCAAGGAAAGGAAAAGAGAAGCATTTTCCCCATTTTTGCCAAGAAGCCCTTGAGCTCGGGTTTGGGAGATCCAACCGTCCGATCAACGACCTAAGGTAAGATTTGTGACCCTTTCGTTACATGCGTTACTTTAATATCTCTTTCGTGCCTCGGATTTGTGCCTACGTGCTTTGTTGGGGAGATGATGAATAGTAACCGGGGTGTGAGTTTTGTATGATCTAGGCCGTTTTACGGGTTCTAATGTGTAAATATGTGACCTACGTGTTTTATTTGGTCCGCGGTATAAATTTTATGCATTTTGGAGTAGTTTGGGGCTGTGTTTGTGTGTGGTTTGTGGCTTTTCCGCCATTGCTGCTTCTGCTCTGTTTTAGTGAGCAGGATGGTCCGGAACGGCCATTCCCATCCGCGTATGGGAACGGCCGTTCCCGTTTTGTTCTTTGGGCCGGAACGGCCCTTCCGGGCAGCGCTGGTGGGAACGGCCGTTCCCGTTTTGCCTTGTTTCTAGGAACGGCCCTTCCCGTGGTCCAGTAGGTTGGTTTTGGGTTTTTATGCTTTTAATTGATTTCTTTTGTCGCTTATTGATTTATATCTTAATTGTATTGCATGTTTCGTTATGAATTCGTATTATATGCTATGTTAGGTTCATGAATTGTAATTTAATATTAAAGAATGAGTATTTTATGAGTGTATACGTGATCCATGACTTCATGCCAATCATAAGCATAAGCCGTGCGTCTATTTGGTTCATTCTTGTGTCTAAGTCCTGTTTTTGTATTCAGTTTGTTCAGGTACACCCGGGGTGGTGTTTTGTTGCCCGTGTTGATTCCGGGGTGGATCGTTTGTCGTGTCTTTGGCCTCTTCGGTGTCAGGTGAGGTTAGGATATAGTTACACCTTATTGCAATGTGCTCGGTTTTGATTGCATGTGATTTAATAAGCCTTATATGTATATAAATAAGTGTGAAATATGTATTTGTTGAATATGCCTCGAGTTTGCAAGTATGTTAAGCAATGTACGAGCCTATGTATGCTTGGTTTGGAATGATTTGCATGATTTGCCACGTGAAGCTATGCTTCTGACCGTATACTTCTCATGAGCCAAGTTTGGCAAGGACCGAGTTTGATTGAAACGGAAAGTGGTATATATACGTATATATGTATAAGTTATGTCTGTCTGTCTCTGTTGTAGCGGGTTCTGATATGATATGTGTTTGTTGGGCCCCGGAGCTATGGGTAAGGAACCCTCGGGACGGCATAGGGCCGTCGAGGTTAAGCCTGTGCATAGTCTCCATCTGTCTGTAGAGGATCACCCCTGAACTCACCAGGAGGTTTGGTGAGGGAAGGAATCCTGAGGGTTTGAGTACTCGCAAGGCGCTCCCCTCGTTTGTCTGGATGGTTTGGGCGTATACACCCTTCCATCACCCGGAGTTGAGGATGATATGATATGATTTGATATGTATGTAAGTTTTATGTTTTGATTCTGATATGATTTGTTATGAGGAGATTGGGGGAGTCAGAGCTCGTACCCGCCGAGTTCTATATGATATGATATGTTTGTTCTGTTAAGGTTTATGAAACGGGGATAGATTCTAAGTTAAATAAAAAGGGAGTTTTATAAGATAAGTTAAGTTTTGAATATGTTAAGACCTAATAGGTTTTGCTAAGTTGTTCGGTAAGATAAATTGGTTTGTCTGATTTGCTAAGTAAGCCCTTTATATATATGTATATCACGGGAAATGATTTAGTGTGCAAAAACTATCCCCGCGTTCATGAACATTATGAGTTTGATATGTGCTTTGCTCTTATATATATAGTGTGAGTGCGTTAACCCCTCACTCAGTCGAGTTAAGACTGACCCCTCCCCTTTTACTTTAGTTTGCAGGTTTTGCTTGGAGTTCGTGCTAGGCGGAGTGTGTCTGTCTTTTGGAGTTTGTTCCGTGTCTTTGTCCAGTAGGTGGTCTTGCATTCATATTTCTTTAATTCAGCTTATGTATAAGATATGTTTGAATACGATATTTAGAATTTATATATGAATTGATATGTATATTCCGGGACAGGTTAGGACAGGTTGCTGGAATTAGTTGAACCCGTTGGATTTATGATTATTATTTGATATTCGGGATTAGGTATTTATGCTAGTCGAACCCGTCAACTGTTTATGAATGTTTTGATTGTTGCATGACTTGTTTCGCTTCCGCATTCTTGTTGTGGTTTGAGTTTTGCTTTCAGGGTCTAAGTTCCGCCTAGCCTAGGTGTAAGTTTGTCAGTCTCCCGTTCGCCACTGTTTGGTTCATGTACGGACTCTCCATTTCGTATGTGGATCGGACTTTGGTGCGGGGGATGTGGTGACCCACCGTGCGGGTGCTACATCCTTAAGTGGTATCAGAGCCCCAGGTTGAAAAACCAGGGTTCAGTGTCAGGTTGTGTCTGTCTAAGTCGAACGGCATAGGACAACTTGATTATGTGTGCATTTGCATCTTGATTTGATAAGCTATGTATGTGAAATTTCAATATTTTGTTGAATTTATATTACGTGATGCATTGCATTTCTTTGATGCTCTACTTGATTTACTACGTGACATGAGCACTTACTAATTGACACGCATATATATTGTAGTTGCTGAGTTTTTCAGGGTACCACCGAGTCAACAACCCTACGGTTAACCTTCTCAACTAACTCCGTGATCTCAAGGACCATCTTTTACCAAAGTACTAGTAATGAATCTGATGGCTATGATGTACCAAGAATTCCTAGCATTCAAGCCTCCCCAATTTCGAGAGGGAAATGATGTAAAGACTGAAGAGTGGCTTTCGGAGACAGAGGGAATTTTTGAAATATGGCCACGAAACTCTCGAGATATGGCTTGCCTTGCTACATTTCTCTTGCAAGGACAAGCGAGACAGTGGTGGAAAAGGGTTGCTCAACAACTAGAGACTACGAACGAAGAGTTGACTTGGGAAGTATTTATTCGAGAATTCAGAAAGAGGTTTGCACCAGCTATTCTACATGAGCGAAGACTTGAAGAATTCCTCAATCTGAAACAAGGAGATAGATCCGTTGTGGAATACATAGAAGAATTCGAAAGGGTGGGCTTATATGTGCCTCACATTATGGGTAACGATCAGATGAAGGCCAAATACTTCATGGAAGGTCTTCGTGATGAATTCAAGGAAGCCCTAATTGCAAAGGATACGACCACGTGGGATAAAGCTACAAAGAAAGCATTAAGAGTCGAAACTTGGATCATGACAAGGGGCAAGGAAGAAGAGGTATCGGGGTCTAATGTTGAGTCGGGTTTATGCTCAAAGTTGCAAGTGGAAAGAGAATTTCGTCGACATGGAACTCGGGCTAAGAGAATTCGAGGAAAGAAACACAAGACCTGGAATACTTCAAGGTTGGGGAAAAGGCCCCAATTATGTGCTTCTTGTGGAGGTACCACTCATACCTACGAAGCTTGTTGGGACAGATTGAAGAGGTGCTACATTTGCGGGTCAACGGAGCACAAGATTTCTGAGTGTGATCGACCGAGAGCTAACAAGCAAAAGGCACGGGAGCAACGGCTTCAAATTGGAAACCAACAGAAACCCGAAAGTTGAGGTAATTGCATTCATGGCACGAGCATTCATCCTCCATTTTAAATATTACAATTATTTATTTTCGTGCCGTAATTGTTAATTGCCATTAATTACTATGCATTATTAATTGTTGTTAATTGTTGATGCCACTATGTGTTTAAGTGACGATTAAGTGATGCATCTCATTTGCACTTTGACTCAACATGCATATTTAGTGTTTTATTTTAGGATATTTCTTCATTCAAGTTACCAAGTTGTGTTCAATGGGAATTGGAAGAGATGGGTTGGATAGGGAACAAAATTAAGGATTTCTTTTGGAGCTCGGGTTGAGTTTATGGAGACGTGGAAAATATGATAAAGAAGAACGATTTGAGAGGTCCCGGTAGCAAGTTGAAGAATTTAGGAATTGGGGTATATTTTGAAGAGAAATTAAAGATCCGAGGTAGCTTATTTCACCAAGCAAGGCATGATTTGTTTTGGAATTCGGATTTAAGAATAATGAAGGAAGTTAATTCTTGAAAATAATTAGAAGAAGATATCAAGATTCTCTACCGATGGAATTTAAACAAGAATAACAAGAGTAGAACAAGAGATCAATTTAGGATTTGGGATCAATTACAATCCACTACAACCTTGGGGAAATGGTAACCGCTTTCCATTTAACCGTAAAGAAAATTGATGCCACATTCGAAAGATTTTTATGGGAAGGAAACTAATTTTAGAGCAAGAGTTTTAAATCCATGAATTACCCTTTTGATAGCCACATTCGAAAGTTGAGTTCGTTTCGATGATTCGGATTCAATGAATTACCCTTTTTATTTCTAAAGCCATTTGATAGCCCTACCGTTTTAAATCCGATCCGCGTGGACCGGATACCGTTTGAACCTACCCGTCTGACCAGCCCCAAAAGGGGCCGGCCTTTCTCTCTCTCCCACTTTGATCGATCAGCAGCAAGGAAAGGAAAAGAGAAGCATTTTCCCCATTTTTGCCAAGAAGCCCTTGAGCTCGGGTTTGGGAGATCCAACCGTCCGATCAACGACCTAAGGTAAGATTTGTGACCCTTTCGTTACATGCGTTACTTTAATATCTCTTTCGTGCCTCGGATTTGTGCCTACGTGCTTTGTTGGGGAGATGATGAATAGTAACCGGGGTGTGAGTTTTGTATGATCTAGGCCGTTTTACGGGTTCTAATGTGTAAATATGTGACCTACGTGTTTTATTTGGTCCGCGGTATAAATTTTATGCATTTTGGAGTAGTTTGGGGCTGTGTTTGTGTGTGGTTTGTGGCTTTTCCGCCATTGCTGCTTCTGCTCTGTTTTAGTGAGCAGGACGGTCCGGAACGGCCGTTCCCGTTTTGGCCTTGGGGCCGGAACGGCCATTCCCATCCGCGTATGGGAACGGCCGTTCCCGTTTTGTTCTTTGGGCCGGAACGGCCCTTCCGGGCAGCGCTGGTGGGAACGGCCGTTCCCGTTTTGCCTTGTTTCTAGGAACGGCCCTTCCCGTGGTCCAGTAGGTTGGTTTTGGGTTTTTATGCTTTTAATTGATTTCTTTTGTCGCTTATTGATTTATATCTTAATTGTATTGCATGTTTCGTTATGAATTCGTATTATAAGCTATGTTAGGTTCATGAATTGTAATTTAATATTAAAGAATGAGTATTTTATGAGTGTATACGTGATCCATGACTTCATGCCAATCATAAGCATAAGCCGTGCGTCTATTTGGTTCATTCTTGTGTCTAAGTCCTGTTTTTGTATTCAGTTTGTTCAGGTACACCCGGGGTGGTGTTTTGTTGGCCGTGTTGATTCCGGGGTGGATCGTTTGTTGTGTCTTTGGCCTTTTCGGTGTCAGGTGAGGTTAGGATATAGTTACACCTTATTGCAATGTGCTCGGTTTTGATTGCATGTGATTTAATAAGCCTTATATGTATATAAATAAGTGTGAAATATGTATTTGTTGAATATGCCTCGAGTTTGCAAGTATGTTAAGCAATGTACGAGCCTATGTATGCTTGGTTTGGAATGATTTGCATGATTTGCCACGTGAAGCTATGCTTCTGACCGTATACTTCTCATGAGCCAAGTTTGGCAAGGACCGAGTTTGATTGAAACGGAAAGTGGTATATATACGTATATATGTATAAGTTATGTCTGTCTGTCTCTGTTGTAGCGGGTTCTGATATGATATGTGTTTGTTGGGCCCCGGAGCTATGGGTAAGGAACCCTCGGGACGGCATAGGGCCGTCGAGGTTAAGCCTGTGCTTAGTCTCCATCTGTCTGCAGAGGATCACCCCTGAACTCACCAGGAGGTTTGGTGAGGGAAGGAATCCTGAGGGTTTGAGTACTCGCAAGGCGCTCCCCTCGTTTGTCTGGATGGTTTGGGCGTATACACCCTTCCATCACCCGGAGTTGAGGATGATATGATATGATTTGATATGTACGTAAGTTTTATGTTTTGATTCTGATATGATTTGTTATGAGGAGATTGGGGGAGTCAGAGCTCGTACCCGCCGAGTTCTATATGATATGATATGTATGTTCTGTTAAGGTTTATGAAACGGGGATAGATTCTAAGTTAAATAAAAAGGGAGTTTTATAAGATAAGTTAAGTTTTGAATATGTTAAGACCTAATAGGTTTTGCTAAGTTGTTCGGTAAGATAAATTGGTTTGTCTGATTTGCTAAGTAAGCCCTTTATATATATGTATATCACGGGAAATGATTTAGTGTGCAAAAACTATCCCCGCGTTCATGAACATTATGAGTTTGATATGTGCTTTGCTCTTATATATATAGTGTGAGTGCGTTAACCCCTCACTCAGTCGAGTTAAGACTGACCCCTCCCCTTTTACTTTAGTTTGCAGGTTTTGCTTGGAGTTCGTGCTAGGCGGAGTGTGTCTGTCTTTTGGAGTCTGTTCCGTGTCTTTGTCCAGTAGGTGGTCTTGCATTCATATTTCTTTAATTCAGCTTATGTATAAGATATGTTTGAATACGATATTTAGAATTTATATATGAATTGATATGTATATTCCGGGACAGGTTAGGACAGGTTGCTGGAATTAGTTGAACCCGTTGGATTTATGATTATTATTTGATATTCGGGATTAGGTATTTATGCTAGTCGAACCCGTCAACTGTTTATGAATGTTTTGGTTGTTGCATGACTTGTTTCGCTTCCGCATTCTTGTTGTGGTTTGAGTTTTGCTTTCAGGGTCTAAGTTCCGCCTAGTCTAGGTGTAAGTTTGTCAGTCTCCCGTTCGCCACTGTTTGGTTCATGTACGGACTCTCCATTTCGTATGTGGATCGGACTTTGGTGCGGGGGATGTGGTGACCCACCGTGCGGGTGCTACACGAGCAGGTGCCTCAAGAAGAAAATAAGAGAGCAGATACCCTATCCAAGGTAGCAAATGGATTAAGGGGAACCAGGAATAGAACCATCACTTTCCTAGCCACTTTCGCCTGAGTTATCGATGACATGCCCGAAAGAGTCATGACAATCGACCCAGCAGAACACTGTTGGTTGGACGAAATCATCTTATCTTTAAGAGACTGAGTACTTGCTTATCAAGCAGAGAGATGCTATTTGGAAGCACGAACAACCAACTATGTACTCAATTCTGATGGGAAGCTGTTCAAAAAATCCTTCACTGAACCCACCAAAAGATGCCTTCGACCATCAGGCTCGAAGAAATTCATGGCGGAACCTGTGAGAATCACTCGGGAGGGAAGTCCCTGTTAGGAATAGTGCCCTAGAAAGCCGATTGTATATCCGCTTTGTGCTTTTCCTTATTGTAATCACAGACAATCTTTGAATGAAATAACGAATTGAGGCAACACTTCTTTATATGCTCTTGTTTGGTATGCGTTTACTTTAGCTGTGCATGTATGAGAACTCCCCTAATCCTGATGACTTTAGGACTCTACCATTTAGGTGAAATGGTTCATGAAACGAGCCCTATATCACATAAGTCATGATTAGTAAAATACTCCAAGCCGATGAGTCCTACAGACAGTGGGAGTGTCAACCTGACTCCTCTAAGGCTTGCTTGTGGGATCACGCCCTTAAGAAGGACCACCTTGTTTCATGGAGGTGCAAAGTGTATAGTTGATACGTGCGTGATACATAAGGGTGCTTACTTTAATAAGTAAGTTCACTGAGATGCCCCGTGTGAGAACATTCCTAAATGGGAAAGGAAGTTTCTATTTCAGGAAATGGAAACTTCCAGATTAGGAAATATCTCACGAGTCATTGATGTGATTAATTGATCCTTAGACTTGAGGTTCCTTGTCACTTTATGAGTTAACTCTGTAGTCCTAGGTATAAGCTTTAAAGGGTGTCGCCTTAGACAACTGATTCAAGGCTTATGCTAGGGCTGCACAAGTGACTCATGAAAGTGAATGAGAATCAAGATAGGACCTACACTTGCATTTGCAAGGTGATCTCTTATTGTGTAAGTCATTCATATGCCATATGGAGTCCTTGGCCAAGGCAGTAGATCAAGACATCAAGAAAAGGGTTTCTTGGATTGAGATCAAATGGATATGAAATGCACTTAGCTTTAAGACCGGATTATTAGGGTTCTGATTATTCCCTTGCTCTAGATCTTGGTTGAGAGATAGTAAGTAGGAGGATTGTATCTCACATGAATCAATGACTTAAAGGTTCTGTCGAATCCGAACATTCCAATTCAGCTAGGGGTTAAACACCTGTTGCTAGACTATGGTCGTTTAATCTGTGGACTGATTAATTAATTAGTGAATTAATTAATTAGGGCCACTGCTAATTGAATTGAGAACCTAGAGGGTCACACACAACAACTTGGTTACATGAGTTGAGGCTTAAAAATGATTAAACGAGTTAATCGAACCTAAGGGGTTCCACACGTGTGAAATCACACGTGTGGCTCACGTGATTGGACACGTGTCATTAAGACACGTGTGCCACACGTGATTATGTGATGTTAAATAATTAATGTGTTGATTATTTAATAGACTTTGGTTTAATTTTGAATTAAAAAGAAAGTCTAATTTTGGAGAAAATGATCTAGTTAATTAATTACGAATTAATTAATTAGATAAAAATAAGTTATTTATTTTATAATAAATAAAGTATAAAATTATCCAAAAAAAAAAAAAAAGTTTGGATATTTTTAGCTCTCTTAAAAGTTGACTAGAATTAGAATTCAAAGTCAAAGTTGGAAAATACTTGATGATCAAGTAATAGGAGAGAGAGGAACCAAATCCTTTCCCAACTAGGATTTGGATCGGCACCCTCTCTCTATAAATAGGGGAGCTCGAGCTCCTTATGGAGCTAATTGACAATTCTTGCTTCATGTGTTGAACACCTTCCTTTCTCCAAGATTAAATTAAACCCTAGGTTAAGCCTAAACACTAACTAGAGAACTAGCATCCTTACTAGTTAGATTGTGATCAAGTTGGTGGACTTTCTCTAGAGGCTTCAAGTTAGAAGTTTGAAGATTCGAGCTTTACCAAGGAGAGGGGATCAAGCCGCGAGAAGAGCGTTCTTGGGTGGCTTGAAACGCTTCAAGAAAGTACAAAAGAAAAGTAAGTTTTCTATACTTACGAATTTGGATACACGATTACGAGTCCTAGATCCTTTTGTTGGGAAAATTTTTTAAATTCCGCTGCTTTCTGATTCGTGTTTTCCAACAAGTGGTATCAGAGCCACCTCGTTAATCGTGTTTCTGATTCGTCTCCATTATTCTGAATTTGGTAGAAATTCTTAGGCTTAGATGCGAATTAGGTATTCATGAGTTCTTTTAGAAAGCCTGAAATACGAAACTATAATTTTTCCTGAATTTCTGAAACTGTTTTCTTAAATTGTGTTTTTGAAAACCGTTTTGATTGAAATATATTTAAATCGAATTTTTAATTTTTGGATTGAACCGGGTTTTCAAGAAACCCAGAAATACGAAACGAACACGAAAAGCAACGAGCCTAAGCGTGCTAGCACGTCGCACGCCCAGGCCCGTTGCCGCCGCCCAGCTCCTCCCGCAACAGCGCGGGAGCCGTCCCGGCGCGACCGCCCAGCCCGTCCCGCAACAGCGCGGGACGCCTGCCCAGCCCGCCTAGCCGCGGCGGGCGCTGCTGCGCGCGGCGCGCGCATGATGCGCGGCCAGCGCGCGCACGCGAGCGGCAATTGCCGCGCGCTGCTGCGCGACGACCCCTCGCGCGGATAGGCCCTTTTCGGGCTCGTTTTCGTGTTTCGTGTTTTTCGTGTTTTCGGTCAGTAAAATCCCGATTTAATTTTATTTTAATTTTATCTTTTAAAATCAGTTTTGTTAAAATAAAATTATTTTAAAATTTTTGATTAAATTGGGATTTTTGAGAAATTGAAGCGATTTGGATTTTGGGAAAATTATGAACTTTATTTTCTGAAAATAATGAAAGAATAAAATTATTAATTTTGGAAATTAATTGGAATTTTATTGGTTTGTTGTTTTTCGGGTTTTATTGAAAAGGCTCTTGAACAAGAATTGCATCTAAGTCGTGTTTTAAGTCATTAGGACTTGAAACGAGAATTTTAATTTATTGGCTAAATTTAAATTCTCGCAAAAGCATGTTAGGTGATCATGGGTTTAGATCTATGTATGGTTTTAATTTATGCACATGGATGGTTTAAATTGGGGTTGGAGCCCTATAGTTGCGTTTTTCGATTGAGGTTGGAGCCTCACTTATGTGCGTACTGTTATGTGATTTATTATGTGGCTTTCCATATTACTGTTTTTGAGGACGGGGTATGCCCCGTGTAATTGTCTAAGGCCAATATGAAGATTGAGCCTTATTACTTTATGTCTTTTTCTTTTTATTGTAATTTGAGAGTAGAGATAGGTGGTGAGGTTTTTATTTTCATTTTGGAGACAATGCACCCAAGGAGTAAGATGGACCACATTCAAGTAACAAGGAGGCCATAAGTGAAGACCCCTCAAAATGTTAGGGAGGGGAATCTGAATTGTTAAATGTAATAGAAATAGGGCTCGTATTTTGTTACCGCTTTCCCTTATGTGATTTAAACTGTTTATGTGGCATGTATGTTAGAACTTGTGATTGTGGAGTGGCTCCCACATATCACGCATAAGATAGGTAGAACCCATGATCATTACATGTTAGTATCATGTTAGGACATGTTATCTGTTTATGTGCTTGTTTGAAATGCATTTAAGTGTACTTGCATTAATCAAGACTAATAAAATTGGATAATATATATGTTGGTGAGGTCGAACCGGACAACTCTCCGGTTGATTCGAAAATTCCCATTAAATATTAAGCTAATTTCGAACAAATAGGTGTTTAATTCGAGATGCAAATTTTGAATTAAATTCCTAGCATTCCATCAATAGGTTTTAAGTTTAGTAAGTAAAGCTAGTTATTGTCCGCGAGTCGTGGGATAGCTAGTAAAGCTTATTAGTTCTTAGTTACCTAATTGATCATTTTAAATGATCAATATTTCGTGGTCAATTTTAGCAAGGGCGATGTCCGCGAGTCGTGGGTCGTTCGAACTAAGTTTTGGTCATGATCTTATGATTGATGGGTCTAGCTTAACGCCTAAGTAAATATGGATGTCGCACGAGTCGTGGGTCCATATTGAAAGATAGGTGATGCAAAAACAACTACTAAGAATTCTAAAAGTGTTAGAATTGGTAAGTTGTACCTACCTAGGGTTCTTACTTAGAATGTCCGCGAGTCGTGGGTTCGAGGTAAAATGCCTAGGATCTTAGTACCCATTGGGAAACGCGTTCCTCTTAGATCTTTGGGAATTCTAGATCTTTGAAAAACAGTGGGAGCTACATTAGATTAAAGACCTTATCTTTTGTATATCGTTATAATTCAGCATGCTCACTAGTTCTCTGTATTACCATTTAGGTCGTAGATTCTGTGATTCTCTAAGTGTTTTTGAAATGGCAACCAAAAACCCTCTTGTATCGATCCTCGAGTCAAACAAGTTGACTGGTCCCAACTATTCTGATTGGCTGAGGAATCTAAAAATCATTTTAGATTCTGAGAAGAGAACTTATGTTCTCTTTGAAGGGGAGCCTAGTCCCGAAGGGGAGGCTCCCACTCGGGCCGAGCGGGACGCGATTCAGAAGTGGAAGGATGATAATCTCCAAGCCCGTTGCCTTATGTTGGCTAACATGTCTCCGGACTTGCAAAGACAACATGAGGCCATGGAATTTGCTTGGGAGATTTACGACCACTTAGAGCAACTTTACCGCCCTCATGAACGTGTTACAAGGTATAACACTTCAAAGGAATTGTTCCACTTGAGAATGAGGGAAGGTTCAAGTGTCCATGAATATGGACTCAAGTTTCTTGCCCTTACTGAGAAACTTGCTTCCATGGACATGCCGCTGAAAGATGAGCTTTCAGTGGATTTGTTGCTAGCTTCGCTCCCACCATCATTCAACCCATTTGTCCTTAACTTCAACATGAATCATGCTGGTGCTACTGTAGCTGAGCTGATTAGTCAGCTTGTGACTGCTGAAAGCACGATCAAGAAGGACAATAAGGTTTTGATGGTGAATGCTCCATCTTCCTCTTCTGGGCCTTCTAAAGGTAAGGGCAAGAAAGCCCAAAAGAAGAAGAAGAAACCCCTTAGGCCCACTGGTGGCATATCGAAGGGGAAAGCCCAAAAGAAGAAGCGTGATCAGAAAGAGGATGTTTGCTTCCATTGTGACAAAGCGGGACATTGGAGGAGAAACTGCCGAGAGTACAAGGCTACTCTAAAGAAAGGTATCTTTCTCGTTGAAGTAAATCTGTCTATTAATTCTAGTTCTTGGGTACTTGATACCGGTTGTGGAACTCATATCTGTAATGATGTACAGATGCTAAGTGATGTTCAACAACTAAAAGAAGGAGAATGTGTCTTGAAGATCGGCGATGGCTCAAACGTTGAAGCTCGAGCTTTAGGCACAATTAGATTAGATTTAGGTAGTTTTGAGTTAGTATTAAACAAAGTCCTTTATGTACCGACCATTATTCGTAATATAATTTCAGTTCCAATATTAGATTGTGAAGGTTATGAAACTTATATTAAGAATGGTAAATACTTTATCAAACGGAACAACTCTTCCGTTCATATCGGTACTCTAAGTAATGGACTTTACCTAACTCAAAATATCAATATTATGAATATACAACGAGAAACAAAGCGTAAGAGAGATGACAAAGTTTCAGCTCCCTTATGGCACGCTAGATTAGGACACATTTCCAAGAACAGAATTAGCAAGATAAACACTTTAGGATCATTCTCTGAAAATGATCTCAAAGAGTTAACTTCTTGCGAATCCTGTCTCAAAGGAAAAATGTCCAAAGTCCCTTTTAAAGGAACTGTGGAACGTGCCACTGAGGTTTTGGATTTGATCCATACTGATGTTTGTGGACCGCTTAGTGTAAGCACTAGAAGCAATCATCAGTATTTCATAACCTTTACTGATGACTTTAGTCGGTATGGTTATGTATACTTAATGAAGTATAAATCTGAAGCTTTTGAGAAATTCTTAGAATTTCAAAAGGAGGTTGAGAACCAAACTGGTCACAAGATCAAAGCACTTCGATCTGATCGAGGAGGCGAGTATCTTAGTGAAGAATTCCTTAATCATCTCAAAGATAATGGGATTATCTCTCAGTGGACTCCTCCGGGAACTCCTCAGCTTAATGGAGTTTCTGAGAGAAGGAATCGAACCCTACTTGATATGGTTCGTTCCATGATGAGCTTCACTGACTTACCACCTTCTTTCTGGGGTTTTGCCCTAGAAAGTGCAGCAAAGATTTTGAATCTAGTTCCCTCTAAGTCAGTCCCTAAAACGCCCTATGAAATGTGGCATGGTAAAATCCCTAGTTATTCTTACTTAAGAATTTGGGGTTGTCCTGCTTACGTGAAGAGGACAGTGGGAGATAAGTTAGAATCTCGTTCTAACTTATGCTACTTTGTAGGTTATCCTAAGGAATCCATAGGATACTACTTCTATGATCAATCTGAGCAAAAGGTGTTTGTTTCCAGAAATGCCACTTTTCTTGAGGAACCGTTCCTTAAAGAAAAGAAAGGAAAGATCATAGAATTAGAAGAAGTACAAAGTAACCCCACGCCACCCACTGAAGAGACGTCCCCTACTGATCAACTACAACCAATCACGAATTTCGATACACACGAAAACCCTCCTCTAAGGCGTTCTGAACGCACTCCTAGACAGCCGGAGAGATGGTATGGATTCTTCCATGAAATCTCTCAAAAGGATAATGATCCTTTAACATATGAGGAGGGACTTTCAGATTCTGACTCTGAACAGTGGATAGAAGCCATGAAATCCGAAATGGACTCCATGAACTCCAACCAAGTTTGGACCTTGGTAGATTTGCCTAATGGGGTCAAACCCATAGGTTGCAAATGGATCTTTAAGAGAAAGCTTGGAGTTGATGGAAGCATTGCAGCCTACAAAGCAAGACTGGTAGCAAAAGGATTCACTCAAAGACCCGGCGTGGACTTTGACGAAACCTTTTCACCAGTTGCAATGCAAAAGTCCATTCGAATCATGCTTGCCATTGCTGCATATTATGACTATGAGATATGGCAAATGGATGTGAAAACTGCCTTTCTCAATGGTGACATTGACAAAGACATTTATATGGAGCAACCCATAGGTTTCACATTCAGTGGGAGTGAGCAAAAGGTTTGCAAACTCCAAAGATCAATCTATGGATTGAAACAGGCTTCTAGGAATTGGAACATTCGATTTGATGAATCGGTCAAAGCGTTTGGCTTCACCCAAATTTCGAATGAATCATGTGTGTATAGAAAGGAATTGGAGACCTCAGTGCAATTCTTAGTACTTTATGTTGATGACATCCTTCTTATTGGGAATTCAAAGGATGACATGAAAGTGACTAAGTTATGGTTATCGAACCAATTCGAGATGAAAGATCTTGGTGATGCGTCCTATATCCTTGGAATTAAAATCTATAGAGATAGATCTAGAAGGTTAATAGGACTGTCACAGTCGATGTACATTGACAAAATATTGAAGAGATTCAATATGGAGTCAGCAAAGGTTAAGAACCTTCCTATGAGTGTAGGAACATGTCTTACAAAGAAGATGTGTCCTAAGACTAACCTTGAGAAGAAGAGAATGACTCATACACCTTATGCGTCAGCAATAGGTACCATAATGTATGCAATGTTATGTACTCGACCGGATGTGGCTTATGCACTTAGTGTGACAAGTCGTTTCCAATCTGACCCTGGAGATGGTCACTGGGCTGCCGTGAAGAATATTCTTAAGTACTTAAAAAGTACTAAAGATTTATTCTTAGTTTACGGAAGTCAGAAAGATCTTACTGTCGAAGGATACTGCGATGCAAGCTTTGCATCTGACTTAGATGATTTTAAGTCAATGTCAGGATACATTTTCTGCCTAAACGGCGGAGCAGTGAGTTGGAAGAGTTCCAAGCAGACTACCACTGCAGATTCGACCACTGAGGCCGAATACTTAGCTGCAAATGATGCAGCTAAGGAAGGTGTTTGGATTAGAAACTTCATTCAAGAATTGAATGTTGTTCCTAGCATGAAAGACCCCATTACTGTGTTTTGTGACAACACTGGGGCGGTTGCTCAAGCAAGAGAACCAAGATCTCACCAACGGACCAAGCACATTATGAGGAAGTATCACCTAATCCGTGATATTATCAAAAGAGGAGATGTGTGAATTGAGAGGGTCACATCAGCAGAGAACGTGGCAGATCCACTTACTAAACCCCTTAGTCGAGAAGCTTTCCAAGGTCATCTTCAGAAGATGGGACTTAGAGTAGCTTTAGAATGGCTTTGACGGGCAAGTGGGAGATTGTTAGGAATAGTGCCCTAGAAAGCCGATTGTATATCCGCTTTGTGCTTTTCCTTATTGTAATCACAGACAATCTTTGAATGAAATAACGAATTGAGGCAACACTTCTTTATATGCTCTTGTTTGGTATGCGTTTACTTTAGCTGTGCATATATGAGAACTCCCCTAATCCTGATGACTTTAGGACTCTACCATTTAGGTGAAATGGTTCATGAAACGAGCCCTATATCACATAAGTCATGATTAGTAAAATACTCCAAGCCGATGAGTCCTACAGACAGTGGGAGTGTCAACCTGACTCCTCTAAGGCTTGCTTGTGGGATCACGCCCTTAAGAAGGACCACCTTGTTTCATGGAGGTGCAAAGTGTATAGTTGATACGTGCGTGATACATAAGGGTGCTTACTTTAATAAGTAAGTTCACTGAGATGCCCCGTGTGAGAACATTCCTAAATGGGAAAGGAAGTTTCTATTTCAGGAAATGGAAACTTCCAGATTAGGAAATATCTCACGAGTTATTGATGTGATTAATTGATCCTTAGACTTGAGGTTCCTTGTCACTTTATGAGTTAACTCTGTAGTCTTAGGTATAAGCTTTAAAGGGTGTCGCCTTAGACAACTGATTCAAGGCTTATGCTGGGGCTGCACAAGTGACTCATGAAAGTGAATGAGAATCAAGATAGGACCTACACTTGCATTTGCAAGGTGATCTCTTATTGTGTAAGTCATTCATATGCCATATGGAGTCCTTGGCCAAGGCAGTAGATCAAGACATCAAGAAAAGGATTTCTTGGATTGAGATCAAATGGATATGAAATGCATTTAGCTTTAAGACCGGATTATTAGGGTTCTGATTATTCCCTTGCCCTAGATCTTGGTTGAGAGATAGTAAGTAGGAGGATTGTATCTCACATGAATCAATGACTTAAAGGTTCTGTCGAATCCGAACATTCCAATTCAGCTAGGGGTTAAACACCTGTTGCTAGACTATGGTCGTTTAATCTGTGGACTGATTAATTAATTAGTGAATTAATTAATTAGGGCCACTACTAATTGAATTGAGAACCTAGAGGGTCACACACAACAACTTGGTTACATGAGTTGAGGCTTAAAAATGATTAAACGAGTTAATCGAACCTAAGGGGTTCCACACGTGTGAAATCACATGTGTGGCTCACGTGATTGGACACGTGTCATTAAGACACGTGTGCCACACGTGATTATGTGATGTTAAATAATTAATGTGTTGATTATTTAATAGACTTTGGTTTAATTTTGAATTAAAAAGAAAGTCTAATTTTGGAGAAAATGATCTAGTTAATTAATTACGAATTAATTAATTAGATAAAAATAAGTTATTTATTTTATAATAAATAAAGTATAAAATTATCCAAAAAAAAAAAAGTTTGGATATTTTTAGCTCTCTTAAAAGTTGACTAGAATTAGAATTCAAAGTCAAAGTTGGAAAATACTTGATGATCAAGTAATAGGAGAGAGAGGAACCAAATCCTTTCCCAACTAGGATTTGGATCGGCACCCTCTCTCTATAAATAGGGGAGCTCGAGCTCCTTATGGAGCTAATTGACAATTCTTGGTTCATGTGTTGAACACCTTCCTTTCTCCAAGATTAAATTAAACCCTAGGTTAAGCCTAAACACTAACTAGAGAACTAGCATACTTACTAGTTAGATTGTGATCAAGTTGGTGGACTTTCTCTAGAGGCTTCAAGTTAGAAGTTTGAAGATTCGAGCTTTACCAAGGAGAGGGGATCAAGCAGCGAGAAGAGCGTTCTTGGGTGGCTTGAAACGCTTCAAGAAAGTACAAAAGAAAAGTAAGTTTTCTATACTTACGAATTTGGATACACGATTACGAGTCCTAGATCCTTTTGTTGGGAAAATTTTTTAAATTCCGCTGCTTTCTGATTCATGTTTTCCAACAGTCCCTAGCCAAAATGCAGAAGTAGATTTTACTGGCCCACTATGGTCAAGGATTCGATCAATTTCGTCAAAAAATGCCCAAACTGCCAAAGGCATTCAAACATCTCTCACCAACATCCGACCGAAATGATCCCGATCAATGTTGCCTAGTCTTTCGATCAGTAGGGGATCGATATTATGGGGTCTTTTCCCCTGGCTCCTCGACAATGCCAGTATGTGATTGTTTACGTTGAGTATTTCTCCAAGTGGGTCGAAGCAGATGCGGTCCCAAAGATCACATTCAGAGTCATAATGCATTTTTTATGGAAGAACATCATATGCCGTTTCGGCGTCCCAAAAGTTCTCATCTGTGACAATGTGCCTCAATTCTGAAGCGAGCATCTTCAAGCATACTGCTCTGACATGGGGATCAGCCAACACTTCACTTCAGTCGGACATCCTCAAGCAAACGGAAAGACGAAAGTGACCAATCGAATCATTGTCCAAAACTTAAAGATTTGCCTCGAAGCTAAAAAAGGAGCATGGGCGGATTAGCTCGACGGAGTCCTTTGGGCTTATTGAACCACCCCTAGAATGCCACCGGTGAAACCCCCTTTTCACTCGTTTATGGGTCGGAGGTGGTGGTCCAAGCTGAAGTATTACATCAAACTGCTCGAATATCGCATTATCAAGTAGATCGAAACAACGAGAACAGGGTCTTCAAGCTCGACACCATTGAGGAAAAAAGAGAGAGACAATATCGATGCATGCAGCAGTATCGAGCGTATGTCGCTCGAAGCTACAACAAAAAGGTCTTGACCAAAGAATTCAAAGTGGGAGAGGGTCGATGTTACCCGACATGTGGGAAAACTCAACCCCAATTGGGAAGGCCCATTCCACATTTGCAAGATTGGAAAAAAAAGTCCTATCACCTGGAAGAGATCGACGGAGGCCTAATTCCTCGATCGTAGATTGCCCATAACTTAAGGCGTTTTTATGTTTAAGTACTGATTGTAAGCTTGAACCTATCATTCAATGAAACTCATTTGAAAAGATCAGTTCCTGCACTTGTTTATCTATTTTTAAGTACCGTCTAGTCGAACCAAACATGCGCCACTACTAGATGCTAATTCAGTCGACCACTTAGTCTTTTGTTCGAACATATGTTATGAGTAAATGTTAATTCATGCAATAAGGTGGAATATAAAGAAACCGAAAATGCATAGTAAATTATGCTAATTCGATAGAAAAAGGAAAATTTCATTAATAAAAGAAATTTAACAGATCGAACTCGAAGCTCTTTTGGATTTTTCCTAGTTGGGAGTGTTGGGATTAATGCCCTGAAAATCCAATTATATTGTAAATATTTTGGATTAATAAAACTGAAATTATCGCAAGTTATGAGTATTTTACAAATTTAATAATTAATGACGTGTGATGGTATTTTTATATGAAATGTGTTTCATAGGAAAAGACTTTAATACCAGAAATCACGTGTCATTAAAGTTCTAGTCGGTATGATAAGAAAATGTTCTTATCAAGACTATAATGTGTTATATAAGATGATTAGTCTATCGTCATAGGGAAATAGAGTTTCCAATTATAACACGTTGATGATTTTCAATGAGATTGGAAACATCGAACTGGACCACTGAGATTGTTCATTTTATACTGCTATCTAAAATGAACAAAATCTCGGAAGCATTAGACTCTTAATCCTGATAGTGTTTCTACTTTAGGCATGTAGTGTTAATCACTGTGATGTTCTCAGAAGTGAGGTCTCGGTAACGGGTGGCCAAAATACTTTGTATGTTCGGTGATTGCATGAAATGTGCTAGAGAAAAATATTGATCAAGGAATCTGTAGCCTTACTGGAAGGTTTAAAGATATCCCTGAAATAGATTTGCAAAAAGTTCGAATTAAAACTTTGGCCAAAGTACTTCGTGTGTGCGTCACCGAAGTTGTATGTTGAATGTGTTTCACATACAGGGAATTTGGACTTAAGGCGAATCAAGAAATTTCAGATTGAAAGTGAAAAATAAATGATAGTAGTATTGATTTATTTTTCATGGATATCTGTACAGAGGAGTAAAATGCAAAATTATTCTAGATCGAGAAATTCGTGAATAATTTAATTAATTTTAGAGTTCAATAATATTTATTTAGTGGAATTAAATATTGTTAAATGGTAATCAATTATTATCATGGGATGATAATAGATTGACCCGTTTGGAGCTAAGATTAATTAGTCCTGCAGGTCCCCCCGCAAGCCCCAACGAAGATCAAAGAGAAAATATTAAAAGGAGAGAGAGAAATAAATTTTCAAAGGTTTTGAAAATAGCCAAGTAATTTATTTTGAGAAAATAAATTAAATTCCAAAGAGTTGGAAATGCCCGAAATTTTATTTTGGAGAAAATAAAATTTTTCAAAAAAAAAAAAGTTTTTTGCTGACGTGGCAGCTGAGGTGTCACGCCACGTCAGTGGGTCAGCGCCATTGGGCGCCAAATGGCAAGACACGTGGACGGCTGGGATCCGTCCGCGTCAGCGCATTTCAACGGCCCGGATGATGTTGACTGGAAAGTCAACGGGCCAAGGAAACGGGTCAACGGGTTGGGTCGTCGGATAGGGCCGGGTCAAGGTTTGACCGACCCGGACACGTGGACTAATGAGATTAAGACGCTTGGCGACCGGTCTGACCACGCTGAGCCGACCGGTTCGTTGGCGAACCGGTTTGAATCGTGAACCGTCGATCGGACCGGACCGGTCTGACACGTGGCAGCTGCTCGTGCCACCGTGAGCAGCACACGCGCCAAACGCACAGCCGCCACACGGGCAGCACGTGCGGGCTCCGTTCCCCGTGTGCCAGGCGGCGTTGGCCTCGTGGCGGCGTGAGCTGCTGCGTGCCGTTCTCGGATTTGCTAAACTCGGCGGCTAAGGACGCGTGGCAGCCCTCTTTCCTTCGAATTGGCCATTTTACCCCTCAATTTGGCCTATAAAAATGTTGTGCTGAATTCATTTTCAATGCAATTCTTCAGCATTTCACTTTGAACAGTTCCAGAGCCATTCGGCTTTCTCTTTCCATCTTTATAATTAATCCTTTGATTAATTATATTTAATTAGGTGGTTATATAATTAATATATAATCCACTTAATTATTAGAAAATAGGGATTTTCAAGTTTTAGAAAAAAGGTTTTTTCTGAAAAATATTTTCTCAAAGTATTTAGCGAAATACTGCCGGAACCCACACTCCAATTTCTTAATCGGGGATATTGCGGGGAAGCTCTGCCGATTTCACGAGAAGATATTGAGGTGCTGGAAAAGTGCCGTTGATAGCCAATTTTGCAGTACGGTAATACCGTTATGCTGCCCAAATTAATATTTGCATATTGTGATTATATGCTAGATGATTTAAAATTATGTTATCAATGCCTGTATATATTAGAGTTATGCTGCCCGATTTATTCCGCTGTTTTATTAAAATATTTTTGAAATATTTTGATAACGAGGTTATGGCTAAATTTTTTAATATTACGCTATACCATCACTCTGCCTCGGGCCCACCACACCAACAGGGAGCACTCATCATCCACCCCGGGTCGACATTGTTGCAATTTAGATTTTGCTGATAGAGTTACCGGCTCAACCCCTGGCATGCCGACCAGAGCTGTGGCAGGCTCGGGCTCATCTACCAAACCCCTCGCATAATACTCGGGGATATGTTCCTCGCGGGCATAGGGATTTACTCTTGGGAGGCCATAGGAAAGTGTAGAAAAAGAGAGCAAAAGAGTAAAGGAAGAGGTCGAGAAGAGTACCTTGGGAGAAGGGATATGAGAACTCTTGATCGACCTCCGAGAAGATTCCTAACGCTCTCTAGGACTCCGCTCGGAAAGCTTTCTGGTCTTTAGGGAACGCTCGAAGATTCTTATGAGTTTGGTGAGGAATGATGGGGACAGGAACCCTCTATTTATAAGGGAGGTGCTCGGAATATGAAGAGCCACAATGATTACACTCTGAACCGCCATCAGACGTAATGATTGCACCTTTTCCCGCCCACCAAAAGTCAAAATTCGAATTTTACACCCACAAACCAACGGACACGTCGACCGACCCGTGTATGGACACGCCTCTTTCGGTTAAAGTCTGCCAACCACGTCATAACGCGCCTACCAGCCTAGGGGGCTTAAGACGGGGCACTTTCTGAGAACGCCATGTGTCGCGACGTGGCCCAATGATTAAGAGGTGACACGTAAGTCATAAGCTCCATGCAGGATAACACGTCACCCCAACCTTTTGTGCAGGTGGTCGATCGTCCTCGATCGCTTGTCTCCCAACTGGTCGATAGTCATCCCCAAGACGACAAGTCGATCAGGCTAGGAACCCAAGTTCCCTCTTCCCATCACGATGTACTCTCGACCTCAAGGTCATCTCGACCACGCGATCTATCGACCGACAAGCCGTACCATAGGCCAATGGCGTGGAAGAGAGGTCGGGGGACTCACATGGTACAATGGAACCAATCATGACATAAAGGTTTTGTACAGTACTACTATTCCCCAACAAACTGGTTGGAGCATTAAATGCACCTCCAGTGAGTGAACAGGTGTCACACACCCACCTTGGGCCTATAAATATTCACAGCATTTATGGCATTGGTAAGCACAACTACTGTTCATTCGACCTTCAGTACTACTCTTCCTTCCCTGAGCAAGTACCTGACTTGCGCGTCGGAGTGCCAAACTGGGATAAAACCCCCATTCCCCCAGTTGGCCTTCAACTCACGTTTGTTATTCTTTTGCAGACCTACTCGAGAGCCTTCCCCTCTATACAAATTTTAAGTGATTGGAGCTTCCGGAATCGACTAGAGCTTCAAACCAATTTCGAGCACGATTAAATATATTTAAATAATATAATTTTTTGACCAACACATGCAAAGAGTGAGCGGGAATTACTAGTATTGATTACATATGCTTTTATATAATTATAAATATTAATCAAAATTAGTAAAATGAGTTAAATGATATAAGAAAATATATATAATGTTAATAATTACAAATCAAGATAGATAAAAAAAAATTAATAAATAAAGAAAATTTGATGGCAAATAAGATAAAGAAAGAAAAAAAAAATGGAGCAAAAATTGTATTTCCTCCAATAATCATGGAGTTGGAATACGACAAATTAAAAAAAGAAAAAGAGAAAATGACAATTTAAGGAAAAATAATATAATATCACTTCTTTGGAATAGATCACTGTCTCCACTCACTCGCTTCACCTACTGACAGGGCCGGAGCCAATGTAGGCCAAGGGGGCCCCCCACACTACCCCCACCCCCATATATAAAAAAAAAAAATCATATTCCCATGAAGGTGGTGAATGTTTTTAGGGGGGTTTTGAGAAAACTCCCCATGAGTTGAAAAATTTTGAGTTTGCTCCCCATTTTTAAATACATCATTTGGGGTTTTAGATACACGATTCTGGGATTTATATACACGATTCTGGCATTTAGATACATGATTTTTTTCCTTATATTTCAAATACATCATTTGGGGTTTTAGATACACGATTCTTGAGTTTTAATACATCATTTTTGAAAATAGGGAGCTAAAAGAAATTTGACCCCCCAATTGGGGAGTTTTCTCAAATTCCCCGATGTTTTTAATTATAGGTGAGAATTGAAAATATTAATTGTTAAAAGATGTGTAGGATGCACTTATTATACCATGATGCCTGTCAATATGTAATTCAATGTGTAGGAGCTTAATAGAATGTTGGAATTACATATGGTTGATTAGTTTGATATAATTGATGAAAAAACTCCTAAAAGTTCTGTTGTTGATAATTATTGTACTCTAAACTAAAAATTTTGGCTCTCATAAAATTAAAGGGTAATTGCATTTTAGTTGTCTCTATTTGGTAGAGTTGTTCTTGAAAGATAACCCACTTTCTGAACTAGAATGGAAAAAGATAATGATAGAATCCAGGAATTTTATGAGAGCCAAAAAATTCACTTTTTAATATGTTGAGGTCTAAGAATTTTCAGTCCCGGCTGTCGAAAAATCCTAGCTCCGCCCCTGTCTACTATCCCACATCATTTCCCTCTCTCTCTCTCTCTCCCCCCAAAATCAGCATTCTTCCTAACTAATTCAAGGCCTCTCATTATCTTCTTCTCCTCGTTATTTCTCTTTTCCATTGCTACCAAGGAAGCATTATTTATCAAATGTACCTCGAATTTCTGGCATCTCTATAAGAAAAAAACAAATGTGAAGTTTAAGTTTTTTGCTTTCTTCTTCAAGTCTGAATTTTAGATTATTAAGTTTCTATACGACTTGAGCTTTTAATTTATGCTTATGAAGACAAATTAAAAGTATTTTTTAAGAGTTTAATGTGTGGAGAACTTTGTATTATTTATTTATTTCGGTGTAGCAAAAAGAACCCAGTCATTAAAAGGTTTTCATGAAAAGTTCTATGAAACGCAAAATACCAAAGTTGTACATCGTCTTATTAAGTTCATTTCTTATTTGATTTTTATTTAATTAATTTTAGAATATAAATAATTTATTTTGTTTAGAATTTATACTATATTATTAAGCGCGAGAGTCAAAGGTGGTCTACGGTGGACTTGGTCTCTAATTTTTTTTATGATCTATTATTTCTACTTTTCTCTCACCCCACTTTTATTCTTATCTTTTTTATTTTTTTAGTTTATATTTTAACTATTTCCTATTAATATACAATTATTAAATTTACATTAAGATAAATAATTTAATTTAATATATTTACATAATAATTTTTTTTTTTTGCACACGCATCGTGTGGAATTACTAGTATATATAATTTGTTCCTGTCTACCCTCGTCCTACATCAACCGATCACCGCCACCGACACCACCATTGTCTCCGTCGGCACCGACTCATCACCACCAACCGCCGCACATCACCATCAAAAAATACACACACCAAAAAACGCGGACCACGGCCGGAATACCACCACCACCGGCCGCTGCCACACCACATACACACGGGGAGCGGTCGTGGGGGTTCCGCCATCGAGCTAGATGGTGGGGGTTCCGCCGTCGGTGGTAGTGGTGAGAGCCAGCAAGTGGTGGCGGTGCGCCGACTGTCGTCGTGTTAGCGTAGTGTGCTGTCGATGGTGAAAAATAGTGATCCTGTAATAGTGGTGCTGCCATGCTGGTAAGTCAAGGTTTTTTATTTTTTTATTTGCTGGTAAGTCAAGGTTGTTCCTTGGGACCTGGAATAGGGATGTAAACAAGCGAGCTGGCTTGAGAGCTTTCACGAGCCGAGCTCGAACCCAAGCCCCTTTGTTCTGGCTCGCGAGCCACTATTTTTAATTAAAAATAAATAAATATTAATTTTTATATATAAAAATACTTAAATAATATATAATATTATATATATATATATATATTTTTATATATAAATATATTTAAATAGTAAAAATAATTATTTTTAAATAAAAAAACATATTTCCATGAAGTTCGAGCCGAGCCGAGATCGAGCCAAGAAAAAATACCAAGGCTCGGCTCGACTCGTTTACATCCCTAACCTAGAGTGGAAAGGGAAAGGGGAAAATCCAAATACAAAGCAATTTAAAGGGGAAAAAAAATTAGATTAGATATTTTTATAATTATTTTTAATATTTTTTTCAGAAAGTAAAAGAACAAATATAAATATTTATAATTATTTTAATTTTCTAAGGCGTAAAAATATGTTAATAATTGATCTTCAAATTTTCATTGATAAGATGTCAAAATTTTAATAGTATTATTGCATTTATTCTATGAAAAAAAATGTAAAATTGTTGCTATATAATTTTCATTTTGTTAATTTAATTATGTCAGAATTGAGATTTGTAATTAAGTCTTACAACTTTAGAAAATTTGCCAGATATTTGAATTTTGTCGAAAAACCAATATCTTGTTGGAAGGATCTACGTGACTTATACGTCACCGACATAAACTAGGTAATCACGTAGATATTTTCGGGCGATAAATTAATTTTTCGGCGAAATCAACACACATTGTAAATTTTTAGGATTTATAAAATTTAATTGCAAAAAATGATTCATCGTGGTGCTAATTTGATATCTCACGAGCTTGTTCGAAATGTGGCGAATACTTGTGTTAGTTCAGGGGATTTTCCCTTTTATATTTCTGATGTAATCATTTCTATTTTATAATAATTTTAAGGGCTAATTCCAATCATCCCCCCCCCCCTCCCCAACCTTTGGGGGGTTGTGCGCTTTGCCCCCTCACCTTCAAATCGGTGCGTTTTCTCCCCTTAGGTTTGCAAAACCTAACACTTTACCCCTTTTTTACATTTCCGACGGTATATTCGTGGAATATTCTGTCTGAAGCCATCCACGTGACTTATGCGTGAGTTTATTAAGGGCTTTTTTGTCCATTCAGGTACCATTTGTTATTCCCGCCTTTGTAACCAAACTATCGCTGTAAAAACCCCCAAATTACCTAGGGTTAATAATCATTTTCAAAGCACTTTGCCCCTTGAACTCCTTCTCTCTCGTGCACGTCATGAATCTGCTGAGGATGGAGCGGAGAATTCGTGAAGGTAACGATGACATACCACCAGGGAAGAATGCCCCCGCATATGGTGAGTTAGATTCTTGCGAATTTTTTATTTTTTCTGTAAAAATGTTGAACCTTTGTTACCGTTTGTTGGGAGGGTCATGTTTGTTTATGCATGTGCCATTTGTACAAAATTTTTGTGGTCCTAGTTGTGCAAATTGATTAATTTTGGCTCCCACGTTGGACATATATGTGTTATTTTGTCTGAATCTGTGGTCCCTTGGGAAAATCTGAATTTTCTTTGTGGTTTTTATGGCTATGCAGGTGCGAACTCTGAGATGTTCAGTATGCGCATGCATTATGGTGGGAAAATCTGTAATTTAGGGAGTAAGGTGTACGTTGGTAGGACATTTGGTCATATAGATTACTGTTGTGAAGATTTAATCTCAATGATTGAGATTCATGCCATGGCTGAAAAGTTTGGAGTATCAGTGGGGGAGACTAATTTTTATCACAGAGGCAAATTAAATATGCTGAGAAAGGCAATGCTGTTGTGGAGGAGAGGGGAGAATCATCTGTTGCAGTTGAGAAAGATCATCACGTTCAAACTGAAATTGATCAAAGTGGTGATACAACACATCCTCAACATAGATAAGATTTTAGAAGAAAACAAAAAGGAAAGTATGACCTACATGCCACACTGGAATGGTCATGATCAATTTGATGTTCTTGGTTATTGGGGAGACATATTTAAAGTCCATTTGGGTGAGAAAACATGTGGATGTAGGGCTTGGCAGTTATCCGGTATACCATGTCCACATGCAATTTCTGCCATATGGTTCATGCATAAAAAGGCTGAAGACTTTGTTGATGAATGCTATCATAGAGACACATTTATGAGAGTTTACAACCATCTTATGGTGAGTTTGAATGGGCCTGATGAATGGCAAAAAATGGTGAAGAAATTGAGTGTCCCAGTGAAAGAAAAGTTGCCTGGTAGGCCAAAACATCAAAAGAGAAGAAAAACTGTTAAAGAAATTGCACAAGATAAAGCTAAGAAAAGAAAGCACTTGCCTACTAGAACTGGTGATCATGTTGGTCAGTTAGGGAAGCAGGGCATGGTCATGAAATGCAGGATGTGTGGTACTGCAGGTCACAACAAAAGAGGTTGCAAACAGAATCCCAAGAATAAACACATCCCTGACAGAGTAGAAGTTCCACTAGGACCATCAAGATCCAAAAAAATGGTAAGTCATTCACTTGTTATTCAGTTCAAAAAACATTCATCTCCAATTCAAATTAATGACATTTGTTGTTGAATTAGGGCTCAAAAAAGAAGACATCAATTGCCCCTTCACGAGCAAGTCTCACATCAACCAGAAGAATTACAAGAAGCTGCTCTGTGACTCTCCAAACACAACAGTCATGTGACACACATGTTGCAAGTCAGAGATCAACAACACAAGCTCCAAAAAAACTCACACCTAAAAGAATAAAATTTGGAACTTCATCAGATAAACCAAGCTCTTCAAGAACTCCAACTAGGAAAACCTACATCTTAAAGTTCAAGCCACCAGGAAAAGCAAAGAGGAAGCTTGAGTAGTTGTTTAGTGAATATGTTTTTTGTCTATGCAGATGTTGTGTACATTTAGGGTATTTTTTTTGTCCCTGAACATGTGTTGTTTTGTTATCCTTTGTACACAAACATACTTAATCAGTTTGAATGAATGAAATTTATTTCTGCATATTCATGGCCAATTTTCATTCCAATAGCATTTCATTAAGACGATGCGAAGGTTACATTACAACATTAACATTAAATACACCAAGCCGGTTTAGACGGTTTGTCCAAACAAAATATGGTTACACATATCCAACCTTACTACAACAACAAGGTATAGCTTACAACAGCAATTATAGCAACCCACACAATTGTGGAAACTGGTAAGCCTTTTCTAATTATTCTATGCTCGGTTTCATCATCAGGGCCATGGATTCTTTGCTCCTTTTCAGCTTCAAGAGTATTGATTCTCCTCAGGAGTCCTGGTATGATCTGCCTAGAACGCTCGCACATCGGAGGATCAATCCACACGAAGAAATTACACCCCCCTGGTGCCTAATATAGATTGAGAAGCAACACAGCTCAGATTTTTGGAGGAAGAGGGTGTCAATTCAAATCATAGCAACAAATACTTACACGAAAATTCTCGCAAGAAATGTATTGTCTTCCTGGGTTCAAGTCTGTCCAAGATGTTATTTGCACAACGTGCCTTCCACAGTTGCAGTTGCCATCGTCGCCCCTCTCCATTGTTTTTCCTTTCTCCAGAGCTCAAATGAGGAATTAGGGTTCGTCTGGTATGAATTTCATCAAGGATTGGGGATTATAACAAATGGTACCTGAATGGACAAAAAGGCTCTTAATAAACTCACGCATAAGTCACGTGGATGGCTTGAGATGGAATATTCCACGAATATGCCGCCGGAAATGTAAAAAATGGGCAAAGTGTTAGGTTTTGCAAACGTAAGGGGGGAAACGCACCGATTTGAAGGTGAGGGGCAAAACGCACAACCCCCCAAAGGTTGGGGGGTGAATGGAATTAGCCCTAATTTTAATTTGACCTTCGGGCCCTTTTCATAAAAAAAAACCATAACCATTTTCAAGTCTTGCCTTTATTCTAAATATTAAGGGTATAATAATTTTTTAGAAAATGTTTAGTTTCTCGTTATATAAAAATTAATGTGTTAAATAACTAACATACTCATTTTTAATAAAGTAAACTATCTCTTAGGATTAATTGTGAGAGAAAAAGCCATTCTTAGCTGCAAATTGAGAGCGTGATTCATCCATTAGGTTTTCAGTATTTTGCGTACTAATTTATTTATTTCATAAGATTCTCATTGTGAACACAAAAAACTCTATTTTTCAGATAAAAATTTGCTGCAAACGGTTGTTTTTCATAATAATTTTTTTTTTTAAATACAATTTGTTCAATAATATTTCAATATATTTAATCAGAATTGACCAAATTATATTTACAAAACTCATCGAATATAATATTTTAAAAAAATGTATTAAGAGATTAGAGAGCTTTCAAATTATTTACAAGATGCATGACAACTGACAAGATCTGTACATTAGAGCTAAGGAATTAATAATAAAATTATTAAAAGGTCAATCCTAATGTAAAATATATATATATATATATATATATATATATATAAAATTAAATCTTATTAATGCATTCAACATAATATGCTAGTAGTTTGTTCACTCGATGTGCATGCATTATTCAAATAAATTACCAAAGTGATAAAATCATCATTTTGATGTTTCATATGCCAGTTGCCATATACATATATATATATATCAATAAAGTTCCTTTTAAAGCAGAGTTTCTGTGATGGGCTTGAAGAGCGACATGCTTATTTGCACAACCTTGGAATGTGAGAGCATTGAAGAAATGGTGGCTTCAATGGAGTTAGCCAAGAAAGAAGGAGCAAATATGGTGGAGTTGTGCATTGGTTCCATATCTTTCTCACATATTTATGAGCTTGAAAATCTCTTCAACCTCAGAACCTTACCCTCAATTGTCTCTTTCGGGTATTAAAATACTAAGATGTGAAACTCTTTTTTTATCGATAATAATTGTGTAATCACACTATTGAATATACGTTAAGATATCTGATTGAAGTTTAATGTAAGTTTTTCATCAGATCTAACTCATGTAAAAGATACTCTGAGAAGATACGATTCGAAACTTTGAAACGGGCAGTCAAATTGGGCTTCGAATTTGTCGAAATTGAACATGAGGTAAGTCGATGAAAACCCAATTCTATGTCGGATTTTTTTTTTGAAAATATAAAATTAGTGTTGCATCGTTTTTAATACTCATTCCCTAAAAAAAACTTTTAATACTCGTAATCTGCGTCCAATTTCAGTGGTGTACTGAGGAATTCATCAAGGAGCTCAAGCAAGAAAGATCAAGCACGAGGATTATTGTCTCAAACTATGTAAATAAAAGAAATTCGACGAGAGAGAAGCTGGGACACTTGATCATCAACATGCAATCCCTCGAAGCAGACATTATCAAACTCGTGATTGATGTCAATTACATTACCGATGTAGCCCCAATTTTCCACATCCTCACACATTGCCAGGTCCGTATTAAAAATGTTTCGTTCCACTTTTTGTATTTGACTAATCGAAAAAATAATGCGTGCCGTATACCTTGTAATATGCATAAATAGTTTCCGCACTCTTTAAAATTTTTAAAATTCCGTGTATTAGTCTTTAAATTTATTTCTGCTCGCAAATATATGAGAACGGATACAACAATATTGACATAATACATATAAATAATACGAATTTTGGTAAAAGTGTTTTGACATAGATATAATACGATAAAATAATATTTTTAAAATTATGGTGGAATTAGGTGCCTCTAATTACAAGAGCTGTGGGAGAAAGAGGGCTTATAAGCCAACTATTGGGCCCAAAATACGGTGCTTTCATGATAGATGGATCTTTGGAGAAAATCAACTCTTTACCTGGCTCGCCTTCTTTAGCTAGCATCAAACAAGTATACAAGCTCGAGAACGTGAATGCAGATACCAAGGTATTCGGCGTCGTTTCGAATCCAGTGGGTCACAGCAAAGGTCCTCTTCTGCATAATCCTGCGTTCAGGCATACGGGCTATAATGGGATTTACGTCCCTCTCTTGGTTGATGATGTCAAGGAATTCTTCAGAGTTTACGCCTGCGATGATTTTGCCGGTTTCAGGTAGATATATTGTGTTTAGTCTGTTATGTTCTGGTTGAGATTTTGTTGGTGCGTCTTTTGTGTTGATGGTGTTCGGAGGAAATACAGTTTCGTAAATGTAATTTAGGTCTAAGGTGATTTGGGGAACAACCGATGTTTAATGGTATGTGATTATCTGTTTGCACATTTTCGTTTTATAGCGTGGGAATACCGCACAAGGAAACTGCTCTGAGTTGCTGTGATGAAGTCCATCCCCTTGCTCTGGTATGAAGTGTATTTTAGCTAGAATCAATGTTAATCGCGTTGCGAGAGTTTTTTCGTATTTTTCTGAGTAAGTGTTGTTTGCTCCCCTCAGTCCATAGGTGCAGTAAACACGATTATACGTAGGCCGATTGATGGGAAGCTTGTTGGCTACAATACAGATTGTGAGGCTTGTATAACTGCTATTGAAGATGCGTATAGAGGTATATTTGTTACAATTTTTAGCTGTCTTTTGCAGGAAAAGATGTTATAAATATTTACCGAATGCTTCTGTTCAGAACGTCAGGTTCAAAATGGAAAAGCATTGCATGTTTCGCCGATTGCTGGAAAGTTGTTTGTGGTGGTTGGAGCCGGTGGGGCTGGACGAGCAATAGCATTTGGTGCAAGGAGCAGAGGGGCGAGGGTCGTCATCTTCAACCGCAATTTTGGTAGCAACTTAAAACTAATTAAAAGCTGGAATTAAGTTTATAGTTTACTTATTAATTAAAATTCCCTGTTTACTTTTTTGTCTAAAGAAAGAGCAAAGGCTCTTGCTATGGCTGTGTGTGGTGAAGCTTTGCCATATGAATGCTTGAATGGGTTTCAGCCGGAGAAAGGAATGATTCTTGCTAATGCTTCTGCTGTTGGTATGGAGCCAAATATTGATGAAACTCCTCTATCAAAGGTTTCTATCATCTTTTCGTTCTCTCTATATGCAATTTGAGATACGTAATACCTAAGAATACTATACTATAATTTCAATATCTCCCCCTTAACTTAATTTGCAGTTTCTAACTATATACTTGATTTACTACTTGACTAATGAAGAATAATGGGTTTTCTATTTGCCCTTCAGGCTGCCTTAAAATCATATGAACTGGTTTTCGACGCGGTTTATACACCTAGAAACACTCGTCTCTTGCAAGAGGCTGCAGATGTTGGAGCCATGGTTGTGAGTGGTGTGGAGATGTTCATCAGACAAGCGGTTCACCAGTTTAAACTGTTCACGGGGGGATTAGGTACTTACCAAATCGCTCAAAAAACTTATTTATCTGATCATAAGTGTTTAATATATGCTTGTCTGTTCTTCGCCCAGCTCCAGAAGATTTCATGAGGAAGATTGTCTTG